>JARGCU010000020.1:12432157-14846814 GCA_029227775.1 Morpho helenor | reverse complement strand
CGGATTATAGCAAAATAATTTTATTATTACTTTTGTTAAATTAAACTATTAAATTCCCAAAGAGAGATGCATATTTGCGCTAGTCAGTTTCAAATCTTGACCTTCTTTGATTTACTATGACGCTTATATTGCGTCATCATCATCTTCCTGCCCTTATCCCACTCTAAGTGGGGTCGGCACAACATGTTATAAACATGTTGTCACATGATTCGGCTGCGTTTTTACGACCGGCCGCCTGCCTGACGTTAACCTACCTCTGTCGTATTTTACGACACCTCGGTAAGAAAGAGGGTTGTCTATTTTACTAAACCAGATACCACACGGTGGGTCAACTTACCTTAGTCGCCTTTTACGACACCTCGGTAAGAAAGATGATGGTCTATTCTACTAAACCGAATACTACACGGTGGGTACACTTACCTTAGTCGCCTTTTACGACACCTCGGTAAGAAATGACGGTGGTACTATTCTATTCAGCCGGATACCACACGGCGTATGAGGCTTATATTGCGTCACATATTATAAAATTAGAATAACACATATATATAAAATGCACACTCAAAAAATAAATTCAATAGCACCTAATTTAATAAGCCCTCTCAGAATATAAAGGGGATTGTCCAAGAATTAATTGCCTGGTTATTGTTAACTTGATATTTTTAATTGCTCTTTTGTTCAAATAAGTAGCTTTTGTTTGATGAGCAGATGTTAAAGAACTAGTGATAAAGAAAATCATTCCAGCAGAAAGCACTACATAACAGTTAAAAAGCACCAAAAGTCGCTGAAGTAAGTAAGCTATATGAGACGAAAAATCTTTCATTAAAGGCGCATTATAAAAATATATTTTCTAATTCTTTTTTTTTATCAATAAATGTCCATGTTCAGACATGTCCATAAAATTGTGTGTTCTCAAACACAATTTTTTAGCCAAAGCATTATTTTGACAAGTTTTTGCGACACTCAATAATAGTTCGAATATACTTTAATACTTTAATCAGTTAAAAGGTTAAATTTGTCAGTTTCTTAAATTATAATAGCAATCAAATTTGGGGAATCCCCAAGCAATAGAGCTGTAGAGCAAAGAATAAATAGGGTTACCGAATGAAGTTCAAATTTTACTAAATCTTTATAGCTATAAAAAAAGGTTGACTGGAAGTGATCCCTTTTAGGGGTAAGTCCGCCTTAATACATATGCTTTTTTAATTTTTCTTTCTCTTTTCTAAATATATGTACAAAAAGAAATAAATAAATAAAGCCCTAAGGCGTACATGAAATGACTGGTTCCACCCCCAAATAGGACAAAATCTCTAAAAGTGGAAACACTGTTTTTTTTTCCGGCAACGACAGAAACCCCCTAGCAACACCTAAATCTATACTAATATTATAAAGAGGAAAAATTTGTATGTATGTTTGTAATGTTTTCATACAAAAACTACTAGACCGATTTCAAAAACTTTTTCGATTGGAAAGCTGTATCTTTACTGAGCAACATAAGCTATATTACATTAAGAAAAAATAGGGATCCGTAATAAAAATTTAATAAGGTGTAAAAAATTAATCATAAAAATCTGTCATCGCATGCGCTGCCGAAATTATTGATGATATATTTAACAAAAATAAATCTATAGTCCGACTTAGTAGACTTTCCACTGCCATGAGATCGGTATGTACGCGGGTGACACCGCGGGCTATTACTAGTATACAATAAACCTAATTGCTCTTCCCATATAATAGGTATATAGAAGATTCGATCATGCGTCCGCGCCCGTTATTTGTTCTCACCATTCTAGGCTATGAAAAGACCTAGGCTATAGCGACACCGCGGTCTAGACTAGACTGGTGTGAAATTCGCACCGGCCATTGCTTTCGCGATTTCAATGGTCGAGATTGATCGAGAGAACCGGTCGCGATGCGGCGGTATTCTGCTTTGTGAAGATTCTAATTGGGTAGGAGCTGCGAAATATATTAACGAAATACATAAAGTATCTGAGTGACGGAGCCTTTATTAAAAAAAATACAGAAAGGGCTGATGATATCTGGGACTTGATCCCGGATATTTCCTCCCGTTCCCAACTGAACTATTATAACTTTACGTATAACACCAAAGTTATCCTTTCTGTTTCTTATAATTTTAAATTTTAAATGTAATTTTTTTAAATGAAACCTAGATAAATCAATTTATCGTTCTCGAAACCCACTACATACCAAATTTCATGAAAAATCATTTATTAAAATATTTAACATTTCAACAGTGGGCACTGGACAAAAATTTACTTCCAAAACTGTAATTTAGTAAACCAATTTAGTAAAATAAAGTAATTGAAATGCTCATTTACATAATCACATTCGTATTTTTCTACAAAATTATTCTTGTTATTTCTAAATTAAGCATTCTTCTATACAATATACTTTTTTAAATACTAATTGACAGAGAAAATTTTTGTGTTTTCTACGTACTACTAATACTTCTACCTACTCTGTGACACGTAAAAGTAGAAGTAGGTAGAGTAAAAGTCGTAAAAGTGTTCTAAAACCGACATGTGACAACATGTTTATAACATGTTGTGCCGACCCCACTTAGAGCGGGATAAGGAGAATGATGGCTATAGTTTAAATTTAAAACATTTAAGATATGTTCATCAGAGCTGTGTGGCGACATGTGCGAAAAATATGCGTATATATTTGCATGCGAAATAACGTAGACGATTCAAGAACAGCCCGAGGCCGACAGCCGGCCGCGGCGAGCGAGGGGGCGCTCAGACCGGATCCGAGACCCTAAAATAAAAACATCTTACGAAATAATAATACACAGTACCCCGGACAAGTACGGGCCGAATGACGTTGACCCCCTGAACATTCCCATGAGTTGCGGACCAACTGGATTTTTCTTAATGGTAGGGTGGTACTACGGCTGAATAGACCTTTCAAATGTTTGGACTTATTAGCTCTTATTTCTAAGACTAGCTTTCATCGGGACCCCGTCGTGCACCGATTGATACATTGATATAGTTTAGAAGTGCTATCTTCCTTTATTATAAGTGTTAATGCGATAATGCGTCGTTTTGTTATATATTCGCGAAAGTGGGTTATATTTAATGGGATGGAAGAATTAGATAAGTTATACAGGGTTTCTGTTGTAACGTCCGGCAAAGGCATATAAAAATAGAACAGAATTTTATTTCTTTTATTAGTCCATCAACAATATACTCGTATACATTAAATACGCGTTAAAAAGATACATGACACATTAAAAATAGAAACTAAATGCTATATTAATTAAAAATGGCTACGATATTTACAGTAATAACAAACATCCATATCAATGTAGAAAAAGTAAAAGAATATACATAACAAAAAGCAAAAACTGGTGACAATAACACAAGTTATGTATTTCTTAATGGTAGGGTGGTACTACGGCTGAATAGACCTTTCAAATGTTTGGACTTATTAGCTCTTATTTCTAAGACTAGCTTTCATCGGGACCCCGTCGTGCACCGATTGATACATTGATATAGTTTAGAAGTGCTATCTTCCTTTATTATAAGTGTTAATGCGATAATGCGTCGTTTTGTTATATATTCGCGAAAGTGGGTTACATTTAATGGGATGGAAGAATTAGATAAATTATACAGGGTTTTTATATAGGGCAAATATAGAATATATAATCTCTATAGGGCAAAGGAAAATAAAAATACAATTATATAGCCCTGATCCCAGGTTTCTTACTTGCGACGGTGTGATGACTAATCAGTCATTTCTTTATTATTTATTTAATTAGAACGGACATGATCCACTTACACACACAACGTAAACACGATACATCATAAAAAAGAATACATAATTTCAACTATAACACAAAGAAAGAAAAAAAAGAAAATGAAATTGAATAGAAATACTACTAGCTCTCCACTACACGACGCCCTGAGTCGTTTTCCTCACAAGTGGCACCCTTAGTATGTAATTTTCCGATGCTAATAGAGTTAATGCGCTCATCTCATTACGTAATTTGGACGATACATCATCACCGTCCCGAGGACGCTGCAAAAGACGCTAAATCTAGGTATATAGCCAGTTCGAAAAAGTACTAGTCAAAAAATTAGAAATAGTTCGAATTAAAAGGCATTTTATTTTATAAAATTTTCAATATTAATTAACATTCATTTATATAAATACACGTTCGTTAATAAACCTTCTCAATCTCGTTCTGTTGTCGTTATCCCACTCTAAGTGAGGTCGGCGCAATACCGGCCGCCTGCCTGACGTCAACTTACTTTACTCGTATTTTACGACACCTCGGTAAGAAATGACGGTAGTGTCCGTCTGGTAACCGGCTGAGTAGTATTCTACTACTACCACGGCATGCGTTCATTAAGAAATATAATTAAAATTAAAATAATCATAACTTAAATCTAATACACTAAAGAAAATCATATATGTATAACCATTAATCTTATCTCGACAGTCATAATTGCGAATTTGATATATTTTACAATATGTTATATAATAATATATTATAATATAATATTTCAATATTTATAGCTTCCTGTCCTTATCCCACTCTAAGTGGGGTCGGCACAACATGTTTTTCTCTTCCATTCTGTCCTATCATTCGTCAATTCTGGCGCCACTCCTTTTATATGCATATCATACTTCACACAATCCAACCATCTCTTTTTAGGCCTCCCTCTAGGCACATATCCTTTCACATTCAAATTTAAATGAATAAAAATAATATAATATTTCAATATATTATACAAAATAACATTATCAATACTGTAGGACTAAATATAATTAAGAACATTATCCATGTATTAAAACCGAACATCTTCCTGGCCGAACATCTTCATTAATTAATTTTAAACAAAACTTTTGACTATGCTATTTACTTGTTTAACTTTACTTGATTTTTATTTGAATAGGAGGGTTAGAGAGAACTCTACTGCTACTCCAATGCGGATTGGTAGGTTATACAAGGAAGTATTTTTTTAATTATCGAAAACCATGTGATAAATAAGGCACATAAATTCAAATTCAAAATTTATTTATGTAAAGGGGTACACAAAACAGAGTCCTGTCGGAGAAATACACGGTAAAAACACAAATATATATAAACTTAAGACTAGACAGTAATCCAAAATATGTGTACACATCATTATTTACTATAAAATTAGGGGATCAGGTTATAATATTGAAACTATATACAACTAAAGAATCTAATTTACATTTAAAAATAAAAAATATAAATTAAACAGAAAGTATATTTAAGTGTGCTTTAAACTTATTATAATTGTTATCAAATACGTCCAGAGAAGAATTGTTAATAACAGAATTTTTGTAATAGCGACACATTCGAATAATCGGATTGTTAAAAGATGTATTATTGGAAAGAACAGGGTAGTTAGGGAGTATTATGCGTTTGCGTGAGTTAATGCGTGTATTAAAGTTAATTAGGGAAAGCAATACGGATGAATCAAGTGTTCAATGATTAATTTTGTAAAGATTGACAAGGCTGAAACTATTTTTTATTCAAGTAAACTTGTAAACTTTTGTTTTTTTGTTGCCTTGGAATTTTTGACTGGCCCGTTGGCGCAATGGGTAGTGAGCCTGCCTTCAGCTCCGCAGATCGCGGGCTCGATTCCCGCCTAAGGCCAACATTTTCTATAAACAATTTGTTTGTTCCTCAAGCCTGGGTGTGTATTTGTATTCAAGCATGTATTTAAAATTATATATGTATATATTCACCAGTTGTCTCTCACACATAACACAAGTATTAAGTTACTTACTTTGTGGACGGACAACCGTGGGTGACAACAAGACAAGAACTCACAGTACCTATTTAAAAATTAAATCTTGAAAGTCGAATTAAGAAAAAGGTTTTCAGAATTAATATGTGTCACTCTATGTGTAGAGCCGTAACAAAAGTAATACGCAACTAGAACAAACTTATTGATTACTAGCGGCCTGCCCCTGCTTACGGGTATAAAATATATATCCCATGTCAGACAGTGTAAAAAAAATGATTAAAATCGATCCAGTAGTTTAGATTTATTCATTACTGCCCGTGGCCCGCACGCGTTAAATTTGGAGAAAAACAATTTCCTTTCCTTATACCAAGAAGATTTCCTGCTATCTTTGGAATATCTAAATTCATATAGTACATTTTTACTTATTTACTTTTACATTTTCCCTATGTATTTTATTTTTACAATTAATTACAGAATGTCTTTAAACAAACTCTTGAAAGACGGACATAGCTGCTAAAGTCGAAGTGTTATAGGGCGAAGCGCGGCGTCCTCACGGCATTTTAAATCTGTAATATCTCCGAAAATGTTCACTTAAATTACATGCTGTAAACGGCCATATTGATCTATATTAAATCAACTATTTATTTAAGGTACTTAATTGGATAAGGATTAATGCTGTATTGTATAAAAATTGCTTCAAAAATATGGCATTATTTTTCGTAAAAAGTAAATGACAAAAAATGCTATAGTGGGTTATCCATAAGAGATAGACATATACCATCGCGGACTTTTCTGTAGACCTTTTCAAGATGTACAAATACTTATTACATTATTTTGATAAATCTCGTGGGGTTTAGCCTGAAACCCCAAAAATTACAGTATTTCTCTACTCCGTATTTAATGTTATTATACGTACAAACCTTCCTCTGGAATCACTCTATATATTAAAAAACAACCGCATCAAAATCTGTTGCGTAGTTTTAAAGTTTTATGCGTACATAGGGATATAGGGACTTTGTTTTATAATATGTAGTGATGATAACGTTATAACAGTAGGTGTTAAATTCAAATAAGAAATAGCAAAAATAGCATTCCAATTAGGACTATTCTATATTTAAATATACAGTTTAAATAATCTTTTTGTCGTCGCTCATATTTATATCCCTCTACTATTTTCAAACATAGTGTTCAAAAATGGAATGGGTATTTTCAAATAGTTTTCAAAATAAAAAATAATTTTTAATGTCATGACTTATAAGAATTTTGAATCGAAAGTTTAGCTAATTAAATTACCAAAAACTAAATTTAAGCTGTAATAGCGCAATTGTAAACGAGCGGATTAAATATATGAGTCCGATACATAAATGTAAAAAAAATATTAAACTTAAAATTATTATTAGTGTTGTTATGTACTTAGTTGGCGCAATGGTGTAATTAGTTGACAAATAATTAAAGGAAAAATGAAATATGAAAAATTTGCTCGTCTGGTTTTGATTATATAATTTTAACGCCATATTTATAATATATTTTTTGACTAGCTCGACCCTGCCTTCAACTCCGCGGGTCGCGAGTTCGATTGCCGCCGAGGGCCAACATTTTCTATAAATCAATTTGTTTGTCTTTGAGCCTGGGTGTATATTTGTATTTAAGTATATATTTAAAAAAATATATACGTATATATTCACCAGTTGTCTCTCACCCATAACACAAGTAGTTACTTACTTTGGGGACGGACGACCGTGTGTGTGTAAATGTCCCATATATTAATATAAAAAAAAATTACCAGTACGATATCACGTAAATACGTTAAAATTACAAAAAGCTAGTAACATTGAAATTTATAATTTAAATTGGAATAGAACATAAATTACATTCCAATACAGTTTGTTTCCATTGAAAATTAATAAAAAATTACAGGTCAATATAATGTTTAAATTGTCTATAAACAAATTATTAGAATATAATAGAGTCGCGCACGCGTTCATAGAAAAACGCAATAGTTCATTCAAATCTTTTGTATGGAACGTAATCGCTAGACAAAATTACGCTTTCTATGGTGTGACACCATCAATTACTTTCCACCTTTAACCTACGGCTCCACCTTTCTTCGCCGGCTACAGACACAGACGACCCGTCTTGTGAATAACTGCACCTTTTCATTCTTTTGTAAACGGAGGGCTAACTCGTTGGCGATGTGAAGGATAAAAAAATTAATGGACGCACGGACAATGAGAGAAATTGTGATAGCGGAGAATAATCTTTTACGGCCGGTGACAATTCTTGTTCTTTTATTTTCTTGTGCGAGACCCCGAGTTTTTGAGGTTAAAAAGGGTTCAAGATTCCACGATCCGATGGCGATTTTGAATTGTAAATATTTAAATATCAGCTCGTTCTCGCACATTTTTTGTAATTGTGCCGCGAATGTAACGGCTCATTTGGGGGTTTTGTATTTTTAATTTTTAATCCGTTTATCTATTAGGGTGCGCTTTCAATTATTTTTTTATGACGAGTGACAAGCTCGTATTTTCAAAGATATTTTTTCCATAATCTGTGCATTCTAAATTGCGCCAACTTGACTAAACTTTAAAAAGAATTTTAAATTTATTTAAACAACATTAACATGAATTGATTTTTTTATTAAAATGAATTTTAATGTTTATTGTTTTAATGTTATTCTGTAGTTATAGGATATAGGAATATATAAATATTTCCACTAATAAAATATTTTATTTTGTATACAAAAATAATACAATTATTTTTTTATAATCAGTGATGAAAAATTAGAAAATATATATAATGCTAAATGTAGAGTGAACAATCCGTTTTCATATCTGATTCTGGACACATGCAGGATTCGTAAAATCGGACATGGAGTCTATCTTCTGATGATACTTCGGTTGCAGGGTGAAACGATTGTTGAGTTTGTGATAGTGAACGTGTGTAGTGCTTGTATAATGTGATGGCGGTGGTGGAGGTTTGTGCATGTGTTTTTACGAATCCTGCATGTATCAGGTATGATAACGGATTGTCCACTTTACATTTAGCATTATATATATTTTCTATTTAACTTCATCGCGGATTATAGCAAAATAATTTTATTATTACTTTTATATTATGGATCTCCCCAAAGTAACGCCTACTTCTATAATTATTTATTTTGTATACTTACTTTAGATTGTATTTAAATCGACACAAATGTAGGGTAGACCACGAAAAATCACGACGCAATATCATTTAAAGTGCATAGCGTACACTCTTAGGTACAAGATTCTTATCATTTGTATACAAACCAATAGTTAAATGCCCTTTCAATATAAACTGAACGCACACTTTGCGGTTATCTCGCGTGTTAAAGATCAAAAGACTGCAATTTACTTGTGAATAAAATACTTAAGAGCAAGACATATTGGCTCGTTCATGATCATCTTCTTATTATATAAAAAATAATGTATGTTGTCCTCTATAGACTCCGAAACGCCTGAACCGATTTTCATAAAATTTTCAGAGTATCTTAAGAATGACCCAGCAGATGATTATGTAAAGTTTGGTGGCGATCAGAGCATTTTTTTATACCTGAAATTAATATATGCATGAGTGACCGAGCGTTACTCGGTAAATTTTTAATAGATACAAAAAAATGCAATAAAATATATATATATATATATGTATATGTATATATATATATGTATATATATATATATATATATATATATATATATATATATATATATATATATATATATATATATATATATATATATATATATATATATATATATATATATAAAGAAAAAAAGCACAAGGTGTGGGAATCGAACTTGGGTTTCGAAATTGTTTTGGTCCACGCGTAACCTAGGCTATCACAGCTTTACATTTGAAAGCTCAAATTATGAGCTGCTATCTATTCGTATTTTTGTAGTTTTTTCAGTGCCCAAAAACAGGGATAATACGTGATTTTTTATAAATCAAACCTAGCTAGATCGATTTTTCGCCCCCAAATTCAGCATGTAGGGGGTCCTACTTGCTGAATTTCAGGAAAATCGTTGGTTCCGTTTCCGAGATTCAGAAAATATATTTATATATAACTACAACAAGATTAACTCATTTAAATATTTAAGATAAAAACTTCTTATTTTTTATTTTTTATTAATATCCAAACTCCACAAAAGCTGTCTTTATGTATGTAATATTTTTTTTCAAATCTACTATATTTACTACTTGCAATCGCCAGCGGCTCTACCCGCGTGGAAATATTAAAACGTATACTGCGTCCATCATATTATCAGTCTTTTGACAGCTCACGCTCATTAAGTTTTGTATTGCTTACGTACAAATATCATACAAATAATATTTGTACTTTATGGATGGGTACCGCCCACTTAGTGATGTCACACATAATACGATTATGCCACAGATTAAAAATAATCGGTAGAAATCGATGTTACGAGTATTAAAAGACATTTAATAACATTATATAAATTTTTACTTTCTTCTTAGTTAATACATGAATACAAATAAAACAATCAGGATATTTTAATTTATTTTATTAGCACGAGTCGTCGGAATGATAATCAACACTAGACTCCTCCGATGAGGAGTCTTCAGTAGCAGTTATTATTAGCTCTTGTGTAGATAATATATTATCAAACGCAATATCACGTTCCCAATCAGAGAATATTACTCTTTTAGTTCTTTCCACCACACTTGCCCAGTTCTCGGCCGTTACGTGGGTGCAAGCATTTTTTAGCAATTGCAACATTTTATTCGCTGTGAATGGGGGGGCTTGTATTGCATCTCGCAGCATGCCCTTTTACTTGTGCCCATATAAGTTCTATTGCGTTGTACTGGCAGTGGTATGGAGGAATCCGAAGAACAGTATGGCCATATTCTGCTGCCATTTCATTGATCACATAGCGTTTTGCTCTCTTTTTGGTTTTTAATATTTTTATTAATTCGACTTTTAACATTGAGTCGTCCACATTTTCTCCATTGTCCCGAAGCCAATTAATTATTTCATGCTTTTTATTAGCCTGTGTTGGCATTTTGTCAATTTGACGGGAGTGGTAGGGCGCATTATCAATAAAAATTATTGATGGTTCTTCCAATGAAATGAGCATTTTTTTGAACCACTCTTCATACACATTTGCATTCATCTCTTCGTGGTAGTCATTTGATTTCTTCGATTTAAATGCCAACAGTGCGTCTTGTACAAATCCTTTTGCTGTACCTGCATGGCAAATGATTAGGCGCTCACCTTTTCCCATTGGTACTGAGGAAGTGGAATCAGCAGTATCATCAGTCCAGAAACGAGATAGTGTGTGGTTAGCGTTGAGCCATGTTTCATCCGTGAAAACAATATTTGCCCAATCTTGTATTTTCTTTGCCTCTCTTAAAAAATCACAACGTGCTATATATAGCTTTATCTGTGCGTTCCATTAATAATTTTCTTTTATTTAACTTTTTATATGAAAAGCCAATTGTGTTCAAAACTTTGACCAAAGAAGATTTTTCACCATGAAATAGACCACTTCTTTTCAAAGAAACAATAAGTTTTCTCAAAGTTGGAATTTCTTTTCTCAAGTAGTAATCATATACATGACGACGAATAGCGTCAGCGTCAAAGTCATCAACAGCTGTCACCTTATGAGCCCGGCGCTTTCTTTTTGGTGTAGATGGTTTGTTTTGCTCCAAGCCGCTCCTGCCGTAGGCATCAGTAGTGATTTTAGTCACAGTTGATAGACTGATCCCCAACGCGGCTGCAACACGGTTTCGGACTTGCGTGATAGGTATAAGAGGTCCGCCATTTTGATTTTCTTGCTCAAAATACTCATGAAGTTTTAACACTAACTGTCTCGATTGTGCTTTCAACACACGTCCTTTCGGCATTTTCACGATCAATTAATATAAGTTTCACAAAAGTTTTTCCGAGGAATAAAGCTACTTAACTCAAGGTGTAACAGATGCGAGAGAACACTCAGCGAACGTAAATGCGTGTGACTATCACGGGCGTTTCGTTGAGAGTGACAGATCACGTCAAAATGGCGGCCGAGCGGAAGGTCTGTTGATGTTGCCAGTTGATGTATAATATATTTTTTATGATTATAATAAATACACACGGATTAACATTTATTTTCAAAAAACTAAGGCAATATTAAATCAAAATGTTGATTTCTATATCTGTTATTAGTTTACGTAGGTTATCATTAATCGAATTACTTAGGTACGTAATTCGATTAATGATAGTAGGTACTATAATCGGAATGGTATCGCATACGAGAATCTTTAGGACATCACTAAATATTTAAATCGTCAATCTGTCAAAAGATGGTTAATATAATGGACAGTGTATAATATAGTATCTTGATAACTATTAAAATGGTTAAGGTGGGTTAACCTTAAAAGCTAGACATATGCTGTCGCGGACTTTTATTTAGAACTTTTAGAGGAAAACAATTTTGTACTTAATACATGATTTTTAAATAACTATTACCGATTACTCAGCGCACGCAAGGAAAGCTTTGAATTATGCCGTTTTCGTACTATTTTTTAATGCTGTTCCTCTACTATTGATCTTAGCGTAATGTTATATCCTATAACCTATAGCCTTCCTCAATAAATGGACTATCTTACGCTCAAAGAATTTTTTAAATCGGTCCAGTAACTGCTGAGATTAGCGCCTTTAAACAATAAAAAAAAAAAACTTCAGCTTTATATATTAGTATAGATGCGTTCAAGGCACGAAGCACTATTTTCATTCATTAGAAATTTAATCTGCGCTTCAGGAATAAAGCTTCTCTTTTTTATCGTTCAAATAGTACCCCCTCTTATGTTATAACCTATGACACCGTATAAACTGGGTTTATGTTGCATCATAAACAATAGAGTCTATTATTAAGCAAGAACAATAGACAAGCAATGTAAGAGTCTACAGGCGGAAGACTGAAAGGTTTTCTCTATGAGATCTTAACAAGAAATCGACACCATTTTTTCTAGTATAAGCTACTAGCTAGGCGATATTCAATGACTACATTTAGCCCGCGGTTTTATCTGCAATTTAACCTGTCACCATTCTCCTGCCTTTATCCAACTCTTAGTGGGGTCGCTTAACATGTTTGAAACATGTTAGATGATTCGGGTAGTTGTTTTATGACCAACTGTCTGCCTGACGTCAACGTACCTTAGTCGACTTTTACGACACCTCGGTATTTAATCTAATTTCGGAGACGCCTGTCGGTACAGGACCGGTCTGCTCCCATGAAGAGTGGAATAGTCCAGTTATTCGACCCTTAATACCTACGTTAAGAAATGAGGGTTGTTAATTCTACTCAGCCGAATACCACACAGCGAGTCAACTTACCATAGTCGCCTTTTACAACACCTCGGTAAGAAATGAGTGTGGTATTTTACTCAACTGAATCACACGGTAGGTCAACTTAACTTAGTCATCTTTTACAACACCCCGGTAAGAAATGAGGATGTTCTAATCAGCGAGAAACCACACGGCGGCTGCAATTTAAAATGTCTTGCCAAATTTATCTGTACATATTTACTCATAGAACTTCTACATAGAGAATATTAAGTTTTACATACAGCTTACAGATTTTCTTTTTCAATAGCGTATTAAAACAAAAACTCAGCGTTGGTATACCCACTACGATGTGGACTAACATCCTCAGAAAATCACGGGAGCCGCAAGATTATGTAGATATTATTTAGGATTATTACTATGAAGAATATTTTATAGAGACCTAAGTCAAGCCATGGACGTTTCATCGTTAAATAAAATGGAAAATGAGAAGAAAATTGAAACAAAATAATATATCCTTAAAGCATTAACGAAGGTGAATTACATATCTTTTATATTTAAATGAGTTAATCTTGTATGTACACACATATATATATATATATATATATATATATATATATATATATATATATATATATATATATATAATGTCTGGGTGACCAAGCTTTGCTTGGTATTTTTTTACAAAATAAAAAAAAGAAACTGCAAAAAAAAGAAAAAACATAGGGTAGGTGGGGCTCGATCCTAGTTAATTTAATTTCTCGCGAATCGTTTTATTTCTCTTTTTGGGCATTAAAAATATAAAAAATTACATTGAATATATAAAACACTATTTCTGCCGAAAGCTGTCAAGTCAGCGTAGCTTATTCTTATTATTTTTTAAAAGTTTTTTTATTTTATAAAAAATCACCGAGCAAGCTCGGTCAAGCAGGTACTATAAAATATACTAAAAGACAATGAAAGAGATCATGTTCATAATTTAAAATTATAACTCTTCCTGTTTCCTCGGTGAACAAATGGCGGGAACTTTACGACATACGGCGTGCTGGGAAGAGGAAATTTCTCATTACTAGAGATTTTAACTCATGCATTTTATTAAACAATTGTTTATTGTTTCAACAGATGCTTTCGACTAAATATAAATTCTAATGAACGTATTCAGTCCCGATAAAAAATAACGCTACTTAATACTACTTTTAACTAATAATACAGTATCTACAATATTTTTTCGCAATGACTATAGGCTGTTAGTTACTACTAGTAATTTCTACCGCGTCAGAGTTCACTTTGCTAAGCTGTGATGGCCTAGCGGTGCGACCGTGTGAATCTCTAGAGACGATCATGGGTTCAAACCCGGGCAGACACCAATGAGTTTTTCTATTAAAACTTATGTGTCTAATTGATAATTGCAATTGATCACACGCTTTTCGGTGACGGAAAACATCGTGAGGAAACCTGCATATCTCTAGAAAATTCTAGGGATATGTGTAACCTACCAATCCGCATTGGAGTAGCGTGGTAGGTATATTAGCTCCAACCCTTCTCTCCAAAAATGGAGAGAGGAGGCCTATGCCCAGCAGTGGGATAGTAACAGACTGTTACTTACTTACTACTTACAGAGTTCACTTTAAGTAACTAATACTGTGTGGTTTCCTAATTTTCAGGAATTTCACTACCCTCATGGCGAAATCGGCGGTAGCGGAATGGTTAGGGTAACGGACTTGCAACCGAAAGGTCGTTTGAAAAATTCTTTCACCATTGGAAAGCTCAGTATATATGCATACTGAGCAACATAGGCTATATATCATTTTCAAAAAATAGAGATCCGTTATAAAAATGTAATAAAGTGTAAAAAAAAGTAAAGTAATTTAATTATTAAAGATTTTTTTTTTACATGACTTTGTTTCAGCACTTTACCTAACACCATAAAGGATTTCACCCTGCGGAATTCAAACAGTGTAACCGTTTGCGAAGGTCAGGCAGTGACGGCTCCTTAACTGGCTCTCTCGCCTGATGAAATACTGATGCAAGCTGCCACGGTTGCCTAAGCAATGTCTATATATACACTCCTCTTAGAAGTATCCAAGTGGAACGAGCCGGAAAAACTCAAGCAGGGTGTGAGTTCCATTCAGTTACAAGTCTGTCAAATCATTTTAACGAGCAAATTGATTATTGGGAAAATAATGACAAGTTATTATACTAGTGTAGGGGAGCCGACCTAGAATGTGTCCATCTTATCTTCTATGTAAAACTGTACTGAACTGTTTTTACTGTGTAAAAATCTACATAATAATCCCAATAGTTTAAGTTCGCTACCACTAAAAATTTTTAAAACTAGATTACGAGATTGCCTTCATCATCATCCTCCTGCCCTTATCCCACTCTAAGTGGGGTCGGCACAACATGTTACAAACATGATTTGGCTTCGTTTTTTACGACCGGCCGTCTCCTTGACGTCAACTTACCTTAGTCGTATTTTACAACACCTCGGTAATAAAGAGGGTGGTCTATTTTACTCAACCGGATACCACACGGCGTGTCGACTTACCTTAGTTGCCTTTTACGACATCCCGGTAAGAAATGAGGGTGGTCTATTCTACTCCACCGGATACCACACGGCGGGTCGACTTACCTTAGTCGCCTTTTACGACACCTCGGTAAGAAATAAGGGTGGTACAGCTACAGCTGACAGAGGTTTCCTGTCACCTATTGAAGAGAACTGTCCAATCTGCTTCAATGCCTAATGGCAGGCCGTGATCGTCGTCAAGAATCGTGAGACTTATGTTAGTTAAAAAAAATTGGAAGCAGAGATTCTTTAGATATATACTGGATTCCTCACGATGTTTTCCTTCACCGAAAAGCGTGTGATAAATTGCAATTATCAAATAGACACATAAGTCTTAACAGAAAAACTCATTGATGTCTTCCCGGGTTTGAACCCGTTACCTCCTCAAAAGAGTCGCACGGCATTACCGCTGGGCTACCACCGCTCGACAAGCGTGTGATAAATTGCAATTATCAATTAGACACATAAGTTATAACAGAAAAACTCATTTGTTGTTTTCCCAGGTTTGAACCCGTTACCTCCT
The DNA here is from genome assembly GCA_029227775.1 of Morpho helenor. Lineage (NCBI taxonomy): Eukaryota > Metazoa > Arthropoda > Insecta > Lepidoptera > Nymphalidae > Morpho > Morpho helenor. Next base: position 14,830,675 of record JARGCU010000020.1, on the reverse strand, counting down.
CAAAAGAATCGCACGGTGTTACCACTGGGCTATCACAGCTCGACAAACTTGTGATAATGCAATTATCAATTATCAATTTTTTCGTCACAGATTAAAATATCATTCTCACATCTGGATGCGTGGCGATCCACCACAGTGCGGTTTTCAAATAATTTCTTTCCGCGCACCACCATTTTATAGAACGATCGCCCTTTGGCGGTGTTCCCGGATCGGTACGATATAAGTACCTTCAAAAAGCGTATTTGCCACTTTTTTAAAGGACAGCAACACCCTCGCTCTGCGAGAGGTCGTGGGCGGTGGTGATTACTTGAGGTGCACCGCATGCTCGTTTGCCATCCTATTCCATAAAAAAAAAGACTCAGATGCACAAAGAAACAGCTTAGCGATTCAGCGCGGAAACGCTGCCAGCATTCTTGGGACCATTCCACGTGGGCATGATTTGTATAGTCCTAGCGTATAAGTAATTTAAGATATATATTACTTGTACATTTTTGCTGTAAATAAATTTTATATATTAGACATAAGTTTTAATATTTTAACAGAAAAACTTATCGATATCTGCCCGAGGTTTACAGACCTTGTAGAGAGAGTTATCTATCTATGACACCTTGAAAAGTATTAAAACAGCTTCATAAATATCACTCGTCGACTAAGCGTTCAGTTCGTTAGCCTATGGCATGGCAACAGGGACTAAGTGGATGGTTGCAAAAATGCGAATCCCTTGATATTCTAAGTATAGATGTGTGACTCAACTAAATGTTCAACTCAATTAAATGTTGCTTAACTTTTTACAAAAGTAATAATCAAATTATCTTTAATATTTAAATGAGTCAATCTTGTTAATATATAAATTTTCTGAATCTCGGAAACGGCTCCAACGATTTTCCTGAAATTCAGCATGTAGGAGTTTTGGGGAAGAAAAACGATCTAGCTAGGTTTTATATAAAAAAAAATAGTTTTTGGGCATTAATAAATACTAAAATTTATAAAACTTAACAGTCAAGTCAGCGTAGCTTATTCGGGGAACGGGCAGTCTCGAGAAATGAAAATATCTAGGATCAATCCCAACTACCTAATTTTTTTTTTAAATTTTTTTTTTTTATTTTGTAAAAGATTACCGAGCAAGGCTCGGTCAAACAGGTACTTTTGCTATAATCCACGATAAATTGATTGATATTTTATGGCGGATTATAGCAAAACAATTTTATTCTTACTTTTGCATTATAGATCCCAGCAAAGTAACGCCTAAATCTATGAATAACTTAACTTTTTACTTTGACTGACGTTGTTTATTTAACAAATCGCCCCGTCCGAAGAATAAAGTTACATGTTCCATGTACATAGAACATGTTACTTTATATTTCTGATGGGGCGAAATGTGCATATCCATGTATGCATATTATAAAACAAAATACCCAAAAGTTGTTGGTTGAGTGTGACTAATTTTCTTTAAATTTACTGAACTGATTTTTATATTATTTTTATTTCAAGATAGTACAATTCTTGAGGACGATTTGGATTCAAACAGTCTCTAGAACGGCTTATCGGCTTTTGATGCAACTTTCACTGAAAGACATAGGAGGTTGTGGGGCAAAATTAAGCCTTTTAACATACATTCTATTTCCATGCCAGCCATAGTAATATTATAAATGCGAAAATCTGTCTGCCAGTTACGTTTTAACGGCTAATCTGCTCCAATAATGTTGTTGAAATTCTGTACGACATAAATCAGACCAACAAATAAAAAGCAAAATCAGAAAGATAAATGGATAGAAAGAGAACGTCAACAACAACAACAAAGACAGAGAGGCTGACAGACAGACACAGGCTACAGGGCAGACATACAGGCATAAAGACAGACACACAGGCATAAAGACAGATATACAGGCCAAAAGACAGACACACGGGCAAAAAACAGACATACAGGCAGAAAGACAGACAGGCAAAAGACACACATACATACAGACAGACTGTCGCATGTATAACATTAGTATGGATTATTGCGCGTATCGAATATGCGGCGGAGGTCGAGGACCTCGTTGACAATGGGATGCCACGGACTAATTGCGATTCCAATTCGCATTTTATCAGACTACGGTTGGGTAAAAAACTGTCGTTTCTTTACGATACTTCCTACTTATATATTTTTGCTCTATAAATGATAATTAAATTAAATTAATTAAATTAAAATTGTTTATTTCCATTAAATCTTATGACTATAACACAGGGTTTTGAGATCTTTTTGTAAGTATGATAATACTTGTGTTAAAAGATCTCGCTCTTCCATAACAATACTAATAATATATATTTACAAAGTTTACACAAACAATAATATTAAAAGGAACAGTAAAAATATTCAAAAATGTAATGATAAAATCAAAACTGTAAATAAAGTTTTTATTTAAAGACAATGTAAAAGATAAAAATCTTAGTTTTGAATTGTAGACAATTAATTATTAGGAGCCAAGTATTAGACGAAAATAATGTATTTGAAAATGGAACAATAACAATATCTATATTTTGAAAAGAGAATCCGCAGAGTTTCTTGTCGGTTCTTCTAGGAGCAACCTAGTAAATCAGGAGATTATTTAAAAATACATTTTGCGATTTAAAGATAATTATTTTATCATCTTCATCATCTTCCTGTCCTTATCCCACTCTAAGTGGGGTCGGCACAACATGTTATAAACATGCTATCACATGATTTAGCTGAGTTTTTACTACCGGCCATCTGCCTGACGTCAACTTACCTCCGTTGTATTTTACGACATTTTACGTCTATTCTATTAAACCGGATACCAGACGGTGGGTCAACTTAACTTAGTCGCCTTTTACACCTCGGTAAGAAATGAGTTTGGTCTATTCTACTCAGCCGGATACCACACGGCGGGTCGACTTCCCTCAATCGCCTTTTATAAAGTAATTATTAACGATAATAATTTTATAACTCTATTTAATTTTTACTATAGAGACCTTGAATACTACGTTTTTTTTAATGACGGACATTGTACCTACATTATGTACAGTTATTTTGAAATTACCTATCACATAAAGGATAAAATCCTTTGTTTATCTGTTACACACGCTTTACAGTACATCGCTCCTAACAGATATACATTTTATATAGGTATCATTTTGTTATTATATATTTATATAGTAAGTTTATAGGTATATTTTATTATTTATCACTTAAAAGGAGTTTATTAAACCTGAAAGCCAATGGTAGAAACTCACGTGGAAAACTTTACGTAATGTTGCTTATCCATACTAGATCAGTCTATAGAAGGTTTAAATTAAGTAAGAAATATCAAACAAGACTGGTTTAATAATGTAAAATTGAAAATGTTTAATAAGATTGATCGCGAAATTTCTCGCTGGTTTTTCTCAGTAAGAGCAACATTCCGAACCAGTTGTAGCTTCATTTATCATATTGATCCTTGACGATTCAAAATTTCTTGACAGACCTTATTTGAATAAAGATTTTGATTTGATTTGATAGAAGTTTATTTAAAACATTGGTATTTATTACTTAATCGAATTAAATTTGGCGGTAAATTACTCAATGATATAAATTCTAATGTCAAAAAATGCCTTGTAATCTGATATTGCTTACTATTACACGATAACAAAGAATGGAATCTAGGTTAATTTATGCGTGGTTATGTATGCTAAAATATATGTTGACACGTTCAGTACATATCCAGCTTTCATATGAGACCGTCTTGATTATGTAAATGATATTAATAAACTAGATATTAATTTAAATGTATAAATAAATATATTTGCCCTTGAATACAAAACCAATGACCTCGACACACATGTAGCGTGCTAATATTAACGTAGGTAGGTACTGCTTAACTATTCATTGTAACAGGTTAGATTAGGGCAAGTATTATAATAGTACGCACTTTGTGAATACCGTATAAATTTTAATAGAACTAGAAACACCGGCTAGTTTCGGCGGGATGACGTCACCATCATCTGGGCCCTCGATTTGACGTCAGGTAGCGCAGGAGACGACGTCGACCTACAAATCTACAGACACAATAAATTCGACAACGTACGGTGCGAAACGGCGCGGGTCAATGAACTGTTGACGTGTTTAAAATACGCACTAAGTGCCTTATCGCGAATGTAGTACGCGACTACTCGGCGCGGCCACCGCGGTCTTGCTATGTGTATTTGCAAAATGGATATTTATAGACGTCCGTGACGGATGATTCGCGCTATTTCTAAGGTCCTTTTGAGAATCAGTGAATAAGAAATTAGCGATTACTTACACAAATGATAGGCGCCCGTTCCTTTTTGCGTCTACTATTATTCATGCAAAAAGTTTTTACAGATTATAATACTAGTTTATGGTTATGTCTTGCCGGTTTGTTTTAGAAATAAAAATAGAAGTTTGACAATTAAAATAATGAACTGTCAAAGTGGTAAACTTTGAAAATAGTGATGTGAAAAATACTTTAACTTTGTAGATAAATTATAAGTATTTAAATATAGAAATAATATACAGAAAATCGTATAACAACCGGCGTACTATTCATCGGACATGAATAAAACAGACGTGTGAGGTGAGCGAAACCTTTCTCAAGAAGACTTAACCCACCGGAAACTTGGCGAGAGTTCGTTTTACAGCTTGTATTTTAACGCTATTGATATCAAGAAAATGTGAGAAAGGAAGTGTGTCTGTCATGCCGCTACACCATACATACTACACGCGTTTTCTTTGTAAAGCATGTCTGTGCTAAGTACTAAGCGATTCTCGACGCGGCATAGTTCTCGTGTAAGATTCATATTCGCGGTGAAAGGGCCGCTTTTGAACTACGTTCGCATAAAGCGAGGCACCCGCAGTAGCCGCTCTATCTGAGTGTCTACCCACATATGCATTATGCGGCGGATACAGATCCATGTTTCTTACGCATACACGTGAAGTACGGAGGCCAGTTTTGTGTATGTGTCGCGAATACATACGGCTTCAATAATCAGCAGGTGAAGCGAACTAAAGCAAGGGGGTTATTGCGATTAACTCTTTTATCCCTTCGTTTCCATATCAAAGAGTAATGAACCTTGTTCCACTATTGGACGTTGTCGATTAGCAAGCGTGTGATCTTTTTTGGATCATGCGGTGAGATTTTCTACTAATTGTAGTCATTGTGGTAACTTATTCAAGTGAGGTTACGGAAATAAAATAGACCTTATTAAATGTTTTTGAGTTAATGTATGTTCTAAAATTTCTTATTTGTATTGTTTTGACGCGATTTTCTAATGTGCAAATTTCCAATTATATTTCTGTGTCACTAATTCTTACTAGATAAAACTTAAATTGATTAGGTTGCGTAGATAAGAAATATTATATCGATTTTTTCTGCTTTAATTACCATATGAGTGTTATTCACAAGTCTTCTATAAAACTTTTAAATTAATTTTTTTATGAAACTATGTGTAACAAAGGCAAAACTGTACAGTGAATCGATTACAACTTCAAGTAACGAAGGTCAGAGGATTTGCGAGTGTGAGTGTATATGCAAGTATGCAAGCGAGCTCGGTGCGGCGTCGTCGCTGCTGCACGCCTGCACCGCCGGTTGCAACACCCTCCCCCCTTCGCTCTCGGCTTCTCACTCGCCGCCGTCTTGCCGCTAGCTTGTCTCACCTCGCGGCCGGCAGCCTTGCGCGACGCGCCGCGCTCTTTCACATTCAAAATTATTTTCAATCATTGCAAAAACTCTCTGTGCAATAAAAATATTTCATCAGTCGCTCTGGCCGCACTAATTCTGAAAGCAGAGAGATTCTTGAAACTTTTAAACAAATTACTCACCTTTGAAAGTTTGAATGCACTCCTCGTTGCATGTCCCGCGCGCGTCGTTATGAGAACCCCGTACTGGCGGTCACGTTGACGTCGCGCGGTGCCGCCATATCTGTCTCGGCCACCAACTAGTAAAATTAATAGGTAATTATTTTCGCGTACAGTGTTCCTGATATAACAAATTGCAAAGTGATAGTGTATTATAGTGTTCGCTATCGTCAGGCACTCATTCCAATTGGATTCTTCTTGGAAATTCAGGCGCGCGCCGGCCGGTTCTTATCGAGTGCAATGCAGTTGCACTCTCAACTTATTGCAGTTTCGCATTTGTCAAAGTTTCATGCGCGGAAAGTTACTAGTGATTATATTTTGATACAGAAGAACTATAAAAGTGTTTTTAAAGTGACTGTTCGTTAAAGTGTTGTGTATATCAATTTAAAAGAACTCTGCGAATACACTCTGTGTTCTTTCGGTCATTGACCGCCGGATTTCAAATATCCTTTATGTTGTTGTGTAGTTGTTAACTTTTTTTTTCTTGCTTTAACTTAAATTTTCGTTTTAGGCTCCAAACTTTGTTCCACATCACTAAAAGAATGCGATGACCCGCGCATTCGCTTTTTAAAATTCCGTTTTTACCCGGATGGAATGAGGAGTGCAGAATCTTATTGTTTCACAGTTTCTTATGTTTGAACATCATTTGTTTTTTTGTTTTTCGGACAATTAGAGAGTTGTCATTTTCTTCCAAAATTACAAAAAATTGTAAAATAAGGTAAATATTGTTGTTGTTGCATAATTATTTAAATTAATTCGCATATAAAATTAAACCGAGTAAGATAACATTTTTGCGATGTATCAGTAGCGTTGTCTCGTATCGTTGCTCCCTCGATAGTACATGACATCATCTGTAGTGAAGCTTTGAGAGGGCTATATTCAGTAGGTTGGTCATGAAGTTAACTTAGTTTGAAAGTAATGGCATGGCGGCGCGTTTTGTGTACATAAGTGTAGTGCGTGTTCAAAGAATTGATAATTGTGCAGAATGGCGGAGGGCAATGGAGAAATATCCATTGAAGAGATCCCCGGGAAGGACTCTGATGTTGGCCGAACTCCAGATTACCGCAAACTAATAGAATATGGCTTGGACCCAAAGGTGAGTTTATAAATAAGATAAATAGTGTTTAGAACTTGCTATAAGTACATTGATAAATCATGTAAAATAATATATGAATGTATAAATATATTTTTTGAAATTTCAATTTCCCCGTTGTACAATTTCTTACAATGGTGCAGAACTTAATTTCTTTTTTATTATGAAATACAGATGATTTAGATTTAAAATATTTATTATTAGTAAACTGTTCACATATTTATTATTGAAATATATATATTAATAGGCAAAAAATTTTTTTTTTTAAAATTACATATAATAATTCAGAGACAAATAATCAATCAATAAGGCCTAATTTGTTACAAATAATACAAATGTAAATAATTTATATGTATATTGTAAATGTGCAATTTCTTAGTTTTAACAAATTTTTAAAGAAGTTATAGGATAAAATTCTGCTATCACTACCTTAGTGTGCGACCAAACTTATTTGAAGGGCAAAGTGATTTTTGATATTAAAATATCAAAAATTCTCATTGTCCAACATTGTTCTATATATTATACATAATATATTTTTAATATACTATAATTTTCATGTGAATAAATGAAAATATATATTCTAAGTAAGATATTAGGACTTTGATATGAGTTCCGGCAAACAAATTTTGGAAATTGTAAATTAACATTTATTTTGTTGTATCTAATCAAAAATTAACACATATATTTTGAGACGATATACATATAATATTTATATGACTTGGTAATTTTTTTATTATTAAATAATTTTAAACTGTTGCAAATATAATAGAAACTCAAGTATTACTTGCACTCATTTTTTTTTTCCTACATTATATTATATTTATTTATGTGAATTATACATATTTATTATATAATCATTTGGTACGAAATTTTGTTATCACTTTATATATAATCTCAAAATAATTATCAGTTAATAGAGCTGTACTATAAAATCTAACAAGATTCTTATAAGAATTTTGTTATACTATATTATTTTTATTATATAAATAAATATAATATTTGAATATATCTTGATTATTCCCTTAGAAAAACTTTCTCAAGTTATCAGCAACTTTTGTATTATATCAAAACTTTTTTACAAAGCTAAGCGTAGATTATGATTTAGTGGGAGTCGATTTGTAAAAGTTAAATTTTAAAATTGGAGTCCACAGAGAGTTTTAATGTGAAGGAATCAAATTATTGCTTGCTATATAGATTAAATGTTTCTTGTAGTTTATCATGTATGACACATATTCTATGAACTGAACGAATTTTAACCGCACCTTTACTAGAATATTCTGATGACATTAACAAAATAAGTATGTAATTTGTTATTCTAATAACTCTAATTCTAAAAATTCTAAATCCATTATTAATAATTGTAAAAATTTTTCAATGTTAATATTTTGGTGTGTTGTATTTTTAATAATCTTAAATTTTATTTATTTATATATAAAAAAAATAATTAATTTTATTTTAAATGGAACAATTACTTGTTTAATTTGTTTAAACCATATGTTATGTTTTCTGTTGTATTTGTCTCAAAAAACGAACGAAAAATTTCAATAAAATAAACTTTTTTTTTGGTATAATGGTAGCTTGATTCAAATTCAACGGTTTATCTCAAGACGATAAATTAAATTTAGGATTTCATCAGCGTTTGTCAGTCACCAGAGTCTTATCAGTGTGGCTCTGAGCCTATGAGAGTGGCTTCAATCTTAAAAGGGTAGTATATAGTATATACCCTTTAAATTGAATTAAATTTATGTAATTTATTGTATTTAATTAAAATTAGAATATCAAGTAGGCTTAGTACGCAAAAACTTATATATTGAATTTAGATAGTAAAAAAATTAAAAACTCAATAATTTCCAACTATTTAATCAGTCATTTAAGCATACTTGTTACAAACATGTTGTCATATGTTTTGCCTACGTATTTTACGACCGGCCGCCTGCCTGACGTCAACTTACCTTAGTCATATTTTACGACTCGGTAAGAAATGAGATTGGTCTATTCTACTCAGCCAGATACCACACGGCGGTTCGACTTACCTTAGTCGCCTTTTACGACACCTCGGCAAGAAATGAGGGTGGTACTATTCTATTCAGCAAGATACCACACGGCGTTCAGACAATACTAAAAACAGCATAAAAATACTTTATCATAATATGACCTACCTTAACATTATATATTGCAGAGTAGGTCTACATATATACTTTCTCTGGAGAAATTGACTTTTGACACTTTTATCATTTTTGATATGGATTTTAAAATAAAATATTGTTGCCATAACAGTTGACACCCTTGGCACGTATGTTTATCGTATAAGGTGATTGTGTATGGTCAACTTTTAATATAATACTCTCAGTGACGTACTATTCGATTTTTCTGTTCCCTAAGGAAGGTAAGGTAGGTTCCCTGTGGGTTTTGTAAAAATCAGTCACATACAGACTTTGGGGACCATATACGTGAGCCTAGTATATAAGCTTTGATTATGCCAAAATTGATAAATATTATTCCAGCGCTTTAGACGTGAAAACAAAACATACCGACGAACCCTCGAAGCCCGCCTATTTCAATCGAATTAGTGATAGATATTACTTATCATTTAACGCCATAATAAAATGTAAAGTAATTCACAAATATAATGTAGTATAAGAATCTAACGATTTTCCAATAAGAATTTGTCGTAAAGTAAAAGTAACGGCGTATTACAATCCCACTTCTGACCATAGGCTCCATTTTTGCAGTAAGGTTGGAACTTTAACCACACTGCTCCAATGATTGATAAGTTACACATATCCATAGAACTTCTAGAGATATGCGGGTTTAGTTACCATATTTTCCTGCATCAAAGATTATGTGATAAATTGCAATTATGGATTAGGCAAATAAGTTTGAAGAGAAATATTCATTGCTCGATTTGAAACCGTGACCTCCTGGAAGGAGTCACACAGTCACGGCTTATAAGAATTTTTTGGGCAATAATTAATATGTAATGCCAAATAGATAGTGTCCAATATGATCCTGACGGTGATACCTTAGTCAATATGTAGAATACCCAAATAGCGTCTTGGCTGTTAAAGAGAAGGTCCTAGTTTTCTAAGTCTTTATGATTTCCTACCACACCCAAATCTAAGATATATAAATACCACCACTCTACCGCACGGCACCATAAGCAGAAGTGTGTTTAAGAAAAACGCTTCATGGTTCTACTAGATCTAAGTCTTTGTCTTTTGCACCCTCAACAATGCTTTTGCACTCGCACAGTAACGCTGTAAAATCCGTTACGATCAGAATATTTACGATTTTCGCACTACATTTTATTGCTGCTCCTCTCCTATTCATTTTAGCGTTATGTTATATCCTATAGCCTTCCTCGATAAATGGACTATGTTACACTAAAAGAATTTTTCAAATTTAGTAGTTCCTGAGATTCGCGCGTTCAAACAATCAAATAAACAAACTCGTCAGCTTTATATATTAGTATAAATATGTCGAAAACAAAAGTTATTACATCTTAATGTATGTAAAATGAAAAGTGTTTTAAAAAATACCGTTAGGCCTAGACGCTATTATAAAATGAATTTACAACGTAATGAGGCCACGTTTTGGTAGTGTTTTTCTACATTCTATGTACCGTTTGTTGAATGGAGCATCTTGTACACCTAAAATAAAAAAAATCATACTAATTTTATAAATTCGAAAGTGTCTGCCTGTTACGCTCTCAAAGCTCTGGAGAAATAATGATAAAATATGGAACAATCCATGCGCGAAAATACAATATATGGCCGATTTAACATATAACATTATAATAGTTAACGCTTTTCCTTCAGAAACAAGGAATAACTACATTCAATCAATTACATACAAAACACAATTAATTGAGGGTATTTTTACATTTAAGTATACGCGCACGGTTCTCGGGTACCACTAATGTACGTAATAATATTTTTAAAATTCCGATGAAAATAAACGCAAATTCTAAAGTCCTATAATAGAATCTAATGAAATGGAATATTCAATTCTACGTAGTAAAAGTAAAATTAGTTTAACATAATTCAAGCAATAACCAATATCAAAAATCATTATATATAATGAAAAAATCCTCCGCATGTAATGAAGAACGAACGAATGAACTTAAAAGTAGTTCTTATCAACAAATTCTGATTTCTAACGAAGGCTTTAGTGTATAATTTAGAACTTTGTGTAATTAAGTTATAATATGACGATGATTGTGAAAATGTATATCTTAGAAGTTATAACAAAATTAATGGACATATTAAAAAAGAGAAATCCAAAATAGACACAGCAACGCGTGGCCGCTTCTGCTAATATACTATAATTTAAATCAATATCATATTTTTGCATTGGAAGCTAAAAGCTCCAATAGTCATGAATTGAAAGGAATTCGCATGACTGCGATTTTGCATTAACTATGGGAGGAGGCGTATTTTTGCGAATTTCTATAAATGGAAATATTGCTGTATTGAAAATTCCATTTATTGATTTTTCGAAGATGCAGTATTAGTAAGTAGGGTATATAGGAAGTCCGGGAAGCTTTCATTCAATGATGTATGATGTAATTAGATTAATCTCTATCTGTCTCTAATCTCTGATCACCACAGCCTTTGAATAATGCGTTTTCCCTAATGATGGCTTATCGATCAGAAACCTTTTCGTTTACTTTGAAAAGTTTAGTCACGTTTTAAGTACCTAATCAAATCAAAATGAGTAATGTCTGAAAACCAGAGTTATCAGCATGGCTTTCTGGGTCGTAAAACTGCAGTACACACTTATACAAAAGCCTATTATTAACGATTATATTATATTATATTATATTATATGAAAGTAATGTTCAAAAATATTTTGATATAATATCCACAGCAATGCTGATAAAAGCAATGTGTCGTACCAGCAGTAGAGTTCCCGATAAAGAAGTACTTGCAATATTCGATTTTTAATTCGTTTAGGATTTAGGTAACTGGCAACTTTCAGTCAGTAGGCATAAATCTTTGAAGTTGCTCTTATTTAATAGATGCGCTCCATGGTAAAATGCTAATCTTTACTGTTGCGAAGGAGGTCATGTTATTTACTATTTACAAAACCCATGCTTTTGAAACTAGGACATCGAATAGTACACAGAGGAAAGAAAAAACTAAAAGCATTATTCGTGGCGGTGTTTCATAATTTCATAGGTTTTCTTTTACCGCAGATTATACGATTTCGCCTGTTGGAAAGCGGCTGATGCCTAAAATGGATCGTACTTGCCTTAGTAATGTCTATTCATTATTCTTTTGAAAGCTCATGAAAGCTCGCTCTTTACATCGTAAATTATACTGTCTAAGGGTTTGTGTTGTTTGATATTTTGATAGCGGTTTTTAATAGCTTTTAACTTGCCGTGTATGCATGTGAAGGTGGAATCTTGCAAGTTAAATTTGACCCATTTCTCGGTGTCTTGTTGTTGTTTACTTTTACATACTGATCCATACTGATCTTTGAGTTGGACTTTTACATACTGATCCAGTCCTGATGACAATGCATATTTATGATAAGCATGACCTGATTTTGCTGCCAAGATTTGCTCCAGATGAGTTAACAGTAGGGACATGTAATTCTGTTAAAAGCTTTTATTATGTTTAACTTATTTAAATTGACTATAGGTTCGGGCTTGATTGTTATCTCCTTTAATAGTAAGATGTGAAACAGTGCGAAACTGGAAGCTTATCTGGAAGGAGTAGATATCCTTTAAAGTTTCCACATAGCGTACTGTACCTAAGTATAAATCGTTTAACGTTACGTTTGTGGCGGGAACCATGGTAACAAACGATGCGAGCTCCCACCAGATCAGTCTAGAAGCCATATTTTTTGAGAATATTTGCTAAATATCGTTTTAACCTGGGACATATTATAATATTTGTATAAACAGACACACTAACCACTATACCGGGTCCATCTGTCTATAACATCTCTGACTAGCTTTTACCCGCAGCTTAGTTTGTATGGACTATTTTCGCTTGATATGTTGATAATAGATGGCGCTTTTCAATGTCATCCTATTCCTGTACAATTAACAGGATTTTTTTCTATATGTTACCCCGGTGTATAGGGAATAATTGTGCAGAATTTCATCGATATTGGTTCAGCGGATTTGCCGTGAAAGAGCTACAAACATATGTCCCTACTCTCCATATATTGCTTCTTATACCATCCATTTGTTATCGATGAAACAGTAGAATCACTTTTCGCAAGTTGCATGGTTAACTGGTTCTAGACTTTAAACTGGTTTGCCTTCACTCATGCCAGCTTCCTGTAATGGTCAAGCTATAAGTACCCTTGTAAGTGTTGAACATGTAATTTTGTACTTATTTCACTTTTTTTACTTTATTTTTATCGTACGCCAAAATATATGTGAACGATGTTTACCAAGGAGATGTCACGATGGCGAGATAAATTAATATTCAATTATTTATTGAATGTCTTAAATTACTTATTACTGGTTTTGTTTCAAGTTTTCCGACCATAACCGTTGCTAAATGACGGCACACGAAAAACGAAATAGATTATTTTTCTTAGCATGTTTAAAGAAGAAGTTATGATTTTTTAATCTTAACAATGTAGCAGAAAGTTTTGAATTAAATTTGCCATATACGAATTTCGAGGACAGATCAGCTTATAGAGAACAAGTTAAAAAGCCTATAAAAATTTGATGTCCCGACTGTTAAGCGTTCAAGAGTTTCCTCCTCTGGAGCCAATCCTGGCAACACCATCTGGTCACGCTTATACAATGCAATGCATAAACATGTATTGTCATCGGGACTGGACTATTATATAAAATTTAAGCTAAATCGGACAACGGGGAATGGGTCAAATTTGCGAGATTCCACCCTCAAATACATACATGGCAAGTTAAATAAAAACTTTTAAATATAATACGTATAATAACTGTAATGCGCATGTTATAAATTTCGGCATTGAAACACGATATGGAAAACAAACGCATAATCTAAAGCTTATAGTTTTTGCTTTCAATAGTCCTTATCATTCATTATCGAACTCGATGCTAAATCCATCCAATCCATCCATTTTAACATCATCTTTTGAAACCAAATGACTTTCTACTTCTTCCTTATCTTTTTGTACCCATATTGACCTATGCTTTTCACGATGTCGTTTCCTAGTTTAATTATTTCTAATTATCCATCCCACAATTCGACTGCATTATACAATTTTTGAACCATGTCAGTGAAGAACTGACGATGTGTGATTAAAATAAAACCATCATCCTCCTCCTCGCGTCGGTGTCCTCAATGCTGAGGGTCGTGACCCCCTCCACGGATCAATTTGTCACGGACAATGTTGCGCCATCGGTGTCGATTCTTTGCAACGTGGATGGCTTCATGCACCCGGCTGTTGAGAGTGGTGCGGATTTGATCTGTCCAGCGCATTGGACTTCGTCCTCGTGGTCTCTTCCCCTGGACCTTGCCCGTGATGACTATCTTTTCAAGATTGTCATCATTCTTCCGGGCGATATGACCGAAGTACTCAAGGACTCGTTTCAGGCAGATAGTTGAGAGCCTGGTTGAGATCTTGAGTTCCTTGAGTATCGACACATTAGTTCTTTTAGCTGTCCAGGGGTTGCGCAACATTCTCCTCCAGCACCACATCTCAAAGGCGTCCACACGTTTACGGTCTTGTGCTCTGAGCGTCCATGTTTCGGCCCCGTATAGGAATATGGAGAACACCAACGTTCTGACAAGTTTTTGTTTGGTGTCATTCCTTATGTTTCTGTCCTTCCATATTCCTTTCAACTGGCCCATGGCGCCTTTGGCCATCCCAATCCTGCGTCTGATTTCGACATCACAAGAGCCGGTGTTCGAGATGCTGGAACCCAGGTAGATAAAATTGTTTACTATTTCGAAGTTTAAAGAGCCAGTGAGTTCCAGTTTATTTGTGCGGTCAACTATCAACAGTTTGGTCTTCTCCTTGTTGATCTGCAAGCCCAGTTCGCCACTTATGCGTTCCATCCGGTCCAGCAGGCGTGTCATTTCGGCCTCTGAGACGGCAAAGAGAGTAGTGTCGTCCGCGTATCGTAGATTGGTGATCTTCATCCCACCCACGCTCACTCCTCCTTCCCAACCGTCCAAAGTTTGCCTAATTATGTATTCCCCATATGCATTGAACAAAACCATCATACGTATATGATATTCCACGATTTGAAGTTCACAAATCAAGCGATCAATTTTGTATTGCTTTAAACTGTCTTACCGTCAAAAATTCAAGATTCTTTATAACATAAGAGTTTTAGGAGGATAACGTTTAATTTAAATAAAAATAACACGCTAACTAATAAAACTAACACCTTTATTTTATTATTATATGATTGCACATTCTCGAGGATTCGAAGTGTGATTTGATTCTTAATACTAAAGTAGTTGGCTTTTTATTAATTTTGAATGGAAACTGCCAGTACAAATCTACAACCTGTTCAGAATGTTATCCAACGGAAACTGGCAAAACATTTAATGTATATGTACGTATATAGTACATATTGAACTACCAGCCGAGTAACATTGTGAAGAAATAGGCATTTAGGAGAACTCCTCGGATGTGTATAACCTGCATTCGCATTGGAACAGCATATCGGGTCAGAGGAGGCTTTACTGTTTTACTTTATTTCTGTCAGCCTGTTTTTCTCATTCATCCGAATACATCCACACCTAGTTATAAATCTTCAAAGGATCTCCACCTTGTACTTTAACTACTTAAGGTTTCCAATAGTTTTCTTATAAATACGGCTTTGGACCTATTGAACATTTTGTTTATTGGTGCTGAAACGATTGCCGATTTTGCACCGAAATTTCCCTTATAACCATACGAGTATAATAACCGATACGGTAACAAATCGCCGCTTGATGTAGCCGCAGCCTTAGATATTGGCGTTGATACGTTGTGAACTTTAGAAAACCCTCTTAAGATACTTCGTTAACCTCATTATGCAGACGACTTTATACTTGTCTTATCTTTATTAATTAGGTATCGAGCTCTATCTTGAATGCTCTCTTCAAAGATAGCTCTATCTAAAAAGAGGCATCGTTGAAATAGTTAATAATCCTAATAATAAAATGATATATTAAACGCTTAGGTTTAAAGTGACCTAACTCAAAAAAGTTTTGTGACTAAATACAATAAAGAGCGTAGCGTAGCGCCTACAAAACTCGTAAGTGCTAAAGTGCATAACTTGAAAGGGTAAGGAAACACTCGTTTTTTCGATAGTTGGTAGCCTGATGTCATAGATGGCATTAAAATATCCTATAATGTATCACACTCAATTAAGCTTAATTTTGAATTATGTTAGTTTAATACTAAACGTGCGATGTACAGTTGACGCTCAAAGAACAATCACCACTTCTAGGCAGAGCCTAGCGGACAGTCGTTGCAGATGGCCACAGTCTAGAAAACAATCGTTACAACTGGAACTAATCCGAAGAACAATCGTCATTCTAGCTGACAGTTCTATCGAACAAAAGTTACGGGGCGTTTAAGGCCTCACATAGCACATCGTCACGTTGATCTTACAGAGTTAATAAACCAAATACCAATTATCATCATTAATCTCTCCAATAATGGCCCCATTTTTTATTTCATAGCAATTGCACATCGCAACCATCTCTCAAATTTGACTAAATTCGCACTTTCTTTGCTGTCGCAAAATATTGGTAGTAATTGTCTTTTCTTTAAACTCTCCAAAATTTCCAGATATTCCCTTTTTCCACTCTATTTGTGAGTTTAGGTTACATCCCACTTCTGATTATAAAAAGCGATATTTTTCCTTTATACTTGTTCATTAAATAAAAAGTAATTTTCCCAAAGTCAACCCATTTGACATAACATAATGACGACCACAATGTTTTTCCATATTAATGTTGTAACAATATAATAAAATGGATTGTCCAAATTTTACATTTTACGATAAATCTCTCTATGTTACTGCATCGATCAGATTTTTGTTATGGAGATATTTGTAGGGTTAAAGAGTGACAGAAGCTAATCTTTATTCCATAACTGTAATCCACGCCAACTAAGTTGCGAATAAAAGCTCGTATTAATAGATAGAAATATAAATTCATAAAGATAAAGGTACTCCCGCTTTTTGGCCTATATTTTGTGTGTCGATCCACCCGGAGAGCCTTTCATTACACTAGCGCATCTCAAACGTAAAAATACTGCAGTATATTGTTGTGCTTTTCATGAATTACGGCGAGATTGAAACGAGCGAAGCGTGCCGCATCGTATTTCATGAATGCACGTAACTGTCTATTGAATTGCGTTATACACAGCTAACATTATACGAAATAGAGTGGAGAACGGACGATGTATCGTTGCGCAATGCAGTTGCCGTCCGCGGAAACTTGCGGAAGATTGGGATGTTTCTAATGCGGTAATACGAGAGTTGCAAATATTCAGACACGTCGTATCGGAAAATGAGCATTGCGGCGTTTAAAGTCTTATGCACCAATGAAATAGCAACGGTTGTAACTTTAATATTTAAATGAGTTAATCTTGTATGTATATATATATACATACACACACACACACACACACACACACACACACACACACACACACACACACACACACACACACACACACACACACACACACACACACACACACACACATATACATATATATATATATATATATATATATATATATATATATATATATATATATATATATATATATGTTTTCGGAATCTCGGAAACGGCTCCAACGATTTTCCTGAAATTCAGCATGTAAAAAAATGTCGTTTTATCGGGCTCTAAATTTTTTTTTAAATTTACGTTGAATACAAACACAATTTTTCGCTGTCAAACGTTATGTCATGGTAGTTCATTTGGGGAACGGGCGGTCTAGAGAGGTGAAAATACTTAGGATTGATCCCCACCTGCCCTATTATTTTTTCATTTCTCGATTTTTTTTTTTAATTTTAGTTTTTTTACATGTTTTAAAAAATTACCGAGCAAAGCTCGTTCACCCAGGTACTAACTTTAAAACTGTATTAAATTCTAGTGATCTCTAGTAAACAATGAATTAATATTTACATACAATTTTTTAAAATTTAATGACTGACATTTTACTTTATATATTTTTTTTCTTATCTTTGTAAAAACTATGTGTATCATTTTTGTGTTTATATTATTTCTATTGAATAAAAAAAAAACATTTTTCCGCCGTGTGGTATCCGGCTGAATAGAATAGTTGGTACTATTCTATTCCCTCATATCTTACCTACCGAGGTGTCGTAAAAGGCGACTAAGGTAAGTTGACCCACCGTTTGGTATCCGGTTGTGTAAAATAGACCATCCTCTTTCTTACCGAGGTGTCGTAAAATACGACTAAGATAAGTTGACGTCAGGCAGGCGGCCGGTCGTAAAATACGTAGCCAAAACATGTGACAACATGTTTGTAACATGTTGTGCCGACTCCACTTAGTGGGATAAGGGCAGGATGATGATGAAAAAAAAGATTTCAATTTTAATTTACATTTCAAACATTATAAATTTCATTCAAAGTTTAATTTTATACTATACTAGGAGTCCCGCCCCAGCTTCGCACGGGTATAAAGCATATAGCCTATGTCACTCAGTGATAATCACAGTATTTCGCTACTCCATATTAAATTTTATTATACATATAAACCTTCCTCTTCAATCACTCTATATACTTAAAAAAACTGCATTAAAATATTTTGCGTAGTTTTAAGGATTTAAGCAAACATAGGACAGACAGAGAAAGTGACTTTGTTTTATACTATGTAGTAACGTTTATAGCTATTACTATTTTGATAATTGTCATATTTTTACCATACTTATCCAAAGACTAAATTACGTTTAGCTGTCATTTATGTTTTGTATTTCCATGTCATAGTCGTTTTTGCTATACCACGTTTTATAGTGACTTGACGGGATAAAATAAATGCGGTCGAACGGGATAAAAAGTATCCTATGTCCGTCTCCTGGTTCTAAGCAACATCTCCACCAATTTTCAGCCGAATTGGTTCATTCGTTCTTGAGTTATAAATAGTGTAACTAAGACCAACTTTCTTTTATATATATAGACACCAATTTTCAGCCGAATTGGTTCATTCGTTCTTGAGTTATAAATAGTGTAACTAAGACCAACTTTCTTTTGTATATATAGATAAACTATTTACTAAACTAAACTAAAATATATTTAAAATTTTAATGTGCATGCAGTTTTTTGCGAAATAAGGGAATTCCATTGTTTCAGCAATTTTTAATATTTGCAAATGTTACTAATTAACATTTAAGTGTTAGGTCAGTTACTTCTTACCTAGTAATTATGTATACCGATTTTATGATTGCGTAAATCTGTCTATCTGCTACAGCTAAACAACTATAGCAATATCAATGACATTTCAAGTAGATGCCGTGTGGTATCCGGCTGAATAGAATAGTACCACCCTCTTTTCTTACCGAGGTGTCGTAAAAGGCGACTAAGGTAAGTCGACCCGCCGTGTGGTATCCGGCTGAGTAGAATAGACCACCCTCATTTCTTACCGAGGTGTCGTAAAAGGCGACTAAGGTAAGTTGACTCACCGTGTGGTATCCGGTTAAGTAGAATAGACCACCCTCTTTCTTACCGAGGTGTCGTAAAATATGACAGAGGCGTCATATTTTACGACACCTCGGCGACACAGAGGCGACGGAAGTTGGCGTCAGGCAGGCGGCCGGTCGTAAAAACGCAGCCAAATCATGTGACAGCATGTTTATAATATGTTGTGCCGACCCCACTTAGAGTGGGATAAGGGCAGGAAGATGATGAATGACATTTCAAGTAGCTAAAACTTATCTTTAATATTTAAATGAGTTAATCTTGTATGTATATATATAAATATATATATTTACGGAATCTCGGAAACGGCCCCAATGATTTTCCTGCAAGCATATAGGGGTTTGGGGAAGGAAAATCGATCTAGCTTGGTTTTATTTAAAAAAAATTGTTTAATCCCTGTTTTTGGGCATTAAATATTACTAAAATTTACATTGAATATAAAAAACTCTTTTTGCCATAAACTGCCAAGTCAGCGTAGTTTATTCGGGGAACGGGCGGTGTCGAGAAATGAAAATACCTAGGATCTAGCCCCACTTACCTAATTATTTTTTCTTTTATTTTTTTGAAGTTTCTTTTTTTTATTTTTTGCAAAAAATTACCGAGCAAGGCTCGGTCACCCAGGTGCTATATACAATATACTAAGTTTGTAATTTGTTTGAAAGTTAATTTGTTTATAACTTATATAAACATATTAGAAAAAAAAAATTAAGCTGACTCGAGTAAGGTCGCGTGTACAGCTAGCACTAAAATGCAAAAGTTATTGTCTTTCTCTTTTTTTATACCAATGGAAGCTGTGATATGGGTCACGAGTTCAAATCCCGGGCATCAATAAGTCTTTCTATTAAAACTTGTGTCTAATTGATATTTGCAAGTTAACACGCTGTTCGGTAAAGCTAAACATCGTAAGGAAACCTGCATATCTCAAGAGAATTCTGGGGATATGTGTAACCTACTTATCCGCATCGGAGCAGTGTCGTGGATCGTAGCTCCAACCCTTCTTTCTTATTACTAGTTACATTTAGTCATTACTGTCTTATATAGGGTCGAATAGTAGCTATATCCACATAATCGAATCATCTAATTAATCTTCAACAGTATAGTAGGCTTATTGTATCAGCCTCCCTTTAACAATATTATTAAACTGCCGTAATGGCAATTTATATATAATTTACGGAATTTTACTATAGAATCTTATACCCAAACCCACAAACGACTTACGTACTTTTGCAAGGCGCATATCAGGAGTCGCAAGCTTATGTCGGTTACTTTGTCTATTATATACATCACCTATCGTTTTATAATTCTATATACATATATTTAACTACAAAATTAAATTGCTTAAAATAACGCAAATGTAAGAAATATGGATATATATTTACATATAGTTTAGAATGGTTTCTTGTATGGTAACCGTGTCTTAATCCAAATTTAATGGATTTTCACGTCTTTTCCAGGTAGCAACCAAGCTCGACGACATTTATAAGACTGGAAAGCTGGCGCACGCTGAGTTGGACGAGCGTGCGCTGGACGCCTTAAAAGAATTTCCATCCGACGGTGCTTTAAGTGTTCTTGGACAATTTTTAGATTCAAATCTCGAGCATGTATCTAATAAAAGTGCTTATTTATGTGGAGTCATGAAGACCTATAGGTGAGTGCCCTGTTCATTTAATTAACTTAATTAAATTCAACCCCGCATGCGCAGTATGGTGGCTACATATTTTATAAACAATATAATACACAGTCTCCCCTGTGGTAACTTGCTGACTAGAATAGACAACCCTTATTTTTTACCGAGGTGTCGTAAAAGGCGACTAAGATAAGTTGACCCGCCATGTGTTATTCGGCTGAATAGAATAGATTACCCTCATTTTTTACCGAGCTGTCGTAAAAGTCGATTAAGGTAAGACTAATCGGCTAATTAATCAGAATAAAATAATAGAATTTACCCCGGGAAAGCGTTGTGACATACTGATTTCCACGCAAGCAAAGCCGCAGGCAACAGCTAGTAGCATATTATTTGCTTATACTTTTATGTTCAAGAGGAGTATTGTATTATATAAGGGATAATATTCGGCGTTCAATAACTTGAGATTAATTTACTATGCTCAAAGGTAATAAAAATATTATTTTGCTATAATCCGCGACAAGTAAATCGCATCGATAAATAATCATTAAGCAAAAAATTGCTTAGCGACTCTCGTGGACTATTTCCCGATGATGCTTCGGTTACGGGGCGAAACGATTGTTGAGATTGTGGTAATGAATAGGTGCGATATTTAGCATATATTTTATTTAATGCGAATTATAGAAAAATTATACTTTTCATTACTTTTGTGTTATGGACCTCTAGTAATGCCTATAAATTGCTTAATATTTCCACTTTGCAGATTTTTAAATTTAAACTATCGTGAGTAGTATTAATAGTTAATGTATAGAACCGGCTATACTCACGTGTTATTCTATCTGGTTAGCCTGACTAGTTTCGAACCCGGGGCACTTATTCATGAGCTCTTTACACGACGTTATCGCGGCGGGAACTGCTTTGCAGCTTTCGTCATAATTTGTTATTTATTTCTGATAAAAGGCCTTATGCCGGTACTAAGTCCGACTCTGGGTACGAATTATTTATACTAAATTAACCAGATATCAATGACCGATAAAGGGCAGTGACGCTATAGGTATGTTTTAGGGTCGACACTCCGATCGGAAACTATTTGCTAAGTATAGCAATTTTATACGTAAAGCTAAAACAAAAGTAATGAAAATATTATTTTGTTATAATCCGTAATAAAAGAAAATATATGTAATATTAAATGTAGAGTGTAGTATCCGTTCTCATAGCTGATTCCTAAAAACTCATGAACAACCCGCCACCAATAATACAACTGCACAAATTTAGTACCACAATCTCAACAATCGTTTCGCCCCGCAACTGAAGCATTGTTAGGAGATAAACTCCACGACAAAATCAATTTTAAAAAAATCGTTTTATCCCTGTTTTTGGGCATTAAAAAAATACTAACATTTACATTGAATATAAAACATTATTTTTGCCGTAAATTGTCAAGTCAGCGTAGCGTATTCGGGAAACGGGCGGTCTCTAGAAATAAAAATACCTAGGATCGAGCCCCACCTACCTAATTATTTTTTCTTTTTTTTTAAATTTTTTAAAAAATTACCGGGAAAGGCTCGGCCACCCAGGTACTCCCCAATTAAAAGCTTATAAGGCTTTTCGGTATTTTAACATTAATATCTATATATATCCTGCCCTTATCCTACTCTAAGTGGGGTCGGCACAACATGTTATAAATATGCTGTAACATAATTTGGCTGCGTTTTCACGACCGGCCGCCTGCCTGACGTCAACTTACCTTAGTCGTACCTCGGTAAGAAGAAGAGTGGTTTATTCTACTAAACCGGATACCACACGGTGGGTCAACTCACCTTAGTCGCCTTTTACGACACCTCGGTAAGAAATGAGGGTGGTACTATTCTACTTAGCCGGATACCACACGGCTAAGTGTGAAGAAATAGATACATGCCGTTGTACTGAACTGCGAAACTGTACGACGCTGGGAAAGTCCCTCAGTGATTGTCGCTCACGCACACTAACGCGTCTCGTCGCTTGTTACAAGTACGTGCGAAACTCGCCGCTTTGTTTTAAACGGCTTTGTCGAGCTTTATATTTACTTTGTTTTATTATGATGCTAACTCTGATAGCCTAGCAGTGAGACCGTGCGACTCTTTCGACGGGGCCACAGGTACAAATCCCGGGCACCAATGTGATTTTCTGTTAAAAATTGTTACTGATTGATAATTGCAATTTATCACACACTTTTCGGTTAAGGAAAAGATAGTAAGGAAACCTGCATATATCTAGAGAATTCTAGGGATATTGCTGGTTTGTGTTGTGGGTTGGAAATATTCCTCTTGAGATATGCTAATTTACTTACACGATTTCGCATACAAAGTTTTCATATAGAAAGAAGTTCCTGTTATGGTTTCGAGATTTAGACAGAGATGCAAAGGATTCTAAGCGAACTAATACTTTTGATTTTTAAAATGCAAAAGGAAAAATTCGTTACATAATATTTGATAGATAGATTCATAGATTTGATTTTACCATAATAAATTAACAGTTTATTACTATCCTACTGCTGGGCATAGACCTCCTGTCTCCGTTTTTTGAAAGAGAGATTGAAGCCAATACCACGCTCCTTGAATGCGGATTGCTAGGTTACACATATCCCAAGAATTCTCTAGAGACATAAGGTTTTCCCCACGACGTTTTGTCCAACGTTATGTCGGTTGTACCTAAGTAATAATAAAATTATTTTGCTATAAGCCGCGATTATCGCGGATTGTAGTAAATAATTTTATAATTACTTTTATATTATAGATATCTGCAAAGTAACGCCTAATTCTAAAAATTATGTCGTTTGTATTTATACTTAAGAGATTTAAAGGCTAACGACTACGGTGCAATGAAGGCAACACTGCGGTTGTTATGCAATCGCGAATCATATTTTTATTTTCTCTCGAACCCCAGAGTATCGGATGGCAACCCTATCGATTATTGGATGATGGCCAAATCGCCAGATCTGTATCGGGGTCATCTTGAAAAATTAATTTGACACTTATCGGCTGCGTTCCGTACTGCAGATATTTACTAACCAGTGTTGCCATGTAGTTAGGATAACAAAACTTTTATTGCTTAAGCCATCATCATCCTGCCCTTGTCCCACGCTGGAGTCGGCACAACATGTTATAAACATGTCGCATGATTTGGCTACGTATTTCACCACCAGCTGCTTGATGTTAACTAACCTCAGTCGTATTTCGTACCTTGACACCTCGTTAAGAAAGTGAGTGGTCTATTCTGCTCAGCCGGATACCACACGATGGGTTGACTTACCTTAGTCGCCATTTAGGACACCTCGATAAGAAATGTGGGTGGTATATTCTACTAAGCCGGATACGACAACTTTACTTAGTCTCCTATTACGACACTCTCATCTCGCTCAACTCTCATTTTACTCAACTGGATACCACACGGTAGGTCAATTTAACTTAGTAATCTATAAAGTTTTAAACAAATAAAGATTTTTCTATTCTATTCTATCTTTTACAACACTTCGGTAAGAAACGACGGTGGTCTTGTCTTTTCTACTCAGCCGGACATCACACGGCGTAGTCGCCTTTTACGACACCTCGGGGAAAAAACGAGGATGGTCTATTCTACTCAGCCCGATAGCACACACGCATAATGCCCAACAGTTTTAACGTATATCTATGATACAATATATATTTATTTATAACATTGTTACAAAGAAATATATTCCCAACTCTGTTCCCTGTGCTAGTTAGGCTGTCCTCAAAGCGATGTCAGGCCGGGACTTTCAGTATAATCATAAAATTGTATACTAGAAGGAATTTAAACGCCATAAAAGTTTACACAAACCGTGCCGTGTGGTATCCGGCTGAATAGAATAGTACCACCCTCTTTTCTTACCGAGGTGTCGTAAAAGGCGACTAAGGTAAGTTGACCCGCCGTGTGGTATCCGGCTGAGTAGAATAGACCACCCTCATGTCTTACCGAGGTGTCGTAAAAGGCGACTAAGGTAAGTTGACTCACCGTGTGGTATCCGGTTAAGTAGAATAGACCACCCTCTTTCTTATCGAGGTGTCGTAAAATACGACTAGGATAAGTTGACGTCAGGCAGGCGGCCGGTCGTAAAATACGTAGCCAAATCATGTTACAACATGTTTATAACATGTTGCGCCGACCCCACTTAGAGTGGGAGAAGGGCAGGAAGATGAAAAGTTTACACAAACCAAGTCGGATACTTCAGCGACGAATCATAACGTTTAGATTAGATATGTGGTCGTTATCCTCTTGAAGGCGTGTATGACGCATAATTTGCAAGCTTCATATAAGTTCATACGCGCAACCTCGCTTGAACGGCCGTTGGGAATGCAGCGCTCAGGACAATAATAAAATTTCCATTAAAACGTTACTCATTGCTTGAAACGACGTATAAACATTTGATAGCCAAAGTTTGCTTTGTCTTGCTCCTTACTCATTTAATACATACATGCCGTAGCATTCTTACTAATACTTTATATTTATAATACCTTGACATAATTTATAATAAACAATTTAAATAACAATAATAATATAATAAATGAACTGTACTTTTACTTTGTTAAATAATTTGCATGTCAAACTTGACATAACATGTTCTAAAATTAGTTATTAACATCTACTTGTAATCCATGTTTTAAGCAAATAAATGATTTTGACTTTTGACTTTTAAAATACTACAGAAATTCTAGTATACCATAGGGATGTCAAAAAATAATCTATTTTTAATAATCGATTAAGTATACCCTTTTTCTTTTTTATTCTTATTCTTGTTTTTTAAGATTAAATTTGCATTGTTGAATAAAACCAATGTAGCCAAACTATACATTTTAACCAATCATTTTTTTACAAACAGCGCATCTGATACCTATTATTTCTTTTGTAGTTGTCCACCTTAATTAGCCTTTATTGCAATAAATTATTAATATTTAAAAGGCAACTTTTGAAATAGTCAGGAAAAATCGATTATTTTGTATCAAAACAATCATTTTTTTTTAATCTAAACGATTTATTATAATGGCAAAAAAACGATTATTTATTAATCGATTTTTTTCTACTCCATGTCACATCCCTAGTATACTATTGAGGATTATCTTTAATACTAGCTTTTAACCGCAACATCGTTTGCGTGAACTGTTTTCGTGTGACATGTCGATAATAGATGGCGCTATTCAATGTCATCCTATTCCTGTAGAATTAACAAGATCTCTACAGCCTATATGTTATTTTGGTATCTAAGGAATAATTGTGCCAAATTTCATCGATATTGCTTCAGCTGATACGCCGTGAAAGAGTAACAAACTTACATCCATACTCATAAATTTTCGCATTTATAATATTAGTAGGATCATCATCTTCCTGCCCTTATCCCACTCTAAGTGAGGTAAGCAGAATATGTTATAAACATTATGTCACATGATAAGGCTTCGTATTTCACGACCGGCCGCCTTAGTCGTATTTTACGACACCTCGGTAAGAAAGAGGGTTGTTTATTCTACTTAACCGGCTACCACACGGTGGGTCAACTTATTTATTTATTTATTTATATACTTTATTGTACACCACAAAGTTATAGTATACACAATACAATCACTTAAAGTAAATATTTTAAAGTACAAGAGGCGGTCTTATCGCTACATAGCGATTTCTTCCAGACAACCTTTGGATTAGGAAAGTTCTAATATAAATGTAGGTAGGTGGTGTATTATAACAAACATACATACAAATAAGTACACTCTAATACACAGACATATTACACAAACTATAATATTCAAAATACATAACGATTCTACACAGACTAATAAATATTATAATATATGTAAATATACTAATACAAATTAAAATAAACTAGTTAAAATTAGACGTCACAAATTAAGATAGTAAGCTTTGAGTCGATTTTTAAAAATGCCCAGTGAATCGGAGTTACGAATTTCTAGAGGGAGTGCATTCCATAATTTAATGGCACCAACTTCAAAAGACTGGCCGAAAAATTTGGTTTTGTCAACTTACCTTAGTCGCCTTTTACAACATCTCGGTAAGAAATGAAGATGGTACTATTCTACTCAGCCGGATATCACACGGCGGGTCGACTTACCTTAGTCGCCTTTTACGACACCTCGTTAAGAAATGAGGGTGGTACTATTCTATTCAGCCGGATACCACACGGCGTAGTAGTATTAGTAGGATGTCTATTGTATTTATACTTATATTTATATTTAAGGTTGTTATAATTTAGATTACATTGCTCTAATCGCGAGCAAAGCAATTATAGCAGAAGCAAAGCTATTGAACTCTGATTTTTGCCATTAAACATGCCATTAAATATTTCAGACAGAAGAGCAGAGCGGGAGTGCAAGGCGCGCCCGTGCTGTCCACAGCTGTCCAGGCCAAAGGCCCCGACGAAGACAAGATCAAACAAATTCTGGCACGGACAGGCTACACGTTAGACGTGACCACAGGTTAAACATTCATCCTTTACTACCCGCAGCGAATAGGTTAATCCATACTGATATTATAAGTAGGAAACATTTGTATGTATGTTTGTAATGTTTGGTGTCCGGGTGAGTGGAATAGACCACCCTCATGTCTTACCGAGGTGTCGTAAAATACGACTAAGATAAGTTGACGTCAGGAAGGCGGCTGGTCGTAAAATACGTAGCCAAATCATGTGAAAATATGTTTATGACATGTTGTGCCGACCCCACTTATGGGATAAGGGCAGGAAGATGATGATATAATAATGTTAATATTATTAAATTATATCATGTAAAAAGAAAAATATTTTTATTATTAGCCTGTAATTAATCCATTAATAAATATTTAATTATTATTACAGTATATATTAGTTTATTTCGTATATTTAAAATTTTTGTCATAACCTATTTATGCAGTGTGTTGTAGTAAGTAAATAATTTTTATCATTTTCTTTGTGTGCCGCCAAATTTTTAAATCGTTAAATATGTGCCGCAACAAAAAAATTTGAGAATCACTGGCTCTAGTATAATAACTGTACGGTTCCAGGGCAACGCAAGTACGGGGGCCCGCCGCCGGGCTGGGAGGGCGGCACGCCCGGCGCCGGCTGCGAGGTGTTCTGCGGCAAGATACCCAAGGACATGTACGAGGACGAGCTCATACCGCTGTTCGAGCGCTGCGGCACCATCTGGGACCTGCGCCTCATGATGGACCCCATGACGGGCACCAACCGCGGCTACGCCTTCGTCACCTTCACCACCAGGGACGCCACGCAGCGCGCCGTGCAAGAGGTTGGGGCTCTTTACACTGTGACTATCCCCCCCACTTCCCCTTACCCACCTACCGAAGCTCTTATGAACCCCATGTGCTTGAACTTATTTTTTTGTTTCTACCCCCGAAATCTTACATGATATACGAAGTTAAACTATGGCTATATCTCTTTAGAGAATTCTAGGGATATGTGTAGCTAAGCAGTCCGCATTGAATCATACACGAAGTTAAACTATGGCTATATCTCTTTAGAGAATTCTAGGGATATGTGTAGCTTAGAAATCCGCATTGGAGCAGCGTGGGTAGGTCTTAGCTCCAATCCATCTCTCCAGGAACGGAGAGTGGAGGCCTATGCTCAGCAGTAGTATAATAACAGGCCGTTACTTTACTTTAAACTTGAGTAATTTGTTTGGGATAATAACAGGCCGATACTTTACTTTAAACTTAGGTAATTTGTTTGGGATAATAACAGGCCGTTACTTTACTTTAAACTTGGGTAATTTGTTTGGGATAATAACAGGCCGTTACTTTACTTTAAACTTGGGTAATTTGTTTGGGATAGTAACAGGCCGTTACTTTACTTTAAACTTGAATAATTAAAAGTAACAAACAACGTTTCGATATTGCCAAGGCCTTGTTCAATTTAAATTAAATTTCAAATTATTTATTCGTTAAGTTGACTGTTTCAAGTACATTTGAGTTATCAAGTGTTATAAGAGAAACTACCACTGATTGGAAAGTTTGTATATAAAGTTGTTTTTATGTGTTATATATTTATACAATAATACATAAAATCTATACAATAAAAGTTTACAATATAATGTATTTCATCGCAATTTGTTTGAAAATAATTTTACGAACTGAAATACAAGAATATATAACAAATAAGTTTGAATATTTAATATACAGGATACTACAAAAAGTAAATATTTCGGCATATTTTTGAATAAAAAAATAAGTTCACGATTATCAAAATACGATCTGGGTGTTGTATTAAGAGAGTGGTAAACCTAATTTGATAAAACTATTTCCCTCTTATTTTGCGAGATAACTATTTTTTTTTACTTCTAAATATTCTTCTAAATCTGTTTAAAAGTTACCACTTTCGATTGCTTAACAACTCAACTTTAAGTTGATTTGTTAATATTTTTTAAGATTGGTGGCAACTTTTCCTTTTTATTTCCTGTCTATATGTTAGCTTTGCAATTTAAATAAACTCTCATCACTTCGGCCCGCTATTTTTATCCGATTTTGCTGCGCTTTAGTCGATGTTGTGTTCAAATATTAAATATGCTTCCACATACATAATACTTCACTGATTCTCTACCATTTTGACTAGTTTCAATGTTAAATGTCTATAATCTGTAAATTTCATCTCATATCATTTTAATTTTCATTGTTTATTTTTGTAAAGGAGTTAAGTCGCATCACTTATTGGTAAAATCGTACCGAAAACATTTTATTGGTTGAAAATTTTACATCAAATTCATTTAACGATAAATTACAGTACACTACAGTATTTCCAACCATTTATTTAACTTTTGACAAATAGTTCAATAATTATTACATTAAAAAGAACAGGTAAAAATTGTAATGCATTATGAGCACTTTTTTTTACGCCGTGTGGTATCCGGCTGAATAGAATAGTACCACCCTCACTTCTTACCGAGGTGTCGTAAAAGGAGACTAAGGTAAGTCGACCCGCCGTGTGGTATCCGGCTGAGTAGAATAGACCTCCCTCTTTCTTACCGAGGTGTCGTAAAATACGACTTAGGTAAGTTGACGTCAGGCAAGCGGCCGGTCATAAAATATGTAACCAAATCATGTGACAGCATGTTTATAACATGTGCCGACCCCACTCAGAGTGGGATAAGGGTAGGAGGATGATGATATGAGCACTTTTTTTTAAATAGTGACAACGTGCTAGTTATCACCGATATTTATTGAGATGAGTTAATCGAGTTGAATGATTTAAATTTAACAACAATTTACGATTCACACAAAATGGCCGTTGCTCTGTTTGCGAAGGATATTGTCTATGACTAATAATGATTATGTCTATGACTTTTTTAATGTTTTCATAGTTTTTTAAATTAATGTGAAAATGTAAGATCATATTTTTTTCAACACCTACAATATAGTTATTCAAATTATTTCCATAAAACATTTTTACAGAACGTGCTGTAAAACTTTGTAAATAAAATCGATTTTCTTTAGAAATAAAGTCATGCAATTTGGACGTCACCACTTTAGCTGTCAAAAGTTAAATAAATGATTGGAAAGATTATGTATGAAGTTATATTTAGTTGCCACCAATCTTCACTAAATGGATGTTACCAAGCACATCTGTAAAGAAACGCCTCTGTAGCTCGAATATTATATTAAAACTAGAATTAAATATTAATTGGTAACACTAAATTGTCTTAACTGATATGCCCTATTAATTGGTGATAAATAAAAATGAACTAAATTCTAATTTGAGATCTACTTTCCAGGTGACTCGCCGAATGTTTAAGTATAAATCCCTCAAAAATTATAGCAGCACGTTAGCTGACCGCATTTTGGCGACTTCGCTCCTTGTATATTTATCCATTTTATTGGGTGAAATCATCAAAATCATTGAGTAATTTGCCCTAATTCAATTCAAGTAATTTTGCCGAAGCTAACATGTTTTAATCTTGCTTTTATCATAGTTGACACTCAATTCGTTATCAATGAAGGCTACGAGTAAATTGCACTGGATTGGTTGTTGTAATGAGACGTGACGTCATTCAAAATCAGTTTTGATAGTGAATCGAGCGTCACTGATGTTGGCTGATGATTCCACCCACGTCCGAAGTCCCCAAACTGTGGCGTCATTTGCAAAATTACTGTCTATCTGCCTGTAATTTTGCAAGACGCGATCATTTACCTGATGAATATACATTATTCACAGTCACACTTGGGAGATATAGTTTTAAGCTTCTTTCATTTAGCATGACATTAATATCCCATTGACGGTGGCCATACACGTGGTTTACTTGATACAGCGATCTGCCTACTTATTGAGTGACTCTAGTCAAACTGCGATCACTCAGCCCACGTGCATGGCGCGTCGTCGATACAATTATAATCACTGAAATGTGTCAATGTGCAATCATAACACCTGTAATCTGATCTGGCCTCGCTTGTCCTGAGATATCATCCCGTTCTTTACTGTGCACCTCGTTCGATTTTAAGTTGCTTTCATTATTTTTTTTGTTACCACCACACTTGTACTCGCTTCTTTTTATTTTCACTTCATCAAACGGTCCACTTACAGGGTTAACTTTCAATTGGCTTCAAAAAGTTCTCCGGCTGAGAATTTAATATATCTCAGGCTCTCCTCTTTGCTCCGTGCAACACTTTCGGCTTATCAATCATCCGAAGTACAGTTAACTCATCACGATTGGCTCTAACCGACATCACCGCTCGCTCGCGCCCGCGCCGCTCGCCCGCCGCCGGCGCCGGACTCCGGAACCGACCGCGACCGATTCCGAATCGCAAACCCGTTTTTCAAAATTTTTCCCTTGTTATTTTTCCCACAGCTCGATAATCACGAAATTAAACCTGGGAAGAGTCTGAGAATTAAGATTAGCGTACCGAATCTGCGACTCTTCGTCGGCAACATTCCCAAGTCTAAAGGCAAAGAGGAGATACTGGAAGAGTTTGGTAAATTAACAGGTAAAGTTTAAAAACGAATGAATTTAAAAGAGTTGATAGTTGTTGGGTTGTGCGTGGGGCTTGGTGTGGACCGCTGAGGGTGCCCCGCTTGCGTCCCGCTTGTCCCGCGCTTCCCGCGCTCCCGCGCCCGCGCCCGCCGCCTCCCGCGCCTCCCGCGCTCCCGCGCCTCTCCAGTCATGGCCGGGCCGGGCCACTGGCTATTCTCCCTCGAATTGTTCTTGCAGCTGAATGATTATGAAATTCGAAAGGGGAAAAAGATTGGCGTTACGGTTTCCTTTAACAATCATCGTTTATTCGTGGGGAATATCCCTAAGAATCGAGATCGGGACGATTTGTTTGAGGAGCTTACTAGGCACGCACGTAAGTCCTTGTCGAATTCATAATAAATGCTATTCAGTTGTCGCGGGGCGCGGCCCGGCGCGCGGCGGGGCGGCGCCGGCGGGTCCCGCGAGGCCCGCCCCGCGAGGCCCGCCCCGCCAGGCCCGCCACGCCAGGCCCGCCACGCCAGGCCCGCCACGCCAGGCCCGCCAGGCCAGGCCGCGCCCCGCGCCGTAGTTTGCAAACGAAGTGTTAACCTGACGATTGGCCTCCGCCTCGAGAATGCTCACTGGTAATGACTGGAGAATCTTGCTGTTGTTCTCTAGACTTCTTCAGTACCGTATATGTTCTCCTGGAATATCGTTTGATTTGCTTCATATTTTGTAGCGTTTGAGATTCAATTGTAAGCGAGGGTTGGAGGGAGCTTTTTATTATGGATTCCGCGCGCGTTGGTCGCTTCGAGCCACTCTATTGTAGTTGTATGATTGCAGCCGGACTCGTTGAAGTTATTATATATAGTTCGCCCGATGACAAGAAGAAAAATAGAGGATTTTGTTTTTTGGAATACGAGTCTCACAAAGCGGCGTCGTTAGCTAAACGTAGACTGGGCACCGGTAGAATAAAGGTTAGTATACCGCCATAAGATTAAACATTCCATTGGAAATGTGAAATTAATTGGATTTAAAACATTAAATACAATTTTAATATTGCACAGGTATGGGGCTGTGATATAATAGTGGATTGGGCCGACCCTCAAGAGGAGCCTGACGAGCAAACTATGAGTAAAGTAAGTAAGGCTGTCCATTAAACAATTCTTTATTTTAGTGCTCCTTGTATCCATTATTGTTAACGGAAATTTAAATGAAAATAATAGATAAAATATATTCCGCCGTGTGGTATCCGGCTAAGTAGAATAGACCACCCTCATTTTTACCGTGATGTCGTAAAAGGTGACTAAGGTAAGCTGACTAACTGAAGCGTCAGGCACGGCCGGTTGTAAAATATATAGCCAAATCATGTTATGCCGACCCCACTTTAAGTGGAATAAGGACAGGAGAATGATGATAACAGATAATAAACCGCCTTTTAGTATTAAAGTGACCAAATTTAAAAAAGTTGTTTGTGGTCAAATGCAATAAAGAGTAGCGTAGCGCCTACAAAACTCGTCAGAGTTAAAGAGAATCATAACTTGGAACAGCAAGAACACACGTTTTTTAATAGTTCGTATCGTCATGTCATAGATGACATTGACATAAGGATTATAATGTACCTAACCCAATTAAGCCTAATTTTGAATTAAGTCACGTTAATACTAAGCGTGCGATATCATATATAAGTAATGATTATTATGATTTTTTTTTTAATTTAATCCAGGTAAAGGTGTTATATGTTCGAAACCTTACTCACGAGATCACAGAGGACGCGCTGAAAGATGAATTTGAACATTTCGGAGCCGTTGAACGCGTTAAGAAGATTAAGGATTACGCTTTCGTCCATTTTGAAGACCGAGACTGTGCTGTTAAGGTGAGTTAAATTGTAATTACAATTAAGAATACACTAGGTAAAGCCGCTTTCTCGCGGCTTTCCCCGCGTGGTAATTAGTGTGTCACAAAGTATTTACTGAAAACTGAAAAATATTTGAAATACTTTGCAGTATAGATTACTATATTGCTATATAAAGCTAAAGAGTTTATTTGTTTGATTGTTTGAACGTGCTAATCTGAGGAACTACTGGATTGATTTAAAAAATTCTTTGATTGTAAGATAGTCCATCTATCGAGGAAGGCTATAAATTAGAACACCACGCTTAGATGAATAGGAGAAAAGGAGCGATAAAAATATCGCGAAAACTGCAAAATTTAATGCTTTCCTTGCGTGCGCTAAGTAAACGGTGAAAGTTTTTCAAAAATATTTTATAATGAACTCACGGAACTACTTTTATGTTCAAAATTCTAATTCGGGAATAAAATTGTTACACACTGATTTCCATCCAAATCCAAATCAGCTTGTGTTGCCTCACAACCTTCTCTATCCAGCGAATGTCCCATCAAAATCGGTTAAGCCGTTCCGGACAATGCTATTAACTTAAACCGTCCACGCAAATCTTTTAGTAGAAACCATACAAAATTCGTACAGTAGATTTTGAGAAAATCGCTCACATACAGATAGATAGACAGTCATGGACATCAAAAACTTCGCCATCTATCCGCATAGTAAACGGTGCGAACAACCACAATACACAACCACTCCACACATTCAATATATCAAACTCAACAATGGTTTCGCGCCGTTGTTCCACGACAAAATTGCAAAGCCAGACATCACACAAGCAAGCAAAGTTATCTTCTTCTTCTTCAACCGATGGACGTCCACTGCTGGACATAGGTCTCTTCATGGGATCGCCATAGCACACGATTTTATTCCGCTATGACCCAGCGACTTACGGCGACCTTTTGAGGTCGTCAGTTCATGTAGTAGGGGGTCTTCTACGCCTTACGCCACTTTCCGGTGCGGGATCGCTATTCCAACACTTTAAGACCCTAACGCCCATTGGTTCTTCGCGCTATGTGCCCCGCCCATCGCCACTTCAGCTTCGCGACCCGCTGAGCCATGTCGTTGACTCTGGTTCTTCTACGGATCTTCTCATTTCTGATTTGATCACGTAGAGAACATAACAACAACATAGCTCGCTCCATCGCTCGCTGAGCGACACTGAGCCATCTTATGCGGCCCATAGTCAGCGACCAAGCAAAGTTATAGGCATTGTTAAAAGATTATTTTGTTTCGATTTGTGATAGGCGATGCAAGAAGTGGACGGCAAGGAGATGGGTGGCGCGCGGCTGGAGGTGTCGTTGGCCAAACCACCTTCGGACAAGAAGAAGAAGGAGGAGATATTGCGTGCACGGGAGCGCCGCATGACGCAGATGATCTACGGCCGAGGCGGGTGCGTTGATGAACTGATTTTTTTTTAAATTCTAGTTACAAAAATGATATAATATTTAAATGAGTTAATCTTATATGTATATATGTATATTTTTATCGGAATCTTGGAAACGGCTCCAACGATTTTCCTGAAATTCAGCATGTAGGGGGTTTGCAGGAGAAAAATCGATCTAGCTACGTTTTATGTAAAAAAATCGTTTTATTCCTGTTATTGGGCATTAATTTATATTTAATTGAATTTTTGCCATAAACTGTCTACTGCGTTAGCTTATTTGAGGAACGTTAAGTTTCTTTTTTCTATTTTGTAAAAAATTACGGAGCAAGGCTTTGTCAACCAGGTAAATAAAAATAGTCTTTATTTTGCAGTCACATCTAAATATATTACATTAGTCATCATATTAATTATTAAGAAATGTCAGTTAATGTTATATAGATTTACAAGTCATTTTAAAATTCTTCCTTCAAATATATATTTATTTTTTATGTGACTGCTGTCTTTCGACAAAGGCCTCCTCCTGTCAACCAGGTACTTTAGTTTTAATCTGCGATAACAGATTATAGAAAATATATGTAGTGTTAAATGTAGAGTGTACTATCCGTTTTCATACCTGATATGTAGCAGGATTAGTAAAACGCTTTGAATAAAAAGCTCCACCTCTACCACAATACACTAGCTCTGCACACCTAAGATATATATAAATTAAGTAATTTTCTTGGAGCGGCAAATAAAAAGTGTGTTGCTCTGAAAAATCAGAGTTTTATTTTATATTTTTATTCGTCTTAATCACTATATTTACACTATACAAAAACAAATATACCTGAAAAATAAAAAAAAACGACAATTAAGTTTCTATTTTGCAGATTCCCTTTAAATATTTAAATTATATCCATCCTGTTAATATTTGCTCCTCAAAAACATTTTTCTTTTGAAGGAGTGGATCAGTTCCCTTTTCTAAATTGAGATATATATACACATATCGAAATGAAAAATAATTTATATTCTTTACATATATTTATAAATATATATTATATATTTCTTTTATTTATTGTTAAATTACGAAATTATTAGTAAGGTAATTCTAATTCATAATGTTTGATATTTGCGTACCAACTTTTTCTTAACTATAAATTGTCTCACTTCGTAGTTTAGCTGGCAGAGATCTCTGTCATAGGGATATGGTGACCTCTGTAAATTTTTTTTTACCAATAATGTTTTTTTTAACATTTTTTATGGTACATAAATAAATAAATAAAATAAATATTGTGGTAGCGAATGAGTACAGTGCTTTTGTATAGTGGGTGGTAATATCTCATACATTTTAGGTGAAATGCTTACGTAAGTTATATGTGATAATGAGAGTTTGGAAACTTACAAAATTTTCAAATGAGTTTTGAGCAAAAAAATAAATTTTAATAGCCAATTCTAACTGAAAAAATATGTCGTTTATTTTTCTTTTTTAAGAGTTAAAAAGGTTAATTGAAATGTACCTCTTAATTATTTATGCTTGCTTTCAGCTCCGCTTGTCGCGGGTTTGACTCCCGCCGATTATCAATATTTTTAACAACATTTTATTATTTCTTCGAATCTGGGTTTATACTTGTATTTTTATATGTATTGTATATTATACGTGTTGTTTCCCACAACACAAGTATTTAGTTACTTTGGAGACGCACGACCGTGTGTATATTTGTTCCATATATAATTTATGAATTACGCCGTACGAGAGACAAAAAAATTGATCGTGATTTTTACGTGCATGAATTTCACGTAAAACGGAACATTTTGGTTAATTTAATAGCTTGCCAGGAGAATAAAACGCTATAAAGATCACTCGTTCAATCGACATTCGCCCTTTTATATGTTTAATCATAATAGGGCTTAGGATAGGAGGTTGTTAGGATGAGTCTTTTATTTAGCACATACAAACTTGTGAATATTTAAAGACTCTCTTAAACATAAACTAAACGTAAACCTATGGCTGCCCTGAAAAGTGTGCATTTTGGATCTGTTAAGTTGGCAAGCCTGGAACGGATTTGTTGGATAATCATACCAAGTTAATTATGCTACGACATTTTATTGGAGCATTAATTTTTTTCTTATAATCATAATATTTTTGTAAAAAAAAGTAACGGCCTATTACTCTCCCACTGCTGGGAATAGTTCTCTTAACTCCGTTTTTAGAAAGAAGGTTTGGAGCTAAGACCTACCACGCTGCTCCAATGCGGATTGGTAGGTTACACATATCTCCAGAATTTCTGTAGAGATATATAGGTTTCCTCAATCCTTCGCCGAAAAGCGTGTGATAAATTGCAATTAGCAATTAGACACATAAGTTTTAACAAAAAAACTCATTGGTGTTCGCCCGGGATCAAGAGTCGCACGGTGTTACCGCTGGGCTATCATGGCGCTTATATAATTTTTTAATAATATTTTTGTAATTTTTTTAATTTGATTTCGTCTTCCTCTGTAAATCAGCACACGACCGGCGACACGTACGATGTATTTTTTCGTATTATCTATATATTGTTAGCCATAGTGGCTTCTATAGCGTCACCGTACTGGGGTGCGATATCTATCAGTTGGCGGTGGGTAACGTGTCGCTGTGTAATGTCAGATTTGATTGGTGCAGCTGCTCGCCGGTGCACGGCGCGATGCGCGGCCGCACGCCGCAGCCGCAGCCGCGTCCGCCGCAAGCGCGCGGCGACTACGGTCAGTATGGGCACACGTTTACACACGCGCGCAGACACAACACACGTCAACGTACACACGTTCCGGCGCACGCACCGAATTGATAGTGCGGTTACAGTTAGATTGATTTTTCTGATCCTTACTGTTACTTAAGCTTTTTAGTAC
Source organism: Morpho helenor (assembly GCA_029227775.1). Taxonomy (NCBI): domain Eukaryota; kingdom Metazoa; phylum Arthropoda; class Insecta; order Lepidoptera; family Nymphalidae; genus Morpho; species Morpho helenor. The sequence goes on along the minus strand of JARGCU010000020.1, from coordinate 14,792,400 downwards.
CCTCTGCTCGGTTAATTAGCGCCTTACGTATAATAAATATGGACTTACGGCGAAGTCGCACTCAGTTTTGCATCTGTCTACGAGAACCGCGAGCAACGGCATTAATTTTAGCATTAGTTTGTATCAGCTTAGTATTAACAATAATTACCATTTATCTATCATTATAAGTTTAGGAATATTTTTTCCCCTAAAATTTTGGTCCTTCAAGCCGGATCACAGTACAATCAATCAATAAGTTCAATCACACGTGTGTGATTCTACTTATACGTAATAAGTTTAGGAATAATACTTCTCCACCGTCAATAATGCAGTGTATGTTTTCTCCTTTAACCAAACGAAAAACAGGATTTATATCTTTGTTACTGCGGTATAAAAGCTTTAATTGGACCACATTTCATCAAATAGTGCGTACCGGAAATGTAACAAGAGGAGCCTGGATAAAATCAATCTAACAAACCAATAGACAATTTGGAGGAATTGTGGTGAGATATTGTATAGTGTTCGTTTTTGTGTTATATATAAATGTACGCCACAATTTCTTCACAAATCTCTCCATCAAAAGGAACCCGATTTCACACAAACACATTGGAACACGGTGTGGACTCCACGCGCACACGCAATCTTGCTACTGATCCCTTACTAACAACTTGGATGCGGAAATATACTTGAGACTGCTTTTTCAATACAAAATCACTGATGTTTTGGTTATATATTCAAATAGTTGACATAAATTGTTGTAGAATTTAATAAAAATGAACTACTCAGATAAAAAACTGTTGTTAACTCTTAAATTCATCAATTTGGGACATTAAGAGTTAGTGTATTTCCTCATCCATATTACATGTGTTATAACGCTACCTTCTAGGCTAGAATTAATGACAGCTAGGATTAAGTAGGTTCTGCATGGTTTCGGACTAAAGACGTAGAAGAATAAAAACGTATCGAAATAAACTCAAACCTCTGCGAGGGCTAGTAATATTGTATTAATGTAATATTAACAACCTTAACAATATTCCCGACTGCATGCTTGAACATAAAAATTATCATTGTCATCTGATCAACGGCGTTTAGTCATCGATTTGTGGAAACATTTTTGACCATCCTGTTTTACATCGCTTTCAGTAAAGGTTTTGGTGGTGGGAGAAGGGGATGCAATGTGCGGCCATTTTTTTTTCCAAATTCAAAATTCAAGAACGACGTTTGTTTCGATCGCCGGGGTCACTAGGGCTGTTGGAGGTGCATGTTTTGTCCGCGTGTCGCCCTCGAGCCGGGCCGAGTGCGCGGCGGTGTGTGTTTGCGCTAAGGGAGCGGGTGCCGCCCGCCGCAGCCCGCGGTAGCTTGTAAGTTAGCGTTAGTTTAGCTTAGCCTCTAAAAGGCCTGTGTTGTGTGTTTATAGATTATGATTACGACTATTACGGGTACGGGGATTACCGAGGTGGCTACAATGAGCCATTTTACCGGTACGATGAGTTCTATTTTGATTACGCGGGGCCACCGCAACCGTCCGCCGTCCGCCAGCCTCCCAACAGAGCGCAACCGGTGGGTCCCACACACACTAACTAATACATTATTTTACTAGTCACTAGACCGCTGTACTCATCATTACCTTTCGGTTTTTTTTTTGATTTGCCAAATTTTTTTTCTCATCTAATTCTCTTCACTTATATATTTTTGGTTGGATCCCGTCCTAGAATGGAGTCAGTGACTCGGTAAAGACAGTAGTGTGTAGGGCTGACGGTGGCGGCCGGGGCGGCGGGCGCGGCGCGGGTGGGGCAGTGGCCGTCACCGTCAGGCCTGCAGCCGCGGCCACTAACGCCCGACTCACCCTGTCGCTCGCGCTCGCCTCGCTTGTTCACCCGCGCTCCCATCTCGTAGCGCTTCGCTTGGCTCGCTATGTCACTAACCCCATAACACGCTTACCGCTTCTGGCCGCTATCGCATTGTAGTTGGAATGTTTGCGAATATCGGACGTGACGTTTATTCAATCTGTTGTAACGAGGTAGAGAATATGTTAAGAAGACTTACTGACCCGCTTGGTAAATGCCTCACTCAGGACGACGAGCTCGCTCTCGGGCCCGAATCGCTTTACAACGATCACACCGGAGGCATTCAGGTACCGGCCGCGTTTCGGTAGAGTGCGAGAGTATGTAACCTCTTACTATCGGTGTTGTTCATGTATTAGTTGTGGAACGTAGAGCGATACTATAGTAATGTTGAATGTTACGTGATATAGAATGCGGCGCATTGGTCTATTAGTGTAGCAGTAGGTACCTGATTGTTTCTACATTGTTATGGAACGATACTTTTAGTGTGTTTTGTTTTATTGAATTAAGCGACTTTGGTGCATGATAGAATATATTTAGATGGTATAAAGTATAAAGTACTTTCAATATTTATGCATCTGTTGTAGCGCTGATATAAATGAAGAATCAAAGACTCAAATTCGTATAAACCGCATCACTTAGTATTAAAGTGACCTAATCCCAAAAACTTGCTTTGTAGCAAATTGCAAAGCGTAGCGACCTATAACTTGGAAAAACAAGAAAACATTAGTTTTTTTAATAGTTCATTCTTTTCAGTCCATTTTATTCATTTTTTAATAGTTTAAAATAAGGATTACAGTGTATTTAACTCAATAAGGCCTAATTTTAAATTAGGTCACTTTAATACTAAGCGAGCGATATCTTAAGAGTTTTGGTTAACTTACTTAAATATTATCGGCATTGTATTACTCATTCCACATTCAATGAATCTGCGGCTGTATTTTAATGATTTTGTTTTTTATTTTAATATAAATTAGTATATCTACCATATTCTGTATGCGCCTAATGTCTATATCATCTTCATTTGCGTTAATGCTTTGTAAAATTTCTAGAAGCAGTGTCGATGAATATGGAATTTTAGAGCCGAGAAATAATAGGATTCTTGTAATTTTACTCTGTATAGTATGTTTATATCGAACTTGCTTCTACAGTCACCTGTAGCCGTATAATTTAGCTGTCATCTAGCTTATAGTAAATGTAGAAGAAAATGGTGGCTGTAGATGTATTTTTAATTTAATATATCATTACCCTTACCCTTAAGCTGCTACTTTGAACGTTTTCAAATTTGTTCTGGGGTTTTGTACTTTTCGTCTTCTATCACGTATGAAGAACGTTCTCGATTTATTTCATAAATTGGTATAATATGATGTAGAATTTGTAGATATTGAGTTCTTTTTTAAATTAAACCCCAAAATCCCCGCCAAAATTTAATTATTTGGATTGGTTGTACATTATTTGTCAAAATCTATTAACTCTACAAACCGTGGTCACGAACTGACCACGTGGATGCAACTCTGCTGAAACGTCGAACCTTATACAAAGGTAGCTCGAGGTTATCGCGATGTGACCAGGTTGTTTATATAATAACTCTACAAACGCGGATAATAGCACAATAATTATATCATATTATCTTTTATCAAAACAAGAACCAAAGTTGGTTCTTGTTCAGAAATCGATTTTAACTTAATTTTCTTTATTATTCAAAATATGTAAAAATAAAACTTTGAAACTGTTAAAGATTATTTTACATGATTATTTAATAATAATTTTCAAACCTCAACCTTTTACAATATTGGGCCCAAAATTCTCCGTTTTCTTTAGGTATATGTCAGGCCAAGGCCAAGAATCCTTGATAAATCTTTGATAGATAAATGAGAATAGTGACTATCTAATTTCGGGGACGCCTGTCGGTGCAGGACGGGTGATAAGCTCCTATTCCGGACTATTCCACCCAAATAGTGACTAAATCAGTGACATGAAATTGCGGCTTCTGCTAGACTACTCAACTAAACTTGTAATAAACTTAGAAGAGTTCTTCATTTCAAATTCGAATTCATCATATTATTTATTCAAATAGACTTTGTCAAGTAGTTTTTGAACGTTAAATTTTAATAAAGAAGTCACAAGCTCTGAATCGAAAATTGCTGCTGTCGAGAAGAACACTGTTTCGACATTAACTTAATTATGGATTTCAGAATTTTCTCTTTTAGTTATAACTATGAACTTACTTTCTATCTCAACTATAAATTTAAAAATAGTAGTTGAGATAGAATACTTGACAAGTTTTGTTTGCTCAACAAATTGCTCTTGCCACGGACCTAAAAATTCGACTCTTTTACTATTTCCTCATTATTATCTAGGGCAGTATTAAATACAGTTCCTAAATTAGTCATAAATATGAAACTCATGTAACGTGCAAAGTTAAAATATCAAATAACAAAATACAATTAAAGTACTTTTGTAATAAATACAATAGTAATACCAAAACCTATTAATGATCAACGTACTTTTGTACGGATACCAATATATATGCCAGTTTATGCAGTTTTCAAATTTGGATGTAACTCGAGAACGTTTGAATTTCAATATTTAAATCAACTGAACGTGATGTGTTTGGCTCTGGTTTTGAAGGGCCAGTGAATTTGAAAACGTCATTACGTAGCGTGAAGGGTGGGGTGCGGGTGTGAGTGGGTGCGGTAACTCGTGGTGGGTGCAGGGGGCTGGGTCATGTGGGACAACCGCGCGATGGGCGCGGCGCGGGGCCGCGGCTGGAGCCCGTGGTGGTGCGCGCCGCGCCGCTCGTGGCCGCCGCACGCCCAGCGCCATGCGTGGCAACCCGCGCGCCAAGCCAAGTTTACCAGGTTTGAATTGGAATAATACATTATTAGGAATTTGAATTAATTCATTATATTTTAATAAAGTGAAGTTGTAGTCTCTTACAATCCCACTGATCAGCATAGACTTCAATAATTTTTGGAGAGAAGGGTTGGAGACCTACCACTATGCTCCGATGTGGATTGGTAGTTTACTCATGTTCCAAGAATTCTCTAGATATATTCAGGTTTTCTCACGATGTTTTCCTTCACCGAAAAGCGTGTGATAAATTTCGATTATCAATTAGACACTAGTTTTATTAGATAAACTCATTAGCCTGGGGTTTCATACTCGTGAACCCCCCTTACACCTTTTTAAGTATTTATTAATAAGGGTTACCAGCGACTTACATATGCCGCTTCAACTTTAGTGTTAAAACACTAAAAACTATGCGTTTGATTTTTTTCTGTTCTGTTGTTCTAATAAGAGTAACTTTATTTTTTAACTACCCTCAATTATGTTCTTTATTTCTTTTTCTCCTATTCCTGAAAAGCGAAATCCCGTAAAACAGGATTTTTTATTCTATATGTTAGCCAGATATAAATTAAATTTTTTAATAAGCGTATTACAATTTCTTTCAAAAAAATGCTCCCTTGTAATTATAAACTGACTAACAAACACGCAGGTTTTCATTTTTTTGACAAGTAAGAAATGTGTCCTTAGAATTCTACGTAGTGCTGTATTTGTGGTACATACAACCCAATCCTTTTAAATTATATTCCTTGTTCAACTGTGACCAGTCATAATTTTTCTAATCTACTATAATTGGATGACGCTCCTATACAAAGCAAAAAAAATAATGTATTCTTGGTTCAAGTTACTAATACAAGAATAATATAATATCTTACACCATTGTTTTAACAATTTAAATCTTGACTTATTGTTTCTGTGTATATTAAATGAAAAAGTTAAATTAATTGAAAAAAAATATAAAGTAAAACAAATTAAAAAACCAAAATTCAAAATTTTGTATTGAAAACTTTGGACTCTCACTCGGTCGGCCTTATATATTAGTTATTATTATCGTTCAGTTTCTGATTCCTGTTCTTTCATTTCAGCTTATTTAATGGTTTGCGTGTAATCTGGATTCTTATTTATTTATTGGTAAATATCCTTATCCTATCCTTTTTCATCCTTCAAGTTAGGTCCATCCAAAGTTCCATCCATCCATCCAAGCATCCAAGTTAGGTCTACCACAAACTTTAAAAGCTCGATCGAGCTCGAGTCCAAAGTTTTTGTTCGGTTAAAAGTTTGTGGGAGATCTCTGTTGGTAGATGTGAAATGAATTATTTTCTAACAATTATCATTTGGCATAAGAAAATAATTTATTTACTGCAACTTTTAATGTTATTTAAATTTGTTGCAATCGATGCTACTCGAATTTTTAAAACATTATATTTTGTTCTACGAAGGCAGAATAGTTCTTGCCACAGATATAATTGCAATCACACGCTTAGTATTAAAGTGACCGAATTAAAAAAAGTTGGTTTGTGGCAAATTGCAATAAATCGTACAAGAGAGTAATATAAAATTCGTTAGTGTTAAAAGACCCATAACTTGGAAGAGCAAGTAAACACTAGCTTATTTTAATAGTTCGTAGCGCGATGTCATTGAAATAGATAATCCAATGAATCCAATCAATGAAGACTAATTTTGAATTCCGTCCGTTTAATACTAAGCGTGCGATTTACAATATATATAATGGTAATGGAGGACCAATAACTGTTGATTGTAAAAATGTCAGAGATCTGGTCCTACATGTTGTTGGTTCTCTAAAGTTTCGATATTCGTTTCGCTGTGTGTGTGGTGTGGTTTGGTTTTGTGGTGGTCAGAAGGCTGCCTGTCCACCAGAGTAGAGTGAGGCTGCGGAGTGGAGAAACGTAGAAATATTAACCAATAGGATTGCCCGAAATCTCCGCTCCTATACAGTGGACAGGGAGACGATTGAATATTTTGAAATTAGTAAACCGGGAAGCGCCGCACTGCAGGAACGGAGCAGGGAAGTGAGCCCCAGCGCGTACATACATATAGCCAATCGCCTTCTACCGGGCATGTTAGCTTGGGTGTGTTTCAATATGCTGAATATTGAAACACACCCGTGTAGGCCATGAGGGAGTCATGCGGAGTGGCGTAGGCCACTCCACTCCGCATGACTCCCTCGCTCGGCTGGAGGGGAGCTCCACTCCGCATGACTCCCTCGCTCGGCTGGAGGGGAGCTCCACTCCGCATGACTCCCTCGCTCGGCTGGAGTGGAGCTCCACTGGAGGGGCGCTCCAGCGGGCAGGCCCGACTGACCCCCCCCCCTCGTGCGCAGGCAAACGTAAGCTCGACGGGGGCCAGCAGGACGCCGGCGGGGCCAGCAAGCGGCGGGCCGGCGGGCGGGCGGGCAGCTAGCCGCGCGGCGGGCGAGCCCCTGTCCCGGAGACACGACAAGCTGCGCAGGGGGGCACCTCGCCCGCGCCCACGGCTACGCGCACGCCGCCCGCCCTAGCGGGGGGGCCGCTACACTTTTTTCTATATATGTGTTTTTTTTTATTTGATTTTCACGTTTTCGATTTTGTATCGCGACGATTCCGTAAAAATCTTAAAGTAGGACGTTATGAAATGTTTCGAATGTAAGTTTCCCGTTATGCTTATGTTTTTCTCGTCGTGTTAGCCGTGCGTACTCGGTACGTGCGATGTTTGCGCGCGGCCGCGGTTGCCTGTTGGCGGTCGCGCGGGGTCGCCGACCCGTCGACTGTCTGTTTTTTTACTACATGTTATTCAATATATTTTATTCCTGCGAACGCATTTTGCGATGTGATGTGTATTTTAGCAGTAATTATTATTTTATAAGGAGTTTGACTGTTGTTTTTTGACGAACTTACGACGTTAGGGCGCGCGAGGGCGTGCCGGAAGGTGTAGGAGTGAACTCGACGACTCGACCGATTGATTGCGGCTAAAATAGAACACCTGTAATATCGATAACATTTCCCAACTGTGTTCCTGCTTTAGTTTTTTGCTTTATTTTTATTACATATTTCCCTTTAAAGTACATTAGTGTGAGGACGTAGTATTGTAAAGTTCAGGATTTCTGCAATTATTATTATCGCTGTACTAAACTCTTTTGTATTTCTACCACATAGCATGTCCGTACTGTTAGAACTCTGACTTGTATCACTCTTGTATCAGTTTAATATGTGGAATAAATTTGCAAAACTGTGTTTGCCTTATTACCCTACTTGTTTTCTTTATTACACAAAGAACCTTACATCCGTCACATAAAAATGGCTAGATCTAAAGATACAAAAACTAAGTGTTACATAATGTAAATCACGAAAAAAATTTTGTGGCCACGGCGCAATCTATTTTGGCTCTGCGAGACAAGCCATCACCACACCACACATTACTCCAGTACACGACACGTTAGCCACGCCGCGACCTAGATAACCGCATCTAATAGTCGCTCGAGTCTCCTCAAGAGACTGGCTTTGTGACATATTGTTATAACATGTTTCAAATACAACCTTCATAGAGTTGTCATTAATATGAAAAAACATTGCGGCCGTCATTGTGTAAATGGATAATGGGTTGACTTTGGGAGTTTTTTTTTATTTATTGAATAAGTGTAAAGAAGAAATATCGTTGTTATAATATTATAACAAACGACGATATTTCTCCTTTATTCTTATTCAATAAATAAAAAGCAGTTTTCCCAGAGTCAACCCATTTACTCTTTTCGCTACAACTCAAAGAATGACACATAAAAATATGACAGCCACAACGCTTTTTCATATTAATCGCCAACTCTATGAAGGAGGTTGTATTACAAACATGTTGTAACAGTCGACCATCCTGACAACATTTGCGACCCCGCAAATCTCATAAGCTGACTTCTGGGAATGAATCTACCACCGATTCGGAATGCTGATTGTACTGAGAAGAATCGGCAAGAAACTCAATACTTGCTCTTTTAATCTGTAAAAGAAAACCGCACATGCCATGACATGACAGGACTATGCTCACGCTTTATGCTCAACTCTAAGCTCACGCTTTATGCTCAACTCTTTAAGCTCAACTCCTCAACTCCTTAAGCTTTTCGCACCATAAGCATTTCGCACCTCAAGCTCACCCTCAATCACTGTCATGGCATAACACAGCTCAATTAGTGGCAACAAACTCAGCAGATACACACGTAAACAGACTCGCAAATGATAACGCTCAAAGAACAATCACCACTTCTAGGCAGAGCCTAGCTGACAGTCGTTGCAGATGTCCACAGTCTAGAAAACAATCGTTACAACTGGAAAGATTCAGAGAACAATCGTCATTCTAGCTGACAGTTCCATCGAACAAAAGTCACGGGCGCGTCTAAGGCCTCACATAGCACATCGTCACGTTGATCTCACAGAATTAATTAACCGAATACCAATTACCATCATTAATCTCTCCAATAAAAACTCCATTTTTTATTCCATAGCATCGCATATCGCAACTATCTCTCCAATAATACAAAATTCGCACTCTCCGTGTTGTCTCAAGATATTGGTCGTCATTTGTCTTTTCTTTAAACTCTTTAAATTTCCAGATATTCCTTATGTCCACTCTATTTGTGAGTTTAGGTTACATCCCACTTCTGAATATAACAAACGACGATATTTCTCCTTTATTCTTATTCAATAAATAAAAAGCAGTTTTCCCAGAGTCAACCCATTTACTCTTTTCGCTACAACTCAAAGAATGACACATAAAAATATGACAGCCACAACGCTTTTTCATATTAATCGCCAACTCTATGAAGGAGGTTGTATTACAAACATGTTGTAACAATATACTGGAAACCGTATATGGTACAAGTGAATAAAACAGTCTATGCATTTGTTAGCCTTATGGGCTAATAATCGTGAGAACCCAAGAAACGCAATGTCACATTGGTGGCGACATATTTTTATATTCATCTAAGTACACCTAAGCAGGTTGTATTTGAAACATGTATAACAAAATAAAATAGATTAAAACATACTGATTGTTACCAAAACGAGTATTACATTTTTTTTACATTAGTTTTAGTGTACTTATTCGACAGTTTCTGAATAAAATTACCATTCATTCGCAACGCATAAGTGCTGAGATTATTGCAAACTTTTTAAGGAATGTATGGAAGCTTAATTGTAGCCGAGTCAGATAAAAAGTTTCCTTATGGCAACTAAAAATAGTTTTTTCCCTGAGAACCTTCAATCAACAAATGTTCGTAGACGAGAAGAAAATTTCTTTAACCGTCTTGATTACTTAATTTGTAAAGGTAGCACTGAAATTTTTAATGTTGCCAACAACAACCAAAAAACCTTAAAACCTCATGATCTATCTCTTGTCATGTAGAAAATACGAATATAAAGTTCATTTTTAATTCATTTAGTACACACATATAATATTGATAAACCCAATATATCCGACATGTTCGTATATTTTCATTAATGGCAATATTCTTTGCCCATAGCTGTAAATAGGGCTACATAGGTTGTCTACAGCTAAGCTTTTCAAAATAAAATGTTGAGAAAGAAACCCAATATGGGTTAAAGCAGTCTGGGAAGGATTTGTAGGAATACAATAATCCTGGACAGGTATCGGCAAAATCTCTGCGCCACAAGCAGAAACATCTTCAGATCGTGACCTCAAGCTTTTATTCTGAAGCTTCTGCAAGTAGTTAGAAAAAGCGATACATATATATATGTGCGAAACATAACCGAATAAACTGGAATGCATCTAGATTAAATTCACACGTAAAAATGTCTTGAATGTGTCATCATAACGCCCGAATCTGCTTACCCTAAATCAAGTAAGTGATAGACCGAATTACCTCGTGGCCTTGCCACCAAATTTAATTCATGCCAGTAACACTTTATGTAAATAATAAGTTTTCTAAATATCATCATAATATGTATATTTCTGCAATCAAAATGAGTAATTACTGTCCCTAATATTGGATAATTGGAAGAAAGGAAGTTTTTTGGGAAAACAGCGGCGGGCGGGTAGATAGAATAGGAGCAGCATCAAGTTCGCAGAGATCGTAAATAACGAGGAGAGATGTTAAAGATAATGTGTATTGAAATAAAATTGAAATACATAAAATTATGAGTAAAACTTTTCGAATGCTAGTTTCTCACAAAATCTTAGAAGAGGGTAGTAAAATAAAAGACACGTGTAAATTAAATGGTGTATTCTGTTAGTATTCACACGGTGTCAGGGGGCGCGGCGAGTCGGGCGCCGAGCGGGCGGGGTGGCGGTCGCGGTGGCGGTGGCGGCCGTCGCGGCGCGCGTCGCCTGCGCCGCCAGCACGCCGCCAGCGTCACCATACCGCCGCCCGCACATCCCGCCACCCACCACACCGCACCGCCGCTACCGCCATCCGACGATGAGTTCTCGCCTGCATATATGCCATCCTCTTTCCCGGAAGAAACTTTTGACATGAACGCTTTTGCCACGAGACAATATAAGGACGTTGGGAAAATTTGTATTGGCTTAGTTAATAACTTTTATATTTTATCGATATTTATGCTTCTATGTTTTGCATATTTGAATATATTTAGTCATGAAAATATTAGCAGTACATTTAGACATTACTGAAAATTTAATGTCTGTGGTGTCTTCTTAAAAAGTATACCTACCTATAGAAACAAATTTAAATACCTATACTAAGTAGTACGTAACCTTAAAAATCTAGGAATTTTGGCAGCTTTAGAAGATAATTTTACATAAAACAAATAGTGTTTTAAAATGAGCTTTCACTGGAGGCTTCAACTAAATTTCAAATTGCGTATATCAGACATATATTAAATATTTTATTGCTTGAAGTTACTTGAAAATTTTATTTGATATTTCTCAAATATTGCTCTCGCATAAAATTTATTTATTCCTATTCATTATGCGGTAGGTAACATATCGAGTAAAGCATTGTTTATTGAAGTGTCTCGTGGCGTTGAAGCGTCTTTTTTTTGTAATGGCAACATTGAATAAAACTGCTAGTTCATTTGAATCGGCTTTTTTCTTAGTTTTGATGAACAGGGTTAGAATCTTCCTGAAGTAAGATAGTAGTAAGGAAACATTTTTGTAATTTTCTAGAGAAGGGGGTTTAGGCAACAATTTTTAATAGCAGTTCAATATTTAACTGAGAATAAACCTGAATTCATTATATATACCTCATTATAACTATAAATTACTTTTTACTATAATATCTTAATTATAAGATAATTTTAAATATTTTAAAAAAAAACTATTTTCGTACAGAAAACTAATTTTCGTAAAAACTATTTGGAAACTATTTTCGTAAAAACTATTTGGAAACGTATAGTGATGTAAATTCTTTTTAAACTAATTCAAACAAAGTCTATCTTCAGGGTACTGTTCCAGTAATTATTGGAATTTTTGCTTTATTCCTTCTTTTACATCAGGTTCAAAGTATATTGTGAGCATACCATTGATATCATGATTAAATTGATTTCGTTGCCAAAGTTCTAAAATGACAAACATGTCCATGTGACTTTAGTATCAATCTGTTTTTCGATAATTTTCAACGTAACTACAGCGTCACGTGAAGACAAAAGTTGAGATGTATGTAGGACCGTATAGTAGCATTAACACCAACTCCAGATAAATATTTACCTATTTTCTATTTGATGTTGTACCTATATACTTTTCCTAGAATAAATTAAGATATTTTTTTAATTTTAACCTATTTTTGACATTATTTATTTTATAACTTTATTTAAGGGAGTCGTAATCACACATGGCAACATTTGCCTATTTTGATCAATGTTCGAATATAAATGTAGGAAATAATATAATAAAAACTATAGATAGTTATTAATTACGCTTTCAACTCAGGTTAAATTGGGTTTAAACGTAATTTTAAAAATATTTCTACAAGTATTTTTTCACACGAACACAATCAGTCAACTTCGAGACGAACTTTATCGGAATTCAGGATTCTTCTCATAAATATTAAATCTTTATTTTAATATTTGATTTTAATGGTTTTAATTTAAATGTATTTTAAAGACATGCAATAATTTATTATAGTCTCAAGTGGAAGCTGAACATGATGCGAAGTAGAGGCTCTCATAGTTAGCAGCAAAATAAAATTCTTAACACGCACGACATTGATTCATAGTGATTATAACATTGCTTTTGTAACATGTTGAATTTTTGAAGCAAAACAAGGGTTTGGAAATACAGTTTACATATTTAGTACTGAACATTAAACTATGTTGGTATATTTACCTGAAATTTACTGTTTAATTCACTGCTGCCAAAAAATGTATTTATAATTGTATTTAAACAGGATTTTAGTATCATAGTCTGATAACTAAAGGTGTACTCAGTCCGCTCGTGACCATAGTAAGAGTATATGTAATTTTCCTGAAACTTTACTATTTGTGCTATCATCAACATAAATAGTAATTTCCATCCAAATTATATTGCTATAAACAAAAAATAACTAACAAATCAGTGTCGTGCTGAAAGTTTAATGTCTGCAATATGCCCGAAAGACTAAAGTTTAAACATAATGAAATTATAAATAACGCAACGAATTCACATGGTGCTAAAGCTGTATTCGACGCTGATGATAACAAGCATATCAGAAGTGGGTTGGCTGTTGCCTTCATGAGCAAAGCTTTAGCGATAGTGGATGCGTGGTGAAGGGTGGGGTGAAGGAATATATAGACTCACGTGTGCAGCGCCCGGTCAGTGCGGGGCGGCGAGCACAAGCGAGAGGACGACGAGCGTGGCGCGCGGCGCGGCCTGGCCCGGCGCCGCACCGCCTGCGCACACCGCCGCGTCAGCCCGGGGACCGCCCCAACCCACAACACTTGTTCCGATACGTTTCCATCAAAGTAACATATAAAGGACTTCAATGAAAACGCACGAAATCAAAGCAGATTGCAAATCAACCACCTTTGTAATGTTGCTAGCATTAAGTTCACCCTTAAACTCGGGTAAACTTAAAAAAAGACCATCTATGATACAGCAATATTATCAGCTCGTTTAAGTGTGTTTGAAATAAAATTTCAAACTGTTTATGTTAAAGAACTATTTTGTACTAATCTGCATTGATAAAATACAGGTTAAAAAACCAATTAATAAAGAGCAATATTCTCAAAGCTTAATGCGTTTGTGGCGGTTGATTTTGTAACCTGTATGCTTTCCACAATGTGACACGAATTTTTAAGTATATTATGGAAAACATACTTTTTTTTATTATTTTAAAAGAAATACTTGTCTCAAACTAAGATTGTATTTTATACAAAATAAATTTTCCGTTTTACGATTTTGTTATTCCACGATATATTGACCATTCGTCACAATAGAGTTTCAGTCGGTTTAAGTAATTTTAGCGCTGTAGATGTTACTCTAGCGAACATAAAGATGTAAACTATCTTTATGTAATGGCATGAATTTTGGAGATGTTTGATTCAAGTATTTCTAGCATTGGACGCGGCACCCCGGGCCCTATAGTGCGATGACTCAATGCAAGCTTAGTCCCATAAGGAAATAAACACCTATTTACAACGAATCACAAAATTATTACATATATAAAGTTTGATACAATCTTCTCCCCTGAGTCATCACAGTATATAAGGAAGAAAAGACGAATTTTAACAGCTATTTAGGTGGAGCACAGTTTATGGATGTAAAATGAGTTATTATGTTATGTGAATAGATTTTAAAAGTTTAGTTTTATCAAGGAACGTCGGTATTTAAATAAAAATGTCCACAGTCTTACAACATCGTCATATATTGCGCTATTTCACCAACAGTTTAAATTCCATTCTAAAACACCTACCAACATTTAACATATAATATCCTCTGAGAGAAAGATTGCATTGAACCATCAATACTGAGAAGGTAAAAAGTACAGTGAACGTAATGTTATTTATGTTATTTAAATTTTTACATTTAACAGTTCTACAGTGTTTAAATACATTATCTTACAGATTTTGACAAGAAAGCAGGAGTAAGCAGCAAGAAGCGTTTGCAAATATATGTAATTTATATTGATTTCTGTGGCACTTAAATGAGATTAAAGTTTAATTATGATCTATGGTTATAAAAATATAGTATTTAAAGTGCAAATAAATACTGCTTACTCCACGAAAATCTACATTTAAAATAGTTATCTTTTTAATTATGTTTGCAACAACAAAATGCAACTGTGTAGATACAATATTGTGAATATTGCAGAGTGCAAAGAACAATACACGTACAACAATATATTCCATAAATACTATTTTGTCTATTGAAAATTGATCCTAATTATGTTTATAATTAAAGTTTATTCTGATTGAATACAGTAATATTAAAGCAATCGGCAGAAATGGATATGTTAAATTTTTATAAAAAAATAGATTAAGTAATATTTCTCGAACTCAAAACTTAAATTGGCATCCAAATTAGAACCTAACCTACTAAGTAATTTTACTAGTCCACGTTTCTTGTAAAATATTAGTTAATTTATAATAAATAATTCCGTAACTGAATTTTAAAAAACTTATTATTTACTTTTATTTTTGGTCGATTAGACCAAATAAGTTAAAAAGTGCATTTATATGCGGCTATTTCAACAAATCCACTTTGCCGATTACTCGAAACATCGATATTAGTTCAAAAATTATATAACACTGTAATAACCTACACCTAAACTAGATTAAATTTTTATTCAGAAAAATATTTTATTATCATATAATTAGTATATAATTCTCTACTCTGTATACAATGATAGAACACGAATATATTAAAAACACATTTCTGAAACATGTGCAATAGTGTGCATATGTGTTTTGTGCATTTTTTACTGCAGTAGTGTTAGCGTATGTCCAGCGCCATGTTTAATGATTCTGTGCTGTGATAACTTTTTTTTTGCACAAGCTTAACAAATTGGTTGCATGTCAACATTAAATGTACACCTCTGACTTTATATATTTAATTTCTTGTCTATGTTTTATATGTGTTGGTCATAGATGTAATAAATTTTAACTAAAAGTTAAATTAGATGAATGTAGATTGATTAATCTTGCATGTTGAGTTTTGCTAAATAATAAAGCTTATTGTCTCAGAAAGGCTTGATTCCAGAGCCATAAATTTTATAACAAACTAAATTGAAGAAAGACGTTCTTGGGTAATATGATAAAATCGACACATATTTTTATACATTAGCTTACTAGAATGTTTACACCTGCAAAGAATAAATGGTTAAATTATTGTTTTTCTTTACTTTAACCGTATTATGAAGATTAACACATATTTGAAGTAACTTTGCTTTCAGTCAGCAAGATATTGTTTGATCATTTGGGCCACTCGATTTGCATATGTGCGGATTCTCATCCACTAAGTCATTGTTTAATAGTTTGGGCCGCGTGAAACGCGTGTGTAAAGTTTGTTTGTGCTGCGCGATACGCGTGTGCGGACGGTCAGTCAGTCAGATATCGTTTGGGCCGTGCAATAAATACGCTTCTGTGCGGATAATCAGTCAGTAAAATATTGTTTGGGACATACGAAACGTTTGTGTGCAGATGGTCAGTCAGTAAGATATCGTTTGATTATTTAGGTTGCGTGATAAATGTGTGCGCAGATGGTCACTCAGTAAGATATCATTTGATCGTTTGGGCCGCAGGATACGCGCGTGTGCGAGAAGTTAATCACTAATATCGTTTTATTTCGTTAATAATTAATTTCGTTTAATATCGCTTCACACGTCATATGCTAATGGCTTGTTAGTAAGATATGGTTCAATCATTTGGACGCGTGACGCATGTGCAGGTCGTCAGTCATTAAGCTATCGCTTGATCGTTTGGGCCGCGCAATACGTGTGTGTACGGATTTCAGTAAGTAAGCTATCTCTTAATCGTTTGGGGGCTGCAATATGCCTGTGTTCGGATAGTCAGTCAGTAAGCTATGGCTTGATCGATTAGGTTGCGTGGAAGGTGTGCGTGCGAGTGATTAATCAGTAAGATATCGTTCGATCATTTGGACCGTGTGGAACGCGTGTGTGCGGATAGTCTGTCAGTAAGATATCGTTTGATCGTTTGGCCGGCGCCGTACGCGTGTGTGTGGATGGTCTGTCAGTAAAATATCGTTCGATCATTTGGACCGTGTGGAACGCGTGTGTGCGGATGGTCTGTCAGTAAGATATAGTTTGATCGTTTTGAGCGGCGCCGTACGCGGATGGACTGTCAGTAAGTTGTCGTTTGATCGTTTAGGCCGCGTAATGCCCGTGTCGTCGCGCCATACTAACAGTAGGAGGGCCTGGTGGCGGGCTGGCCGGCGCAGTGCTGCAGGCCGGAGCACGCGGCGCGCTCGGGCAGGCAGGCGCCGCCGCACGCCTCGGGGCAGTGCTCGCCCGCGCCGCCCACCGTCACCTCGGTCCACACGGCCCGCCAGCCGCCCGCGCCCACAGACTTGTCCGCTATTATGAACCTGCCAACGATCGTAATCAGCCTCATGACGAGTATCCATCATTTTTACAACGGGTATTGCACGGGCTGCTACTACCCTGTACGATCTTTGGTTGATGTATTGATAAATTGATAGATTGCGGCGTTTAATTGATAGTTTATTTTTTGTTATAATAACGTTTATATGATATATTGAAAATAATTTGATACGTTGAGCACGCGCGGCCGCTAACGTCGTGATTTCCAATTGCTTCGATATTAAAAATATGGCGGAAATTTTGATGTTGCAAATGTACTAGCCCGTACAAGTATAGAATTCAAATCGAATTTTATTTCTAAAACGCCGATAACACGTACTAGGCCTACAATAGTTGAAACCTTAAAAATCTCTGTCGGCTATTAGTTTATACAATCGTAGGAGGAGGAGCTATAGGTAGGCCTGTGAGTGCGAGTGTCTAACCAGTGGATAACCCATACTCATCTTTACCTCATTACACATTCGCAAAGATAAATATTTATATCGTATTTTCTTATATTTTTGTATCATAATCTTTTAAGCACATCTTCAAATGTTTTTATGCGTTTTTTTGTATGAAAAAAGGAAAATTATTTTGAAACTTTCAATATCCAATCGGACTTATTCTAATCTTCAAAATAATAGCAAAATAGTATGTCTGTATGTACTAACGAGAGCCGTATCGAGTTGGAGGTGGAGAGGTACTGCCAGCGGTCGGCCGGCGCCTTCTCCCCGCACAGCTCCAGCGGCGGCCCGGGACTCTCGTACCAGAGCCGCAGCACGGCCGCCGGGCAGCCGCGCTCTGCACCGTGCATAGGGTTCGCAATGCATTATAATATTATAAATGCAGCAACACACAACAAGCATTACACACATTCACTACTACAATCTCAAAAAAGAAAGAAAGAAAAACTTTATTTACAACATATTATACTATCAAGAAATAAGGAGTATATAAGTAAAAAAAAGTGTTACACTTATAAGAAGAAGAATATTTTTTGTTGTACACAGAACAAAAAAAAATACAGACATTTATAAACTAAAACAAATACAGGTATGATAAGAAGGCTTATATTAAAAGTAAAAAATAAAAACAATAACGTTTTGCATTGTAACTGAAGCATCAGGAGATAGGCTCCACGTCGGACAAAATCGCAAGTTGCTTTGCGATTTTGTCCAACGTCCACATCGTCGAAAAGATGTCAATGGTTTTATATGCATTGGGTTTGTCGCGGGGAACCACTGGATCTAAGCGACAGGATCGTGCCACGTGCCATCGATTGTGTTTTATGGAGTTCATGAGAAGAGATCTAGATCCATCAGTGGCCATACGTTACGGTCGTATACCGTACCGGTGAGGTGTTCCTCGACGGCGAAGTGGTCGAAGTTAGGTGGCACAGGATCGTGCCATGTGATAGATCGTGTTTTATGATCATAGGAGGAGACCTATGTCCATCAGTGGCCTTATGTTACGAGCGTATTCCGTACCGGTGACATGGCCCTCAACGAGAAGTGGTCGAAGTTAAGCGGCACAGGATCATGCCATGATCCGTCGATCGTGTTTTAAGCATATCATGGGAAGAGACCTAAGTCTATCAGTGGTCGTATACCGTACCGGTGAGGTGGCCCTCGACGGCGAAGTGGTCGAGGTTAAGCAGCACAGGATAGTGCCACGTGCCATCAATCGTGTTTTATGATTATGTTAAGAGACCTATGTCTATCAGTGGTCGCATGTCGTACCGGTGAGGTGGCGCTCGACGGCGAAGTGGTCGAGGTTAAGCAGCACAGGATAGTGCCACGTGCCATCAATCGTGTTTTATGATTATGTTAAGAGACCTATGTCTATCAGTGGTCGCATGTCGTACCGGTGAGGTGGCCCTCGACGGCGAAGTGGTCGAGGTTAAGCAGCACAGGATAGTGCCACGTGCCATCAATCGTGTTTTATGATTATGTTAAGAGACCTATGTCTATCAGTGGTCGCATGTCGTACCGGTGAGGTGGCCCTCGACGGCGAAGTGGTCGAGGTTAAGCAGCACAGGATAGTGCCACGTGCCATCAATCGTGTTTTATGATTATGTTAAGAGACCTATGTCTATCAGTGGTCGCATGTCGTACCGGTGAGGTGGCCCTCGACGGCGAAGTGGTCGAGGTTAAGCAGCACAGGATAGTGCCACGTGCCATCAATCGTGTTTTATGATTATGTTAAGAGACCTATGTCTATCAGTGGTCGCATGTCGTACCGGTGAGGTGGCCCTCGACGGCGAAGTGGTCGAAGTTAAGCGGCAAAGGATCATGCCACGTGCCATTGATCGTGTTTTATGATTATGGAAAGAGACCTATGTCTATCAGTGGTCGCATGTCGTACCGGTGAGGTGGCCCTCGACGGCGAAGCGGTCGAAGTTGACGAGCAGCCGGCGGCCGGGCCGCGCCGTGATGAACCAGTTGCAGACGCGCGAGGCCGAGCCGCGCGCCGGCGCCTCGTACTGCAGCGGGTAGCGCGGCGACGTGACCGCGCCCCACGGCGCGCCCGACACGTTGCCGCCGCAGTCGCCGAATATCGACTTGGCCGTCTGAGACATTGAGTCTTTTCAAAAATTCTGTTAACCCGAAGGCTTCTACAGCGTCACCAAGGGATTTGATAGGGGTACCAATTATATTACCTACCTATTATTATAGCGTTAGGGGTACCTATTAAAGCCTTAACGTAAGGAGGAATTCTTACTGTCTTGCAGATTTTTTTAATAAAGAATGATAAATAAAGAATGTGGGGAATTTGATCTCAGGGATTAAATTTTTTTAGTTCGCCCGTTGCACATTGAGCTATCACAACTTAAAATGACAAAAATATACTTATTTAAATTAACTCCTTAATTCAATAAACTCATTTAAATATTAAAAATTCTACTATTATGTATATTTTGTTTATTATTTAGAAGGTTATAGATACTTATATTGCTTCAAAGTTTGTCAAAGTGGAAACACAAAGGTGAGATACGGACAAATGAAAATATTTTAAGATACAAATTCATCACAGAGATGCACCCCGATGAAATCATATGTTACGTGTTCATTATTACTCTGCTGGATTAATATTACTGAAATTTAGCACAATTGAAGCTTATTATACCGTGCTTATTATATAGAATGAAAAAATCCCGCTTTTCCTTAAGGAACAGAAGCAAAAATGTACAGACTGGTATGCAAAAATATGTCAAATATTAGTTTTCATACCCGATAAGATCAGGTATATAGATAAGTAAGATGTTTCTTGTTTTCTAAGGTGCTGGAATGGCGACCCCGCACTGAAAAACGCAGCGTGCTAGACCCTTAACGAAGTGGACTAACGACTTCAAAAAGGTCGCGGGAAGCCGCTGGATCCGAGCGGCAAAAAAGCGTGGGGAGATATGAGACCTGTGTGCAGCAATGGATATCCATCGGTTTAAAAAGAAGAAGATGTTTCTGACAGTACTGACCTCGAAAATATACCTCGCCTTGAAGCCTGAGGCCACGGACTCAAAGTCTGTGTGCAGTGCGATGAGCAGGCCTAGAGCACCACGCGGGGACTGCAGTGGGCCGGGCGTGGCAGGCCCGCACCAGCGGCCCAGCGCCACAGGCCTGCCCTCGCGGCCCGTCCACCAAGCCTCCACCCAGTCCTCGCTGCACGTCGCCCCCCTGCCGCCAGCCAGATACCGTTAAGCCACATGTAAGACCATACCGTCCCAGCGCTTTGAGCTAGCCCTCGCAGCTCTTGTTCATCCAATTTATAGATCTCTTTAACACTTACAAGTTTTAGAGGTGTTGGGCAAAGTATCCACTGTAGAACATAGAGTCTAAGACGATGCTAACAATGCTGTTCCAATGCAGATTGGTAGGTCACATATATCCCTAGAATTTTTTACAGATATGCAGGTATCGCACGTTGTTTTCCATTATCGCACGTTGTTTAAATTAGACCCATAAGTTTAAACAGAACTCAATAATGCCTGCTTAGAGTTTAAACTCGTTACCCTCGAATGGGTCGTACAGTCTCACTGATGGGCTATCACAGCTTTGTTTGCCACAAAACAACATTTTTTAATTAGGTCATTTTAATATAAAGCGTGCTGTTATAACCAATTTTTTGAATCTAAGACTTTATTTTAAATTCGGATTTTGGATTTAGAAAAAGGAACCTTTAGCAACCGAATCGACCGAACCGAAAACCGAACAGACCATGTCGCGACCGTGGTCGTGCAATGACGGGCGCTCCCCGTGCCCGGACGAGCTCATGGCTCCAGACAATGCAGATGCAGCAGTATGGCATCAGTACTACAAACGATCTAAAGATATAACAGTGCGATATAACGGCGACTCACCCATAGAGGCCGGCGGTGGCGTTCCAGGCGTCGGCCCGCACCTTGAAGTGGTCGAAGACGACGGTGACCTGTTCGTTGGGCGCCGCCACCAGCGTGTACGTGCAGTTGGTGTGCGAGGGGTAGTTGGAGGGGTACCGCGGGGAGTTGAACTCGCCGCGCTTCTTGGCCTCCGAGCGGTACGTGAACGCGCACTCGCCGGTCGGCGCCGCCGTGCCCGGCACACGGTATTCTACGATACACAAGAAAACTTCAAACTTAAACTTAACCTATTTAAGATAATAAGGACTCAAATGTGACCGTTTTGGCAGACGGGGTGACTAGCGAAGGATGATTGTTCGGAGAGTAATTAAACAATAAGCATTGGTGTGTCATTTTATTTACCTATGAAATAAACTATAGAACTGGACGCTGTTTTATTTATTTCTTGAACCTTTTGCTAATTCCAGGATAATTTTATATTGGTAATTAGGTACTCAAAGGTTATTTAATAATGGAATAGGTAACAAAAGGTAAAGTATCTGTAGCTGCGTCCGTCAGGCAGCTACATCGTCCTGAACGCAGGCTCGCTCCGACTATTATGCATCTGAGTCATGCCTATTATTGATATTGGTCTTCCTTATACACGATATCTTCTTCTAAGTTACTACTACGACGTGATTATCAGTCACGTGTTATATATCTGTATTATTGTAATTACATTATGGTTGTATTTTGGTCAGTGCTTTAATGAAGTAGATGTTTAAAAGACCAAAAGTGTTTGGATAGTGTACCGAAGTGTCTATATAGCATTCGACCTCAAATGCATGGCCATTAACGAACCAATAACACATCATCGTATCAATTATTAGCACTCAAATGTGATGATAAAATAATTTTGCTATAACATGATCTGAGAAATGATATGTAAGAACGTAACGTGAATCGTAAGAACGCATGCACTAAAAACCTGCATCGCCACTACAATACACGATCACTTTTAGCGATAAGACCGCTCTTGCACTCTTAAATGTTGTTATTTCTCTTGTTTATGGCTATTTACCTGGTGTGCAATAAAGAGTTATTCATTCATTCATTCACTTAGCACATTCGCTACCTCAACATCAACAATCATTTGGCCTCGTAACCGAAACATTGAGATTGTCAAACTTTTCTCCTGATAACAGCACATAATACACATATCCCTAGAATTCTCTAGAGATATATAGATTTCCTCACGGTGTTTTCCATCACCGAAAAGCATGTAATAAATTGTAAATAGCAATTTTCAGTATTTTTTAGAGAAAATCTCTTTCCACTTATGGGTTAAAGGATTCAAACTCCGGACAACCTTGGATATATAAATATAAATTTAGGGGATGGGATATTTACACACAAGGTCGTCCGTCCCCAAACTAAGTAATACTTGTGTTATGGGTGACAGATATCTGGTGAATATACGTAATATACGTACGTATATATACGTAAATAATTTTTAAATACATACTTAAATACAAATATACACTCAGGCTCGAAGGACCAACAAAATCTTTTTCACATTTTTTTACATTTACCAATATATATTTTCTATTTTACTTCATCGCGGATTATAGTGTGGGCAGCTGTTGTTATATTACAAAATAATTTTATTATTACTTTTGTATTATGGATCTCCGCAAAGCAACGCCTAATTCTATAAATTATTCAGTTGCTGTACTTATGGATGTTTCAAAATGCACTCACCAGTCTCAAAAGTGTATTTCGCCTTGAACCCGCGTCCCTGGAAGTCACCCGAGCTGAACACCATGACCAGCCGCGGCCCGTCCGACAGCAGCGGCGGCGGGAATGGCGGCGGGCCCACTTCTGACTCGCCGCATAGCTCCGCGTCGTGCTTGTCGTAGGAGTCCGTCGCCTCCTGCCCGCGGAGGTACACCTTCAGGTACCCGTCGGGACATGCGCTGCTGTGGTTGTGGTAATGGTCATATTAAAAACCCATACTCATATAATATATAGGCGAAAAACCAAGTTCTCCATTATATTTGTGTCGCACCAACCTATTCATGTACTCAAATCCGTAACTCACGGGTTGTCTGTAAGAGATCGCTGTAGGCGATAAGACCGCCCTTGCATCTTATCATAAATCATTTTTTGTACATATTAATCAATCAATCAATCAAATATAAACTGAACAACTCTGAAGAAAATCGAATAAAATATCATAAGGCTCGGAATCGCTGCAATACATCGTGTAGAGATGCACAACGACGTCACATTTATAAGTCACTTGAAAAAGGCGACACTGCCAAAACTTGGAAATTTCTCAAAACTCTTGGAGTTGGAAAATCTTGTGATAAATCTTCGATCAATATTGATGTTGAAATCCTTAATAAACACTTTGCTTCTTGTGATTTAATGCACTTTATTGAAAAAGAACGGACACTTAATCTTCTTTCGTCATCCCCAACTCCAAACTTTCTTCAGTTCTCCTTCAATCAATTTACTGAATGTGATGTTAAAAGGAACATACTGTCTGTGTCATCGAATGCTGTTGGTGCTGACAATATTAGCCGCAATATGATTATTCCCATCCTAGACATTGTGACTCCCGTATTTACACATATCCTAAATTTCTCCATCTGTACTAGTACATTTCCCGAGACTTGGAAAAGTGCGTATATTATTCCTGTACCTAAAAAAACCTGTCCCACAAACAATTCCGACTATCGTCCCATATCAATTCTACCTTTCCTTTCTAAAATTCTCGAAAAACTTGTATGTCAACAATTAAGTCTTTTCCTTAATAAGCACTCACTTCTTAGTCCTTTACAGTCCGGTTTTCGTCCTGGTCATAGTACGGTTACAGCACTTGTCAAAGTTACTGACGACATTCGTAAGGCTATGGATAGCAAGCAACTTACTATTTTGACGCTGCTGGATTTTAGCAGTGCTTTTAATACTGTTGATTCTGATATTTTGGTAAGCATGCTACGTTCCTTTAACATATCTCCATCAGTGATTGAGTGGTTTCGGAGTTACCTCAGTGGACGTCGACAGCGCATACGCGTTGACGAAATATATTCATCATGGTCCAACATCTCTGCTGGGGTACCTCAAGGTGGCGTGTTATCTCCGTTATTGTTTGCAATCTTTATTAATTCTTTACCTTTTAATATTTCTTCTCTCTATCACATGTATGCAGACGATATTCAAATTTATCGCTCTTCACCCCTTGAAAGTGTTTCCACTGCAGTTACGGAATTAAATAATGACCTCGTGGCGATTTCTGAGTGGAGCAAGCGTTATGGTCTTAGTATTAATCCGGCAAAGTCGCAGTCTATTGTTATCGGGAGCCCTTGGATGATTTCAAGAGTTGATTGGCAAGAGCTTCCTTCAATTATATATAGAGGTGTTGCCATACCATATTGCTCCAGTGCTAAAAATCTTGGAGTATACTTAGATAATACTTTATCGTGGTCCTCTCAAATTCAAGAGGTTAGCAAAAGAACATTTGCGGCATTAAGTTCGCTACGACGATTACGATCAGTCCTTCCAATTGCTACCAAAACTATGTTAGCACATTCCCTTCTTCTCTCCATTCTCGATTATGCTGACGCAAGCTATATTGATTTGACCGAGGTACAATTAAATAAACTTGAGCGACTTCAAAATCTTGCTATACGGTTCATATTTAGCCTACGCAAATATGACCATGTTTCAGTTTTTCGTCAAAAGCTCAAGTGGCTCCCTATTCGTTTTCGCCGGAATCTGCACATACTTTCACTTCTGTACTGTGTGTTGTTCGATCCAAAAACTCCTACATACTTAAAGGAAAACTTCGAATTCCTTGGAGTGCAAACTGAATTGCGTAACACAAGAAAAATGTTACTGAAGATGCCTGCTCACAAAACCAAATTTTTCGGCCAATCATTTACCGTTGGAGCTATTAAATTGTGGAATGCACTTCCTTTACACGTACGCAATTCCAGTTCGCTAGACATTTTTAAAACCCGTGTTAGAAATTATTATCTTTCTGTGTCCTAATACTGCGACGATATATATTAAATAGTCTTATGTTTTTATGTATATATGTAACATACATGTATGTGTCTATATTTATTTATCTATTTATTAGTTTGTATATAATATGTATTATAATATTATCATGTGTGTAATTTGTTTATGTATTAGTTTGTACTTATTAGTATTTAAGTTTATTATTATACACCGCCTACCTGCTCTGTGCTTTACAGTTTTCCTAATCTAAAGGTTGTCTGGAAGAAATCGCTTATAAGCGATAAGGCCGCCTTTTGTGCAGTACAAATTTTTTATTTTTGTTTAGCTTTAATCAAATGTTTATATTTATAAAATGTGGTGTACAATAAAGTATAAATAAATAAAATAAATAAAATATTATATATATGTATATTTTTTAAATGTATTTTCTGTATGCATAAAGGATAAATAAATAAAAGTCGTAAAGTCATCAGGATCCTCTTGTCCTTATCCCCCTCTAAGTGGGGTCGGTATAACATGTTATAAGCATGTCATATGATTTGACTATGTATTTTACGAACGCCTGCCTGACGTCAACATACCTTAGTAGTATTTTATACGACTAGGCTAATTTGAGTCACCGTGTGGTATCCAGTTAGTTGAGTAGAATAGACCAACCTCTTTTTTTACCGAGGTGACGTAAAAGGCAATTAAGGTAACTTGAACCACCGGTTTCCGGTTTAGTAGAATAGACCACCCTCTTTCTTACCGAGGTGTCGTAAAATATAACTAACGTAAGTTGACGTCAGGCAAGCGGCCGGTCGTTAAAACGCAGCCAAGTTATATGACAGCATGTTTATAACATGTTGTGCCGACCCCACTTAGGGTGGGATAAGGGCAAGAGGATGATGAGTAATACAAAAGAATGTATATACTTACTCCGCCTTTGGACTTTCTCCTTTAGGTATTGTTTTCGATATAGAAAAGTTCTGGAACTCTAATCTGACTCTCTCCAAATTTTGTGAATCTTGCATACCATATATAAAATATCTGAAAATAAACACACGATAATTTTAATGAAGTATAGTGAAGTGCAGAGATTGGGAACCTATGGTACGCGACAGAAATATTTTGATTGCGATTTCCAATAATTAAACTACACTTAGTACTGTAATTTAAACATTGCGAATTAACATTTTTGAGTTGATTGATTTTTATTAATTTTCTCAATAATCACATAGTCATTATCATCATCTTCCTGCCCTTATCCCACTCTAAGTCGGGTCAGCACAACATGTTATAAACATGCTGTCACATGATTTGGCTGCGTTTTTACGACGGGCCGCCTGCCTGACGTCAATTTACCTCAGTCGAATTTTACGACACCTCGGTAAGAAAGAGGTAGTCTATTCAACTAAACCGGATACCACACGGCAGGTCGACTTACTTTAGTCACCTTTCACGACACATCGGTAAGCAATGAGGGTGGTACTATTCTATTCAGCCGGATACCACACGGCGTAATAATCACATAGTCAAAATAGTAAAAAAAAGTACAAAATTAAATTTGAATGGTTACGTAATGAGGAGGGATGAAAATCATGTGACCAAAGGAGTTTTAAATAAAAATGTGGATGGATGCATGACGATGTGTGTGGCCAAAAAAGATGTATGAATTATGCGAAGAGTGATGTGCATATAAAAGGAGTAGCATCAGAATTGAAGAATGATGAGAATAGAAGGAATAGAGATTGAGAATAGAAAATGAACACATATTGGACGGAACCCACTTAGAGTAAGATAAGGGTAAGAAAATGATAATAATAAAAAATATATAACAATAATTATATATTAAAATAATATAAATAAGATAATAATAAAAAATACATAAATTAAAAAAATTTATGATCTCATTAAATTTTTGTTTAGAAAAAATAACAGTTGAACCAAAAGGTTTACCTACACTGGTGTTATATGTGTTTATTTGGGCTTGTAAACTCACATTAGCGTAATCATTCGCCATCTTACGCATGAATCTACACATACACACAAACATATAGAGATTTTTTTCATATTTCAGTACATCATTTTTAATATAATTCTGTTGGGTTTTTTTTATAACTGGGGGGAGATTGCATATGTAGTATAATTAGACTTTTGTGTAGACAACTTACCTACAAACAACTTTTTGTATATAGGGGAATGGATAGTTTGGATGGTATACGAATCCTGTAGATTCCTTTTTACTAAGTATTTTCTGATCGCACTCGGAGCCCCTTATGTGCTCGGCGTCGTGTTTACTTATAAAATCTGAAAGTAAGGTTGATTCATCAATACCTTTTATTTTATATATTTAAGTTTTCTAAAGAAAATGTAACCTTTCTATCTTTAAAAACATCATCATCCTCCTGCCCTTATCCCTCTCTAAGTGGGGTCGACACAACATGTTATAAACATGCTTTGACTGCGTTTTTACGACCAGCCTAACGTCAATTTACCTTAGTCGTATTTGCCAGCATCTCGGTAAGAAATGAGGTTGGTCTATTTTACTCAACCGTATACCACACAGCGGGCCGCCTTACTTTAGTCGCCTTATACGACGCCTCGGAAAAAAATGAGGGTGGTCTATTCTACTTAGCCGGATACCACATGGCTATTTATCTTTAAAATATATATTTAAAGGAAAAGCTTCCTACACACAATTCACTTTCTATATACTTGTAAAAAGTGTATAAAATAGCAGTCTGATAAATTTTAAATAATAAAAAATTAATCTGATACAAGTTGAGTACTAATAAAAAGTATAAACATCTTTTAGTTGTTTCAGAATTAATAGTCCATAATTTAAATTTACCCAGTAAAAATAACGAAAAAGTACCAACATAAAAAATCACTAATAATAATATGTACCAACTCACCTAACTTAACAAAACTCTCTGAAAACTCGAAGATACCCTTGAAACCGCGGTTCTGCGTACTGGCCGATCTCGGCAAAGTAAAGAAGGTGACTAAAAGGCGCTCGTCGCTGGAGTACAGCACGAGGTTCCGCTGCTGGCCGCAGTACGTGCCGATTACGGCCGACGAGTTGTCGGGCCCGTCGTACACGCGCACCCAGTCGAACGGGCAACTGAACAAAACACAACGGGTACTGCACAACAACAAACGGCCGTCTGCACAACACCAAACGCCGACTGCACAACAACATAATAGCTAACTGCATACCAGCGAAACTGCTGACTACACAACATTTATATTTATTTTATAACCCAGTCCTAAAAGCTATAGGTCTGTAGGGGATCGATTTTCTCGACATCTACTAAATAGATTTTGTACCGTTTTTACTAAAATATAATGCAAAGCTTTTGGGTGACATTTTTTTTAATTATGTTGAAAAGGTCGCGCGGTTGTGTTACGCACATCGACTTGCTGAACGCTCATTTTTGAGTAAAAAAGCCTGAATGGATTAGTCCCTGTCAATTTAATTTTTGTGCATAAAAATATACATATTTATAAAAAACTCGGCGATGTATTTAATAAATAAAGTAGGCACCGACATGAATTTGCAGCTCCTGCTTTGCGCCTTGCAAAAGTACGTAAGTCGTTTGTGGCTTTGG
This sequence comes from Morpho helenor, assembly GCA_029227775.1. NCBI lineage: Eukaryota > Metazoa > Arthropoda > Insecta > Lepidoptera > Nymphalidae > Morpho > Morpho helenor. The sequence continues at coordinate 14,763,321 of JARGCU010000020.1, read as the reverse complement.
GTATAAGATTCTATAATAATATTCCTCAACCAATTTTATGTTTGTCTTCATAGCAGTTTACAAACACTGTTAAAAGAAGGTTAATACAGAAAGCCTACAATACTGTTGAGGATTACATCAATGATAAAAATGCGTGGATATTGCTGCAATTTGACCCTGAACAAGATAGTAATACCTAAATTTAACTAGTTTTAAGAATTCTTACTGGCTCTTCTCGGTAGGAACAGCTTTCCGGACCAGCAGTAAAGTTGACTATTCAAAAGCACTGGTTTACATCTTTATAAATAAATAATAATAAATAAATAAATATATGGAACACTTACACACACGAGCGTCCGTCCCCAAAGTAAATAACTTAATACTTGTGTATGATAGACAGACAACTGCTGAATATATACTTATATATATTTTTAAATACATACTTAATACAAATATACACCAAGGCTCAATGATCAACAAGTTCATTTATAGAAAATGTTGGTCCTCGGCGGGAATCGAACCTGCGACCCGCGGACCGGAAGGCTGGGTCACTACCCACTGCACCAACGCGCCAGTCAATGAATCTTCAATCAGTCAATCAATCAATCAAGTCAGTTAATCTTTATTTAAATAAAGAATAATTTAAATATGAATTTGTCCGTCCAAGGAGTTTCGTACCGCAAGGTATTACGTGCTGCCGAAAAGACCCTTAAAAGTTTCTACATAGCATCGCGTTGTGCTAACTCTCACTCTAAAATTGGACCGAGCACTCACTGTGGTCCGCCGAAAAACAGGTCGAAGTCTCGGAATTCGAGCCGAATGCGCTGCCCGGGCTGGCCCTTGAACTGGTAGTTGCACACTATGTCCTTGGGGTAGATGCCGGGGTACGTGGGCGACAGCAGCTGCCCCGTCTTGTTCTTGCTCGCCTCGACCACGTACGTACAGAGTGTGTTGGGGACCGGGGTCCCCACCTCGAATTGCGCTGCATACAAAATCCATTATACTCCCCCACCTCTCATAGCCAAACCGTGAGTGTGTGACTCTTTCACAGGGATCAAAAGTGCAACCCCGGCCAGACACCAATGAGTTACTACTATTCCACTGTTGCTTAGACCCATAGATAGCGTTGCTCCAACGCACAATGGTCGCCAAAAAGCGACTAAGTGCGAAAAACAGCTCGCTATAAGAAGAAGCGTTGCTCCAATGTGGATTGATAGGTTATACATATACCATAAATTACCTAGAGATATACCTAGAGGTTTCCTCATGCTATCGTTCACCAAAAAGCGTGTGATAAATTGCAAAATATATCACATAAGTTTTAACAAAGAAACTCATCGGCCCGGAGTTTCAACCCGTGATCCCCTCGAAAGAGCACTCACAGCTTCTGCACACTCCAAAATCCGCTAAGTAAGAACTAATTCACTTCAGCTAGCGATTTCCTCTCGAAACAATTGATAGTCCAAAAAAATTTTTAAATCAAATCATCATCAGCAAACTTTACAGGACTATCAGCTGCTTTAATTTAAAGAATGTCTAAAGATTCCATTAATATCAGTCCAACTGTTTCAAAGTATATAAGGCACATACATATGTACATTCTCTTTTATATAGATGATGTCACGGGGACGGGCTCTAATGTGGGACGTAACATGCGTTGATACGTTAGCCTCGTCACATATCAGGGAGACAGCGTCAAGACCTGGAGCTGCGGCGGAAATGGCCGAATCCGGCAAACGGCGGAAGTATGCAACTCTCATCGAGAGGTATATATTTGTGCCGTTTGCAGTCGAGACTCTAGGGCTATGAAGTCAAAGTGCAAAAAAAATTTTATCCGTTTTAACACCCCGGTTAATTGCCTCTTCAAGTGACAAGAGGGCTTTTTCGCACAAAGAATCAGCTTAGCGATTCAGCCCGGAAACGCTGCCAGCATTCTTGGGACCATTCCACGTGGGCATGATTTGTATAGTCCTAGCGTGTCAGTAATTTAAGATAGATATAACTTGTACATTTTTCCTGTAAATAAAGTAAATGATGTTATAAATTAAAATGCTCACTTAAAGAATACTTACAAGCGTTGATAAAGTGATAGGTTCCTGCGAAAAGTGTATGCGGCGTGTATGTAAGATCGGTAAAAAATGCGAGCGCGACTGCGCGGTGAAGGGATACGCGGCGGCGTGGTGGGATCGGTCCACAGAAACGTCCACCGAAGGCGGAGTTGACTAGCTCGCCAGCCTCCAGCGAAACCATCTCGGAGTAGATGTCCATGTACTCGTGCATGCACCTGGGGACCACACTGGACTTTGGTGGACACTTGGCAACTGAAGCTTATGCATCGGATGGCTAACGTAGGCTCCACGTTGGGAAACACTGATATCAACAATTTTGTAACGGCCTAGTGTTGGTGTAGCACAAATCTATTATTCGTATCTATATACGAGTATACATATATATTTTATCTGAATCTCGGAAACGGCTCCAACGATTTTCTTGAAATTCAGCACTTCTCTATCTAGCCACGAGTCAATTTATATTTGTCCTGTCTATACTAGATTAATTGATTCCTTCCATCCTTCCTGTATGTCAAATTTCGTGCAAATTTAATCCATTGGAGCGACAAAGCCATAAAAGACACACGCACACACAGACACACATACAAAGTTAATCTATAAAATATTTGATTACGTTTAATCAAACGTTAACCTAAAGCTCTCGTAATTATACCGGTTGAACCGGATCAAATATGAAACAAGTTGTTCCTTACGATAACATAAATATCCGGTTCCCGTTAAATAAATCTAAGATACCGTTTAATAAATCAGGTAGATATTATCCGAGTCAAGGTTGCCATAGATTGTTTGACCTACTTTTGCAGTCACCTTCATTGAGTCCTGGCAAAACATATTTACCTCTCACATTTACATAGAAATATCAATACTTACGTTGGAAGCTCCCCCATTGCCGCTCCACTGGAAAAATAAAGCAAACCTTAGAAATAAGTAATGAAACCTAACTTTCACGGGAAAGTACGGAAAAGTTTCTTAATGAGAATTGATGTCCTCGTAATGAAATTTTGTAACTAGTTTTTGTAGTGTAACAAGTCTAAGGGTTTTATTGGACAATTTGGCTACCATTTTGTCAAGCTTTAATGAGTTGGGAATACATAGCTCAAACTTTTGCGAACTCTACATATAGAGATACAATGGCATAGTACATTAGAGTTTATGGAACATATCTGCAACTAAAAGTCAAGTCATAGACTACGCATAGCCTAATAATGCAGCGCTTCCCAATTTGTAGTATGCGTATTCCAGAGGTTACAGGGGTTTTAAAAAAATTGTAATGATTGAAAGATAAACAGTTAATTTTAAGTTTAAGTTAATTTTATAATAATGTATAATATAGTTCTATATGTAGTTCAAATAAATCTTATAGCTCATAACTTTGAAATTGAGATAGACCTTAAGAAACAGCAAACCTTTTTAGGAGTAGGTATCCATAATTGAAACATTTTACTAACTTACAGCAATATTTTCGTATGTTATTTTTAAAGAATATTTTGCATAAACATAAATGTGATGAAATAGTCAATTCTGTACATAATTTTTTAATATATATTATTTAAAATATAATTATTTATGACTCAACCCCTCAAGATTATGGTATTTTCTTTCTACTTTTTATGTATGTTCACTACTGTAAATTGAAATTAATTTCCACGCTACAGGATCCTATGCCTTTTCAAGATCATCAGTCATAAAAACAAACCGTAAACTACAATGTGGGATCAATACTCCTTCACCTTAAATAACAAGGTCAATCCACGAACTTTGTGGCCGCTTTGTACATAGCAATATGGTATTAGTTCACTCACTCTGGCGGTTTCCCTCGAAGGTCGAAGGTTTTGAACTCCACTCGCACCCGCTGGCCCGGAGCTGCCAGGAAGGTGTAGAGGCACTGCCGGCTGTGGTTGTTCGGGTTGTGGAGCTCGGGCGCGTGGAAGGTCCCGTTGCTGGCGCCGCCGCGGCTCACGAATGTACGGTCGCACTCTGGAATAGGGACAGTCATTGTAAACAAATTTTTCTTCAATCGATGCAAGAGGGATGTTTCTTCAAAAGATTTTCCACTCAAGATCTAGTGCTGCGATGATCTTGTGGCCCCCAGCGACCCCTTGCGACCTATTTGAGAGCATCTGACTATCTAGTTGAATCTGCTAATGTTGCGTTTTCTAGCGTAAATTCAACACTTTTTATTGGTCTATCACTGAATCACTTTCAGTTCAGCTCAATGTTTCAGCTGAGCTGTAAGGAAAACAGAGAGTCTCTAGCCTTCATCTCCAGAAAATGTTCCAGTACTTTGGTATCATTGCAAGAAAATCCAACGATATAACGATCAGAGGTGGTAACTGGAAAGTAGACAGGAATATATCGAGGGGTCAGAGCTCAAAAAGATGGTCAGATCTGGTGTCTGAATAACTTCACATAAAACGGCGCGAAGCTATACACTGTGCTGCTGTCGGGGAGAAATGATGGCAGCTAATCTACAACAAGAGCTATCAGGCCCATCACAATGCTCAGTAGTGAGCACAAGATTTGCGATGGAAGAATATACCTCTGCTGGAAAAAGGAGAGAAAGGTTGTAACTTGAACCTACCATGCACCGATGGAATTGGTAGGTTATATATCTCCAGAATTCTCTTATAGCGGTTTCACATACTCGTCCAAGAGCACTCGCTATGTCTCGGCCAAGATGCCTCGTAGTGACCATGTACTCTCGAGAGTGAACAGCAACGCGTCAATTATGCGAGGCGGCGCGAGACCCTTTGACTCGGGCACAAAAAACAAAACGGGAGCGAGAGCGGGTGAGACACTCCGAGACATATCGAGGCGAGGCGAGAGCTACCCTGTACACTCTCGCACTCGACATGTCTTGAGGTGTCTCGCAGAGACTCAGAAATTCAGGTTTCCTCACAATGTAACCTTTCACTGAAAAGCGTGTGATATACCACGCGCTATTCCAGTTTTTCAGTCATTTATAAATATTAATAACATATGTTTTTATAGCAAACCCAAGCCTACCCGTGTATTAAGACCGCAAACGTAAACTCTTAGCATAATTAAAGCTACCAACAATCTTAAATAAATTCGTACAAAATTTTCTAAACAGTAGGTAAAAATAGACGTATATATTTACATTGAAACGTGGAAAATTTCAAAAGCGTTTCAAAAAATTTCTTTGAAGAGCATTGTTGCGAGTAGGCGTATTTCGTTTCGTCGAATAACCCTCTTTACATCAAGATCAGCGACTTAGGAATGAGAATTTTTAGAGTACTGCCGACGAGAATACAAAAGCTTTTCATTCTGTACGTTGTAAAACAGTTTGCCTTTGAACACGTTTAATATTAATTGCTTCGGATGTGACGATTGAGCCGCGATTGAAGTGAAACGAAAATACGTGTCCGTTTTACCAATACACATTTGATTCATGAGAATAATTGAAATATGAACTTCGATATTTCTTTCAATTAAAATTCAAATTCAATTAAATCGAAAATCAATTTTAAATCTTATATCTTTAAATGAGCTAAGAAAAGCGACTTAGGTAAGTCGACCCGCCGTGTGGTATCCGGCTGAGTAGAATAGATCACCCTCATTTACAGCCGAGGAGTCGTGAAAAGCGACTAAGCTAAGTTAACCCGCCGTGTGATATCCGGCTGAATAGAAGAGACCACCGTCATTTCTTACTGAGATATAGTAAAAGGCGACTAACGTAAGTTGACCCGTCGCGGGGTTGAGTAGAATAGACCAACCTCTTTCTAACCGATGTGTCGTAAAATACGACTAAGGTAAGTTGACATCAGGCAGGCTGGTCGTAAAATACGTAGCCAAATCATGTGACAACATGTTTATAACATTTTATGCCAACCCCACTCAGAATGGGATAAGGGCAGGAGGATGATGATATTAAAATGAGCTAATCTTATATATACTATAATACATATATAATCTGAATTTCATTAATTGTCATGAAATTTAGTATGAAAAGGATTTCGCGGGCAATAAATCGATCTAGCTAGGTTTCATTTAAAAAATTACGTTTTATCCCTGTTTTCAGACACTTAAAAATTGCTACAATATGATTAGAAAACCAAGTTTACGCCGTGTGGTATCATGCTGAATAGAATAGTACCACCCACTTTTCTTACCGAGGTGTCGTAAAAGGCAACTAAGGTAAGTCAACCTGCCGTGTGGTATCCGGCTGAGTAGAATAGACCACCCTCTTTCTTATCGAGGTGTCTTAAATTACGACTAAGATAAGTTGACGTCAGGCAATCAGCCGGTCGTAAAAACGCAGCTAAATCATGTGACAGCGTGTTTATAACATGTTGTGCCGACCCCACTTAGAGTGGGATAAGGGCACGAAGATGATGATGATTAGAAAACCAAGTTCAAAAATTCAAAATATTCTTTATTCAAATAAACTTGTAAACAAGTGCTTTTGAATCGTCAACTCTACTGCTGGTTCGGAAAGCTGTTCCTACCGAGAAGAGCCAGCAAGAAACTCGGCGGTTGCTCTTTTAAAAATATAATTCTTAATACTATTTACATTATGTCGTTACCGTCTTGTACAGGTTCAAAGAGAGCTATATCCACACATTCTTATCTTCTAAATAATCATCAAGGGTATAGTAGGCCTTCTGTATCAGCCTCTTTTTAACAGTGTTTTTAAACTGCTGTAATGGCAGTGCTGAAATTGATTGTGGAATTTTATTATAGAATCTTATACCCAAACCCACAAACGACTTACGTACTTTTGCAAGGCGCAAAGCAGGAGCTGCAAGCTTATGTCGGTTCCTGCTTTGTCTATTGTATACATCACCTATCGTTTTATAATTCTTTATATTTTTATGTACATAAATTAAATTGCTTAAAATATACTGTGAAGCAAATGTAAGAATACCTGTATCCTTAAACTTCTCTCGCAGGGAATCACGAGGTCTTAAATTATAATAAAGGTTAATTACACTGTCACTTACAAAATTATAATAGCTCAGTTGGGAACGGGCGGTCTACAGTAGTGAGAATCAAATCTAAATATCACTCGTTTTTTCTATTGCATCTTTTTTATATCTTCTAAAAAAAATACCGAGCATAATTCGGTCACCCGGGGATATTCTTTATTCAAATAAACTTGTAAACAATTGCTGAAATTGTAAACAATTGAACCATCAACTGTACTGCTGGTTCGGAAAGCTGTTCCTACCGAGAAGAGCCAGCAAGAATCTAGTTAATCATTAATGTCTTGTACAGGATCGAAGAGTAGCCTATACATGCGCACTCTTATCATGTACGTAATCCTCAACAGTATAATAAGTTTTCTGAAACAGCCTCTTTTTAACAGTGTTATTAAACAGCTTTTTAATCACAAAGCTAAAACATAAATATACATACATTCTGTAACGCTTTTATAGTTAATCCACTTGAGATAATCCATATGTTGCCTTCAAAAGGCAACTTATGGATTATCCTAGTCCTGGTCCTAGTCTCTAGGACCTAGAGGAAACCAAACAAACATCAAATTTTGTATGTACCTAGTTAATGATACCACTTAACATAACCGCGGCGTATGAAACCGAGGGGCTTAGCAAGTATAGACAAAACTTTATGAAGTTACTTATAGTAATTTCATTATTAGCAAAATGGGTTCTGTTATATTTTATTCCCGTTGTTAAGAAACACGAAAATCTGAAACAAAGGTATTTGCTTGTTTACGAACAGGTTTACCCGCGTCTGAATGATGGAAACATTTTTTTAATTTCGCTAGAACACAGGTGGCTTTGTTCCAACTTGCAGTTTTATTATAAACTATCTGTTTAGCCACGCGTTGCTGTGGCTCTTTTTTCTGATTTTCTGAAAATTCCAGACCACTGAAAGTTCAAGTCCAGACAAACATTCATTTTTATTATTAATATTAATATATTAAAATGTTTTCTATAAGCTGCAGATGCGTTATATATCAAATTAAGACATACTTTTAAAATAATTATGACCAATGAAATTATGACCTATTCCTGGAGGAAAACGGGAATTTTTATCCCATATTTTTTTCTTCTTCTCTGTATGAGCAAAGAACCGAATCAGCGGTAGCTTCTTTAAAATCATTTGACGATTCAAAAATACTAAAAACAATCTACTTGAATACAGAATAATATAAATTTGACTAACTTTGAAACGGACAAACAGACTGACAAAAAGTTAGGGAGATAGACAGTTAAACATTTTACATTTAAAATACTATTGCGGTTTGTTTTTCAACGTGTTAGTTGCGCAAAGCTCTATAACTTTTTTTATGAACCACGGGAGCGGGCAAAAGCCTCACGTCGGCGGCTCGTTTAATTCCTTCATTAAAACGGATTACACGGGACGAAACGTGCTTCGTTTTTTAATAACCGCTAGAAACGATAGACTTATTTATTGCGTTTATTTGGCGTTTAAATTTTCGCTCTAATTCTTATCAAAGGTCAACATCCTCCTGCCCTAATCCCTCTATAAGTTGGGTCGGCACAACATGTTGTAAACATGATTTGGCTAGGTATTTTAAGGCCGGTCGCCGTAAAATACCTAGCCGGCCTTCAAGTTATCTCGCCTCAGTAAGAAAGGGTGGTCGATTCTACTAAGCCGGATCCCACACGGCGGATCAACTTACCGTAGTCGCCTTTTACGACACCTTGGTAAGAAATGAGGGCGGTCTATTCTACTCAGCCTGATAACACACGGCAGGTCAACTTAACTTAGTCGCCTTTTACGGCACCTTGGTAAGGTACAAGGGTGGTCTATTCTACTCACTCGGATTCTCATAATTCTTATAAAAGGTGAGCGCAATAAACTTAAGCGACGTTAACTTAATTTATATAGACCTATCTATGATTTTTTGAATCGTTTACTCGACAGCGGTACTATTAAAATAACATATGAAAGTCCGTCTGTTTTTCTGTATTTTATATTTTCACAACCAATTTCCTAGGTAGTTTAATAATTCATTCGACGAGAACCAAATCGAGGGCACAGCTTATATCATATATTTTGTCGTTGCTATTTTTGTGAAAGATCAGGGTACGCAGAGTGTATATTTATAATAGGCATTATGTATAAGAATATTTACATTTTTATAAAATAATAATGGTAAAGCTAAAATTGACTGGAATAATAGAACCGCGAAGCAAAACCTACGACTTTTTAAGGCACATAGCAGAAGCTGCAAGCTTATATTCGTTTCTACTTTAAAAGAAAAACAATACTAGTCTTGCTTTTAAAGTTGTAAACGTTTCTGCACTAAAAGTAAGTTGCTTTAAATATATGGCGTAACTAATGCAAAAATATCTATCTATTTAAATTACTGTCGAAAGGACTAAAATAAACATCTTTTACAAGATGGCATATTTGTAATTTGCATTAAATAGTTTTTAATACCCGCTAGCGTGTTCTCGTCAACAATCACAAAAATGTAATTTTTTGTAATTACTTTAAACAAACCAAGGCTTTACAATTTACAGTTCTTTTATTAAGTTATGTTATGTAAAAGTAAGCAGCTATCAACGAAAATAAGGCTTCTAACTATGAAAATATATTGTAGGAAAGCCTATTAAAGCTATCCTTTATTGACCATAGATTTGAATTCTAGCCTTTTTAAAATAAAAACTAGCTACTTATAATTTTAATTTTATATACAATGGTCACAATGACATATTAGTCTGACGAAATACGAGTATAATAATGATTTTTGGCAACTGGTTTCCGATTTTTGGATTTAGGGCAAGCGCTCGTGAATTGAGGTGCAGTTATAATGCAGCACTACGATGAAGCTTAAATAAGATCTCTTTCTAACTTTATTCTATATATATACGTATTAAGGTTTTTTTTTTCATCTTTTCTTAACGTTATTTAGTCCTACTAAATAAGTACTTTACAATGTAGCATATAACGAGAAGTAAAATAATGGTAATGTGTAATTCATAAAGAACTTTTAAAAATATATGTCAATAGAAACCATAGAGTACTATATAAAAGATAATACTAGAAACACAAGTTCCTAATTAGTTATCTATAACAGTTTATTTAGTTACCAGGGAAAACAATATGGTGGTCGGTGAATTAAATAATAATAATAATAAATAATAAACAGACTTGAATTTGACTTTTGTTAGAATTTCAGAATAATACCGAGATACAAAACTATCGTTGGTAGCCATATTGACATGTCCTATGCTTGTCGCCTAGTGATGTACCACAACAATCCTCCTCGCGTCGGTGTCCTCAATGCTGAGGGTCGTGACCCCCTCCACGGATCAATTTGTCATGGACAATGTTGCGCCATCGGTGTCGATTCTTTGCAACGTGGATGGCTTCATGCATCTGGCTGTTGAGAGTGGTGCGGATTTGATCTGTCCAGCGCATTGGACTTCGTCCTCGTGGTCTCTTCCCCTGGACCTTGCCCGTGATGACTATCTTTTCAAGATTGTCATCATTCTTCCGGGCGATATGACCAAAGTACTCAAGGACTCGTTTCAGGCAGATAGTTGAGAGCCTGGTTTTGATCTTGAGTTCCTTGAGTATCGACACATTAGTTCTTTTAGCTGTCCAGGGGATGCGCAACATTCTCCTCCAGCACCACATCTCAAAGGCGTCCACACGTTTACGGTCTTGAGCTCTGAGCGTCCATGTTTCGGCCCCGTATAGGAATATGGAGAACACCAACGTTCTGACAAGTTTTTGTTTGGTGTCATTCCTTATGTTTCTGTCCTTCCATATTCCTTTCAACTGGCCCATGGCGCCTTTGGCCATGGGCCATAGGCCACCACAACAATAGTGACTAGAAAAATCATAATAAATCCCAATATATCTTAAAGAGCATTTCAACTTCTTGTCGGATGTAGGATGTGGCCGGCAAAGATCTATAAATACCTTAGATCTTGCCTTCCCTAAATGCTTCTCACTGACTTACTCGAGATAATTTAGCTTTCAAGATGTTTAGCTGTGGAATTATTTACCAGTCTCTATCCGCAGATGTCTTTCACTTTCGGTATATAAAATACAGACTAGAATCTATTTATCTTAAGTAATTATATATTAGTAGTATCTTTTCATCTATTTATTTTACCAAAATTAATTAATAGATCAAATTGTTAAATTTATATGAACTTTTTCTTTTTCTCTATATGACCCCTATTCTCTTTCTTCTTCACTTCTTGTCATTTTCCTTCGGTTACTCAAAGGTTGACCGGAAGAGATCTCTTTTTGGGATAAGTCCGCCTTTATACGTGTGTTTTTTTACTTTTTTTCTCTTTTCTAACTATATGTATAAAAAGAAATAAACAATACGTGTATATTTTAAATATGGAAAACGGCGCTGTTACGAGATCTTATTGAAGCGTGAATATTATTTGTGCGAATAGACATACTTGGTAGTTTAGTAGGCGAGGGTTCCGCTAGCGAAGCCACCCCCGAGAGCTCCGTGGTCTCTCCCGCGAGCACTGCACAGAAATAACAATCAGTTATTGCTCTGTACGTCTAATGACTGCGGGATAAGTCCGCCTTTATACGTGTGCTTTTTTTACTTTTTCTATTTCTTTTCTAACTATATGTATAAAAAGAACAAATAAATAAAGACTACGGGTATAACTGCAGTTCCATACAACGGTTATTTTGCATTATCATGAAGTGAATTATAAAATGGCGGCTTTTATAAAACCTACCAATCTGTCAGTTTGATAAAACACCAGACATATATAGATAATTTTTTATTTTATTTGTTTAATTATTAAAATAAAGCATTTTTCAAAATACCTTGGTATTTAATCATTGGTATTTAAAAGTTCATTTATTTATACTCATGTTCAACGTAAAGTTGTTATATTTTATATGTTATATAGATTTATCACTTTCATATGAAAGTGATAAATCTATATAGATTACACAAAAAAACCCTCGGTTTTATACTTATTTTATCCCTTGTTTACTAATTTGAATTGAAAAAATAAATAAACGCAATTAAGGTGGTGGTGTATACTAAATTTATTGTAAAATATTTTTTTCTTTCTTTTTTTTTAAAACTGAGTAAGAGATCGGTGTGATTTGTGATAAAAAATAAATGAAGAGTTTAAGACTAATATAGTTTACTTTTTATCCCGGTAGTGACGTCATTTAGGCGATGTCGCTTGTAGAATATCAGTATAAATGTGCAATCGCGGACTTACTGATTACGGTGGACGGACCGTAATCCGTTCGAAAAGACGCTGTGCTAACGCTTCGGCTACATTAGCGGGCTACGGCGAATATTCGGGCTACGGCAATATATGTGACCGGGTACATCGTTGCAACGCGATGTATTCGGGCGCAGAGGATGTAGCATCGGGGCACTGTCGGTAAACTGGCGCGCATCAAAGACAAATTTGCCGCGACAACATTCGCTTGATTGGCCACACTTACGACACTTCATTGTCGTCCAGACTTTGAAGTGGGACGACAGACGCACAAACCTCAACGACGAATATTCGCCGTAGGCCGCTTTCCGAATCTTCGCCCGCTAATGTAGACAATAACATCGTGTGTGGCGGATACACGATGTTTTGCGCGCCAACGCGACACGAATCTTCGCGCGCTAATGTAGCCCCGGCGTTAGTGCGAGTTTTTTTTAAACTAACTACTCTATCGCGTCGATAGAGTCGAATAAGAGAACAGAGCAAAAATAACATGTTTATAGATACCTTTTATTTTTGAAGCTCGCGATATGATTTATAGAATTAGGCGTTACTCAGAGTAGAACCATAATAAAGTATTAAATGCTTGACCGTTATTAGAAGCTTAAATATGAGATAGGCACACCTGGTTTTCCGTCGTATTTTACCTCTCTTTCTGCCCAAATATGTCTGTCTCCTTCCTTTTTCCCCCTTTTCACCGGACATGGCGGGAGGCGCTTGACAGTCAGCGACTCTTTGTATGTCATTGGCATTTAGTTTTCCGTCTAGTAAACTTGTGCAAATTCAGTGTTAGTAAAATTATTTAACTACCTTCAGTGAGTATTGTGTTAAATCCAGCACGTAAGTTGCACATTATTTTTATGGTTAACGGTGTTACCGTTCGTTAATTCTTTAAGAAAATTTTTATTTTTCTACCCTTTTATCTGTAATATTGTAACATCGCGTTGTACTTCTGCAAGTATGATAATGATGTTGGCCCGAATTTATAGGCTATTTTTTAGAATAATGAATCCTTACAAGTGTTTTTGTAATGCATAACGATAACGTAATCCTGATGAATTGAGAGTTAATATGTCGGAACGAATTCACAACGCGATATCCGGCGGTTAATCTCTATTAGTAATTTAAAGCAAACACTTTGTATAAAGAATAAATAAACTATTTGATAATGACTAATTTTTGTCAGACCTTAGTCGCAAGATAGAACAATCGACAAGTTCAATACTACAGTGATTCGAATCATGGCGTACCTAATTTGACATTTAATGTTTTAATTAAAATGAAGAATCTCGTTTTACCTACCAACCTTGCGACCTCTGTTCAATGGTTTGGTAGCGATATGTGAATGAAGTATATCGATACACAGAAATGGTATAATCATCCATCCGGATTCTAGCGTGAAGCAATAAATTGCGTCAGTCAATACTCTGATAAATCCTATGCTTCGTTTGTTCGTTCGTTCGTTTGTTGATTTAACGTTCGCCGTTTGAAAGCAATAAGAGATTATTCTATTTGCGAATAATTATGTTACGAATTATAAGCCAACTGATATATTTGACTAAAATATCAGATGTCGCGGTTGAATGTCATTTAAAAGATTGACGAGATATTTTTGAACATGTTTGAACATGTCACGGCTGACCTTTTAAATATGGCTTACGATATTCTTATCGTAATCGTATCTTTTCTTCTGAAAAGACAGAGATGTCAAAGGATAACATTTGAAAGTGTGAGCGCGATTTATTTATAAAATGTAAATAAATAAAAATTTTAATCTCATATATTCCGTTTTCAAAGTCTCATTGCTACTGTAGACAGTGCGGTCGTGTGAGAAGGCAATCGGCCAGGACGCAGTTTAATAAACGGAATACAATGAAAACACAGTATGTAACTAGTATAATAATAAATAACTGTAATGTTGTACCATCGCATGGTACTTCTTTAATTTATGACGTTGGTCCTAACTCATATACCAGTTGTCATTATATTCAGCTCTCGCGGGGCGGATACCATCTTTGCACACTATGAATACGTGTAATTTTGTACCATCGCTTGGTACTTCTGCAAGTTATGACAATGAAGTTTGGTCCTAATTCATATACCAATTGTCATCATATCCAACTCTCGCAGGGCGGTTATCATCATTGCATCCTATGAATATGTATAATGTTGTACCATCGTTTGGTACTTCTGCAAATATGAAAATGACGTTTGGTACTAATTCATATACCAATTGTCATCATATCAAGCTCTCGCGGGGCGGCTATGATCACTGCATCCTATGAAGATGTGTAATGTTGTACCATCGCTTGGTATTTCTGCAAGTTATGACAATGAAGTTTGGTCCTAATTCATATACCAATTGTCATCATATCCAGCTCTCGCGGAGCGGTTATCATCATTGCATCCTATGAATATGTATTATGTTGTACCATCCTTTGGTACTTCTGCAAATATGAAAATGACGTTTGGTACTAATTCATATACCAATTGTCATCATATCAAGCTCTCGCGGGGCGGTTATCATCACTGCATCCTATGAATATGTATAATGTTGTGCCATCGTTTGGTACTTATGCAAATATGAAAATGACGTTTGGTACTAATTCATATAACAATTGTCATTATATCAAGCTCTCGAGGGGCGGCTATGATCACTGCATCCTATAAAGATGTGTAATGTTATACCATCGCTTGGTATTTCTGCAAGTTATGACAATGAAGTGTGGTCCTAATTCATATACCAATTGTCATCATATCCAGCTCTCGCGGAGCGGTTATCATCATTGCATCCTATGAATATGTATAATGTTGTACCATCCTTTGGTACTTCTGCAAATATGAAAATGATGTTTGGTAGTAATTCATATACCAATTGTCATTATATCAAGCTCTCGCGAGGCGGTTATCATCACTGCATCCTATGAAGATGTGTAATGTTGTACCATCGCTTGGTACTTCTGCAAATATGAAAATGACGTTTGGTACTAATTCATATACCAGTTGTCATCATATCCAGCTCTCACTGGGCGGTTATCGTCATTGTATCCTATAAAGATGTGTAATGTTGTACCTTCACTCGGTACTTCTGCAAAAATGAAAATGACGTTTGCCCCTGATTTGTATACCAGGTGTCATCATATCCGACTCGTATTGGGCGGTTATCGTCACTGTAGCCTATGATTATGTATAATGTTGTACCATCGCGTGGCATTTTTGCAAGTATAACAATGACAAAGTTGCTGAAAAGAGCAGCCCTGGTCTTAAAAAGTAATCTTGTTTACAAAATATCCGGGAATGGATGGGAATTAAGAGCACTCCCAAACTCTTCCGTCTTGCCAAGAATAAAAAGCCATATGCGGAGTTGACTGCTAACTTTCACTAATTTGAAAGACACGCAAAGAAGAAGATGACAATGACTTTTTTCCAAATGCATATACCAGTTGTCATCATATCCAGCCCTCGTGGGGTGGTTATTTTTATTGATACGCCATGAACATCATGGTGTACCATCGCTTGGTAATTATGCAAATATGAAAATTATGTTTTCCAAATTCATATACCAGTTGTCAGCATATCCAGCTCTCGCGGGGCGAATGTCATCATTGCCACCACATTAATATTTATAATGCACCATCGCTTGGCACGTCTGCAAGTATGACAATGATGATGGTTTAGATTCTTATGCCAGTTGTCATCATTATCAGCCCTCGCAGGGCAGTTATCATCTTTGCCACCTCGTGAATATCTGTGTTGTACCGTCGCGTGGTAATTCGGCAAGCATAACAATGAAGTTGGTCCAAATTTATATGCCTGTTATAACCATGACCAATCCTCGTGCGACGGCTATAATCATTGCCATCCTGCGAAAATCTGTAATAAGGGGACAAAAGTGTCAATTATCGCCCACTAGGGTCAGTAGTAACAAAGGCAATATCTCCAAATCTTTTCGAGTGGGAAGTCTAGCACAGTACGTCAGCCCCTGAAGAAAAATAGGAGCTCCATATTATTTGTTACTATCAGAGTATCGTATACCGCTATCTAAAAAGCCTAATATTTGAGCATAATATTTGACCGTCGTCGCACTTCGGAGTCACACAACATGACTTACACGTGACAAGGAGATTTGACTTAGCCGCCACAACGCAAGCTTTATTTTTCCTCTATCTTCGTTTCAAAGGCTGATAGCGCATATCGTCCCATTTTCAATATAAAACTACTAAGTTAATAATCGGGAGATTGCATATGCGAGGTAAATTTATCACAGATAGTCGCTTCCTACGGCTGGTTATGAAAATCAAATGCTAGAAATGTTGTCTTTCTTTTCGGCACCCGAAATTATGCGTGTTTGGCGAAATTATAGCGCAAAATATTTGAATAAAAACTCTAAGGTTGGTCGTCGATTTGACCTTGACTATCTCTTGTGTAACAAAACTAGAACTTTGTGGCCAAGTTCATAGAACTGCTACCACCTAAGAAATATGTGGCTCTTGTTGCTAAAGACACACGCGATACTGAGAGTTCTGAAGGATTTATTTAGTGGACGTATTCAATGTTGCCAGGTTAAGGTCCTTCGCGGGAGACCTAATCACCGAGCTACTCTCGGGTTTCTAAGTACGTTATCAGAACATGTGTTCATGGCGAAATACTCGCTTCCCGATCCAGGAGACTGATAGCAAATTAATGTCTTAAGAATTTTCAATAAAACAACAGCTACTCGGCAATCGCAGAGTTGGTTTCCATTTTGAAAGACCAGAAATGTCAAAGTATGTCAAAAGTATGGTATTAATTGAACATGATACCGCATCGAAAGCGGAACGAAATCTCAGCTGATAACAAAGCTAACTTTGATCGATAAATGTTATCGATTTATATGCATTGAAGACCGCTTGCGTGGTGACAAACGCAACTTAGATTACAACAATCACAAGGCAATGTATTAACGACGCTTTCAGCGTGCCGTGGAAACGTCCGCTATTGTAACTACATGTATGTAACATGTCTATATTCGACAGTAGTTCCATCGATGAGAAATCGATTGTGTTTTAATACGTTTCTAGCTAATCTACATTTAAAGCATAACCTATCCTATTAAACAATTTTACCTAACAAATCAGCAAAATACACTTCATATAAGAAGTGACAAGTAAATAATATATACATGTTTTGGTCAAATATTTTCTAAAATTCATATCTTTAAGGAACTTAAGGTACAAAAACCACCAAATCGGGATATTAGAGGTGTTACAAGTTGTAGAGAAAAAATATACTGTCTCCACATTATAATAATGTAAATAACAATAACGTATTTCAGGTGGTTAGGTATACAACCACATTACTATTTTATGTTTAGGTCGCAGGATAAAGGACCTAACCCTCAGTGTGTTAATAACAAACATTGTGTGGTGTTGACTTATCGATGAACTTACTCCTTTTTCCACATAATTGATTTAAGTCACATTGGCACCTTTTCACCAGGCGATAACAAACACGTCTCATATTTAAGCTTCTAATAACGGTCAAGCATTTAATAGAGGCGTTTTACCTGAAATAAAACGCTTATTAAATACTTACCTTATTAGAAGCTTACTTTTTATACCTGCCTGGTGCATAATGAGACACAATGACATACAAAGAGTCGCTGACTGTCAAGCGCCTCCCGCCATGTCCGGTGAAAAGGGGGAAAAAGGAAGGAGACAGACATATTTGGGTAGAAAGAGAGGTAAAATACGACGGAAAACCAGGTGTGCCTATCTCATATTTAAGCTTCTAATAAGGTAAGTATTTAATAAGCGTTTTATTTCAGGTAAAACGCCTCTATTTAATAATAATATAATTTTTTTTTTTTATGAGATTGAAAACAATAATTAAAAAAATTGCTCTCTAAAACGTGAAACACCCTATTGTCCTGCAGGCTATAAAATATATGAACGTTAAACTTTGCTAGGAAATTTCTTGAAAGGAATCCTACACAGCTGAACTTATTTCAGTCGCGAACTTCACGGGTGGAAGTTTTGCATACAATATAGCGATGAAGAAAAGTTGGATGACATAAGAACGAAGCTTTTATAGTCTATTTACGAGTATAAATAACTTTCACAGAATAGGGGGCCGACAGGATTATTTTCAGGGGGGATGCATCTGTATCTACTAATATTATTAACCAATATAAAATATTGAACTATACAAACGAAATAGTTCAATATTTTATATTATATATAGCATGTCTGAAGCTGTGATATCCCAGCGGTAAGACCGTGCGGCTCTTTAGAGACCATCAAAGGTTTAAACCCCGGGAAGACCATCACCATCATTTAACACCAATGAGTTTTTCTATTAAAACTTTAAAATAATTCATAATTAAAGCAATTATGAATTAGACACATGTCTAATTCATAATTGCAATTTACCACATGCTGATGAAGGACAACGTCGTAAGGAAACCAGCATATTTCTGGTGAATTCTTTGGATATGTGTAACCTACCAATCCGCATTGGAGCAGCGTGCTTAGCTTCAATCCTTCTGTCCAAAAACGGAGAGAGGAGGCCTATGCTCAGCATAGGCGAGAAAGAGGTCAATCGCCGAATCCAACTCGGACGGGTAGCGTTCGGGAAGTTGCGTGAATTCTTTCCTTCCAATATTCCTCAGTGCCTGAAGACTAAGGTAAAAAGTGCGTGTTGCCAGTGATGATATATGGCTCGGAAACTTGGTCGCTTGCTATGGGCCTCATAAGGTGATCCGCAGAAGGACCAAAGTGACGTATGATATAGCTCAACGGGTCGCGAAGCTGAAATGGCAATGGGCGGGGCACATCGTTCGTTTAAAAAAATATTAAGTTTTGAAATAAATAAAGGCTTTATTATTACAAACAATGTCGTGTTTCGTTCATTTTTACTTCACATATATCACCATCGGTCGCCATATTTTAACATGTCAGATGATTTGGCTAGTTATTTTACAACCGGCCCCCTCCCTGACATCAAATAACTTTAGTCGCATTTTACGACACCTCGGTAAGAAATGAGAGTGGTCAATTCTAATGTGGCGGATACCACACGGCATTAATTTTAACTTCACATAGTTCCTAATTTTAATATTTTATACACAATACAGTCAATGGTCAGCATTTTACCAAAATTAATTGATTTATTTATTTATATATACATATATGCTACATTTATTGATTAGATATTGATAGATTAAATAGTTAAATTTATATAAACTTTTTCTTTTTCTCTATATGATCTGTACTCTCTTTCTTCTTCAATTCTTGTCCTTTTCCTTCTGTTACTCAAAGGTTGACTGGAAGAGATCCCTTTTAGGGATAAGACCGCCTTTATACATGTACTTTTTTAATTTTTCTTTCACTTTTTTAAATTTATGTATAAAAAGAAATAAATAAAAAACGGTGGCAAGATTCTCCATTGTATTTTAATTATATTGCCCCAACTTTTCATTGCCTGAAAGCACAGATATAACAATGTTTTCAAAAAATCTATCTATGAGATAAGTAGAAATCATAAAAATTAAATACTAAAAGTTTCAAATATTCAACCATTTAAATAATGTTTACGGAATAAAGCAACCGATCAGTGGAAAGCATATCGATTATCCTAAAAAGCATTTACATTTTAATGGAAGCGAGTTCTTAAGAGTGCCTATAAACTTGGAAATACAAAAATGTCTCTATTACGTTCATTTTAACCTTAAGTGCTTTTTATACAGCTTTTTCCTTTCGCAGTTTATTTATGGCCCACTATTTTATAATATTAACCATATAATTTCAAATAGAAACGCGTATGTTATAAATATGCATTAGTAGGAGTATATCTAGTAATATAACAAACAAACGTGTAAAGTATTAAAAAAAATTGCAATTTTAAATGTTCTTGAGATTTTCTTGATCTAGAATACAGATTATACTACTAATATTATAAATGCAAAAGTTGTGAGTATGGATGTATGTTTGTAACTCTTTCACGTCGTATCAGCTGAACCAAAACCAATGGATTTTAGCACAATTATTCCTTATACACCGGGGTAACATATAGGCCATAGAAAACCTGTTAACTCTACAGGAATAGGATGACATTGAAAAGCGCCATTTATTATCAACCTATCACGCGACAACTTTCCATGCAAACGAAGTTGCGGATAAAAGCTAGTATCATTATATAGATCGTTTAAAGACAATCCTACTAATATTATAAATGCGAAAGTTGTGAGTATGGATGTATGTTTGTTACTCTTTCAAGGCGAATCCACTGAAGCAATATTGATGACATTCCTTATACACCGGAATAACATATAGACTATAGAAATCCTGTTAATTCTACAGGAATAGAATGACACTAAAAAGCGCCATCTATTATCAACCTCTCACGCGACATTGAATCACGCGAACGAAGTCCTGGGTAAAAGTAGTTAGCTATATAGCTGAGTATTTTGCGAAACTGATGTGATAATAGGCAGAATACCTAGTACAAAGAAGGAAATGCCGTTGGAATTCCTAGATGTTAGAATGATAACTCCAGATACAGGATAGGCAAACTACTGCAAGGTCGACAAATGACCTATGAAAGTTCGACGCGTTTTACTAACATTATAAAGAGGAAAAATTTGTACGTATGTTTGTAATGTTTTCACACAAACACTACTGGACCAATTACAAAAATTCTTTCAGCATTAGATAGCTGCATCTTTACTGAGCAACATAGGCTATATTACATTAAAAAAAAGATCCGTTATAAAAATGCAATAAGGTGTAAAAAATATGGATTACGCGGATGAAACCGCAGGATATTACTAATTTTTGGAATTCATAATTAATGTATAGAAACCGGCTATACTCACGTGTTATTTTATCGGATGAGCCCGACTAGTAGACTAGACTAGACTAGAGCTGCTACACGCAGTTCCCGCCGCGATAACGCCGCGTAAAGAGCTCATGAATAAGAGCCCCGTATGGGCTTGAAACTAGTCGGGCTCATCCGATAAAATAACACGTGAGTATAGCCGGTTTCTATACATTAATTAGGATATTACTAGTTTTTAATAAAAATTTGTTAAGGTTTATTTATTTATTATTTATTACACACAAATAAGAATTACATTTACATAACATATCAACACACAGTAGCGTGCAAAGGCGGTCTTATCTCTCCCAGACAACCTTTGATGTAAGGATCATGGTGAAAGTATGGGTTGGTGCGCAACAATTTAATTGCTACTACACTTCATAATAAATATAAATTTAACGAGTAGTCTACATAAATAAAATATTATTTTAAATGCTAAAATTAAATATACATTTAATATCATACATATATTTATAATATATAAAAATAAATACACATAAATACATTAATAAATACATATAAATACTTACTAAGGTTAGGTTAATAATATAGACAGAACTTTCTTGTCTCTATATTCAAATCCCTTTATGCAATATCTAAGGCGTTTCGCACGTACACTCAGCTCATATATTTCCTGTATTGAAGCTATTCTCTGGCTCAGTTTATAAAACCCAAGTCATTTTGTTAACTAAAAAGAAACCGTACACCATTTTGTTTAGACTTAAAATCGAATCGGGGTTCTGGAAAATACTATTCACCTTTTTCTCCGTTTCCTGAAGCTCTATTTTCACAAAAGATTAAGTTTGTTCCGTTATTATCGTTGCGTTTTATATTCACTTCGATTCATAATGATTTCTACCAACAATATCTCATTTATTCATCATTCAGTGAAAATGCTCTTTTGAGACAGCGCTGTAATTTCAATCGAGTTTTCGTTATTTCAAACTTGTGTAACAAGTAAAGTAACGGCCGGTTATCCCAGTGCTGGGCATAGGCCTCATCTCTCCGTTTTTAGAGAAAAAGGAGCTAATCTACCACGCTGCTCCAATACGGATTGGTAGGTTACACATATCCCAAGAATTCTCTAGAGATACGCAAGTTTCACGATGTTTTCCTTTACCGAAAAGCATGTGATAAATTGCAATTATGAATTAGACACATAAGTTTTAATAGAAAAACTCATTGGTGCCTGCCTGGTATTTGAACCCATGATCATCTCTAGAGAGTCGCACGGTCTTACCGGTGGGCTATCACAACAAACTTGTGTATCCTAATTTAAATATAAGTACCTGGTACCAAGCCTTGCTGGTCGTTGCTTATTTTTTTACAAAATAAAAAAAACTTCCAAAAAAAAGAAAAAATAGGGTAGGTGGGGCTCGATCCTAGGTATTTTCATTTCCCCGAATAAGCTAAGCTGATTTGACAGTTTGCGAAAATAGAGTTTTATATATTCAATTTAAATTTTTGAATCTTTAGTCGCTCTTTACGACATCTTGGTAAGAAATAAGGGTGGTCTATTCTACTCATTATTATTCTCTCGCATTCTAGGCTATAAAAAACCATGATTGCGCCTTCTATACAAGCGAGGTTTACATCAAACTAGGTAAATATATTACATAGATGGAAATCGAGTCAGCAAGTTTGTGCGACGACAATGTAAGTCATTTGTCATACGTAGGTTTTGCATGGAACATGGAACTGACGTATGTACCGTTAAGATTGATTTACCTTTTAGGGACATTTCTGATCCATTAATTCTGATATAATATGACATCGACTACAAATTGTTGACTGGTCTCTCGAAACAGCAGAAAAAAAGTAAAGTAACGGCCTGCTACAATCCCACTGCTGGGCAGAGGCCTCCTCTCTCCGTTTCTGGAGAAAAGAGTTGGAGCCAAGATTTACCACGCTGCTCCAATGCGAATAGGTTACACATATCCCCAGATTACTCTTGAGATATGTAGGTTTCCTCACGATATTTCCCTTCACGAAAAGCGTGTGATAAATTTCAATTACCAATTAGACACATAAGTTGTAATAAAAAAACTGATTGATGTCTTGCCGGGGTTTGAACTCGTGACCCCCTCAAAAGAGTCGCACAGTCTTAACGTCTGGCTATCACAGCTTGTGTTTATTATGAATTAAAGTACATATTTATTTAGAACTATATCTATACTTATTATAAAACAAACTACCCAAAAGCTGTCTGTGTGTATGTAATCAATTTTTTCAAAATCTATTGAACAGATTTTAGTACACTTTTTGCTAAAATTTAGTGCAATTTTTGTGTAAGGTTTAAGTTAACCTTCGGTTCTCCAAAACGGTTAAACTAAGCATACAATTTAGCATAGCAATTTGAGTTGAGCTAAACCACCGTGCTGCTCCAATGCGACTTACTAAAATCAATCTATACTAATATATAAAGCTGAATAGTTTGTTTATTTGTTTGAACGCGCTAATCTCAGGAACTATTGGCCTGACTTGAAAATTTCTAAGGGTCTAAGATAAGAAAAAGTCTAAGATAGTCCATTTCTCGAGGAAGGCTACAGACTAAATAACACTACGCTAAGATCAATAGGAGAGAAGCAGCTATAAAGAATATTGCTATAAAAATCTCTTATAATTAACTCACGATAACTACTTTTATGTTCAAAATTACAATTCGGGAAAAAAATTGTGACAGCTAGCACTAAAATAAACCAGTCAAATAAATAAAATTTGCCGGCAAATCTCGTTATGATAGAATTACATCGTTATTTTAATATTCGTATCGTTGTCGCAAACATATTTTTGTTACCGCATTTTTCCAGGTTCATTGTAATAAAGAACTGCCTGGAGCCATTGTTACCGATAGATTACTAAGGGCTATTGAGAACACTCAACCTCGTTTTCGCTTGAGCCAAATTCACATAATGTTCAAGTAGGACGCAAGATTTTTAAAATTTAATGATTCTAGTTCCAAGCTCCCTTGTACATCACATTGATAGTATCATCGGCTGTACTGCTGTAAAGGACTAGGTTACTACTATACAACTTAGTCAGTTGTTCTGAACGCAGACTCTTTTTGCGAGGATGTTATCTCGCGGAAGGAGTTGGCGGGTCGGGTCTGCGAAGTCAAGTCCTTGGATCCGATCGGCAGCAGGCGATCGGGGCGCAGGAAACTCACCGGAACCCGTCCTATACCGCCCTAACGGGGATTAGTCGGATACCATACGTGGCGTCAGCTTACCTCAGTCGACTTTTACGGCACCCCGGTTAGAAATGAGGGTTGTCTATTCTACTCAACCGGATACCACACGGCTTATTCATAAAACAACGTTAACAAAAAATATAAAACACAAGACTTTAAGACGCATTTTTTGAGAATTTCTTACGTGACTTTAAAAATATTTATACGGAGGAGCTCTACTAATTTTCTTCAGTTCTATCCGAGCATTCCAGAAACGGTTCCATTTAAAATGAGTTCGAGATAAATCTTTATATCAACCCGAAAGTTAAACAATGTATTTATAAAGTCTAAAACGAAACACTGTTTGTAGGTCGACGAAGTTGGAATTCAATTTCACTGAGTAAATCGATCGACACTCCATTTGTTTCGAACTTTCTGCACCTTTTAAATGTGTTTGTTACAGCATTCAGGTAAGTTCTGTCATTTTTTAATGTAAATTCATTGACTATTGTTTCGATTATAGACTAAGAATTGAAATGTATGGCCTTTAGTATATTTCACTGGTTTTAGACCAAATGGATTCTTTCAGTTTGAAGGTTAACCAGTTGGGTGTATGGTTATTTTTCAAATATTGTCTATACGTTCCCTTTTGTCTTTACTTTTACTTTCCCTTCTATCTTTGCCTTTACTTTCACTTTTATCTTTGCCTTTACTTTCCCTTTTGTCTTTGTCTTTACCTTCCCTTTTGTCTTTCCCTTTACCTTCACTTTTATCTTTGCTTCTACCTTCCCTTTTATCTTTGCCTTTACTTTCCCTGTTGTCTGTGACTTTACTTTCCGTTTTGTCTGTCCCTTTACTTTCCTTTTTGTCTTTGCCTTTCCCTTTTCTTTAGTGCTTGTCTACGAATTTTCACCTTCCGTACTTATTTTTTTCCTGTTTTGTCTTCCACATTTACGCGGGCCTTAGTTTCCCCCTTAATAATTACATCTGCGTTGATTTCAATATCATTTTCGTCTTTGTGATTATCATTGTCCTTTTTCAATTTTATGTTTTTTATTAGGATAATTAACAAGAATTACATTATGTAATACTATAAAATACTCTACAAACTATTTAATTAAATGTAGTCTTAACCATAGTTCACCACAGTATGGGCTAAATGTGTCCACATCTAATTCTTTTGATAGGTAGTTGTAAAAAAATATTGTATTCTGTTCAAGGTGCCATGGTGGTTCAAGTTACTTTTTGCCGAGCTTGTAGCAAATGGTGAATATTTTGTTATATTATATTTTCCTATAAACTTTCGCTACTCCTGCTACTCACTAGAATCTGAAGCACACTTAAATTAAATCATTAAAATGACATTTGGAAAATCAACGCGAATTAAAGTTCTAAAGTTGTTCAATTAAAAAAAGGCCTTAATTTTCCTATTAATACCTTTGATGATCGGTGAAACAGAAATATAATGAAGACTAAAAGAAAATTAATCAGGTACCTTCTTTTTGTGGCAAAGTTCACCGCTATTTGTAAGTTAGTTGCCAAAGGAACTGTCACTATGATGAATGAGCTCCATTGTCTTAGTTAACAGTTAAGATTCCAAGCCCTTAGTTAGAAGATAGTGAAGGTGACAGATGAGATTAAAACTTTCTTTAACAAATCGACTTCAGCGTTACTTTTAAATATGTATTTGTAAAGTTATTCAGACGGATACAGTATTAACCCTAGTAGCAGCAATGGCCTGTTACTATCCAACTACTAGACATAGGCCTCCTTTTTCTGTTTTTAGAGAGAGTTGGAGTCAAGACCTACCACGATGCACAATCCAAGTGTACCTGTTGTCTGTCACCTATAATTAAGTACCATGTTACTTTGGAGACGGATGACCCAGTGTATTAGTGTCCAATATATTTATTTATATCAATAACTAGCAACTCCGCCCGCGTGGAAAGCTTAAAACCGTAGTTTCATATTTTAATTAATAATAAATATATATAGTTAAAGAGGGTTAACCTTAAAAGCTAGAAATATGCTGTCGCGGATTTTTATTTTGTACTTTTAAAGGAGAATAATTTTGTAGTACATGATTTTTGAATAACTTTTACCGTTTACTTAGCGCACGCAAGGAAAGCTTTAAATTTTGCCGTTTTCGTAATATTTTTTATTGCTGCTCCTCTTCTATCCATCTTAGCGTGATGTTATATAGCCTATAGCCTTCCTCGATATATGGACTATCTTACATTTTAAAAAAAATTCAAGTCGGTACATTAGTCCCTGAGATTAGTTAGCGGGTTCAATCAATCAATCAAACAAACTCTGTAGAACTTTAGCTTTACATATTAGTATACATAAAAAATGTCTTCAAAGATTGTGTTCAATGAATTAAAAAAACCAAAGCCACTGCAACGTGTAGCCAGATCCTGTTATTCATAAAGCCTGACTAAAGAATATTGTTCGATCGAAACATAATGGATTGAGGAGACTGGCAAGTCATTTGTTTCACGAGCTGAAAACGATTTTTTTCTTCAATAAGCCTGCGGGGTATGCTGGGAAATATTACAGCTATCCATCACCTAACTTAGGTCTTCTTATTTGTGAACGATACCTTCTTTTTAGTTTTTAGTTTCTATTATTGTTTTCAAAGGCCAACTCTTCATTAGAATGCAGAAAAATTGAAACCGCAATGAAAGGAAAAAGCATTGCATGCGGTCTCTATGCGACTCTTTATCCATACTATCATTCTCCTACTCTTGTCCCACCCTAAGTGGTTATTTGGCTAGATATTTAACAACCGGTCGCCTGCCTGGCCTGTTAATTTACCTTCTTCACCTTTAACGACACCTTGGTATTAAATGACCGTCTAATCTACTCAGCTGGATACCACACGGCGGATCAATTTACTTTACGACACCTCGGTAAGAAAGTGATCTATTCTACTCAGCCGCTCTTTATTCATACTAGTATTAGAAAATAAATATGACAATTACCTACACGGTCGTCTGTCCCTAGGGTAAGTAATAAGTAATAGTAATAAGGTAAGTAATCAACAAATTGTTTATAGAAAATGCTGGGGCTCGACCCCTGGCCTGCGGAGCTAAAAGCTCACTGCTAATAGAGCCAGTCAATTACAAATGCGAAAGTCTGTCTATTACTTTTTCTTAGCTAAATATATAAGCAGCATTTCCGCAATATCGATTAGCTCGCTAGCGCAGCCTACGAATCGCGGGGTCGATTCCGAGGGATCTATAAATAATTTGTTGTTTCTTCGACCCTGGGTGTATATTTGTATTTAAGTATGTTATTATAAGCTGGTAAATATATACATATAAAATTATATATGTATATATTTACCAGCTAGACAGCTGGTAAATATACACATAACACAAGTATCAAGTTACTTATTTTGGGGACGGACGACCGACGGACCGTGTGTGTAAGTGTCCCATATATTTATTTATTAACTAACCCCAAAAAATCCTTTCCATAACCTTGGGAAGAATGTAAAAATCAAAATCGAAAATGTGACTTCTGAAGTTTAAAATTTTACCATAAACATTAAAAATTATACAGATCATTAGATTAGGAGGCTATTTCTCTATGCTTGCAAATTCATTCTAATCTATGGGAAATGTATAAACTATACACGTAAACTTGTAAACAAGTACTTTTGAATCGTCAACTTTACTGCTGGTTCGGAAAGCTGTTCCTACCGATTAGAACCAGCAAGAAACTCGGCAGTTGCTCTTTTCAACATTATACTTATAACTAGTTACATTAAGTCATTATTATCTTGTGCAGGGTCGGCCTAGCCTTTTAATTTCAATCATATCATTTGATACCCCAAAGTCTGATTGCGAATTGTTCAAAGCAATAAAGGGCAGAAATTTAATTTCCTTTGAGGTGTATGTAGGCTTAGCTGCAAGCACACGTCCAATCTATTACTCTGGCTAAGCGACCCTAATCGGCTAACGATTTTGAGTGTCTGTTTCTATCGTGAATCTGAATTTTGGAAACGGCTCCAACGATTTTCATTTTTGAGTGGTTTCGGGGGCAATAAATCGATCTGGCTATCGGTTTCATTAAAAAAATGTTTTATTCCTCTTTTCAGGCACTGAAAAACTGCTACATTAATATTAGAAATCAAAGGTTAATTACGTTGTTACCCGCAGAGTTTTTTGTATATATTTACTTTTTTGTATATATTTGTATATATTTATGTATATATTTACCAGCTAGACAGCTGGTAAATATACACATAACACAAGTATCAAGTTACTTATTTTGGGGACGGACGACCGACGGACCGTGTGTGTAAGTGTCCCATATATTTATTTATTAATTAACCCCAAAAAATCCTTTCCATAACCTTGGAAAGAATGTAAAAATCAAAATCGAAAATGTGACTTCTGAAGTTTAAAATTTTACCATAAACATTAAAAATTATACAGATCATTAGATTAGGAGGCTATTTCTCTATGTTTGCAAATTCATTCTAATCTATGGGAAATGTATAAACAATACACGTATTGCGGTCAGATTTTCGTATCGCGGTCGCTGTATGGTTAAGCTTTAATTCCCATTCGAGAATATTCGGACGGATTCGTATGAAAGTTTCATTTTGTACGGCCGTACATAATTAAAAATTCTTAATGATTTCACTCATGGGATACGTATAGAGAGCGAGTTGGATATCGAAAATAATGATCTAAGGGGAATATTTTTTATTGTAATCTGCTATAACGTGATGGCATATATTCTTCTGCCCTTATCCCACTCTGAAGTCGGCACAACATGCTTTATTTATTGATTTCTTTGCATACATATAATTAGAAAAGAAAAAGTAAAAAGCAAATGTCTAAAGGGATGTCCCCTAAAAGGGATCTCTTTCGGTCAACCTTTGAGTAACAGAAGGAAAAGGACAAGAAGTGAAGACGAATAGAGGAAAAGGACAAAAAGTGAAGGAGAAAGAGAATACGGGTAATATAGAGAAGAAAAAGTTTATATAAATTCAACTATTTAATCTATAAATTAATTTTGGTAACATAAATAGATGAAAAGATGCTACTAATATATAATTACGGTTTTTAGCTTCAATTCTTTCCTAACATTCGTAAACTCTGGCTCTACTCCTTTTATGCATGTCATACTACACACAATACAACCATTTTTTTTAGGCATATTGAGCACTCATCTTCTTAGAACCTAAGAAATAAAGGTAAGTTATTCGGTGCTTACCAGGGTCGTGATAAAAACCCAACATTTGAATTGATTTTGAGTCAATCAATTATAAACAAGTATCGAATATTTTATAATAATAAAGATACACATATAAACCCTTATTATAAATACTAGCCATATCTACAGCTACACGGATGCGTGCCATCCCCAATATCCGTCGGGACAATCAAGATGGCTGAACATCCGACCGCCATGTTGTCGAGTTATTGTGATTTTCCAGTAAACGATTTTGACGCATAAAAATTATTATACGAATAAAAATTTAAGTGTGGTTAGCAAGCAATAATTTACGAGTATATATAGTGCTAACATTTATGATTAAAAGCTGTTTTTTCATTTGGAAATAGGAAATAGCAATATAGTACATAAGTAAGCGAGCTTTGCTCAGTATTTTTTTTAGATTAAAAAATAAATCATTTTGAAAAAAAAAATAACAGAAGGCTGGTGATATCGGGATGCGATTCGGGGCATTTTCACTTGTTAAATACTCTGCAAGTGACAGCATAATTAATCTTTGTTTTCTAATAATATTGTAGCAGTTTTTGAGTGCCTTAAAAGAGGAATAAAATGACATTTTTTAATGAAACCGAAACCGAAGTGAATGAAGAATTATTAATAATTAAGAAATATTAAAGATATTTTTACTCTTAATTCAGCATGAAAGAAGTTGTACCTAGATATACCTCTAGTCAGGTATAAAACAAAACATAGTTTGGATGCAATATTTTCAGTAAATAGACTCTTCACTTGTCACTTAAGTTACAAAATGATTACTTTAGGATATATTTCATACGAGATTGTACCGTAACGCGGAATCATCTCAAATTCAAATTCAAAATTTTCATTATTCAAATAAACTTGTAAACAAGTACTTTTAAATCGTCAATTCTACTGCTGGTTCGGAAAGCTGTTCCTACCGAGAAGAGCCAGCAAGAAACTCGGCAGTTGCTCTTTTCAACATAACACTTATAACTAGTTACATTAAGTCATTACTATCTTGTACAGGGTTGGCCTAGCCTTTTAATTTCAATGATATCACTTGTTACCACAAAGTCTGATTGCGATCTGTTCAAAGCAATAAAGGGCAGAAATTTAATTTCCTTTGAGGTGTATGTAGGCTTAGCTGCAAGCACACATCCAATCTATTACTCCGGCTAAACGACCTTAATCGGCTAACGATTTTGAATGTTTGTTTGCTATATTTAGAGGGCATAACTGTAGTAGTTTATCTAATTTGATATGGCACGCCCCACTGCTTAACGCAACTTATATCTTAACATAACACAGGCCACGCCGCGTGCACAGCGTGTTAAGTGAAGTTAAGAGTTGTTAAGTGACGATAAAATTAGTGTGTAACAAAAATTTTCGCGCAAAAATCCCAAACCCCGCGGGAACTTATCCGTAATGTACTACTAACTTAAACCTTCCGAAAGAATCACACTACCTTGTAGTAAAAATCGTACAAAAATCCGTTCTGTAGATTTTGAGAAAATCTATCACATACATACAGACAGCTTTTGGGGACTTTGTTTTATAATATGATCACCTACCCCGGATTAATTTATTCCAAATTACTAATTAATTACTTAATCACTAATTTGTACCTAAATATAACTCACGTAATATAAAGTACCTGGGTTACCGATAATTTTTAAAATTATGTAAAAAAAATATTTTTTTTTTTTAAATAATAGGGCAGGTGGGGCTTGCACCTAGATATTTTCACCTCTCTAGACCGCCCGTCCCCCGAATGAACTACCATGACTTTAAGTTTGACAGCGAAACATTGTGATTAAATTCAACGTAAATTTTAAAAAAAATTTAGAACCCGAAATCGGTATAAAACGACATTTTTTTCAAATAAAACTTATCGATTATCGATAGAGCTATTTTCTCCCTCAAAACTCCATACATGCTGAATTTCAGTAAAATCGTTGGAGCCGTTTCCGAATTCCGAATATATATATATTTAAATATTAAAGATACGTACACTCTGATGACTCTCATGACATCAAAGTTTAATAAAGCTGGCATACACGAATTGTGTAAAAGCCCTTTATATTATCGACGCTTAAGCGATCGCGATCCCATTACGCCAAAAAAATAAGAAAAATATCTATCAAAACTTTTCCTCAAAGCATTGTTTAATAAAGCTCCTACATAAAGATAATACTGTAAGCCGCGGCTAAAATGATTCCTGCCTTATCTCAGCGGGACACCTGATTCTAATTAATTATATCTTGACTCAGAGCAACATCAGGGAATATTAGGGAAGAAAAATATAACCAGTATTTTCGTAGCTTACGCAATACGGGATAATGAATTTACGAAATAATGCCGTGTGGTATCCGGCTGAGTAGAATAGACTAACCTCAATTCTTAGCGCGGTGTCGTAAAGGCGACTAAGGTAAGTCCAGCCGCTGTGTGGTATCCAGCTAGTAGAATAGAGCACCCTTTTTTCTTACCGAGGTGTCGTAAAAGGCGACTAAGGTAAGTCGACCCAAAGTGTGGTATCCGGCTGAGTAAAATAGTCCACCCTAATGTCTTACCGAGGTGTCGTAAAAGGCGAATAAGGTAAGTTAACTCATCGTGTGGTATCCGGTTGAGTACAATAGACCACTCTTTTTCTTACCGAGTTGTCGTAAAAGGCGACTAAGGTAAGTCGATCTGCCGTGTGATATTCGGCTGAGTAGAATAGACCTCCCTCTTTCTTACCGATTTGTCGTAAAATACGGCTAAGATATGTTTACGCACCGTGTGGTATCCGGCTGAGTAGAATAGACCACCCTCATTTCTTACCGAGGTGTGGAAAAAGACGACTAAGGTAAGTTAACCCATCGTGTGGTATCCGGTTGAGTAGAATAGCTCTCCCACTTTCTTACCGATTTGTAAGTTAAGGTAAGTTGACGTCAGGCAGGCGGCCGGTCGTAAAATACGTAAACAAATCATGTGACAACATGTTTATAACATGTTGTGCGTAAGTGTGCGAGTGTGCAAGTGGGGTCCCACTTAGAGTAGGATAAGGGAAGGAGAATGATATGCTCTACTTATTTCGCATTTCTTTTCATTTATAAAATTAGTTTGCCGCCGTTATAACAAAGTAACTAACATTTTTTTTATCACTGGCATTTTTTCGATTACCTAATAGTTCACCCGATGGTGAGTAATGATGCAGTGTAAGATGGAATACGGGAACCGACGTGAGGTATGGCAGTTATTACGGCCTGTCCCATATAATCGACTACCCGCATTGCCTCGTATTTTAATACTTATATAACGAAAGCAAAAATAAAAATATTACAAACTACATACGGCTTTAATCCTTATTCAATTAAGTACCTTAAATATATTGTTCATTTAATATAGATTAATATGGCCGTTTACAGCATGTAATGTAAATGAACATTTTCGAAGATATTAGAGATTTTAAATGCAGGGGCGGTTTTTGTTTTACTCCAAATTTAACGCGTGCGGGCCACGGACAGTAATTAATAAAATCAAAGCTGCTGGATCGATTTTGATTAAAATCGATCCAGTAGCTTGTTTGTTCACTGAGTGACCTATGCTATATATTTTATACCCGTTCGAAGCCGGAGCAGACCGCTAATAATTAATATAACATATCTATTGCATACGAAACCTCGGGACAAAGCTAATTGTAATAATTAACGCTTCTTTTAAGTTATATTAATGCCACTATATTCATCATTATCTTTAATAAAAAATATTTTTTCAGTTTTTTTTATTTACAGCAAAAATGTACAAATTACATCTTTAATTACTTACACGAATAACAACAATAATAAATGGCCATAAATGAAAATAACAATAAAAATGGCCACTAAAGACATGTTTTATTATCATTCGATCAATTAGTAAGGCAGAAACAACGAGAATTGCCAGTTATCAATTCCTAATTGAAACCAATAGATAGTAGTACTTTATAATTGGCATTTTTTAAAGTTATTCATTTATGGTTTGTCATTTATTTAGAGTAATGTTAAGGGAAGTGAAAAAACAATGGATTTTTAAAGATAATACATGCGTTGTTATATAAACCAATATAGTCCAAATACATATTATAATTAATTTTTAATATAAAAAAGCAAATTTTTAAATAGTCATAATGAATCGATTTTTTCGATTCGAGTAAATCGATTTAATATAAATGGATTCATTTTGAATGGCGGAAAAAACGATTATTTAGTAACCGATTTTCCCTCATAAGTCACATCACTAGTAGTGGTACAATAGATAAAATTTAAAAACAGATGCCAACGAGATAGTGAGTTTGTCAAACTCGTAAGACTACGAACAATAGATTTATTTTCGGACACTAACTAACGCTGTTGGCCTTTAAGGCTTTGACAGCGTCACCGGGAGAATGGGCGAGCGCAGAAGCATTACGAATAATTAACATTAATTAAAGTTACTTATAGTTAGTTTCCAAAGTTGTCAAACAATAGTGTTGATATAAAACAGTGCCATCTATCGGCAGAGTTGTTTACTCTACATTTTATTTATTTATTTATTTACACACCCCTTAGGTCACCTAGGTAACCTGAGCGCTACAGGCCCGAAAATAACCCAGGCACTATTGCCTGCAAAGACCAACCTGGGCAAGGAGGATATCCTCAAGTCCCGCACCTCACCTATCCCCCACCCGGGGAGTAAGCGAGATGACCCTGCTGCTGCTTTATCTACATTTAGCATTAAAAAGATTTTCTTTAACACATTATTTTGCTGTAGTCCTTATAAATTTTAAAAGCTCTATTACAGGAAAGTGGTTTAAGTAGAGTCGTTTTCAGAATACCAGGTGCGGTACTTAATGTCTTGAATAATTCAGAAGCTTTCACACCAAAATGGTATAAGTAATTAGTTTCGGTAATTTGCAAGACTGTACTACTGAAACGAGCAAAAAAACTTTATAAATACAAATTTGAAATACTAGTGGAAGGTGCGATTATAAAATAAGAACAGCTGAAAATTAATAATATATTATAATATCGTGTTCTTATTACAAATTGAAATTATTCTTTATTTAAATAAAATTGTAAAAAGTTCTTTTAAATCTTTGACAGTGTTGCTTGTTAAGAAAATTGCCAAAGGTGGCAGCCAGATTCTAACGACATAAAGCTGTCACTTTAACACCTTGAATTACTTTAATTTGGCATAATAAGCATAATCTAATGCAATTTTTAATAATTTAGTGTAAAAAATATTTTTATTAAAAAATAGAAAATTCCTATTGTAACTTGTATTAATATCAAAAGAAATGTAAATATTATTTTGCTATAATCTGCCATAAAAGAATATATATGTTATGCTAAATGTTGAGTGTACTATCCGTCCTCATACCTAATTCTTAAAAACTCATGCTCTACCCGCCAATATTAATACAACAATACACAAGAATTGCACACATTTCACAATATCAACAATTGGTTCGCCCCGTAACCAAAGCACCGTCGCCGTAGACTCCATGACAATATCGCAAAGCGACGCATTACCCAAACAAGCAGAGTTATATAGTAATAAGTTTAACCCCCACCGCTTATTTTGCCTTGGAATACGTGTAGCAAACTTGAATTCAGGTTCGTGCTCGTGTGTATACATAATTGTAAAAAATACTGTTATAATTGTTATGAAAATTTACTTTTACAGCGAGCTAAATAATGTTCATTTTATACGAAATGAAATGAAAGGGAGATCCGGAAATCATTTATATACATAAATCACCAACGCTGTTGTCTTTACACTCAATGAAAAGGTAAATTAATCTTGGAGAATTCTCCCTTATCCATTTAGATTCGAGTTATAAATTAAACTGATGAGGGTTATTTATTTTACGGTCATTGTAGATATTACATCCATAGCTTGGTATTCTCAAAAACGTTAAATTAATTAATTGCATATCACATAAAAGCGACGCGCTAAAACAGCGTCGTGTGTTTAAGTTCCATTTATTACAATAGACGAGGCTTTAATCCTCTAAAATGGAAAAAAGTAAAGTAACGACCTGTTACTATCCCACTGCTGGGAGAGAGGAGGCCTATCCTCCTCTCACCGTTCCTGGAGAGAAGGGTTAGAGGTAAAACCTACCACGCGGCTTCAATGCGGATTGGTAGGTTACACATATCCAAAGATTTGCTGCAAAAGATATGCTGGTTATGCAGGTGCAATTATCAATTAGACTCATAAGTTTTAATAGAAAACTCATTGGTGTCTACCAGGGTTTGAACTCGTGACCCTCTCGAAAGAGTCAAACGATCACACCGCTGGGCTATCACAGCTTTTAATTTTAATTTTAATCCTCCATGTAGATATTAATAGATCATTACTAAGTTACATTAGTGTAAATATTGTAAAAGCTTTATTTACTTTCTTATAACGCTGAAGAAATATCTCGAAAGCCCCAATGCACTCATCGTTCTTAAGAGACTCTTTTTTAAGAGACTTACAACCAACGAGACCTAAACTACGACGAAGTGACTAATTTAAAAACGATAATATATTGCCCTACGAAAGATATGATTATTGCCTGTTTTATGATTCTATAAAAGAACTGTTGTCGCGGCACAAATCGCTATAGCGCAATCTAGTATTAACTATGGTAAACGGCACTAAGAAATTCTTGTTTTTCTGGCTGCTTCAGATGTAAATGAAAATGAACGTCCACCTCGTTATTACATATTAAAATGGTCAAATCTTGAAAAATTTCTGCTAGGAGAAATCCCACGGAAACATACTTTCACTTTTAGTAGTCTTATATCAACCTTTATGCAAGATCTTTAAAAACCTAAATTGCCTTGAACGCTCAGATATTTTTCCCACTAATTTGATAACCCTTAACGGTCTTTTTCAACCGATGGACATTCAATATTGTTAATAATTTTGATTCAATGTTTCAGGGACATCAGGGGATTCCCACTCCACACAATCTTGTGACACTTTTATCTAGAGACATTAGTGTTCCTTGAGACGTATTTATTTATTTATTTATAAGACTTTATTGCACATTCCAACAATAAAATAGAATTAAGCAAAAAGAGAAACAAAATAGAGATATCAAACATTTAAGGCGTGCAAAAGCGGCCTTATTGCTATGAGCAATCTCTTATAGGCAACCTTTATAGAGTATTTATTTGCAGGAGCGTGGGAGTGTGTTGGAGCCAAGGAAAGAGAAACGTATATTACTATTTTAACTTCTTTACAGTTATCTAACGTCTTTTAAGCAAACTTGAAGATAATTAGTATATGTGTAATGCCTTTTGATGAAGATTTTTAATTAACTTATTGTATAGTCATTGAATAAAACCAAAAGTTATTTTTCCACTAATTAAATGTCACAGATATGGCAGGGCGTATCGCGATGATTGATTTTTAATTACATTTGCAGTATTCGCAGAGTCGAAACGTTTCGTATTGATGAGTCAAATGTAAAATATAATTCAAGTACGAATATATGCACAATTTCCTCCACAAAAACCTCTAGTAGGAGTAGAAGTCAATAGATTAGAGGTTAAACCCATCACATTTCTCAATTTTAGTAGGTTTCGCGTATCCCAGGAAATTTCCAAAAATAAATAGCTTTCATCACATATACATGTCCTTGACCTAAAAGTTTTTACAGTAAAGTCATTGGTATCTGACCGGGGAATTGAACGCGTCATACTTTGCTTAGAGTCACATATCCTCATCGTTCCGATGCCACGGCACTTATAATCTATATTGATTACTTTTTCAATGACATTCAAAAGCTAGTGTTAAGTCAAAGAGGAACTTAACTACTTATAAGTAATTACTTAATTACTTTAATCTTGACGTACTGCCAACTGTAACCCTTTACATTAGTTCGCGAGCTAATTAGGTCAAATTCTTATTCTAATTCGAAACATTATTTTTTCAAATTTCAACTTGTAAGCAGTTGCTTTTGAATCGTTAACTTCGAATCGTCAACTCTCCTGGGCGGGTATGTTGGACTCTCACCGACTAAAAACCTGACAGCGCTCAACCACGATGCTGTTGGCGGGGACAGGGTAAGGTTGTACACATAGCCAACGCCAGAGAACGCCACCTCTGGGTCGGGGCCTCTTTAAACAGTGGCCCCTCCCTCCGCTGATCGATGTATCAGGAGCAACAGTGGTATCTACCGTCTAGGGGACGTAAATCCAATGTGCGACAAACTCCGTTCGAAACGCTCGGAGGTCCTGGTATACGACGGACTTCCCCTGCATAACATTCGTCTGCGATGGATCGGATCTAAGGACTCGACTTCCCAGATCCGTCCACCCCTTCCTTCCGCGATATAACGTCCTCCTAGAAGACGTCCGATACAGTCCTCCACAACGCGTCGTTTTAAGCAAAAGTTCGGCCTCATAGGAGGCACCCTTAAGGCAACGCTCCCAGGATGCTGCGAGTCTCACTCGAGACTCGCTCTCCCAGTTTTTCCACTCCGGCGATACTTCTACGCTCGCCCTCTCTCTCAGTGACCCTGACAAAGCCTCTAGGGCTATTAGTTAGAGTTTGAAAAAAAAAGAGGCCATTGCTGTCCACGATCCCTCGAACGAACCAAAAGAGCTGCTATACAACTAATCAATCCTTTTAAGCTTTACTAAAACAAGCAATTTCGAAAAAGTTTAAGAAAAATCTTCTAATACAAGTCAGCGCTTTATTTACACTCGCACCAACCTTCAATTTAAAAATAAAAACTTTTCTATCGACGCAATCATCAGTATTGCGGTGTTTAATTGAAAACTGTGTAAATAAAGTCTAAAAGTTGTTACGTCTGTTCGTACCTAATATTAAACAAGCCTTGATGTTGCGTTCGCTTTATCAATTTAGTGCTCCAATGAAACAACTGTACTCGTAGGCGGATATGAATGCCATGTTCTGCCAATTATTTTTAGTTCGGATTACGCGATTGCAAATTAACGACGTCATGTGTGGAGTAGAAATCTTTATAAATTAATTCGCGAAACTTTGTCCCCTTTTAAAACAAACAGAATATACAAAAGTAATGATAGAATTAATCATACCTACCCTTATCCTACTCTAGTGGGCTCGGCACAACATGTATTAACATGTAACTTGTTGTTACATGTTATGGCTAATTATTTTACGACCGGCCGCCTGCCTGCCGTCAACTTACATTATAAGGTAGTCTATTCTACTCAACCAAATACCACACGGTGAGTCAACTTACCTTAGTCACCTTTTACGACACCTCGGTAAGACAGGGGGGTGGTCAATTCTAGTCAAACGGATACTACGCGGTGGTTCAACTTATCATGGACCACCCTCTTTCTTACCGAGGTATCGTAAAATAAGACTAAAGTAAGTTGACGTCAGGCAGAAGGCCAGTCGTAAAATACGTAGCCAAATCATTATCATGGTTATAACATGCCGACCCCACTTAGAGTGGGATAAGGGCTGGAGGATAATGATCGAATTGAAGAGAATTTTTCTCTAGACATGAGATGTATCAGGCCGCTATGTCAGTAAACTAAGTGAATAATGTGAAACGCAACATGCGTTAATACGTTAGCCTCGTCCCATATCAGGGAAACAGCGTCAAGACCTGGAGCTGTTGCGGAAATAGCTGAATCCGGTAAACGGCGGAAGTATGCATCTCTCATCGAGAGTTATATATCTGTGCCGTTTGTTTGAGACCCTAGGGCCATGGAGTCAAAGTGCGAACAAATTTTTATCCGTTGTAACACCCCGGTTAGGTGACAAGACAAGGCCTCAAAGCCTCAAGAGGGCTGGCTCCTTTTTAGCACAACGAATTAGCTTAGCTATTTAGCGCGGAAACGCTGCCAGCATTCTTGGGACCATTCTACTTAGGCATAATTAGTATAGTCCTAGCGTGTAAGTAATTTAAGATATAACTTGTCGTTAAATGAATAATATCTCGCTAAAATGTATTCATTTTGAAATACTCTCGTGTCCTCAATAAAGTGTATATTATACAGCTGCGGTTGGCAATGTTTGAGCCAAGGGCGTAGCTGGCTGGCCCATTGTAGCCAGGCTTTTGTTTTTACACTCCACTCGTGCACGCTGCATGTTAATAGGTCAACAGCATAGATTAAAAATGGAGATTTATCTCACATGTTATGCGGCGTTAAAATACTTCAACTTAACGTTTTCAGCACTTTGGTAGTATATGCAAATAAGTTAAAAGACTTTCACATTTATAATTTTACTATGGATATGACGGACGCCGTGTGGTATCCGGCTGAATAGAATAGTACAACCCTCTTTTCTTACCGAGGTATCGTTAAGGACGACTAACGTAAGTCGACCCGCCATATGGTATCCGGCTGAGTACAATAGTACCACCCTCATTTCTTACCTTCTTGACTGGCCCGTTGGAGTAGTGGGTAGTGACCCTGCCTTCAGCTCCACGGGTCGTGGGTTTGATTCCCGCCGAGGGCCAACATTTTCTATAAATGAATTTGTTGGTCTTTGAGCCTGGGTGTATATTTGTATTTAAGTATGTATTTAAAAAATATATAAGTATATATTCACCAGTTGTCTGTCTACCATAACACAAGTATTAAGTTACTTACTTTGGGGACGGACGACCGTGTGTGTAAGTGTCCCATATATTTTATTATTAGTATTTATTAGTATTTATTTACCGAGGTCTCGTAAAAGGCGACTAAGGTAAGTTGACGCACCGAGTGGTATCCGTAGAATAGACCACCCTCTTTCTTATCGAGGTGTCGTAAAATACGACTAAGATATTTGACGTCAAGCAGGCGGCCGGTCGTAAAATACGCAGCCAAATCGTGTGACAACATGTTTATAATATGTTGTGCCGACCCCACTTAGAGTGAGATAAGGGCAGGAAGATGATGATGACTATGGATGTGACGGATATGGATAAGTTGCGCCCATTATAGAAAAAACGAGAAGTGCAAGATGGTATGAATATGTATTGAGGAGGGATGAAAATCATGCAACCAAACGAGTGTTAAATTTGAATGTGGATGGATATGTGCATAGAGCGAGGCCTAAAAAGAGATGGTTGGATTGTGTGAAGTATGACATACATATAAAAGGAGTAGTGCCAGAGTTGAATGATAGGACAGAATGGAAGAGTAAAACATGTTGTGCCGATCCCACTTTGGGTGGGATAAGGACAGTAAGACTATAGATATAACGGATGGCTATGGCAAACAATTGGGAATCTATTCGGAAATGGCGGGATTCAAATTTTAAATAGTATCCTTACTGCAGTCATACGTTCGAGCTAAAATAGTGAAATGCTGTGCCATATATCTTCGGCAGCTGTGATAACCCAGGGGTAGCACCGTGCGACTCTTTCAAGGAGGTCACGGATTCAAACCCGGGCAATGAGTTTTTCTGTTAAAACTTATGTGTCTAATTGTTAATTGCAATTTATTACACTTCGGTGAAGGAAAACATCATGAGGAAACCTGCATATCTCTAGAGAATTCTGGAGATATGTGTACCCTACCAATCCGCATTGGAGCAGCGTGGTTGGTAATAGCTCCAATCCTTCTCTCCAAAAACAGAGAGATGAGGCCTATTAAGTAGTAGGAGAGTAACAGGCCGCTACTTACTTATTATTTTCGGCAAGTACCAATTATTTTTTATCCAAAACTCGTACAGCAATTTTGGCTAAATTTAAACTAGTAATAAGTATTATTTTGAAAAGAGCAACCGCCGAGTTACTTGCTGGCTCTTCCCAGTAAGAACAGCTTTCGGAGCTAGCAGTAAAGTTGATCATTGGAAAGCACTTATTTAAAATTTTATGTGAATAGAGAATTATTTGAATTTGAATCTGACGATCTCTGTGGTGCAGTAGTTCATATGAGGGGGTTAAAAACAAACCTAGCTATATCCAAAAAAATTAAAATTGAGTAAAATAAAAATGTTGTTTTATGTGTTTAATTCTTGGAGTTTCGACAAATAAAAAATATTAGGTAAACACAGATTTAATCACTGTGAATTTAAGTGATATCAATATTTATATTTCCTGCAAACTGTAATACAAATATTTAAAATTAGCTAAATTTGATTGTGACTTCAGGATTTAGCTATTTTTGATTCTAATCCCCTAATATGTGCTTATTACTGTTGAAAGGAAAGGAAACCTGCTTAGTGCGAGTTTTTTAACTTACTACTACTTTTTTAACGTAACGCCAATTTGTATGGCGCTGGATCAGCGGTCACTAGATGTCGCTATAAAATAGCAGAACTCTGTAACCTGTAACCAATAAAACAAATGATACTGTGCAAGAGTTTATTACTAAGTAAGGTCAGCGAAGCTTTTCACGTTACCTAGTATATCTAAAAATACATTCCACCCTCGATAGAATATGAAATACTTCAAAGCTCCACACATTAATCCTATCTATTGACAAAGGCAGCATATTCCTTTGACAGCCAAGTTCAAAAAGCTCCCTCGAGTCGAGTGCTAAACAAAATGAGCTATGATAAAACAATAGCATCATCTTGTTCTGAGCACTCCAAAAACGCAAGATATTTTTGTCTAAGGTCAAAAAAATCAAGTAGGTCACTTAATTTTTTTGACCCTGAAATTTACAAAAATATATAAACTGTTAAAACAATGCCGTGGTATTCGTTTGATTAGAATAGACTACCCTTATTTCTTACCAAGGCGTAGTATAAGGCGACTAAGGCAAGTTAACCCGCCGTGTGGTATCCGGTTGAGTAGAATATACCACCCTCATTTCTTACCGAGGTGTCGTAAACAGTGACTACGGTAAGTTGGCCCGCCATGTGTTATCCGATTGAGTAGAATATACCACCTTTATTTCTGACCGAGATGTCGTAGGCGGCGACTAAGGTAAGTTAACCCGCCGTGTGGTATCCGATTGAGTAGAATAGACCACCCTCATTTCTTACCGAGGTGTCGTAAACGGTAATAAAGGTAAGTTGACCCGCCGTGTGGTATCCTTTTAAGTAGCATAGACAACCCTCATTTCTTACCGAAGTGTCGTAAACGGCG
This sequence comes from Morpho helenor, assembly GCA_029227775.1. NCBI lineage: Eukaryota > Metazoa > Arthropoda > Insecta > Lepidoptera > Nymphalidae > Morpho > Morpho helenor. Next base: position 14,720,820 of record JARGCU010000020.1, on the reverse strand, counting down.
TCTGAGGTAAATTGTCCCGCCTTGTGGTATCCGATTGAGTAGAATTGACCACTTTCATTTCTTATCGAGGTGTCGTAAACGGTGACTAAGGTAAGTTAACCTGCTGTGTAGTATCCGGTTGAATAGAATATACCACCCTGTTTCTTACCGAAAAAATGCGATAAAAAATAAAAATATCATACCTACGAATCATATCAAACATCGGTTCTAATTAGTATCTTAAAAAAGTTTTAATGTTAAGCCTTATTGTATATGCCATCTTTGTTTACTTGAAATAAATTTGATTTGATTTGAAACAAAAACATATATTCAAATTTTCAAATTCAAATTTCTTTATTTGCAGAAACATTTACAATAGGGTGTTACATGTTATTATATAGTAGAAATGTTTCGCCTAGGCCTAGAGGCATGCAAAAATTACAAGACTAAAAAATGAAGTTAAAATTATGTCAATAATATAATAGTAATGTACATTAGTGTCGGAAATCAATAAAATTTAACATGTCAATTTTTTATGTCTAAAATGTTATTAATGTTTAATATTTAAGTACTCGTCAATCGTATAGAAGCACCTTTCTATAAGCCACATTTTAAGTTTTAATTTAAACAAATTGAATGTCAGCTCTCTTATCATTTTTGGAATTTTATTATACACTATAATAGATTTTATTGCGCAATTATTTGATAGTAAGGCACTTCTAGAACTCTGTAGTCTTTTTTTTGTGGGATCTCTAAGTCGAACTTTGCTTTCAACACCTAAATTTTCAAAAAGTTGCGGATTCTTTTTTACAAAAATTCCTACTTCAAAGATGTACATGGACGTTATAGTCAATAATTTGTTTTCTTTGAATAGGGGCATACATGATTGTAGAGGTCCGGCACCGAATACAGCTCTGACGCATTTTTTTTGTGCTATGAATAGTATTTTTATATGAGTGGAACAACCCCAAATTACTAGCCCATACCTTAATAATGAGCAAACATAAGCATGGTACGCGACGAGGGCAGTATTTTTATTTAGTGTTTGTCTAACTTGTCTTAGAGCAAATACAAACCTATTTACTCGTGAACATGTCTGAAGAATATGGGGTTTCCATGTGCAGTGGTGATCAAGAATTAGTCCCAAAAAACTCACTTCATCACACTTCTGAATAGTTTTACCTCGATAATTAATTTGTAAATTTACATTTTTGGTTTGATGATTTGAGAACTGCACGTATTTTGTCTTCATTAGGTTTATTTTTAACACGTTAGCTGCGACACCAATTTTTGCATACTTTCCATTCCTGCGGCACGAGGTATAATCGGCCCGTACCGTGACCAGACGTTAGAGCGACACGCGGTCTATTAGACCCCACCTCCTTTTACAGACTAAAATCCATTTTCTGGCGCGAAATCAAAGATAAATGAGAATTTTGGTCCTTATTGATATAGACAGTGAATTGATGAACCCTAATCCACCGTCGCCCCGGGATCTGATGGCTAGTTTAGGAATTATTAGCAAAACAAAATATGGGATCTTATACACCTCGTAACGCACTGAAATAGGGCAAATTTTCGCTGAGATTAGTGATGGGAAAAATAATATCGACGTTTTTAAACTGTCTTAACTACGCAACGACTTGACCGATTTTGATCAATTATATCTCATTAGATCGTTTTAAGGGCAAAACCTGGCAAAACAACACAAAGCTATCAAAGGATACATTTTTTTTTATAATCTAAATTGTGCTTGAATGCGCCAAAAAGAAAAAAAAACCGGCCAAGTGCGAGTCGGACTCGCGCACGAAGCGTTCCATTCTATACCATTAAGAGGCACCTATTACAGACTTATTATTGGAAAATAATGGATCACGGTTTATGCATAAGGTTTATCTATCTATTTGTATATGAAAATCTTAATGCGGTTCACAGAATAGAAAAAAAAGGCAACCAGAAGTAGAAAAGAAATTGTCCTATTTATTCTGCCTCGGGCTTTAAAAATACACTTATTAGAACTTGAATTAACATTAAAAAATCAGTATCAATATACTTTTTTTTATAAAAATCTCAATATATATGTTGTACTTATTTATGAGTGTTTTTCATTGAAACAGGGTAGACAATAAAATTTTTTGCACTGAGTGCACTGAGTCAAAATCTTTTTGGATTTTTTATCAGCTTCACGAGATGGTAAAAGTGTGCGTAGTTTTTGGTAACAACCAACACATCTTCTCCTTTTTTAAGACGTCACACAATCGACGTGATGCACAACACTGGTCGCGGGAAGCTCGCGTTGGGTGCGGTACGAGGTCAGGGGGGATATGGGACGTTTTAGCCTCGTTCCGCACTGCATTAAAATTATATTAATTCAGTGCGGCACGAGGCCTAAGACATCCGGTACCAAAGTAGGTACACCACCGAGTACGGAACCATTAGTGCATCTCAATTTATATTTATCTCTTTCCTACACTGGACCAAACCAAAGCTATGCCATTCGCACGACAGAGAAACTCACGTTTTTCCTTGCCGCACCACAGGGAAGTTGCATCAAGGGTCATTTAGGCCTCGCTTCGCACTGAACGTGTTAATTTATTAACGTAAAGCCAGTCAGAAATTTGATTTATAGTTTTATTAATTTCATTTTCATAGTCACTTTTATCTTTATCATTAGGAACAATAATTGTTATGTCATCTGCATATAATATACATTTGTTATTAGTAACTTTGGGCAAGTCATTAATGTAAAGTAAAAACAATAAAGGGCCCAAAATACTGCCTTGCGGTACACCGGTTGTGTTATATTGGTAACTAGATTTATAAACTTTTTCTTCCGATTTGTTATTGATATTTGTCACCTCCACACATTGCTTTCTGTTACTCAGATAGCTTTGTATCCATTTTAATGCTATTCCTCTAATGCCATATTTTTCCATTTTGTTTATCAATATATTATGATCAACAAGGTCAAACGCTTTACTAAGGTCAAAGAATATTCCTGTTGTTGGTCTTTTTCTGTCTATATTTGTCGTAATTGAGCTAATTAGCGTATATGCGGCACTAGTTGTCGATTTAGACTTGATAAATCCGTTTTGTTCATCTCGTATAATATTGAATTTATTTATATATGATATTATTCTACTGTGCATAATTTTTTCAAATATTTTTGATATTATGGGAATGAGAGTTATGGGTTACATTTCGATTTATTCATAGTGTTAATTTTCTTAGTATTTGGGGTTGATTCTGTATAAATTTTTTTAAGCTGTAATATTGTAGTTTGCAAATCGGATATTTGTTTTCGTAGATTAAAGTTCTCCAAGGACAAATTATCTACTTCGCAGTGCGCAGTAGTCAATTGATTTTTTAAACATTCTATTTCTTTATGTAAGTCTTCATTATGATCGTTAGTTATAGTTGACAGATCCGGTAAGCTTTTAGCCATATAATTTGATTCCGATTTTGTCGACTCCGTGGATGAGTCTAGTGAATAATTCAATTGTTTTTGAGAATTTTTAGTCTTACGTGTTGTTTTGTTCTTACGTTCCATTTTGTATATAATTTTAATTTTTAATTTATTTTTATTGAGACTTTTTTAAATTTACTTCTGTAGTGTCCCAAATATATGTAGTAAAATAGTAAAGAAACTTTTTTTTTTGGCCCGAACTGGGATTCGATCCTTGGATCATCCTCAATATTACTCTCTGTTATACCACTATTCCACTAACGATGCTTGAGTTGTCGTCAAATTTTAAATTAATATGTACGTCAGTAAGTTGTGTTGGCGATTTGTTTTAAATCTACCGTACGCTAGCAATTATCGGTATAAAATATCAGTGTTTTTGAATATTAAATTATATGAAATAATACGTATAAATGAGCATTATTTAGAAAGTTCATTAAAAAAGGTCAGTAAAGCACAAATCACTCATCTTTGTATGGTATTGGCTTAAACCATTTATAACAAACACTTGTTATTATTTGCACTATTCACCAGAACAGTTAATTATTGTTTTTACGCCAAAGATCTTTAAACACTTGTTTGTGCACCTTGGTATTATCGTCTTTAGTTATTTAAAGCTATAAACACAACGAATATCACTAATTTTGTATTTTTTAACTTGGATTATTACGGAGCATTGTTGACACTTTTTGACAGTTATATGGAAACATGTTTAGCATTTAACCTTACAAGAGTAAACAGAATTATCTGGAACGTGTATAAATTAATGAGAGCATACGTTTGCACAACGTAATAAATATTAAAACCGATTCTGTTCCGTAACTTGACTTATATTAATATCTCTCGCCTGGTGAAGCACTTAAGCCGCTCATTCTTGTTATCATGGCAAGGATCTAATGATGTAATTAATTGAGACAATATAGATGATAGAAACTTTATTTATAATTTCTTGTGTAATATTAGTTTTTGATAATTTTCTTTCTTGATTAACTAGGTTTTTTAAGGACATTATAAAGCAATGTTGTTAGCTAAAAGGAGTAAAATCCTCTTTATAATTACACATCAATATTAAAAGAAGTGGATAAGATAAATCATTCTTCTGCCCTTATCCCACTCTAAGTGGGGTAGGCACAATATGTTGTAACAAGATATGGCTACCTATTTTACGACTGGCCGACTGCCTGACGTCAATTTACCTTAGTCGCCTTTTAATTTACCCTAGACACCTCGGTAAGTAATGAGGATGGTCCATTCTACTCAGCCGGATACCGAAAGACATATAAGGCTTTCTATACAAATGAAGATTATTTAAGTGATAGTAGCATATCTTAACTGCAGTCAGCTATGTACCAAGTTGCAACGATTAACTTGTAAATTATTAATCAAATTGTAATTTTATGCAAAAGATTTCGCCGAGTTTCTTGCTGGTATTTCTCAGTAGAAGCAAACTTCCGAATCAATGAAAGTTTCTTTAAAAACATTTGACGATTCAATGGTACTAAAAACAGTCCAGTTAAATAAAGAATATTTTTAATTTAAAATTGTAACATATATGGAAATAAATTTGAGATAAAAAGAGAAAACTATTTCTTAATAGTTTACTTTTTTTTACTAAGACCTTAATAGTTAGAAAAAGCACGCTTAACCTGCAAAGGAAGTAGCATTTCAACGCTTTTCAGAAATCTGAAGTCATTAGTAGTGAAAAAGAAAGTACCTACCTACAGAGAGCGTAGAATTTCAATTTAAGTAACAGTGTTGACTCGCGGGAATAGAAACCCATTCGAGCTGTTTGCGAATAAGCCATTTCTGAATGGAATATCGTTTTTAATAGAAAATGTTAACATCTGCAAGTTTGACTTGAGGATGTGCCATTTTGTAGTTTGATTTGATTATAAAAGCGTTATTGACAGACTTTCGCATTTAGAATATTGAAATAGATTCAGGATAAAAGAAAAAATATCGTGATATATAAACTATTCAATTATACACTAATAACAGCTAAAAATATTAAAAAGAAACTCTTCTCAATAAATTTTCTTTAAAAAACCATTGTTCTTAGCAAAGCCATTTTTCTTAACAAAGCCATGATTATACGATGTACGATGTAGCAAGAATTAACATGGGAAATTATAATGGAAAAGTTACGTGATTCACACCCAATAATCAAATATCGCTTATTGATTATTTTAATATTATTTTTTGTGTAATCAAGATTATGTGTATTAAATTTAGTATGTCTGTTTAAGAAGAAGAATTTTCATTAACTTTTTGAATTGGACAAATAAACTTGTGCTATTACACTATGGTCTGACTTAGGTAAGTTTTACTAGGTAGTTTTAATTACACTCCAGTAAAAGCTGGCTTAAAATGTGTCCATCGAAAAATAAATCAAGTGGAAATTCTTTTAAAAAAACAGCAGATCAGTTCCCCTCTCTGGAGTCAATTCTGCCATCATCATGTCATACATATCATAACAATGCATTGTTATCGGGACTAGAACAATATATAAAATTTCAGCTCAATCGGACTCCCGGGAAAAGCGTCAAAATTTAACTTTCAAGATTTCACCTTCACATAAATACATTGCAAGTTAAATTAAAGCTTGTGAAAAGACAAAACAAATGCCTATCTGTTTCTATTTGTTTAGCACAAAAAAACAACAGCTCTACCACAATAAAGAAAATAACTAAAAAGGCACAAAATGTGTAAACATAATGAAATTTCGATTCGCGTGGCGGCCATGTTTGTTCGCAAAATGAAAATTGTTATGAAAACAAACTGTACGTGGGTGTATCGGACCCAAGTTATAATTGCGTTATATAACACGCTAAAAATATCCCATCGTTTTTCTACTGTGCATCATTAGAGTGAAAATTACGTGACATTTTCCAATAAATATATAAAAATAAATATAAATATATGGGACACTTACACACACGGTCGTCCGTCCCGAAAGTAAGTAACTTAATACTTGTGTTATGGTAGACAGACAAGTAGTGAATATATACTTATATATTTTTTTAAAAACATATTAAATACAAATATTGACTGGCCCGTTGGCGTAGTGGGTAGTGACCCTGCCCTCAGCTCCGCGGGTCGCGGGGTCGATTCCCGCCGAGGGCCAACATTTTCTATAAATGAATTTGTTGGTCTTTGAGCCTGGGTGTATATTTGTATTTAAGTATGTATTCAAAAATATATAATTATATATTCACCAGTTGTCTGTCACCCATAACACAAGTATTAAGTTACTTACTTTGGGGACGGACGACCGTGTGTGTAAGTGTTCTATATATTTATATTTATTTTATATACACACAGACTCGAAGACCAACAAATTCATTTATAGAAAATGTTGGCCCTCGGCGGGAATCGGACCCGCCAACCAATGGCTCTACTTCGAAGAATTCCTGGAATACGTGTAACTATTAGCCGTATAGGAGAAACATGTTAACACTAAAGTTTCAATCCATATCTTCAAAGCACAGAAGAGCTTTGTTTTGCTTTGAGATATTACAAAAACAGGTCGTTGTTAGACGACTATACTTGCCCCGTAGACTGACTCTGCGGTCATACAAGTAGACTAGAGATTTTCGCTTTGTAGACTTAACTAAGACTATAGTATATGTGCCTTAGAATTTATAGTACCTGAGTGACCCAGCCTTGCTCTGTAATTTAAAAAAAAAATCAATTAAAAAAGAAAAAGAAAGAAAGGGAAGTGGGACTTGATCCCGCGTATTTTCACTTTTTTAGTCCGCTCGTTCCTCATTGAGCTATTGCAACCTTACAAATGTCAGCAAGATTAAGCTTTGCATTCTATTTCAATTTTAGGAGTTTTTTAGTGCCCTAAAATAGGAATTAAACTACATTTGTTTAGTTTAAATAAAGAAAAGAATAGGTGTGAAAAGGAAAATCATAAAATTTTATAAAAAAACCAATGCATATTTTTATGTCTGTGTTTGTATGCATGTGTTGTTGTCTGTGTGTATATTTGTGTATTTTCATGCACGTGTGTGTGTTTGTGTGCCATGTGTATCAGCGCATGCGTATGTATGTTTCGTGATTATAAACTATTAGTTTTAATGTGTTATTATCGACTCTATTTTATCGGAATTTTTTTTTTTTTTTTAGTTCACAAAACTGACATACAATTGAGGATAACAAAAATTCAATATAATAATTGGCTTACAATAATTTTTGTCTTCTAGATGTGAACCTAGCATGCTTACAAGGGGTACCATACGTAAATTATTACAAAAATACATAATTTAAATTATACAATTATAAAAACCGAAAGTTGCAAAATTTTAGTTTAATTAAGTTTACTTAAATATTATATAAGATTAATATTAAGATCACCTTTTCTTTTTCTTTGCGGCTTTAACCAAAAAATCATCAAAAATCAATTGCCAGTCACAAATCTATTAACATATAACACCAATAACCAACTTCATTTGTTCGCAAAACGTTATGCAAATACAGCCTCCGTGTTCGACATAATTTCAGCTGGTTATTAACGACACGAAACGCTTACAAATAGCCGCTGAGAGCAAATAATTGCTGTATGACCATTTGCTAACCTAAATACTGCTGATCGATAATCTAGCGGGATGTGTACTTCTATCATCATGCTCCTGGCCTTCTCCCGCTCTAAGTGGGGTCGACTCAACATGTTATAATCAACATGATATAAACATGTTGGCGCATGATTTGGCTTCGTATTTTACGACCGGCCGCCTGACGTCAACTTACCTTAGTCGTATTTTACGATACGTCGGTAAGGAATAAGGATGGTCTATTCTATTCAGCCGGATAGCACACGGCGGGTCCACTTACCTTGGTCGCCTTTTACGACGACTCTGTAAGAAAGAGGGTGGTATTACCTACTGAGCCGGATACCACACGGTGGGCCGACTTTCCTTAGTCGCCTTTTACGACACCTCGGTAAGAAAGAGGGTGGTTTATTTTACTCAGCCGGATACCAATCGGAATATGAAATAATAGGATATATGAAATGTTAAAATAATAACTAATAACAAATAATATATTCGCTTCTAAAGTCTTAAAGATTAAAAAAATAGTAACTGGATGACCGGGCCTTGCTCGGTAATTTTTTAAAAGGATATAAAAAAAAATTGAAATTAAAAAAAAATTAAAAATAGTTGAGGCGGTGGGGCTCGAACCTAGGTATTTTCACCACTCTATACCGCCCGTTCTCCAAATGAGCTATCACGACTTGAAATTTTATAGCGAAAATTATCTTTTGTATTCAACATAAATTTTAGCATTTTCCCGAAAACAGGGATATAACGAAATTTTTTTTAAATCAAACCTAGCTAGAATTTTTCTCCACCTAAACCCCTACGTACTTAATTTCAGGAAAATCGTTGGAGCGGTTTCCGATATTCCGAAAATATATAATATATAAATATTCAAGATTACCTCATTTAAATTTTAAAGATAATCTTGAATATAAAAGGTTTCATCAATATTATCACTAAACCGTTCAGTGATATCGAGTTATCGGATCTCTAGATTTGACCGATTCTATACGACCCCTAGCCATCTAGAGCACGCGTTACCCCTATTCAGGGCAATATCCGTTTCCGATATACATTGATTTCATCGCAAGGATTTTCCTTAGAAACTACATTAACTTATCTTGAGGTCGTAACAAAGTGCTAGTGGCTAGTTAGAAACAGTGTTTATTTACTGTCATTTTTATAGGTTTACAAAAAAGATCCGAACCTCATGGGTTTATTTTTATAGTGTTAAACCGCACCTTAAAAATAGCTTATAAAAGGTTTTAGACACTTTTTAGTTAAAATTCTCTATCAGCTTATAAATCGTTCCATAAAATTGTTTATTCATAAACCTTCCACAACTGATCTATAGCTAAAATGCGATTATAAATCCGAATGTAGCCAGTAAGGAAATCTGGCTTGCAATTGGCCGATCATACCAAATTCTCCACAGATACGTGTCTACACACCAAATAAGTATAACCATAGACATTATTATGTACAAAAAAATATTTTATTGTCTACGACACGGCGTCGCCTTTCGTACATTCATTTCTTATGATAATTACAAAAGTTTAGAAAAGAAGGAATAACAATAAAATATTGTAATTTCGACTGTTTTTTAAATTTACACTTGCACGAAACCGAGATGATAGTTGACACACTTAAAATTCAGTCGGTACATACGTCAAATGTCGTTTTTATAATCAGCTGTAGAAAGTCGGCCATCTTTACCCTTATAGCACTGCATAGTAGAGTTCTAGGCTCTATAAAGTTATAGTAGAATAGTTAAGTGCTAAAAATGATTAACACTTTTTGTAAAACGTACTATAACTAGCCTATAAACGTGTCATAACTTTTTATGAATAAGACCATAAGTGTTTATCTTACTATTTATATCTACACTTATTATAAAACAAAGTCCCCAAAAACTGTCTGTCTGTATGTTTTCGACTTTCTCAAAATATACTTAACGGATTTTTGTACAGTTTTTACTAAAATATAGGGTAATTCTTCCGGAAGATTTACGTAAATTACGTCGTGTTGGAGTGTTGGCGGTAGATATCCAAAGATTTCTCCTTTACCGTAAAATGGATTATGTACATATTATTCAAACACATTAGCATTTATTGAAAAGTAATAACGTCGAAGGTTTGAACGCAAAGCCCTTGGGTAACACACTTCCACCGTCCAGGTTTACGGCATTTTAAAATTTACAAAAATATAAATTTAGAAAGATCAACGAGGCTTAGATGGTGATAAGCTTCAACTATCAAGTGACATTTACTAGCATAGTCAAACGTGAAATAATATAGGAAAAAAACACTAATAAAACACGTGTTCGTAATATTGCCTCTAAAAAATATAATATAGAACTTTCAAATGAGTTCAACGCCAAGATGTTACCCGTATAACGTGTTGCCATAGTGCATTGTAGCAATATTGGACACCTGTTGCCATTGTGACCAACGAGATCTAATTTCAAACGAGTATTGTAGATTTCTTGGCTCTATGTAGACCAAAAAGTTTCCTATTGTATTGTGAGATAGAAGATTCTTATTTCGTTAACAAAAATATCAAATATAAATAACATATCATTTATATTCATATATAAAGAAATTACTTTCTTATAATATACTTACGTATAATAAATCATATCTTAATATTAATTATAATCTTTGGATAATAACATATATGGATTAAAATATTTTTTTTAATTAAAATATTTTAATAACATTCCTATTAATGACAAAAAAATCCCTAATGACTTTTTGTACTTACATAGATTACTTTACAAGCTAGCATTACCTAGTCAAAAAAGCTGAATGTATATAATCTGTACCATTAAATATAATTTTTATAACATACATAATATGTATATCTGTGGTTATAAATCGTGCTACTTACTCATTCTCAAGTAAAGCACGTAGCGAGGCGGAAATGAAACGAGCCGATGTCGCCATATTGCCAACGTGTCCCGTTTTCCCGCCTCAAGAGCTTTGTGTACTGCTATATTAAGTGGAAGCTCACTGATTCATAATTAATTCTGCCAACATGATTTATATAATATTGCATATCATATTTTAATATTATAATAATTAATATTAACCACTATTATTATGTTATTTCTTAAAAATTCCTATAATATGTGTACCATACGAAAGATTGATACATTTTAGACGTGTGGTGCGTCTGCTTCTTCTTCTTCTCTCCGAAAAATGGTAGAAGGAGCAGAAATAAGCTGCTACTTTATTAACAGTAAAGCATGAAAATTCAGTTTTACCATTGTACTTAAATCGTAGTTCTATGCCTGTAAAGGATTTAAATTTAAATCTTACCTCGCTATGAACCGCCTTTAACCTCCATGTTCTGCCCGACGACAATGATCAGCACAATGAAGACGAGCAGCAACACGAGTATACAGCAAATAGCGACCGCGAGCATGGCCGCGTGCTCGCCCAGCTTGGCGGCGCCCCACGCGGCGCGATAACGCGCCGCGGTCAGCGTCGCCGCAACTACGTGCGCGCTTATCGTGCGTTCGATTAACAAATTTTAAACTTCGAACACTTGTCTCGCGTCCATTTTTCTTAATTTATTTTTAGTACGTCACTTCACTGACAGTTATAATCTTTAAAAGTCGAAATATTTTTTAACTATTTGTCTTTGGCATATTTTAAAAATCGAATTTAAATTGAACAGTTTTATTGAAACTACGTACGTAAGTCCTAAGTAAGTATATTACACTTTTCTTACATACGCTTTATCAGTCTTTCCTTTTTACGGTATTGTCTTGTTATTTCTAAAGATCATCAAAATACGATACGAAATTTTAAAAAAAAGGAAAGGGTGCTACAACAGTTTATAAGGCTTTCATATTTTTTAGATTACTGATATAAATTAAGATTTGGGCATTTTAGCTGTAAGCTTTGCCATTAACCATTAACTAACATAACATAGTTCCTGGTTCTGTGATGCCAGTCCAACATAGATTTTGCACTCTCACCTATTATAGAAGGGATAGTCACGGTATTCTCCAAGAATACTTCTTACTACCTATTCTCCAATAAGCATTTACATAAGGATGGGCTACTCATAGAGTTTTTGTATATTTTGTGTTAATATTGGAAAAAAACTAATCGATATTCTAGTAGTAAGTAAATATAACGACATTTTAATAATTATTTCCAAGTACGACATATTCGTTCGCATTCATATAAATAATTAAAAAGAAATGGAGCGGAAATTCAATACACGAACTCATTACATTTCCGTATAAATCATCATTATATCTTGTTTTTCAATTTTGCGTAGTGATCTAATTACTTTAGCCAAATGATTTTTTTATTAAATAAATAGCTTTTACGCTATAGCTTTAGATTTGTTGTCACATACTAATTAAGTTTTGATTATTTTTTATTTATTATAACCTAATATAATATAATATACTAGCGGCCTGCCCATGCTTCGCACGGGTATAACATATATATCCCATGTCACTCAGTGTAAAAAAATGATTAAAATCGATCCAGTAGTTTTGATTTATTCATTACTGCCCGTGGCCCGCAAGCGTTAAATTTGGAGAAAAACAATTTCCTCTCCCTATACCAAGACGATTTCCTGCTATCTTTGGAATATCTAAACTCATATAGTACATTTTTACTTATTTACTTTTACATTTTACCTATGTATTTTATTTTTACAATTAATTACAGAATGTCTTTAAACAAACTCTTAAAAGATTCGAAGTGCTATAAGGGTGAAGCGCGGCGTCCTCACGGCATTTTAAATCTGTAATATCTCGGAAAATGTTCACTTAAATTACATACTGTAAACGGCCATATTGACCTATATTAAATCAACAATTTATTTAAGGTACTTACTTGCATAAGGATTAATGTTGTATTGTATAAAAAATGCTTTGAACATAAGGCATTATTTTTCGTAAAAAGTATATGACAAAAAATGCTTTTGTGGGTTATCCATAAGAGATAGACATATACCATCGCGGACTTTTCTGTAGACCTTTTCAAGGCGTACAAATACTTAGTACATCATTTTGATAAATCTCGTAGGGTTTAGTCTGCGTTTGCAATGTAAGCGGACAAAAATGTAATTATTTACAGAAACCTCAAAAATTACAGTATTTCTCTACTCCGTATTGAATGTTATTATACGTACAAACCTTCCTTTTGAATCACTCTATCTATTAAAAAAAACCGCATCAAAATCGGTTGCGTAGTTTTAAAGTTTTATGCGTACATACGGAAATATGGACTTTGTTTTATAATATGTAGTGATAAATAATAATATAATATATAAATTTAAGTCATCATCATCTTCCTACCCTTATCCCACTCTAAGTGGGGTCGGCACAACATGTTATAAACTTGCTGTCACATGATTTGGCTGCGTTTTTACAACCGGCCGCCTGCCTGACGTGAACTTACCTCAGTCGTATTTCACGACACCTCGGTAAGAAAGAGGGTGGTCTATTCTACTAAACCGGATACCACACGGTGAGTCAACTTACCTTAGTCGCCTTTTACGACACCTCGGTAAGAAATGAGGGTGGTATTATTCTATTCAGCCGGATACCGCACGGCGAAAAATATCGGATAAATAAAGAGCAAAGTGCATATATGTATATCATGGAAGCTGCGAAATGGGGGCGGTCTATTATACTAAGCCGGATACCACACGGTTGTTCAACGGTATTGTAATATATATAACGGTATTGTAATAACGGTATAGTCATTAAGTAATATTACTAACATTATATATGGACTAAGATGCGGCGGAAGTATGCATCTCTCATCGAGAGTTATATATTTGTGCCGTTTGCAGTCGAGACCCTAGGGCCATGGAGTCAAAGTGCAAAAAAATTTTTATCCGTTTTAACACCTCGGTTGATTGCCTCTTCAGGTGACAAGAGGGTAGGCTCCTTTTTCGCACAAAGAATCAGCTTAGCGATTCAGCGCGGAAACGCTGCCAGCATTCTTGGGACCATTCCACGTGGGCATGATTTGTATAGTCCTAGCGTGTAAGTAATTTAAGATATATATAACTTGTACATTTTTGCTGTAAATAAAATGTGAAAAACTAAGATGTCTTTTTAAATTAAATTAAATAAATAAATAAATAAAATATACGAGCTGTACAAGCAGCTCCGCTCGCATTGAAATCAGTGTCACAATTTTTTTCCAAATTGAAATTTTGAACACAAAAGTAGTTATCGTGAGATTTAAGAGATTTTTGAATATCTTTCACCGTTTACTTAGCGCACGCAAGGAAAGCTTTAAAAATTGCCGTTTTCGTAATATTTTTATTGCTGCTCCTCTTATATTCATCATAGCGTGATGGTATAGTTTAAACCCTTCCTCGATAAATGGACTATCTTACACTAATTTTTTCAAAGAATTTTTCAAATCGGTCCGGTAGTCCCTGAGATTAGCGCGTTCAAACAAAAACAAACAAACTCTTCAGCTTTATATATAAGTATAGACATAAAAGAAACTAATAAACAAAGCTATAGCTATACTAATATTACAAAGAGAAACATTTGTATGTATGCTTGTAATGTTTTTATACAAAAACTACTGGACAGATTTCAGAATTCTTTCACAATAAGGAAGCTGCATTTTTAGTGAGCAACATACGGTTTATTGCATTTTCAAAATAAAGGTATCCGTTGTAAAAATATAATAAGGTGTAGAAAATAAAAATTACGCGGGTAAAACCGCGTTACTTGTATTAAATAATAGAGCAAAGCGCACTTCACAAATAAAGAAAACTTTTAAACAACTCCCGACTACTTTCAGCTACTTTAAGCACGGGTTTCTTTGCGAGCTGAAGTTATGTTCTAAATATAAGTATACTGCAAGCACTTTGATCTTGAGCTAAAGGCATAACTAATTAATTACTTTAAAGTAGAAAATATAAGTATGACGTATATTATAACAATTTTTAGCGAAGGTAGAAACATTGAATATAACATGTTATAATAAATCCAGGGGGAATTAGGTATAAAAGCTGTGATAGCCCAGCAGTGAGATCGTGCAACTCTAGAGACGGTCATGAGTTCAAACCCCGGGCAGACACCAATGGGTTTTCAATTAAAACTTTTGTGTCTATTTATCACGCAATGTTTACAATTTATCACGCTAAAATCAATCGATCTAAATTAATGTTTAGAATCACGCGCTTTTCAGTAAAGGAAAACATCGTGGAGATACCTTAATATCTATAAAGAATTCTGGGGAAGTGTGTAACCTACCAATCCGCTTTAAAACAGCGTGGAAAGTCTTAACTCCAACTCACTCCTTCCTTAAACGGAGAGAGTTAGGTTTTAACTAAAAGCTGGGCTCTATTTTTTTTTATTACTGTAATTCATATATCTTCAAATTAAGCCCGACGAAGCGGGCTCGACATACTAGTATATAATCACTACATAGTATAAATCAAATTCGCATTCCCTGTCTGTCCCTGTGTACGCTTAAATCTTTAAAACTACGCAACAGATTTTGATGCGGTTTTTTAAGGGGGTAAATGCGGGACGTATAGTGAGAGGGGAATTGTTTTTCTCCAAATTTAACGCTTGTTGGTCACGGGCAGTAATGAATAAATCAAAACTAATGGATCGATTTTAATCATTTTTTTTTACTGAGTGACATGGGAATATTTTATACCCGTGCAAAGCAGGGGCAGGCCGCTAGTAAAATATATAAACAAGATTAACTCATTTAATATTAAAGATAAAATTCAAAATTGAATGTAGGTACATTCTAATAGAAAGATCTAAGGTTATAAAGTATATTATATAAAACGCAATTATTGTTCACGAGTGAAACGGTACTCATTACAGCGAGTGGATCAAACAAAAGTGTAGCCGCTTACTGGTCGAGCTTTACAGGAGCTTTGTAAATAAAAAGCTTCTATACAACGACTTTTAATTACAGGACCATTTCAATTGCGGCCTCAAGTCGTGTATTGTAAATACATTTGTGTATAGAAGTGCTTTGGCCTGGTATTGAATTAGGTATTGTCGTGTTGAAAAATGTTTAAAAGTTTTACTTCGACCTAGTAATGTTTTCCGGTTTGAACTGGGTGTACTTGTTGCAAATTCTAGTTATATAATAGAAAGTTTAAAAACAAGCGTGTCCTAATTAATTAAGTTTATTAAAATATAATAAATTATCAAAATATATCAAGTTTTTTGAAAAAAATATATTCTTTATTTATATAAGAAAATTTATAAGAAAAATTTAGAGAAAAAACACACACACACGGTCGTCCGTCCCCAAAGTAACTTAATATCATCATCAATCTCCTGCCCTTATCCCACTCTAAGTGGACCGGGCCCCTGCCTGACGTCAACTTACCTTGGTGGCGTTTTACAGCACCTCGGTAAGAAAGGAGGCTGGTCTATTTTACCACACGGCATCCCAAAGTAACTTAATACTTGTTTTATAAGTCACAGACAGTTCGTAAATATATCATTTATAATTTCAAATATATATTTAAATACATATATACACCCAGATTCAAAGAACCAACATTATTTTTATATGAAATTTTGGCCCTTGACGGGAATCGAACCTGTTGACACCTGGAGCAGAAGGCCATTATTACCATCTGTGCCACGGGCTAGTCAAAAGCAATACGTTGTCACTATCTCTTAATTGTTTATTTTCTAAAGTCCAAAACTTCAAGGTAGGTATTCAATAAATCATATTTTTGACATTCAAACCAAAAAGATCCAACGTAAAAGATGAATTATTAATACTTTAGACCCCCAGGCTGTTTGCATGAAAAGGTCTTTCTGAAATCTCATCTATCATATAAGATAAAAACAAGCAAACATCTTGTTTACAGAAAATCCGTAGCGCGGGTTCATCTAAATTGAGATTTAGTTTTCGTTATAGAAAAAGGATGAAAGCGTTGCATTAAAGGGCGCTGGATTAGCGAAATATTTTTGAAGTGAAAACATCTTTAGCTGCACTTTTTATGATGGGTAAAAAATTGTACCTAAAATGGAGATGAATAGAGTAGACTGCCGGCGCGGCGTAGGAGAGGAAGAATCCCCCTCTCATTTTACTTTACTTTTTTCCCGTCTCTCTGTCTGATCGATATCGTTTAAATTAAATCTAATATATACAATTTTTATTTAATATTTTTATTATTGTTTTTATATTTTTTATTTTTACATAATATATTTTTAAATTTTTAGCTATATATATATAATATAATTTGTAGTTGCCGTTGTAATTTAAAAAACAGGTGAAATGATTGCAGCGTTAGCGACAAACCTTAGTGGTTTTTTTAATGCTATGTTTAAGTTTTATGTATGTATGTACTCTTAAAAACGTTAAATAAATAAAAAAAGTTAAATAGATTTTTTTTATTAAAGAAAACATTTTTTATGTTTAACATAACATTATAAAATTAAAAAACTGGATTTCCATCTCTAATTTACATACCCATCTTACTTTTAATGTATATGCAACGGGTATTACCGCGGGATGCATCTCATATAGTATATTAAAAAGTAAAAGCATATTTTTCTATTAAATCTCAATGAAATAGATAAAAACCTTGTTTTATTTTTCTTATTTCTTCATAATTAGATTCACCGAAATAGCGGTCTGCACTTATTACAGTAAAGGAATCGAAGTTTCTAGATTTCCCAGATGACGGTTAAATGGAAAAGTTCATCTGTAATATACAAGCAAACTAAAAGTATATTATTCCCATATGTAACAAAATTCATATACTTTTCACATTTATAATGTATCTTTTGAATGAGGATTCTCATTTCGTATAAGGAATCACTACATAGTATAAAACAAAGTCGCATTCTGTGTCTGTCCCTATGTCCCTATATCCCTATGTATGCTTAAATCTTAAAAACTACGCAACAGATTTTGATGCAGTTTTTTTAATAGATAGAGTGATTAAAGAGAAAGGTTTGTATGTATAATAACATCCAATATGGAGTAGAGAAATACTGTAATTTTTGAGGTTTCTAATGTGATGTACATTTATTATACAATACAAAATAATTACATTTTTTCCACTTACATTGCAAACGCTGGCTGAAACCTACGAAATTTATCAAAATAATGCACTAAGTATTTGTACACCTCGAAAAAGTCTATAGAAAACTCCGCGATGGTATATTTCTTATGAATAACCCACAATAGCATTTTTTGACATTTTTTATTTACGAAAAATAATCTCTTATTATCGAAGCAATATTAAACAATACACCATTAATTCTTATCCAATTAAGTACCTTAAATACATTGTTTATTTAATATTGATCAATATGGCCGTTTACAGCATGTAATTTAAATGAACATTTTCGAAGATGTTACAGATGTAAAATGCCGCTAGGAGGCCGCGCTTCGCCCTATAGCACTTCGAATTTAGCAGCTATATGTCGCTCTTTCAAGAGTAATCTCTAAAGAATACATGTTTGTATTGTCTAATGACAAGAAAGCTGTGAATGTTATACATGAGAACATTCTGTAATTAATTGTAAAAATAAAATACATAAGGAAAAATGTAAAAAATAAATATGTATCAAAGTATATGAATTTAGATATTAGATATAGCAGTAAATCTTCTTGGTATAGGGAGAGGGGGATTGTTTTTCTCCAAATTTAACGCGCGCGGGCAGTAATGAATAAATTGAAAGTACTGGATCGATTATAATCATTTTTTCCCTGAGTAACATGGGCTACATATTCTATACTCGTGCGACGCCGGAGCGGTCCGCTAGTAAGGAATAAATTTATATTTCGTAATCTATCACGAACCTTGACAGTATTGATGTGGGTAGACGTATCGAACCTTCTGGTAGCCTGAATATTGAATGAATCCTGTCCCTTATATCAAAGATCACAAGTAATGTCAAGAAGTTAATTGTTTCTGGCATAGTTATTATACTAGAGTAGCGGTATAGGCAGGATTGTAAGTGACAGTGTTAATTTCTTGATAAAAAAGGGGCTAGAATTTAGCATTCATTAAAAAGTCTTCTAAACACTATACTCCGTAGGTTTAGTTACTTAACTAAATGTAAACAAACAAAACCATATGACTCAGTGTGCCAAACATTTTAGAGCAATAACAAGATCTACAAATAAAGAAATTGAAACTAAACTGCACATGTCAAAATAATTTCATTAATTAAATATTTCTTTAATAAAATCAAATGTTTATGCTTTTGATACTAAAAGCATGAAAATTTGGTTTAATAAAATATATTCATCAGAGTCAGAATAGCATATTAAACTAATTTAATAAGTAAGTTGTTGTAATGGTAAGTTGACGTCAGACAGGCGGCCGGTCGTAAAAACGCAGCCAAATCATGGGACAGCAGTTTATAACATGTTGTGCCGACTCCACTTAGAGTAGGATAAGGGCAGGAAGATGATGATGATTCTTTTGAGGAAAAAAAATTATGCCAAAAGTTTCGTAGGAAGCGTTAAAAATTAATAAATAAATTCCTGGCCATAAGTGGGGAATTGCAAGTGCTTTGAAGTAGGGAACTTAAAGGATTTTGAGTAGGGAAGTTTCCTTCCTTACACAATACAGCCTTTTGTATCGTACCCTTGAACCAAGAGGTAAGAGGCCCTTGAGATGGTGGTAGACGTGCTTAGCTATTAGATCGCTGACCGAAATAACAATAGAATAAATAAAAAAAAATTATATACCTATACTAATATATAAAGGTGAAGACGTTCTTGTTTGATTTTTTAAACGCGCTAATCTCAAGAACTATAATGTAGCTATAGCTTTTGTTTTTTAGTCCCTTTTCTCTCTATACTAATATATAAAGCTGAAGAGTTTCTTGTTTGATTGTTTAAACGCGCTAATCTCAAGAACTACAGGACTGATTTAAAAAAATTCTTTGAGTGTAAGATAGTCCATTTGCCGAGGAAGGCTATATAACATCATGCTAAAATAAATAGCAGAGGAACAGTAATAAAAAATATTGCAAAAACGTCAAAATTTAAAGCTTTCCTTGCGTGCGCTTAGTAAGCGGTGAAAGTTATTAAAAAATCATGTATTACAAAATTGTTCCCCTCTAAAAGTTCTAAATAAAAGTCCGCGAAAGCAAATATCTAGCTTTTAAGATTAAACCACTTTAACCATTTTTATGGTTATCAAAATAATACTATATTACGGTTTTAATCTTTCCACGCGGGCGGAGCACCTAGCGATTGCTACAACTGTATATTACTGTATATTGTACATGGCCGTTATTTTATCACTTAACTAGATTTGCCTGCGGCTTTACACGCGTGGAAATCAGTGTATCACTTAGTTTTTCCCGAGTAAATCCCAATCCCACGAGAATTCTAGGATATTTAAAAAGTAGCCTATATATTGCTTCACAACCTCCAAAACCTTCAGTGAAAGTGCCATCAAAATTGGTTTAGCCACTCCAGAGAATATACTGAGAATATTTAGTTTAAACATACTACAAAGTCAATCACAAAGGCTGTCTGCCTGTATTTGATCCTCTCAAAATCAACTGAAAGAATTATTGTACAGTTTTCACTAAAACTAAAAGTAATTCTTAAGGAAGATTTAGGTTAGTAATACATTCTCCGGAACAGCTAAACCGATTTTGATGGGACTTTCACTAGCGGTTACAGGAGGTTGTCGAGCAAGATACTGTTTACTTATCTCGCATGGTTGTAATTTACGCAGGGAAAGCGCTGTATCGCCGCTGTTAAGTTAATAATATTTTAACTTTTGAGTAGACGCGAAGTCGCGTGTTAATCTTGTAAGACACATTGAAGACTGACAAGTCCGGCTAAATAATACGTTCCTTCTCAATATCTTATCGGATATAGAAGATATCAAAAGGGGATTAATCAATTTCACTAAGGAAACCCTAAGGGTAATATTCTAGTAACATTTACTATATTGGTATTATTAGTCCTACTATACGAAGGTGAAAGGGAAATCAATAGGACAAAATAATTAATTTCCATTTCCAATATTATAATTAAATACATTTTTAATTATTTTTCGAACCATTTACTTGTCAACTGTCATCATCATCCTCCTGCCCTTATCCCACTCTAAGTGGGGTCGGCACAACATGTTACAAACATGTTGTCATATGATTTGGCTACGTATTTTACGACCGGCCGCCTGCCTGACGTCAACATACCTTAGTCGTATTTTACGACTCCTCGGTAAGAAAGAGGGTGGTCTATTTTACTCAACCGGATACCACACGGTGGGTCAACTTACCTTAGTCGCCTTTTACGACACCTCGGTAAGAAATGAGGGTGGTCTATTCTACTCAGCCGGATACCACACGGCGGGTCGACTTACCTTAGTCGCCTTTTACGACACCTCGGTAAGAAATGAGGGTGGTACTATTCTATTCAGCCGGATACCACACGGCAGATTTACTTGTCAACTGTATTATATTAATATGATTGTAAAAAATGTAGGAAGGAAGCTAGTTCTGATTAATTGTTAATAACAAGTTTTAGTGCAAATATTTATTGTGTGAGCTAACTGTAATGCCATCTTTGTTTATGATATGGAATAAATATTTTGATTTGATTTATTCTACTCTACTACTCTCCTCTACTCTATCAATTATACATCTTCCTGAAGCTGTCATATTCCTTGAGTCATAACTTAAAGTAACGGTCATTTACTAACCTAAGGTTTGTAGCTTAGATCCAGCACTCTGTTGCAATGCAGATTTCCTGTACATATATTCCAATAGCTCACAATGTATTCCTTCGCCGAAAAGAGTGTTATTAATTGTAAATATAAATTAGGTATATTGAAATGAAATCTAGTTGGGTTTGAACCCGTGATCACCTGGAAAAAGACACACGCTCTCGACGTTCAGCTTTCATAGTTTTGTATAATGTATTTTACCTAAATGTCAATACCTAAAACGGATAATTGCATCGGTATAGTAACTAAGGTCAAATTCTCTTTCCATTTTTAGCCATCGCGGAAACCAATTTTGCAATTGAACATAATTTGTTAATTGCAGTGATTACCTTAAATTTAAAATCTTAACTAAGTACTTGTTGTTAGATAAGAGATAGAGAGATGAAAAAGAGAGAGTTTACTACAAATTCATAAACCAATGACTCGCTCGTTAGCGCAGTTGGACCTTACCTTCAGTTATGTAGGTCGCGGGTTCGATTCCCGCCGAAGACCAACATTTTATAACAACAGTTTGTTGGTTAGTATATTTATACTTATATGATTTGACCAGTTGTCTGTCATCTATAACACGAGTATAAAGTTACTTACTTTGGCGGTAGACCATGTCGCCCATAGTGTCCCATATGTTTATATTTTTTTATTTATAAATAAATATATGGGACACACACATGGTCGTAACTTCATGCTTGTGTTATGGGAGACAGCTGTTAAATATATAGAAATATAATCTTAAAAACACAGGCTTAAAGAACGCACAAATTGTTTTTAGAAAAATGTTGGCCTTCAGCGGCTAAGAAACCCACTACCCACGGAGATAAAGACAGGGTTACTGCCTACCTACGCCAAGGGACCAGTCGCTTCTAATATTTTAAAGGTGAAAGTCTATCTGCTTATTACTAAGATCAACTTCTCTATCCATTTTTAAAAATCGCGGAAACCAATGTAATTTTTTTTTTAGTTATAGTGATTAAGATTAGTGATAAAATTATTTTTACTTATAATACCAAAGGCGCAATATTGCATTTCAAAGTGTAGTTTATTAAATGTATATAGCAAACAACAGCCTAGCATTTAATTCATTCTTTCGTTCAGAAGTTCACAACTATCGAAAATTAAATAACTTTGTAGTCTTGTCTTTAATAAGCATTATCTCTTTCTCTTTTCATTTAAACGACGTCCACTTTACAAGCCTTAATTGAAATATAAGCCATTGTAGTACCCACAAAATATATGTTAAAGCAAACCTTTTTTATATACACTTTGATTTAAATTATCTGAACACCACGCTTTAAATATAGAATTATATTAACAACACTATTTATTATCAAAACACTTCAACATTCAATAAAATACGGCACTTAATATTGTTAAAATACTACAAATTATTCATTAAATATTCAAATACACGAGTATCAATTATAATATAAATAATATTTAATATAAATTAATATTGTAATTAATAATATTGAATATTCTAATATTCGATTTTTAAATATACGCGCCGCGCGGATGCCCGCTAGGGACGTGCAACTTCAGAAAGTTTCTGGATGAAACTGAACGGGGCGCGATATTTAGGGCGGGCGGGACCTATCTACGCGCATCCGAAGCGAAGCCGAGATGAATTGGAGTATTACGGAAAACAACCTATTTACAATCTCGCTTTTACTTGTGAAATGTAATGAAATGAACATCATTTAGTCAACATATTACCTACATTCATGTCACTTGTTACATTAAAGTTTTAGAATTACCTTAATATAAGACAAACCTGATAAATACAGTTGCACACAACATATATGTAAATGCAAACCTTTTTTATATACACTTTGATTTAAATTATCTGAACACCACAACAATTTATAATATGAAAATACGTTACTCGCTTCATAGTTTAAATAAAAAATAGCGATATTAATAATATTAAGGAACTGAATTTAAAAAGTTGTTATCAGTCTGCTGCCCTTATCGCACTATAAGTGGGTAACATGTTGTCACAAGATTTAGCTGCATATTTTACGAACGGCTGCCTGCCTGAGGTAGGACGGCTCAGTTAAGTTGACCTTAGTCGTATTTTACGTCACCTCGGTAAGAAATGAGGGTTAACTATTCTACTCAGCCGGATACCACACGGTATTCCTTCCTTGTTTTATAATATGTATAGATAAATACTTAAACTTCTTATATCAGCTTCGAACAAATTTTCTCGTAATGCTTAAGTGTAGAGTTTCCGAGTTAGTTGTTACCGACTTATCCCGGATAATCCCGGCACAGGATGAGAAGCCGCAACATCTTGACTATTTCATCTAATGGACTAATAGTAAATGAACTCTTACTACCCTAGGTGTCTAGAAAAGTTCGCTTTTTATTGGTAAAGGAAATAGAGTGTTTAGTTTGAGTATGTATTTTTATGGTAATGTTGATTATCTTTAGCTAGCGGCCCGCCCCAGCTTCGCACGAAAATAAAATATATAGCCTCCAACGCGCTATTCATAGGCACGCGGCGCGCCGCCACAACCGCTATGCCCCTGCATTTTAAATCTGTAATAACTTCGAAAATGTCCATTTAAATTACATGCTGTAAAGTAAAGCGTTATTTTTCGTAAAAAGACAATGACATAAAATACTATTATGGATTATCGATAAAAGATAGATTTGTACCATAGCGGACTTTTCTGTAGACCCTTTCAAGCCGTACAAATACTTAGTACATTATTTTGAAAAATCTCGCCTGCGTTTGCAATGAAAGCGAAAAAAAACGTAAATATTTACGACATCATATTAGAAACCTCAAAAATTACAGTATTTCTCTACTCCATATTGAATGTTATAATACATATAAACCGTCCTCTTCAATCACTCTATCTATTAAAAAAAACCGCATCAAAAACGTATTACGTAGTTTTAAAGATTTAAGCATACATAGGGATATAGGGACCGACAGAGAAAGCGGCTTTGTTTTATACTATTTAGTCATACATATACAAACAAGATTAACTCATTGAAATATTAAACATATATATTTACTTTGCATAGTAAGTAAGTAGCGGCCTGTTACTATCCCACTGCTGAGAATAGGCCTCTTCTCTCCGTTTTTGGAGAGAAGGTTTGGAGCTAAGACCTACCACGCTGCTCCAATGCGGATTGGTAGGTTACACATATCTCCAGAATTCTCTAGAGATATGCAGGTTTCCTCGCGATGTTTTCCTTCACACAAAAGCGTGTGATAAATTGCAATTATCAATTAGACACATAAGTTTTAACAGAAAATCTCATTGGTGTCTACCCGGGTTTGAACCCGTGACCTCCTCGAAAGAGTCGCACGATGTTACCGCTGGGCTACCACAGCTTCAATTACTTTGCATATAATTAAGCAATTAAATAAATTGGCACTTTAACTTACTAAGTTTCGCGAAAGGTAATAAATACAAATTGTAGTCAGTTTAATGATTTATCGTCGAATATGGCAGCTATTTTAGTGATGTTAACTCTGACATTCGACTTCCCAGTATCGAATTTAGACAAACTTAACCTAAATACGGCTACCTAGTTTGGAAACAGATCAAAACTTGAAGCGTGAAACCTAAATATGCAGTTAGGTTGAATATTTGTATACTTATAGATTATTCTGTGACTGGCTCGTTGGCGTAGTGGGTAGTGACCCTACCTTCAACGCCGCGGGTCGCGGGTTCGATTCCCGCCGAAGGCCAACATGTTCTATAAATGAATTTGTTGGTCTTTGAGCCTGGGTGTATATCTGTATTTAAGTATGTATTTAGAAATATATAAGTATATATTCACCAGTTGTCTGTCACCCATAACACAAGTATTAAGTTACTTACTTTGGGGATGGACGGCCGTGTGTGTAAGTGTCCCATATATTTATTATTATTATTATTATTCGTGAATTATTTCTGACTAACACATGGGTAAAGAATTATTATGCAATTATAGAATACTAGCTTTTACCCGCGATTTCGTAGCAGGGTCTTCTCGTTTACTCCCCGGGTGGGGGTAAACGGGGTGCGGGCCTCGAGGAATTCCTCTTTGCCCGGGCATCTCCTCGCGGGCACTTAAGCCCGGTATGTGTTCCGGCCGTAGGCCGAGGTCACCTAGGTGACCTAAAGGTGTCGGTATTTGGGCCGTAAGCCCAGGTCACCTAGGTGACCTAATGGATGTCTTGTTCGGTGGGGAGGTCTGGGAATGGTAGCTCCCAGACCTCGGGGTCAATTTCGGTGGTGTCACGTCCGGTGGTGTCCTGATCAGGTAGGTGTGTCATGTCCGGTGTATTCGCCCTTTCGCCCGTCGCGTCGTCCTCGTCGTCGCCGTCGTCATGCGCATCGGGCCGCGGAGACGGTGATCGCAGGAGCTCGCGAGGCAGGGAACGTCCATCGGGTGGTCGCGCATGGAGTGGCGCGATGCCATGGAGGTGTACGTGCGCGCTATTGTCCGCACGCGCGAACATCCGGCGCGCAAGGCGACGGACATACTCCTCCACGGTCGGCGTTCTGGTATCCCGATGCACGACGTCGTTCCGCACATACCTCGGGGCTCCTACGATCAGTCGCAGGCAGCGGTTCTGCTGGACTTGAAGTCTTCGCCTCTGGTACGCCGAACATAGCGCGTACCAGGCGGGTGCCGCATACGTCAAGCGCGAGCGGACGTAGGCACCGTAGACTCGCAGTTTGGTGTTGACAGGTAAATGGGATGTGAACAGCGTGTGGAGCTGGGACCTGGCAGCAGCAGCTTGGCCCACGGCACGATTGACCATGGGGACCATGCGCAGGCTACGGTCCAACTCACACCCCAAAAACCTCACTGTGGTCTTCCACTCTACGTCCTGGCCTCGAAGAGTCAGCTGACGTAGCGGCTTGGAGCGGCTGGTGAGCAGAGCGGCCGTCTTCCCGACGTTGACGGCCATCCTCCACTTGTCCAGCCATTCCGGCAACAAGTCCAGCATACGCTGCATGCGGTTGGTGGCGACGATCTGGTGGTAGGACGACGCGAAATACGCGCTGTCGTCAGCGAAGAGCGACAACAGCACGTCCTCCTCCCCTTCCCGCAGATGGTGGCGCAGGGTGGGGTAGTCATCCGTATACGCCGCGTATAAGCGCGGCGATATACAACTGCCCTGGGGTACTCCGGCTTGGATGGTGCATGGCTGGGATTCGGCACCATCCACTGCCACGTAAAAGCTACGGCCGTGTAGAAATGATGCGAGCACTCGCACATAAGCAGGCGGCATGGTGGTGTCAAAGATCTTGACCAGGAGCCCGGCGTGCCACACACGATCGAAGGCCTTCTCGATGTCGAGAAAGACCCCCACGGTGTAGCGCCCGTTGTTCCGCTCACTGGTCAGGTGGTTGATTACCCTCGCCAGCTGGAGCGTCGTCGAGTGGCCGCTGCGGAATCCAAACTGCTCCTCGCGCAGGGGCAGATGGGGCGTGACTCGACGCAGCAGCAGACGCTCGAACAGCTTGGCTATGTGCGAGAGCAGGGTGATCGGCCGGTAGCTTCCAGGCAGGCGGCGGTCCTTCCCCGGCTTGGGAAGAACGATGATCTTCCCGGTCTTCCACGCCTCTGGGAAGTGGCCGGTGTGGAGTACTCCGTTGAACAGTCTCGTGAGCGCTACAAGACCTGTTCGGGGCAGCGGCATCAGCGCGGCGTTGGCGATTCCGTCGGGGCCTGGCGCCTTTCGCTTATCAAGGCGAGCAGCGACCGACCGCAGCTCTGACAGGGAGATGAAATCCTCTCCCCGGAGCGGCGGTGTAGGGGCCGACAGGAACCTCTCCAGCTTGTCCTGGACAGCCGCGTGATGACGGATGATATGGAGGTTGGAGGTGTTGGGGGCGTTGGCGCGATTTCGTTCACGTGGACTGTTGTCGTGAGATAGCTCGATAATAGATGACGGCAGTTTTTTTTATGGAATGGTGTTGTTAAAATATTAAATTAACAATACTTGAAAATAGCGTATAAAAAAAACTGCGGAGTACGTAACGACCTAACTCGCCATCACGTTCGCACCTACCCGTATATATACTTCCCGCTCTTTCCAACCGCAACCTGTTATGCTTGTCTGGCTGGGGTAGGAACTATGGAAAATGTCTGGCTAAAGGGGAAACATCGTCTTATTCTTATCCAAGTAATATATATTAAAATCAGCTTTTATACTACGACGTAAATAGAAGTCAAATTTCATGAACTTTAAGGGTGTCTGGCAGGGGGTTTCCACTATGCTAAGTGTCTGGCATTGACTGACGTTATTTTTAATATTATTCTAAAGGTAATATCTAAAGATCAAGCTTTATACTATGACGAAATTAATTCGGAATTTTGCAACCTTGAGTACCTCGTATCTCCCAAAGCCACTATGATCCAAACTCCATAATCTACCATCGTTCTTACCTGTGTTTGGAGCATGCACTGACAAAGTTTCAGCTTTTATAAAATGACGAAGATCTGGCGTTCACGGGATCTTGGGTCAATAGATAATACGGCGAAGATAATATAAATGACTTAATTAAAAATAAATAACCGCGACAAAAATGTGCGCGAAACCGGGCTTCATAGTTAGTATTTGATAAAACCTTCTAGTCTATTCTTTGTGAATAGTTTGAGCGCAGCGGCTTTGTGCGAAATATTCCACACAAAAGCTACAAAAGATCTCTTGTTATAGCTATACATATACTTAGGTATATGAGGAAATTATAATAGCATAGCATACCTTAAGTATTTCTCTTATACATCGATACCTAACCTTTATTTCGCTTACAAAGGGCAAATTTTATAAGTTTTAGTTACAAAATTTCAGCAGTTGCTTACATATTAAATCGCGATTGTTTTGTTCAAGGATTTTTTGTATTCAAAAAAAGGTATTTTTGATCAACTTAGTTACTTAGTCTTACCGAAGTAGAAGATACTTTTATACTTTGAATAAATTTTATTCTATATTATTGCCATATATTATGAGTACCTGGGTGACCGAGCTTCGCTCGGTAATTTTTAAAATAATGTAAGAAGAAAAAAAAATTGAAACGAAAAATGAAAAAAATAATAGGGCAGGTAGGACTCGATCCTAGGTATTTTCACCTCTCTACACCGCCCGTTCCCCAAATGAACCATGACTTTACATTTGACAGCGAAAAATTGTAATTGTATTCAACGTAAATTTAAAAAAAATTTTAGAGCCTTAAACAAGGATAAAACGATTTTTTTTTTAAATAAAACTTATTTACTTCGATTTTTCTCCCCCAAAACCTCCTGCATGCTGAATTTCAGGAAAATTGTTTGAGCCGTTTTCTGAGATTCCGAAAATATATAGAATAATTAACTCATTTAAATATTTAAAATATTATGAGAAAATAAGATTGTAAAATTGTAAATTGTAGTTACTATAAACTGTAATTACTATAAATTATAATTGTAACATCCTGTAAACGGATTATGTGCTATAAATGATTGATTGAAATGATTGATAATATATTTCATCCATTATACTTCCCGGACCAAGGAACGAACGAAAGAACGTAGGAAACGTTTCGGTTATTACTTGTGTTTGATATTTCGATGAGAGTAGAAAAAGACTATTCTTCTATATCCTTCTAATATCCTTTATTTGAATGATTACAGGTTAAAATACAATTTGTTTGTAGCAAGTCTAGCGTCTGTCCGTTTATTTGCCGTGTTTTTAAATTTGAAAAATCCATAGGCTAATGTCACATAATTAGGCGCCGTCCATATTAGGCCAAATATTGTTCCTGTTCGTACAAAATTTCTTATAGAGCAAACATATACAGAGTGAAGAGGATGTCAGACAATAACTAGTTCTTTTTTTGGATTTAATTTTTTCTAGAAATTTTTTCAAGTTGAATATATAAATTATCATCACGCTGGCAAGCAGTCCTAAATAACGATGGCAGTCATTAACAACGATATTATTCAAAACACTTTATTCAAAGTTACTATACATTAACTATGAATACTACTCACGATAGTTCACACTTTATTTAAAGTATAAAAAAATTGTTTCAAATTAAAAACAGACAGAACTTTCCCGTAGACTTTTTATTAAGCTATACGACGATACACGACTGTGGTTTAATAATGTAAATTGAAAATGTATAAAAGATTGACCGCCGAGTTTCAGTCTGGTTTTTCTCAGTAAGAGCAACATTATGAACCAGTTGTAGCCTCATTAAATTAGTTCATTGAAATATTACAGGAGCTTTGCATTTTTTAGAGGACGCAATTTTATTTTTGGGACACGTGTGGACATTTCGACCAGATTCATATGAACAATGACGAATCTAGTCAAATGTTGAGTGCTGTACCAGCATTTTTAAATGAATTAAATTTAAAAAAATTATAGAGAAAAATTTTCCTCAAGAAATCATCTACAAGATTTATCTAATCAATCAAGAATGAAATTTTTTATAAAAATTTTCTCACTTTTTTACTTATAACTTCTTTAATTTTTAACTTAAAAACAATTTTCTAGAAAGTATGATTTTAATATTTTTTTGTAAGACGCATAGTTTTAGAGATATCGCGAAGAAAGTTATTTCACCCCTTTTTCCAAAATGACGGCAGGGTGACAAGGGTGGCGACCCAACAAACTTGAGGTTAAGCTTTTATTGCCCCCCCACACTTGTCCCAAAAATAAAATTGCGTCCTCCAAAAAATGCAGTCGATCCTTAAATTGTAACATTTCAATGGACTTCATGTAATCGATCCTTGATGATTTAAAAGTGTTTTGCAAAAGCTTACTTGAACAACGAATAATTTGATTTATCGCAAAGTAATATGGCCTCAGCTTTTTATGCACCTACTAAGTATATATAACTTTAAGGTCAAATGGTTGATCTGTATAAGACATAGATACTCTCTTAGGGAGCTCCGATCTAAGATACAGCGGTCCTTTTCCTATACACAGGAAAAGCGTCCTCCATCTCTTTCCAGCTTCCGCCATTGATCGCTAAAGCTCTGGCCACATTGGTAAAGCTATATGACACAGCGACAAGATGCGTCTCCAAAGTAACCTAACGGTAAACAAGCGAATTCTTGCGGATCCTAATATAATTGCCATTATATATGATATAATGAACTTATTTACAACAAAACAATTTTAAGCAGATAAATGTAACAGAACTAATAATACACTTATTTGGCTATAATACGCGTTAAACTTATCACGCATTATAGCAAAATAATTTCATTATTGCTTATGTATTATTCATCCCGGAAAATTAACGCTTAATTCCATAAATTAGATTTATTATATATAACTATTGAATCAAACCATAAAACCGATCCAGTAAGTATCCTGCTAAAAATATTACCAATTAGCTTAAATTTACTTGTACTTCCCTAATACATGTCCATCATCAATTTAGACATTGCTGCGTTTAGTTTTTTCCTTTTTCATTTTCATTTGAAATTATTTTATATGCCTAGACCATTGGTCTTGTCACTGAATTTAGCTTCGTGATTCTTGGATTTGATTCCAGCTGAAGGAAAACATATTCCAAAAACATTGGTTCTTCGTGTCTGGGTATATTTATATATTCAAGAATAGATTCAAAATTATATCTATGTATATAGACGGATGACCGTGTGTATAATTATTATGTACTTATTTAAAGTTAAGCAAGGCCTGTTACTATATTCCACCGCTGAGCGTAGGTACACATCTTTGCTTTTGAAGACAAGCAACGCTTTTCTTCAGATATGTATGTTTCCTCACAATTTTTTTCTTCATTGAAAGCATGTCATAAATGGTCAATATCAAATAAATAAAAGTTATAATAGAAAACTTATTGGTTCTTCAACTCGAAAGAATAACGCTGTATCACTAGGGTATCACAGCAATCAATATCAATCCTGGAATATGATAGATATATAGATCATCATCATCCTCCTGCCCTTATCCCACTCCAAGTGGGGTCTGCACAACATGTTATAAACATGCTGTCACATGATTTGGCTGCGTTTTTACGACCGGCCGCCTGCGCCTGCATATTTTACGACACCTAGGTAAGAGGGTTTTCTATTCTACTAAACCGGATACCACACGGTGGGTCAACCTACCTTAGTCGCCTTTTACGATACCTCGGTAAGAAATGAGGTTGGTCTATTCTTCTCAGCCGGATACCACACGGCGGGTCGACTTGCCTTAGTCGCCTCTTACGACACATCGGTGAGAAATGAGGGTGGTCTATTCTACTTGGCCAGATACCACACTGCTAGATAGATAGATAGATCATTCCCTATTTTTTCTATACTTTAATATCAACTCCAGGCAAGTAATATATGATTCAAAAGCACTTGTTTACAAGTTTATTTAAATAAAAAAAATTGAATTTAAGGTTGAATTGAATATTATTTCATGTGTTAATGTTAGATTTTAGAATGTGGAGGTAATCTATGTGATGCAGTGTCATTAGCAGTAGGTATCTCGTATATAAAACTTATATAAGTAATATATATAATCGATGCTTAATGTAGCCGTAGCCTGGGTAGTGTCTTAAACTACTGTCGTGCCGTATTGGCCTTCCGTGTGACCATGTCCTTAGGTTATAGATTGTAAATGCGCCTCGCTAAGGGCTGAAAACTCCTAACGATGTTTTATGGTTTACGTGTGGACGTTATTTATTGCTTTATGCTATTTTTGTCCAGTGTGGGACTGAAAGAGATAAATTAATCTCGTTATATCTTAGACATCATCATCTTCCTGCCCTTATCCCACTCTAAGTGGGGTCGGCACAACATATTATAAGCATGTTGTCACGTGATTTGGCTACGTATTTTACGACCGGCCGCCTGCCTGACGACAACTTATCTTAGTCGTATTTTACGACACCTTGATAAGAAAGAGGGTGGTCTATTCTACTTAACCGGATACCATACGGTGAGTCAGCTTACCTTAGTCGCCTTTTACGACACCTCGGTAAGAAATGAGGGTGGTCCATTCTACTCAGCCGGATACCACACGGCGGGTCGACTTACCTTAGTCGCCTTTTACGACTCCTCGGTAAGAAACGAAGGTGGTACTATTCTATTCAGCCGGCTACCACACGGCGTCTCGTTATATCTTAGACATCTTGGTTTCAATCATAGATCAAAAAAGAAAGATGAAGTAAAAGGAAATAGAAAATTAAACATTTTAACAGACTTATGGTCCATTGAAATGTTACATGAGCTTAGCCTTTTTAAGAGGACGCAATTTTATTTTTGAAACACGTGTGGAGGGTCAATAGAAGCTTAACCTCAAGTTTGTGGGGTCGCCACGCTTGTCACCCAGCCGCCATTTTGGAAAAAGGGGTGAAAACATTTTTATCGCGATATCTCGAAAACTATGCGTCTTACAAAAAAATTGTAATGTCATAATTTGTTGCAAATTATTTCGCCTACAAGTTTTTTCATATAATTTTTTGGTCTCAATTAAAAATTAAAGAATTTATTTGTAAAAGTGAGAAAATTATTATAAAAATTTTCTTTTTTGCTCTATAACTTTTTTTATACATTTCACAAAAAGTTATCTCAGACCAATCTTGTATATGAACTTTTAAGGAAAGATTTCCTTATATTTTTTTTAATTTCATTAATATAACACGCTGTTACAGCGCTCCAAACTTTTGGAGCGTTGACTGGGTTCGTCAATGCTCATGAGAATCTGGTCAAACCCCTCCAACTAAGCTAAAAAGGGTGACAGTGGGTTCACGTCAGTAGTATAATAGCCGGGATTCGAAACCACTACCTCTCTATCGCAAGTCCGTTACTCTTACCGTTCCGCTACCGCCGCTTATACACAAAAAAGTAAGTAAGTAAGTAGTGGCCTGTTACTGTCCCACTGGTGAGAATAGGCTTCTTTCCGTTTTTGGAGAGAAGGATTGGAGCTAAGACCTACTACGCTGCTCCAATGCGAATCGGTATGTTACACATATCTCCAGAATTCTCTAGAGATATGCAGGTTTCCTTACGATGTTTCCCTTCACCGAAAAGCGTGTGATAAATTACCTACATTCATCAATTAGAAACAAGTTTTAATAGAAAAACTCATTGCAGTCTGCTCGAGTTCGAACCCATGACTTCCTCGAAAGAGTCGCACGATGTCTGACCATTTTGAACACATTCTTCTACTTTTTTCATAAGATATCCAAATTTCCTTAATAGAATATGCCCAGATCTTATATGGCAACGTTTTTTAAGATTAAAAAACGGTATTAAATCAAATCAGGTAACTGATAAGGTTTTATGGGACAATTATATTAGTTTTAATAGAAAAACATTGCAGTCTGCTCGGGTTTGAACCCGTGACCTCCTCGAAAGAGTCGCATGGCTTTACCGCTGGGCTACCACAGCTTATACATACAATATAAATACAGCATGTATGTATAAAAAGCGACTATATTTCTCCTTTATACTTATTCAATAAATAAAAAGCAATTTTCCCGAAGTCAACTCATTTACTCTTTCGCTACAACTCAATGAATGACACATAAAAATATGACAGCCACAATGCTTTTTCATATTAATCGCCAACTCTATGAAGGAGGTTGTATTAAAAACATGTTGTAACAGTCGACCATCCTGACAACATTTGCGACCCCGCAAATCTCATAAGCTGACTTCTGGGAATGAATCTACCACCGATTCGGAATGCTGATTGTACTGAGAAGAATCGGCAAGAAACTCAATACATGCTCTTTTAATCTGTAAAAGAAAACCGCACATGCCATGACATGACAGGACTACGCTCACGCTTTATGCTCAACTCTAAGCTCACGCTTTATGCTCAACTCTTTAAGCTCAACTCCTCAACTCCTTAAGCTTTTCGCACCATAAGCATTTCGCACCTCAAGCTCACCCTCAATCACTGTCATGGCATAACACAGCTCAATTAGTGGCAACCAACTCAGCAGATACACACGTAAACAGACTCGCAAATGATAACGCTCAAAGAACAATCACCACTTCTAGGCAGAGCCTAGCTGACAGTCGTTGCAGATGTCCACAGTCTAGAAAACAATCGTTACAACTGGCAAGATCCAGAGAACAATCGTCATTCTAGCTGACAGTTCCATCGAACAAAAGTCACGGGCGCGTCTAAGGCCTCACATAGCACATCGTCACGTTGATCTCACAGAATTAATTAACCAAATACCAATTACCATCAATAATCTCTCCAATAAAAACTCCATTTTTTATCCCATAGCATCGCATATCGCAACTTTCTCTCAAATTATACGAAACTCGCACTCTCCGCGTTGTCTCAAGATATTGATCGTCATTTGTCTTTTCTTTAAACTCTTTAAATTTCCAGATATTCCTTATGTCCACTCTATTTGTGAGTTTAGGTTACATCCCACTTCTGAATATAAAAAGCGACTATATTTCTCCTTTATACTTATTCAATAAATAAAAAGCAATTTTCCCGAAGTCAACTCATTTACTCTTTCGCTACAACTCAATGAATGACACATAAAAATATGACAGCCACAATGCTTTTTCATATTAATCGCCAACTCTATGAAGGAGGTTGTATTAAAAACATGTTGTAACAATGTTTAATTGTCAAAGTACTCACCGCTTGTGACCTGGAGGGTAGTGCCGAGGAGACATAGCAGCGACAGTGACAGACAACTGTGCGAATTGAGCCAATGTGCCGCGGCCATGCTGTATCCTGCCGGGAAATCAACGTTTATTTTTAAAAAGATATTTAATTTTAAATTTCAAATTTCAATTTGTGAAAATTATTATTTTTAATTATTATTGTATTTAATAATATAAGTATAATTATATTAATAATACTTATATTAATAAATCATAATTTTATAAAACTAATAAATTTCATGAAAATTATAGGCTATATACATGTCGCTTCAAATTGTAAGTGAAAAATGCAGTTATTATTTTTAAAACTATCCATCCATTAAAATGCAAATTTTCATTCTCCTGCCCTTGTCCCACTCTAAGTGGGGTCGGCACAACATGTTGAAATATGTTGTGACGTAATTTGGCTACATATTTTACGACCAGCCGCCTACCTGATCTCAACTTACCTTAGTCGCCTTTTACGACACCTCAGTATGAAATGAAGGTGGTCAATTCTACGCAACCGGATACCACATGGTAAGTCATCTTATCTTAGTCGCCTTTACGACACCTCAGTAACAAATGAAGGTGGTCTATTCTACTCGCCGGTATCAAACGGCGGGTGGACTGACCTTAGTCGTCTTTTACGATACCTCGGTAAGAAATGAGGGTGGTACTATTCTATTCAGTCCGGATACCGGACACGGCGTCCATTAAAATGCGAATAAATTTAAAATATATTCTTTTCATTTTATTTTAAAATATATTCAAAATTTTCTTGTTGAAACAAAGCTTCATGTAGTAAAGTATTAGTAAATCAAATCTTAATAAGGTTAAATCAACAGACAAATATCACCCATATACATTAAAATCTATCTATTATTTACAATACATGATACAGTGACATCTATGAAGTGGTAATAAAACTGCTAAGGTCTAAGTCAAGATCACGTGCTAGTTCAAGCGTTCAAATGTAGATGGCGCTGTATTAAATTTAATGCAGTTATTAACATATTATATTCAAAATTTATAATTCTTTAATATCTTTTTCAACAATATGTCTTTTCTTTTTGTAGAAGTGCAAGTTTAACATAGTGTCAATTTCAATATTTACCATATCGTCAGCATGTATTGCGCCGCGGTTGTCCGCTGCCCACCATAAGTCACCTGAAATATAAAATATAAATTTTATCTGTCTAGTGCGAGTAGATCCCTATTTTGCTGTTGCAAACATTTTTGGAAATATATATTTTAATATAACTCGCTAATAACCTTCTTTAAACTTTCTTTAACTTTTCAATAAACTGCTACAACTTGTAGATTTACATTATGACTGGCCCGTTGGAGCAGTGGGTAGTGACCCTGCCTTCAGCTCTGCGGGTCGCGGGTTTGATTCCCGCCGAGGGCCAACATTTTCTATAAATAAATCTGTTGGTCTTTGAGCCTGGGTGAATATTTGTATTTAAGTATGTATTTAAAAAATATATAAGTAAATATTCACCAGTTGTCTGTCACCCATAACACAATTATTAAGTTACTTACTTTGGGGACGGACGACCGTGTGTGTAAGTGTCCCATATATTTATTTATTTATGATCCATTGTCTAATATAAATGAATTAAATTTATTTTTTACTAGCAATCGCCAGCAGCTCCACCCGCTTGGAATGATTAAACCCGTAATATAGTCTTTTGATAACCATAAAAATGTTTACAGTGGGTTAACCTTAAAAGCTAGACATATGTTGTCGCGGACTTTTACTATAGTAAGAATCAAATTATTTATATTTTTAGTTTAGTTGTCGATGTTATATTAGTTGTCTATCGCCGTGTGGTATCCGGCTGGGTAGAATAGACCACCCTAATTTCTTACCGAGGTGACGTAAAAAGCGAATAAGGTAAGTTGACCCGTCATGTGGTATCCGGCCGTGTTGAATAGCCCACCCTCATTTCTTACCGAGGTGATATAAAAGGCGCATAAGTAATCTAACGTCACGCAGGCGGCCAGTCGGAACATACCTATTCAAATCATGTCACAATATGCTTATAACATGTTGTGCTGACCCCACTTAGAGTGGGATAAGCGCAGAATGATGATCGCTCATAACAGTCATTTCAAACTATATACACACGCTACATAAATTGGCCCGTAGGCGCAGTGGGTAGTGACCCTGTCTTCAGCTCCGCGGGTCGCGGGTACGATTCCCGCCGAGGGCCATCATTTTCTATAAATTAATTTATTAGTCTTCGAGTCTGGGTGTATATTTTATATTTAAGAATGTAATTAATAGAATTTGGCATTACTTTGCGACGTTAATTTATCGCGGATTATAGCAAAATAATATTCTCATTACTTTTGTATTTAAGTATGTATTTAAACAATATATAAGTTCACCAGTAGTCACCCATAACACAAGTATTAAGTTACTTACTTTGGGGACGGACGACCGTGTGTGTAAGTGTCCCATATATTATATTAGTATATATTCACCAGCTGTCTGTCTATCATAACACAAGTATTAAGTTACTTACTTTGGGGACGGACGACCGTGTGTGTAAGTGTCCCATATATTATATTAGTATATATTCACCAGTTGTCTGTTTACCATAACACAAGTATTAAGTTACTTATTTTGGGGACGGACGACCGTGTGTGTAAGTGTCCCATATATTATATTAGTATATATTCACCAGTTGTCTGTGTACCATAACACAAGTATTAAGTTACTTATTTTGGGGACGGACGACCGTGTGTGTAAGTGTCCCATATATTATATTAGTATATATTCACCAGCTGTCTGTCTACCATAACACAAGTATTAAGTTACTTATTTTGGGGACGGACGACCGTGTGTGTAAGTGTTCTATATATTATATTAGTATATATTCACCAGCTGTCTCTCACCCATAACACAAGTATTAAGTTACTTAATTTGAGAACGGACGACCGTGTGTGTAAATGTCCCATATATTTATTTATTATTAAATTATTATAATGATTGTCAATAATTTAATGGTTTGGAAACATTATAATAATAGCTATGATTATTTTATCACCGCAAAAAGCAGAATCTGTTTTGAGCTGGTTGATCAACTCAAGCTAATACAATTTAGCAGTTCAATGAATCTCTTCTACGATGAATGACGTCGAAAATTCTGGTCCAATATTTTATGATTAACAATGAAAGTTGAAAAGTAAAGGGCTTATTTATTTATGTTTGTTTGTATATTAATATAGCATTATTACTAGTTAATTGATTGGTTCAGGCTGCTGAGTCAGAAGGAGACCAAATCTTTTCTTAATTATTATTATTTGCCTGGAATATTTATCTTCTGGAGAAAAGCGAGCTGGATGAGCTGTTAACGTAGGTTTTCCAGATGGATCTAAGGTCGCCAAAGTATATTGTCTGTCGCCGCTTTCATTTATATAATATCTCAAATACATTTTCAAAACTAGATATTATAACACCAATATCAAAATTCCTATGTTGCTATACGTACTAAAAATTCTAATATTTACTCATAAACATCAATGTTTTTATAATTATATTCATAGACTGAATTTAGATTTGGTATAGTTTTTTAAGGTTAAAAGATCAAGTTAAAGTTAGATTGCAATGGGTTCCACCTAATATTGGATTACAGGGTAATGAGGAGGCTGACAAACTCGCTAAAAGGGCAATAGTAAACGGGAAACCGTATACTTCAAATATCAAACCGGACTTTTCAGAAATGTTGCCAAAGTATAAAAGAAAATGTCAAGATATGTGGAAGTTATATTTTAATAAAGTATCAATAGAAAAGGGTATTTGGTACAAAACGTTACAGTGTGAGCCTCCTCATATTCCATATAATAATGGTAATATTTCTAGAAATATTATTGTCACTGCTCACAGGCTGAGGTCTGGACACATGCCGTTAAACAATTTTAAATATTTAATGAAAATTAATAATACACCTAATTGTGAGGTGTGTGGGGTTATTGATGATGTGCATCACCTTTTAACGGAATGTGCGAAATTCCAGAATGGCAGGGAGATTTTTATAAGATTTTTATTATGAGGTTGAATAGACTTGATACAGGTATGTTTTTTGAGACACTTTCTCGTCCTACATCAAAAGAAAGTATATTTCTGTGCAAACTCGTAAGTCTTATTGGAAATGTTATTTTTTTTTTAAATTATGTTTTTATTTCATTTGATTTTGTTTAGTTTTTTTGTTAATTATAAGGAATAATAATTGTATGGTTTAAAATGGGGCTGACATATTGTATAAAAGCCCCTAAACAAAATAAAGAGAAAAAAAGGTTAAGATAAGGTTTTATGAGCCAAGGATATAACGGTTAATGGTAAAAGCTATCTCATTTCTTACCGGCGTATCGTAAAAGGCGACTAAGTTAAGTTGAACCACCATGTGCTATCCGGTTGAGTAAAATAGACCACCCTCGTTCTTACCGATGTGTCGTAAAATACGAAGGTAAGTTAATGTCAGGCAGGTGGTTGGTCGTATAATACGTAGCCAAATCATGTGACAGGATGTTTATAACATGTTGTGTCGACCCCACTTACAGTATCCCACTGTAAGGGCTGAAGATGATGAATGTCAAGGTTTTAGGTCAAAATAGTCCATTTAACCGGCTTATGAACACTTATAACGCACTTAGTTCCCATGATATAGACATCTTCCACGACCCTCTATTCAAATATAAAAATAAACTTGCTTGCCTGCTTTAAGTTGTTAAGTTTTAGTAATAGTTTTTATTAAAAATTTTCCTTAAAGTATAACTTAACTTAATTTGACTCCTTTTAGTTATAATATCTGGGTGACCGAAAAAAAACTTAAAAAAAAAACAAATATTTAGTTGGGATCGATCCTTGCATTCACATTTCTCGAGTCTGCCCGTTAGCCGAATAAGCCACGTCGACTTGACAGTTAACGGCGAAAATTCAATTCAATATAAATGTTCGTGTTTTTTAATGCCCAAAAACAGGGATAAAACAATTTTTTTTTACATAAAACCTAGCTAGATCCATTTCCCCCAAAACCTCCTACATGTTGAATTTCAGGAAAATCGTTGGAGCCGTTTCCGAGATTCGGAAAATATATATATATACAAGATTAACTCATTTAAATATTAAGATAACTTTTGTACCTACGATAACGCTGTACTCGCCTTAAAAAGTGTTTTACCTAGAACTTACCGTATGAAAATGTGTATTAATAAGTATGTGAAAAATGCTATTGGCTTGTCATAATAAATAAATAAATGCAGTGCTACGCTGCTACGATGCTACGATGCTACGATGCTACGATGCTAGACGCTACGTATGGCATATGGCGTATAGCGACGTGTTATAATTTTCATTGCTGTCACACAAGAATTATTGCCTTAAAAAAAGAGAATGATACCAAGAAAATATAAATATTTATTTTAATTTTAACTTTAAAAAGTTTTATCTTCAATTTATATTTATGTATATGTGCACTCTCGACAATTACTTATGGTTTCCAGTACATTAATGGCAACTATGTAAGTAAAAGTAAGTAATTAAGACAATATAAAAAGATTAAAGCATAATTAATGTTAAGATTCCGGCTATACTCACGTGTTATTTTATCGGCTGAGCCCGACTAGTTTCAAGCCCATACGGGGCTCTTATTCATGAGCTCTTTACGCAGCGTTATCGCGGCGGGAACTGCGTGTAGCAGCTCGCAGGGCGCGACTCGAGAGTCGAGAGTGGTTGGAGCGGGGGGAGGGACGGCAGCGGCGCTGGTCGCGCGTCTTCTGAGCACTCCCCGTCGCTGCTCTGGTCTTCGTTATCGGATGCCCGGAAGAAATTTGTGCATGCGACGCTTACGGTGTCCGGTTCTAGCAGGTCTTTAGTCGTGCCAGTAGTGCCAAAAATAGGTTTCCACGCTGGAGGCAGTGCCCATCCACAGTCTCTGCCTGCAGAGCAGCGACGGGGAGTGCTCAGAAGACGCGCGACCAGCGCCGCTGCCGTCCCTCCCCCCGCTCCAACCACTCTCGAGTCGCGCCCTGCGAGCTGCTACACGCAGTTCCCGCCGCGATAACGCCGCGTAAAGAGCTCATGAATAAGAGCCCCGTATGGGCTTGAAACTAGTCGGGCTCATCCGATAAAATAAGACGTGAGTATAGCCGGAATCTTAACATTAATTATGAATAAAACTCACGATAGTTCAAATTCAAAAAGATTAAAGCATGTCCCACTGATGGGCATAGGTCTCTTCTGTCCTAATTTTGAAAAAATATTCGAGCTTAGATAACCCACCACGCTACTCCAACGCACATTGGTATGTTACACATATCCCAGCAATTCTCGAGAGATATGCAAGTGGAGGCGACAGAATTAAAATAAACAAGAACTTTATTAGCTATAAATAATATTTTAATCATTTTGTAAAATTAATAATACTTAAATTAAAAATGGAAAGTGCACCGTGTGCTTTTGGGCAGTTGTTATTAAATGGCAACAGGTAATTACAATTTTTATTAGCTACAGCTACAACAAACAAAACGCTTATTATTTAAAATTTCATACAAAACGGTCAACTTCTAGTACACAAAGCCTTATATCCTTATATCGTAAAAATCTTGTACGTCGCACAATCCTAGCCTGATATAAAACCGTCGCTTGTTTTATTTGTATTAAAGTCCATATCAGCACGTTTCTATGGTTGCCCAGTAGTAATATCGTGTGACTCCTTCGAGGAGATCACAGGTTCAAACCCGGGCAGACACCAATGAGTTTTCTGTAAAAAACTCATAACAATAGCTGTTGAATTTTACAAATAAATAAATAAATAAATAAATGTCACGTGCAAAATTTAATTACAAAATCCATCGCTATAACTAAACGCCAGTAATAAGTTATTCCAAAAGTTCATCAAGGTATTTAATTAAAGCGAGTCTGGCATTTGAAGACCGCTTTATTACATTCCTTGATGTTCTTCTTTCAGTTACTTCCTTAATACATTTTGTTATTTATTTGCTAAGGAATACCAGTTATTTTAAACTAGTAATCGCAGCGGATCCGCCTTAAACCGTTAAACAGT
Organism: Morpho helenor; assembly: GCA_029227775.1. Classification (NCBI taxonomy): domain Eukaryota; kingdom Metazoa; phylum Arthropoda; class Insecta; order Lepidoptera; family Nymphalidae; genus Morpho; species Morpho helenor. Next base: position 14,678,476 of record JARGCU010000020.1, on the reverse strand, counting down.
ATTATTATATAGTATAACCGTTATTTAGTATATAGAAAAGTTTAAAACCGTTATATAGTATTATTATATAGTATAACCGTTATTTAGTATATAGAAAAGTTTAAAACCGTTATATAGTATTTTGATAACCGAAAAAATGGTTAAAATGTGTTTACCTTAAATGCTAGACATATGCTTTCGCAGGGAAACGATTTTGTAGTGCATAATTTTTGAATAACTTTCACCGTTTACTTAGTACACGTATGGAACGCTTTAAATTTTTTCCGTTTTTGTAATATTTTTTATTGTTGCTCCTCTCCCATTCATCTTAGCGTAATATAATATAGCATATAGCCTTCTTCAATAAATGGACTATCGTACAGTGAATTGTTCAAATCAGTCCAGTAGTTCATGAGATTACAACAATCAAATAAACAAACTCTTCAGCTTTATAAATTAGTATAGATTATATAAGACTAGCCGACTCTACCAGCTTCACACGTCATCATTCTAATACCCTTATCCCACTCTAAGTGGGGTCGGCACAATATGTCTTCTTCTTCCATTCTCCTCTATCATTCGTCAACTCTGGTGCCACTTTTTTAACATGCATATCCTTTTTCACACAATCCATCCATCTTTATTTCGGCCTCCCCCTAGCCATACGTCCATCCACATTCATATTTAAAACTCTTTTGGTCACATGATTTTCATCCCTCCTCATTACATTACCATACCAACTTAGTGTCGCACTTCGCGTAATAAAACATATTAGGTCTTGTAGATTTTCTCATAACATAAAAAATAAGTAACGGCTTGTTACTATCCTACCGCTGGAAATCTCTCCGTTTTTTGGAGAGAAAGATTGGAGCTTAGACCACGCTGCTCCAATGCGGATTGGTAGGTTACACATATCCCCAGAATTTTCTAAGGATATGCAGGTTTTCTCACGATGTTTCCTTCAACGAAAAGTTTGTAATAAATTTTAAATATCAATCAGACAATTTTTAAAATTAGGCGTTACTTTGCGGAAATCCATAACACAAAAGTAATAATGAAAACGCAATGGAGTCAAATAGTAAATATATATAATGCTAAATATAGAGTGGACAATGCATTTTCATACCTGATACATGCAGGATTCGTAAAAAGACATGCACAAATCTCTATCACCGCCACCACTATACACAAGCACTACATACGTTCACTATCACAAACTCAACAATCGTTTTGCCCCGCAACCGAAATATCATCAGGAGATAAACTCCACACCATTGCTTTGCGATTTTGTCGTGGATTGTCCACTCTACATTTAGCATGATATATATTTACTATTTTACTTCAGCCTGTTAAGTAACAGCCTGTTACTCTCCCACTGCTGGGAATAGGTCTCTTCTCTCCGTTATTGGAGAGAAGTATTGGAACTAAGACCTACCACGCTGCTCCAATGCGGATTGGTAGGTTACACATATCTCCAGAATTCTCTAGTGATGTGTAGGTTTCCTTACGATGTTTTCCTTCACCGAAAAGCGTGTGATAAATTGCAATTATCAATTAGACATATGTTTTACCCTAGACCTCCTCGAAAGTGATTACCGCTGGGCTACCACAGGCTACTCATCGCGGATTATAGCAAAATAATTTCATTATTACTTTTGTATCAATTAGATACATAAGTTTTAATAAAAAAAACTCATTGGTCCCTGCACGGTATTTCTTCTCACCGCTGGGCTATCACATCTAATAACATATCTTAATACATTATGCAGAAATTAATTAATTCCAGCCTGATCTACAACGAGTAGATATTAATTGGTAGAAATTAAAAAAAACATAATTAAGTAGTTAACGGTTGAAAAGGGAAAAAATAATTGCGTACTTAACAACGTTCACAGTCAATTGTAGAGTTCTACAATCACGTAATTAAATGGTAAATAGTTCTGAAGGTAATATAGTTAAGCTTCGTCTCTGGGATGCAATCGAATCTCGGCTCTTGACAATGTAGCGAAAATAGAAAAAGTATCGTCTGGAAGCGATTATTTGCAATCGGAATTCTAATAGAACATTCCCGAAATATATTGCCTTTTCTGAATTTAAATCCACAGATCGTAAAAAGGGCAGATTGGAAAAAAGTATTAACTACTTTTGTGTTTTTATAATATCAGACCAACAGAAAATGTTATATTAAATAATGAAATATTAATGAAAGAAAATACAACTGTGTTTTTAGGAATGACCTTAGATACAAAGATCCAATGGGGACCCCATTTAACAAACCTTTGTGGAAAATTAAGTTCCGCTGCCTACGCTGTTAGGAAAATTAGACAATTAACTGATGTTGACACAGCAAAACTAGTTTATTTTTCCTATTTTCATAGCATTATGTCATATGGAATCATGCTATGGGGTACAGCGGCTGATATTCACAGGGTCTTTGTTTTTCAAAAAAGAGCTATACGTTGTATTTATAATATGAAACCTCGTGATTCTCTTAGGGAAAAGTTCAAAGAAATTGGCGTTATGACTGTAGCTTCACAATACATCTACAGTAATATACTATTTGTACGTAAAAATATTCACTTGTATAGTAAAAATAGTGATAGGTATGACAGACATACAAGAAACAGACATAAACTAATGACGCCTAGATTAATCCTCCAAAAGGTCCGAAAATCATTTGTCGGTCTCGGTACACGTTTTTATAACAAAATTCCTCAACATTATCTAGACTTGCCTTTACACAAGTTTAGAATTATCTCAAAACGATGTTGCTACATAAAGCTTACTATACTATTGAGGATTATTTGAGTGATAGCTTATCTTAACTGCAGTCAGCTACGCATCCAGCTGCAACGATTATGTTGTAACCATCAAATTGTAATAATTTTTTAAAAGATTAGCCGCCGAGTTTCTTGCTGATTCTTCTCGGTAGGAGCAAACTTCCGAATCAGTGGTAGCTTCTTTAAAACATTTGACGATTCAAAAGTACTGTAAACAGTCCACTTGAATAAAGAATATTTTGAATTTGAATTTGAATTTATCATGTTAGCTTCGACCAATATCCCAATAAAAAAGTAGTAATGACCTATTGTTATCCCACTACTGGGCATAGTGCTCGTCTCACTGTTTTTTTGGAAACAAGGGTTTGAATTAACACTCACAACGCTGTCAGGAGGCTGCTACGAAAATCCTTCTATACTGTTGAGGATTATTTAGATGATAAGAATACGTGGATATAGCTACTGTCCGACCCTGTACAATATAGTAACTTAATGTAACTAGTTACTAAGAGCAACCGCCGAGTTTCTTGCTGGCTTTTCACGGTAAAAACAGCTTTCCGAACCAGCAGTAGAGTTGACGATTCAAAAGCAAGTACAAGTTAACGTGAATAAAGAATATTTTGCATTTGAATTTGAATTTATTGTTTGATAAAGTACCCTTTATCGACAGATTATAGATAATGGTGGCAGATAGAACACAGAATGCATTGTTGCTGATATTTTAAGGAATTTTCTCGCTATGTACAAACTCCGGATACTTAAAGGCTTTTTCCACTATATATATACATAGCAATCCCTTTAAATACCTAATTAAATAATCCTAAAATAATTCTTTACAATACCCAAGTTAACAGACAATAATTTGAATACTTTATTCAAGCTATATATATCCACAGCACGCCTTTAAAATACCTAATTAAATAATACTAAAATAATTCTTTCAACTCACAATGTAACTAACCAAAAGCTTAATACGTTATACAAAAATAAGACGCTTATTTTATTTCAAAACTACAAAACTAACAAAAGAAAAATGTAGCTTCATAACTTAAGTGAAACTCCAAGAATAAGCTCACATTTCATGTAAAAAACAACGCTGAATACCTCTTGTTAACTTAAACCCTGTGTCGTGACAGCCTTAATTTTCCGCGTGTGAAAACCACTCCGCCGTAATTCTTACATCTGAGATATAAAGAAAAATGTGTGTAGAAACAGTAAATTAATCTATTTTACAGAGTAGTTTAGTTATTGAATGGATGGGATGTACGCCGTGTGGTATCCGGCTGAATAGAATAATACCACCCTCATTTCTTACCGAGGTGTCGTAAAAGGCGACTAAGGTAAGACGACCGCCGTGTGGTATCCAGCTGAGTAGAATAGACCAACCTCTTTCTTACCGAGGTGTCGTAAAAGGCGACTAAGGTAACACGACCGCCGTGTGGTATCCAGCTGAGTAGAATAGACCACCCTCATTTCTTACCGAGGTGTCGTTAAAGGCGACTAAGGTAAGTTGACCTACCGTGTGGTATCCGGTTGAGTAAAATAGACCACCCTCTTTCTTACCGAGGAGTCGCAAAATACGACTAAGGTAAGTTGACGTCAGGCAGGCGGCCGGTCGTATAATACGTTGCCAAATCATATGACAATATGTTTGTAACATGTTGTGCCGACCCCACTTAGAGTGGGATAAGGGCAGGAGGATGATGATGATGAATGGATGGGATGTGTGAAAAATGATATGCATATTAAAGGAGTGGCACCAGAGTTGACGAATGATAGAGGAGAATGGAAGAAGACATATTGTGCTGACCCCACTTAGAGTGGGATAAGGGTAAGAGAATGATGATGATTTACGCCTTGTGGTATCCGGCTGAATAGATTAGTACCACCCTCATTTCTTACCGAAGTGTCGTCAAACGCAACTAAGGTAAGTCGACCCGCCTTATCGTATCCGGCTGAGTAGAATATTTTTTATTTTATTTTTTTTATTTATTTCATTTTAAAATCAAGTTACATGACTCATAAATAAATAATTATGTTAGTAATACAAATTCTACTTAAAAACTAATGTTAGTAACCTATACTATTTATTATAAATGTAATCGATGTGAATCCTACAGCAGCGGTTCACATACGGACAGTCTAGCCTCTCCGATATCATAATAGACCGCCCTCTTTGTTATCGAGATGTTGTAAAATACGACTAAGTTAAGTTGACGTCAGGCAGGCGGCTGGACATAAAATAACCAAATCATGTGACAACATGTTTATAACATGTAGACACTACTTAGAGTGAGATAAGTGCAGGAGGATGATAACATTTACTACTAAATGTTGGTTTTTCAAAAAGCTTCACTTAGTTTTTCCATTCATTATCTACCTTTTGTTTTTTATCAAAATATAACTTTTAAGTTACGAATAATATTTAATGTTTCGTTACATACCGATTTCAACATTCTCTTCATAAACAAAAATGTTGACGATAAAATATTGCAACTTTTAGTTTAAAATTTTTACGGCTTGAGTTACAATGAATTGCGAAATGAACTTAGAAACTCCTGCGGAGAAATAATAAACAAAAATTAATTAAGTAAACGAAATATTCTTTTTCTTAAATTAGAATTGAATTTAGCAATACTTTTGAAACTTAAAAACGTAATGGAAATGGTTATTTTCAAAACAAATTTTGCAAGGCTTCTGAATTTATTAGGCAATAAAATGTATGAATACAAAAGTTATATACCGGGCTGACTTATAAGATGAAAAAATCCCGTTCCTCTTTCAGGAAGTAAAAAACTATGTAGTATTTGATTTTAAGAGGTTGACATCAGCGATACCTTATTTTCCAAAAGACTATATGCTGTTAGCCCTAACGGCTTTTACAGCGTCACCGGCCGGTACAGGCGAGAGCAGAAGCATCGATGAGGTTGCGAAAAAAAGGTCCTTCGAGCCGGATTCGAACCAGACATTAACTAAATCTAACAACTAGTTTATTATAGCTGAAGTTCCTATACTGAGTTTAGTTATAGGATAATTCCTGTTTTACACATAATTGAGGGTATTGTAACTCTTCAATTGACGAACAAAGATGGCTACAGCGTGTATTCTCTACACGAAGACTTTCAAGAGTCTACCACGAACTATGAAGTGGCTTTGCCGCATAAAAGCCTTTTTAGATGTAGCGCTTCTGACAAGATTCGAGTAGTGGTCTTTTTTAAAGCTAATCGATTTGCTTTGTGCAGTTCTTTATGTAATAGACATCTAATCTTACTTAAAAGGGACAATAGTATACTTCCCCAAACCTATACTAGCGTCTAAGTATAATCCATAAAAGTAACGGCTGTTACTATCCCACAGCTGGGCATTAGTCTCCTCTATCTATTATTTTAAGGAGAGAAGGGTAAGAGCTTAGACCTACCACGCTGCTCCAATGTGGATTGCTAGGTTACACATATCGCTAGAATTCTTAACAGATATGCAGGTTTCCTCAAGATGTATTCCTTCACCGAAAAAAAGTAAAGTAAGTAGCGGCCTGTTACTATCCCACTGCTGGGAATGGGCCTCTTCTCTCCGTTTTAGAGAGAAGGATTAGAGCTAAGACCTACCACGCAGCTCCAATGCGGATTGGTAGGTTACACATATCTCCAGAATTCTCTAGAGATATGCAGGTTTCCTCAAGATGTTTTTCCTACACCGAAAAGCGTGCGATAAATTGCAATTATCAATTAGACATATAAGTTTTCGCAGTAAAACTCATTGGTGCCTGCTCTGGGGTTGAACTCGTGACTCCCTGCAAAGAGTCACAGAGTTTCATCGCTAGGCTATCATAGCTTCAGTATAATACATATTATTATTTAAATGTGAAAGTCTGTTATCATCTTCCTGCCCTTATTCCAGTCTAAGCGGGTTCGGCACAATATTTTATAAACATGTCGTGACATGATTTGGCTACGTATTTTAAGACCGGTCGCCTGCCTGACGTCAACTTATCTTAGTCGTATTTTACGACAACTCGGTAAGAAATGAGGATGGTCTATTCTACTCAGCCGGATACCAAAATGGCGGATCGACTTACCTTAGTTACCTTTTACGACACCTCGGTAAGAAATGAGGGTGGTACTATTCTATTCAGCCGGATACCACACGGCGTAAACGGTAGTTTGATGTTACCAATAAATATATCCATCGTAAAATGTAACCAAAATGATACGATCATTTAACTTCATTGCGTGTACGTAAAATAAAACCTTCGAAGAGGCACTTTAGAAAGTTAACTTTGCTGATATTAAGAGCTGGCTTTTACCCGCTACTTCGTTTGCGTTTACTGTTGTCTTTAGTAATAATAGATGGCGCTTTTCAATTTTATCCTTTTCCTGTATCATTAACAGGATTTCTATAGCCTATATGTTATCTCGGTGTTTAAAGAATAATTGTGCCAAATTTCATCTATATTAGTTCAATGGATTTGCCGTGAAAGAGTAAAAAACATACAACCATACACAGCCGATATTTATAAGATACTAGCGGCCAGCTTCAGATTCGCACGGGTATAAAATATAAGCTTATGTCAGTTCCTATAATTGTTTATTAAATACATCGCCTATCGTTTTATAATTCTTTATACTCTTACTAGCGGCCCGCTTCGGCTTCGCACGGGTATAAAATATATAGCCTATGTCACTCAGTGAAAAAAATGATTAAAATCTATCTAGTACCTAGTTTTGATTTATTCGTTACTGCCCGTGGCCCGCACGCGTTAAATTTGGAGTAAAACTATTCCCTTTTCCCTATACCATAAAGATTTCCAGCTGTCTTTGGAATATCTAAATTCATATACTACTATTTTACTAATTTATTTTTTTCATTTTTCCCTATGTATTTTATTTTTACAATTACTACAGATTGTCTTTACATACAACATTCACAGCTTTCTTATCATTAGACAATACAAACATGTTTTCTTTAGAGGTTACTCTTCAAAAATTTTCATTTAATTAAATTACATGCTGTAAATGGACATATTGATCAATATTAAATCAACAATGTATTTAAGGTACTTAATTTTTTAAGGATTAATGCTGTATTGTTTAAAATTGCTTCGATAATAAGGCATTCTTATTCGTAAAAAAAAATTACAAAAAATGCTATTGTGGGTTATCCATAAGAGATAGACATATACCATCACAGAATTTTTTGCAGACCATTTCAAGTTGTACAAATACTTAATACATTATTTTGATAAATTTCGTAGGGTTCAATGTAAGCGGAAAAAAATGTCATTATTTACGACATTACATTAGAAACCTCAAAAATTACAGTATTTCTCTGTTCCGTATTAAATGTACGTAATAATGTGTTAATAATTAAATGTGTGTAATATTGTACACATAAACCTTAATATTAAATCACATATTTGAAAAAATATGTGATTTAATATTTAATATTTAAATGCATATTTGAATCTGAAAAAGAGAACATACTGTTTTGCTTCATTAAGCGATTAGAAATTTGTTTGAAGCTTAAAGCAAAAAGTAGTATGTATAAAATCGTAAAAAATAAGTACAACATTCCAAACTATGTAGTTTTAAAGTATTGTCTAATGTAATCATTAGCAGCTTAGACAGTCAACACATATTTAATGTTATCTAAGATGGAACAATATTCACTTAACGTATACACAAATTTTCTATAACTAATAATACAGTAATAGTTGCTTCACATAAATTTTCCATGCTCAATATTATATTCAGCATTAAGCCAAAATGTTCCTCACACATTCAATTTTTTCAAAATCTTTGTAACTCTTAAACAATTAAAAAAACCTTACATTTAACTTATAAAAAATATATATTAGTATAACCTAAACAAAATATTATTTACCGTAACTTTCCGACTGATTCAAACTACACATTTTATCACTAATTGCACATTGAATAAATGTATGTCAATAGAATTACGAGTATAATCAAATATTCATGTCAATAGAATTTCAGACGAGCGAGATATAAAGCAAAATTGAATTATGGACCTCCTATGGTGCAAAATTGACACAAGGAAAGATAATTGGCATAAAATGGGACGTTGAGATAAAAATAGCTCAGCCAATGACGAGGGGGAATTGCGAAACGGGATAATAATACATTCGCAGGACAAATTGTAGAATATTAGCAGCTCATCCTGAATGTTGCCATCCGAATTCTGCATTCAGTCACGTCTTAGCCCAAGATAGTACATATAATCGCGTCTCAAACTGAATCTGCGGGAAGCAAAATCAATAAACACTCTGAGATGACTCTCCACATCTCGGTTTAACAGTTTATATAATGGCAGGTTTGTTGACAGTGGACATTTTCTTATCAGCTCAATACGCCTCCGCCCTATGCTTACCACGCCCTTAAACGTGACTGCTGCGTAGCCTTAACTTAAGTATCTTGAGATAACTTGTATGTTATTTCACTGTTTCGGTTAGAATATGTAATGAGGTGACTTACCCGCGATAACGAGGTCCCAGTTTGGGCGCCATTTATCGCGTGATGGCGGCGCGCTTAAACAAAACGATACGTGCGTACGCGGCAATGGCCGGCGCGCGACTGCCGTCAGCCGTGTCATCCAGTAGCGCTTGCGTGCTCGCGGCTAGCGCAGCCGTATAACTAACTACCCACGATTTGTTTTGCTCTCCAAGTTTATCGGTGCAAGAAAATGAGATTACAGCCTGCTATATATGCGACATGCCGCGAGGCATTCCAATGAACGTGGGAACTTCATGTGGTATTTATAAGGGTGATATCTTGTGAATCGTTTTAGGGTCAATATTTATGATTGAGTATGAATAATTATAAGTTATAATAATAAATACGAACGTTGATTTTATATAAAGATCAGTTACTTAAGTTTTTAGTACCCGATAAGTTTTTTAACTCCAAACCAAAGTTAATTATGTTGGTTCATTTTTAATTGATATTTTAAAATATTTGTCAACAAAAACTTACTTTAAAATTACCATTTTTCCACTAGTTAATTTCTTATTTAGGACCCAGTAGTGAATGGCATACTTGAAGATCTTAGACTGTTGACCGCAGTCTATAACAAGGAATATGCTATAGATATTTTTGGAAATTCTGTGAAATTCGAACATTCTGGTCCATTATTTTATCCTATGCTTTAAAAAAAATATAGAGCTCATTATTTAGACGTGGTATCATCATTTAGATATAGTATCATTATTTTAAATGTTACGGCAATTTGAAATCAAATCAGATAGCTGATATGGTTTAATGGCCCAATTAATAGACATTAATTTTAATTCGAGGTACACACACACCTCAGCAGCCTACATAAAAAATTACAGTTAATATAATATAGTAATTGACCACAGGATTTTTTTTACGCTTTGAATAAAAGATATAGAAGATGATGATATAGAAGAGTAAATGACCGTACTCATTCCAGTCCATTTCGTATGTAATGCATAACCTTGACCAAAAGACAAGGTGTGTGACAATATTCTTAAGTATCGTTTTTAAAACGATATTTAATGACGTCAACTTACCTCAGTCGTCTTTTACGACACCTCGGTAAGAAATGAGGATGATTTATTCTACTCAGTCGGATTCCACACAGCGGGTCAAGTTACCTTAGTCGCCTTTTATAACACCTCGGTAAGAAACGAGGGAGGTCTATTTTACTCAGCCAGATACCACACGGCGGGTTAACTTACCTTAGTCGCCTTTTACGACATCTGGGTAAGAAATAAGGCTTGTCTATTCTACTTATCCGGATTCTACACGACGGGTCAACTAACCTTAGTCGCTTTTTACGACACCTCGGTAAGAAATGAGGGTGGTCTATTCTACTCAGCCGGATATCACACGGCGCTTCCAAATTATTAAGTATTAATTTAATATACCAGTTAATTATGACCATAAAAGTTTTCAACATCGCGGAACCCTAACTTCAAAAAAGGAAACATTAAGATTCTTGGCTTTTTGTCTGATCAGATATGAAATACTGCAGTAAATATTTGGAACACGCATGGAATTTTAAGATGTAGATTTTACTTGGATACCAAATTTTTGGGGCGTTCGAACCGAGATCACATATTTGCCATTAATATCTTACTCCATAGAATATTGCGCGTTTAATGGTCTAGTAGTAGTAACAGCCTATATCCAGCTGTGGGATAATAAGATTATCCCACTGTTGAGTGTAGGCCTCCTCTCTCCGTTCTTTTTGGCTTTGCCTCCGTGCAAATCATTTCTCTCTTTTCTAAGCCACATTTGTTTAATTCGCGATAAGTGACTGCATATTGTTGGAGCGCATTGTTCAATCTTATTTCATAAACTTATAAATCTCATTATCTCTAACATAACCACAAACATTTTAGAAGAAAAAAAAATATTTTAAACCTTATTCTTTTATTTATTTATAAAAATATTAAAAAACGCCATACTCGCTTAATATTAAAGAATGTTTTTATTTGGCTCAAACATAATTTATTAGATTTAATACTGGCAACAAAATGAACTGTAACGCCTTGACATTATATTTTGTAATATGGAAACATTATTCTCTTTCTTCCAGAATCAAAAGTGTGACGAGCGTTTCTAAAAATCTGAAAAAGATTTAAATATAACAATGTCGACGCTTGCTGCACCTTTATCTGTTGCAGGCACAAGATATTCTGGAGCGCCAGTAAGAACTCAAAATGGTGAGACTTTAGTATATATATAATATAAACAATGTTTCTGTCGGCCCCGGTAGATCACATGCAATGCATACGGTTTAAACTTTTGTAAAACTGTACGATAATGAAATAAAAATAACTATTTAATGTCAGTATTACAATTAATGTAAAGAAAATTTAATGTTTCATGTACATTTTATAATTTAGCAACCATATTTTAATAATGTTTAACAGAATAACCTATCAAACAATATTAGTCATACATTTCCTACAAAAATTGACGAAATTTTAATTAAATTTAATTTCAAAGTTTATGATTGCATTATAAATATAACATAAACAATACAGGTTTCATATTGAAATTCGACCATAGTCCATTGCTATTGAGTGTTTTTCTTACAATCAACAAATCATTATTTAATTAAATTGTGTTGATCATTGAGTATTTTCTATTTTTTATTTCTGATTTAAACAACCATTATTATCATTTAATATAGATATATTTCTTAACACATTACTATATATCATCCATCACTTCTTGGTAAATTTGTATTTAGTTAGCATTAAAAAATAACTCAATGAAATTAATACTGCATATATTTTATGTATATGTAATTCATATTTTCTTTCTTTTTAGTAATGGCTGCTGCTGCAATAGCTAACATAGTGAAAAGTTCTTTGGGTCCAGTGGGATTGGATAAAATGCTTGTGGATGACATTGGTGATGTCACAGTTACTAATGATGGTGCTACTATACTAAAGTAAGTATCAAAATTTAGACCAAGAAATATATTTATAGTCTTCATCAGTACCTTTTGAGTCTTTTTGACTAGAGTTAAGTTTTTGTTTCTTGTTTGTAATATTAAAGGAGGTAGTAGTCTACACCATCAATATGATCTGTATAAGCTTATAGAACTGTTTCTTTTCATTTTAAAAGTAAAAACTTTTTTCATTTCATATTCCCAATGTGTAGCAAATATTTCAGTCAAAACAGACCCCAATTTCAAGTTTTTGTAAATTATTGTAACTGTTCAGGATGTGCCACGAATAAAACTCCGAATACCATTTTATCATATATTCTTCGCATAACGTCAGTTACATGATATAATACCAAGCCCGATGTCCGACTCCAAAAAAGATGGCGCTAGCCTCCGTCAAATTGATGTTTAATCGTCTTCAATTCTCTGACGGATGTCACATGGGTTGAATACCCGTTTACAAGTGACATCCGGCACAGACTAACAATAATTTACCTAACATTATTATATTAAAAGAGTATATTTTACATTTCTTACTGGTTTATCTTACAAAGAACAACCTTCAAAACCAATGGTACCCTCTTTTCAACATTTGATGATATTGAAATCTAAAAGAACAGAATATTTCCAACTTAAATTAAGGACTGGTATTCCTTACTACTGTAAATGATTAAAGACAGTTCTACATAGAAAAAAAATCACCAAGGATTTTAAATAAATATATGGGACACTTACACACACGGTCGTCTGTCCCCAAAGTAAGTAACTTAATACTTGTGTTATGGTACACAGACAACTGGTGAATATATACTTATATATTTTTTAAATACATACTTAAATACAAATATACACCCAGGCTCAAAGACCAACAAATCCATTTATAGAAAACTAGTGGCCCGTTCCGGCTTCGCACGGGTATAAAATATATAGCCTAAGTCACTCAGTGAAAAAAATTATTATAATCTATCCAGTAGTTTTGTTCTACTCATTACTGCCCGTGGTATCCTATGTCCGTCTCCTGGTTCTAAGCAACCTCTACACCAATTTTCAGCCGAATTGGTTCATCCGTTCTTGAGTTATAAATAGTGTAACCAAGACCAACTTTCTTTTATATATATAGATGTTGGCCCGTTTTCAGGAATCGAACCCGAGACCCGCGGAGTTGAAGGCAGGGTCACTACCCACTGCTCCAACGGGCCAGTCGATTTTTTATAAATCATTATTAATAATAAAGCGAGTCAAAATAAAAAAAGTAGAAAGACTTAAACACATACAAATAACAGTCACTAGAAATATTTTTGTTGTATCTTTGCAGAATAGAGTTTGCTTTGCTTCCTTTATGTGACTTATTATTATAATATTGTCTTTAGAATGTTAGAAGTTGAACATCCAGCAGCAAAAGTGTTAGTGGAGCTAGCTCAGCTACAAGACGAGGAAGTTGGTGATGGCACCACATCTGTTGTCATTATCGCTGCTGAGTTATTAAAGGTAATAAATAAATCCTCTTTAATTTTGAATATTTTAATTCTAATTCTGGGTAGAAAAGACCACCCCCTTTCTTAACAAGGTTCGTAAAATGCGACTAAGGTAAGTCAACCCGCTGTGTGGTATCCGGCTGAGTACAATAAACCACCCCCCTTATTTCTTACAGAGGTGTTTCTAAAGTAAGTTGACCTGACGTGTAGTATCCCGCTGAGTGGAATAGACCACCCTCATTTCTTACAGAGGTGTGGTAAAAGGCGAGCGATTAAGGTAAATTGACCCGCTGTGTAGTGTCCGACTGTGTAGAATAGACCACCGTCATTCCTTACCGAGGTGTCGTAAAAGGATACTAATGTAAGTTGACGTCAAGCAGGCGGCCCATCACAAAATACCTAACCGAATCATGTGACATGTTTTTTTAAATGTTGTGCCCAACCCGCTTAGAGTGGAATAAGGGTTATCAGCATGTAATTATTAGGAGCAGGTGATAGTTGTAACACAGATTTAGTTGTTTGTTTTCAGCTGATATGCAATTTTTATATCACATATTGTATCCTGTGTTATAATCATATATACCTATATCTTCATAATTAATACCAAGTTTCTGTATGTTTTAGAATGCAGATGAACTAGTCAAGAACAAAATCCATCCAACCAGTATTATCTCAGGGTATAGGCTGGCCTGCAAAGAGGCCGTTAAATATATCCAGGACAATTTGACTATCACAGTGGAATCTCTCGGCAGAGCAGCAATTATCAATGCTGCAAAGACAACTATGTCGTCCAAACTCATTGGAGCGTATCCTTTATACATATGCTGTGATTAAAATCTTGATATATTGTGCTAAGTAAAACTGTCTAGTTGACTATTTGGATTTAAGCTATGATAGCCCAGTAGTGAGACTGGAGTTCTTGTTGCAGTAGTTATGATGAAGGCTTGTTACTATCCCACTGCTGGGCCTATGCCCTGAAGAAAACTGAGAAGAGGTCTATACCTGTAAATATTAGGTTGATAGTTATAGTTGATAGTTAGGTTGATAGTTTACACATTTCCCTAGAATTCTCTTGTAATATGCAGATTTCTTCACGATGTATTCCTTCACAGAAAAACGCTGTGTAGCCGGCTGTATAGAATAGTACCACCCTCATTTCTTACCGAGGTGTCGTAAAAGGCGACTAAGGTAAGTTGACCCACCGTGTGATATCTAGTTAAGTACAATAGACCACCCTCTTTCTTACCGAGGTGTAGTAAAATACGACTAAGGTAAGTTGATATCAGGCAGGCGGCCGGTCATAAAATACGTAGCCAAATCAGGTGACAACTTGTAACATGTTGTGCTGACCCTACTCAGAGTGGGATAAGGGCAGTATGATGTATTCACTGAAAAGAGTGTGATAAATTGTAATGGATTAAACACATAAGCTTTGACACAACTCATGGGTGTCTGCCAGGGGTTTGAACCTGTGACTCCTTGAAAGACAAAGTCCTTGATACACGGTCTCTGCACTAGGCTATCAAAATCACTTATGGGGTTAGGCAGGTATAATTTCCTTAACACTTGAATCAGTGATGCAGATTTCTTCTCAGAGATGGTAGTGGATGCTGCGCAGGCAATCAAGTCGATGGACTCAAAAAGCAATGCTGTGTATCCCATAAAGGCAGTGAACGTCCTCAAAGCCCATGGCAGAAGCGCTCGGGAGAGTGTACTGGTTAAAGGCTACGCTTTGAACTGCACAGTTGCCTCCCAAGCTATGCCCAAGAAGATTGTTAACGCTAAGATTGCTTGCCTTGATTTCTCACTGCAGAAAACTAAAATGAAGCTTGGTGTGCAGGTAATGTTTTCTTTAATATTTAAATGAGGTTAATCTTGTATATTTATATTTTCTGAATCTCGGAAATGGCTCCAACAATTTTCATGAAAATCACCATGTTGGGGGTTTTGGGGGAGAAAAATCTGTTTTCGGACATTGATAAAATGCTAAAATGTTGTATAGAATGGATATGACAGTTTAGCTGTCAATTATAAAGTTGTCATAGCATAGCAGTTAATGGGCAGACTAAAGAAGTTATAATAATCCGGATTTAACCCCACCTGCCCACTTATTTTTTCTTTTTTTTTTAAGTTTCATTTTTTTTTATCTTCTTGTAAAATAAAAACGGAGCACGGCTCAGTCACCCAGGTATTAATGTTTATATGAAAAAATCAACAAATACACTAAACCTACTAAATATCACTATGAAAATATTTCAGGTTCTAGTCTCAGATCCAGAGAAACTCGAAGCGATCCGTGCCCGCGAGCTCGACATCACCAAAGAGAGATTGCAGAAGATCCTATCAACGGGTGTCAACGTGATACTGTGCTCCGGAGGAATCGACGACTTGTGCCTTAAATACTTTGTCGAGTGTGGTGCAATGGGTGTGAGGAGATGTAAGAAGGCGGATCTGAAGAGGATTGCCAAGGCAACGGGGGCTGCTTATCTCACGTCACTGACAAATATGGACGGTAAGTACTACCACCTAAATAAGAGTTTATTCCTATACACAATGGATATTACACATCATCATCATCGTCCTGCCTTGCCGTGTAGTATCCGGCTGAGCAGAATAGACCACCCTCATATCTCACCAAGGTGTCGTAAGAGGCGACTAAGTTAATTCGACCCGCCGTGTGGTATCCGGCTGAATAGAATGGATCACCCTCTTTCTTACCGAAGTGTCGTAATAAGCGACTAAGTTGACCCACCATGTGGTATCCGGTAAAGTAGAATAGACCACCCTCTCTCTTACCTAGGTGTAGTAAAATACGACTATGGTAAGTTCAAGTCAGGCAATCGGCACCTCGGTAAGTAAAAGGGCAGTGTTTTCTATTCAACCAGCTTCCACAGTGCAGGCTGACTCACTTTAGTCGCCTTTGACGACACCTTGGTAAGAAATTAAGTTGGTCTATTCTACTCAGCAGGGTACCACACGCCAGGGTGCCAGTGAATGCGTGTAGTGTATGTTTTGTGGTTTCGGTGGTGGAGGTTTGTGCATTTGTTTTTACGAATTTTGCATGTATCAGGTATAAAAATGAATAGTCCATTCTACATTTAGCATTTTATATATTTTCTATTTACATAATCGTAAATAAGAGCAAAATTATTATTTATTGCTGTTGTATTTTTTTATTTCATTTTATTTTTATGTATGAAAATTATGATTATTTTCAGGTGAAGAAGTATTTGAGCCAAGCATGATCGGTGAAGCAGCTGAGGTGGTGCAGGAACAAATTTGTGATGATCAACTCATATTAATTAAGGGGTAAGTGAAAATTCTACCAATTTCATTTACATTCTTTGTCAACACAAAAGGTACATCAGAAGTCTTAGATTGTTCGTCAATGTTTCTTTTAGGTCTTATTTCATTTATCGACGTTTTATAGGGCTTATTTCATTTATCGACATTTCCTATAGGCCTTATTTCATTTGTCAATGTTTCCTATAGATATTATTTTCATTGGTCGACTTTTTATATAGACCTTATTTTATTTGTCGACGTTTTATATAGGCCTTATTTCATTTCTCAATGTTTCCTATAGGCCTTATTTCCTTTGTCAACATATCCTCAGAAGCTTTTTTCATTTGTCAACATTCCCTAAGAAGCTTATTTCATTTGTCAAAGTTTCCTGTAGAGCTTATTTCATTTCTCAATGTTTCCTATAGACATTATTAGATTGGTCAACGTTTTATAGACCTCATTTCATTTGTTAATATTTCCTATAGTCCTTATTACGCCTTATTTCATTTATTGGCGTTTCCTATAGACCTTATTTCATTTGTTGTCGTTTCCTATACGCCTTATTTCATTTATCGGCATTTCCTATACGCCTTATTTCATTTATTATCGTTTCGTATAGGTCTTATATCATTTGTCAATGTTTCCTACAGCCCTGATTTGATATTTGTTGCAGTCCGTCCGCCCGCACCGCCGCGTCCATCATCCTGCGCGGGCCCACCGACGCGTACTGCGACGAGATGGAGCGCTCCGCCCACGACGCGCTGTGCGCGGTGCGCCGCGTGCTGGAGTCGGGCCGGCTCGTGCCGGGCGGCGGCGCGGTCGAGGCCGCTCTGTCAATATATTTGGACAACTTCGCAACCACTCTGGTAAATATATAAATTTATAGACTAAATTGTTTTTCCCCTATTCCTAAAGGAATATCGTTTTTTTAATTTTTTATGTTAACCTAGTATATAAGCTGCATTTGTAAATCATATATTGCTCTAGCGAATTAGCCCGCCATGTGGTATCCGGCTGTGTAGAATTGACCAACCTCATTTATTACCGAGGTGTCGTAAAAGGCGACTAAGGTAAGTTGACCCACCGTGTGGTATCCGGTTTAGTAAAATAGACCACCCTCTTTCTTACCGAGGTGTCGTAAAAGGCGACTACGATAAGTCGACCCGCCGTGTGGTATCCGGCTGTGTACAATTGACCAACCTCATTTATTACCGAGGTGTCGTAAATGGCGACTGAGTTAAGTTGACCCACCGTGTAGTATCCAGTTTAGTAAAATAGACCACCCTCTTTCTTACCGAGGTGTCGTAAAAGGCGACTAAGATAAGTCGACCCGCTGTGTGGTATCCGGCTGTGTAGAATTGACCAACCTCATTTCTTACCGAGGTGTCGTAAAAGGCGACTAAGGTAAGTTGACCCACCGTGTGGTATCCGGTTTAGTAAAATAGACCACCCTCTTTCTTACCGAGGTGTCGTAAAAGGCGACTAAGGTAAGTTGACCCACCGTGTGGTATCCGGTTTAGTATGTGTAGAATTGACCAACCTCATTTCTTACCGAGGTGTCGTAAAAGGCGACTAAGATAAGTCGACCCGCCGTGTGGTATTCGGTTTACCACCCTCTTTCTTACCGAGGGGTCGTATAATACGACTAAGGTAAGTTGACGTCAGGCAGGCGGCCGGTCGTAAAAACGCAGTCAAATCATGTGACAGCATGTTTATAACATGTTTTGCCGACCCCACTTAGAGTGGGATAAGGGTAGGAGGATGATCTAATGTATGATTGTAATGTATTTAAAATGTGTTCAACTGTTTGTTACAGAGCTCCAGGGAGCAGCTGGCGATAGCCGCTTTCGCTCAGTCCCTGTTGGTGATACCCAAAACGCTAGCCGTGAACGCCGCCCGGGACGCTACAGACCTGGTGGCGAAGCTACGAGCATACCATAACTCTTCGCAGACTAAAGTAAGTCAAGTTCAAATTGCCAATTGCTAAATATTTTACCGCTCAAATCGACGTCAAAGATACAGCAGGCCCAGAATGTCAAAACAAAACAAGTTATCACCTATTAACTAATGTGTTTATTTTTTTTTATCTATTTGGACAGGCAGTTGTTGTTACGTATAAAAATTACATACAATATAACTAGAAACAAAAAATTTTTAACATGTACAACTTATGAAAGTGTCACAGCATGTACCAATTTTTTTTTAAACAATATACATAAAAAAATTACATTAAAAATTTAAGCGAATGACGTTTCTATTATAATAGGTAGAGAAAAAAAACAATAATATTTACTGTGAACGAATCAAATAAGCAAAAACTTCAATTAAGTTAAATTCTTAGATGATGTAGATTGCATCTAATTAATCTGTTTTTTTTTAAATTTATGTAAAATGTCATCTAAAATATCTACTTCTCCGCAGATTGAAATAAATAATTTACAGTGTAAGAATAATTATTTATTTATTTATTTATTTATTTTATTAGGTCCGCCAACAGAGTATACATTTTTTATTAGCTTAATTACTAATTTACATTCTAAAAGTCTAATGCTACCCTATTTATAAGTGGACACAGCATGCTCAAAAATACAGTACATATGATCCTTATAAAATTGTCAACATATTAGAATTTCAAAAGTCAAGAATATATAAAAAAATGTCATTACAATAGTCAGAGATAAATGTCAAAATAGCGAGTAATAATAATAATAACAATAATAATTAGACTACAATAGTGATAAAAATAAATATAATATATTTAAAATTTGTATTAAAATTTTACATTATTAAATAGTAGTAATTAGTAAAAGTACATTATTAAATAATGTACAGGTGTAATAATTAAATAATGTACAGTGTTACAATGGGAGATACTAAGTAAGGATCAAGTTAAATTTAAGGACCTAACAAATAGCTTTTAAACTATTTACTAAGTAAAGAAAATTATCGCCTTAAAAGTCGAATCACCAAGTTTTAAGGTTATACAAGTCATTTTTGGATTTCAAAAATATCACATTTTGTAGTTACAATTAAAGAAAAATTATACACAACTAGTTTTTACCGTGACTTCGACTCAACTTCAGCGTTAAAATATCCTCAATTATAAACTATATTTGTAGTTGTGTACTAGAGAAATTTATTTGAATAAAGATTATTTTGATATATTTTTCCAGTTCTTGAAGGTAAAACGGGAATTTTTCCATGTATATGTTAGTCGAAAATGATACGTTTAAATTGTTTAAACAGACAGACTTTAACATGTATAATATTCCCAAATTAAAGGTAGAATTGAAAAACTTTAAAAGCCATTCCAGAATTGTATATTTTTCAGGTTGAACACGCGAATTTGAAATGGGTAGGCCTCGACCTGACTGAAGGCACTCTTCGGGACAATCTAGCAGCCGGCGTGCTCGAACCCGCTATATCGAAGATCAAATCGCTCAAGTTTGCCACTGAGGCAGCTATCACTATCCTGCGCATAGACGACATGATCAAACTTGACCCTGAACAGAAGGGCAAGAGTTATGAAGACGCGTGCAACGCCGGGGAGCTTGATTAGTGCATTTAGTGCTCGTTTAGTTTTAATACCAGTGCTTTAATAAAGTATTTGAGTTCTTTTGGACCATCACACGAACAGTTTAACAATTGATATATATTTTAATATTAACTGAGGCGAAGTTATATTTAATAATAAATAATACAAAACTTATATCAGTGATTTTATGTGACCTTGTACTATAAACAAATCAGTAGGTTGATATAAAAATTTAAAATGAGTTTAGAACATAGAGCGATAGGCGAGAGAGATGAAATTGAGTTATAATATTTGAGTAAGGGAATCATAGTCAGGCCTGTAAGTGAGAATATCACAAAAATAATGAGAAGGAAGATGTCCTATACTTTATCTTTGTCCAATCACACATAAAAAAGAGAGACAGAGATACACCCTCATAAAAAGAAATCTTTATTGTACACACACACATACACACATTTTACACACACACACACATTTTAGGCTAGCTTCTCTATTCTAGTATATAACTATGGAAGTACTTCAAAAATAGACATCATTTCATATGATTAAGGTCTACTTTACATAAAGTTTTGTTTATGGAGTTAAATACATAATGCATAAACGGTCACTAAGTTCTGGTATTTATATCATTGGAAAATACAATTTTTTGCGTCTTAGCTTTTGAAAAGTGAAAAATTACTGAAGAATTAATTTTTGTATAACAGACATGACATACTTAAAATATGCAACATTTCTAGCATTCTTAAGAATATACTATGCTAAACTAAAAGTACCTCCTTTATAACATATAGAAAATGCTCGCTAAAAATAGGGCTAAATTATCAATAATAGGTGTAAACCTAGACCAATTTTCGACTTATATTTTTTATTATGTTTCAACAGACAAACTAAATAAAAACATTTTATGGAACTAAGGTCAGTTTTTTGTACTGTATACTTGTACCAATTTTTAGTTGTAATGTTTATTATTATTAACAAAATACTGACCATTGCAGGGTGGGGTTACTATAGAAATTATAAATTAACAATTAAAAAATGCATTTGTTGTAATTAATTTTACAGAATATGGATTTAGTTTCTTCGCTTACAGCATTATTGTTAGGTTTTAATGCTAAGGTCATTTTGGCATACTAAATTATAAAATAAAATTTAATTAAATATATTTTTGTTTTTTTCTTTACATATTTGAAGTAGGAACCTATATACTTCTAGAAAGCATATAAAAAGGAGGAAGTCTGTGGACCTAAAAACTGAAAATTTACAAAATTAATGAAATATTTTTTTTGCTATACTTATGTAATCCGTGATAAATATTATAGATGTATATTTATCATAGATTTTATAAAAATAACATTTTTATTACTTTTGTATTACGAGACCACTGCAAAGTAAGTAAGCAGGTGGTGAGTGGTAATTGATTGGAGTCCTTTAAAATTAAATAATCTCTCAATCTTTAAAATTCTCGCTATACATGTTATTCTACTCTTTAAAGAATTTTGAACGAGACAAAACATTCTTTACAAAAAACGTCTACTTGCAGTCATTAAACATATTTAATTCAATTGTATAATTTAATTTAATTGTATCAACATTCAAGTTAATAATACGGTGCAGTACGGGTGTTAATTTTGCTTATCAGATTCCCGAGTAGGGCTACAAACTACTGTTACAAAAAGTATTAAACTATTTTAACTACATTATCATTTACTGGAAAATTCTATTTTTATTATGAATCATAATAAAATTCTTGTACTTTAAATATTTTTTATTTTAAATATAATTGCAATCATTATTTATGAGTTCTTGCCAGCGTGATGGAATTCTGTGTCGCATTTTTTTTAATTTTTTATCTTTGGGCCAACAATTAAACCAAAGAAAATTCTTCGTCGTTCTTGAATTTAATTTAGTTTTCCCTTTAAATAAATTTTGTAAGAAGAAAAACTACATTTTATTTGTTTCATTTCAAAAACGCACAAATGTTTCGGTTTCCGGTAGATCTAATTTTTTTATTGTTAATAAAATTTAAAACTATCCAAAATACTGTTTTAGTATCTAAAATGCCACACACAAAGTGTTAAACTTCGATATTTACTTAAACATATTTATTTTATCAATAAAACAATATTTGTTATAATTATGGAGACGTATGAATTAAAAAAAAAGACTAAATAAATAAGTTGTGCGAAAACTTTAAAAAATTAGTATTTTAAAAGTTTAACAAGTTAAATACAGTTAGTTTTTTTTAATTAATCATTTATATTCTTCTCAGACCAAAATGTACTTTATTTTTGTTTAGCAAAAACTTGACATCCCTATTCTTAAGTGTTAATGTTATTATCTGCGTATAAATAATGTCAATATTTTGGTATCGCTTTACGCAAAGCAAATATTAGATAAACGTTATCTACTGTTTTTATATGCACTTAAAATAATGATCGCACTCGTATTGTAATAATGTTTTTTTCCATAGTGTGATTAAGTAAAATGGTTTTAATATGGAAATTATGTGCTCCACGACTAACCTTGCGTATTTCTCGTTTATCGTTTTGCACAGATCCAAAGGTCAGTAATTATTAGTAAGTTGATGAAAATAATATACGATATATTCTCTAATTTGATCATTGACATCTCATTTTACAATTGCTCGGACATCACCTGTAACATGGTTTGAAATACTATTAAATATTCTTTGATAGCAAACTTTCCTTGTTAACACCAGTTATAATTTATTATTCTTGTCATACTTGTTGTTTTGTGTACTAGATAATGTCTGTATACTTTTATAATATTCCAGTGTTTAAAAATACTAATTTACCATTTTGGACTTTCAGGAGGATAAAATTAAGGTTGGCCAATATGAAATAAACTACGTAAAAGTTGGCAGTGGCAAACATAATGTGTTCTGTGCACCTGGGGCGTTGGGAACTATATGGACAGAGTTCAAACCCCAATTAGAAGGGTTTGATAAAGAAAACTTCAGTTTAGTGGTTTGGGACCCTCCTGGTTATGGTAAAAGTTACCCTCCTGAGAAGAAATTCTCTCTTGATTTCCTGGAAAAAGATGCTGATCTTGCATATGAATTTATGAAAGTAGGTATCTATATATCATCTATATTTATTTTTAGTCAAAGGTCTTTTATCATAATTATTAAATTTGAAACTTCCTACAAAAAAAAGCTAAAATCTAAAGTAAAGACTATCATTCTCAAAATTGAAAATCGTTTTGTAATTTTGTTGTAGTGGTTGTGGGGTGAAACAATTGTTGAGTTTGTGATAGTGAACATGTGTAGTGCTTGTGTATTGTGGTGGTGGTGGTATAGGTTTGTACATGTGTTTTTACCATGCCTGTACTTTATTGAAAAGGATAGTCCTCTCTACATTTAGCATTACATATTCTTTCTATTTACTCTTTCGCAAATTATAGCAAAATAATTTTATTATTACTTTTGTATAATGGATCTCCACAAAGCCTAATTCTATAAAATATTTGAAACTTCCTCTTTATTATCATGAAAAAGGTACTATAGTATTTATATGTATGTTTTTTGTAGCTCCTTCCTTGAAACTTTCTTCCTTTAGACAATAGAGTGTTCAACTCACCAGACCACATTAAACCAGCATAGTGGGCTCTAATCCTTCTCTCTAACAGAAAGAGATGGCTATTATCCAAAATGGGTTAGTTATAGGCTGTGTTACTTTGCAGATTTTCTTTAATCATATCTTTGAGACGTGTGGTATCTGGCTAAGTACAATAGTACCATCCTCATTTCTTACCTAGGTGTCGTAAAAGGTGACTAAGGTAAGTCGACCCGCTGTGTGGCATCCGGCTGAGTAGAATAGACCAACCTCATTTCTTACCGAGATGTAAAAGGCGACTAAGGTAAGTTGACCCACCGTGTGGTATCCGGTTTAGTACAATAGACCACCCTCCCTTCTTACCGAGGTGTCGTACAATACGACTAAGTTAAATTGACGTCAGGCAGGCAGCCGGTCGTAAAAACGCAGCCAAATCATATTACAGCATGTTTATAACATGTTATGCCGAGCCCGCTTAGAGTGGGATAAGGGCAGGAGGACACACATTAATTTAATGTACTTTATTATTTCTTATATTGATTCTTGGTATGTATTTTTTTTATGAGAAATAATTTTTTTTTTCATTTAAGGCATTACAAATAACGAAGTTCTCAGTGCTGGGTTTTAGTGATGGCGGCATCACAAGTTTGATACTAGCTGCTAAATATCCAGATGTTGTCAATAGACTTGTTGTCTGGGGAGCTAATTCTTTCATATTGCCGATTGAGTTAGAAGCATATAAAAGTATGTTTGTTAAGTTATAATATTAATATTATACAAAGTCTATATTTAAATATATTAATTTCAATCAATTTCGTTTTAACAGAATGTGAAAGTAAGCGGCTCCTTAACTTGCCAGTAACGAAACTTCCGTACAGTCCGCTTAACGAAACCCCAAAATGCACTTAATGATAAAAAAATCGATTTTAATGAAACCTCTGCTTCGCTTAACTCTCGCTTGAATAATCTTCCTACGTTATTTCCTTCATGCGATATCAAACGCATTAACAACACCTCCGTACATTTCGCTTAACGAGACTACAATATGGCCCGCTTAACGAAACCTCCGTACGTTCCGCTTAACATAACATCCGTACGTTGTGCTTACTCGCATCACGGCTTGACGAGTTAACTAATTATGTATATTTTTTCTTTTTCGTCTTTCTATCTAAGATCATTCTCAAGACTGTAATTAGAAATTATATCCTTATTTTGACACTGGGATTAAGCTCATTCTGTGATGAAGCAATCCTCCTTATTAATGTATATATAACTTTTTTTTAGCCTTCATTAATGTTTTTTCCTTGGTAGCCTTTTCAAGCGGAATTTGTTCGCATTAACGTTCAGAAGCATTACTCTTTTTCAAAGTATCACTTGAGATTGTCGACCAATTCGCCAATACAATTCTCGAAGTTTTGTTCTATTTTAGCTTTTATATGATCTCTCCATTAATCTTCTGTCTAGGTAGATGTATTTAAACTTCTTTAATTCTAGGAATAAGAGATGTTAGCAAATGGTCAAAAAGACTTGTAGAACCAATGGTAGATATATATGGCGAAAAGACGTTGGCTAAATATTGGGCGGATTGGGTCGACGCAATGGAAACCATATATCACACTAATAAAGGCGACATCTGTTCGGACCGCTTGAAAGATATAAAATGTCCCACGTTTATACTGTATGGGGAGAAAGATCCGCTGGTGGATCGAGTACACGTCTCACATTTACACACACATATAAGCGGATCTAGGTGAGTATTGAGATAGTATAGGTAATATATTAATAATAGATGTAACCCCTACACTGTAGATATCCCACGAAGGCGCACGAAGCGTTTAGATTCCTCTTTTCTGCGTGCGTTTTCCTTTTTTTCGTGCGCACAGCACGGGAATGAAATGCTCTCCCAGCATCTGATTTTCCTGACTGAGTATAATATGGGTATTTTTAAAACTAAAGTGAATAGGCATCTTCTAGGCAAGCGCGTTCCATCTTAGACTGTATCATTGCTTATCATCAGGCATGATTACAGTTAAGCGCTCGTCTATACACAATGAATAAATAAAAAAATACGCGAAGCGCGACAATTTTCGCTAAAAAACCCATTAAACGTTACGTTCTCACTTATACTTTCCGCTTAAAGAAACTTGCGTTCATTTCGCTTAGCTAAACCAAACGCGTTTCGCTTAACGGAACCTTCGTACGGTCTGCTTAACGAGATCCAATACGTTCCGATAAACGAAACATCCGTACGTCGCATTTAACTAGATCAAACACGTTCCGCTTCATGGAATCATCATCTTCCTGCCCTTATCCCACTCCAAGTGGGGTCGGCACAACATGTTATAAAAATGCTGTCACATGATTTGGCTGCATTTTTACGACCGGCCGCCTGCCTGACGTCAACTTACCTCAGTCGTATTTTACGACACCTCGGTAAGAAAGAGGGTGGTCTATTCTACTAAACCGGATATCACACGGTGGCTCAACTTACCTAGTCGGCTTTAACGACACCTCGGTAAGAAATTAGGTTGGTGGAAGAATTAAGTTACATTTCCTATGCTTATATATCAAGACGTAACTTTATTCTTCGGATTGGGCGAAATGTATATTCATCTTCCTGCCCTTATCCCACTCTAAGTAGGGTCGGCACAACATGTTTTAAACATGTTGTCACATGATTTGGCTACGTATTTTACGACCAGCCGCCTGCCTGACGTCAACTTATCTAGTCGTCGTCGTATTTACGACGCCTCGATAAGAAAGAGGGTGGTCTATTCTACTTAACCGGATACCATACGGTGAGTCAACTTACCTTAGCAGGCGGCCGGTCTTAGAATGGGATAAGGGCAGGAGGATGATGACATTGTAATTCTTATTTCAATGCCGTCTATGACATCGCCTTACGAACTATTAAAGCTTATGAAACTAGTGTTTTCTTGATATTTCAAGTTATGGGTCTCTTTTAAATTAAATATAAATATATTTTTCGGTCACTTTAATACTAAACGTGCGAAGTATTATACTCTGCAGTCCTTCAGTCTGTTTCCATAACAAAAGGCATTTTCTCAATGCGGTTCAATTCGCACGTTAAAAAATAAAGAAACTTAATAGTAGTGTGGATAATAACCTGTTTTTTTATAGGATATACCTTTACCCTGAAGGCAAGCATCATATACATTTAAGATACGCTGAAGATTTTAACAAGAGAGTCCAAGAGTTCCTACTGAAGCCCTAGTCAAGAAAAAAACTTAATGTTTAATTAAATTTATTAATTGAATATATTTAATTTTAAATAAATGCATTTTTTTAAGCAACGTTCATTTTTACGTTAACTGTATGTAAGTATGTATGTATGAGTGGTTAAAGTTTTAAAAGTTTATTAGACGTTTGAGAAACTTTAAGCGATTTTTTTATATTTTATAATTTTAATTACCTTTTGATCTTTTGATTAGGCAAAGGCTAGCGATTTTTTCCCCTTTAAAATAAATCGATTTGTAAAAAAATCGATTAATGCTTTTCAAAATAATCGATTTTTCTATTTGAAAAGTTGCCTTTTTTAATATTAATAATTAATTAGAATAAAGGCTAATTAAAATTGGGCCAACTACCAATAAATAATAACAGATGCACTGTCAAATTCGATTTAAAAAAGGCTGTAGTTTGGTTAACAAAGCATATAAACAAAGCAGAAAAAGCATAATTAAAATAATTGATTTTTAAAAATCGATTTTTTATTCACATCCCTAGCGCTAGGGCGGCGCTGCAGACATTCGAATTTCGAAGATGTCTATTCGCCCCGCGCCCGGTGTTGCACTCTTAGTGGATTTTCCACTAAAATTGGTGGTTTTAACTACCCATTTAGTGGCCAAATATTGCTTTTAGTGGCTAGTGGTTTTTTTTGGTGGTTTTGGTAAAATATATTAGTAGATAAAAAGTTAAATTTACTTCCATTTTACGATGATTTTTATATAAATGTTCATTTTTCTTTTTGAATATTCTTATATATATAGGTGTACAAAATTAAATCCGCTGTTTGCTCATGGTTGGTGTTAAATCTAAATGAGCATATGAATCGGATATGACCATATCATATTTTTATTTTTTAAGAGTACGACCTCTGTCAACAATATTGACTCAATATTGTTTGTCATTTCATACAAAATCATACTTTTTTCTATCCATAATTATGGCTTGTTTTGTACCAAAAAAAGGCATTTCCGGGAAGCTCTACTTTTCTGCTTTAATCTTGAGAAATCAGTTATTGAATCATATTGAATGCTTGTAGAGGTCAGCGGTGTATACTTCTGATTGTTAGTGGTTTTCTGGTGGTTTTGAAAGTTGAATCTGGTGGGAAGCTTTTTCAACCGTTGGCAACACTGCCCGCGCCAGTTTGGCGCCAGTACACAAACTGCTCGGATACGTCGCCCGCCCGTGAACTTTCTCTTCGAATCGATAGTTATATTAATTGGTTATTGTATTTTATTATTGTTATTGATCTTCTAAACAATATAAACCGCTTCATTACACTTAAAAGAAGGTTCCAACCTTCGTATTGTAATTAATATTTATGCATTTAACGAAAAATAAATAAATAATTATTATTATTAAAAGCATGCGTGCATTAGCAATATTATTTAACAATAATTTTGTTTAGTTTCATATTAAATCATTGCAATACCACCGTGTGGTATCCGGCTGAGTAGAATAGACCACCGTCATATCTTACTGAGGTGTCGTAAAAAGCGAATAAGGTAATGTGACCCAAACTGTGGTATCCGGAGGGTTGGTAAACATTTAAATGTAATTAGCATTAAGAATTGTATTTTTTTTAAAAGAGCAACCGCCGAGTTTCTTGCTGGCTCTTCTCGGTAGGAACAGTTTTCCGAACCAGCAGTAGAGTTGACGATTCAAAAGTACTTGTTTATAAGTTTATTTGTATAAAGAGTAATTTGAATTTGCTAACCCCACTTAGAGTGGGATAAGGGCAGGAGAATAATGATTGCAATAAAGTGTCATGCATTGTATTAGGGATGTATCAAGGTTATCACATTCGCGATAAGTATTATCTGAGTATACGAATGTTAGTAATTTTGTATCGCTTTATGCTAGAAAAGTATTAGATAAACAATATCTGCTGTTTTTATATGTACTAAGTGCGTGTTCAAAGTATATTTTTACCATAGTGTAATTAATAAAATGAAATTAATACGGAGAATATTTGCTCCGCGACTCAACGTGCGTATTTCATGTTCATCGTTTTCCACAGTTCCAAAGGTTAGTAATGGTTAGTAAATTGTTAATAGGATATACGCCGTGTGGTATCCGGCTGAATAGAATAGTACCCCCTCATTTCTTACCGAGGTGTCGTAAAAGGCGTCTAAGGTAAGTCGACCTGCTGTGTGGTATCCGGTTGAGTAGAATAGACCATCGTCTTTCTTACCAAGGTGTCGTAAAAGGCGACTAAGGTAAGTCGACCCGCCGTGTGGTATCCGGCTGAGTAGAATAGACCACCCTCATTTCTTACCGAGGTGTCGTAAAATGCGATTAAGGTAAGTTGACCCACCGTGTGGTATCCGGCTGAGTAGAATAGACCACCCTCATTTCTTACCGAGGTGTCGTAAAAACGACTAAGGTAAGTTGACCCACCGTGTGGTATCCGGTTTAGTAGAATATACCACCCTCTTTCTTACCGAGGTGTCGTAAAATACGACTAAGGTAAGTTGACGTCAGGCAGGCGGCCGGTCGTAAAAACGCAGCCAAATCATGTTACAATATGTTTATAACATGTGCCGACCCCACTTAGCGTGGGATAAGGGCAGGAAGATGATGACTGTATTAATATAACAAGTAAAGTCAAAGAGGCTATTAAAACAGGTTATAACAATATTTCATGCCCCTACTGTTAACTGTTGAGGGATTCCCCCGTCTGGAGCCAATCCTGGCCGGATACCACACGGCGTTGTTATATTAATACAGTATTGAAATAAAATATGAATGGATGTGTTCTGGACTTTCAGGAAAATAAAATTAAGGTTGGCCAATATGAAATAAACTACTTAAAAGTTGGCAGCGGCAAACACAGTGTGTTCTGCGCGCCTGGGGCGTTGAGAACAATATGGACAGAGTTCAAACCCCAAATAGAAGGGTTTGATAGAAACAACTTCAGATTGGTGGTTTGGGACCCTCCCGGTTACGGTAGAAGTTGCCCTCCTAAGAAGGATTTCTCCCTTAATTTTCTGGAAGAAGATGCTGATTATGCATATGAATTTATGAAAGTGGGTATTCATATATCTATATTCATACATCTATCTACATAAAAATATAAGGAATTATAAAACGATAGGTGATGTATACAATAGACAAAGCAGGAACCGACATAAGCTTGCGGCTCCTGCTTTGCGCCTTGCAAAAGTACGTAACTCGTTTGTGGGTTTTGGTATAAGATTCTATAATAAAATTCCGCAATCAATTTCAGCTTTGCCATTACAGCAGTTTAAAAACACTGTTAAAAATAGGCTGATACAGAAAGCCTACTATACTATTGAAGATTATTTAGAAGATAAGAATGTGTGGATATAGCTCTCTTTGAACCTGTACAAGACAGTAACGTCTGAATGTAAATAGTATTAAGAATTATATGTTTAAAAGAGCAACCGCCGAGTTTCTTGCTGGCTCTTCTCGGTAGGAATAGCTTTCCGAACCAGCAGTAGAGTTGAAGATTCAAAAGCACTTGTTTACAAGTTTATTTGAATAAAGAATAATTTGAATTTGAATCTATATTAAACAAAGTCCTCAAATGTTGCCTGTCCGTATGTGATGGATTTTCTCAAAATGTTCTCAACAGATTTTGGTACAATTTTTACTAAAAGGCAGTTGTAAAATTCGCCAGCTGGGCCAGCTTTAGTCGCGTACGTCACGAAAACTAGTAGAAATACACTATATTAATGTACTAGATAATTGTAGATCTTCAAAAAAGTCCGCGATAGCATGTCTCTTTCTCTTATAAGTATGTGAGCAGAGAGAAAGCAGTTATTGTGAGTAAATAACTCACAATAACTGCTTTCATATTAAAAATTTCGAGAGAAAATTTGTGACACTGATTTCTACGTGGACTAAGTCGCTGGCATAGCTATTATCTACTATAAATTCTTAAGCCTTACTTTACAGGCTACTGCCTGTATACACATGGCATTTATGGTTTTGATACCAAAAAAAAGTAAGTAATGGCCTGTTACTATCCCACTGCTGGGCAGAGGCCCCTTCTCTCCGTTTTTTTTGGAGAGAAGGATTGGAGCTAAGATCTACCACGCTGCTCCAATGCGGATTGGTAGGTTACACATATCCCCAGAATTCTCTAGAGATATGCAGGATTCCTCATATTTTCCTTCACCGAAAAGCGTGTGATAAATTGCAATTATCAATTATTTTTATAATATCAATAATTTTTACTAGAAAACTCATTGCTGCCTGCCCGGGGTTTGAACCCTAGACCTTCTCGAAAGAGGCGCACGGTGATATCGCTGGGCTACCACAGCTTGATACCTAAGCGCCATAAGAATTCAGTATAATAAGGCAAACCGAATTCCTATGAAGCTACGTAACATAGTCTGAGTAGAATAGACAACCCTCATTTCTTACCTAGGTGTCGTAAAAGGTGGCCGGTCCTAAAAACTAGCCAAATCACGTAACAACGTGTTTAAAACATTGGATAAGAAATACTCTATTATTCTTATATTAATTCATGTTTTCAAGAAATTATTTGTTTAAGGCATTGCATATAACGAAGTTCTCAGTGCTGGGTTTTAGTGATGGCGGCATCACAAGCCTGATACTAGCTGCTAAATATCCAGATGCTGTCAATAGACTTGTTGTCTGGGGAGTCAATTCTTTCATATTGCCGACTGAGTTAGAGGAATATAAAAGTATGTTTGTTATATTGTAATGTAAATATGATGTACAAAATTAAAATTTTAATATTATTTTTACTAGCTTTTATCCGCAACTTTATTCGCGTGGACTGTCGCGTGGATCCGGCAAAACAGATTTATCATTTTCTCATAGTTTAATTATTTTACTAAATAACTCGTACGAATTAAATTAAAAATATATTAAAATAGCTCAGTTAAATTTATCTAATAAACAAAAACCGAAATATATAAAAACTTTCTTAAAATAACTTGTCGACGTAAGTTTTTTTTCATTCAATATGCATATGGAAATAATAATCATCAAATTAAAAAATGACTATAAAATATTTTTTTCCGTTTTAGACGCGATCAAAATCGATTGATTTACTACTTTACTCCTCTTTCTATTGACAGAATAACCAGAATTGAAAATCGCTCACCTTATCCGATAATCTCTGTTCGGGCAATATTTTCCACCGAGGGTAATCGGGGCTTACTGCACCTGAGGTGTAGGTAGGTGGCAAACTAATGTCACACAAAGAGAAGATCGGTCGGCCGCGCAACTCGGTGCACGGACCTCTCAAGTGAATAACAATAAATATCGGTGTTCGGTGGATTAATATATATAAAATAAAAGGGATAATTTGGTGCTTGTGTATTTAAACTGTATTACGGAACAATTTAATTGGTGATTCTACAAATATAGCTGGATTCAGTTTTTTGTGGTTATACTCCGGCCGGAGCGACGTGGACGCCACAAATTAAGAAGAAGCCTCCTAAGTCAAAGGTCAGTACTCCTTGATTGCTCGGGGTGGAGAAATTGCCGGTTGTCTGCCTATCCTACCTATGCTCACCAACTGCAGCTATCGAAGGCACGCAGTAAGCGCGAACATAGTTCTTGTTCCATTCGAGTCGGATCGTTCGATTAACGAACAGGGCCATAGTATTATTTTTAGTACTAGGTTAGGTTTTATAGGCAACCTAGGTATTTTCATTCGGCGGAATTTTCGGATATTTATAGTGATTCGGAATACGTTAAAAGTAATAACAAGTTTATAATTTTATATGACTCGGCATTTAAATCGGTTGTTATCTTATTATTTTATAGGCGAGTAATATCGGAAATATAATTTATTTTTCATTTAATATAGTTCGGTTATTTTGTTCAGGTTACCTACTTAATTTTATAAAAATGTCTAAGCCATTGCTAAATAGATTTAAAACTCATTATGACTGGTTCGTTCATTCCTTAGACATTGCAAACAATAAAACTTACGAGTCTGTTGTTATTTTTGTGCGGTTACGTAAATTGGAGGAAAGATATACCTTGTTGTGCGCGACTTATGAGGCATTATTGAATGATATTGATGATTCGGACGATGAACTTGTTGTTGAATATGATAAAAAATTTAGAAAAGCAGAGGAAATTTATAATCAACTGGAAGCGATATCAGCGACTTGTCCTAGTTTGAAAAAGGAGCAGGAGGCGCAATCCGGTGCGCCCACGGCTAGATTGCCCACGATTAATCTTACGGTTTTTGACGGCGATGTTTATTCGTGGACGAGTTTTATGTCGTTATTTAGTTCGTTAGTTTTGTCTCGGAAGGATATTTCTAAAACGGAAAAATTTCATTATCTTTTCTCTCACGTCGAGAGGGAGCCTCGGTCTTTAATTAAACATTTACCTATGATAGATGAGTCATTAGATACGGCGTTGGATATTTTAAAGGGTCGATACGACAACAAAAGATTGTTGGCGGACAGTCACATATCTCGGATTTTACATTTACCGGTATTAAATAGATTATTCGGTCTTAGAACTGAGATTTTAAATCCTTTATTAGAATCAACTCGCGCGCTAGAAAATTTGGGTTTTCCTGTAATCGAATGGAGTTATCTTTTACTCCATATAACTCTTAATAAATTACCTTCGGATCTTAAGAGCAGGTTCGAACATAAATACGGCGGAAATAATAGTGCGATGCCAACATTTAATCAGTTGTTAGATTTTTTACAAAACGAATGTCGACTAATAGATACGTCATCCCCGGACAGATCGGCTAAAGGAGGTTATCAACATAATAATTATTCGAATAAGAATAAATATATCGGTCGCGTTGTTCATATTACGGAAAATAAAAATAAAACTTTAAATCGGTATAGTTGTTTGTACTGTAAAATGACTAATCATACTACATCGGATTGTTTTAAATTTATAAGACTTAACCCACAACACCGGCGGGATTGGATAATGAATGGTGGGTTATGTTTTAAGTGTTTCGGTCGGCACACGGCGGCTTCGTGCACTGCACATGTGCCATGTGATCAGTGTGGCAATGTCGGACATCACAAGTTAATATGCACGGTAACTCGTAAGGAGAAGGTGAGCCCTTCACCACCGCGACATGCAATGGTTTCGTTTCATCGCAATAAATTCGGTTCAAGACACGACAGGTCATCTGCGAGCAGTGCTAGTGGGAGCCCGTCTGCCCCAGATAAGAGATCGGTGCATCAGTCGAGATATAGGCAGTTCAAGGCCGGACGCCCTTCAACAGAAGAACGCGTGCGCTCGGAGCGCTCGGGACCGAGTCGGCCTCGGCGCGCACATGATGAGCAGCGTGACACGGCGACAAGCGGTACGTGTGCGTACCCTCGCGACCAAACACAATAGCAATTAATGATTAATAATAAAATTTCGGTTTCGGATAGTTCGGTCGGCTCGCGTGATTCGGTTATTTCGGCACCACAATTATCGGATAATGTTGTGTTACCTACGGTTATCGTTGAGGTAAAAACGATTCATAATTATTTTATAAAAACGCGAGCACTTTTAGATCTCGGTTCTCAGGTAACGTTAATAAAAAGTGATTTTGTCACTCGGTTAGGCTTGAAGCGGCATTACTCACGCGTACCTTTAGTAGGTATTGGCGGCTTGAAGACTGATGATAGCCAGTCAGTTGTTTTGATACATTTTAAACCTAGAAACTCGGATAACGTATTAATTTCGGCTTCGGCGGCGGTTTTAAAGAAACCTACTACTTATTTAGCTCGGAGACTTAATGTTAGTTGTAAAAACTTAAATATTTCGGATAACGGTTATTCTCACATGCAGGAAATAGATATCATATTCGGTTGTGATATATTAGGTAAAATTTTGAACGGTAGTAAAATTAATTTAGGTAAAAACGGTCCTTATGCATTAGGTACTATATTTGATTTTGCAGTTTTCGGTTCGGTACGGTCAGAAAATAATTCGGATATTTTTGTTGGAAACACTTTACTAGAAGCTGTTGAAAGATTTTGGCGTTGTGAAGAGCCACCTCGGATTAAAATTAAAAATCCTTTAGATATCGAGTGTGAACGTTTGTTCTCATCGACGACGTCCCGCGGACCGGACGGTAAATACATTGTGCGTCTTCCACTCTTACCGGAGAGTGATAGACAATTGCTAGGCGATTCTAGAGGTAAAGCGTTACAACAGTTTTTCTCGTTAGAACGGAGAATGGAACGGAATCCACAATATCGTGAAAAATACGTCCAGTTTATGAAGGAATATTTAGAACTCGGACATATGAAAGTTTCGAGTTTCGATTATACGTCGGGCTTAGAGCATTACTTTATTAGTCACCACGGGGTGTTTAAAAAATCGGGAGATGTAAATAAAATACGGGTTGTTTTTAACGGTAGCGAGAAAACAAATTCGGGCGTTTCGTTAAACGATTGTTTATATTGCGGTGAGCGGCTTCAAAGTGATATTACGGATATCATTATGAATTTTCGGTGGCATCGTATAGTTTTTACTACAGATGTAAAAATGATGTTTCGGCAAACATGGGTACATCCCGATGATCGCAGGTACCAATTAATATTTTGGCGGTTTTCGCCTTCGGATCCATTAACGGTTTATGAGCTAACGACGAATACATACGGACTTAAATCCAGTCCTTTTATAGCGATACGGTGCTTGCATCAATTAGCATATGATGCTTCGGTAAAAATAAATTCGGGTACATGTAATGATTCAAATGATAATGAATCGGTTCAATTAAAAGACATGCCGCGTTCGGCGCAAATTATCGTAAAAAATAGTTATGTTGATGATTTGAATGGCGGAGAAGATACCTTAGAGAAGGCTCTTCAACTGAGAGACGAGTTGATCTCGCTCATGAATTCGGCGGGTTATCAGTTGAGAAAGTGGTCTAGTAACGTGCCACAACTGCTGGACGGTTTACCGGCAGAACATTTAGAGTCTCCACGGTACTTTGACGGTTTTGACAGTTGCGGTCTTATTAAAGTTTTGGGTATACAGTGGAATCCAGCTTCGGACAATTTTACTTACACGGTTAATTTACCTTCGGACGATAAAGTTACTCGACGTAGTATTTTGTCATTGATCGCACGTTTATACGATCCACTCGGGTGGATTTGTCCTGTCATATTTAAGATGAAACTTTTATTACAGTCATTACTAGGTGGTAGTGATGACTCTCGTAAGGTGGACTGGGATAGCCCAGCCCCTTCGGATATTATCGGTCAATGGAAAGATTTAGTTTCGGATTTACCATTTTTACAACAGGTTTCTATACCTCGTTGCTTAAAACCGGACGGTGACGCCCGGTACAGTTTGCACGGTTTCAGTGACGGCTCATTATCAGGATATGCGGCGGCGGTTTACATACGCGCAGAGCGTTCGGACGGGTCTGCTATCGTGCGTCTACTTATTGCGAAGTCTCGAGTAGCCCCTCTGAAGACGAAGCACACGATACCGAAATTAGAATTAAGCGGTGCGGTTTTATTAACTACGCTTCTAAATCATGTTGTTACTGTGATGGAAAGTAACATCAAATTTGAAGAAATCGTAGCTTGGTGTGATAGTACAATAGTGTTAGCTTGGTTGCGTACCCCGGTGCACAAGTTGCAAATTTTTGAAGGAAATCGGATTTCGCAAATCAATTCATCTAAAGTGAATATTACTTGGCGGCACGTTCCCAGTGAAATGAACTGCGCGGACGTCGCGTCTCGCGGTTGCACGGCGGCGGTATTATTGCAGCATGACTTGTGGTGGGATCCACATTGGTTACGTCAACCTGCACGAACTTGGCAAAAAAATTATTTAGAATTTCCCTCAGATTTGTTACCCGGATTACGTGTGAAACCTAAAATAATTAATTACGGAATTTTAGATACGGACTTTGATCTTATAAATCGGTTTAGCTCATTTGAGAAATTAATTAATGTGACGGCTTATTTACTTCGTTTTACGTATAATTGTAAAAATAAAAATTCTCGCGTATACGGTAATATTACAGTGTCGGAGAGAAGAAATGTAGTCTTTTATTTAATAAGATTAGTGCAATCAGCTTATTTTGGTGAGGAAATTTCAGATTTAAATTCGGGTAAGGCTATCAAAAGTTATTTACGGCGCTTAAGTTTATTTATAGATAAAAATAAAATAGTTCGTGTCGGCGGTAGAATTAGGGCTTCGGATTTGTCTTACGATGCTAGGCATCCTATATTGTTACCAGCAAAGGGTAATTTTACGGAATTATTGGTTCGACATTATCACAAGGTTTATTGTCACGTTGGAGCGAATACTTTATCGGCTATTTTGTCTAGGAATTATTGGATAGTTTCGGCACGGCGTGTCACTCGACACATTACGTTCAAATGCATTCAGTGTTATCGGACTCGGGCGAAACCGACACAACCTTACATGGCAGATTTGCCGTCGGATCGCATCAAAGGTGTACGACCTTTTGTCGGCGTCGGTACGGATTTTGCTGGCCCGTTTTTCATAAAGTCTACTACAATGCGAAATGCAAAAATTCAAAAATGTTATTTATGCGTGTTTGTTTGCTTATCGTCTAAGGCGGTACATTTAGAGGTAGTTTCGGATCTTTCGGTTGAAGCTTTTGTAGCAGCCTTTACTCGGTTCGTTTCGAGAAGAGGACTTCCCTCTTTGGTACGGTCGGATTGCGGTACGAATTATACGGGTACGGATAAGTATTTAAAGGAGTTATATATTTTTCTTCGTGATAATCATTCGCAGTTAGAACGCGATTTAAGTAAAGAGAATATAACATGGTTATTCAACCCACCAGCGAGTCCTAATCACGGCGGACTCTTTGAAGCGGCTGTCATGTCTGCTAAAACTCACGCTAGACGCGTTCTCGGTGACTCTCGGCTTACATTTGAGGAACTTACGACGTTCTTCGTAAAGGTTGAGGCTATCATGAACTCTCGGCCATTATGTCCTCTTAGTACGGACCCTACGGACTTGGAAGTCCTAACTCCAGGGCACTTCTTAATAGGACAACCGCTGGTAGCCCTTCCAGAATATCCATATACGGAAGTTAATATAAATCGTTTATCTCGGTATCAATTAATTCAAAAGATGTCACAACATTTTTGGTCTCGTTGGAGAAATGAATATCTCCATACCTTACAACAACGGTATAAATGGACTTCGGTTTCGGAACCGCCTAGATTGGATGATCTAGTTTTAATTAAAGATGATAATTTAGCTCCACTACATTGGAGACGCGGTCGGTTAGTTAAATTATTACCCGGCAAAGATGGTATTATTAGAGTCGCGGAAGTAAAGACTCAGGGCGGTATTTTGACTAGGCCTATTTCGAAATTATGTCGGTTGCCTTTGGTGAGTGTAAGCAAGGAGAGCCTTGCTTAGGCGGCGGGATGTTCGGGCAATATTTTCCACCGAGGGTAATCGGGGCTTACTGCACCTGAGGTGTAGGTAGGTGGCAAACTAATGTCACACAAAGAGAAGATCGGTCGGCCGCGCAACTCGGTGCACGGACCTCTCAAGTGAATAACAATAAATATCGGTGTTCGGTGGATTAATATATATAAAATAAAAGGGATAATTTGGTGCTTGTGTATTTAAACTGTATTACGGAACAATTTAATTGGTGATTCTACAAATATAGCTGGATTCAGTTTTTTGTGGTTATACTCCGGCCGGAGCGACGTGGACGCCACAAATTAAGAAGAAGCCTCCTAAGTCAAAGGTCAGTACTCCTTGATTGCTCGGGGTGGAGAAATTGCCGGTTGTCTGCCTATCCTACCTATGCTCACCAACTGCAGCTATCGAAGGCACGCAGTAAGCGCGAACAATCTCAATTTTGTTTTTATTAATGTCAACTGCGAATAACAACGTTCTATTGAAATCACGGCTACTAATGTCGTTAATATAAATTGTAATGCAATTAACCGCAGAGCAGGGTTCCGAGGAACACACTGAAACCGCTTTGCGCCAGCCCTGAACAGTTAACAATGTATGTAATATAGTATCTTTTTTCTTCAATTCTAGAAATGGGAGATGTCACCAAATGGTCGAAAAGACTTGTAAAACCAATGACAGAAATGTATGGTAAAGAGGGGTTTCCTAAATATTGGGCGAATTGGATCGATGCAATGGAAACCATATATCACACTAATAAAGGCAACATCTGTTCGGATCGCTTGAAAGATATAAAATGTCCCACGTTTATACTGTATGGGGAGAAAGATCCACTGGTGGATCGAGTACACGTCTCACATTTACACACACATATACACGGATCTACGTGAGTATTCAGATAATGTAGGTAATATGTGAAGCACGACAATTTTCGCTTAAAAAACCATTAAACGTTCCTCAACTTCGCTAAACGAAACTTGCGTTCATTTCGCTTAGCTAGACCAAACGCGTTTCGCTTAACGGAACCTCCGTACGGTCTGCTTAACGAGACCTAATGCGTTCCGATTAACGAAACGTCCGTACGTTGCGCTCAACTAAATCTACCACGTTTCGTTTCACGTCTCATATTTACACACACATATAAGCGGATCCATGTCAGCATTAACATGTAAAAATAAATAGTTACCAGCGCAACCAAACGCATTTTGCTGGACAAAATGCGTTTGATTTTATCAAAAATTCGTTTGATGAAATCAAACGCATTATGATTAAAGCTGTGGTAGCCCAGCGGTAACACCGTGCGACTCTTTCGTGGAGGTCACGGGTTCAAACCCGGGCAGACACCAATGAGATTTTCTGTTAAAACTTGTGTCTAATTGATAATTGCAATTTATCACACGCTTTTCGGTGAAGGAAAACATCGTGAGGAAACCTGCATATCTCTAGAGATTTCTGGAGATATGTGTAACCTACCAATCCGCATTCCAATGCGGATTGATAGGTTACACTACCACGCTGCTCCAGCAGCGTGGTAGGTCTTAGCTCCAAACCTTCTCTCCAAAAACGGAGAGAAGAGGCCTATTCTCAGCAGTGGGATAGTAGCAGGCCGCTACTTACTTACTTATGATTAAAGAAACCTTCGTTTGTTCGCTTAGCGAGACTGCAACACGATTCACTTAACGAAACCTCCGTAAGTTTCGCTTAGCGAGACCAATCGATAATGAAGGAGAAACAAACATATTGATAAAGGTTTTTTTTAGGATATATATTTACCCTGAAGGCAAGCATCAAATACATTTAAAATACGCTGAAGATTTTAACAAAAGAGTCCAAGAATTTTTACTGAAGAATCAGTGAAGAAAAGTAACTTAATATATTAGTACATTTTTTAATTAAATATATCTAGTATTAAATAAAATTGTAATGTCCATTTTTAATCTAAGTGTAACAATACATATGCATTTTATTAAAAATTTATAGTGTCATAATACATTTTATTTATCAATGGATCCTTTTTAAAGCATTATTAACCTTAAAAGATTATGTAATTGTAAACATTCATATTTAAAATTATGGTATGAATCTTCTGGCCAAAACAAATGTAAGATTGTAGAAATTGCGCCAAAAAGATTCCATATAACTTATTTATTTATTTATTTAGAATGTAGAAGTCCTGATCATATTTCGAAACAGACGCAACGAATGCAACGAACCCGAAAAAGAGTTTTATTTTTTTTCTTTGTTGTACATACATATTAGAGAAACAAAAATTAAAAAAGCACATGTACAAGGGCTTACTTATCCCTTAAAGTGATCTCTTCCAATCAACCTTTGAGTAACAGAAGAAAAATAGCAAGAAGTTAAATACAGTTAAATAGAGACAAAACAAAAATTACGAAAAACTATATACATAGATTAATATTTGCACACTTTAGACAAAAGAAAAAAAAGATGCAATAAAGATAAATGTAATTATTTAAATTTATATAAACTTTATTTTTTACTATGGATTTTATTGCGCATACTATTCCAAAATAGGTGTAACTTCCAGACAAAAAAACTGCCATCGATTTACAAATAAAACAAAACATTATTTTTTTGAAGTATTTGTTATTTAAAGTAGATATATTTTATAATTTTTATTCTATGTACCCTTTACTAAGTATAGGCCACTATTTCATTATAATCTAATAAAATATATAATTATTATATACATATAAAATCGCCGACTAAGGGCCTAATAAGAAACCTCAGGGTCACTCAGCGGACGATGGGGCGAGCTATGTTTGGTGTATCACTACGCGTTCAAATCAGGTTCAATGAGGAGATCCGTAGAAAAAACATGAGTAACTGACATAGCTCATCGTGTCGCGAATCTGAAGTGGCAATGGGCGGGCACATAGTACGTATAACCGATGGGTGTTGGGGTCCTAAGGTGCTGGAATGGTGACCTCGCACCGGGAAGCGCCGCGTCGGTAGACCCTCTAGTAGATGGACTGACGACCTCAAAAAGGTCGTGGGGAGCCGCTGGATACAAGCGACAAAAGATCGTGTGTTGTGGAGATCCCTTAAAGTGACCTACGTCCAGCCGTGAACGCCCATCGGTTCAAATAGAAGAAGAACAAAAGATTTAAAATGCTTGCAGTTAAGTATCTGGGATTTATTCGTCATTACGCTGGAGAAGAAATTCTTGGACTCTTCTATTGAAGTCGTCAGCATACTTAATGTGGATGTTGTGCTTGACTTCGGGATAAAGATGTACTCTGTAAGAACAAAATTTCAATTATGTGAATTAGAAAGTTATTTTAACTTAATAAAGCGACTCTTTGATACTAGTATAATCTTACTAATATTATAAATGCGAAAGTTTGCGAGTATAGATGTATATTTGTTATTCAATCAAGGCGAATTCGATGAAATTTGGGACAATTATTCCTTATACACCTTGGTAACATATAGGGTATAGAAATCCTGTTACTTCTACAGGAATAAGATGATATTGAAAAGCCTCATCTAATAACCAAGCTATCACACAACAACTGTCCACTCAAACGTAGTTGCGGGTAAAAGCTAGTTAACTATAAATCAGTATACCTACTAGCTTTTACCCGCGTCTTCACTCGCGTGAACTATTGTAGCGTTATAGGTTGATAATAGATGGCGCTTTTGAGTGTCATCCTATTCCTGTAGAATTAACAGTATTTCCTTAGCCTTCCTTAGCCTGTTTGCGCTAATGGCTTTGACAGCGTCACCGATAAGACGGGCGAGCGCAGAAGCATCGCCGGGATACAAGGAATAATTATGCCAAATTTCATCATATTGGTTCAGCGGATTCGCCGTGAAAAAGAGTAACAAACATTAATCGATACTCACAAACTTTCGCATTTATAATATTAGTAGGACATATAGAATTAAGCGTTATTCTGCGGAGATCCATAATACAAAAGTAATAATAAACTAGAACTACAAATACATTTAGCATTATATATATTTTCTATTTTACTTCATCGAAGATTATAGCAAAATAATTTTATTATTATTATTGTATATTAAGTAGGACTTGTTTTTTCTGCAAATGTTTGTTGACAGTGTTCAAAGAAACAAACTACAAACCTAGAATGTTTAATGCGCCTCCTTAAAAATTCTACATGCGAAATGTCCACCATTAGGTCTTTTACCCCGTGCAATATTAGTGTCGGACACTGTATGTCCGTCAATAGATTATCGTAAACGTAATATTTGTAATTTTTTTGATAATTTTCAATCCATATATTCAGTTTTTCCGTGAGAACTTCTTTTCCATAGATTTCCATCATCCGCTTCAGCGCTGGTTTGCTCCAGTTTTTCAAGTCTTTGAGTCCTATAATTGATATAAATTCTGAAGGCAACTGAATTCTTAATTCAATGCAATTGAAGCCTAAATTCATTGACCTTTCTCATTTAAAACATCATCCTCCTGTCCTTATTCTAAGTGGGGTTGGCACAACATGTTATAAACATGCTGTCACATGATTTGGCTACGTATTTTACGACCGGCCGCCTGCCTGTCGTCAACTTACCTTAGACGTATTTTTGACACCTCTATTCTACTCAACCGGATACCACATGGTGGCTCAACTTACCTTAGTCGATTTTTGCGATACCTCGGTAAGAAATGAGGGTGGTCTATTCTGCTCAGCTGGATACTACACGGCGAGTCAACTTATCTTAGTCGCCTTTCACGAGACCTCGGTAAGAAATGGGGGTGGTCTATTCTACTCAGCTGGATACTACACGGCGGACTGTTCTCAGTCAAAACATGAAAAGTAATTCAAACGATGTAATATTTTTTAAAATACATGACATACAGAATGGTGTGTCAAGTATTAATTATTATTTTTAAAAAGAAACACTTTTTATAGAGATCGACGATTAGTATATAGGGTAAGCAAGATGGAAGTAGTAGGCAAGATGGAAACTATCTACCAAAACCTAACCTTGCAACTTAGCGCCCCAGACCACACATACACGGATGCAGAGGACCATCTTGCATTTACGAACGGGAGATCCATTCGGCCCGTGTCACCTAACGGAGTTAATTCGTGTTTCTTTTTTCACAGCAAAATATTACGAATTTGTTCGATTTTTGTGATAAGATTATATAAACGAGGTGAGTAATATTACTATTATGCATTTATATAAAGGATCTCTTAGGAATATATTGTGAGAATTGATATTGAAATAAGAGAAATAATAAAGCGTTTTTAAAGTATTAATATTATTACCAGAAAGGGGCTTATGGGCAAGATGGAAAACAGCACTTAAGGGCAAGATGGAAGATTTTTCAAATTGCCCGCGCACCTTATTTAATTTCTGATTGTA
Organism: Morpho helenor; assembly: GCA_029227775.1. Classification (NCBI taxonomy): domain Eukaryota; kingdom Metazoa; phylum Arthropoda; class Insecta; order Lepidoptera; family Nymphalidae; genus Morpho; species Morpho helenor. Next base: position 14,634,438 of record JARGCU010000020.1, on the reverse strand, counting down.
GTTTGTGTTACTAATATTGTTGCTTCTTATTGTTTTTAGATGGCGAATAAGTATAGAAGGAAAAGTAATAGAGGTTTTGTAGTAATAACGCTGCAGTTATAGCATGTGAATTAAATACCACTGTGACAGATGAAAAAGAGAAAAATAAAGACCTTAAAGTTACTGAAGACTTGCTTTAAATAATGATAATGATCCATAATTGAAAATCATGTGATGCTATCAATGATTCTGTTGAAATTAACAATACTAACAAACTAACTAGTGTCGATGATTAAAAGCAGAAACAAGAAGAGCCACTTAATTTTTACGATAAATGGAAAGAAATTACTGAAGAAAGTATGTTTGAAACTTGTTCCAGTGTTGTTCGTAAGAACGGGATCAATCCATCCATCAACTTCGTACGTTATTTTTTAAACTAAAATTCTTTAGTCACCAAAATTAAAGTCAACTAAAAAAAAACAAATTTTCGTCCTAAAATGCTATTGAAATGAAAAATGAGATGAAAGCGAAACCAATATATATTAATAATAATACCACCAATAATAGTTAATCGGACCATTAAAAAACAGGAAAAGAAAAGAATATTGTACAAAATTAATAACATTCTTCACAAAATTATGAGTTCTGTATATTATGTGAAGAATTTTATGTGAACCACACTCAGAAGACTGGATGCAATGTGAAATATGTACCTATTGGTTGGGCATATGAATTATCTAGCGATACAGAAGATACGGAAAGGAGTTTTATGCGCATAAACTTGTAAATGTAGTGTTTTCCAGAACATTCCATCTTGCCCGAACAAGCTTTCCATCATGCCCTCAGGGTAAGGGTAAGATGGAATTTTGGAAGTTATTTTTTAATGACTCATTAAAGAAAATCTACTTATTATTAATAATTTTTGATTGCTAAATTGGTTAATTGGATAGTATCACTTTCAAGACAGAACAAAATTAAAGTTGCATATTTCGTTGTTTTATTTTTTTATACATCATAAAGTTAAGTCTTCCATCCTGCCCTCCTTTCCCCTACTTAGTATTATTATGGGATTTTATATTTAATTTTGTTCTGGAATTTTTATATTAAAAATTATCTCAATAATAATTTGTGAAGGTGGTAATCATTTACAATATAATTCACATAGAATTTGTTGTAGGTGGAACGCTGTTTACGCCAAGGTTATACATGTACAGATAAGATTTTATAAAAGATAACTAAATATACCAAAAATATTAGTTTAAAATTTAAATAAGCCAGTAAAATGTACACTTACTCGAATAATTATTCACTTCGCCTTGCCGTACGTGAGTTTTCGCACCCCATACAACCAATTTGTTAACCACTTCTGGGTGTTTTGCAGCAAGCATGATCCCCGAAATACCTCCACTGCTCCACCCCATGAACGAGTAGTTAGGAATTTCGAGTGCCTTAAAAAAGTAGTAAAAAAAGAAAAAAAAAAACAAAATAAAAGAAAAAGTTTTTTTTATTCTTTTCTCGTTATACTCAATTTAATTTTTGTACATGTGAATCACCACCACCACCATTTCTTACAGAGGTGTCGTAAAAGGCCTCAGTTAAACGGTAAGCCTATAACAGACAGCCTATAACTGGATTTGCAGATAGGATCTGTTTGGAGAAATATTTTTTTCTTATTTTAAGTGTTACATACAAATAAACATATTTGAACTGTCGAGAAACACTTCCTTTTGGGTCAATTCGGCCAGATTGAGGTGATAACTTCCACTATCTCGATATATACTTGATTTGACTGGCTCGTTGGCGCAATGGGTAGTGACCCTGCCTTCGGCTCCACGAGTCGCGGGTTCGATTCCCGCCGAGGGCCAACATTTTCTTTAAAATGAATTTGTTGGTCTTTGAGCCTGGGTGTATATTTGTATTTAAGTATGTATTTAAAAAATATATAAGTATATATTCACCAGTTGTCTGTCTACCATAACACAAGTATTAAGTTACTTACTTTGGGGACGGACGACCGTGTGTGTAAGTGTCCCATATATTTATTATTATTTATAAAAAGTTGCACCCTTTTCTCCTTTATGACGTAAAGTTATAAAGGAGAATAGGAGGAGGCCTATGCTCAGCAGTGGGATAGTAATCGGTGTGTCACAAATTTATTCACGAATTGAAATTTTGAACATAAAAGTCGTTATCGTGATTTAATAAAAGGAAGTTTTTGAATGACATTCATCGTTTACTTAGTGCACGCAAGGAAAGCTTTAAATTTTGCCGTTTTCGCAATATTTTTGTTGCTGCTCCTCTTCTATTCATATTAGGGCGAAGTTATACTTATTCTTTAGCCTTCCTCGATAAATGGACTATCTTACACTCAAAGAATTTTTCGATCCAGTAGTTCCTGAGTTGAATCAGTCAAACAAACACTCTTCAGCTTTATAAGTATAGATGATATTTCGGAATTAGTTAATACCTTCATTAATTCGTAAGCAATATTCGCGTTTCTCTCCATGAAATTTTCCATTTTCTCGTCTTCTGGCAAGAAGCTCTTCCCAGAGCCCACGGGGTCATAGGCCACCAAACTGAACTTGTTTCGATCGAAGCTGTCTATTTGATGCTTGAAGTCGCTCCATATAGTGCCTAAACTACCTGGGACGCATACAACATGATGTGGACCGTGACCGACTTGTGCATAATTTATCATGTACTTCCCGAGTTTCATTTTCTCTTCCTGTAAAAAAAACGTCGTGTGACATCCGGCTGAATAGAATACCACCCTTATTTCTTACCGAGGTGTCGTGAAAGGCGACTAAGGTAAGTTTACTCACCGTGTGGTATCCGGGTCAATAGAATAGACCATCCTCTTTCTTACCGAGGTATCGTTAAAGGAGACTGAGGTAAGCCGACACGCCGTGTGGTATCCGGCTGAGTAGAATAGACCACCCTCTTTCTTACCTAGGTGTCGTAAAATACGACTAAGGTAAGTTGACGTAGTCAGGCGTCCGCTCATAAAATACGTAGCCAAATCATGTGGCAACATGTTAAAACATGTTGTGTGAATTTTTATTTAGAATTTTTAGAGGGGGACAATTTTGTAATGCATGATTGTTAATAACTTTCACCGTTCACTTAGCGGACGCAAGGAAAGATTTAAATTTTGCCGTTTTCGTAACATTTTTTATTGCTGCTCCTTCTATCCATTTTAGCGCGGTGTTATATAGCCTGTAGCCTTCCTCGATAAATGGACTATCTTATATTCAAAGAATTTTTCAAATCGGTTCTGTAGTTCCTTAGATTAACGCGTACAAACATACAAACTCTTCAGCTTTATAGATTAGTATAGATATAGATTATAAATATACCTTAATGGAACAAGACGTCGAAATCGACTTTCCGACGTACTGGAGTTGATAATAGTTAATGCGCGGTAACTTTAAACACATTATATTCATGTTAGATGTGATAAACCAGCAAAGGTTGCGAAGGAAGTAATTTCAAACTATGAATATATTTTATATATTATTCTAGAAAATAAATTTTATACAAATTTTAACAAAATAATTTCTGTAATTAGGCGTTACTTTGCGGAGATCCTTAATATAAAAGTAATAACAACATTATTTCGTTATAATTCCGCGATAAAGTAAATGGAAAATATACAGAGTGCTACCGACAATACGACATTAAATAACTTCGCTGCTCACTTGGAAGTATTACATTACTTTGGTATAATTCAATGTATTTAAATATAGAATTTAAGAAAAATATATTTTCTAACAAACTAAGTACGTTTAAATTGCGATTAATAACGAAACACGCTCATTCATTAGGGTTCACTCACCTTGTAGTGCGTACGGCGCTCGGTGTAGATATGATGATCGCCGCGAAGATCAAACGGACCGGTGAAATACAAAGGTCGCGGCGCGTGACCGCAAGGCCAAGGCCAAGGCCATTTTTACATTTTTGATACAGAGGAGTATAATATTGTTTATAGGGTTTATTTTTGTATGGCATGCTGCTATCGGTCATTGATCCATATACATCATGAAGTTTAATTTCAAAATGAAAAATAATATCCTGTGGCTAAAGTACTTCATTGAATTAACTGAATTTTTTTATGTAGGCTGCTAAGGTGAGTAACTATCTAGGATTAAAATTAATGTCGTATCGTCGGTACCACTCTGTATATAATGCTAAATGTAGAATGGACTGTCCGTTTTCAGTCATTGAATGAGTAAACAAAAAGACTTTAATAGTCCATACTTTCACCAAGGTCTGTAAATGAAAGACCACAGTTCACCATAGCCCCATAGCCGTGTGGTATCCGGCCGAGTAGAATAGACCAACCTCATTTCTTACCGAGATGTCGTAAAGGGTGACTAAGGTAAGTTGACTCACCGAGTGATATCCGGATATGATACCACGGTACGAACTATTTAAAAAAAACTAGTGTTTTCTTTCTCTTCCAAGTTATGGGTCACGTGAACACTACTTTTGTAGGCGCTAAGCTACTCTTTATTCCAATTTTCAACAAAACTTTTTTTAATTTAGGTCACTTTAATACTAATCATGGGATACACAATGTAAAAAATCAGAATTAAATCAAACCATAGTGTAATAAACTTTAGGATTCGAACCACATCTATCTTCTATACTTATAATAAATCTGTAGAGAGGTCAATTCTGTAACTGGAATATATCTCCAAAATAACTATCAGGGGGTGATTAGGGATCGATACTGATGCCAAAAATGCAATCAGTAAAAATTTTGTCTGTCTGTCTGTCTGTCTGTCTGTCTGTATAACCGTTATAGAAACAAAAACTACTCGACGGATTTTAACGAAACTCGGTACAATTATTTTTCATACTCCTGGGCTGGTTATAGTATACTTTTCATCACGCTACAATCAATAGGAGCAGAGCAGTGAAGGGAAATGTCGGGAAAACGGGAGAAGTTACTCCATTTTTTAAGCTTCCGTCGCGTGTGCAACCTTGATGGTTAAAGCTACACAGAAATCATGTATGACGGAAATGTTTTCCTTAAAATTATATAAAAAATATCCCACGACAGCATATGACTATCTTTTCTGGTTGACTCACAATAACACGTGTAACTCCCCATAGCTTAGCAGTTCGAAGCTTTCTGGTTATATTTGTCTACTCCTACGTTTATATCACTCTCAGTCATCCCTAAATAAAAAAGTGAATAGTATTAACCATTGTATAAAAAAATAATCATTGAAATCGGTATAGAAACATCAAAGTTATACATGAAATACGCTAATAATAAGCCAACGCGCGTGAATACTGAATCATCACTACATAGTATAAAACAAAGTCACATTCTTTGTTTGTCCCTATATCCCTATGACTGCTTAAATCTTTAAAACTACGCAACAGATTTTGATGCGGTTTTTTTAATAGATAGAGTGATTCAAGAGGAATGTATAATAACATTCAATATGGAGTAGAGAAATACTGTAATGTTTCTAATGTGATGTCGTAAATAATTACATTTTTTTCTTTATAATTAATAATTACTTTGATGTTAGATATAGCAGGAAATCTTCTTGGTATAGGGAGAGGGGAATTGTTTTTCTTCAAATTTAACGCGTGCGGGCCACGGGCAGTAATGAATAAATTAAAACTACTGGATCGATTTTAATCATTTTTTTTCACTGAGTGACATAGGCTATATATTTTATACCCGTGCGAAGCAGGGTAGGCCGCTAGTAAGATAATAAAATTCGTCCTTTAAATATACTTTGTATTTCCTTTCCGTTGCAGAAATACGTCATTCACCTTCAGACTTATTTGAAGAAAACACGTTGATTTGTTATCTTATTTATTAGTTTGTGCTTGTTAATTTTACTGCGCCAATATAAATTTGGGTTTTGTGATCAACATTAAAATGTTATCAAAAATAAATATACTTAAAAACTTTTGTAAAATTCGCGTTATTGGCGTGTCTTTTTCTACTGCACAGGAATTAAAGGTAACTTAGTTATTTTTAAAAGATTTTATTTAACTTGCCTTGTATGTGAAGGTGGAGTCTTGAAATTAAATTTGTCCCACTTTCCGTTATCCGATTGGGAATGTTTGAAAATAATTGAGTTTAGAGACTATAAATATAATAATTTTCAACTATATATTACCAAAGTACGCCGTGTGGTATCCGGCTGAATAGAATAGTACCACCCTCTGTTCTTACCGAGGTGTCGTAAAAGGCGACTAAGGTAAGTCGACCCGCCGTGTGGTATCCGGCTGAGTAGAATAGACCAACCTCATTTCTTACCGAGGTGTCGTAAAAGGCGACTAAGGTAAGTTGACTCACCGTGTGGTATCCGGTTTAGTAGAATAGACCACCCTCTTTCTTACCGAGGTGTCGTAAAATACGACAGAGGTAAGTTGATGTCAGGCAGGCGGCCGGTCGTAAAAACGCAGCCAAATCATGTGACAGCATGTTTATAACATGTTGTGCCGACCCCACTTAGAGTGGGATAAGGGCAGGAAGATGATGATATTACCAAAGTATTAAATTATTTTGAGGACGGACGACCGTGTGTGTAACTGTACCTTATATTGACAAAATGTTTCCTCTCTAAAACTTCTAAATAAAAATCCGCGACAGCATATGTCTAGCTTTTAAGGTTATCCCACTTTGACCATATTTATGGTTATCAAAATACCATATTACGGTTTTTACACGCGGGCGGAGCCGCTGCCGATTGCTAGTAAGTTATAAAATTACGTTACTTAATTGTATTTTTTCTTACCGAGGTGTTATAAAAAGCGACTAAGGTAAGTTGACCCGTCGTGTGGTATCCGGCTGAAAAGAATAGATCACCCACATTTCTTACCGTGGTGTCAGAAAATATGGCTAAGATAAGTTGACGTCAGGCAGGTGGCCGCTCGTTAAATAGGAAGTCAAATCATGGGACAACATGTTTATAACATGTTGTGCCGACCCCAAATAGAGTGGGAGAATAGTAGGAGAATGATGACAAATATTTAAACCAACCAAACAAACTATTGGTAATTCTCACGCTTTAACCATTAGGTCATTATGGCGTTTATATAAGCCATTGATATTCCGCCAAAAATGTCAATTAGCAAAAACAAATATTTGTTTGCATTCAAGGAGCAAAAGATAAAAATTGGTAACTACAACATCAACTATTTAAAAGTTGGCCACGGGCCCCATAACCTTATCTTCACGCCAGCAGCACTTGGCAGCGTTTGGACGAACTATAAGATGCAAGTAGAACACTTCGACAGGAGCAAATTCACTTCGATATTTTGGGATCCACAGGGCTATGGGGGAAGTTATCCCCCAGACCGGGAGTATACGTTGAATAACTATGAAACTGATGCAGACGTTGCTTACCAGCTGATGAAGGTAAGTATACCTTTAGAAGGTTATCGTTAAATTCCGTTTCTGCGAGGTCATCAGAATCGACAAGATAAAACAAAATTGAATAATCGAGGATTATTTAAGTATTACCTCCCGTCAGCTTTGAGTAAGTCTGTTGTGATTTCATCATCAAGTATAGATAGATATATTGTAGAATAGCTTTTACCTGCAATTTCGTTCACGTGGAATGTTGTCGCATGATAGGTTGATAATAGATGGCGCTTTTCAATGTCATCCTATTCCTGTAGAATTAACAGGATTTCTATATCCTATATATTCATCGATATTTGTTCAGCGGATTCGTTTTTTTTGACATGACACACATGACTTTACAATAAACGTCTTTATTATGAAACTGTGACGATATGTTTTAAACTTGATATTATAATAATGTAAAGATTTTATTATTCAAAGAAGCTTTTATAGACTTCAATATTATAGGTATATTTCACATATGTCGTGAGGTATCCGGTGCAATCGACCACCCTCATTTCTTAGTTAGATGTCGTAAAAGGCGACTAAGGTATAAGTTGACGCGCCGTGCGGTAAGCGGCTGAGTAGAATAGATCACCCTCTTTCTTATTGAGGTATTGTAAAAAGCGACTAATGTAAGCTGACATCAGGCAGACGGCCGGTCGTAAAATACCTAGCTGAATCATGTAACAACATGTTTATAACATGGTATGCGGCTGAGTAGATTAGACCACCCTCTTTCTTACTGAGGTGTTGTAAAAAGCGACTAATGTAAGCTGACGTCAGACAGGCGGCAAGTCGTAAAATACCTAGCCGAATCACGTGACAACACGTTTATAACATGTTGTGTCGACAATAAGGGCAAGAGGATGATATGTATTACAAGTAAAATTGATACAATTATACACTCATAGAGCAAAATCGAAGGTATTTTAACACTAAATTTGACTAACGAGTATATGAAAAACTAACTGGGTTTTTTCAGACGTTAGAAATACCCAAATATTCAGTACTGGGATGGTGTGCAGGTGGGTCTGCTAGTCTGATTCTCGCTGCCAAACATCCTGATGCTGTCAGAAAATTAGTTGTCTGGAATACTAATACATTTACCCTACCTCATGAGGTAGAAGCTCTTAGAGGTAAGTTATACTCATTTATCATTAAAAATATTATGCAGAAATATACAGTGTGGTTCCGACCATACAAAATTTATTTTCATTTTAGATCAGTTAATTTAATAAGGAATTATTTTATGGTTTTTAAACACGATTCATAGAAATCAATGACCTTACCCTATACGACACACGAAGCGAAAAATAACCTTGACCCAAAAACTAATAGTATGGTGTGAGGGAGAGAAAACAACAATGTTATTGTTTTCTCCTATTTCTTGAACAAGCGCACCGCGCTATTTCATTATACCCCACTTAGAGTGGGATAAAGAGGATATAATAATAATTTTTCTCCCATCGTGATAACAATTTATTTATTTATCTTATTGGACCAACTAATAGCATTTTACGATACTTAATTTAATAAAAACATTGTTGATAATATACTCTAAATCTGTGTAAAACACCTTTAAAAGTTAGTACAACATTTGTATGCGTGAACAATTACCACTATCCTTGCCTCGTTACAATACGAAGTAATTAGATCGTATTATAACGAGTTGAAAAAATAAAATATAGATGTAAATATTAAAGATAAAACAGCAATACAATGATAGCGTTTTGGAATCTTTAATATTTAAATGAGTTAATTTTTTATATGTGTATATATTCGGAATCTCGGAAACGGCTCCAACGATTTTCCTGAAATTCAGCATGCAGGAGGAAGTTTTTAGCGGACAAAAATCGATCTAGCTAGATAAGAAAATTCGTTTTATCCCTGTTTATGGGCATACAAAAAAATACTAAAATTTAAAATTTACATTGAATATATAAAACACTATTTTTGCCGTAAACTGTCAAGTCAGCGTAACTTATTCGGGGAACGGGTGATCTCGAGAAATGAAAATACCTAGGATCGAGCCCCACCTACCAAATTATTATTATTTTTTTAAGCTTTTTTTTTATTTTGTAAAAAATCAACCAGATTCTTTTTAAGAACAGGCTTCTTAAAAATTGTTGATTACAGGTATAAGAGACATATCGAAGTGGAACCCAAATTTCAGAGAAGCAATGATGGAAATATACGGGAAGGATAAAGTAGCGAATTATTGGGCACAATGGATAGACTGCACGACCACGGCAAGGGAATTCAATATGGATATTTGTACCAAATTTCTAAAGCATATTAATTGCCCTACGATGGTGTTACACGGAGATAAAGATCCAATCGTTGATAAGATCCAAGCGACGTACATAGCACAGATTGTGAAAAATTCAATGTGAGTATTATAAATTAAGTTCTTTGCCCTAAGGTTGCCTGGAAGAGATCGCTCTTTAGCGATAAGGCCGCCTGTTGTACCAAACTTCTTTGTATATTTTCTGTATTGTTTTTGGTGTACAATAAAGAATATTATTATTATATTATTATTATATCAATTGTAAGACACGAGATATAAATCGCACGCTTAGTATTAAAGTGACCTAATTGAAAATTAAACTTATTTGAGCAAGTTACGTAGTAATAATAAATAATTAATAAATATTTTTTTGTAATACCTATAAAAAACTGCAATTTAAAAAATTTAAATAAAATAATAATTTATCTGGGATACGCCGTGTGGTATCCGGCTGAACAGAATAGTACCACCCTCATTTCTTACTGAGGTGTCGTAAAAGGCGACTAAGGTAAGTCGACCCGCCGTGTGGTATCCGGCTGAGTAGAATAGACCAACCTCATTTCTTACCGAGGTGTCGTAAAAGGCGACTAAGGTAAGTTGACCCACCGTGTGGTATCCGGTTTAGTAGAATAGACCACCCTCTTTCTTACCGAGGTGTCGTAAAATATGACAAAGGTAAGTTGACGACAGGTAGGCGGCCGGTTGTAAAAACGCAGCCAAATCATGTGACAGCATGTTTATAACATGTTGTGCCGACCCACTTAGAGTGGGATAAGGGCAGGAAGATGATGAATAATGTATCTGGGATCGATTCTAGAAATTCGGAATTCGAGACCGTCCGTTACCCAATTACGCTGTCACGACGCTATAACTGATAGCGTAATTAGTCTTTGCTTTCTCATAAAGTAATGGCAGGCCTATAAACAGGGATAAAACATTTTTTTTTTTAATGAAACCGAACCAAACCTACTTGCTGAATTTCACGAAAATCCTTCGAATCGTTTCCGTATATCCTCTTCCAAGTTATGTCTCTTTAACAGTCACGAGTTATACGCACGTTACAGATTGTTTAGTTTAAAACAAAAAACTTTTTTGCACTTGCACTTCTCAGTGGTAGTTGGCAAAATTATTTACTGGGGGGGACTGGCAAGCTCAAGAGCCCTCTGAACTCGGTGGCCCTGGGGCCCTATCTAGCCCTCATAAAGCTACGCCACTGTGCAAAGTACAAAAGTCGATGCGATAAAAAACCGTAAAATTCATATCACTTTGCTATTAACTGAATTTAAATTATAACAATTGAAGGGATTGAACAGCAATTTAATCAGTGGCGTAGCTAGGGGGTGGCGAGAGGGGCGGTCGCCCCAGAGCACCACAGGCAAGGGGGGCACCAAACTTGATAATATTTTTTTTTGATGAATAATGAAATAATTTCAAAAAAAGTTGAATAAGAGTCTTATTCAACTTTTTGCACATTGATTTTGTATGATTATATTGTCTACAATAAACACAAAAAAGTTTCTTAGCTGTAGACCTCGATGAAGAAACAACGGACTTTGCCACTCAAAAAGCGAGGAAAGTTCGTTTTTAAATTTTATCATAATCTAATGTTATTTTGTATATAGTTATTATCATTTTGAACCAATTTAAATTTATATATTCATTTATAAAGTCATTGCGTTCTGAAATCGAATATTATTTAGACTCTTTAGAGGTGGGGCAGTGACAATTGGCCCCGGGCCCCAAATATACTAGCTACGCCACTGTTATTTAATATACTTTTTTCTTGTAATCGAAATGTAATGCAGAATTTTCTTTTTAGATTACACATAAATCCAGAAGGCAAGCATGATATGCATATGCACGATGCGCTGGATTTCAATAAGAGAGTACAAGACTTTTTGCTACTACCCAACTGACTGAAAGGGTGGAAAAATATATAAAATGTTAAAAATAATAAGTAAATAGTATTGACAACTTGTATCATTGCGTTTTGCTTGTTGAAAAACAGTAGAAATTAAGAATAAAACAGAAACCAGGGGCATCAATGTGACAACAGATAATCTACTGTTAAAACAGTAAGGTTGGTTACACTGTGGCGCTCTCCTCTCCGCGCCGCATAACACCAATCTTCTCTCTATGCTACAACTTCCGCTCTACTGCTTTTCCATCCGTTAAAATATACTTTGAAATAAAATTTCACAATTGTTATTCCAATTTTGATCTACCAACACTAAAATAGGTTCAAACAAAAAGTCAACAGAATTCCCATATTTTATTTTTCATTTACTTAAAAGCATGTTTCATTTTAGAATAAAACAATTTACATAACACATAATTTAAGGTGAAGTGACTCATTTATAATATACTGTACAAATTAAAAAGAAATCCTCAAGCGCCAGACGCCAACGGGCTTTGCCATTATAGCTGCTAGACACGGTATTTGTTCGCGGATTCAAAACTATTCAACGTTATTTTCACGACTTAAGTATCCGCCCACTAGACAGTAACATGCTACTGTCACATTATCATTTTCAAAGTGACATTTGCCTTAATCGTCGATTGTAAGCGAGTGATACAAATTATCAGTCACTAAAAAATTTTGGATGAATTCAACGTGAAAGTTGTTATATATAATATAAATAAAAATAGTACATGGTTGACCGAGCCTGGGTAATTTTTTACAAAATAAAAAAAATAATCTTAAAAAAAAAAAATATATATAGTTGGGATCGATCTTAGGTATTTACACATCTCGAGTCTGCCCGTTGCCCGAATAATCTAAGCTGACTCGACTGTTAATGGCAAAAATTCAATTCAATATAAACTTTAGTAATTTTTAATGTCCAAAAACAGGACGTATATGACACATGATTTATACTGCTACTTATTTTGGCGGGAATTCCGCTAATATGAGCGTAGTGAAAAAACAACATGGATGAACTAATAAATATTGAACAGCAATTATGAGCAATTCTATATTACATTAGTATTATATATATTTAGTACATAAATAGTAGTATTTTAGTTTTATATAATTATACTGTATTTGGCGCCTAAAAATATTCGAAACTTTCGATTTTTTTGTTGTAACAGATAAGATAGTCATGTCGCTGTATAGTGGGCAGATAATATTAAAAAACGTTAGTGAAAGCAAAAATAAATATTTTGCTATAGACAAAAAAAAACTGATTTACGAATTAAATACCGATTAAAAATATCAAATTTATTCCAATATAGAACGCTAAACTTCGACTGACGTAAAAAAAACGCTTTAACAAAACATTGTGAGTTTGCTGTTCTTTTTTGTTAATAAATATTTATTGCACTCTCTATTATATCCAGTTTTAAAAACGGATCTACATTTTTGTAAAATCCATCTGAAATTCTAACTCCTTAAATCAGTGTAAAGATTTACAATAAGGCACACAATATGACCTGGCCCAACAATTTGGAAGCACTACCATACAACCTTACGCATGCCTTAGGCGCATCCAAACACTACTAAACAGGGCACTTGAGATCGTCATACCAACCGAAAAAGGCAAAACCATAGACATTACGTATTTATTATTACTATTTGTCTCGGGCCATAGAGTTATTATACTAAGAGTTGGTAAGAGTAAGAGCCATCGACAATAAAGAAAGAGCAAGCGAGACAATCAATCTAGTTTTCATATGTGGTTAGACAAAAATAAGTTCATAAGTTTCTTCTTCACTTCCTTATGCGACGCTTTCATTTACAAGCATGATATAGCTTTTCTAGTATAATAACTCTATGGATAACTTAACTATATATGTATAGCATAACTTTACATAGGAGTGGGCCTTTAAGTCAGCAAAATAAATTGATTAAACAGGGACAGAGTTGGCTTTGTAAATGAAAAAAAGAAAGCTATTTCAAGGTTCAATTAAAAATTTAACACAACAAAATAAGAAACCTTCATGTCCGGAAGGGGTGTAAAATTTTTGATTTTTTTTACTCTTGCAACATTTTTTTACATCAATTTGATGTTGTAAATACATTAATTGTCTATGCTTATTAAACTTATCCTTTGCCAATTTCGGTTTAGCAGACATTTTGAGTGCTAATATATTGCTTTAATTGTTCCATTACATTAATGACTCCATAAGTTAAGGTTTTAGATTTATATAAACAGACACACATGTAAGCAACCTATCTTGATAAATACATAAGAAAATATAGTGGCAAATTTCACTAATCCAAGCTTGTTCTTATCTCATAAATAATTTCTCTAGTTACAAAAATAGTATACAAGTAGACTTTGTCAAAACTATAGAGCCCATAAGAGTGCAGTACCAACCTTAGCAATTTATTAAAAACATCTGTGTTTTCAGCCAAAAGATTTTGGAAAAATACAGAAAAAATGGTCATCTATATCCTACTAATAATATAAATGCAAAATTTTGTAGTATGGATGAATGATTGTTACTCTTTCACGGCTAATCCGCTGAACCAATATTGATTTTTTGAAATTTGGCACAATTATTCCTTATACACCGGAATAACATATAGGCTATAGAAATCCTGTTAGGACAGGAATAGGATGACATTAAAAAGGCAATCTCTCACACGACAAAAGTCCACGCGAACGAAGTCGCGGGTAAAAGCTAGAATTATCATAAATATTTTGATTCCAATTTTTGCAATTCATTATATCTGCATATATAGCTCAAAAGACCTTAGTTTTCATTTTTCAAAACAGTTACAGAGAGGATGTAACTTTTTTACTATTCATTAGTTATATCTGGTCTTGAACATATATAACTGCAAATTATACTTCATAATGAAAACGGCCCTCCCATTTTTTAACTCGTCTAGGAAAAAACATAAACTTGGCTTTAAATTATAATTAGGATGATCTGATATCACTTTGAATATATCTGTTGTATAAGGAATTCTGCTTCAATGCGACCTACATTCATCAAAACTATAAAAATCAAAAGTATTTTTGGCCTCGAAGGCAGTAGTAAAAATTTGTATAAGAGATGATCCAAACTTAAAATAAAATATTCAAAATTTGTAGGAATTTTGTTTGTCTATGGATTATGGCAATAGACACTATAGTGTTGACAGAGCCTGAATGGAACAATGCTAGATGTCCCGTCGCGTAGCACCATGATTACACCGGCTATGTACTACTGTGATCCATTCGTTACATATATTACAATAATAGTCCGAGAGACGACCGTCAAAAATTGCATGTACTGAATACGTCAAACATTTTATCAATATGGCTAGAACTGACACAAATTAAATCTCCTATATAGAAGAAAATAAATATTTTTAATTGTACATTTGATTTACGATCAATTTTAAGAATAATTATTGAATACAAAATTTCATGACACACAGAATTTGATAAAATTAATTCGCGATCATTAGCGACTTTGTACTATTCTATCTTCAAGGAAGTATTTTGAAAGATTTTTAGTGAATTCAGTGAAGAAAATTCCGTGCAGTGCATATGGGTCTAAAATATCATATAGACAGATCCTGATTTATTTTTAAAAAGGCAACACATATTTATATGTCAGTACTAATTAAATGTAAGCGTAAACAAGATTATTTTCAACAGTCGTCTCTGGGCCTACAGTTTTTAATCTTACAAATACATAACGATACAATATTACAACATTATCACCGGGATTATTAACAATACGATTTTAAAAATTAAAGTTTTAAATACGTTACATACGTTATGTTTACAGGGGAAACTATCGCTTTAATAGAGAGAGAGTCAAGGCGCACACAAAGAGTCCTTAGAGTCCTTAGAGATTATCAGTGTCCCTTTCACTTTAAACATACACAGGGCCCTGGTTGTCGTTGTCGTCTAGATTGATTTTGTTCGAATAGCCGTCGTCGAAGAATCTTCTGAAGGTGAATTCGAAGAAGCCGTGGAAGGTTTTTCCGTTGTCGAGCAACTCGCTGTCAGATTTGTTCGAGTCCGAACTGCCGGAGTTTCTCAACTTGTCAGGGTCGATCGGGTCGAAGTTGGAGGTGTCCGTCGGGTACTCTATCCTCGGGATGTAGGGCGCCACCTGCCTCCGTAGACCCTTATCGAAATCAATGCCTTTGAGAAAGGGATGGTTCTTGACTTCGTTCGCGTCTTTGCCCAGTCTTGTCTCTTGGCCGGAGCAAAGTTGGAGAATCAGATCCTTGCTTTCTCGCGAGAGATTCGCCGCGTCTGGCACGTGGAGTGTGCTTTCCCAGTTTATCACCTGTAATTTACACACATATATATCATATTCCAAATAAAACATGTTCTTTTTTTGTGATAGACCTTGCTGTACAAGTTAAAATTATATGCTTGAAAAGTATTGATCAAATTTGATAAAATTGAAGCTTATATACCGGACTAAAATATAGGATAAAAAATCCTTATATTGAATTAGGCGTTACTTTGCGGAAGTCCATAATATAAAAAGTAATAAAAATATTATTTTGTTATTTATAATCCGCCATAAATGACTCCACGACGGCTTTGCAATTTTGTAAAAAAGCTTCAGTTATGGAGCGAAACGACTGTTCAGAATGTGGTGAATGTGTGCAGTGCTTGTGTATTGTGTTATTGGTGGTGCATGGTACATGCGTTTTTACAAATTCTGCATGTACCGGGTATGAGAATGGATATTTTACATTTGGCATTTCATATATTTTCTTATATCGCAGATTACGGCAAAATAATATTTTTTATTAATTTTTGGATAAAAATCCCTGCAGAAATATAAAAAAAATTATATCAAACCAAATCAATACATAATTGACGGTATTTAAAAACTGAAGTCGATGCGAATGAGCTACTAAAGAAGGAAGGAACGCGGTTACTAATGGTAATGATAATTTGAAATTAAACAATAAAGAATAAGCAGCTTCAGCTTATTTTTAAATTTAAATTTAAACTATCGTGAGTAGTATTCATAGTTAATGTACAGAACCGGCTATACTCACGTCTTATTTATCGAGTTAGTAAATAAGTGCTCTGGATGGGTCCGAAGCTAGTCGGGCTAACCCGATAAAATAAGACGTGAGTATAACCGGTTCTATACATTAACTAGTTTTACCTTATGTTGGGTTTCCGCTGGCGTGGCGGCTAGAAATGGCGGCGAACCGACCAGCATCTCGTACAGGATGACGCCGACCGACCACCAGTCGCAGAGCTGCGTGTAGCCCGTCCTCTGGAGCACCTCGGGCGCTATGTAGTTGGGCGTGCCGACCAGCGAGTGGGCCAAGCACCGCTGATGCTCCCTTTTCCGCCGCCTCTCGAGCGGTTTGAGCTGGTGACACCGGCATTCGCCCAACGCACCCCATTCACCGTCCACTGGGTCCATCGAGTCTTGCCGCCCGTGATCTGGAATATATAGGAACATTTAAATATAAATATAAATAAATAAATATAAATATATGGGACACTTACACACACGGTCGTCCGTCCCCAAAGTAAGTAACTTAATACTTGTGATATGGGTGACCGACAACTGGTGAATATATACTTATATATTTTTCCAGGCTCAAAGACCAACAAATTCATTTTTAGAAAATGTTAGCCCTCGGCGGGAATCGAACCCGCGACCCATGGAGCTGAAGGCACTACCCACTGCGCCAACGGGCCAGTCATTGAGTTTACCATGCATTAAATAACATCCGTCCGTCTTTTCCGCCGGCTGAATAGAATACCACCCTCATTTCTTACCGAGATGTCGTAAAAGGTGACTAAGGTAAGTTGACCCACCGTGTGGTATCCGGTTTAGTAGAATAGACCACCCTCTTTCTTACCGAGGTGTCGTAAAATGCGACTAAGGTAAGTTGACGTCAGGCAGGCGGCCGGTCGTAAAAACAAAGCCAAATCATGTGACGTGTTTATAACATGTTGTGCCGACCCCACTTAGAGTGGGATAAGGGCAGGAGGATGATGAAATAACATAGTCTTCTCTTTTCTTCTTACTCAACCGATGGACTTTCACTGCTGGACATAGGTCTCTATAAGGGATTTCCATAACCCATGATTTTTTGCCGCTTGGAACCAACAGCTCTTTGCGACCTTTTTGAGGTCGCTAGTCCACCTCGTTAAGGGTCTACGGACGCTATGCTTTCCGGTGCGAGGTCACCAATCCAGCACCTTAGGACCCCAACGCCCATAGATTCTACGCACAACGTGCCCCGCCCATTGCTAATTCAGCTTCGCGACACGATGAGCTATGTCGGTTACTCTGGTTCTTCTATAGATTTCCTAAGAGACAGTAGAGACATAAAAGCATAGCTCGTTCTACAGCCCGCTGATTACTCTGAGCTTTCATATGAGGCCCATATTCAGCGACCACGTTACAGATCCGTAAGTCATCACTGGCAACACGCACTATTCGAAGACCTTAGTCTTCAGGCACTGAGGTATTTTGGGCGAAAAGATCCCGCGTAGCTTCCCGAACGCTGCACATCCGAATAACATTCTCAGAGTTTATCATTTGAATCTTTATTGTTTTGTCAAGACTTTGACGAAACCTTTATATGTCATAAGCGAAAATAGCCAAAGGTCTTGTTTCGTCAGTAAACGGAAACGGAATACACACATGAGCAATAGCGAAAGGGCGCTTAGATAAGGGACTTTCATTTGAGTGGGGATTATTATACCCGATAAGAGTAGCCACTGGCTTTCTTTCAGTTCTACTGAGGGGATGACTGTGTTCCAAACTCATGGTCAAATTCAAAATTATCATTAACTGAACCGTGTCAAGACTTGCTCTGACTTTTCTATATGTTATAACGGAATGTTAGAAGCATGGGTTGTAGTTCCATGGGTGTTATCTTTTTTAAAAATTCCAAAACAAGAAAAACATTTTTACCCTACTTTGATACACTAATAAATTGTTGTTAAACTTACCATTCCTTTGATAGTATTTCGAATTGTGAGTCCATCTGAAGCCCGTGCACAAACCGAAGTCAGTCAACTTGATGTGTCCATCACGATCTATCAGAATATTATCGGGCTTGATATCCCTGTGAATGAATCCCATTTTATGCACACTCTCCACCGCGCACGTTAGCTCAGCTATATAAAACCTCGCTAAATTCTCTTCGAATATACCCAGTTTTATCAATAGCGACATTAGATCACCACCCGGTATGTAGTCCATTACGAAATATAAGTTATCTTTATCCTGAAAACTATAGTACAACTTTACGACCCATTCGTTATCCGCCTCGGCCAAAATATCTCTTTCGGCCTTTACGTGCGCTACTTGATTTCGCTTTAAGACGTCTGCTTTCCTAAGGGTTTTCATGGCATATAGATGACTAGTATCAATCTTCCTTACCAGCGTTACTTCTCCAAATGCTCCTACGCCGATAGGTTTTATTTTATTAAACATAGATTTGTCCATTTTCGCCCTTTTCAACCTTATGTAGTTGGATTCCTTCTGTGACAACATTTTCCTCATCTGACCTTGCGCCTCAGCACTAAGCCCAATCTTCATCATTTCCTTCTCTAGTTGCATGCGGCGGTAAGTACGCTGTTTATAGGATTTTACGATATTCTCTACATGTTGTTCCATGAAAAACTTAAATGCCTGAGGGGAATAATTTCTAACTTTACAATCTCTCCTTTCGTCCTCCTTCTCTTTACTGATGTTTTTACGTTCCGGAATCGGAGACTGATGTCTAATCTTTTCGGGCGCTCCTTTGGGCCGTCGCTCCGACGAACCGTTCGAACTCTTATCGGAACCGGAAGGGGTACTGTCTTTCAGTAAACTACAATTCTGATTGGAACATTTAGATTCCATCTGTAATGCCTCACCTTTGACGTCACAATTATTAGAGAATTTCTTATGGAGCGGTGAGTGATGAGAATTGACAGTCGTAGTGTTGTCGTTTTGGTTCCCGTAGGGTGGGGGCGGAATGGGGTGCATTCCTCTCTGTACGGCTAGAGCTTGCATCGTTATCGCATAGCTCGGGGGTTCTGTAGTCGGGACGGTGGGAGTTGTAGCGGTCGGTATGACGGGTGGCGTCGAGCCAGGGGAAGAGGGCTTTGGTGCGATCGGATAGCTCGGCGGCGTCTGCGCCTGCTTCTGTTGTATCGAGCTAGCGTACGAAGGCGGCGGCGGTTGGACCGCTGAGCTAGCTACGGGCGGTGGGGCGACGGGCGCGATGGCCGTTTGCAGGACGGGCTTCTGAACTTGGGTACTCTTGACCGACTGCATTATAATCGGAGGTTGGACGGCCTGTCTCGCTGTCCACGCCTGTATAGGCGTAGGGCGAGTCATCCCGGACGACGAGCCGGTCGATTGCGTCACTGTAATCGGGCTCGGAGATCCAGCCGAGGTACCTCCCGAATATATACCTGACGAGGGGCTCTTCCTGTAATCTTGCGATTGAGTAGGACTCTGGCGATTCTGCATTGACAGAGTGTAAGAAGGCGGTGGGGGAACACCTGACAGAGGGTACGGTGGAGGGAGTTCCGCGCCCGGCACTCCCGTTTGATAGATGTTCAGCGCTTGTATTTGCTGTGTGAACTGCTGTTGTGCTTGAGGACCGTTTTGAACTATCATCGGTTGGCGCGCTGGGGGCGCCGGCGCCCCGGCGGCCACCGGGCTGGTTCCTCGAGCGGGGGGTAAAGGGGGTGCGGGGGAAATACGTTTCATGTACTGCTGTACCGAGGGCGGTACGGGGGGTGTTGAGGGACATCTTGGCGGCGGCGGCGGTGGCGGTTCGGAGAAACCTGACGGCGAGTACTGCCGACTCAACTTTTCGTGGGGCAGAGGAGGAGCGTCTGACTGTCGAGGACTGTCCGATCTCGAACTTCCCGCTCCCGAATCAAGGGCAGGACTCCCTCTATGAAGGTTAATCTCACGCTCTAAACTTGGTTTCCTAATAAGTTTAGTACTTAAAGCGCTTAAATTACTCGACTTCAGCACACCATTGAGTGGTTCTTGCTTTTTTGAAAGATAATCAAGAGCAGCGTCAAAACGACCGCCAGCATATTTCAGCGCCTTGACTGCTGGATCCTGAAAAAAACAATCTTTTACTGTAACTATTCCTATTATGTTGTAATATTCTTTAGCCCTATAGTAATTCGTATTGGTAGGTTATATGCATCCCAAGACTGTTACAGGAGAGAATGGAAGCGAAAAACGAAAGATTTAGTTAATAAATTTTTAAACAAAATGCATAGTTATGTCACCATTGAACTTATAATTAGACTAATATTAAAACTTATAAATAACTTGTATACAATGTGTATGGTAACAACACATCTATTATTATTACTGTCCACAATCATCACTATATTATAATACTACATAATTGAGGATAGGTTTTTGAACGTAATATTCATAAACATTTACAATGAAATGACTATATTTAAGTCTTAGTTCACTGTTTTGTAACCAAATAGTAAAATAAATTCTACACCAATGTAATGATTTTAATCGCACTAACTTTAGCCTTTAGGTACCCTCAATAAATTGATGCATTTTTGCTCAAGCAATTCTGCGTGAAATGATAAAACGGAATGTCGACCGCCAGTTTAAAAATATTCAAATTAAATTTTTAAAGATACGCTAAACTTTTTGCAACACTGTAAATATGTCTCGCTATATTATTGTAAAACCGCAAATAAAAGTTTTAAAACAATTCAAGTACGCCTTTTACTTGAAGAATTTTACTTCCCTGTTCCCGAAAGGATTTTTATGCTATAAGTTACTCCAGCATTTAATCTTTAATTGTGGCAAATATCATCATATTGCTCCGGCGGATTAGCCATGAATGCATAACAGACATAACATTTACATATCAAGCAGAAGTTCTTCCTTTTTCAAATTTAAAATTCAAAATATTCTTTATGCAAATAAACTTGTAAACAAGTACTTTTGAATCATCAACTCTACTGCTGCTTCGGAAAGCTGTTCCCACTAAGCAAAGCCAGCAAGAAACTCTTTAAGTTTGTCTGATAGATGGATTGTAAATAGCCAGATTGGAGCAAACATTTTTATAGGTGCTGCCTGTTGTTAAGCTATGATTCCATAGATATTTCTTAAATCAAATCTTGATCATTCAAAGTATTTACTCAACCATTTAATGTTTATAAACAACTATTCATACATTCAACAAATTTGCTCATAGATTGCAGATGAAACTCATAAAAGTATTAGTACCAGGTTGACTGAGCCTTGCTCCTTAATTAAAAAAATGAAAAACAATAGATGGGGAACGATCCTAAGGTCTTTTCACTTCTCCCGACCACCCATTCCCCGAATAAACTTTGTTTCCGAGATTCCGAAAATATATATTTATATACATACAAGATTAACTCATTTAAATATTAAAGATAACTATATATAGTATAACTATTTCAAATAATTAGAATTATTCTATATGCACACTAATATGATAACTATTAATGTTTATCTGTTATGCTTTCGCAACTAATATGCTGTAGGAATATTGATAAAATATTGAAAATTAAAAGTAATATTGATAAAATATTGAAAAAAAAAATATACAGAGGTGACATATATGTTCAAAAGGTCCTATTTTACATGTTACAATACAGAAAAATTACATTATGAGTACCAAACATTTTGACGCAAGCAATGTTGCAATACCGCTTCTTCATAATATGCATTTAATGAGAATATTTTAATTAATCAATTTTTACCACAAATTATAGAAAAATAATTTTCTCATTAGTTTTGTATTATGGACCGCTGCAAAGTAACGCCTAATTCTGTAATTAAATATGCATTTAAAAAAAGTGTTAAAAAAACTTACTTCATCATACCCCAGAGCTATCAGCTGGTTAAGAGACTGAGGCAGAACACTCAAGTCTTTATCCAGCCCATTCCCAGATGATGAACTGAAGCCAGAACTAACTCCCGAGCTGACTGTACTGGCCGCTGAAGAGCCAGGTGGCTCTGAATTGCCGATATTAGCAAACGGGAGTAAAGAGTTTCGTATTTCGGCGAGCGCTTTCTGGTTGTACCCTGATGAGCGCGCAGCCGTCTTGCCGGGCGCCGGCGGGTTCATGGCGCCCGCGCCCGTGCGCCTCACTGCTCACCCTACCCCTCCCATCACATGAGCATCCCGCACCACACACGCACAGTTCGCATTTGCACTATATGATTCACAATTTAATATGACAGTCACAAATCTTGTTATGTATTATAGCTTGCTTATCGTTTCACTGTTTTTGACATTTCATACTGGATCAAAAAAAAGGATCTTGCCACTGAAAACGAAGAAAAGTGAGTTATTAACATGCTTTCAGTAGTTACAATGTTTTATATATTGCATTCAAAACATACTTTAGTTATTTTATAATTTGATCTATTTATCATTTTTAGTAATCTATACGTATATAAAATATAATAATACGCTCATATTGCTGGTATATGTAAAGTAAGTATTGAAATTTCATGCAAAATATACAGTAGCCACCTCTTTGAACACTCGACACGATTCTGTCTGACATAGAGCTATGGAATGCCAAATTTAGAGTCAACATTGTCAAGAACTAACTAATTCTTAGCGACTAAAAATACAGGTAAATAGCGTTACAATACTATTGAATTACCTTATACTCCTTACTCTTTGCAAATCCAAATGGGAAACTTAGACGTCATAATCTCGTAAAATAAAAATGCTGGTAGAATGCTCTCACATTACCAATGACATCTTTCTTGTGCACCACAAAGATAACAAAATATTTGCTGATGCATATGAGACACAGTAATAGATAGTATATGTTTTGGCCTTAATGTTAAACTATATTTAACAAATTACGAAAACAAAGAACTTTAAAACACAGACATGCAAGTTGGCAAACCATACAAAGCGACCATTTTGAAGAATTACCACATTCCATAGTGTGTCCGAAAAAGCTACGCCAAAGTGACATTTACGATACATACCGATTTATTGTACGAAATAACGGTTTTTATAAAACATACAAAAATTATAAACTTTACTACATAAAATAAACTACGTCAAAATTATACAATAAATATAAGTAAAAGTAAGTAAAAATACATATAGATGCAAAAGTTGTAACTACTTTTAATAAATGTGAACCTATATTATATAAGATACTTGTTGCTAATCGGAGATTTAAGAATGAATTACACTTAAAGAAATAGCAATAAACATACATAGCGTTATTTGCGAACTAAAAAGTTTAACAAGAATTCATTTTATTTATCATATTTTAATAATATTTATAATTTTGCATTCCATTTACACTGAGCAGAATTTACCTGAACAAATAATATCACAGAAATAACATTATTCGTTTTGTTTTTGTTTATTTCGTAGTTTCAGTGTAGATGTAGAAAAAAATTTAAGATATCAAAAACTTAATATATATGAAGCGACCTTCCAAAAGCAATTAATTTACTAAGTATTTATAATCTACAGGAATATAAAAACAAGTTAATACCCTAAATAAAATACCTTTTAATAATAGAAAATGAAAAAGTTAAAATAAATAACAGTAAAATAAGAGGAAGAATGTACAGAAATGTGATGAAGAGAAGGTTTTTCTTTTTTCTCAAATGTCATCATAATTCATCATAATACTCTATACCATACTCTTTTATAGTTAGTAATCTATGCTCTATACTATATACTCTTTTATCTATGAAGGTATACTTGTATGCTTATATATTGTATGTAAGCCTGGTATTGACAGCTTATTTAAAAAGTGCTCGGTACCTTTCATAAAGTACTCAATCAGTAAAAGAATTGATCGCTTTTGTTCTCGATACTATTATCGAGAACAAAAGTATCGGTATCGATATAATTGTACTAGATAATAGATACCATAGATTAACAACCTAAAAGTATCAAATACTTTTTCATGTCCCTATGTGCAATAAATCATAGACACAATAAATAATATTATCAAAATTCACTAAATATTAAATAATAATACACAACAAAACTAAATATAAATGTTAAGATTTTTTATAATCTACATAAGGAATAGCATACGAATGGCTGATAATCAAATTAACTAAATATGTTGAATATATATGGTTTTCTTATATCAATTTTTCTATTGCCTTATAATGTGGCTCCTCAAGAAAGTGCTGCTTATGAATATGGATCAGATAACTTTCATCAGCAAATTGAAGATATGGATGACCACTTTATCATGTTTTACGCGCCCTGGTTAGTATATTTATTTCTGTAAAGAGAAGTATCATAACATATATATAAAGCCAACTGTACCGCCGTGTGATATCCGGCTGAATAGAATAGTACCACCCTCATTTCTTACCGAGGTGTCGTAAAAGGCGACTAAGGTAAGTCGACCCACAGTGTTTTATCTGGTTTAGTAGAATAGACCACCCTCTTTCTTACCGAGATGTCGTAAAATACGACTAAGGTAAGTTGACGTCAGGCAAGCGGCCGGTCGTAAAAACGCAGCCAAATCATGTGACAGCATTATTATAACATGTTGCGCCGACCCCACTTAGAGTGGGATAAGGGTAGGAGGATGATGATGATAAAGCCAACAATACTAATGAGGATAACATAAATTTTAAAATGCAATTTTCCAAACTAGCAGTTGAAATTGACAATTCAAAAGCACTTGTATACAAGTATACTTGAATAAGAATTTTTTTTTTGATTTTGTTTAAATATTTATATCCATATAGTAAAATATATTTTTGATATATATTTCTATGTAGGTGCAGACATTGCACCGAGTTCTATCCTATTTGGTCTGAATTAGCAGAACTTATAAATTCAAAAGGGTCAAAGCATGGCATTGCCCAGGTGGACTGCACAAAACATGCAGAAATATGTGAGGAGAAGCATATAACAGGTAATCAATGTATATTTTTTAATTACATCCATATTTGTAGAAATAATTCATATAAAAGATTTTAGTATATATATTTTCAATTAAAACCTAGTCTTGAGTATCCTACTAATATTATAAATGTGAAAGTTTGTGAGCATAGATGTATGTTTGTTACTTTTTCACAGAGATACCACTGAACCAATATTGATGAAATTTGGCACAGTTATTCCTTAGACTGTCATGTTGGCGCGGTAGGTAGTGACCCTGCCTTCAGCTCTATGGGTTACGGGTTTGATTCCCGCCGAGGGCTAACATTTTCTATAAATGAATTTGTTGGTCTTTGGGTGTATATTTGAGTATGTATTTAAAAATTATATATGTATATATTCACCAGTTCTCTGTCACCCATAACACAAGTATTAAGTTACTTATTTTGGTGATGAACAACCATATTTGTAAATATCCCATATAATTATTTATTATACACCAGAATAATATATTGGCTATAGAAATCCTGTTAATTCTACATGAATAGAATGACATTGAAAAGCACTATAATTTATCAAACTATCATGTTACAACAGTCTAAGTAAACAAAGTCGTTACTAAAAGTTAGTGTTATTACAATAATATCGCCTATCAAATGTTACATGTGAACATGTCTTTTCCGCTGAGTAGAATTGACCACTCTGTTCTTATCAAGGTAAAAAGGTCAACTAAGTCAACTCACCGTGTAGTATCTGGCTGAGTAGAATAGACCACCGTTATATCTTACCAAGTTGTCGTAAATATACTTTGATAAATAGACTATGGTAAGTTGATATCAGGCAGGGGGTGGTCGTTAAATAAGTAGCCAAAACATGTAACAACATGTTTATAACAATGATCTGAACGTATGATTGATGTTGACATAAATTTCAACTCACTCGACACATTCCGTCGATTAGTCAAACTTTATTTAGTGGATAAGCAATCAAAAGAGCAATATCATAAGATTTAACTTATTTCGTTTTCAAATATTAATTTTAAGTATGTTTAAGGTTTTTTCAGTAAGATTTTGTAATAACATTTTAGATAGTAAGTAATTTGTGTCTGTTATTAGTTTTAAAAAAAGTTCAAGTCGTGTTTGCCTTAATACGATTGTACATAGTCATAGTCGCGGGAAGCCGCTGGATCCAAGCGGCACAAAATCGTGGATTGTGGCGATCCCTTAAGGAGAACTATGTTCAGCAGTGGACGTCCACCGGTTGAGAGAGAAGAAGAAGATAGTCATAGTATATTAATATATATTAATCTTGTATCTTGGTATAACATATGTAACAATCACTGGTAAACATTAATAAATAAAATAAAATTTATTTACAGGATACCCAACACTGTTATATATCAACCGGCTGTCTTTTTCTCATGTGGAATACAAGGGCACTAGAGATCTGCCGTCATTGACTGAATTCTTAAGTCAACAATTTACTAAGAATTCTGACTTAAAAGTAAGTACTTGCTACTATAATATATTCCTTTTGCCCATATTTAGTCCAATACTTATACACTAGGGTCACTGCTAGAGGGTACACCTTATTTCATACTGAATAGGCCACCCTCATTTCATTGCCAAGGTGACATAAATGGCAACTAAAGTAAGTTGACAAGGAAAGTTGGCAGTTATGGTAAGGTGAGTTAATATCCAGTACCTGGTGAGCCTTATAAAAAAAATATAAAAAAAAAATAAAAAAAAGGCTCCGATGATATGTGGGATTCGGACCCGGGTTTTCAACATTTTCGGTCCGCCCGTTATCCATCGGCTATCGCAACATTGCGTTTGACAGCTAAAAAAAACCTTTGCTTTCAATTCAACATTTTACCATTTTTTTATAATGCCCAACAACGGGGACTTTTTTTAAAAATAAAAACTAGCTAGTTCGATATTTCTCCCCCAAAACCTCCTGCATGCTGAGTTTCAGGAATATCGTTGGAGCCGTTTCCGAGATTCAGAATGTATATACAAGATTAACTCATTTAAATATTAAAGATATGTCATCATCCTCCTGCCCTTTATCCCACTCTAAGTGGGGTCGGCACAACATGTTATAAACATGCTGTCACATGATTTGGCTGCGTTTTTACGACCGGCCGCCTGCCTGCCGTCAACTTAGTCGTATTTTACGACACCCCGATAAGAAAGAGGGTGGTTTATTTTACTAAACCGAATAACACACTGTGGGTCAACTTACCTTAGTCGCCTTTTACGACACCTCGGTAAAAAATGAGAGTGGTCTATTTTACTCAGCCGGATGCCACAAGGCGGTCAAAAGAAAATATTTATTTAAATATTTTTATAATACTAAACCGGATACCACACGGTGGGTCAACTTACCTTAGTCGCCTTTTACGACACCTCGGTAAGAAATGAGAGTGGTCTATTTTACTCAGCCGGATGCCACAAGGCGGTCAAAAGAAAATATTTATTTAAATATGTTTATAATACTAAACCGGATACCACACAGTGGGTCAACTTACCTTAGTCGCCTTTTACGACACCTCGGTAAGAAATGAGGTTGGTCGATTCTACTCAGCCGGATACCACACGGCGTTTAAATATTAAAGATATGTATAATAGTAAATTTGATTTATATCATATCTTTCTAATTAGTGCTTTTATTGTAGGAAGCAATGAGAATAAAAATGTTTAATGGCCTTGTTTATCTCAATGATGATATTATAGAAAGCAAATTGGCCGTTGGGCAACATTTTGTTATGTTTTACGCCCCCTGGTGCAAGGCGTCACAGGTATGTAAGTAAATATATCACATGCTTAGTATTAAAGTGGCTGAATTCAAAAAAGTTTTGTGGCAAATTGCAATAATTTAGAAACAATCTTTTATACATGGGGAATTATATAATTTATTTAATTCTTGACCAATTGATTTGCAACTTTTGGCAACTCAAGAGCCAATTTTTTTATAAAGTTTTAGATTTAATTTTGTATGTAATTTCTTTAATAGTACGCTGAAGATCTAAAAGGATTTTGATATGGCTTTCACTAGAGAATAGAGGAGGTTGTGGAGCATTGTATAGGCTACTTTTTATACTAAAATTCACGTGGGATCGAGATTTAATTAAAACTTTGTAATACAGTTTGTAATTACAGTTTGTAGTTACACAGTGCTAAACAGATGTTGGAGCCGACGATTGCTGTTTTATCTATTAAAATTGATCAAATTATTGATTATAATATAACGATAGGAATAGCCACTCAGCGATACTTCTTTGCTGCGCCATTATATCACATTAAATACTTATACTTATGGATGCATAACAATCAGAACAAATTTAATTTTAGTACAACCTTCGCTTATACCTTAAAAAAAATATACAGTAATATAAAACTACTATATTATCGTATTAACGAAAAAATTAAAAAATCGTTTCAAATTAACCAATCTATTAATCTTTCTTTGTGTTCGATTACCTGTATTATAATTATTATATTGCACCAAAAACAAAAGATGTATATCTCGATTAATTTAAATGAATGTGCTATACTGTCATTGAAAAACTCAGTTTCTGGGCCTATAAGAACTACATACATTCTAGGTGTGTGTAACAAAGTATGTAACTATTTATGTAACTATATCTGCCATACTTGTGTATTCGCTACATATGTAATTAAAATATTTATGTCCAATGGCTAGACCGAAATTTCTTAAAATTGGGCTCTTTAATGCTGGTTCGTTAGGGACTCGGCATGAAGAATTTTTATAAGCGACAATGGCTGATATAGACGTTGATGTGATGGCAATTAACGAAACATGGATTCGTGAAGGAGAAGATGGGCACGCACCAAAAGTGCCTGGATATAATTTGTGTCATCGACCACGTCCAACTAATATTCTAAGAGGACGTGGTGGTGGAATAGGTTTTTATGTAAAGAAAGGTATAAAAATTAAGATATGTGATAACCCCTATATTCACCCCGTAGAGCAAATGTGGTTAAGTTTAAAAAGCAAAAATAAAAATCTTGTCATAGGCACGGCTTATCGGCCCCCCTGGCTGGATGTAAATATTTTTATAGATGCTCTTACACAGTCTTTTGCTACACTACCAGCATGCGATAATGTGGTTATTCTTGGAGACTTCAATATAAATTTGTTGAATCAACATGATAATAAAATAAAGCAACTCAGTGATTTTTTAGACTACACCAATTTGAAACAATTAGTCGCAGTACCCACACATTTCACAGAATATAGTGAAACACTGATCGATCTTATTTGCACGGACTCTGAAACACATAACCTGCAAGTCAATCACATACCTGAGCTAGGAAGACACGCAGTATTAACTGTAAGTTTAAGGCTAGAAAAGGAAAGAATCAGTTCGCAATGGATTACTATTAGATCATTAAAAGAAATTTTGCTTGAATACTTTAATAAAGATTTAGAAAGCATCCCTTGGTGTACTATTAATCGTCTTGAGACAGTGGATGAGATGGTGAATGCAATGAACAGTTACATAATTAATTTATTTGATTTACATGCGCCAAAAAGAAGAGTATATATCAAAGAAAAAGCTTATCCTTGGATAACCTATACTATCAAAAAAATGATAAAATTAAGAAATCAGAGCCACGCTAGGTATAAGCTAACCAAAAAAGACTCGCATAAACAATACTATAAGGAGTTAAAAAAAATAGTTAGATGTGCATTAGAAAATGAGAAAAGAGCCTATTACAAAACATATATAAATCAATGTATTAATAAACCTGTACAATTATGGAAAAACTTAAAAAAAACTATTAATACAGACAGAAAACACGAGAATGATTTACCAAGCACATTATGCAATCCAGACATGGTGAACAGTCATTTTTTAAATGTGCCACATACTCAGATACCACCCGCAAATTTATCTTATTATGAACAAAACAAATTTGGTCCACATGTATTTAATCTCAAAAAAACAAACGATGAAGAAATAACAAAAATTATAAATAGTCTTAAATCAAATGCTCAAGGAGTAGATGAAATCTCACTTGAAATGTTATTGCTAACCCTCCCACAGAGCATAAGTACGATAACAGCAATCGTGAATAAATCAATTTCGACTTGTGTTTTTCCCTCTGCATGGAAAATAGCCAGAGTAAAACCCCTACCAAAAGTCAATGAACCAATCTCTGTAAAAGATTTGAGACCTATTAGTATCCTTCCATGTCTGTCGAAAATTGTTGAAAAGGTTGTATGTACGCAACTAACCGCCTACGTAGAAGGAGAAAACATCCTGCCTAAGTTCCAATCTGGTTTCCGGAAAGGTCACAGCACGACGACGACGGTAATAGACATCATAGACAACATCTTAAGATCCCAAGATAAGGGTATGGGAACTGCGCTTGTTTTGCTGGATTTTTCACGTGCATTTGATGCAGTTGATTTGTCGTTGCTACTTTCCAAACTCTCTTATTATGGATGTGACCGCTCTACTTTAAATTGGTTTAAAAGCTTTCTTTCTGGTCGTAGTCAGTATGTCCAGATTTCCCTAAATAATGGCAACCACCTAGATTCTTCGAGGTCATCCGTACTTAGAGGTGTGCCACAAGGCTCAACGCTGAGCCCTTTGTTGTTTGCTCTTTATACGGCGGATATCATTCAGTGCTTCTCTTACTGTAAATATCATCTTTATGCAGACGATGTACAATTGTACTACTCATTTCACCCATCGGACATCAGGGAAGCTGAAAGCAAAATTAAACAAGATCTTGGACGAATAGCAGATTGGTCCAGGTCGAACTCACTCATTCTAAACCCAGTGAAATCTAAATATATAATTATAGGAACTAAAAAAATTGTAAAAAGTATTGATTTACTCAAACCGAGCATTACCATTGGGAATGATATCGTGGAAAGGGTATCAGAAGCTAGAAATTTGGGACTGATTTTTGATCCCAATTTGCGTTTTGAAAAGTATATCCTAAACATAGTAAAAAGCTGCTTCTATCGTCTAAAACTTTTGTACAAAGTACGTACTTATCTAAGTATAGATGTTAGAACTCGCTTATGTGAGTCTCTTATACTGTCAAAACTAAATTACACTGACAACGCGTATGGCCCCTGTTTGCTTGCAAGAACAACCAAGCTTATTCAACGCGTGCAGAAT
This sequence comes from Morpho helenor, assembly GCA_029227775.1. NCBI lineage: Eukaryota > Metazoa > Arthropoda > Insecta > Lepidoptera > Nymphalidae > Morpho > Morpho helenor. Next base: position 14,602,820 of record JARGCU010000020.1, on the reverse strand, counting down.
GCGTGTGCTCGATTTTGTTTTTCAATTGCGCCCCGTTCACACGTGAGTCCGCATCTTAATAACGCTGACATACTGAACATGTCCGCTCGACGTAATTTACATCTGGCCACATTATTGTTCGACGTAATTTCCTCGGGAAAGCCGGTATATCTTTACTCCAAAATAAAATGGACTCATGAGCATGGCAAATATAGCGTAAGAGAATCTGCACGCCGTATATCCGTGCCGCGGCATAGGACAGCAGCATTTCGTGGTAGCTTCAGTTACGCTGCGAGTAAGATTTGGAACACCATCCCTCCTCCAGTGCGAAATCTTAAAGGCCGGAATAGTTTCAAGTTCAAACTCAAAAACTATCTTCTTGAAAAACAAAAAAAAGGTATAAATTACTAATGAATATTTTACTTACTCGCAGTTGTACCAATTAATACAAGTACACGAGGGCTGTTGGTATATGCCTATAAAAATAAATGATATAAAAGTGTGATATTATTGTTACTACTATTAGAACTGGTGTGTATGTAAAATGAGGTATTTATAAGAATAACCTATTGTTAATTAAGTGTATTTCTTGTTTTTTATTTTTATTTTGTGTTACGAGTGCCTAACGGACAAGTCCGGGACGTCACTCTTAGGGTGCGTCTGAAAATCAGTGCTGCAATAATCATATTATTGCAGCAAAATGCTGAGACGCATCCTTTTTTCTGTGTTGTACATTTATATAGATTACTTTTTTTACTTTTTTTTATTTTTATTTCAGTTTATAGTTTTTTTTGTACACAAACAGAAATAAATTTTTATTATTATTATTATTATTATTAATTCTAGTCTAATGTAATTTGACTGGCCTGTTGGTGCAGTGGGTTGTACTGCCTTGAGCTCCCCGGGTCACGGGTTCGATTCCCGTCGAGGGGCAACATTTTCTATAAAAGAATTTGCTGGTTCTTCGAGCCTGGGTAACATATCCAGGGACTCTCTTTCTACAATAACACGATATAATAGAATACCACTATTCCCGCATGTCATTGAAACGTTTTATCAATAAGAAGACTCTACCGGAAACACCAACGGCACAGTGTTGCCACCATTTTAAATAAATATATGGGACACTTACACACACGGTCGTCCGTCCCCAAAGTAATTAACTTAATACTTGTGTTATGGTAGACAGACAACTGGTGAATATATACTTATATATTTTTTTTAAATGCATACTTAAATACAAATATACACCCAGGCTCAAAGACCAACAAATTCATTTAAAGAAAATGTTAGCCCTCGGCGGGAATCGAACCCGCGACCCGCGGAACTGAAGGCCACTACCCCTTGTTCCAACCAAATTATTTTAATCGATAAGGGCGCGATACTCTTATTTCATGACTGTGTTGCTATAAAATACAAAGCGGAAGTCATTGGCGACAACAGGTGTAAATATGTATTTAAGTATGTATTTAAAAATTATATATGTATATATTTACCAGTTGTCTGTCTACCATAACACAAGTATTAAGTTACTTACTTTGGGGACAGACAAGTTTATGTGTGTCTCATATATTTATTTATTTAATTTTTGTTTCAGAGGCTGGGTCCGATATGGTCCAAACTGACAGAGCATTACAGATCTAATGGCTACCTACAACTAAGCAAGATGAACTGTTTGAAATATGAAATGTCATGTAAGAATTTCGACATCAAATATTTCCCGTACCTAGTTTGGATAGTCAATGGGAAAATTGTGAGTACCAATATATTTTTAAGTTTGTAACCTATTATACATGTACTTATAACACGGTAGTAAGGTTGCTAAAAAAAGCCGTGTTGTGTGGAACCGTGTTATATGTGACCTAGAGATAGTACAAAAAGAGCTTTTTGTAAGGCCACGTACAGACTTCGCAAGGCGTACGAAGTTACATTATACATGCGTCCCAAATGACATATGCTCAATCTGAACACACAAACAACAACGTATCATATACATATATACAGGGTGTTTGGAAGGTCGATGCAAAGCTGCAAACAGGAGCTAGTATAGACTATTTAGAACCATTTAAACTGAACTTATGTTAGGCGAAGTGCGACTATTTTTTTTTATAAAATTTTAAAGATTTTTGAAGAAAAATCCGAAGTTATGTCATTATTTGCTAATAATCGGCCATTTTGAAGCCAAAGTCAATTATTTTTTATTTTATTTTATTAAACTAATGTGTAAACAGTGTAATAAAACATGATTAAGGTATCTGTGTTAAGAGATATTTTTTTTACAGATATTTGAAGTCAATCATTTCTTTTAAGATCAGAGAAAGCTGATTTTTGATGGCATTTAAAAAAAAAATAGATTGTGCTTTTTTAGTTCAAACATTTTATTAAATATGCCTGGTCATTGTTCTTTATTTTGAGGTATCAACTATGCGGATAGCCCGCAAATTATTGAAATTAAGATCTACAAACTAAATTGCGAGAGAAAATTAAAATTTATAGGCGAAGTAATTAAAACAAAATTTTAATGAAAATCATTTATTTTTCGTGTTCAAAATGTCCGCCGCGGTGTCTAACACAGGTCCGGCCCGTCTAATTATTTCTTCTTTTTGTCTTTTTTCTTAGTTTTGTCGTTTTCTTCTCAACTCAGACATTGAAGATGCATGGTTCCTGAAGTCAATCTTGTGGACAGATGAAAGTAAATTTTCAAGGGAAGGCATTATTAATTTCCATAACCTTCATCTATGGGCTGAAAAACATAATAATCCACATTGGAAAACGCAAAAATCATTCCAAAAGAAATTCTCGGTCAATGTGTGGGCCGGAGTTATTGGCAAAATTGTGATTGGGCCTCATTTCTTACCAGATAATTGAAATGGAAATAATTATTTAGAATTCCTGCAAAATGATCTTCCAGAGCTTGTAGAGGAGTCTGGGGCCTTGATATTCGTTAGCGACCGAGAGCTCATTTTTCAACAAGATGGTTGTCCAGCGCATTGGACATTAAATGTACGGGAGCACTTAAACAATTGTTTCCCCAATAGCTGGATCGGCAGAGATGGGCCCATCCCTTGGCCCGCCCGTTCACCTGACCTGACTCCGCTTGACTTTTACGTGTGGGGTCGGGCTAAGGAGCTAGTATACACAAATGTGGAAATAAACACAAAAGAAGAATTAATTGACAGAATTAATTCAGCGTTCGCGACGATGAAAGTGGAAATGAAGTTAAAGATAACGACAACAGAAGTGAGAAGTCGGGCCCGTGCTTGTGTTAGAAACCGCGGCGGACATTTTGAACACGAAAAATAAATGACTTTCATTAAAATTTTGTTTTAATTACTTCGCCTATAAATTTTAATTTTCTCTCGCAATTTAGTTTGTAGATCTTAATTTCAATAATTTGCGGGCTATCCGCATAGTTGATACCTCAAAATAAAGAACAATGACCAGGCATATTTAATAAAATGTTTGAACTAAAAAAGCACAATCTATTTTTTTTTTAAATGCCATCAAAAATCAGCTTTCTCTGATCTTAAAAGAAATGATTGACTTCAAATATCTGTAAAAAAAATATCTCTTAACACAGATACCTTAATCATGTTTTATTACACTGTTTACACATTAGTTTAATAAAATAAAATAAAAAATAATTGACTTTGGCTTCAAAATGGCCGATTATTAGTAAATAATGACATAACTTCGGATTTTTCTTCAAAAATCTTTAAAATTTTATTAAAAAAAAATAGTCGCACTTAGCCTAACATAAGTTCAGTTTAAATGGTTCTAAATAGTCTATACTAGCTCCTGTTTGCAGCTTTGCATCGACCTTCCAAACACCCTGTATATTTGAATAGAAAGTAAAGTAGAAAAATGGCTCTGGCATTGCGAACGTGCAGTTTGCAGCTACGGCCTATATTAAAAAAAAAATAATAAAGGCCGTATTTGTATTTGATATTATTATTTAAAAATAGAGAAAAGAATAAAAGACGCTGGTGGACAAAACGATTACGGACGGATATAAAATTTTATTTAATAAAACATTATTTTCAGATGGGCACCACAGATGCAAGCAGTCTTGACGAGCTGATAGATTATGTTGAAAAAATGTTACAATCCGAAAATCACGATCCTACCAATTTTGTGAAAAAGAAGAAAACATTGCCAGTTGCGAGGATATCTGAAGAGACATTTGAACACTTTTTAGAGAACGAATTAGTTTTCGTCAACTATTTTGCGTCTTGGTAAGGGATATAAAGTTTTCGTTTACCTAAACCATAACCATAACTTTGGCATAATTAAATCTTTTTAAAATCGAATAAAACAGATGTATTTTCATTTTTGGCTTTGTCAAAAATGGTTACCTAATCTGGCGCTTGTTCAAAAAACAGTACTATTAGTTTTTAGGTCAAGGTTATTTTTCGTTTCGTGTCGTAATAAAGTAAAGTCGTTGATCTCTATAAATCGTGTTTATTGTATAAAAAACATACATTTGAGTCATTGTTTCTTTACATTTAGTTAAGTACTTAAAGTAGCGGCCTGTTACTCTCCTACTGCTGGGAATAGGCCTCTTCTCTCCGTTTTTTGGAGAGAAGGATTGGAGCTAAGACCTACCACGCTGCTCCAATGCGGATTGGTAGGTTACACATATTTCCAGAATTCTCTAGAGATATGCAGGTTTCCTCACGATGTTTTCCATCACCGAAAAGCGTGTGATAAATTGCAATTATCAATTATACACATAAGTTTTAACAGAAAAACTCATTGGTGTCTGCCCGGGTTCGAACCCGTGACCTCCTCGAAAGAGTCGCAAGGTGTTACCGCTGGGCTACCACAGCTCTAGTTAAGTACTTATGGAGTATAAAAAGCCTGTTTTCCATATATTTAGTTAATATGAAGAGTGGCTCATTGGAGCAGTGGGTAGTGACCCTGCCTTCGGCTCCACGGGTCGCGGGTTCGATTCCCGCCGAGGACCAACATTTTCTTTAAAATGAATTTGTCGGTCTTTGAGCCTGGGTGTATATTTGTATTTAAGTATGTATTTAAAAAATATATAAGTATATATTCACCAGTTGTCTGTCTACCATAACACAAGTATTAAGTTACTCACTTTGGGGACAGACGACCGTGTGTGTAAGTGTCCCATATATTTATTTATTTATATACTCAGGTTTAGTTTAGTTTATTTGTTCATATATCATGTTAGCACTTTTGTAGCGTAAACGTTTTTCATTTGATTTGTGTCCAGGTGCGCCCATTGCATGCAGTTAAGTCCCCTCTGGGTCCGGCTGGGAGTGAAATTCCAGAACGAGAGTCGTGTGCTCATCGCGGACGTAGACTGTGCTAGTTCCAAGAACATTTGTGAAACTGAGAAGGTAATTTATCCATCAAATTCAAATTCAAATAAACTTGTAAACAAGTGCTTTTGAATCGTCAACTCTACTGCTGGTTCGGAAAGCTGTTCCTACCGAGAAGAGCCAGCAAGAAACTCGGCGGTTGCTCTTTTAAAAATATAATTCTTAACACTATTTACATTAAGTCGTTGCTATCTTGTACAGGTTGAAAGAGAGCTCTATCCACACATTCTTATCTTCTAAATAATCTTAAATAGTATAGTAGGCTATCTGTATCAGCCTATCATATAGTTTATCGCTGCAAGCTGTGATAGCCCAGCGGTGCGACCGTGCGAATATCTAGAGACAATCATGGGTTCAAATCCCGGGCAGACACCAATGAGTTTTTCTATTAACTGGCTATTTGACTGGCTCGTTGGCGCAGTGGGTAGTGATCCTGCCTTAAGCTCTATTGGTCGCGGGTTCGATTCCCGCCGAGGGCCAATGTTTTCTATAAATGAATTTGTTAGTCTTCGAGCCTGGGTGTATATTTGTATTTAAGTATGTATTTAAAAAATATATAAGTATATATTCACCAGTTGTCTGTCTACCATAACACAAGTATTAAGTTACTTACTTTGGGGACACACGGAAAGCTAATAAAAAATATTAAATTTTTATTAATTATATTAAATTTTAAATATTAAACAATGGGCCACAGTTCTGAGCTTTTGGGCAGTTGTTAATATATGGCAATAGGTAATTACAAATTTATTTTGTTATTATTTACAACATCATTATCTTCCTGCCCTTATCCCACTCTAAGTGGGGTCGGCACAACATGTTACAAACATGTTGTCACATGATTTGGCTATGTATTTTACGATCGGTCCCCTGCCTGACGTCAACTTACCTTAGTCGTATTTTACGACTCCTCGGTAAGAAAGTGGATGGTACTATTTTACTGAACCGGATACCACACGGTGGGTCAACTTACCTTAGGCGCCTTTTACGACACCTCGGTAAGAAATCCTCATTACTTACCGAGGTGTGGTCTATTTTACTCAGCCGGATACCACACGGCGGGTCGACTTACCTTAGTCACCAGCCCTAGTCGCCATGGTCAACTACTAGGAGATGGTCAACTACTAGTAGATGGTCAACTACTAGGAGATGGTCAACTACTAGTAGATGGTCAAGTACTAGGAGATGGTCAAGTACTAGGAGATGGTCAACTACTAGTAGATGGTCAACTACTAGAAGATGGTCAACTACTAGGAGATGGTCAACTACTAGAAGATGGTCAACTACTAGAAGATGGTCAAGTACTAGGAGATGGTCAAGTACTAGGAGATGGTCAACTACTAGTAGATGGTCAACTACTAGGAGATGGTCAACTACTAGAAGATGGTCAACTACTAGAAGATGGTCAAGTACTAGGAGATGGTCAAGTACTAGGAGATGGTCAACTACTAGTAGGTGGTCAATTATAACCTTAATACTACGTCTTTCATAAGTATATGACTGCACTCATAAATTGGAGGGACGCGCCATGTTATCGTGGTACATCTCTATCACAATTAATAATAAATCTATGTTTCAGATAAACGGTCTTCCAACTTTAATTCTATACAAGAACAAAAAGATAGTTAACATTGAAAATGGCGGACGCACTTATGACGATCTCATAACGATAGTACACGAACATCTAGAAGGTGACAAGAGCGAAGGTGAAAAAGAAGAAAACGTTGCTAAAGAACAATCTCTGACCGCCAAAGATGAACTTTAAAATAAGTGTCGATTAAGTAGGTCAATAAAAAAATTAATATATTCATATATTTTTTTATTTACTCGAATTTGTAACCTACTTAAGTACTATCTAACAGCAATATGCAAAGTTAAGGATAATCAGATAAGTCTTGTGTAATCACACAATTTCTACAATAACGTTCTGAAACGTTTTAGCAATATGTAGTAAGACTCCACCGGATACAACACGCCAGTGTTGCCACCATTTCAGTAAAAAAATGCGAGATACTCGTTTTATCACGGTGTTGCTATAAAATACAAAGCTAAAGTTATTGGCGACAACAGTTGTTAATCCATAAAGTGGATACATCAATTCAGATATGTCAATTCAAATAGATTTGTTGGATAAAATTGAATTGATATTATAATATAAATTATAGTATAAACTTTTATTGATGAGCTCGTTAGAATAGTTTGATTAGAAATATTAGGGTATAATAGGTCTGGGGTTTAGACAGATTAAATATATATATATATATATATATATATAAACCTTTAGCAATTATCTTACATTCTTACTTCAAATTTGCTACACATAATCAATTCCATTCAACCTACAGCTGAATCGCCCTTTCTGCAAGTAATTACAGTTTATGAATCAACCGCTCCGTCAATGAATCGGCCGCTCCGTCAATGAATCGCCCGCTCTGTCAATGAATCGGCCGCTCCGTCAATGAATCGGCCGCTCTGCCAATAGATCAACTACTCTGCTAATGAATCACCAATTATGTCAATGTATTATTTATTCTCTCTAATATGAATATACCATCATATCAACAAATGCATCATAGTCATTTTATCATAGAAGCTCATAAATTTTTTCATTCTATCAATAAATCGCTAACCGAATTACCAATTGACGTTAATTTTATCAATATAAAATCATAATAACTATCAACAAAAGTTAAAGAACGCAGGAATGTTTAAAATAAAACCATTAAAATTTTTTGAGATTTTTTAATGAACGATTAAAAACTTTTTTGGGAAGAAATAGCCTATATGCACAGACTGTTTAAATATATAAAGCCTAAATGTGATTAATATGCTTTACACACCTTTTTACGTATAGATTAAGTATTTTAAATAAAATTATCTTTATCTATATTTTTTGTGACGTCATGATGACGATATTAAAAAAGGCTAATAGGAATAATGAAAACCTTCACATAGATATGAACAATATTATAAAATAATTCTATAAAATAAATTCACCAATGTCATTTATATGAGTTTAATTCTCCTATATGAGTTATATGAGTTTAATTCTCCTAACTGTAATTAATAGAAAAATATTGTGATATTTAGTGTATTGTGTTTGAAACATTTAAACTTGCATGAGTGACTAAAATCTAGCCTCTAAATATATTAATGTCTATAAGTTATTGAAACAGATTATATGATTGGTTAAAATCATCAAATAGATGATTAAATTTCAATTAAATCGTAAAAGGTATTCATTTTACAAATATGTCAAATTTTTAGTCTGGTAGCACCTATATAAAGTTGTTCCAGCCGACTTCAATACTTACCGTTATTTTTAATTACGAGTGAAAAATTATAACATGCATATAGAACTTTTGGAATATTTAACAATCCTATAAGTATTTAGGTATAATAAAAAAAAAGTTATTTAACTTTATGTTTCTCAACTGTCTGAGATTGGAAGAAATCACCATCCGCTAGTGTTGCTTGCCTGTTTATTTCTTTATGTCTGTCTCGAGATACAATCTCTTCTAAGACCTCACCATCTCCTTTTATTAACCTGGAAAAAACATATGACTGAGAGGCTGATAATCAACTTCAAATACAGTCATACATTACATATACATATTATAACACAGTACACACACTATTTACACTTAAATATTGCATAAAAGAGTAAACTGAAATTGTATACTCATTTAATAAATCTATATTTATTTCCAAATCAAAGTTATGTTAGCAAAATCTACTTATTATCGAGATAATAGTCAAATTGCAACCTATTTATAAAAATCTATTTGTTACAATACGAACCATATTGAAAAAGAAATACATTAAAATAATCACACTAAAAGATTTAACTATCTTGTCTTTTAGAAATTTGAAATAAATATTCCTCAAAAATTTGTTTTCATATTACAAACTCTAATATTTATCTATGAAAAACAAATAAGTTGGTTAAAGTTACAGAAAGATTTATTATTATTATCAGTTATTGAGGAAAATGACATTTTAATGTATGATAAGAAAAGATTACAAAACTATGGTTCAATTACTGACAATTATTTCTTTAAGACTGCAGAACAAAATAAGCTGTGTATTTTAAAAATTGCATGTTTCATACATACAAACTATAGATGATTACAAACAAGATTAAAGTGTTTTTATTATTATTATTTACTTTTTAATTATTATTATTTTTATTATGAGATCTTTTGGTCAAAAAAGTACTATAAAATTGATATGGTGCTATTAAATTTTCATAAAAATAAATACTTATAATTATATTAGAAAGATAGAATAACCTGTATCTGCCAGTCTCTTCATCTTGTACCCTTCTCACTATGCTCTGTCGCTTCTCCCACTCTTCTTTGGTCATTGGTGCCATCACTTTAGACATTTCCATCAACTCTGTGAATTATATTGTTTTAAAGTTTCTCAAATAAAAAGTTGGATATAGGTACATATTAGTGATATACATATATAGGTACTCTATAGAGTACCTGGGCGGCTGAGACTTGCTCAGTAATTTTTTTAAAAGATAAAAAATGTAATAAAAAAATTACAAAAGGGCCAGTTACCGCCGTGTGGTATCCGGCTGAGTAGAATAGACCAACCTCATTTCTTACCGAGGTGTCGTAAAAGGCGACTAAGGTAAGTTGACCCACAGTGTGGTATCCGATTAAGTAGAATAGACCATCCTCTTTCTTACCGAGGTGTCGTAAAATACGACTGAGGTAAGTTGACGTCAGACAGGCGGATGGTCGTAAAAACGCAGCCAAATCATGTGACAGCATGTTTATAACATGTTGTGCCGACCCCACTTAGAGTGGGATAAGGGCAGGAGGACGATGACAAAAGAAAGTGCCAGTGACATGTGGGATTTGATACTGGGTATTTTATTATTTTTTAGTCATTGAGCTATCACAACTTTACAAATGACAGTAAATTAAAGCTTCTGTTTCTATTTCATTTTTTTTTAGTATCGAAAACAGGGATAAATGACATTTTTTTTGAAATGAAACCTAGGTAGATCGATTTTTCGCCCTCCGAAATTCTTTACATACATACATAAGTTTCATGAAAAACGTTGGAGCCGTTTCCAAAATTCAGAAAATATACATATAGGTATATGTAGAAGGTTAACTAATTAAAATATTAAAGATAAAAACTATACAGCATAGAATTTGTACGGAATTATACCTCACCCAAAGGAATATCAGCTGACACTACATTGCTGTCTGCTTCACAGCTCTCACTTCTACTTTCGCTCTTCTGCCTCTTAAGTTTTCTTTTCTCTTCTTTGAGCTTTTTCTTTAATGCTTTCTCGGTTTTTCTCTGTTCTTTTTTTAATTTCTTCTTCAACTTACGTAACTTCTTCTTTTCTCTACTCGAATCAGAACTGCTTGAACTAGAACTATTTGTGGAGCGACGACGCTTTTTAGATTTTTCTTTTCCCATTATATTAATTTTTTCCTATGAAATATGAATGTCAAACAATGACTAATGAGTGTCAGAAACAGGGGGGTGAAACTCTCTAAGAAGCACTCTTTAGGTCGCCGAGAGCGTCATCTCATTGCAAGCATTGGACAACTAAAATTAGTTTTATATCATTATTCACTAGATGTCGCAAATGATACACTGTAATATATATAAGTATCTGTCATAAATTTTCAAATTTTTCTGCCAAAAACGCATCACTGCTTATTTAAAGGTCTATATTGGAAATAATGCCGTCCAAAAATTATTTTATGTGTTATTTTGGATGTGAAAACGTTGGTAAGTAACTACTATAATGTTTTTGAAACCATTTAGTACCTTTTCCTAACAATAGAAATTTTTACTGCAGAAATGTAATTTTTAACCCTTTCAGTGCCGAGCGAAAAGGAAATGCCTACACGAGAATAACCAGCCGAATTTTTTTAATTTTATTTATGACATTCTTATGCAATTAAAACCAAACGAGAAATAATATTTACACGATTCAAAAAGTAATATACTAAGAATAAAATAGGAACAAGTTTGCTCCTCCTTAACACATTCTAAGTAGGGTTTTAAACAATTTGTTGCATGTTAGTTATTTTACGAGCACCCGCCTGCCTGACGTCAACTTACCTTAGTCGCCCTTAACGACACCTTGATAAGACATAAGGTTGGTCTATTCTATACCACACGGTGAATAATAAGACATACAGCATATCGGAGTAAAAATTCACGACAAATAATACAAACAATATTAAAAAATGAGTTTGCAACAATATAAATAATACCTATTACCTAATACCTATATAACAAAAAAAAGAGATTACTCGAAGGTAACACACAGGTAAAGGTATTACACTGTAAGCGCCGTGTGGATTTTTGAAAACCTGTTTATATTTTTTTTATTTCTGACTGTATGCAATTTTTATGAGAGCGCAGTGAGAAGCAACTTATCGGCTTTCGGCACAAAAGGGTTAAAGCAGCCATTTCGCTGAAATATACTAAACAAAATTATTATAAGTGCCACAATACCTTTAACTTTGTTTTTTAGAAAAAAATATGTGGTTATTCGTAATAAATTTTTATATTTTAACACTTTCGGTTACATTATTTTGGTATACATTTGAAATATTTGGTCTGATTTAGACTATAGCTACAAAAATTCAAATGTGTGATTTCAGGTTTACAGCAAATGAAGATTATGATTATGAAAACTAATTACAGAGTGTAGTACGTATGCAAAGTTAGTTGTTTTCAACAAATAAACGTGTAAACTGATGAACATTTGTTATTTGTATACGCTTGATATTTTTTTTAATGTTTTAAAAGTATTTTTCAAATGTTTCCTGAATTGACATACTATTTAAAAAGATGTAAAAAATAAAAATTATTAAATATTACATAGCTTTAATCTTTTATTCATTACCCTTATTTAGAATAATAGTTTGGTGCTACTCTTTGATTTGAACTGGAATTTGGAGATGCCAAGTCCGTTCAAATTGAAGTGGTATAGCGCCAAACTATTTTTTTGTAAATGCTATTTTTATATAAGGGTCACTATATGAATGCAGTACAGCGCCATCTAGTGGATTATTATGATAACGTTACAGCGACATCTCTGCCAGATCAGCGAAAACAGGCCCTTATCATTACTCCAAAAAAATGACAGAGTTGCACATCTATATCCTATATAGTGTATTATCTATGGTCAGAAAACTTAAACTAGTAGCTTTAAAAGTAGGTAATATATTTACCTACTTATAGTAATTTGTAAAAACTTAATCTTGCTTATCTAAAAAAAAATAGTAACTCACAAATCGTCTTTACATGAATTATTATTCTATAAATAAGATTTTTAACTTTTAAGTCAATTTATTGGTTAGTAGTCTATGATTTTAGGATTTTCTACATACCATACAATACCATAGACAAATGATGACTACTAAAGTTTCTTGTTTTATGATAGACTTTTGCGTTTCGTAACCAATCTCATATATATATATTTTTTTAATTTATGATTTTTTTTTCATAATAGATTATTTAATTTAATTTTTATTTTTCTATTTATTTAGGTTCACAAATAACAAGTTCATACCACAATATAAACTAAACATCACTCTGAGTTACTCTTCGCAACTTCCAACCATCATAAACGTATAAAGATTCGGATGTAATTTTTATTTTAAATTTCTACTTAAGTAATTAAATTTCAATATATATTCATTGTTATATCATTATTGCTCGATCATTTTGTTATGAGAAATATAGGTTCTACGTGCGACTAAGGCTCAATAATGCCATTGTGATTAAAATTAGCCCTTAAATGTTTTCTATATATAAAAGCCAAATCTAACAGATTTCATTAACGACTTAACAAACATACTTGTGCATTTAGTATGAGGAGCTTTATGTATCAGCAAAGGAATCTTAAGCTTTTATTTTTTTCTCCTTGACTAAATTCACATACAAACAAGAAGTACAAACTTTATATTATGTTCTTGGCGACATATAGTGCTTAGAACCGACTGGCCTATTGGCGCAAGGAGCAGTGACCCTGCCTTCAGTTCCGCGGGTCGCGGGTTCGAAACCCACCGTAGGTCATATTCTTTAAATATTATTTTTTATTTTTTCGAGTTTCTGTGTATATATTTAAGTATTTACTGAAAAAAACTATATAAGCTATATATTTACCGGTTTCTGTCACCCATAATACAAGTATTAAGTTACCTTGGGGACATGCGGAAAAGTTTTATTAAAACACTAGTAATATCCTGTTTCACCCGCGTAATTTTTATTTTTTTACACCTTATTACATTCTTATAACGGATCCATATTTTAAAAAAATGTAATATAGCTTATGTTGCTCAGTAAAGTTGCAATGGTGAAAGAATTTTTGAAATCGGTCCAGTAGTTTTTGTGTGAAAACATTACAAACATACATACAAATTTTTCCTCTTTATAATATTAGTATAGAAGTATAGATTAAAACAGTTGAAGTTAGACGTGTTCAGTTAAATAATTACGGGCCATATAATGTATGTATAATGGACATCTTAATGCAATGTATAATGTAGGTCCACCTACGTCTATAAACTAATGCAAGACAAGCCGAGAAATCTAATAGGTGTGATATCTACGCATAGCTACTGTTCGCAATTTCGCATTGAGCGGGCCGGTGACACGAAATGGGACTCCCGATGAATAATTGAGGGAGTAAACGCGCAAGCGCGACGCACCGCAGACGGCTTACAGGCCACTCGGCGTTACACCATTTGACACGAATAAATCACTAATATCTGTAAAATAAATACCACATGACTTATTTACGTATTATGTTCGTGTAATATTGTACATTGAAAATGCAGGCAGGGGGCCCGGATAGTACTGCGGTCTCGGAGGCCCCCAGCAGCGGTAGTGATGAGTCGGATTGCGAACAAGGCCCCGAGGCCGATGCAGATGCAGCACTGACTGAGGAATGGGCGAGAGAACTGCTGACTGGAGCGGGCGTGGTCGCACCTGAAGAGGTACATCCGTTAATTATGAAAAGCTTTTATTTAACTTGCATTGTACGATACATACATTAAATAGAACGATAGGAGATGTATATAATAGACAAAGTAGGACCATAAGCTTGCGGCTCCTGCTTTGCTCCTTGCAAAAGAACGTAAGGCGTTTGTAGGTTTGGGTATAAGATTCTATAATAAAATTCCGCAATGAATTCTAACTTTACCAGTTTAAAAACACTATTAAAGAGAGGCTGATACAAAAAGCCTACTTTTGAGGTTTATTTAGACGATAAGAATGTGTGGATATAGCTACTGTCCAACCCTGTACAAGATAGTTATGACTTAATGTAACTAGTTATAAGTATTATGTCGGAAAGAGCAATCGCCGAGTTTCTTGCTGGCTCTTCTCGGTAGGAACAGCTTTCCGAACCAGCAGTAGAATCAACGATTCAAAAGCACTTGTTTACAAGTTTATTTGAATAAAAAAATTTGAATTTGAATTGTATGTACAAGTATGTGAAGTTGGAATCATGCAATTGTTAAATTTGACCCACTGTCCGGTGTCCGATTGAGCGAATTTTACATACTGCTCCAGTCCCGATGACAATGCATGTTTATGATTAGCATGACCTGATGCTGCCAGGAGTAGCTTCAGACGAGGGAAATCCTCAACGGTCAACAATAGGGACACAAAATTTTGTTTTTTTTTAAATTAACTTATTATAACTAGTATCTTTTAATAAGTAAGAAGGATTGGAGCTAAGACCTACCAATGCAGATTGGTAGGTTAAACATATCTCCAAAATTCTCTAGAGATACGCAGGTTTCCTCACGATGTTTTCCTTCAGCGAAAAGCGTGTGATAAATTGCAATTATCAATTATACACATAAGTTTTAATAGCAAAACTCATCGGTGTCTGCCCGGGGTTTGAGCCCATGATCGTCTTAAATGATTCGCACGGTCGCACCGCTGGTCTATCACAATTGATTATCGTATTTCAGATTCGGGTAGAGTCACGAGCTGGTGTCGCAGGTGCCCTAAGTAGAGTTCTTGCAGTCACCGTCCGATACGAGAGCGTGGGTGAATGCAGGGCTCTGCCTCTCGTGGTCAAATTACCTCCACGTGATCCATTTGGCAGACTATTCGTAGCAGAGGCCCAGTTCGATACAAGAGAGATACTATTTTATACTGAGTTAGCGCCAGCGCTTAATCAGCTCGCTGAAGAAGCTTTGGGCCCTGGAGAGGGCTTGCCTATACCGAGATGCGTTAAAGCTAGATTGCCAGGTAATTACTTATTTTTACACGCTTTATAATAAGTGCCTTGGTGACCAAGGTCTCGAACCGACTATTCAGAATTTGAGACCGGCCCTTGTGATGCTTTTTATTTTATTGCATTTTTTTAATATCTTTCAAAAAAATTACCGAGCGAGGTTCGATCATCCAAGCTTTGTAATAATACAAAGTTTTTATTATTAGTTCTCTAGATAGAGAAGCTGTTATTCAGTTGATATTATAGGTTCGAAATTCACATATGCTGTGGTATCCAAGTAGAGATCACCCTCTTTCTTACCGAGGTGTCATAAAAGGCGACTAAGGTAAGTTAGCCGTCACTTCAGAGAGGCCCCGACACAGAGGTGGCGCACTCTGGCGGCCCATAGGGGGGTTTTTTCCTGAGTAAAAAAAAATCAAAATTAACCAGCCGTGTGGTATCCAGTTGAGTAGAATAGACCACTTCTTCCTTACGTAGGTGTAAAAGACGGCTAAGGTAAGCTGACCCGCCGTGTGGTATCAAGTTAAGTAGAATAGACTACCCTCCTTCTAACCGATGTGTCGTAAAATACGACTAAGGTAAGTTGACGTCAGGCGGCCGTCAAATCGTCAAGTCGTCTTAAAATACCTAGCCAAATCATATTACAACATGTTTATAACATGTTGCAACGACCCCAGTTAGAGTGGGGTAAGGGCAGGAGGGTAATGAAATGAATTTTCGAAATTTCACATCGTGAAGTCGACTGATAATATTTTCAGTCTCATTGCGTTTCTTTTGTCGAGAGTAAAAATACGTTTTACGTCATACTGTGACGGTCATCTTAAAATATGTAAATACAAATGTGTTATCATATTAAATGCTTATCCCTGAGAATATACAAGACTAATATTTCCGACTATATATACAGTAAAGAGCAGAACTGAACACACAGACGACATTTCAGCACAAATAATAATTATTATCTATACTAATATATAACTCAGAACAGTTTATTTCATTGTTTGTTATTGTTTGAACGCGCTACTCTCAGGAACTACTGAACCGATTTGAAAAATTATTTCAGTATAAGATAGTCCATTTATAGAGGAAGGCCAAAAATATGCCCTATTACTAAAAAGACTAAGTCAATGAAAGTGTATCTGTCTCTCTTTTTTATGTGTGATTAGACAAAGATAACTATGAGCGTTTCATCTTCCCTTTTCTCTTTGTAACTATCATAGTATAACTCTATGTGAATAATAATATCCTAAAAACAAAGTTTGTAAAAACAAAATTTGTGAAACCCTAATGATTATACGAGCAAAAGTAATGAGATTATTATTTTGATATAATCCGCGATAAAAGAAAATATCGCAATTTTGTCGTGGAGTCTATATCCTGACGATGCTTCGGTTACGGGGCGAAACAATTGTTGAGATTGTGGTGGTGAATGTATTGTTGTGCTATCGGTATCGGGTAGTGCATGAGTTCTTACAAATTCTGCATCAGTTATGAGAACGAATAGTACACTCTACATTTAGCATTACATATATTTTCTTTTATCGCGAATTATAGCAAAATAATATTCTCATTACTTTTGTATTATGGACCAAAGTAACGCCTAATTATATAAATGATTAACGAGTCATAATCGTGGCAATTAATTCTGGAATGCCAATGCGTATACAGATAAGGCCAGAAGTTATTAATAATTCCGAAAGCAAGCTATAACAATTACCTGTTAAGCATAAGAAGTAATTTCAAAGAAGAATATTTCATAATTTTCTATCTTGCATTTGAATTCATACTAATATTATAAATGCGAAAGTGTTTCTATTACACTTTCACATCTGCACCGCTAGACGAGTTATTAAATTCGGTACAATTTATTATCCGTGCTATAAGTTAAAAAACTTATAACAAACATAAGGCCCCTCACCCATGGCCACTTTTTGCGCGTTAGTAAACGCGTGGCAGTATTGCTACTATAGGCTAACCGTTTAACTCAATCCTCGCGTGCGGGGTGCAGCGGGGAGATACAAAAGGTGACAACGATGAATAAAATCTTAAATACCAATCCTCAAAATATTATAAGTTGTGGCGCGAAACCGACTACACGAAAAGAAAACCTTTTGCAGCGAAATAATAATGATATCACAAATGTTGCATTTGTTTTGGGATACCAGAACTTCTTCTTCTTCCTGCCCTTATCCCATTCTAACTGGGGTCGGCACAACATGTTATAAACTTGTTGTCACATAGTTTGGCTACGTATTTTACGACCGGCCGCCTGCCTGACATCAACTTACCTTAATCTTATTTAAAGAAATGAGGGTGGTACTATTCTATTGAGCCGGATTAAAAAAAAAAATACAAAAATAATAATACATATAAGTATAAGAGAACAAATTCAAAACACCAGTGACGGCAACCTAATTCGCCCTAGCGTGCTATTAATCAGCTTAACAAGTCTAAATAGCCTAAAAATACATGTCCAATGACAATTACGTTGATAAGATAAAATGTCTTTAAATGTCTTCTTCAATGGTTCAAATTAAATCAAGCCATGACGCGTCCCCCTATTTGTCATGTTCATTTTGTTATTTTAAATGTTTTATTGTTAAATATTTACAATAATAAAGAAATTATACTCGTAGTTAGAGTTGATTCTTTTATAACTCTATAGCTATGCTATTATATAGACTGTCAAAATCAGACAGATTTTGAGTAATAGTTAACTAATAAAAACGCTATTAATTGGTCCCATTTAAATCCTTCTCCATCTTGGGCACAAAATTGTATGAAAGGGTATCATTTTCCTTTATTCATTCACAGATGAAATTGGCGGAGACAGCGAGCTCGTGTTGGAAGATGTAACGGCAGTCGGCTTTGAATCGGCGGACTTTGCAGAAGGGCTTACCGTAGAACGTGCCAGAGCTGCGCTATACGCTGCAGCTCGTCTCCACGCTCTTTCACTCGCTTTGCGCGACAGGGAAGGCCCTTTAGATGAAAGATTCGACTTTCTCTTTCCGTGCGAGAGAGCAGCAGCCGGTTACCTTCGCTTAGTGAGACGAGGTTTACCCCAGCTAGAAGCATTTCTCCGCGGACGTGCGGATTGCATCGAAGAGGCCGCCGCTGTATCAGCTCTTAGTGCGAGAGCACCGTCCCTCCTTGGAACTTTGCTTCGACCATCTGAGCCGGCGCCACTCGCTCACGCCGACTTTTGGAGTGGCAATCTTCTTTTCAGAGAAAAAGATGGACAGAGCGAGTGTATTGCGCTTGATTGGCAAATGGTTTCTTTAGGAAGGCCTATGGACGACGTAGCGCTGTTACTTCTCTCTTCTCTCACCCCAGAAATGAGGAGGGCCGTTGGTGATTCCCTCATAGAGGATTATGGCAATCGCTTAGAAGCAGAGTGCGCTAGATTAGGAGCTACATCATCCGGGGTAGCAGTAAGACGAGGTTTGAAACCTGATTGGCCTAGAGCAGCGTTACGGGCTCTTTTGTTGTGTGCGGGCAGCGTTGATGTGGCTCTAGGGGAACCTCGAGCGGAGAGAAGACTGCTTGAAGCTGTCCGCGATCTACACGCACAAAACATTCTTGCCCTCAAACCTGACTCTGACGCGTGAGAGTTAAAAACAGTGCCAAGATTAACCGTTCATCGATTAATGTCCACGTCATAGCGTATCGATTTGTTTCAATAGGAGCCAAAAATACATTTGTACATTTGTGATTATTTGTTTAGTTTGTGTAGTGACAACATTTGTTTTAATGGAAATGCTCGTAGCACTGATAGTGCACGGCAACGCGATGCCTAAATAAAGACTGAATTTACGTAATTAAATCATGTCTGTGACATACAAGTGCGTGGGTAATTATTATTATTATAGGTGACTATTGCTCATCGTATCAAATCAAAATCAAAAATTCGTTTCGGTCTATTGACTATTATTTCCATAAAAATTAAATTATTATTGGTACATACTGACGTTGTTTTATTTTCCAAAACCATAAATAAAAGAATACTTGCATAAGAAGCGGGATAGGAACAATACACGACATGGCTGTACATTGTATTGTCCTGAGATGAAAAGACTTTTATTATTTTTAAAAACTTGAGGATATTAAAAAATAGTAGGTACCACAGTGTGGAAGATAAGTTTAAAGTTCGTAGCATTTGTCTGTGATATTTTCTATTAGATAGGATAGATAGGTGTTCAATTATAATACGCCATCATACCAAAATTATTTGTTTGTAGTTGTTGGAGTGGTAAGTAGCCGAATCCATATAAGTCGAAGTTACATATTTATACAGAAGCGCTGTTCCAGCGCCAAATAAATTGGCATTACGCTTACGCGATCGAATAGGTTAAAAAAACTCTCACTAAGCTCACAGAGGATATCTAGTAGTGGCAGTATATTTGAATTTAATTATGTTTGATCTTAAAGGAATTCGAATTTGAACCCAAGCCGGGTTTCTTGCTGCCTCTTCTCGGTAGGAACAGCTTTCCGAACCAGCAGTAGAGTTGACGATTCAAAAGCACTTGTTTACAAGTTTATTTGAATAAAGAATATTTTGAATTAAATTTGGATTGAACCCAGAACACTGTTATATGAAACTAGTAATAACGCAACTGTATAGTAGAGGTTGTTAAATATACAATGTGTATAATCGTAACAGAATTAGAATGAAGTCATAAAGATTTAATGCTGTATTTTACGTCTGTGTACTAAAATGTCATGTTGTATTTCTCTTACTATTCGTCTGTGGTCAAGTTGTCAATTCCAAATTCCAATTGACCTTGGCTGAGTGCTCTAATAATTTTACTCGCTGGAAATGATATTTTTGTAGTCCTAGCGATTGATTGGCAGATTTCTTCTGGTGCAGTGATGGCTCATTCGAGTCAGGTGAACCTTGATATTGAAGATGAGGTGCCGGAGGAATTGGCAAGTCGTAATTATGCCAATCAGAGGATTGACTCCGTTCCAAGAATACAGCCTCCAAATAGGAGTAATTTGGGTCTTGGTGATAGACTTAATAGTGTGTTTAGAGAAATCCGGCCATTGGTAGAACATGCGCGGATGGTATGTACCTGTTTATTATTATTTTTTATTACGTGACGCATCATTTGCTATTCTACTGCATAATTATTATTATTTATTACTGAAGTGATATTATACGTTATTTGTCAAGTATTCTCTTACATATTAAAGTTTTTTATAGCAATATTTGCAAAAAAATCATATTAGTAACTGCTATCTTTTAAACTGTAATATAGGTAAAAATATTACATGAAATTAATATCCAATAATACAAATTGATGGTATAATTGTCTAAAATTGATGCCTATGAGAGGTTTCTAAAAGTAATTTTATTTATTATAATAACTACCGAGAA
This sequence comes from Morpho helenor, assembly GCA_029227775.1. Classification (NCBI taxonomy): domain Eukaryota; kingdom Metazoa; phylum Arthropoda; class Insecta; order Lepidoptera; family Nymphalidae; genus Morpho; species Morpho helenor. Next base: position 14,581,870 of record JARGCU010000020.1, on the reverse strand, counting down.
GATATTAAAATATGATTAAAATAAGTTTCAGTAACTAAATTTGGGAATATATATATTAAATTTGATAATATTTTTTACTTTATTCATAGGGCAACAATGCTAGGCTATCCCTACCAACGTGGCTTCCTAGAAACCCACCAGGGACACATCAATCCGGAGATGTTCTGCAGAGACCACAAAGTTCGATAGCTCATGTGAACTTAGGTCCTGGAACTACAACTTATATTGTCAATGAAAGAACTACACCACTTACACAAAGACAATCTAGTCATGGAATGAGCAACAGTGCATCAAATGATTCTAATATATCAGAACACACTCCAGATAATGCTGAGATCAATATATCAGTGAATCCATCAAATAACAATAATATACATGATAATGCTGATAATGAAAGCCAAAGTGATGATGGAACGCAACAGGTTAGTTACTATAAACTTGTTTTATACTGTAACCATTGAAAGAAAGAAAGAAAGAAAAACTATATTTACAACATACACTATTAACAAATAAGGAGTATATAATTTAAAAAAAAAATATTGGAAACCATTGGAAAGTAAAACTTAGCCCAAATGATATGTATGTAGGAAAAAGTGATTATTTGAAATGAATAGTTAGCTACTTAGTATGTTTAATTTAAATTTTTGCAAACATCTTACATCTTTATACCCTTACATCTTTCCACTTATAATTAGAGAGTGAAACAAAGTAATGACATTTTGAGAGACAAATAATGTGCAGTTTTTAAAATATACACATTGAGAGGATGTGAGCTACAAAAGTAATAATAAAATTATTTTGCTATAATCTGTGATGAAATTCATCGCATTATAGCAAAATAATTTTATTATTACTTTTATATTATGGATCTCTGTAAAGTAACACCTAATTCTATAAATTAGGATGTGGGCTTTTATTCAGACATCAGTTTAGTATCATATATGTATTACTGTACACTATACATATATACACATAGATAATGTATGTAATGTAATGTAGCGGCCTGTTATTATCCCACTGCTGGGAATAGGCCTCTTCTCTCCGTTATAAGAGAGAAGGATTGGAGCTAAGACCTACCACGCTGCTCCAATGTGGATTGGTAGGTTACACATTACTCCAGAATTCTCTAGAGATATGCAGGTTTCCTCACGATGTTTTCCTTCACCGAAAAGCGTGTGATAAATTGCAATTATCAATTAGACACATAAGTTTTAATAGAAAAACTCATTGGTGTCTACCTGGGTTTGAACCCATGATCGTCTCTAGAGATTCACACAGTCGCACCGCTAGGCCATCACAGCTGTTACACATAGATACACATACTTAAATACTACATCTCACAGAATAATCTCACATATATTATGCTATAAAGAGATAGTAATATCTCTTTCCTGCCAATCCCCTTCTTAAGGAACGAGAATACATTTATCCTGCATTGGGAAAGAAATAACTTACTAGTTTACTTTACTAAATTTAATTTCTTTCAGGTTGTTGATGTGAGAGCAACTTTAAATTTGCTACTGAGATATGCTCCCTTTTATTTTATACTGTTCATTAAGTATATGTATGACAGCAGAGAGGGTATATTTACATTTATTATGCTATTTTGCACGTTTGCACATGGAAACAATGTAGTCAAGAAGTAAGTAATTTTTATGTTCAATAATCTGAGATTTAAGGAGATGAAAGGTTTTTATTAGAAATTTGTTGTTAATGACACCTTAAATAAGAATGCAAAATATCCATCTTTATATTGACATAGCTTGAAGGATCTCTTTGATTTTGCAAAAGCTCTTTATATTTTTCGGACTCAATGTATTTTTTAATATATTACTTTTATTTTTTATAGGGAAAACGGCAAACAAATGAACAGAAGCTTACTAGCATTGTTTAGTGAAATAATTTTGCTTGTATGTACCATCTTGATAGTCCACTTTTTGTTTGGGCACGGCAAGCTGTTGCCCAACGTGATAATGTTTCCAGCTTACACCGAGCCAATTGATGTGAGAGAGTTACTTTGGCTTGTCGTACTGACTGATCTCATTGTGAAGATTATTACTGTTAACGTGAAATTACTTATTACAATGCAACCTGCATTTATTCTGCCATTCCAGAAAAGGGTGAGTTGAATTTATATTGCCTCTGGTCATCATCCTCCTGCCTTTATCCCACTCTAAGTGGGGTCACGTATTTTACGACCAGCCGCCTGCCTGACGTCAACTTACCTCAGTCGTATTTAACGACACCTCGGTAAGAAAGAGGTAGGTCTATTTTACTCAACTGGATACCACACGATGGGTCGACTTACCTTAGTACCCTTTTACGAAACCTCGGTAAGAAATGAGGGTGGTACTATTATATTCAGCCGGATTACCACACGGCGTTTATATTGCCTCTGTTATTGTATTTATAACTTCTTTATAGTTTATTTCTGGTACAAAGCAGATTAAAGGATATTTGCCTGGTATTACAGGCATTATTTGAGCGTACATGTCTTTGTATGGATAATCGTGTCTTGTCAACATGTCATCATGTCAAATTAGCGTAAATGTTGCTCCACAATTTTCTCAAATTTAGTGAAAGTCTCATCAAAATAGGTCTAGGTCTGCGCCACCCATTTCTCGCGACCACCCCACTTAACGAATACGCCGACTTGACAATTAACGGAAACAATAGTGTTTTATATGTTCAATGTAAATTTTAGTTTTTTTTAATGCCCAAAAACAGGGATAAAACGATTTTTTTGAAATAAAATCTAGCTAGATCGATTTTTCTCCCCCAAAACCTCCTATATGCTGAATTCGTTGGAGCCGTTTCCGAGATTTGGAAAATGTATACATATATATACAAGATTAATTCATTTAAATATTAAAGATAAACTTTTTTTTCTCTATATGACCCACACTCTCTTTCTTCTTCAATTCTTGTCCTTTTCCTTCTATTACTCAAAGGTTGACTGGAAGAGATCCCTTTTAGGGATAAGTCCGCCTTTATACATGTTTTTTTTTTAATTTTTATTTTTTTCTTTCTCTTTTCTAAATATATGTGTAAAAAGAAAAGTAAATAAATAAATAAAGATTATAGATGTAGGTATCCCTACTGTTGATGTAAACATTATTTCCATTGTGTTTCCAGGGTAAGGTATTCCTTTTCACAGAATCAGTGTCCCAACTGTACAGATGTCTTATAACAATACAGCCGTGGATCTTCTATCTCATGGAGTCTTATGAGGGGTCGGAGAAAATGATCGGCATGTTCCTGACATCGGTCTACGTGATATCCAAGATTGTTGAGCTCCTTGTGAGGCTGAGACTGTTTAAAAACGCAACGTGGACTTTACTACAGAGTGTGGTAAGTAGCTGATTGATATTTTTGGAGTTTTCTAGTTGATCTTTTTTGAACGAGCTATTCGCACCTGTTCCACCGATTCCCCAACAGTATAGTACAGGCTTTATGTAACGGTTTCCTTTTAATAGTTGTTTTAAATTGCTGTAATGGCAAAGTTACAATTGATTGCGGAATTTTATTATTCAATCTTATACCCAGACCCACAAACGACTTACGTATTTTTGCAAGGCGCAAAGCAGAAGCCGCAAGCTTATGTCGGTTCCTACTTTGTTTATTATTATTAATTTGAAATCGTTTAACAGAACCTGGGTACCAAACCCACTAGCGAGCAGCTGGGTTCCGCCGGTGACTCGTGTCCTATCTGTCACGACGACTACACGACTCCGGTACGACTCGGTTGCAGTCATATCTTCTGCGAGCTCTGTATCGCGGCTTGGTTGGACCGAGAGCACACCTGCCCTCTATGTCGAGCTAAAGTCGCCGATGAGCCGACCTGGCGTGATGGGTCAACTACATTCGAGTTTCAACTTTATTAAAACGGCGTAAAGTCCAATATTCAATATTTCAAGTGTTAACGACGTGACCACTCGAGTTTCAACTTTATTAAAAACGCGTAAAGTCCAATATTCAATGTCTCAAGTGTTAACCACGTGATCGCTGCGTACTCTACGCATTTATAAGGACGAATACGTTGGATGAAAGTCGTAAATGGACCAATCTGTTGTTTTAAAATGAACTCTATTAGTTTACTATAAAGTCTATAGTTGTTTAATTATTATTAACTTATGTTTCCTGTATGTTAAGTAGAAATGTCTGAAATGATTGACGACTAATGTTGGATAGTGTCAGCAAAATTTGTTCATAGTGTGGAAATCAGTTAATTTATTTTAACTTTTGTTTTTAATTCCTAAGATTTTTTAAATGTTTTATTATATTTAATTTAGGTAAATATTTACTTCTGGCAGCATTATTTCAAATGACAAACACGTCTCTCTTCGAATTTGATCCAAAGTAACCACGACAATTTAATATAAATTTACTCGCTGAACTCATTTAAAGTACCTTAAAATTACTTACAAAATAGCATCGCCTAAAGGTCCTTAGATTCAGCTTAAAGCCAAACTAAGCTTTATTGATTTTCCAATTTACAGCTATGTCATGTCCATAATAAGTCTATAATAGAAAAGTAATAAAAATATTATTTTCCTATAATCCACGATAAAAAAAATATATGTAATGCTAAATTTTGACTATCTGTTCCCATATCTGATACATGCAGAATTCGTTAAAACTCATGCACTAAGCGCCACCAATAACAGAATATACAAGCACTGCACACATTCACTGCCACGATCTCAACAATCGTTACGCTCCGTAAACGAAGCATCATCTACATTTAGCATTACATATATTTTCTTTTATCCCGGATTATAGCAAAATCATATTTTTAATACTTTCATATATATTCAAAGATAAGTGTGATTGTGTAGAAATTTTTGCACTTTAATTTTTATCGCATTTATTTTAAATAAGTTTTTTTTTACAGTTTTGTCTGTAGTTTGCATACTTTGTTAAAATAAATAATTCTTTATGTAATTGATATATTAATGTATGAATAAGATATAAGTTTTTGAACGTTAAATTCCTTTTGGTTAACGAATGCCCTTGTCCCACTCTAAGTGGGATTAACACAACATGTTATAAACATGTTTGTTACATGATTTGGCTACGTATTTTACGACCGACCGCCTGTCTGACCTCAACTTAGTCGTATTTAAGCACACCTCGGTAAGAAATTAAGGTCTATTCTCCACAGCCGGATACCACTCGGTGGGTCAACTTACCTTAGTCGCCTTTTACGACACTTAGGTAAAAAATGAGGGTGGTCTATTCTACTCAACCGAATACCACACGGCGGGTTAACTTACCTAAGTCGCCTTTTACGACATCTCGGTAATAAATGAATTCTTGATTAAAGAATAATTTACAGGCCAGACTTACATATTAATATTTATTCAGGTTTTATCGCGGGTTCAATTCTCGCCGAGGGCTTCTTTGTGTCTTAGTGTATTTGTATTTAAGTATGTATTTAAAATTATACATATATGTATATATTGACCAGTTGTCTGTCACCCATAATACAAGTACTAAGTTACTTTGGGGACGGACTACTATTTATTTATTGTATTATTTAATGCTATATGTACATATGTAAATAAAATCAATGTAAAATTATATTTAGATGAAATATAAATGTTGAGTTTTGATGTTACTTATATGAATTACTAAGGAGAATATAGGTAAAACATCATATTGTATCATTGATGAAATATTGATTTTGCATATAAGAAAAATTGTGAAAAACATAGTAATTTTTAAGTGCCAAACAATAACAGTTTTTAATTCATCAACAGTGTAGATTTCAAAACAAGTAAAAACATTGTATCTTCGTTTCTAATGATTTTTTTGTTTCAATAGCGCAGAACAAATAAATTCAATGCATTTATAATCAGCTGCTAAAAATTTTGTATTATTTAATAATAATCAAAAATATATATAATGCTTATTTGTCTCTTTTAAATAAATTTACATTGCCAAAAAAAATAACTAATAATTATAACCGATAATTGTGACCGATAGAGTTATTATACTTAGTGTAGGGAACGCAGCCTATGATGACATATTAGAAAAAGAGAAATCAAATGAGGGTGATCTGTCTCTCTTTTTTATATGTGATTAGACAAAGATGGATTATACAAATATCATTTTCCCTCTCAATATTTATTGTGTCATTTTCACTTACACGACTGCCTATGGTTCCCACACTCTACGGTAATATCTCACTTTTAAGCAATGTTGACTGGCCCGTTGGAGCAGTGGGTAGTGACCCTGCCTTCAGCTCCACGGGTCGCGGGTTCGATTCCCGCCGAGGGCAAACATTTTCTATAAATGAATTTATTGGTCTTTGAGCCTGGGTGTATATTTGTATTTAAGTATGTATTTAAAAATATATAAGTATATATTCACCAGTTGTCTGTCACCCATAACACAAGTATTAAGTTACTTACTTTGGGGACGGACGACCGTGTGTGTAAGTGTCCCATATATTTATTTATTTATTAATAATTCATATGTAGAAGTATAAAATGCAGAAACTTTTATCCAACACTAAGATTGATTTAGGTTAGTTTTGATGCGATCTTATATAGTACAGACTAATATGCTTATAAAGCGCCTGTTCACCGATGACGCCATTCCTATACTTATCCCACTCTAAGTGGGATTTGCGCAATGTCTTCTCTTCCATTCTCCTATCATTCGTCAACTCTGACGCTTATATGCATGTCATATTTCACAAATTCTAATCACCTCTTTTTCGACCTCCCACTAACTACATCCCGAGGCATATATATATACTCCAGAAATTCCATTAAGATCCCATTTCTTATTCCAATTCCAAAATTGACCTCGTAAAGCACATTATGGCATATACAGTTTCTAAATAAAATTTGAAAATTTTGATATAAAAAAATTAATTAAAACACAGTATAAATATACTCTTCTACAGTTTACCTAATTTCTCTTTCCCTTAAAGAAAATTAAAAAAAATTATATACTTAGTTCTTAATATATCTATGAATAATTAAAATTGATTATGTAAATAACATATAAATAATATTACAAAACAAACAATATATCTGTTCAAAAGAGGATGGTTTAAAATGTTAGATATATAAGATGTAATCCAAATATTAATGCAAAGCAATATTACAATTTCTCGATTACTGTAGAATAGAATAGAATTAGCAATTCCATGATGTGTATAGTAATAATGTATTTTGTAAGCGTAATGTGATAAAATAATATAATCAGAAGGTGATATTTAAATAAATCTTGGTTTTTTTTATTTAATCTTTTATTTTTATTTGCCACGAAATATTTATCCAAAGCAGTGGTTCGAAACGTTGATCGCCCTACAAGGGGGTAATTAGATTTATACAGGGGGGGGGGTGTTATATTTGAAAAAGGACTACACGAGTTAACTTTTTCGCCGGGCCCTTTAAATGCAATGCTAGATTCTGGTGCCATAGCCGTGTGGTATCCGGCTAAGTAGAATAGATCACCCTCATTTCATATCGAGTTGTCGTAAAAGACGACTAAGGTAAGTCGGCCCGCCGTTTGTTTAAAATAGAACAGCGTTATTTGGCGGAGGTCCATAATAAAAAAGTATTAAAAATATTATTTTGCTATAATCCGCGATAAAAGAAAATATATGTAATGCTAAATGTAGAGTGTACTACTACTATTCGGTTACGGGGCGAAACAATTGTTGAGAATGTGGTGGTGAATGTGTGCAGTGTTTGTTATTGGTGGCGAGTAGAGGATTAGTTTTACAAATTCTGCGTGTATCAGAACGAATATTACACTCTACATTAAGCATTACATATATTTTCCTTAATCGCGTATTATAGCAAAATAATATTTTCAATACTTTTATTTTACGAATATAATAAATAGGTTTAAATGACAGGATTATATGATAAACGTGTCCAAAAATTGGTTGTGAACAAAAGAAAACGAAAACAGATTTAATCACATTTTAATTAATAGTACAATTTCTATAATTCACATAATATAATATCCCTTATAATTACTTTTCCGCCTACAAACGTGAAAAAATTAAATAATTTAGATCATTAATAGTATTTATTATTCAAAGTATCACAAATATCAGATAGAGTAACACTGCACTGGAAGCGCTAAGCATCTATCGAAGGGGTACGGACGAGCCGCTAATATCATCTATGTTCGATTTTCAAACGAATGACATGAAACATAAACAACACTGACCATAAACCATAGACACTAGAGTAAGGAGCTCAGATTATAAGTGCCTATAAATACAATAAAGAGAAAGCAAATGAGACTGTATCTGTCTCTCTTTTTTATGTGTGATTAGATAAAGATACGTGTATAACGCATGTAACGTGTAAAGTATACACGTTTCATTTTCCCTCTCATTATTTATTGCGACACTGTCACTCACTTACTGATCTACTCTAATATAATAACTCTATGCATAAATCAAACCATAGAGTCACACAGCTCCGAACCTCGGTAAAATATGAAACAATAAAAAAAAACTAATGAACTCAGTTAAAAAAGTTGATAAATTAAATTACTTCGGTTTTAATTAATATCTATAAACGGAACTGAAAAGATAATCGATCAAAAACACTTTCGCATTATTCTATTTCTTATTATTTTAGTTTTAACCGCGACTTCGGCTGATTTAAATTTCGTGTAAATAATTAATAGAATTAGGCGTTACTTTGCGGAGATCCATAATACAAAAGTAATAATAAAATTATTTTGTTATAATAATATTATTATATATATTTTCTATTATACTTCATCGCGGATTATAGCAAAATAATTTTATTGTTACGTTTGTAAATTTGTGTATATTAACTTCAGTAAATAGCGGCCTGTATCTCTCCCATCACTATCCCACTTCTGGGCATAGGACTCTCTGTTTTTGGCAAGAAGGGTTGGGACGCAGAACCACCACGTTGGTCCAATACGGATTGGTAGTTTACACCTTCAAAATTCACTAGAAATATGCATTACGATGTTTTTCTTTACCGAAAAGCGTGTGATCAATTGCAATTACCAATTAGACAACCGTTTTAACTGACAAATTATTGCCCAGGGTTTGAACTCGTTAGCCTCTTGAAAGAGTCGCACGGTCTAACGGGACTATCACAGGTTAAAGGCAGACTAACATGTGGTAACATGTTAGTCAGCCTTTCAACATCGTGATCAATAATATTATATATAATTTTTAAAAAATCCTACAAATAGGAAAAAAACAATATGGTAAAAGTTGAGGATAATTAAATACTAATATCGTGGGGACCCTTAGAACTCTCATAATCTTAAAATAAATATATGGGGCTTCAAGATATTATTTTCGGAAACACGCGGCCTTCACCGTCCCGAAAGTGACATAATACTTGTGTTATGGGTGACAGATAACCGATTAATATATTCATATATAGTTTTAAATACATATAACCCAGACTAGAAGAACCAACAAATTGTTTGTAGAAAATGTTGGCGGGAATCGAACCCACGACCCGCAGAGCTGTAGGCAGGATCACCAATGGGGCCAGTCAACAATAGTCACGATATTCTACTATTGAACTAGGTCAGTTATTGTTTACATTTCTGATCATTTCATTTAAAATAGAATACACGTATCGATTTGGCGATCACTTACAATAAATTAAGTTGTCATTGAATTTGCCTGGAAAATAATACTAATTAACGCTTAAAGAGACCTAATGGACTTGGAGCCCTGTGGCAGACGCTTCGAGTGGGGCGAAGCTCCGCTCAAATAAATTGCTGCCATTGTTTGACTTGAATCAAACTAATCACCAGTTATTTTAATATCGAGTTTACATAGACTATTCTTACACTGTCAACCTTTTTATCATAAGGTGCTTCCATACAGTTATAGCGAGAATCATTCTCGAACTTTCCATCGGCGTAAAGAACAAACAAGAAAAAGAATCTTGCAGAAGGTGGAAGAGTAACAAGAAGTAGAATAAAATTGAAAAACAGAATGAAAGAGATTTTTCGCTGCAATCTCTCATATACTATAAGCAATAAAAAAGTGTTACTAATTCAAAATATTAATGATTTTCGACATCATTTAGTTATTTTTAAACTCCTTATTACTGCAATTGAATATTATGCTTTTATATTCTATCAAATTTTCCGTAAATAATTATTAGAAGTCCTTACTTTGACGGCATTTCAGAGTATAATAGTAATGACATAAAAACTTTCGAACATTTCTTTTCATATAACAGTAATAACTTTGTATTAAAATACACGATAATGTTATTTCACATTATACAATCTGTGCGGAAACACCTGTAGATTACACTATTCACTTTGTTTTAACACAATCACTTCAAATCTCCACTGAATATTTTTTATTATCCGATTCTTTTTTCATTTTCACTGATGCTATCGCGAGCGCTGCAGCGTTGAAGGATCGAATACGATTCGTTTTCTAATTTCCACTGACGTTATTGCGAGCGCTACAACGCTTAGGGACCGGGCGCGATTCGTTACGAGGCGTCGGGGGAGGGGGAGCGCGCGGCGGGGGAGCGAGTCTCGCAGGTGGCAGAGAGTTCGACGCGGGGAGCCGTGGGGCCAGTAATGAGGCCTGCAGGGAGGCTGGAGGGGGCGGCAGAGGAGAGGCCGTCGGCGCAGGCCTCAGGATCGGGCGGGGGCTGCGCCGAGCCGTACAGGAACAGACTTCGCAGACGCGCCGCAGATCTCGATGACGTCGAAGGCAGGTCGTCGGGCCAGCTGGCGGCGCTGGCCGTGTCCGAGGCGGCCACGTCCGCGGTCACCTCGAGGCGGTGGGCGGCGGGCGAGGCCGCCTCGTGGCCGCCTAGCGAGCCCGCTAGCCCCGCTAGCGACGGCGCGCGCACCTCCGCTTGCTGGGAGCCCGCCGACAGCGAAGCGTCGCCTGTTGACAAACGATAAACATTATATATGTTTACTTGTAGTAAAGAAACGGCCTATTAAAATTCCTCTACTGGGCATAAGTCTTATCTCTCCGTTTTTGGAGACCTACCACGCTGCTCCAATGCGGTTTGGTAGTTTACACATATCCCAAGAATTCTTAAGAGATAGACAGGTTTTCTCACGACGTTATCCTTCAACGAAAAGCAGGTGATAAATTGCAATTATCAATGAGACACATAAATTTTAATAGAAAACTCATTGGTGCCTACCCGGGATTTGAAAACGTGACCACGTCGAAAAAGTGTAGCGAAGGCTATCACGGCTTCGTTGGGCTATAACAGCTTGTAGTATTTAATATTCAATATGTTACTACAGTCCCCGATTAGAGAAAATCTATGTCATACTAAAAGTATGGAACGTGTTCATACCTTACGAATACAGGATTCATAAAACGTGTAACCTCTAACACTCCCTTACCTGTATTAAAAACGGTCCTTAAGCGTTGGACCTCGCAACAGAAACCTCAACTCTTTTGTTATCTGAACGGAAGACCTTTATTTATACGGTCGCGGGGAACTCCTAAATCTAAGCAACACAATTCGTATAGAAGATTGAAAGAATTAGAAAGAAATCATTTAAACAGAGCTATGTCTAGCAAATAACCTATAATGATGGATTTATAGGTTATGCTAGAGGGAGTACTGAACAGGACCTATGAATTGTTAAATAATAACGTAAAAGAATCATTTTGGTCTTTATTAAAAACATACGCAGACACAGCTTCGTATAGGGAAACTCCTAAGGAATTAAACAGTTGGTACCAAACTAGGAACTGTCGATTGTCCATCGCTGATTCCAACGTGGTATACTAATGTGCTCAATGACTCACCGGCGCTGAGTAAGAAGCTGCAAAGAGTAGTGATCTAGCGGGAAGGTACGGTTGAAGTCGACGAGTCGACGGCCACTGGGCAAGAGAAGGATACATTATATTGTGTAGAGGATTCTAAGGATATAGGTCACCAAACCAACCATCAAGCTAATTGAAAAACTAGTAAACCAAGTGCCAAACTAGAAAGCCATGTGTATAAATGATATCCTTTTAAGTGATTGGAGAAGTAGCAATTGTGAAAGTAATCTCGATTGAGATGTAGGCGAGACAAATATATCAGAAGAATATGAAGTTGAGTTGTGTGAAGACAGAATTGGCTGTGTAGGGTAATAGATTGTAGCGGGATAAATTCAATACACGAATCCAACTAACATAATCAATAAGAACAAGTCAAGTGAAAAAAGCTATTCATGTTCCTACTGTTAACCGTCGAGAAGTTCTCTCTGGAGCCAATCCTGGTCAACATCAGGTCAGGCTTCTCATAATCATGCATTGTCATTACGATTAGTATCATTATATAAAATTTCAGCTCAATCGGACATCAGGAAGTGGGTCAAATTTAACTGGCAAGATTCCACCTATACATACGTACACGGCAAGTTAGATAAAAGCTTTTAAAAATAATAGTTTATCACCAATAATGAAGCCCAAAGCACTTTACTAACACATTGACTTTTCGAATTCAGTAGGTGGAAATATGTACAAATAGGTCGGTCCGGACAAATGCACTTTCCACTTTTTTATTGTGCCTGTGTTATTGAAGTGACATGTGTTAAAAGCATTTTTAACTTAACTTGTGCACTTTCCAGTGTTATATTAGTGTGTGCCTGTGTTATTGAACTGTCAGCGATCTCACCGATGCTGGGCTCCAGCCTCCTGGAGGCGGCGTCCAGGTCCAGCGCGTGGCCGAGCGGCTGGTCGCGGTCGTCGTCGCGGTCGTCGTCGTAGGGCGGCGGCTGCGCGGCGCACCCGCCCGCGCGGCACAGCGACACCGGCACCACGCCGTACACGTAGAACAGCAGGATGGGCACGCCGATACCCACCGCCAGACCCGCCACCAGCGGCGACACCAGCAACTGATACGATAATTATCATTAATCCCACTAAACCTCAGAACATTATTGAAATGTTACATGGGCTTTGCATTTCTTAGAGGACGCAAGATTGATAAATGACGAGAATGCTTAAAACAAAAAAAAATATTGATTGAACATCTAACAATAATATTTAAAATATTTTTAGTTTAGTTAGTACCAAAATAACTTAATTTAATAAGTTAAAAGACTGATCAGGTTAATAATAAAACAGTTGTAACAAAATATGTTTTATGATTTAATAAATTACCTCATATTACCTCAAAATACGTTCACTATCATAAACTCAACAATCGTTTCGCCCCGCAACTGAAGCATCATCAGGAGAGTGACTCCACGACCAAAATCGCAAAGCGCTAAATTTTAAATATCACAATAGCTGATGGTAACATCCCCCCCTACTAGATGGACAGACGACCTCAAAAGGGTTGCGGGGAGCCGCTGGATACAAGGCACAAACTCGTGTGTTCTGGAGATCCCATGAAGAGACCTATCTCCAGCAGTGGACGTCCATCGGTTGATGAAGAAGAAAAAGAAGGTAACATAATTGAATGTCTCACCGCAGCGGCGACGGCGGCGGCGACGGCTGCCCTGCGGCGGGCGGGGCTGGCGCGCCGCAGCCGGCGGTGTGCGCGGCGGCCGGCCCACAGCGGCAGCCCCACCAGCAGCGCCGGCAGCGCCACGCCCGCCACCACCGCTATGCCCAGCGGAGCCCCTGCCAGCGTGCCCAGCTGCCAGAGCAACTTCTTCTTTCTAGACCAGGGCTTCTTGCCCCAGAACGTGCAACCGCTCGGACTGGAATAACACAAACACTAATTAGGCAAGGCTAAAAGTAAAGAAGAAAGTAACTGCCTCCTCCTGCTGCACATGAGTCTCCACTCCCTTTGTGGAGAGAAGTATTGGGGCTTGGACGCACCAAGCTGCTCCAATGTATATTAGTAGGTTTAATGGTGGTATTCCAATGGCTCAAAGATCACAGAGGGTCACTGGTCAATGATGCAGCAGACGAAAATTAGCCCGAAAAGGCTCAAACACCACTATTGAAGATTATTGAAGATCACGATTGAAGTTCACCACGATCATTGAAACACAATACACTCTGGACAAACCGGACTAACTGTAGGCAATCGAAGTCTCGCTTGACCAGCAGTCTTCTTCACAGAAACAGACTTAACTTGCGAAGAATGATAAGTTTTATCACCGGGCATTGTCTGCTAAAAAAACACTTATTTCACACAGGTGCGACCGACAGCCCAAATGCAGAGGAAGCATAAGGGAACCGGAAACACAATTTCAAGCCAAGCTGTATTGCACAAACTTGGGAACGGAACGGATCATCATTGGCTCACCGAAGACAATACAAAAAGCCTTGAGAGTCCCGCATAAGGTCATCGGCTTCGAATGAGCTAGGCTGGTTGGAGTTACCAGCCCTTTTACCCTAACGCACATTGTTCACCAAAATGCGACTAAGTGCGAATAACACCACCCAAAAAAAGTTTAATAACGGTTCTTAACAAACAATATACCTTAAATCGTTACCCTTTATACTAATCTCCTAAAATAATTATTTACTTATAATATAACCACTAGAATAGCGTAACTCAGTGACGTAATACGTTACGAAATGCAGTATAGAATCGCAAAACGACATATTCAAGCATTCCAAAGACTGAATCGATTTTAAACATCTTAGTTTTCAAACGGCTTTTTTAGCTTTACGAGTAGTCATCACGTGTGTATTCGCAAAAGGAAAAGGCAAATTTGTTCTCACCTTAGGTAGTGCAAGTCTGAAACCTCCTTCATACATAGCCAGCAGAATTCAGCGCCGCACACGCAGCATACCATGTGGTTACACGACCCGTCCTCCACCTTCACTATGAGGACGGAACACCGCGGGCACGGTTTTACTTCGCCTGGGGAATTAGAAAAATGCTGTTAAATCTTCTAACAGAGTTATTTGTAGCGTTATTGTCCTACCTGTAGACTATTATGCACTGCGATCATTCCTGATTGAAAGAAACTTATACTCTGCTATCCTGCTTAATGAACAGTGGCTAATGCACTGCGATCTTATCTTAAGGTAAACAACTTCATGCACAGGCCTTCACTGCAAACTCTCCTGGCTGGAAATGATTGATACATTGCGATATTTATAGAAAACAATTTATGCACAGGCTCTCCTTGCAAACTCTCCTGGCTGGAAATGATTGATACATTACAATATTGATACAATACAATCTATACACAGGCCACGGTGAACCATCGAACTATCACTTACCATGTTCCATCTCGTTGTGCGAGGGCGGAGGCGCCCGCGGCGGTGTCTGGCGGCTGCGGCGGGCCGCGTCACAGGTCTGCGTGGGGTGCCAGGCCGCTTTGCAGTGGTAGCAGAAGGAAGCCCCACAGCCTGGAGCCAGGCACGTCAGCTTGGGACACGACGCGCAACCCGTAGCCACCACCGCGAAACTGGAACGATTCGTTACACTTTACAACTTTTTCTTCTGCAACCGATGGATGTCCACTGCTGGATATAGGTTCTATAGGGTTCTCCAGAATTTTGTGCTGCTTGTATCCAGCGGCTCCCTACGACCTTTTTGAGTCCATCTAGTAGGGAGCCCAACACTGCGCTATCCGGTGCAGAGTCACCAATCCAACACTTTCAGACCCTAACGACCATCGGTTCTCCGCACTATGTGCCCCGCCCATCGTCACTTCAGCTTCGCGACCCGCTGAGCTATGACTCTGGTTCTTCTACGGATCTCCTAATTTCTGATTTGACCACGTAGATATACACCGAGCATATCTCGCTCCATCGCTAGCTGAGTGGCTGTGAGCCTTCTTATGAGGCCCATAGTCAGCGACCAGCGACTTTACAACTACTATACTTCAATATTTTAATACTATCCTATTATTCAAGGCTAGTGCCTGGTTACGATCTCGCTTGATGGAAAGCGAATGATGAATATAGTGGACTGCGCTTACCACTAAAGTACCGATTGACTCTTTTATTGAAATTTTGCAAATTGTAGGAGTCCGAAAAGATAGCTGCAGAAAGGGAATACCGCACTTTGGTCGTGTGATTGTTAAATAATCAGGAGAAAAAATTTCTTTCCCTTACACAAACAAATTGTTTTATGTCTAAATTTACAAGTGGTACCCGAGACTTTGTTCGCGTCAACGTGAATTGTTGAAGATATCCGCAATTATGTACTATGGTTTTTTCTCGTTTCGGACGGAAAAACAGGATTTTTTAATCCTATAAAAAACTGTAATTTAAATGTACCAAATTGTCCCAGTCCCAAATGTCCCAGTTAAAGTTTAAAACAGACACAGACTGAAAGATATCTCTAGTTTTTAATAAAAGTTTCACATACCTCTCTTAATTTCGTACGAACAGTTTAATCCATTGGGACGTTAAACCAATATCTAAACATACACAAATTTCCGCGTTAATAATAAATTTTATTTTGCACAAGCACGTACGGCGGTCGAACGCTCAATATTCCTAAGCCCCGCTTGAATAGGCCCAGTTTAATTATACGAATTAATGGGTAAGTGTCAATTAGACCCTGGGCACCGGTAAATTAAGTGGATTAAAGAGCTGGGTCGTCTTGGCGATATATTAATTAAGGGGAGATATTTTCTGCACCTCGTAATCGAATATTCTTCGGTTGACGAAGAAGAAGAAAAAGAGAAACGATAAGATGGAATCATCCGTGTGGTTATAATTGCCTTAAATACATTGCATTAAAAACTCTTTTTCATCTTGTATAATAGCAACCGGCGCTTCCATCTTGTACTATAGTCTTTAATATTTACACGAGTCAAAATACCCGGAATCAAGTTTCAGATATCACTAGCTCATCATAGTTTTCTTTTACATTGCATTTTTTTTATATAATTTAAAACATTTTACCGAGCAAGCTCACCCAGGTATTTATCATAAGCGAGATCAGAGAACATGTTGTCACATGATTTGGCTACGTATTTTACGACCGGTCGCTTGCCTGACGTCAACTTACCTCAATCGTATTTAACGACACATCGGTGGGTCGACTAATCTTTGTCTCCTTTTACGACACTTCGGTAAGAAATGAGGGTGGTACTTTTCTATTCAGCCGAATACCACACGGCGTAGATAACAGTCAAGAGTGAGCCTGATAATGAAAAAAAAAAAGTTTACCTGCAGTCAGGCGCGGGACACCATCTTGTGTCGGGGTCGGCGGCGAGCGCGCGCCTCACTGAGAACTCCTCGTACTTGTCGTAGAGAGTCTGGTTGTCCACTATTCGACGCACATCTGGAATTCAAGAGTTTCGCTGCTTTAATCAATACCACGCATCGGTGACTGTGACGTCAATGAATCTTAACTAGACTCCAGGAGTGTCACGTCCTCTTTACGCACTCATACTAATGTATATAAATAGAACGATATAGTAATTTTTAGAATCAGGCGTTACTCTGCAGAGTAATGTTACGTTTCCTGCATGCCTGGAGTATGTTCATATATACCGAGATAACATCATCATATTACTGCCCTTATCCCACTCTAAGTATGGTCGGCACAACATGTTGTCACATGATTTGGCTACGTATTTTACGACCGGCCGCCTGCATGACATCATCTTACTTTAGTCGTATTTTACGACACCTCGGTAAGAAATGAGGGTGGTATTCTAGTCAGCCGGATACCACACGGCGAATATATACCGAGATAACATACAGAGTAAAAAGTTCCCATATTTTCTTCTGCAACAGGAAAAACACATAGAGTACGCAAAAGAGGGTATTTTAACATATTATCAGATGTTACCGAGTGACTTTATATTATATTGCATATGCGAAAATGAAGTTGTTTAATTTATATCTGGGCACAAATGCGGATATTTGATGTAAAGAATCTTACGCAGACTGAGTTAAAGAGGCAGAAGTAAAATACAAAAATATAATTACTAAATCATAATGATTATATACACGGCAACGGCAATACAGTTAATATTGCCGTTAATTTATAAATAAAAGATCGGTTTACCAAATTAATTTAAAATGAGGGTTTTTTTAAACCTAAATGTTATCACAATGTATGACGCATTGTGATATTGTATTTGATTTTATTTTAACTTAACACGCATATGTACTTATATTTGAGTAGAATAGATCACCCTCTTTCTTACCGAGGTATCGTAAAACATAATAAACAATATGTCAAGCATTGACATAGGTTTTTTGAAAAAATAAAAGAAGAAATACGCGAGAAAGGGGAATATATTGAATACAACACACACAATTTTTGGAAAAAGACAGTTGGTTGGATAGATAGAGCAGGAGCAGAATCATATCAAACAAATTCTAATAAAAGAGTATAACAGAAAATATTTAAATAGTGAGTTTAATTTCCTTATCGGGTTTAAATGCTGGAGTTTCTTACTTAAAAATAATAGGTATATTTATTTCGATCCTCAACTATAATTAATAATCACAAATACCCATGACGTAACATTAGAGCAATCATACATTTCCCGCTTACAGCGAAATCGCAATCCAGGAAATTGTTATCGTTTCTTTGAAGACAGGACAACTGAGGATATTGTAAATTGTCAATATCATTATGAACGAACGGCGACGAGTTTTAACAAGTGATAAAGTTATGACAGGCTATGAGTACTTACTAGATTCCTCCATTTCGTCCTGATTCCAGACAACATAAATTAACAGGACATTTAAGTTACGTCCTTTTGGTTTTGTTACTATAACATAATCAGTGGCGTAGCTAAAGCGCTAGACCAGGGGCTTCGGGGCCCCCAAACTCCGGGCGGCCCCTCTGAGATTGACTCCTATCCCCCAGTTGGAATAGATCGAATCCGGAACACGAAGAATGCGAAACAAAAATTTAAAAAAGTTTAGATGGAGCCCTAGTTCCTTTTTTGTCCTATGGCCTTTCACACCCTAGTTCTCCCTCACGCTAGTGTATATAATCGTAAAGTAAATTAATTTTTACCACCCAACAGTTCCAAATCCCCAAAATATACATTTTCTATACATAACATATGAGCTGCCCATTACAATAGTTTAACATAAATAAAAATTGCAAATAGAATTTTCAGCTGAGAACTCCAAATTAAGTTTAGAAAAAGCTATATCTCGGGTAATCACCCTCTCCCAGATATCATCATTCTCCTACGCTTATCCCACTCTAAGTGAGGTCGACAGAACATGTTTTAAACATATTGTTACATGATTTGGTAATTACGCCTGACGTCATGTGCCATGGGGTAGGTACATTATGTTAATGATCGATTAATAATAAGTACGAATGGCGCAAATGTAATAATCTAAGAGAATCACAGTTTAATAATCTCTCTCTATCTTCTTTAACCGATGGACGTCCACTGCTAGACATAGGTCTCTTCACGGTATCTCCACAGCACACGATTTTATGCCGCTTGGATCCAACGGCTCTCCGCGACCTTTTTGATGTCATCAGTCCAGCTCATAGGGGTCTACCAACGCTTTGTTTTCCAATGCCGGGTCGCCATTCTAACACCTTAAGACCCTAACGCCCATCGATTCTTCGCCCTATGTTCCCCGCCCATCGCCACTTTTTGCGACACGCTTAGCTATGCCGGTCACTTTGGTTCCGCTACGGATATCCTCATTTCTGCGTAAACATACACTTAGAGATACTCTGAACATATCTCGCTCCATCGCACGCTGAGTAACTCTAAGCTTTCTTATAAAGCCTATAATAGTCAGCAACCACGTTTCAGATCCGTATGTCATCACTGGCAACACTGTTCCAAGAAGAATATATACCAGATCCGTGTAAACTAGCTCTTAAATTTTAATTGTGTTCGTCAAAAATACCGTGAAGTAAAGCAAATTGTGTATTCAAATTGATTCAATTGTACCACCAAAATAGAAATCAACATAACTGGAACCCTCGAAACGTTTTTGTTAGACCTTTTTTGTGATCTGAAATCATCATACCGGATTTTATTTATACGAGTGAAGTATTATTTGTTAAAACTATCCAAGAATAGTTTACTCGTTACTATACGACGGTCGTCTTAAATACTTGTTTTGTGAGTGACAGACAACTCGTAAATTATATACGTATTTCAAATAAAGACCTAAACATGACATCATAAGTGTCCATCCTCCCGCCCTTATCCCACTATAAGTGTGGTCGGCACACCATGTTATAAACATGTTGTCAGACGATTTGGCTATGTATTTCACGACCTGCCGCCTGCCTGACGTCAACTTAACTTAGTCGTATTTTACGGCACCTCGGTAAGAAAGAGGATGGTCTATCCTACTCAACCGGATACAACAAAATTTGCGATTTTGTCGTGGAGTCTATCTCCTGATGATAGTTCGGATGCGGGGCGAAACGATTGTTGAGTTTGTGATAGTGATCGTGTGAACTGCTTGTGTTGAGGTTTGTGCATGTGTTTTTACGAATCCTGCATGTATCAGGTATGAAAACGGATTGTCCACTCTACATTTCGCATTATATTTCTATTTTACTCCATCGCGGCTTTTATCAAAATAAATTTATTATTTCTTTTTTATTACGGATCTCCGCAAAGTAAAGCCTCATTCTATAAATTATTTCTTACACTTTTAAGTGATCAGTGAAATCATTTAATGTCGTATCATCAGTACCACTCTGTATGCATGTTACATATGCTCTAGTTCACATCGGACCCTAGTGCTCTATAATGAGATGAGTTATTTCTGTTATATTGAGTGGCAGCCGCCCTTGACACAAAAATGATCAGTTGCTGAAATCACCTGCCATCGCTGGTGAACTAGCAGCTTGTTAGTATCCCACAGTAGGGCAAAGGCCTTTGGGTCACCTAGCCCGTTCAAATAAATAATAAATAAATAAATAATAAATATATGGGACACTTACACACACGGACGTCGGTCCATAAAGTAAGTAACTTAATACTTATGTTATGGATGACAGACAACTGGTGTATATATACTTATATATTTTTTAAATCCATACTTAAATACAAATATACACCCAGGCCCAAAGACCAACAAATTCATTTATAGAAAATGTTGGCCGTCGGCGGAAATCGAACCCGCGACCTGCGAAGCTGAAGGCAGGGTCACTACCCACTGCGCCAACGGGCCAGTCAACTCTTCACGGTCACTCTAAATGGAGAGGTTAAACATATCCGAGTTCTCCCACGATATAAGGTTTAGATCTGTGACCATCCGGTAATATTTACGCGCTTTTACCAATTGGTTTGAGTCGTCGGTTATTCGGACAAGCATCAAAGGGCGATCCCCTGGGTGACACGTATGATCGTACCTATAGTATAATTATACGGATGATCTTGTGGACACTTCCATGATGATCGTGCCGATTATAGACGATCACACGATTAACGATCATCGCCGATTATGAAATGTAGGCTTAACACGTAAGTAGAGACGAATACCTAAACCTAAAAATTTTAACGATAATCTTCACACAAAAGAGCTTGTTTTGGTGGTGGTTTCTTTTGTTAGCTGAGCATGTGTTTTCCTTATTTCCATATAGCTCACCTACTGATGTCCTCGACACTGATATGCAACTTAGTGCTGAAGAGCACGCTCAAGATGTGTAATAAAGTACACCTCATCGCACGTGCCCTTTGCTATCTATGTATGCTATGTAGTTTATATTGGGGCTTTAAGCGTTGAGTTATTAATACTAGAAAAGGGGAGTCATACGGCTATAAGTGATAGTATCACAATAAATCATGAGGGAAGATGAAACTCGTATACGAGTACTTCATATTTGCCTAATCACACAAAAAATAGAGACAGATACATCACCCTCATTTGCTTTCACTTTATTCCAAAATAGAACATTAAAGGTTGGCTTCCCTACAGGTATGTTAACTCTTATGTCAAGACATATCGGACGTATAGTCAAAATTGGGATCTTTGTTTTTTTTTTATGTTATTTGATTTTACAATTGGTGAAACATTGTCTCATTGTATACAAAATAAGGATTACGGTATACGTACTGTAATCCCTACTGCGTTACGACTGTGTATTATACAAAGACAAATTAGGAACCGATATAAGCATGTAGCTCCTTTGCACTTAACAAAATTACGTAGGTCGTTTGCGGGTTTTGGCAACCCTTGCAATGTTCACACTTTTGCACTGGTTAGCTATCACAGCTTTTACCTCCGTAACAAAAGGAAAATAGCAATATTTGACGCCAAAAATTTGTGGCCATAGCAGCATTTATTTGCTTCGGCAACAACCACGTGATCACCACAACACAAATTGGCTTAGCAAACCAAACATTGGCTTGATACACCATGCATAAGCTTGGCAAATGACGTAGATCTCAAGGCATTTAATAGTCCCTTAAATATCAGAAGGAGACTGGCTCGAAAACAACCTACACCGCGTTTTATACCTCTTCCCTTTAGCCTTAGCCTGTAGCCTTAAAAGTAGAAACTGACCTGCAGGATGCATGTTCTCGTGGCACACGGGGCAGTTGACCGGCACCCTGGCCTCTGAGATCTCGAAGGCCAGGTACTGCCGCAGACAGGACTCGCAGCAGCGGTGGGAGCACCACGCCAGCCGGACCATGCTGGGCGCGCTGAACGTGGTCAGGCATAGCGGACAGTCTAGTACTTCGCCCTAGAACAAGACAAACGTTTATTTATTTATTTATTTGATACACCAACGATATATTATAGATACATTAACAATAAATCCTTATATTAGTTTTAGATCCATTATACTTATCATTTACAGACGTATTCAGCATTGTTCTTATTTTTTATTTTTTTTAGTTCTATTTTAATTGTATCAACAATTAAATCTAAGGTTTCCATAATTCAATTATTTCTATATGACTCGCTTTCAGAAGAAGTTTAGATAAGCTGGATATAGATTCACTAAACTGCGTAATTATCCTTGAGAAAAATGGAAAAAAACCACCATTTTAGTATAGCTTTATATCAAATCATTATCTTTTTTTTTATACAGGCCTCTTATGGGCCTTACCGCGGCCTAATAGGCACAGGCGATGGTGGGACTTGCACCAACTAAAACGATTTTTGTGCTCCACCACGCTGTTGTTGACGGGGATAGGGTACCGTTGTACAAATTGCCAAAGTACTATACACATTATGCAAAGCTTAAATTGAATAAGCTGTGCTCGCAGCTTTCTCCTGGGTAGAAATCAGTGTATTACAATTTTTTCCGTAAATCCCTTCATTTCTTTACTAGTACATTAATTTAGTGTATCTCTGATTATTTACGCGGCGCACGTGAGTAAAGCTCCCAGTAGGCGAGTTTATATAACAATCTGTTCGTCGCTATTAATTTAAAACCGTAATGTACTATTAACGTAAACCTCCCGCAAGAAATGCCTTAAATTTTAGTATAAATCTTAAAAAACATTCGTTGATTGATCACATACAGACAGACAGCTTTTGGGGATTATGTTTTATAATAATTATAGATCATATCTTCCATTCAATTTCTATTCCAATCGCATATTACGTAATGAAAAGCATATTTCATAGTTATCATGCCTCGCACTAAGACAGCGGAAGAATTTAATACAAGTGCATATATTTTAACAGTTATATGCATAGTTTTCATTATTCATTAAATAACATTTTAATTTTCGTTTTTAAAAATAGGGTCACTCGTTTCAATTGGTCACGCGCAACCTCCACAGATTAAAAATAAATAACGCTGAACACAAATATGGAAGGTGTACTTGAGGATAAGCACGTAATGTCTTAACAATTTACGCTGTGTATACATCAATGAAATTTATCGCGCGGCGAAAGCCTGTATTGGCTTATTTCGCCTTTAATTCCTTTACAACGGTTTATGTTACTTTTAATACAATTCATTTGTTAGTATTAGAATTGTGTAGAATGTTTTATTAACAAATCGCTTAATACAATTATTAACTTAATAATATATTGGTTGTAACACATTGTTATAACATTATCTGTAACACGTGAATTCCGGATTTCAGAAATTAATCTGTATGTGAAGTTGAAGTATGTGTGTATTATTTTTAATAAGATTAGACCAAATAAAAAACAAATTTGCTGAAAAGAACATATGGACTCTATGGGACATATGGATGAAATATGACCTTAAAACAGGCTCGAGAATCTCTTATTTATAAGAGTGACTTTGAAAGATTTGATCCGTACGAGAAACGAAGTGACTATTACTCAAAGCAGTGAAGCACGAACCGGAAGAGAAATTTAGCACAAAAATGCCCATATGCTTTATTGACATTAAAATTTATCCTGCCCTTTACAGTAAAAGAAGTCAAGACATTTTAAGGATAGCTTGGATTACGAGTTAACTGCCCATATACGTGGTCAATGCTTCTTTCCTAGAAAATAGCAAAATATTCGACAGTGGTATAGAGACAGGCTACTTTAATATGTGGCTAAGGGGTAGTTTTAGTTTACAGTATAGAACGCATCATGTTTACGCATCGCGGTCAGGTAAAGTCATAGCGACCCTAATAGTATCGAATACACTTACGTAGTGAGGATGCCAAAAAAGGATCGATTTTTATAATCAATTATTTAAACATTATAAATAGATTTTTTTTTATCGATTATATTAATTACCCTCTTTTTTCTTGTCTTTTAAGAAAAGATGGATGAAACCAATGTAGCCAAACAACACATTTTAATCGGATTTCGCAAACATCGCATCTGTTATTTTTTATTCGTAGTTGTCCACTTTAGTATTTATTTAAATTAATTATTAAAATAAATTGGTATATTTTCAATAAACAGAAGTAATCGATTATTAACAAATCGTAATTTTTTTAGTTTCAAGTTAATCTATTTTTTATTATTCGATTTATTTTAAAAGGAGAAAAATCTACTATTTATTAATCGATTTTTGCTCTCTAGTTCACAACCCTATTACGTAGTTCGGAACGAGACGACCTTGTGGTGCAGCGGTTGTAATACGACAATAACTGATCCATTAAAGGGGGTCACGAGGTTAAATCTGAGCGATCAATTACCTAGATTATTTACGACTCGCTATTTGTTCTATTTTTAGACATGACATTGCGTATTGATTTTGACAGGCTATTAGTACATTAAAAAGAAAGATTTCATCATTGCAAATTACAGATAGATTGAAATGTCGTGTTGGTTATTTTGAAACGAAGTTCGCCTTCAAATAATGTAACTGAACGAATGTTGCAAATGAATGTGGATATGTACCTAAGAGAAGCATGCATATAAAAAGAATAGCGCCAGAGTTGACGAATGATAGGAGAGAATGGAAGAGGAAAACATGTTGTGCCGACCCCACTTGGAGTGGGATAAGGCTGCCCTTATCCCACTCCAAGTGGGGGCATATTTACAATCATCATTCTCCTGCGAGAATGATGATTGTAATAGTGAAAATATGCCATATTTGTCGACTGAATTTGTATGCCCAATAAAACAAAATCCTCCTGCCCTTATCCCACTCTAAGTGGCGTCGGCACAACATGTTATAAGCATGTTGTCATATGTTTGGCTAGATATTTTAGGCCGCCTGCCTGGCGTCATCTTACTTTAATCACCTTTGACGACAATTTTTAGATATACGTTTAAAATGTATTTAAGGACCGTACATACATTTTAAACGTCTATGTAAAAAATTTATCATTTATAATGATATTACAATAGTATAATTCATGGTTAAGGTTTATGCCCATTAATTGAATGTAATGGAGAACTATATTCTTACTAGAACGGCTGGTGACCTATCAATTAGTCATTAAAGTGACCACGTTGAACGTTTAAAAACCAGAATCCACTTGTTTCGGTTGACATAAAAGGAGATAGCGCGCCAGATACAATCCAGTCTCCTCTCGCTAATTCGAAAGGAAGGCCGTGACACGCTAAAAGGCGTTACGTTTAGACGTCAACTTAAGTAAGCGACAAGACGTTTTAAACATTCCACTCTCGAGATGTAGCACGGTCATCAACGACTGCCTAAAATAATAATAAATATAAATAATAATAAATATATGGGACACACACGGTCGTCCGTCCCAAAGTAAGTAACTTAATACTTGTATTATGGTAGACAGTCAAATGGTGAATATATACTTATATAATTTTTAAAAACATACTTAAATATACACCCAGGCTCAAAGACCAACAAATTCATTTATAGAAAATGTAGGCCCTCAGTGGGAATCGAACCCGCGACCCGCGGAGCTGAAGGCAGGGTCACTACCCACTGCGCCAACGGGCAAGTCAAATCCATTAACGGAGATTTAATATGTCAACGTCTTTCGTCTGTCTTTTGTTTTCACGGTTATTGCACAGAGTGAAGTACAGTTATCTACTTATATCTATACTCATTATTAAATAAAGTCGTCCAAAAGCTGACTGTGATCGTTTTTTTTTTATTCTAGTGAACGGATTGAATTGAAATGAATTTGAGTGAAATCTATTTGTCTTAAGTAATTCATCATCCTCCTGCCCTTATCCCACGCTAAGTGGGGTCGGCATAACATGTTATAAACATGCTGTCACATGGTTTGGCTGCATCTTTACGACCGGCCGCCTGCCTGACGTCAACATACCTTAGCCGTATTTTACGGACACATCGGTAAGAAATGAGGTTGGTCTATTCTACTCAGCCGGATACCACACGGCGGGTCGCTTTACCTTAGTCGCCTTTTACGACACCTCGGTAAGAAATGAGGGTGGTACTATTCTATTCAGCCGGATACCACACGGCGTTATCTACATATTTATCTATACTTATTATTAAATAAAGTCGTCCAAAAGCTGACTGTGATCGATTTTTTTAAATCTAGTGAACGGATTGAATTGTAATGAATTTGAGTGAAATCTATTTATCTTAAGTAATTATATACTCGTATTAGTAGCATCTTTATTTATTTAACGAAAATTTATTTATAGAATTAATAGTACAATTTATATAAACTTTTTCTTTTTCTCTATATTACCCGTATTACACTTCTTGTCCTTTTCCTTCTGTTACTCAAAGGTTGACTGGACGAGATCTCTTTTAGAGATAAGTCCGCCTTTATACATTTGCTTTTTCATCTTTCTCTTTTCTAACTATATGTATAAAAAGAAATAAATAAATTGACAGATTTTTCTACTGTTTTGACTTAAATGTAATGCAATTTTTCCGGAAGGTTTAGATTAATACATAACGGTTTTATGTTAATTGTGCAAAAGTGGTCGTGCGTAAAAAAAACTCGACTGCTGAGAGCTTTAGCCGAGGTTGCTGCGTAAAGCTACAGAGCTACACTAACGTAATGTGCTTAAGAATTGTTGTCTACAAAAATACTACAAAAAAACCGCGACTGCATGTCTCTATCTCTTATGGTTAACACATAATAACTGCTATTGCTCATATTTTTTTCTACTCTCGGACTTTTAGTACTATTTTTGTATCTCTGTTTGCGACTAAATCTCCAAGCAAGCGAGTTTTATAACAAGGCGCGACACACAACACAATTTATATAAAAACGTTATGTACTATAATATTAACCTTAGCTTGCACTATCTTGTAGTAACTTAAACCTTACAAAAATTCGTTTAGTAGATTTTACGAGAATTTATCACACACAGACAGCTTTTAGAGACTTTTTTTTTATAATAAGTATAAATCGTTTCTTATTTATTTAATAAATATATAAAAAATTAAATAAGTTTGGGTATACTAGTTTTTTTTTAAATAAACTAAAAACATGAAGGCGAGGCTGTTTGCAATGGAATTGTCTCACGTAACTGATTCGTAATTAATAATTTCCCGTAAATACGGGCCGCCTAATCGTCTAACAAATACGTCATATTTGCTTGACTGAATACGTCATTCCAGATAAATAACATAATACAATTCAAAGAAAATATTGTTTATTATTCTAAGATATTATTGGTAATGAATGTATTATTATTGTTGACGGGAACGGAAGTGGTCAAATATCATCTCTTTGGTTTTTAATACCGGATATACTGACAACGCACGGATATCATGACGAGTCGTAAAGATTTTATTGAGTGTGTAGAGTTGTACTTAAATATGTTGGTCATTTGCAATCCTCCCAGAAGTTTTTAAGTTGATAGCAAACAAACAGACAGATATATAATACAAATAACAATTAAAAAGTATACGCCGTGTGGCATCCGGCTGAATAGAATAGTATCACACTCATTTCTTACCGAGGTGTCGTAAAAGGCGACTAAGGTAAGACAGATATACAAATAACAATTAAAAAGTATACGCCGTGTGGCATCCGGCTGAATAGAATAGTATCACACTCATTTCTTACTGAGGTGTCGTAAAAGGCGACTAAGGTAAGTAGGTAAGGTAATATTCTTTAAGGTAACATTATAAGGTAGGTAAGGTAAGTTCTGCGACTAAGGCGACTAAGGTAAGTCGACTCGCCGTGTGGTATCCGGCTGAGTAAAATAGACCACACTCTTTCTCACCGAGGTGTCGTAAAATACGACTAAGGTAAGTTGACGTTAGGTAGGCGGACGGTCGTAAAATACGTAGCCAAATCATGTGACACCATGTTTGTAACAGGTTGTGCCGACAACACTTAAAGTGGAATAAGGGCAAGAGGATGATGAACAATAAAAAGTATGTAAAACATTGCAATACAATCTATGCACTGAAAGCCATAAAAAATGCAATGTACAAAGTATTAGCTGTTATCGGCAGGTTTCATGTGATGTAACGTTCGACCTTCGCATTGAACTAACTGATTTTCTAACAATGGATCGGTTAATTTAATTAACATAAACTTCGTATTGTTTACGGCCGCGTTGATAAGAGAAAGAATGTACAGTTCATTTGTGACAGATATGTAGATAAAGAAAGCGATAAGATTATTTATATAATCCGCGATGAAAGAATATTTACTACAATATTTTTCCTTTATATTTATTCAATAAATTAATAGAATAGTACCACCCTCATTTCAACGCCGTGTGGTTTCCGGCGGAATAGAATAGTACCACCCTCATTTCTTACCGAGGTGTCGTAAAAGGCGACTAAAGTAAGTTGACCCGCCGTGTGGTGTCCGACTGAGTAGAATAGACCACCCTCATTTCTTACCGAGGTGTCGTAAAAGGCGATTAAGGTAAGTCGACCCTCCATGCGGTATCCGGTTAAGTAGAATAGACCACCCTCCTTCTTACTTCTTCGAGGTGTCGTAACAGGGAGGCGGCCGGTCGTAAAATATGTAGCCAAATAACGTGACAACATGTTTAAAAATGTTGCGCCAACCCCACTTAGAGTGGAATAAGGGCAGGAATTTATTTATTTATTCAATAAATTCTGTCATTTAGTCTTTAACTTATTACTTAATTCATTTAATTTATTAATTATTACAGAATTCCTTAATTAATTAACTCATTCATTCGTTACATTCATTTATTACTTTTGTACTATAAAATTCCCCAAAGTAACGCTAATCTGCATAGAATCGAAGTTATAAAAAATCAAAGAAATTTAAAAATTCAGTACACAGATACGCGTTCGAAGGGCGACCTTATCAAATGATTTCTTCCAGACGACCATTTTAAAATTTAATTTACTAAGACAGAGCCAAAGTAGACAAAGGGAAAAATAGCTGTAAATGTAATATACAGAATCAAGATCATAATACAAGTCTTTATTGAGACCTTTAACCTACGATTTTGTTTTTATCCTTAATAACAAAAATATAAATTTAAATAATAATAAATAAATATAAATATATGGGACACTTACACACACGGTCGTTCGTCCCCACAGTAAGTAACTTAATACTTGTGTTATGGGTGACAGACCACTGGTGAATATATACTTATATATTTTTTAAATACATACTTAAATACAAATATACACCCAGACTCGAAGACCAACAAATTCATTTATAGAAAATGTTGGCCCTCGGCGGGAATCGAACCCGCGACCCGTGGAGCTGAAGGCAGGGTAACTACCCACTACGCCAACGGGCCAGTCAAATATTTCTTCATATTGTTTTGTATGCCATCCGTCGTGTGGTATCCGATGGAGTAGAATAGACCACCCTCATTTCTTACCAAGGTGTCGTAAAAGGCGACTAAGGTAAGGTAACTAGCCAAACCACGTTTACAACATGTTTAAAAGGTTTTGTGTTGACCCTACTAGAGTGGGATAAGGGCAGGAGAATGTTGATGTATGTATACCACGGACGGCCAAGCGTACTAACAAATTTATCTTAGAGCAACTGCGCATACGGACTCGCATATTTACCATCTGTTACTTGTGTGAAAGGATACTCAGTTACTTTGAACACATTGACAAGTTGGTTGTGCATGGAAAAGACTTTTCGGGCAATTATCTATCCGTTGGGATATCAAATATACACGCTTATTGCACTATCTATTACAACCGCCTTGAGGGACGCTGAATTCCGGACTAAATGCCGAAGAATAATGGAGAAAGTTGCAAAGGAATATCAAGGACACGATCTTCAGTAATGAAAATAACAACCGAGAAAAAGATATTTGTTATAGTTATATTTACATACCAGGAACGTCGATCATTCCGATTGCGAAGTCTTTGATGTAGGCAATAAAAAGATTAATAGATTACCGTGATAGATAGTTTGGTATTAGTGCAGACTTACAATAGACTCTGGTATGTAAGTCGTTAGATATACGCACACCTCTCAATCGATTTTACATTTTCGTAGTGGTAATATTTTTTTTTTCGAATTGACTATATGCTGTTAGCCCTAACGGCTTTTACAGCGTCACCGGGCGGGACGGGCGAGCGCAGCAGCATCGCCGAAGTTGCGAAATGCGGAGAGTAGAGCGCAGAAGCTCTACTAGCGTCGGGGAACGTCGTCCTAAGGGTGCCTCCTGTGAGGCCGGACCACGGCTTAGGGCGACGTGTAGTGGAGGGCTGATGGTATGACTTTGATTAGTCAATACGACGACGGAAGGGTGGCAAGAAGCCACGACCAACCGATGTCACAAATCTGGGACCTCGTCTTCGCCGGCGAAGACGCTGTATGTGTGTATTACGTGTTTCTGTGTTTGCGATCGTTATTTGATCGTCAGGGTCATTAGTGGTAATAGCAAATAAAAAGTTTAAGCTGATATTAATTAATTACTATTAGCTTAGATATTTTGTATATCCATATTTATATTATAAATACGAAAGAGTATCTGTCCTTATTATATAATAGAAATATGTACATTCTGTATACACTGACCTTACAAAGGTATACGTTGTATAGAACCTACAGACATTTCTATGTTCAGCTATAAACGCCCACCAAACCATTACACCACCAAGCCCCAGTTCGCCGGATGGCTAGATCAACACGATTAATATTGATTTAATGCGAATAGCCCTAGATCGATTTCTGTGTGGGTTTCATATAGGTGGTCATTAACTCCGGACTCTATTATTGAAGCCTTAACAGTTTATTAAATTCGCGATAAATTCGCATATTTGAATGAATGAATAACTCTTTATTGCACACCAGGTAAATAATAGACATAAACAAGAGAAATAAGAACATTTAAGAGTGCAAGGGCGGTCTTATCACTAAAAGTGATCTCTTACTGACAACCCCTACGTTAAAGTAATAAAGATAAGAGACAGGTTGAGATCGGTGCACAAGATGAATTAAACAATAAAATCGATAAACTTACTTATTAATATTACATTCTACGTAACACAAATATAATATAATAAAATATATACTTAATTAAATATCCATATGTTTATTTCACTATACTAAGCTTCTTATGCTTTTATTTCACACACAGCAATGTATGTTTTATTAACTAGTTATAAGAATAGTTATGAAAAAAAAATTGTTACGCTCCAGATGTTAGAGCCTTAGTTATACATTTAGATTAGTTAATTGTTGTCTTTACATATTATAATGGACAGGCTGTAACACCTAAAGGCAGTGCATTTAATGCCCTTTGTGATTATTTATAAAATTAGGCATTACTTTGCAGAGATCCATAATACAAAAGTAATAATAAAAATATTTTGCTATAATCCGCGACAAAATTTATTTTAATATTTTATCGCGGATTATAATAAAATAGTTTTATTATTACTTTTGTCTTTAGTGATGTACTTAGATTAATTTAATGTTTTAATGTAACTGCCACTGGTTGTTCCAAATAAATAAATAAATCACTACATATTATAAAACAAAGTCTATATTTCCGTATGTACGCATAAAACTTTAAAACTACGCAACCGATTTTGATGCGGTTTTTTTTAATAGATAGAGTGATTCAAAAGGAAGGTTTGTACGTATAATAACATTCAATACGAAGTAGAGAAATACTGTAATTTTTGAGGTTTCTGTAAATAATTAGATTTTTTTCCGCTTACATTGCAAACGCAGGCTAAACCCTACGAGATTTAAAAAATTTATAGAATTAGGCGTTACTTTGCGGAGATCCATAATACAAAAGTAATAATAGAATTATTTTGCTATAATCCGCGAAGAAGTAAAATAGGAAATATATATAATGCTAAATGTAAGTGGACAATCGGTTATCATACCTGATACATGCAGGATTCGTAAAAACACATGCACACACCTCCACCACCGCCACCACAATACACAAGCACTATATACGTTCACTATCACAAACTCAACAATCGTTTCGCCCCGCAACCGAAGCATCGTCAGGAGATAGACTCCACGACCGAAATCGCAAAGCGAAGCAATACCCAAATAAGTTTAGTTATATACTAATCGGTTCAACCCCACCCTTTATTTTATTTTGCCTGCAAACAAGTGTAACAAGCTTGAACTAGAAACATTTATTTGCTCGTTAATGAGGGTGCCATTGTTATGTTTAATAATCTGAAGGTTTTCCAATAGGCTCAGCTTAAGGCCTTTATTAGAACACGTGTGCAATACTTCGAAACTATGGTCATTAGGAACTTTATGACCGCTTTCTATCAGATGTTTAGCGAAATTTGAATTTTGTGGTTTGTTATTCCTGAACGCGGCCATATGTTCTTTAAAACGAGTTTCAAAATTACGACCAGTCTGACCCACATATGTATCATTGCATTCAGGACATTTTATTTTATAAACACCACACTTTTTCGCGCTTGGTAATTTATCTTTATTATTGCACAGAATCTTTTTTAAAGAGTTATTACTTTTAAAACCTATTTTTATATTTGATTTGGATTTAAATATAGCTGAAATTCGTTCTGACAATGCTCCAAAATAGGTCAGACTGGCTTTGCACTTATTATCTTTGTACTGTGGCACCGCGTACAAGTGTTTTGCCAATTGCAACTTCTGTTTATTTTTTAATATGTTATGTACTACTTGCTTATCATAGCCATTAGAATGCGCCATCTGGCTGATTATTTGAAGCTCTTTGTTAAAATTCTTCTCGCAAAGAGGGACTGATAAAAGTCTATGTATATGACTGTGAAAGGCGGCAAGTTTGTGTTGCCAGGGGTGAAAAGAAGAAGCAGGTATGATCGTATCCGTGTAGGTTGGTTTGCGAAAGATCTCAAACATATGTTCATTATTGGACCGTGTAATGGTAAGGTCAAGAAAATTTAGCGAGTTATTCTGCTCTGATTCTAATTTGAAACTAATTTTGGGATGTTTGGAATTGATATTATTAATGAAAATATCAAGTTGTCTATCCGTACCCGTCCAGCATATAATTATGTCATCTACATATCTATAATAGTAAAGGTGTTTTTATTTTGGACAATGTTTTGATTTTCAAAGTGGTCCATGAAAATTTCAGCCATAAGTGGACTTAAAGGGGAGCCCATAGCTAAACCATCCTTTTGATGAAAGTAATGGTCATTGAATCGAAAATAATTTTGTTCCATACATAATTCTGTTAATTCTATTATTTCTGAAATCTCTCCAGGGTGTAAACATTTTTTCTCGAGTAATATGGTCAAAATGTTTAATGTTTCCTTGTATGGAACATTCGTGAATAAACTATCAACATCAAGTGATATTAATTTACATTTATTTGGTAATTTTATATGTTTAATTTTGTCGACCAGCTGGAGACTGTTTTTAAGGGCATGTATTGGCTGAAAGGATGTTTTAGACGGTATGATTGAATTTAAATATTTAGCTAGTTTATATGCTGGGGCGCCTATGTATGAGACAACTGGACGTATGGGGGTATTATTTTTGTGGATTTTTGGCAAACCGTACAACATCGGAGAGCGAGGATTCATCTCAGTGACCCTCAGTTTAGATGAGTTGGTGGGAAGTATATACTGAGTATTATTTACAATTTCTTTAAAAGACTGTGCAAAGTTTTTGGTAGGATCTGAGGGTAACTTGACGAATTCTTCACCATGGATAACATCATTAACTTTTTCCAAATAAATGTCGCGTTTTAAAGCATTTATTTGGAAAAAGTCATTTACTTTTTACGAAAAATGATGCCTTATGTTCAAAGCAATTTTTATACAATACAGCATTAATCCTTATCCAATTGAGTACCTTAAATAAATTGTTGATTTAATATAGATTGCCGTTTACAGCATGTAATTTAAGTGAACATTTTCGGAGATATTACAGATATAAAATCCCGCGAGGAGGCCGCGCTTCGACCTATAAGCACTTCGAATTTAGCAGCGACCGGAGGCGCAACTTAAATGTCCTTCTTTCAAGTTTATATTGTCTAATGATAAGAAAGCTATGAATGTTGTATGTAAAGACATTGTCTAATCAATTGTAAAAATAAATAATATCACTACATAGTATAAAACAAAGTCGCATTCTCTGTCTGTCCCTATGTCCGTATATCCCTATGTATGCTTCAATCTTTAAAACTATGCAACAGATTTTGATGCGGTTGTTTTTTTAATAGATAGAGTGATTCTAGAGGAAGGTTTTTACGTATAATAACATTCAATACGGAGTAGAGAAATACTGTAATTTTTGAGGTTTCTGTAAATAATTAATTTTTTTCCCGCTTACATTGCAAACGCAGGCTAAACCCTACGAGACTTATCAAAATAATGTACTAAGTATTTGTACACATTGAAAAGGTCTACAGAAAATTCTACGATGGTATATGTCTATCTCTTATGGATAACCCACTATAGCATTTTTTGTCATTTACTTTTTACAAAAAATAATGCCTTATTTTTGAAGCAATTTTTATACAATACAGCATTAATCCTTATCCAATTAAGTACCTTAAATAAATAGTTGATTTAATATAGATCAATATGGCCGTTTACAGCATGTAATTTAAGTGAACATTTTCGGAGATATTACAGATTTAAAATGCCGTGAGGACGCCGCGCTTCGCCCTATAACACTTCGAATCCAGCAGCTATATCGTTCTTTCAAGAGTTTGTTTAACGACAAGGAAGCTGTGAATGTTGTATAAAGATATTCTGTAATTAATTGTAAAAATTAAATACATAGGGAAAATGTAAAAGTAAATAAGTAAAAATGTACTATATGAATTTAGATATTCCAAAGATGGAAATTGTTTTTCTCCAAATTTAACGCTTGCGGGCCACGGGCAGTAATGAATAAATCAAAACTACTGGATCGATTTTAATCATTTTTTTTACACTGAATGACATGGGATATATATTTTATACCCGTGCGAAGCAGGGGCAGGCCGCTAGTAAATAAATAAAAGAGCAACCGCCGAGTTTCTTGCTCTCTCTTCTTGGTATCAAAAGCTTTCCGAACCAGCAGTGGATTTGAAGATTCAATAGTGCTTGTTTACTTTTAAGATCACTTGAACAGTCACGATAAAAAGGCTTAAAAAGGCTAAGGAATATTTTGAATTCGTGAAGAAAAACTAAGTTAAAAAAATTTGTGGTCTTTCCCAAAGAAAACCGTAAAGCAATTTTATGTAAGAATATTCTGCTAAAAACGTTAGAGAAACTTTTCAAGAACTAAATTATCCCCGAAGCTTAGTCGAGTTCGACACTCATTAAAGTAAAAGCATCATTAATGCCCCAACGAGGCCAGAGGTCTCCACTAATGAGAGGGCTCTTTTGACGAGATTATCTCGCTAAGCTGACCACTCTACGTTGATGAATATGGATAAGGGATTTGAGATCTATTAATATTAAAGTAGTTCGTATTAAGAAAGATCGGTGATATTTGTTTATTTATTCATTATTATTTATTTATTATTTCCTTGCAAAAGTACGTAAATCGTTTGTGGGTCTGGATATAAGATTCTACAATAAAATCCCGCAATCAATTTTAGCTTTGCCATTACATCAGTTTCAATACACTGTTATAAAGAGGCTGATCCAGAAAGCCTACTATACTGTTGAGGATTACTTAGAAGACAAGAATGTGTGGATATAGCTTGCTTAGACCCTGTACAAGACAGTAATGACCAAATGTAATTAGTCATTAGAATTATATTTTTAAAAGAGCAACCGCCGAGTTTCTTGCTGGCTCTTCTCGGTAGGAACAGCTTTCCGAACCAGCAGTAGAGTTGACGATTCAAAAGCACTTGTTTACAAGTTTATTTGAATAAAGAATATTTTGAATTTGAATTTGTATTCCATAGAACCGCCAACAGAATTACATGTGTAACTAAAGTAACATGGTATATCTATTGACGTGTTCTTACTGAGTTCTTATTCAGTTAGAGCGCCGGACCATAACTTAGGAATGACGGGCTCAAAATTGGGCAGGTATATATCTTTTCACTTTCTATAAAACTGAGAATTGTTTTTCTATAAAATGCCGCGTGGTATTCGGCTGAGTAAAATAGACCAATCTCATTTCTTACCGAGGTGACTATTATATATATATACCGAGGTGACCAATCTCATTTCTTACCGAGGTGAAAAGGCGACTAAGGTAAGTCAACCCGCCGTGTAGACTGAGTAGAATAGACCGCCCTCATTTCTTGCCGAGGTGTCGTTAAAGGTGACTAAGGTAAGTTGACCTACCGTGTGATATCAGGCTGAGTAGAAAATACCACTACACTACACCACAAAAGTACTTGTTTACAAGTTTACTCGAATAAAAAAATTTGGTAATGAAACCCGCATATAAATCTGGAGGAAACATCTGTAACCTAGAAATCCGTTTCTTGGCAGCGTGATAGGTTACGCTATAGACCTTCTCTTCAACAGAGCGAGGTTAGTAGTGGGATATATGTATATAACCACAAGTAATCTGCCGCTACCTTATAACTACAAAATAACTACGTTAACGTGCAATAATATGTAACTCATATTTCTTTAATGTCTCCTACGAGAGTCACGAACTATTTTAATTACAAACACTGCTCGTAAACTGCCACGTTAATGTGTTGTTACTTCAAAAGTAATAATGAAATTATTGTGCTATAATCCGGCGTAAAGTAAATATAAAATATATAAAATGCTATGTGGACTATACGTTTTCATAACTAATGCAAGCAGGATTCGTAAAAACACATGCACCAACCAATACCTTACAACCATACACAAGCACTACACACGTTCACCTTCACAAACTCAACAATCTTTTCGCCCCTCAATCACCTCAATCTCAATCATCAGGATATAGACTCCGTGACAAAATCGCAAAGTGTTGTTACTTGACAAAACTAAATAAATATACATATATACACACGATCATCTCATCCCAAAAGTGATTAATTTAATTCCTGTGTTATGGGTGACAGATAACGTAAACATATACATATATTATTTAAATAGATACTTAAATACAAATATACACCCACCCAGGCTCGACGAACCCACAAATTAAATAAAATAAAAAATAAGAAATGTTGGTCTTCGGTAAGAATCGAAACCGCAAACTGTGGAGTTGAAAGCAGGATCACTGGGTAGTGATCCGCGCCAAGGGACAAATTATAAACTTTTCTAAGAAAAAAAAAACGGTCAAAGCGAATTAAATAATCGCCACAAGAATATCTCTTTAAAGTAGACCCTTTGAACAGATAAACTGACGCCCTTGAAAATG
Organism: Morpho helenor; assembly: GCA_029227775.1. Classification (NCBI taxonomy): domain Eukaryota; kingdom Metazoa; phylum Arthropoda; class Insecta; order Lepidoptera; family Nymphalidae; genus Morpho; species Morpho helenor. The sequence continues at coordinate 14,544,001 of JARGCU010000020.1, read as the reverse complement.
CCATAGAGAACCGACAATAAAATCCCTTGGACTTATCGCCAGCAGAGGTCTTCCATATTGAAGGCAGAGACAGAAACAATACGAGGAAGAGAACTATTCCAATTAGAATTCTGTTAATAAATAATTTTTGTAATTAATCTACCATTGTAATAATAGATGAGCATTGATTGTCATTGAATTAATTTTAATGACCCAACCTTGGATGTAATAATATAATGCGATGACTTATTGTATAAAATATTCAAATAACATGATTGTTGAACAATATCTGTGCATAATTTATAGAAAGTACTTCTCGTAATTCTAAAAAACTAAACTAGTGATAGTTTTAAAAAAGTAATAAACTCGGATTGTAGCGCAAATTATTTACTGTTGTAAAATCTGTACAACCACGCTTTTAAGACCGTGATGACCTTTGTTTTTCACGAGGAAACCCTTAATGGCTTCTACATCAGCGGGGGAGGATGATATTGCAACTATCCGAACTCTTACCGGCTAAAATGTCATGGTGGTCCACCTTCCTGCTGGAGACAAAAGGCTTAGGAATATTAAACGCATCACTCCTGCACCCTCGTCAGCAGTTGCCGCTCTATCTCAACTCGACAAGGGTTTAAGCCTTTCGCTCTGGGCCATTTAAGTGCAATGCTAGATTTCGGTGCCAAATTTTACAAAAAAAAGCAATTTTCCTTCATAAAACCTATTATTTATGTTCTTTAAGTGGACAGTTAAATGTTTAATATTAAAATTTATAGCGGGGCAAAATAATTTTTAACGTGGGGCATGGACCAAAAAAGGCCGAGAAACACTGGTCTAGGCATAAGATGGTGTTCACATCAAATATGGTAATTTCATGACCACATGTCAACTAGTACATAACTACATCTAGTACACCAGATATTTACGAAGCAAATGATTTGTATGCCTCATTAAAAGAAACTCAATTATTATTGATAACGTAACGACAGAAAATGCAGAACAACCGGTAAAGCTGGACCTAGTAATTTATCGAAATGTCATTTTCTCTGTTACTAATAACAGGTTTCATTTAATTTTACCTTATCAGGTGATAAATGTACAAGGTTATCAGATAGGCAAAACTTTACCTCGATGACTTTATGGCTTCCTTACGAAATATTCTATATTTTCTTAGTGTAAGCTTAAGTAAGTAAGTATTGCAATAATAGCTAAACCTATAAAACTTTATAAGAACCATAAGTTACAACTTTCTTTTTGACATTAAAGAGCTATTAAAAGAATTAAATTAAAAGTTATAATTATGAAACAATTGGAAAAAGTTATATAGGAGTTTTAATTATTAGATCAGTATTGTGTAACTATTCACTCCAATTTAACGCTGTATGCAGTTTGTATCGCGATAAAGCGGTGTAAAGAGGTCATGAATTGATTAATCTGTAACGAATCAGAAAAACCAGATATTTTATTACACAGCTATCGCTAGTTTCTATATATAAACATGATTACTACTTATAATGATTATAAATTCTAGTATGATACATCTAATGGTATAAAATCATCTCTTCTAAGAACGAAGAAGTAATTATGAAATGATTTAGCTTATGGTTGCGCCCAGCAGTTTTTGGTAATACTATGTATAAAGTAAGAAGGCTTACACGTATTTTGCTTTAACAGAAAATTCTGTTATCTCTAACGATGAATTTAAGTTAAGAAGTAATTGTATAGTAATTGGTGTGTCTAAGTTTCAATTAATCTCTTCAAGAGTGAAGAGGCCTTAACGCCAGCCTTAAAGACAGAAGTGGGATAAAAATAGCTTGCTAATATGAGCGGTACTATACAATAATTATCTATCAAAGATCTTTATAATCTTTAAAATAAATTTATAGTATGTATCATAATCCACGACGAAGCGCTACTGCCTGAATTTGGTATGACGTATTTAGACAACATAGTTCGCACAAAAGTGATCCGTTGTGGGGGTCACGACCCTCAGCATTGAGGAAGACGACTCGAGGAGGAGGATTTAGACTAATTGACAAATAATACTTAGACTCTATTTTTTTTACCTCATATATTTCAAGAATTCCAAGATATATGAGGTTCAACTTAGGTGGCTTTAATCTCAGGTTGATGACGAATTTTAATTGCTGATTAAACAGATAAGTTTTCATAGCAGTCATAACTTCATTAAACTATAGATTAAACAAGTCTCATCTTTAAGGCACGCTAAACACGTTCATCACACTTTCAAGTACTACGTTGTTTCATCCCAAAATATACACTCCAAGTATCTCTTAATATTACAATTTTCAGCACAAGAAAACTGAAAGACTAATAAATTACATACTACTGTATTTATGAGAACAGCGTCCTCGGGAGATACGTGTTAACAAAATATATAGAGCCACTGTTACACGGCATATTCCCATTTAGAAGGAGAAATTTTGTTTTGTATCAAAATAATTTTCGTGATTACCGTGAAGCATTTCGTAACAATCGTACCCCATTATATCGTAATGTAGCAGTTTGTTTATTTACTAAGGCATCACATCCACGAGCGATATTATCGCATCACAATGTATTTTTTTATATTTAAATGATATGAATAATATATATAAGCCGTGTGGTATCCGGCTGAATAAAATAGTACCACCCTCATTTCTTACCGAGGTGTCGTAAAAGGCGACTAAAGTAAGTTGACCCGCCGTGTGTTATCCGGTTTAGTAGAATAGACCACCCTCTTTCTTACCGAGGGGTCGTAAATTACGACTGAGGTAGTAGATGTCAGGCAGGCGGCCGGTCGTAAAAACGCAGCCAAATCGTGTGACATGTTTATAACATGTTGTGCTGACCCCACTTAGAGTGGAATAAGGGCAGAAAGATGATGATGACTTTTCAAAACTGATTTAACTCCTTAGAATTGGTATGGTAGATTTATTAACTATAGATTACAGTGCAGTCGTATAGACGGTATTACATGTACAGTCGGCGGTGAGGCGAAAGGTGTTTTGTATTACGACATCGCGTAAAGGTAATCCGGTCGCACCCAAGCAACGGAGCTCGGCTAATAATTACTAGGGAGGTTATAAACTTTGTATTGGCAAAAATAGTTCAAGCGCAATGGTAATAAGTAATAAGAACCAGATCGTAAATTTTACATCCTAAATACTCAAAAACAGCTGCGTCGATTTTGAAGAAATTTTCAGACAGTCTTTAGATTGACTCTACAGATAATCCTGTAAAGTTTAGTGGCGATCGGAGCACTTTTTTAATAAATAAATAAAATAAAATACATTTATTTCGACCACCATTATTTCTGGTCATTTTTTGTTAGTAATACAAACAAACTTAATCTAACCCTCAATAACAGTTTTGTAAATGTATTGTTTATGTTAATATTTAAATGTGTTTTATTTTATTTTGGATCGTTCATTGAAAAAATGCTAAAATGTAGTATTTAATGCAAATGATATTTTAACCTAACCCTTAAATGTAGAATTGAAGCCAAATGATATTTTTGGCCGTCAAACGTAATGCTGCGATAGTCCAATGGGTAACTGGCAGACTTAAGAAGCGATAATACGGAACGAACCCCGTCTTCCCAATTATTTCTATCATTTCTTTTCCAGTTGTATCTTTTTCTATATCTTTAAAAAAATTACCGTGCAAGACTCAGTCTCAGTATATCATCACTACATATTATAAAACAAAGTCACATATATCGTATGTACGCATAAAACTTTAAAACTACGCAACCGATTTTGATGCGGTTTTTTTAAATAGATAGAGTGATTCAAAAGGAAGGTTTGTACGTATAATAACATTTAATACGAAGTAGAGAAATACTGTAATTTTTGATGTTTCTGTAAATGATTACATTTTTTTCCGCTTACATTGCAAACGCAGGCTAAACCCTACGAGATTTATCAAAATGATGTACTAAGTATTTGTACACCATGAAAAGGTCTACAGAAAAGTCCGTGATGGTATATGTCTATCTCTTATGGATAACCCACAATAGCAGTTTTTGTCATTTACTTTTTACTAAAAATAATGCCTTATTTTTGAAGCAATTTTTATACAATACATAATTAATCCTTATCCAATTAAGTACCTTAAATAAATTGTTGATTTAATATAGATCAATATGGCCGTTTACAGCATGTAATTTAAGTAAACATTTACGGAGATATTACAGATTTAAAATGCCGTGAGGAGGCCGCGCTTCGCCCTATAGCACTTCGCATTTAACAGCTATATGTCGTTGTTTCAAGAGTTTGTTTAATGACAAGAAAGCTGTGAATGTAGTATATAAGGACATTCTGTAATTAATTTTAAAAATAAAATACATAGGGGAAAAATAAAAATATGTAGTATATGAATTTAGATATTAGATATAGCAGGAAATCTTCTTGGTATAGGGAAAGGAAATTGTTTTTCTCCAAATTTAACGCTTGCGGGCCACGGGCTGTAATGAATAAATGAAAACTACTGGATCGATTTTAATCATTTTTTTTACACTGACTGACATGGGATATATATTTCATACCCGTGCGAAGCAGGGGCAGGCCGCTAGTAATAAATATATCTTTAAATGCTAGGAAAATATTATATAAATCGGATCATATGACCCGAATTGTATAAATATAGCATGCCTTTCAAGTAACATAAACTTAAGCTTAAATGGCGGTAAAATTTAAATAATATCAATTTACATGAAACCTTTAATGGCAAGAGGGTAACATTCAATACGGCTGATAATTTGAACGTCACAGAAGCCTTAGCTTTTAAAATAGCCTAATTTACTCTAGTAAGTACTTACTATTAAGTACTAAGAGTATTACTTATAAATACTCAATATGGCTGCCGAATTCGGTTACGCCTACGTTTTATAACCGAGTTAAGGTACTGAGTATATAATCCTTGTTTTATATAGTCACTTACTGACCCGCGAGACGTTGTTATATCTTAATTATTTAAGTAAGAGAGTTTTCTTAAATTTTCGCTAAACTTACAATGTTTTGTTGTTTAATAATAAACTTCTATATATCGTGACATATCGTAAATAGAAAACTCTAATACTTATACTGGCATCTATCAAACTTATATTTTAGTAAATTAAGCAATCAAGAATAAAAAACCTTTAATTTCCAAAAGAAATATTATTAATCGAGTTAAAAACTATCCTACCTATCCTTTAAGTTGAACCAAAATATAACTACATAAATTTTTTTTTTAAATCTAATCTAAACGGTGACACGGGATTTTTATATATAAAATGCAATAAAAATATTGTAAATCTTTCTTATAATCAATGAACAATATAATATACTTTAAATCTTTACCGAATTGTGCTTCACACTTATCGCGGATTAGCCGTGAAAGGGTAATAGACAGACTTTCGTATTTGTATTAGTATGGATTATTAGCGCATATACGATATTCTCTCTGAATACAGCTGATTACCTTTGTACCATTACATCCATTTCAGACTAGGAATGTCACTATGCTTAAAAAAAAATTGATTGTCTCCCTGCAAAGGAAATCGATTTGTAAAAAATCGATTAACTTGTGTAACCGAATGAATCAATTATTAATAATCTATTTTTTACTATATTAATTTTTTATAATTATTAAGAATAAAGACATGTCAGAGTTGATTAAAAAACAACATAAATGCGCTGTTTGTAAAGTTATATAAAAATGTTTAGTTAGGCTACTGTGGTTTCATCTAAAGTAGCATATATATCTTAAAAGAAAAGGAAAAAGAGTGAAAGAAAGAAAAGCAGGGGCACTTAATATAATCGATTATTTAAAAATCGATTCATAATTTTTAGAAATTCTATTAATAAAAATCGAGTATTTTTTTACATCCTTAGTTCAGACACTAGTTTAACTTATATAATAACTGGGTGTGCGTAATGGTAAAATGTGTAGGTTGTACTTCATTAGTTAGTACTTGTTCATGTCGTGGGCGGACGTAATGATATTTCACATGAAATACTTTTGATTGGTGTAGATCAGCTTCAAATTAAATCTAGATGCACCCGGGACTTAGTTCGTTTTTAGTTATAGAAGGCCCTCAATATGTACTATGTGTTTTTTCACTGTGCCTGAAGGAACTATAGGAATTTTGTACTATACTAGTAATATCCCGCGGTTTCACCCGCGTGCATACCGATATCATGGCAGTGGAAAGTGTACTAAGTCAGACTACAGATTTTGTTTTTGTTAAATATGCCTTCAATAGTTTCCGCAGCGCATGCGATGAGTTTTTTATGCCATTTTTTACATTTTCTGTTACGGATCCCTATTTTTTTTTTTCGAAAATGTAATATAGCCTTTGTTGCTCAGTAAAGATGCAGCTTTCCAATGGTGAAAGAATTTTTGAAATCGGTCTAGTAGTTTTTGTGTGAAAACATTACAAACATAAATACAAATTTTTCCTCTTTATAATATTAGTATAGACTGGCTCGTTGGCGCAGCGGGTAATGACCCTGCCTACAACTCCGCGGGTCACTGATTCGATTCCCGCTGAGGGCAAACATTTTCTATAAAAAATTATTCGTTTTTCGAGCCTAGGTGTTTATTTGTATTTAATATAATTATATATGTATTAGTTTTTCAGTTAGCATCACACACAAATATGAAGTTACTTACTTTGGGCATGAACGACCGTGTGAGTGTTCCATTTATTTATTTATATTGTGCTGGTATATAAACTTCAATCACGCGATTTAATTTTGCGATCCAATCAGGATTAAGGAGATCCGTAGTAGAACCAGAGTAACCGAAATAGCTCATCGTGTCCCAAATGAAGTGGCAATGGGCGGGGCACGTAGTACGTACAACCCCTGGGCGTTGGAGTCCTAAAGTGCTAGAATGGCGACCTCGCACCGGAAAATATAGCGTCGGTATACCCCCATTCGAGGTGGACTGACGACCTCAAAGAGGTTGTGGGGAGCCGCTGGTTTTAGCGGCACAAAATCGTGGGGTGTGGAGATCCCTTAAAGAGACATATGTCCAGCAGTGGACGTCCATCGGTTGAAAAAGAAGAAAGAAAGAACGTTTATTTCACCTTCCGTGATACACAGTTGTTAACTAAAACTAAACAATAACATAAAACAATATCATATAAATATACTGCATACCACAAGAAGAAGAAAATGGCCCAGCTCAGTATAAATAGATAAAGCAATGATAGCTTGCCCCGTTTTTATAACTGGTTCACTCGATTCTCCTCTTATAATCCCATCATATTATTATGTTACATACAATAGAATCAAAATGCATCGCGTGTAATGGTTTAAAGAAAAATCACTTTCTATCGGCTATCAACGCGCGGTGCGCGAACGCATGCAAAGCGTTGCGAAAGCTAAAACATAATCTAAACATTGGCCCGCGTAATTTATTGGAGAATTATACGTAACAAAACAATGATTAGGTTAATATCTCGAAGAATATGGGCAAATGTAAGAGATATTTGAGAATATTTTATCACGCTAACATCAATATTATACTATAGTAATGTTTGAATGATTTAGTGAATGAAATAAACAAGAATCATTAAAAGTTAAAGTTCACAGTCCGTTTAGAATTTTTACCGTTTAAGTTTGTCCGTTTAATATTTGGTATACACCTAGTACTAAGGTGACCGACTTTGCTCGGTATTCTTTTAAAAGATATATATAAATCAAAAAATAAAAAAGAAAGAAAGTGCCGGGTGACATGTGGGAATCGATCCCAGGTTCTGAACTTTTTGGGCCGTCCGTCACCATTAGGCTATCACAGCTTTGCATTTAACAGCTCAAATATAATTTGTATCCAATGCTACAATTTATTATAGCATTTTTTTAAATTCCCGAAAACAGGTATAAAACGACATTTTTTTAAATTGAAATCTAGCTATATCGAATTTTCCCCCAAAACTCCCTACTTGCTGAATATCGTTGGATTAAACTGACTTTTGTACTGTTTTTACTAAAAAGTAGCGCAATTCTGCCGAAATGTTTAGAATTATAAATTACAGCTATAAGCAATTTTGTTGAAGGGGTGGCGTAGTTGTAAAAACTTGCCTGCTGGAAGCTTTAGTTGCGTGCACCACGTAAACCAGTAGAGATATACTAAAGTACTAGAGAATTGTAGGTCTATAAAAATACTATAAAAGAGTCTGCGACAGCATGTCTCTATCTCTTATAGTTAACTCACATTAACATTTGTGATCAAAACTTCAATTAAATACACTGATATCCATGCAAGCAAAGGCGCCGGTACAGATAGTCATTGTAATAAAATTTATATCATCTTAATTTTAAGAACTTTAGTTTAAATTATCATCAAACATTTCAGTTTGAACTTGAACAATACCAGTTAAGAAAAAAAAGAATGGAACCGGTTAATTTTAACGCAAACAAGTTAACATAAAGGGCCTGTTTCACAAGTTACCAATAAACTGTCAGTTAGCTTATTCGGAATTGCACATATCTCGGAATTTTACGTTTCTCTGGTTTCTGATAGGCTTATTCAGCACTTAAAGTAGCTAATAAGTTAACAGGTAGATCATGTGGCTGTTATTATGTTTATCTGCTGGATAGCAAATACTAATTTCAAAATGGCCGCTATTTCTTTTTTTAATTTCATTTTTTAGAGTCTCTTAGTAGAGACATTTATCTGCCACTTAGTTTATTTGTCCGTTAACTATCTGACACTTTATCAGTAACTTGTGAAACGGGACCTAGGTAAAATAGTAATCAAGCTTTATTTATTTATTCTTTTTATACATAGGTATATTTAGAAAACAGAAAGAAAAATTAAAAAAAAAACATGTATAAAGGCGGACTTATCCCTAAAAGGGATTTCTTCTAGTCAACCTTTGAGTAATAGAAGGAAAAGGACAAGAATTGAAGAAGAAAGAGAGTACGGGTCATATAGAGAAAAAGAAAAAGTTTATATAAATTGAACTATTTAACCTATTAAATAATTTTGGTAAAATAAATAGATGAAAAGATATAAGAAGCTTTAATCTGTTATCAATAAAATTTTCAGGAATGTCGAGGTAATATCGCTCACTGAGCATTCTTGAAAAGTTATTTAAAAAAACAAACAACCCGATATAAATTATTTCGCAACGGCAATTTTACGTGGCCTCGCGCCGTCGGTCTAAGTGAGGTTTAAGCTTTAAATTTAAAAATTATTCTAATTTATAGGGCAAGGTTGAGCGATAAGTAATAATGGATTATTTTAATTAAAACTAATCCGTTACACCGAATCAGCATACATTACCGTTTTTAAAGTTAAATTAAAAAAATAACAGTCCATTCAATTAGAGGTCAAAGTGACGTCAGCAGCTTATTGTTCTATCAACGATTTACGAAACTATATAGTTTATGTCTATTCATGGTAAGGAATGGGATAAATGGAGGATTAAGAACAAAAAAGGACACCCTCCTTTTTTATTCATTGTTTATGGGTTACAGAAAAGTTGGAGATGGCGTATATGTAATTTGAAAAAAAATTGGTTGTGGTAATTATGAAGTGGTATAATTTAGCCAAATATTGCGACACCTGTAAAATACGATAATATTTTTCTGTGAAAATCATCATCATTCTCCTGCCCTTATCCCATTCTAAGTGGATTCAGCATGACATGTTTTAAATACGCTGTTACATGTTTTGGCTAGTTATTTTACGACCGGCCGCCAGCTTGACGTCAACTTACCTAAGTCGCCTTTTAAGACACCTCGGTAAGGCATGAAAGTGGTCTACTCAACCGGATACCATCCGGTGGGAAAATAATGTTTAAAAAAAACAGTAGTTTCTCGTTAAAAAGCCGTGTGCTATCCGGCTGATTAGAATAGTACCACCCTCATTCCTTACCGAGGTATCGTAGAAGGCGACTAAGGTAAGTCGACCCGCTGTGTGATATACGGCTGAGTAGAATAGACCACCCTCATTTCTTACCGAGGTGTCGTAAAAGGCGACTAAAGTAAGTTGATTCACCCTGTGGTATCCGGTTAAGTAGAATAGACCACCCTCTTTCTTATCGAGGTGTCGAAAAATACGACTAGGATAAGTTGACGTCAGGCAGGCGGCCGGTCGTAAAATACGTAGCCAAATAATGTGGCCACATGTTTAAACATGTTGTGCCGACCCCACTTAGAGTGGGATAAGGACAGGAGAATTATGAGTAGTTTCTCGTTCAAAATAAAACTTTTTGAAACACAACAAATAGTCCTACGCAGAAACAGGCCATTAAAACTTCCATGGTCCAGAGTTAAATGCGACGATAAGAAATAAACGAGAAAATGTACAGTCCAAACACGTTAGTCACGTTTCTGTTTAAATTGAAGGAAACACAAAAGCTCTGGCTAGACGGCTAACAAGTTCGGACATGTCTAGACGTAATTCCGGCCCTTATATACCAAGTACGGTACACAGTTTGCCGAAACTCTAATAAGGCTTTTGTATTTTACCCTCAAAAAGTATGTATTATGTTTTTTGCATAGCTTTATATTAAAAAGTTAAGTTACTGTTACTACACTGTCGGGAAAAGAGTATTGGAAAATGGGGTGTAGTTCAATTAACAGAGTTGATCCGGAAAGGATTGCCAAATTATAGACTTAACTTGTAGCTACTCTTTTACAACCTTTTACAAGCAACGACAAAATCTCACTAGTTACAAGAATTATATTTTGAAAAGAACAACCGCCGCGTTTTTATCTGACTTCTCGGAGCAGCATTCCAAGTCAGCAGTAGAGTCGACGATTCAAAAGACTTCTTTTAAAAGTTTACTTGAACAAAGAATATTCTGAATTTGAATTTGGACAAAAAATATCTAAGCATATATAATTTTCTTTGCGAAGTTTCTCTTTGAGGGTAAAGGAAAAGTTATAAAAGAATTAATTAATTAATAGCGCCTATAAGTTTTCTTCTGCCGAAGGATTGAATCTATCAAGCCAAGGATCACGCGTTCTAGCCGTTAGAACAACAAATCTTAATTAATAAGTTTTAAATTTAAATAAATTATCTAAAAAAAGAAATTAATTAGCACACTAAGGTCGTTATAATCATTGACTTAGCATGACCTTTAATTTCGATCAGAATATTATTTTGAAATAGTTTTTTTATTTTGACTGGCCCGTTGGCGCAGTGGGTAGTGACCCTGCCCATCAGTTCCGCGGGTCGCGGGTTCGATTCCCGCCGAGGGCCAACATTTTCTATAAATGAATTTGTTGGTTTTTGAGCCTGGGTGTATATTTGTATTTAAATAAATATTTAAAAAATATATAAGTATATAGTCACCATACCGTGTGAGTAAGTGTCTCATATATTTATTTACTTGTTTATATGTAAAAAAAATGTTATAATTAGGACAAGCTTTACGATGATCGATGGGTATAAGCTTTGCATTGTATCAGGTATGTGAAAACACGGTATTCTTATTAGGTTAGGTAATTCTTAAACCAAGTGTATTGACCGTAGACCGTATACCTTTATGTGTATTGTGAAACAGGCCCTTAATTAGGGCCTGTTTCACAAGTTACTGATAAAGTGTCGGATAGTTAACCGACAAATAAACTATGTAACAGATAAATGACCCTAAAAAAGTAATAATTAAAAAAAATCGCGGCTTTTTTGTAATAGGTATTTGCTGTCCAGCAGATAAACAAAATATCAGCCACATGATCTACCTGTTAACTTATTAGGGACTTTAAGTGCTGAATAAGCCTATCAGAAACCTGAGAAACGCAAAATTCTGAGATATGTGTCAGATATATTCCGAATAGGCTAACTGACAGTTTATTGGTAACTTGTGAAACAGGCCCTAACTTTAATACACGCATTAACTGACGCAAACCCTTCAACTACCCTGTTCTTTTCAATAATATATCTTATAACAATCAAATTATTCGAGTATGTCAAGAATTCTTCTCTGGACATATTTGATAACAATTATAAAGAATAGTTTTTTTTAAAGTTTCCTAGCAATTTGGGTTACAAATAACTAGCAAAACTCGTTAACCCTTCCTTAAATGCTTGTGTTAAGAGTTAGGAGTGGGTTCACGTCGGTAGTATAATGGCCGGGGTTCGAACCCACGATCCTTGATCGCTAGTCCGTTACCCTAACCATCCGTTACCGCTCATTTTCTATTTCAGTATTTGTGTAATTTAAATTTTAATCGTAATTTTTACACATTCCTATTTTAATTTTATATAGTTTCAATATTTTAACCTAATTCCCTAAGTTTATAGTAAAATCATGATGTGTACACATATTTTAGATTACTGTCTAGTCTTAGTTTATATATATTTATGTTTTTTTTTGTACTTCTCGAACAGGACTCTATTTTGTATACCACTTAAATGAATAAATAAATTGTCGACAACTAGTATACATTAAATAGCTCACCTCTTCGTCCTCTGCGATATATTGCACTGTCGGCCTTGCCTGTGCTTGATCCGTGCTCAATTTGACTGGCCGCTCGCCTTGGTCTAGGACTGCAACAAGCATATAAGCGGTAAATTAAAAAGACGGCGAAATTGTTTTTGGTTCGATTATCTACGCCTAAATACTGCTATTAAGGGACAGAAAAGATATTTCACACATTTAGAACAATCAACTTTTAAATAACTCTTTTACGTATCTTAAAGATTAGTCCTGAACTGTAGCGCAAGACGAAGTCTCCCTACCCCGACCCGGAGGTGGCGAAGATGGGGATACACAACGTTACTCTGTCCTCACCATTAGTAGCATCATGGTGCAATCTCAGGCTAAGTCTGTGAGAGTCCTTTACCTATCACTACTCCATCTAGTACATACTAGACCAGTCTACAGCAAATTAAGTATTATAATTATATTATACAAAATTTATAGAATAAGGCATAACTTCGCGGAAGTCCATAATACAAAACTAATGATAATATTATTTTGCTATAATGCGCGATTAAAGAAAATATATGTAATGCTAAATGTACAGTGTACTATTCGTTCTCATACCTGATACATGCAAAATTTGTACAAACTCATGCACTACCCGATAACGATGACACAACAATACACAAGCACTGCACCACAATCTCAACAATTGTTTCGCCCCGTAACCGAAGCAACGTCAGGAGATAGACTTGTGTATTGTTGTGTCATCGGTTTATTTAGTGTAGCTGTGTCGTTTAATATGTGTATTGAGTAGCAGGGAATTGTTATTAGAGTTCAGTTCGTTACAAGAAGTGAAAATATATAAAGTGTTAATAGAAGTATGAGTGTAGGTAAAATTATATCAGGAAGTTAAAGAGTCGAAGTTTATAATAGTAGGCTTTCAGTAGCACATGCAAGCGAAGCCGCAGGGACAGCTTTAACATTAATATGGATAGACAGGGATTTCTAGAATTCCAGTCCAATGTAAATACTCCACTTTAGAACATGAATCATCGTAGCTTCCATGCTAGGTTAGACTGCATAGTCACTGAGCTAGATTTAATTGCATCGCTTGGCACAACACACAATCCGTGACATTCTGACAACGACCGGCTATAAGCTATTCTATTTATACCATACTATAGCGAAGTTCTTTTTGACTTACGAAAATTAACTGTACTGAAACATATTAGACATATTTTTTGGTCACGATGTTTAAATAAGTAGGGTGTCCGGCTGACTGGAATAGACCACCCTCATTTTTTATCGAGGTGACGTAAAACGCAACTAAGGTAAGTTGACCCGCCGTCGGTCGATACATCTGGTGCTCCCGATGCATCGATTAGCGGAGGGAGGGGCCACTGTTAGAGAGGCTCCGACCCAGAGGTGGCGCACTCTGGGGTCAGAGTTGCTGCTGGGGGGGATGGGGGTAATGTGCAAAACGATACCCTGTCCCCGCCACCAGCAGCGTGGTGGAGCACTGTCTGGTTTTTAGTCCGTGTGAGTCCGACATACCCGCCGCCCGTCCCCGTCGGGCGGTGATAACACATAATGGATTTTCCTGACATAAAAAGTTAACCCGCCGTGTGGTATTCGGCTAAGTAGAATAGACCGCCCTCATTCCTTACCGAGGTGTCGTAAAAATCAACTTAGGTAAGTCTACCCGCCGTGTGGTATCCGGCTGAGTAGAAAAAAAAGGCGACTAAAGAAAGTTGATGTAAGCAAGGGGCCGGTCATAAAACACCTAGCCGAATCATGTGACAGGCTAATAAAATGTTGTGCCGACCCCACTTAGAGTGGGATAAGGTCAAGGGATAAGGACGATGATGTTCAACGAAAAATTAGTATTACCTCACGATTTATCGAAATGTTTCCATATCAATTTTTACACAAAGAAAATCAATAAAAAATATTTCTTGGAGTTTCAAAAGTCATACTTTGGAAATCTTATATTAAGGTGTATGTACCTCAAATGTCATTTAAATTTTTATATAAAATATGTAAAAACTTAGAATTGTTTGGTAAAATAAAATATTTTACCAAACAATTCTCAGTTAAGTAAATCTTATTTGTAGAAGACGTGATCGACGATTTCCCAACAGTGTTGTCTTTCTTTCCAAAGGTTAACAGTAAACCTTGACGGTGTTAGCCAATAACTGGTTCCATAAATCATAGTAAGTAAAATTCTACTAACAATATAAAGACCAAAGTGTGAGTGTGTTAGTGCGTTTTAACACTCCAGCGGTTGAACGGATCTGTATGAAATTTTGCATAGGTAGGTTTCAACCAGGCTTTCTCGTTGAAGTTAGGTCGCCGAGGCAGTCGGCGGCGGTGGAGTCTATCTCCTGACGATGCTTCGATTACGGGGCGAAACAATGAAGTGTGAATGTGTAAGTGAATGTGTGCAGTGCTTGTGTATTGTTGTGTTATCGGTGTCGGGTAGTGCATAAGTTCATACAAATTCTGTATTTATCAGGTATGAGAACGAATAGTACACTGTACATTTAGCATTACATATATTTTCTTTTAGCGCAGATAATAGTAAAATAATATTCTCATTAGTTTTGTATTATGGAATTCTATAAATTACCTATACATGCCTTGCACCATTCGACCACTAGCAATTTCGACGTCGAAATATCAACACCAACATCATTTATTACCAAGTGGTACTTTTTATCACTCGAGTATCTTTTCCCGCGTAAAGTGTCGTACACGCAGTAGTAATAGTATAAACACCGGCTATCAGTAACTCAATGTTAGCTCAAGATAAGCGCACTGAGTGCTGTGAGTCAGTCTTCGATCAACGGTAACCCATTTAATTCTATGCGAGGTATGAGTTATTCATAATCTTAAAACTGCTGACTAAGAGTCGAGCTCAACCGCAGACCTTTATCACAATTATTAATTAGTATTTATGAGTCACGAAATCGAATTCAGAAAGTTGTGCTCATTCTAGAAAATACGACGACGAAGAGAAAAAGAGGAAACTTATTTATAACTTATATATTGTTAACTTAAGTTTATATTATATATTGATAAAGTAGGAGCCGCAATGTTATGTCGGTTACAAAATTGATGTTTATATTAAAAACTTAATAAATAATCATCCTCCTGCCGCTATCCCACTCTAAGGCATCGTCACAACATGTTACAAACATATTGTCACACAATTCGGCTACGTATTTGACGACTGGCCACCTGCCTGACGTTAACTTACCTTAGTCGTATTTTACGAAACCTCTGTAATAAAGAGGGTGGTCTATTCTACACAGCCGTATACCACACGGCCTATTACAAAATTAATAACGATAAAATAATGAAGTTTAAATACCAAACGTACAGTATATACTAGGGACATTTAAAACTCAACCGACTGGCTTAATATGTTTAAAGTATACAGTATGATTTAATACGACCATGTAAATTAGTACTAGCAATCGCCAGCGGCTCCGCCCGCGAGGAAAGATTAGAACCGTAATATAGTCTTTTGATAACCATAAAAATGGTTAAAGTGGGTTAACCTTAAAAGCTAGACATATACTGTCTCTGACTTTTATTTAGAACTTTTAGAGGGGAACGATTTTGTAATACATGATTAACTATCACCGTTTACTCAGCGCACACAAGGAAAGCTGGAAAGATAGTTTTTATTGGTGCTCCTCTCCTATTCATCTTATCCAGATGTTATATAGCTTATAGCCTTTATCGATAAATGGACTATCTTACACTGAAAGAATTTTTCAAATCGGTTCAGTAGTAATCCTGAGATTAGCGCGTTCAAACAAACAAACTCTTTAGCTTTATATATTAGTATAGATTGGGTAATATCATTTGGTTTGAGTAAGGTGAAACGTGATGTGATGCAAAACAACTATCTACAAGGAATTCGGTGACGCTTCGTATTTATTGCGACACACGTGCAAACAAAAAAGTATTAAATTATATACAAAATCAATTTAACCTTCATTAAAATAAGCTTTTGCAAGTTCTGTTGAATCGTTAAGGTCCAATTACGTTTAATGAAGCTACAACTGGTTCGGAATGTTGCTCTTAACGAGAAGAACAAATCAGAAACTCGGCGGTCAAACATTTTCAATTTAAATTATTAAACCGCGTTAATGTATTCAGCTGAAAGGAGTTTCAAATCTAAGCATTATAGCACTCACTAGCTGTTCTAGCAGCTTTGCCCGCGTTAACATCAGGGTGTCACCAAATTTTTCCCGACTTGGAATTTTGAACATAAAAGTAGTTGTTGTGAGTTATCCATAAGAAATAGAGATTCGCTGTCAAGGACTTATTTATAGTATTTTTGTAGAACTACAATTCTCTAGTACATTATTTTAGTGTATATCTCTGGTTTACGCGGCGCACGCAACTAAAATTCCCAACAGGCGAGTTTAGTTACAACCGTGCGTCCTCTTCAACACTATTTATATCAAATCAAATCAAAATAATCTTCATTCAAAATAAGCTCATTCAAGCACTTTTGAAGCGTCACGGTACAATATGATTAATGAAGCTACAACTGCTCCGGAATGTTGCTCTTACCGAGAAGAACCAGAAAAAAACTCGGCGGTCAACGGCAGCGACATAAAACCAAAATGTACTATTAACCTAAACCTTCCGCAAGAATAGCACTACTTTTTAGTAAAAACCGTACAAAAATCCATTTATTAGATTTTGAAAAAAATCGATCACATACAGACAGACAGTATTGATATAATCGTTAGTTGTGTAATGTGCTTCACTACATATTATAAAACAAAGTCCCTATATCCCTATGTACGCATAAAACTTTAAAACTACACAACAGATTTTGATGCGGTTTTTTTTATTAGATAGAGTGATTCCAGAGGAAGGTTTGTACGTATAATAACATTCAATACGGAGTAGAGAAATACTGTAATTTTTGAGGTTTCTGTAAATAATTACATTTTTTTCCGCTTACATTGCAAACGCAGGCTAAACCCTACGAGATTTATCAAAATAATGTACTAAGTATTTGTACATAAGTGTCCCATATATTTATTTAATTAAGTACCTTAAATAAATAGTTGATTTAATATAGATCGATATGGCCATTTACAGCATGTAATTTAAGTGAACATTTTCGGAGATATTACAGATTTAAAATGCCGTGAGGACGCCGCGCTTCGCTCTATAACACTTCGACTTTAGCAGCTATGTCCCTCTTTCAAGAGTTTGTTTAAAGACATTCTGTAATTAATTGTAAAAATAAAATACATAGGGAAAATGTAAAAGTAAATAAGTAAAAATGTACTATATGAATTTAGATATTCCAAAGATAGCAGGAAATCTTCTTGGTATAGGGAAAGGAAATTGTTTTTCTCCAAATTTAACGCGTGCGGGCCACGGGCAGTAATGAATAAATCAAAACTAGGGGATCGATTTTAATCATTTTTTTTACACTGACTGACATGGGATATGTATTTTATACCCGTGCGAAGCAGGGGCAGGCCGCTAGTTACTTATAAACGTATTTCTTACACTTAATTTGAACTTTTTAATTAGTTATGGATTGTGGAATTTTATTGTAAAAGTGAAGATCAGACCAGACCAACGAATGATGTCCTAACTCAGCTGAATCACAAAACGAGAATAACGAGCTAATAATTGTGATCTCTTGTACATCTATGATATGACCAATTCTGTTTGATACAAAAATACTATTCTAAAAATTTAATACAACTACTACTACACATACAGCCCCGGTGACATCTCTAATAAGTTGATCTGTAAAATTAATTCCATAAAAATTAATATAATATAAGTAATAAGTGATATAGTCCACGTGGAAATATTGAGAGTGACTGCCGAATTACGTGCTAATTCTTCTCAGTAAGAGCATCTTTCCGAACCAGTCGTAGCTACATTGTAATTTGACGATTCATAAGGGCTTGTAAAAAATAATTTTAATAAAGAATTATTTGAATTTTAATTAAAAAAATATATATAAAAAAAGTGAAATTTCCATCAGAGTAGGGAGAGGAGATGCGTTTTGAACATCAATCAGATATCCTCAATTCCACATCTAACAGATTAACACATCTACAAGATTAACTTATTTAAATATTAAAGATAAAGCTAACTCACTATTGCTAACTTAATTAATTATACATACGCCAACTGGAAGTGGTATTTTTGTAAATAACTTAGGCGATTCAAAACTAGTAATGTAAATTATTCCGATTTCAACAATAACATCACATCATTGACCTGTTTCATTAAAAATATATATTAGTCATTCTTGCGCTGTAAACACGAGCTTGACGACAAGAAATCTTCCAACTGCTTTATATTCCTCCTCTTTAAGTGACCCATTAGCACAGGTAGAAGTGACTCTACCTTCGGCTACGCGGTTCGCTGGTCAATTCCCGCCGAGAGCCAACATTTTCTAAAATCAATTTGTAGGATCTTCGAGTTTAAGTAAATATGTGTATTTAAGTCATCATCCTCCTGCCCTTATCCCACCCTAAGTGGGGTCGGCACGACATGTTTCAAACAGATTGTTACATGTTTTGGCTGGTTAATTACCTCGGTAAGAAATGAAGTTCTTATATTCTGTTCAGCCGGATACACACGGTGCCATTTAAAATTATAGGTACCTGGGTGACCGAACCTTGCTCGGTAATTTTTTAAAAGATATAAAAAATGCAATTAAAAAAATGAAAAAACCCCGGGACGTGTGGGACTCGAACCCGGGTTTTGAACTTTTTTGGTCCGCCCGTTACCCCTTGGGCTATCACAGCATTACGTTTGACGGCCAAAAATATCATTTGGCTTCAATTCTAGATTTAAGCATTTTTACCATGCCCGAAAACAGGGATAAAACATTAAATTTTTTTAATGAAACCTAGGTAGATCAATTTTTCGCCCCCAAAACGCCCTACATGCTGAATTTGATGAAAATCGTTGAAGCCGTTTCCGAGATTAGGAAGATTTACGGCCCGGCATTTATTTTCAAATTTCTTTGGCACGGTCACCGTGTGTATAATTGTCCGATATATTTATTCATATCTTTAATATTTAAATGAGTTAAACTTGTATGTATATAAATATTTTTTCAGAATTTTGGAATCGGTGCCAAAGATTTTCCTGAAATTCAGCAAGTAGTAGGTTTTGGGGGAGAAAAATCGATCTAGCTAAGTTTTATTAGAAAAAATATATATATTTTATCCCTGTTTTTGAGCATTAAAAATACTAAAATTTATATTGAATTGACTTTTGCCATTAACTGTCAAGTCAGCGTAGCATATTCGGGGAACGGGTGGTCGCGAGACATGAAAATACCTTGGATCGAGCCCCACCTACCCTATTATTTTTTTTATTTTGTAAAAAATTACCGATCAACGCTCGATCATCCTCCTTGCGTCGTTTTCCACAGTGCTGAGGGTCGTGACCTTTACCACGGATCACTTTTATACGGATGACTGATCGCCAGGTTTTGCGATCACTTGATATTGATCTCGATCATCCAGATATTCTAATTATACAATATATACCCCGCATTAAGAACTGAATCGAATCATATTATACTAAGTAAACATGAGGTTTGATTCATGAGAGCAAAACCACTCCCACGTGACACTTACTCGTTCTGTTTTTATAAAGGAGAAAGTATCTCGGCTGTGGCATACCGGCAGAATGGCCTGAATTCAAACCGTGCTATAGCTATAGCTTGATCATGACGAGATTCTATTTAATTATACTGTTAGAACTATAGTTGTTATACTTAGGGATTCACAAGTTACCATCATCATCTTCCTGCCCTTATCCCACCCTTAGTGGGGTCGGCACAACATGTTATAAACATGTTGTCACGTATTTTACGACCGGCCGCCTGCCTGACATCAACTTATCTTAGTCGTATTTTACGACACCTCAATAAGAAAGAGGGTGGTCTATTCTACTTAACCGGATACCACACGGTGAGTCATTTACTTAGTCGCCTTTTACGACACCTCGGTAAGAAATGAGGGTGGTCTATTCTACTCAGCCGGATACCACACAGCGGGTCGACTTACCTTAGTCGCCTTTTACGACACCTCGGTAAGAAAAGAGGGTGGTACTACTCTATTCAGCCGGATACCACACGGCGGTTCACAAGTTACCAATAAACTGTCAATTAGCTTATTCGGAATATATCTGACATATATCTCGGAATTTTACGTTTCTCAGGTTTCTGATTGGCTTATTCAAGAATTAAAAGTCCCTTATAAGTTAACAGGTAGATTATGTGATTGTTATTTTGTTTATCTGCTGAATAGCTATAGTCAAAATAGCCACGATTTTTCTTTAATTTTTCACTTTTTAGAGACATTTATCTGCTACTAAGTTTATTTGTCGGTTAACTATCGGACACTTTATCAGTAACTTGTGAAAACTTGTGCAAACTCAAGTGATAACATATTGTGCCGTACCCACTTAGAGTGGGATAAAGTCAGAAGGATGATGTTTTCCTTCAACGAAAAGCCTGTGATAAATTGTAATTATCAATGAGACACATAAGTTTTAATAGAAAATGTCATTGGGTTTGAACCCGTGACCCCTCGAAAGAGTCGCACGGTCTCATTGCTGGGCTATTCACTAGCTTTTGTAACTCTTTATTCAATAACAATATTATTAAAAACTCTGTTTGCGGTATTATTTGCGATAGCTTAGTGGTTAGTAGAAGCAAATTCGGCCTTTTCCTGAAAATCATGGGTCCAACGTCCAAGCCTTCAACGATTTATACAATGAATAAGCATTTATATTGTTTAATCATTATATTTTATGGGGGAAAACATTAAGGAAAATAGTATATAAAGATTAATAATTATAACTGTTCCGAGTATGGTAAAACACTAAGAGACCCTTTAAGGAATGTTAAAAAGTAACAGCTGTGCCACAGTTGGGCATATGTCTTTCTTCTGAGACGAGAATACAGAATATCCACGCACTAAAAAAGTGAGTAAATAGCGCCCTGTTACTATCCCACTGCTGAGAATAGGCCTCTTCCCTCCGTTGGAGAGAAGGTTTGGAGCTAAGACCTACCCCGCTGCTGCAATGCGGATTGGTAGGTTAAACATATCCCCAGAATTCTCTAGAGATATGCAGGTTTCCTCACGATGTTTTCCTTTACCGAAAAGCGTGTCATAAATTGCAATTATTGATAGACACATAAGTTTTAACAGAAAAACTCATTGGTGTCTGTCCGGGTTTGAAACCGTGGCCTCCTCGAAAGAGACGCACGGTGTTACCGCTGGGCTACCACAGGTTATCCCAGCACTGCTCAGCCCGAATTGGCAACACAATAGCCAAAAATTTTTGTAAGCAAGTTCACCACGATAAAGTACGTATAGCGAGTGATGCAGTTATAATTGTCAATAAAGCATATTGAAAGAAAATACATATTACGCGTTTAGTATTAATGTGACCTAATACAAAAAAAAATATTTTGTGACAAATTGCAATAAAGTGTAGCGTAGCGCCTTCTAAACTCATGAGTCTTAAGAGGTCCATTACTTGGAAGAGTAAGAAATCACGTTTTTTAAAAAGTTTGCAGCGTCATGTCATAGATGGCATTGAAATAAGGATTACAATGTATCTAACTCAATTAAGCGTAATTTTCATTTATTTTTCAAAGTAAAGTTCGTAACGCGTTATAAATATCTTGAATATTAATATATATTACTATTATATGTATATATACTATATGTATATATATATTATGGAATCTCGAAAACGGCTCGAACGATGTTCCTGAAATTCAGCATGCAGGAGGTTTTGGGGGAGAAAAATCGATGTGGCTAGGTTTAATTTAAAAAAATGCGCTTTCTTCCTGTGTTTGGCAATTAAGAAAATACTAAAATTTACATTGAATATATAAAACACTATTTTTGCCGTAAATTTTCAAGTCAGCGTAGCTTATTCGAGGAACGGGTGGTCTCGAGAAATGAAAATATCTAGGATCGAGCCCCCAACTACCCAATTATTTTTTCTTTTTTTTAAGTTCCTTTTTTTATTTTGCAAAAAATTGTCAAGCAAGGCTCGGTCAACCAGGTACTCACTTAGTATACTATCATTTACTAGCATTGTCCGTGACTTTGCCCGGATAGAAATCAGTATATCCCAAAGGTTTTCACGGCGAAATAGTTTAATAGGTTTAATAGTTTAAAAGGTTTAATACGCGAAATACCATGAGGTAATTCAAAAAGGTATTCATTTAAAATACGTATATAGTAGTCAGTGTTCAGAATACCTTTATATGGGTAGGTGCTTAATAAATAACCTAACCTAACCGACAAATATGAGGAAAGTCAGTCTGTTACACATAGGAATAGCCCAGTACAGGATTCTGCGGTTGCGATGCAGAAACACCGTTAGCCGTGACGCTCTCTCAATGAAATGGAATTTCCTTAACAACGCCATGAATCAACAAATTTTATTCAAAGGTGACAATACATTTTTAATGCTGTAAACTAATTACGCCTCCATTTTAGAGTAGCATTTATTAACTACTCAAAACAAAATAGGGCCTACCACGTTTATTTGCATTAATTGTAAAATACATTATTCAGTTTTCCTGATTAGATATGACTAGTAATATCCCGCGGTTTAACCCGCGTACAAACCGATCTCATGGCAGTGCAAAGTCTACTAAGTCGGACTATAAATTTATTTTTGTTAACATAAAAGTTTTATTTCTTATTCTAACATTCTTAATCTAATGAATATACAGATTTATTATGACAAATTTTTACACGTTATTACATTTTTATTACGGATCACTATTTTTTTTGAAAATGTAATATAGCCTATGTGGCGCAGTAAAGACGCAGCTTTCCTTCTTCTACACGGAACTCTAAGTGGGGTCGGCACAACATGTTATAAACATGCTGTCACATAATTTGGCTGCGTATTTTACGACACCTCGGTAAGAAAGAGGGTGGTCTATTCTACTAAACCGGATACCACACGGTGGGTCAACTTACCTTAGTCGCCTTTTACGACACCTCGGTAAGAAATGAGGTTGGCCTATTCTACTCAGCCGGATACCACACGGCGGGTCGACTTACCTTAGTCGCCTTTTACGACACTTCGGTAAGAAATGAGGGTGATACTATTCTATTCAGCCGGATACCACACGGCGTAAACAACGTAATTTTTAACTTCACGAATTAACGTAATCTCAGTCAATTTCGCAATGTCTGCCCCGAGCCATTTCGTCGGGTCTTTTGATTAGTCACGGGCCCACGTTAAAATCCGTGAGATTAACGACAACCATGAATAGCAGTTTTCCAAATTGCAGTGCATTGACCCACATTCGCAGTGTTGGAAAGTCCCGTGGACGAGCAAATGATGAATTTAAAGGAGGAAAATAAAACGATATTCAACAGAGATCTAGAACCGTGACCATCCGCACCAAAAAACACAGTACGGAGGTCATATACCAAGATAAAATTTGTTGATATAATTACTATTGATTGCGATGTACTGTAACATTATAGTTAAGTCTTCTATTGTTTCTTCTAGTTCTAGTATTGTTATCTTGGTAGCGAAGTCCATTATCTTGATGTTGGGTACAGAAGTTAGTATAACTATTAATGCAAAAGTGCGTTTATCTCACGTCCTAATGGGGCAAAGGGTGATGTGATTTCTGGTATGAAGATTTTTGAAAGGCTGCTTACTTCGACAGATAAATCAAAATAATCCGCTGTGGTATCTGGCTGTGTAGAATGAACCACCCTCATTACTTACGGAGGTGTCGTAAAAGGCGACTATGGTAAATTGACGTCAGGTAGGCGACCGGTCGTAAAATAAATAGCCCAAACATGTTGTTCCGACGCCACTTAAAATGGGTATGATGACTTAAATCTAGACAGATTTAGTCACGTTATAATTTATAATAAGCGATAAATGGAAAAATAAATCGCGTGAAAGTCTTAGTAAGTTTACAATGATTGAGAAACGTCCAAGAGTAACTGCTGAATTCAATGTAACGTTTAAATCCATTAAAATAGGATTGACTTTTCATGTAGGTAACGTCAGATCACTTCAGAACATTTGAGGTTCCAGTTATATTTTTTTTAATATTCTAAATAAACCCTAATTCTACTTCTCCAAGAGGGGTCGGCACAGCATGTTTGTCGCTTCTATTCTGTGCTGTCATTCGTCAATTCTGACACTACTCCTTTTATAAGCATGTCATACACAGTCCCATTATATCTTTTTCAGCCTCCTTTTACTCACATATCTATCATAATACATTCAGCACTCGTTTGGTCACATGATGATATCTATCTCTTACTCCTGACATAACTTGGCAAGTCTAAAATTAATTTTCAACTATCAAAATTATGTAACATTCGAATATACAATCTTAACTTACGCATATAGTATAGAGAATATCATTTTAAAGCCGCACCTGCGCTTATCGTAAGATAAGATTAAAATAGTGCGCATTGTAAACATCCATCTTCAAAACGTAGCCTATAAGGTAAGACGAACGTGAACATGCTATTTTATTACATACATGATCTTAAAACAGCAGTAAACGGGAGTAATGATATAATAAGGGTTTAGGAATCACTTTCAAACTGCCAGACCAAAATGGACGAAGGAATCAATTAATGGATGAAGGATGAAGACTATTTCCCGAAAACTCCTGAAACTCAGCAATAAAAACCCATTTACGCTTATCGTTTTCTTTTCTCAAACCATATGGACTTTAAATTTAAATCACATTACCTAATTGTGTCATAAAAGGTTTACTGTTAATACCAGCATACAAATCGCTTTTGAGCTGATCAACGCACTATTCCGTTCCTGATTAACATACCTTTTACAAATAATTATATATTTTGGAATCAGTAAAATGTTGTTCGTTGTTTCTTAAGTTCTTCTTCAATAGCGCAGGTGTAGTTGTTATGTGTGCAAGATATTGCGTTTAAATAGCAGAGCTTACTATATTTAAGTCAGAATTATTGTCATTACATTATGGTTGCATTTTGGTCCGTGATTTAATGAAGTAGATGTTAAAAAAGACCGTGATTTAATGAAGTAGATGTTTAGATAGTGTACCGAAGTGTCTAATTATATAGCACTCGACCTCTAATGGTGCCCATTAACGAACCAATAACACATCATCGTATCAATTATTATGCGTCATGACATTGGCAGTCGTCATTTCACACGAACGGCATCACTGAGAAATAATAATGAATTGTTTTATCAAGGAGCATATGTAATAAGTATCTATATATAGCAACGTACGTGAAGCAAAAACTTTATACCATTTTTTTAGAAAATTATCGGATCAGTATGAAAAAGTCGGCGGATGGATAGGTTACATCTATCTACAGAGTTAGAAATGGGTGGAATAGATCGACCCAGGAGCTGACCACCCATTCTGCACCATAAGGATAGATGGTCTATCTATCTATGATCTATCTATACCTACTTAGGGGATAAATAGGTTTTCCCACGTGGTTCACCGAAAAACGTGTGATAAATTTCAAATATCAATAATCAAAAATAATTCAACTTATTTTTTAATCGAAAATTCTGTGTTCTATAGAGTCGACATTATTTGCTGAATCACAAATTGTATTTGTGGATCTTCAACTTCTGTCAGCAATCACATATCTACTTATTTAATAACGAGATAACCTATCTTGGTATATAATTAATAGAAAATAATAATAGGTATAATTAAATCAACAAAAACAAACACTGCATACATTGTGTTGATTTATTTAATTTATGTAATTCAACTATTCATTCATTGCTAACTCTACCGGCGCCTACCGTCAATTTTGGACTTAAAATTCCTTTAATTATGGTGTACCTTTTTTTTGTTGAAAAGGAGAATTTTATTATTTTTATTAATTATGTTGACCCAATATATGAACTTCAATTGAAAATATTGGAATAGTGAAAGTGCCGTGTAGTATCCGGCCGAGTAGAATAGACCACCCTCATTTCTTATCGAGATGTCGTAAAAGTCGACTAAGGTAAGTTGCCGTGTGGTATCCAGTTGAGTAGAAATATACCACCCCTATTTCTTACCGAGGTTTTGTCAAAGGCGACTAAGATAAGTTCACGTCAGGCAGGCGGCCAGTCCTAAAATAACTAGCCAAATCACATGACAACATGGTTAAAAAATGTTGTGCCGACCCTACTTAGAGTGTAGAACTTACTGTTATAAGTGCAGGAAAATGAATGATTGATAAGCCGTGAATGCGTTACAGAATGTCAGACTTTTAAATTTATGATGTAGGTTTATGCCAATCCTCCAGAACACATCACATCAAACCTTTGGTTTACTACATAGAGGGTATTTTTAGAAGTACATTCACTGGCGCAGCATAGAGCTACTGCAAATCATTTTCTCATTTACACCCATCAATGGTTATGCACTTGCCTTTTCTTCTCATCTTGTATTGTAAACGATGACTCTGAATGCCATGCAGTCTGATGAAATAATAAGTCAAATGTATGTAACGTTAAATGTGAGCTAAGGTGATACTAACCTACAAGTGACCTATACCTGAACTTATCTTTAAGACATCTAGATTATAGTGGCTGGCAAAAAACGATAGCCAAAATTAAATTTTATAATAACTTCTTGTTAGTAATAATTAATGCAAGTATTGTGCATGCTAAAATTGTAGCAGAATATCTAAGTAAAATATTAATGGTAAATAAAAAAATAAAATTGTATAATATTTTTGTAAAGATTATTCGCCGAGTTTCTTGCTGGTTTTCTCGGTAGGATCAAACTTCCGAATCAGTGGTAGCTTCTTTAAAAACATGTGACGATTCAAAAGCACTGAAAACAGTTTACATGAATATAGAATATTTTGAATTTGAAAATAACGTTGCATCAACAATGGTTAACAATGGTAATTAAGGGATATCCACGGTTGGTACAAGTTTATTTTATTCGCTCATTACATGTGAGGTATAAATAATTTTTTTGGAGGTTTATAATTTATTATTACCGTCATATGAGTTTATATGACTTTTTTATTTAAGTAAACATATAGTATGCGTTTTTATGGACTTTTATAATTCGCTCTATCGGATGAATGATGTTTCATTTGCTACATTAGAAATCCTACTAATACATGGGACATGTAACTCTATTTTTCGGATGGGGCGAATTCATTTTTTATACAATGAGTTTATTTTATAGACTTTAGTTATGCATTATATCCCATCATCCTCCTGCCATGAGTGGTGTCGACACAACATGTTATAAACATGTGATACCACATGGTGGGTTAACCTTACCTTAGTCGCCAATTACGACCTTTTGGCAGATGAAGTTAGCATATTGGCGATTAAAGTTCGAAGATAAGGATTTGCTCTAAAGTCCTTAATATGTGCGTACTCTGCACATTTTAAAAACTATCAAATGGCAAATGGGCAGACAAACGTAATAACACGTTTTATAAATAGAAGATAGACGACAATTGTATACAATCCAATAAAGTTCAGGAAGGCCGTCTGTCGCGTGTAACAAATGCAGTAAATCTATTATGGACATCACTGAGTACTTCAAGGAGAACTTTGTCTCGATGCCATGTTGAATCGCAGATTATTGGCGCCGATGGCTTCCTATTTTCGATTACATAAGAAGTGATTCAGTATGATAAAGTACAAGTTAAATTAGTGGTTATTCTGCTACCCAAAATTTTCATTTAAAAATATTCTTTATACTTTTCTACATACATATGACAGACGTAACAATAAAATTATTTTTCTGTAATCGGCGTTTGTTAAGAGAATATACATAATGCTAAATGTGTCAAGCAGGCAACATTCACATACCTTATACATGCAGGACGTGTCATCAAACGTATCACTTAAACGCCGCCAACACCAACACTCCACACAAGCACTACACACGAACGATTTTGTTCGTGGAGCCTATCCTCCTCATGATCTTTCGGTTTTGTGGTGAAATGATCGTAGTGATTGTGGTAGTGAGTGTGTGTAGTGTTTGTCTTTTGCTTGTAGTGAAACCTAGCTAGATCCATTTATCGATATTGAATTGAAACACGTACTTAGTAAATACCATGAAAATCGTTGAAGCCGTTTCCGAAATTCAAATTCTTTATAAATATATATACAAGATTAGAGAAAGATTCTATCGATTTATATAAAAAACTTTTTTTTTCGAATTGACTATATTATGTTAGCCCTAACAGCTTTTACAGTGTCACTGGGCGGGACGGGCGAGCGCAGAAGCATCGCCGAAGTTGCGAAATGCGGAGAGTAGAGCGCAGAAGCTCTACTAGCGTCGGGGAACGTCGTCCTAGGGATACCTCCTGTGAGGCCTGACCATGGCTTAGGGCGACGTGCAGTGGAGGGCTAATAGTATGACGATTAGTCATCATGGCGTCGGTATAATAAAAATCTTCGCCTAAGATCAGACTCATAAGCAATAACCAAGTATCCGCATTAGCAAAGACAACATTGTTCAAACATATTGTTTCATGTTCAAACAATACGTTTGAACATGAAAGACGGTAGAAATGTGCGTGGGCGCATGCTATTATCTGAATGAATCTGTACACACGCCGCACAACCGGTTGTCACGTGTTAGTACCGCCCCGATTCCGCTTCGGATCCGGCGTTTTGATGCAAATTCAGCCTATTTTTAGACTTGTCGACGTATAAGAGTAGCGTTAGAGCGCATGGGCCTATTGTTTCTATTGCACAGTTCAAAAGCTGCTCTTCTGGCTAACAATCTGATATGTTATCGCATAAAAAATAGGAGACCAAGGAATACGTCACATCCAGTGTCGTATAATAATTAATAATCAATATTTATATCAAGTGCTACAGTAATGATTTATTGTATCTTTAAATCAGTAAATGAGTGACTCTTTTGAAATAATTATTACGGCGTCAGCGTTTGTGGCGCCATCTTAAAGTTGTTAGAAATCGAAATATTCAAATGTCATCTCTTTAGTCATAATACACTTTAATACCAAAAATGCGGTAATCAAGTGACCAAGCAAAGGAGAGGCTTGATATTCTATACTAATATATAAAGCTGAAGAGTTTGTTTGATTGATTGACTGTTTGAACGCGCTAATCACAGGAACTACTGGACCGATTTGAAAAATTATTTCAGTGTAAGATAGTCCATTTGTTAAGGAAGGCTATATAACATCACGCTAAAATGAACAGGAAAGGGGCAGCACAATACAAAATGGTACAAAAACGGCAAAATTTAAAGCTTTCCTTGCGTCCGCTAAGTAAACGGTAAAAGTCATATAATAATGTATTACAAAATTCCCCTCTAAAACTTCTAAATAAAATTCCATGACAGCATCCATTTATATCAACTGGTTAAGTGGGGCGCGGTATTTAAAATTAGACAAGCTCTAACAGGCATTTACCATATTACCTTAACGTAATCACTCACCCTGTATACTGTTTATATAAAGAATATCAATAATCCTTTTCAGCCGCCCGACGTACAGTAAATCGTTCATTTTAATTTGTTTTTACACCCACTAGTGAAATCACTGAGAGTCACGTAAACAGTAAACAAATAAACAACACGCGGTGTAATTTTATATCAGTGCAATATCTATTCGACCTTTGTACTTAACTTATCTTTATTGTTTTAATTATAAAATTTCGTAGTAACAATGTAGTTAAGGCCGGTACTTTGAAAAAGTATCTAATCGGAAATAATTAAAAGATTTCAAATCTGTATTGTTTACTAGACGGATATGTGACTAGAGGTAGAAAGAAAGAGATTGTGTGAAGTATGAAAAGAGTAGTGCCAAAGATATTGAACGATAGCAAAGAATGGCAAAGTAGGTAGGTAGTAAGGTAATTTGACCAACCGTGTGGTATCCGGTTGAGTAGAATAGACCACCCTCTTTCTTACCAAAGTGTCGTAAAATACGACTAACGTAAATTGACCCACCGTGTTGTATCCGGTTGAGTTAAATAGACCACCCTATATTTTATGTAAGTGTTGTAAAATACGATTTAGGTAAGTTAATGTCAGGCAGGCGGCCGGTCGTAAAAAACTATTCATGTGACATGTTTATTACATGTTGTGCCGACCCCACTTAGAAGGGGATAAGAGCAGGAAAAAGATGATGATGTTAAAGATTATTTGAATAATTAATATTTTGAATTTAATTACGCTATTATTACCTTCAACGAATCAGAGTATTTTATCATTAAAATATTCTGTTTTATGTTTGTTTATACAATAATAACACCGTATAACCAGTTATTATACTGATATTTATGACAGCACGAAAGCCTATTCGTGTTCTATAGATCAATATTACAAGCTATGATAGCTGTATTCTAAAGTTATTCTTTGATTAGTAATAACAACTACTACGCCGTGTGGTATCCGGCTGGATAGAATATACCCCGAGGTGTCGTAAAAGGCGACTAAGTCGACCCACCGTGTGGTATCTGGCTGAGTTGAATACTCAACCCTCATTTCTTAAATTTTATGTCATTTGCAAAGTTGTGATAACTCTATGGGGAACTAGCGGATTAAAAAAAGTGATAAATATCTGGCATCAAATTCCATATGTCACGCCCTTTTTTTATTGGATTTTTATGCATTAAAAATGACCAAGGCTCTGTCACCCAGGAGCTGTAAATATAATTAAATATATGGGACACTTACGCACACGGTCGTCCGTCTCCAAAGTAAGTAACTTAATACTTGTGTTATGGTAGCCAGACAACTGGTGAATATATACTCGAAGACCAAAAATTCATTTATAGAAAATGTTGGCCGGCGGGAATCGAACCCACGACCCGCGGAGCTGAAGGCAAGGTCACTACCCACAGCGCCAACAGGCCAGTCAAATAAAGAGTAAATGATTTAGTGATTGACCGCAAACCAAGCTTAGTGTACGAATTTGCGAATTTTTAGCAGAAATCATGCGGTTTGACCACTTACGACATTATAATTGCCACATTTACATTAATTGCGACATATTTCCTTATGATTTGAATGTATATGTATATTGGTAAACATAGCTAAAGTATTTTAAACGCTGAACGTAAATTAATTCCGCCTCAAAGGACCAATATAACGAGACAAGGAAACAAATTTATCATCGAGACACACCTGTTTGAACAATCTTGACGAATTCATCGTTCTATTTTTAGAGAAGCAACAAAAGGTGCATGCCAACATTCAGAAAATGAACATACAGTATAAAGACACAGAACACATGTTGAACAGACACATATAAATATGCATTTTGAATGGCCCGTTGGCGGAGTTGGTAGTGACCTTACCTTCAGAGCCGCGGATCGCAGGTTCGATACCGCCGAGCGCCAACATTTTATATAAAAAAATTATTGGTTCTGGGCGTATATTTGTATTTAATTATGTATTATTATATCACACGTGATAAACTCGAGTTACCTTTATATAAGGTTCGACGTTTCGGCAGAGTTGCATCCACCTTGGTCACGAACTGACTTAACTTTATTATGTAACTAAAGTTATATATGTATATGTTTAAAAGTTGTCTGTCACCAATAACACAAGTAATAATTGTAACCAATTATCATTTAGACTCATAAATTTTCCAAAAAGACGACTAAGGTAAGTTGACCCGCCGTGTGGTATCTGGCTGAGTAGAATAGACCAGCCTCATTTCTTACCGAGGTGTCGTATTCTACGACACCAATGAAGACGTTGATAGTAAATATAAGTTGACGTCAGGCAGGCTGCCGTAAAATACCTAGGACAATCATATGACAATATGTATATGGAATGTTTTTTGTAATTGGAATTATTTATATGCAAAACTGTTTACT
Source organism: Morpho helenor (assembly GCA_029227775.1). Taxonomy (NCBI): domain Eukaryota; kingdom Metazoa; phylum Arthropoda; class Insecta; order Lepidoptera; family Nymphalidae; genus Morpho; species Morpho helenor. The sequence continues at coordinate 14,511,771 of JARGCU010000020.1, read as the reverse complement.
AGGAATTATTTTTATTTTTGATGACTAAATTAGGTCGTTGGAATTACAAAAACAAACTGCGCCATTTGCATAGATATTTTGTCAGTCGCTGATAAATAAAATGAAATGAGATAACAAAAAAAACATATTATCATCAAAACAGATCTTCGATAAAAATAATCGAATCCCAAATCAATAAAGAAAACACCTGAGAAAAACAAAGCCGGAAAAACTATTTTGGTAATCTATGGTGGTTTCAAAGTATATGGGCTTGACTGTTATATTCAATTTCAAAATATTCTTTATTCAAGAAGTGATTTCAGTACTTTTGAATTGTGAAGTGTTTTTAAAGAAGCTATATCGTTTGATTAGTAGAAATAGAGTACAAAATTAAAAAAAAAAACGTTTTGTTACGGAACATGCTACATTTGATAGTATGGTTTTGCCGGTCGAAGCACCCATTAGACCTAAGAGAATTAAAATATGCATTTCACGCCGGGATTTTAATTCGCGAGCTCTTCTAAAAAGGCAGAACAACATCAGCGCCACAGAGGTCATCTGATTGGCTTAAATAACTGTTCAATAGGATTACTTTGTCGGACTTCATTTTAAAGTAATCTAGAAAATCGGCGATAAGTTAATTTAATTCACTAGCAAGAGTTTGAGTGGGCCAACAAAATTTCGGTCCTTGCAGATGATTTAATCTGCCTTAACATCCAATTCTCTGAGTATAGGCCTCGTTAGAAGGTTCTGAGTCAATCATAGGACGATGGAGCGAGCTATGCTCGGAGTATCTGTACGTGATCAAATCAGAAAGCAGGAGATATATAAAAGAACCAGAGTCCCGATATAGCTCAGCGTGTCCCTAAGAGTGTTCTTAAGGTCTTGGAATGGCAACCCCGCACCGGAAAGCGCAGCGTCAGTAGAACCCCTATGAGATGGACGGACGACCTTAAAAAGCGGGGAGCCGCTGGATACAAGCGGCATATAATCGTGTGTTGTGGAGATCCCGTGAAAAAACCTGTGTCCAGCAGTGTATCCATCGGTAATATTAATTCGAATCAGTCTAACATGATGAACCGTGCCCATATATTTATCATCCCGACGTCTCGCCAAATACCCAGCATTTAGCACTAAGGGGAAGGCCAATGCCGTTTGCACAATCATACCTAACATTGCCGAACTTATCACCATTTTCTCGAAGGTGCACGATAACACAATTTTATGTGACGGTACATATATGTTCAGTGCCGCATAAGCAATAAACGATAAGCGGTTATCAAAAATAACATGGAATAACTGCAAATCACCTATTGATAAAGTCATAGTGATTTCTAAAAAGGAAAACTAAAAATATAATTAGTAAAAATTTGTTGTCTTAACTAAAGGAGTTAATTTTTCTTTTTCTTTTACTCTATATTACCCGTATTCTCTTTCTTCTTCACTTCTTATCCTTTTCCTTCTGTTACTCAAAGTTTGACTGGAAGAGATCCGTTTTAGGGATAAGCCCGCCTTTGTAAATGTGCTTTTTTACTTTTTCGTTCTCTGTTCTAACTGTATAAAAAGAAATAAATAAATAAAATAATAACAAATTATAATTTTTATTTTGCTATAATCCCCGATTAGAGAATATCTATGAAAATCTAATATACCTACTCCACGATGAAATGGCAAAGTCATTTTGTGATTTAATCGTATCATATTTTTAAAAGATTTTATTCAACTTGCAATGTATGTGAAGGTGGAATCTTGCAAGTTAAATTTGGCCCATTTCTCGGGGTCCGAATGAGCTGAAATTTTATATGTTAGTCCAGTCCCGATGACAATGCATGTTTATGATCTAATGGTGCAGCCGGGATTGGCTCCAGAGAGAACTACTCAACGGTTAAAGTAGGGACATGAAATTTGATATAATAGTGCAGTCCCAATGATAAATACATGTTTATGATAAGGTTGACCAGACGCTGCCCAGATGATGACCAGGATGTATCCAGACGAGAGAACTCTTGAAGAGTTAAAAGCAGTGACATGAAAGTTTTATTAAAAGCTTTTTAAAAGCATTTTTAACTTGACTTGTATCTCCTGATGATATTTCGGTTACAGGGGCGAAAAGATTGTTAACATTGTGCCAGTGTTGTTAACAATGTGTGCGGTGTTAGACTAGTATGTTTAACAAATAAAATTTGCACTCAGATCATGCTAACAGTGCAAATCAAAAGAACTAACAAACAAATATCGTCAGTGTAGTACGTGTTATCTCTCACATAGCATAAAGACTGCTTCACACGCTTAGTATAAATTGACCGAATTCAAAATAAGGCTTAATTGAGTCAGATGCATTGGAAATCTTTAATATTTAAACGAGTTAATCTTGTATATATATTGGGAATCTCGGAAACGGCTCCAACGATTTTCCTGAAATTCAGCTTGCAGGGGATTTTCGGTAAAAAATTCGATCTAGCTAGGTTTTATTTAAAAAAAATCGTTTTAACTCTGGTTTCAGACATTAAATACTTAAAATTACATTGAATATATAAAACTGGTGTTTTAAGTGTTAGCTATAATAGTATATCGTAGCTATAATAATAGTTTTTGCTGTAAATTGTCTAGTCAAAGTAGCTTATACGGGGAATGGGTGGTCTCAAAAAAATGAAAATACCTAGAATCGAGCGCCACCTACCTAATTTTTTTTTTTTTTTAGTTTCTTTTTTTTATTTTGTAAAAGATTACCGACCAAGGCTCGTTCAACCAGGTACTCATATTTAAATACCATCTATGATATCAGGCTACTAGTGTTTTCATGCACTTCCAAGTTATGGGTCTCTTTAACATTCACGAGTTCTGTATTCGCTACTCTACGCTTTATTGCAGTTTCCACAAAACAACTTTTTTGAAATGGCTCACTTTAATACTAAGCATTTGATTTAGTATTACCATATTTGATCAATATTGCTTCAGCGGATTAGCTGTGAAAGCGAAGACACACAGACGTAAGGACGGACGGACAACGGATATATATCCTTAACGATTCTTGATTCGGAGCCGTTAATGATATATATCCGCTGAGCCAATAATGCTGAAATTCGCACAAGCGTATAAACCGAGTCAACATATAGGATAGAAATCTTGATAGTCTTTCTTCTTTCTGTTCTTTAACTTCACTATATTTGTTAGGATTAGGAAGTAAAAAAAACGAATATATTATTTTTCACAAAAATATTTTATGTATTTTAAAATTATATATGTATATATTCACCAGTTGTCTGTCTACCATAACACAAGTATTAAGTTACTTACTTTGGGGACGGACGACCGTGTGTGTAGGTGACCCATATATTTATTTATTTTATTTAAGAAATCTTTTGCAACGATTGTCTGGAAGAGCTCTTAGCAATAAGAATCCGCCTTTGCACACCTTATAATAACTTTAGTTAAATAACTTTCTAAATGTAGGTGTTTTTTATCTGTGTGTGCGATAAATAATTTCTATCTATCAAAAAAACATCTACGAGTATATAGTCAGATACGCATAAGGAAAAAGGTGACGAAAACAACAACAAGGAACTGGTAGTCACGTGCTTGGGAAATTTACTACGGAGTACGTATTTGCTTATATTTGATATTATAATAATCCTATTAAAATGCTTTTATACATAAAAAATCACGGTCCTCTTTCGACATTTATATTTTTTTACATGATTAGGCTATTCGAGAGCTGTGATACCTCAGCGGTGAGACCGTGCGAATATTCCTGGAGGGTTACGGGTTCAAACCTCGGATCCTCAGATAACAGGATTTTTATTCCTATTATATATTTCAGCCCGATGTATAATTTAATTTTTAATATTGATCTAGCGCAGGGCTTCTCAAACTATGGGTCGCGAACCCCAAATGGGTTCGTCAAGAAACTCGCAATCATAAATGGGGTCGTGAATGACAAAAGTTTAAGAAGCCTTGGTCTAGCGCAGTGTTTGACCAACGTTTTTGTGCCATGTCCTAACTTCAAAATTTCTTTGCCCAATAATATAATAACATAACATAAGTTTTGATAATAAGAAGTTAAGTTAAAAAAGCTTTTAACAAAATTTCATGTCCCTGTTAACCATTGGACCAGGGAACTCCTTTCCCTCATCTAGAGACAATCCTGGCAGCATCAAGTCATGCTTATCATAAACATGAATTGTCATCGGAACTCAACCAGTATGTAAAATTTCAGCCCAATCGCACCCCGGGAAATGGGTCATATTTAACTTACAAGACTCTACCTTCACATAAATACACGGCAAGTTAAATAAACGCTCTTAAAATTAATTAAATTAAATTTGTCCCAGAAATCTAGCATCGCATTCAAATAGCATGGAGCGAACGAATTAAACTCGTGTCGAGTCCATTTTCGAATCAAATCGCCCCCTGGTAGAGCGTGGGCCCCATGTTGGGAAACACTGGTCTAACGGATTAGCCTTGAAATCGTTAAAGACAGATGAATATAGAATTTATATTTTCTTTATAGCTCTGTACGTAACGGGCCAAAATAAACAACCTTATCGAATTTTCTACTGTAATAACGCCTTTATGTCACAAGCGGACGTGCTTAATCCGTGGCACGTAGACATATTAAAAAAACCCACTGACATAAATATTATTCCTTTTTACACGCTTAGTTGCACGTGTATGTATGTATTTAACCGTCTCTTCGAAACTCACTTTTGACGTTCTTTTAGCGGACAGATTTATATCAAACTTTGGACTCATATTAAGAACCAGTGACAATTAAGGATGTGACTAGGAGTGTAAAGAATCGATTTTTCTCCCTTCAAAATAAATCGATTTATAAAAAATCAATTGACTCAAAACGAAAGAATCGATTTATTAATAATTGACTTTTTCTGACTATTACAAAAGCTGCATTTTAAATTTTTTTTTTTTATCGTAATTCGTTTAGAATATTCAGTTTGGCTGCATTGGTTTCATCCAACCGTGCATTTTTATCTTTAAAAACCATAAAATAGAGAGTAGAAAAGAAATAAGAAAAAAAATCGAATCATATTAAAATCGAATATTTTATATCCCTAGTGACGATACAACAAAATAGGTAACTACAAAAAATATATATTCTTTAACAATTAATCGCACTGAAAAAAGAAATATGAAGAGATGAAATTTTTTAAAAAAAAGTGCTTTCGAACTGAAATTGTAGAAAGAACGAAAATATATAATATCAGTAAATTATTGTAAAAAAATCGCGTATTTCTTTGGGCCATCTTTTTAGTTTTACACCTAGTTTTTTGTAGACATTAATACTATTAATATTTTTTAATACATATTCATATTTTTCGTAATTTTTCACTTTTTACTTCGAAAGCGTGTTTTTCACTTACTCTACGTAGTATAAACTACAAACGTAAGTTATCACATCATGAACGGCTTTTATGTTAAACGGACTTTAGGTACCTACATGTATATTTTCATAAAAAAGAATATCAAGATTAACTGATGTTTATAGTCCAGGCTCATTTAGGTCGTACGTCATCTAACGTACATTAAGAATTTTTTTTAAACAAAAAAAACCTGATACTGGTGATATATAAGGAAAATTTACAAGGTCTACGACTTATTGTAGCTTTGAGGCATACTTTTTTAATCCCTCGACCATAAATAATATTAAAACATTACTTATCAGTATTGTGGGAACTAGAATGCGTGCGTGCGTGCGTGAGTGTGTGCGTGCGTTCGTGCGTGTGCGTGTGTGTGTGTGTACATCTACATATGTAGTTGAAAGTCTCACTTAACATATATGGTATGCTTGACATCAATCGGTCAGCAAATAAAAAAGAAATGTCAATTTTAAGTTGAAAGGTCGTATACTGCGATAAAAATGCAAGTACTAGACTTGCATTTTTTTTGTTTTCACTAATCCTATTAGAGGATTTCGTCTAAACAAATTATATCGTATGTAAAGTAATGGCCTGTTACTATCTCACCGCTGGGACACTTCGTCTTCTTAATATATAAAAAGATTGAAATTAATAAAATTTAATATATCTTTAAATTAGGCACGGCAAATCGGGCTGGACATACTAGTTTTAAATATAAGATTTGTCTATTAATATATATCGCATGATTGGCTATAAATTATATTTCTATTCGACATTCTATTCAACAGTCTAGACATAATAAAAAAAATTAATATTTCGTAACACATATTTGTGTATCGATAGGCAGACTATGTCGCAAGTATAAATATACATACCCCTTGAACTATAGACAAAAACTACAAGGTGACGAAGATAACTACAACTGATATTGCGTAACAGCGTCTAAAAAGACTTAATGCGATATTAAGAATTCACAGTTAACGTATAGAACCGGCTATACTCACGTCTTATTCTATCGGGTTAGCCCGACTAGTTTCGAACCCATCCGGGGCTCTTATTCATGAGCTCTTTACACGACGTTATCGCGGCGATAACGTCCGGTTCTATACATTAACTATGAATACTACTCACGATAGTTTAAATTCAAGAATTCACAATCAAACGAATTTGAATGATTACAAAATTCATTGATATAAAAGTAATTAGGCGACTAATTTAGAGTGAACTTATTCGAACGTTGACCCGCCGTATGGTATCCAGCTGAGTAGAATAGACCACCCTCATGTCTTATCGATGTGTGAGGTAAAAGGCGACTAAGGCAAGTTGACTCGTCGTGTGCTATCCGGCTGAGTGGAATAGACAACCTTCATTTCTTACTGAAGTGTCGTACAAGGCGATTAAAGTAAGCTGAATCTCGAAAACGGCTCCACTGATTTTCCTGAAATTCAGCATGAATGGTGAAATGGTTTTGGGGGAGAAAAATCGATCAAGCTAGGTTTTATGTAAAAAAAAATCGTTTTATCCTTGTTTTTGAGCATTAAAAAATACTAAAATTTATATTGAATTGAATTTTTGCCATAAACTGTCAAGTCAGCGTAGCTTATTCGGGGAACGGGCAGTCTCGTGAAATAAAAATACTTAGGATCGATCCTCAATTACATAATTCTTTTTTTTTTGTTTCTTTTTTTTTTGAAAAAAATTACCGAGTAATTAGGTACTAAAATTTAAATGATATTTTAGTTGTCAGTTGTTAAGTTGCAATAGCCCAGTGGATAGCAGGCGGACTAAAGAAGTGAAAATACCACGGATCGAGGCCCAATTATTTTAATTTTACAAATTTCATCTTTTTTGTATCTTTTACAAAAATTACGCCCAGGTCGCCCAGGTACTCAATTAATTAAATACCACACACTTAATATGCTTTAAATCATTGAACGTAGTTTTACAATGACTGTGTCCGGCTGGGAAAACCCCCATCAAACAGGATAAAGCCGTAAAGTATACAATAACATTTGTTAAACGATAAAAATATATTACTCTCATAAAATTCGAAAGACGTGTGTATTGTATGTGAATAAAGGTAGAAGTCTTGATAATAGGTAGAAGTAACGGCCTGTTACTATCCCACTGCTGGGCATAGGCCTCTACTCTCCGTTTAGTTTTTTTTTTGGAGAGAAGGATTGGAGCTAAGACCTACCACACTGCTCCAGTGCGGATTGGTAGGTTACACATTTCTCTAGAGATATGCAGGTTTCCTCACGATGTTTTCGTTTATCGAAAAGCGTGTGATAATTGCAATTATCAATTAGGCACATAAGTTTTAACAGAAAAACTAATTGGTGTATGCCCGGGTTTGAACCTGTGACCTCCTCGAAGTCGCACGGTGTTACCGCTGGGCTACCACAGCTCGTAAAAATATATAACTCTCATAAAATTCGAAAGACGTGTGTATTGTATGTGAATAAAGGTAGAAGTCTTGATAATAGATAGATTTATAATATTAGGGGTTCTGTCGTCTCATGCCATCATACAGCGCGCTATAGTAGTGGGGCGAGGGGAGAGAATTACTCACTTATTCCTACGACGACGGGAAAGTACGGACGCGCGTGCGGTGTGTAAAGCAGAGAGCCTATACTATGCTGTCATGGTAAAGTATAAACAGTATAACGTGTAAGAGGCGATTGAGATATCTATGATTATCTTTGCGTGGTCAAATTTGAAATTAAGATATCTATAGAGTAACTCGAGCAACGCCGTGTAGTATCCGGCTGAGTAGAATAAACCACCCTCATTTATTACTAAGGTAGCGTAAAAGGGGACTAATGTAAATCGACCCGCCGTGTGGAATCCGGTTTAATAGAATAGAGCACCTTCTTTTTTACCGAGATGTCGTAAAAGGCGACTAAGATAAGTTGACGTTAGGCAGGCAGCCGGTCGTGAAATACCTAGCCAAATCATGTTACAACATGTATATAACATGTTGTGCCGACCCCATTTAAAGTAATGAGTGTAATGATGTACGGGAGTGTAATGATGTTAGTAGTAAAAGTTGTCATAAAAAGTCATCAAAAATTATTTCCATACGATTTTAATGAAGTTTATGTTACGCAATTAGGTACTGTTAAATTTTCAATAAATTATGATATACTTAAGTACATAAAAAAATTGAGCACAGACGAAATAACAGGCTTATGATATTTTATAAAAAAAAAAACAGTCATATAAGTAAGAAGGAATCTAAATTCCAATCCAACGTGATTTCATTATGCAGAAATTACTTTTTTACGGCATTTGTAATGTTGCCAGTTAGTTCATAGTTACCTAAATAATTAATTGGTGCATTTGCAGCTATAACTCGTTACGAAATTATTATATGGTAACGCGTAACTATGAAATGCACGATGAACCTGTAAACCAACCGACTATTACATTATGAACATATTATAAAATAAATGAATGATAACATATCGTGTATTTAAATTTTTTTTCATTTTAGGGTAATTCCCTTAATGAAATTTGACATATCCGTTGGCGTAGATAGTCTGCCTTCAGCTTCGTGGGTCGAGGCTTCGATTCCCGCGTAGGGCCAACATTTTCTAACAACAATTTATTGGTTCTTCGACTCTAGATATATATGTATTTAAAGTTATACAAGTATATATTTAAGAGTTGTCAGTCACTCATAACACAAGAATTACGTTACTTACTTTGGGGACGGACAACCGTGTGTTAAGTGTCCCATATATTTATTTATTATTTATTTAATTCATGCATAAAGTGAAAAGTATGAGTTAAAGCTGCGGCAACGCTACACAGTGACGCGAATTGCGATTGGTGAGAGACGGAAATAAATACACTATCAAGTATGCGGGCGGCTAAACTTGTCGCCACATGTCGCTAGCGAATTTTGATATATGACCTATACGCTCTACCAGTCACATCGCAGATCGCTGCTAAGCGTAGCGCACTAAAAGCAAAGTCGCTCATTGAAATGTCCCGAATACAGCTTGGAAACGTTCATAGTAACATGCCAAATTTTGTCCCACGAGGAGATACCGATGTCTGGCTCAATTGGCAGAGCGCCAGGCAGGAAGTGCGGTTTAAAACTACGTGGCAACAGTGGTGAAATGTCAATCTGTTAAGTGTGTAAGTCTAACAATGATTAGAGATGTAACTCGTAGTGGAAAAAATCGAATAGTGAATCGAGTTTTCTGTTTAAATAAAATCGATTTTTCTCTGAGTAAAAGTTGCATTTTTTGTATGTAATAATTAAATTACCAAGTCGATGTTAATAATTAATTCGAAATACTAATTAAAAAACAAAAATAACACAGATAGCGCTGTTAGTAAAATTCTATCACAATGTGTAGTTTGACTACTTTGATTTAATCCGAAAACGCATATCTTCTTTTTTACTTAAAAAATAAAAGAAACAGAGCGAAATAATAAAAAAGAAAGAAAAAGGAAATAATTAATATAATCGATATGTAATAGAAATATTATTTTTCGCTAAAATAAACTCACCATCCACCAAATATACATTTTATCTTATATCATTTTATCTTATATATTTTATATTATATCGGGGCCTGACTGGGTTGTGGTTCCCAAAAAAGCTTGCAAAAATTATGCCTGCGGTAATATATATCCTCTTGCGCTTATCCCACTCTAAGTGGAGTCGGCACAACATGTTATAAACATGCTGTAACATGATTTGGCTGTTTTTACGACCGGCCGCCTGCCTGACGTCAACTTACCTTAGTTGTATTTTACGACACCTCGGTAAGAAGGAGGGTGGTCTATTCTACTAAACCGGATACCACACGGTGGGTCAACTTACCTTATGGTTGCCTATAGATACAAAAGAATAAATCGAAGCGTATTATTTGCGAGACCAAGACCCAAAATAAAATGTAGCTTATGTTATACCTGTACGTAAAACGTTCAAATCCTGTAAACCTTTTAAGCATCAAAGCGAATACGTTAAAAACCTTAACCTCTATAATATTAGTACTAACTAGGATTTCCCGGTAATAGCATCATTTGAAGCTAAGATTGCTTCCATTACCAACTAACTGTATTTTTGACGGTACAAAAGACAAAACCATTACTTTTAAATAAACATTTGGTTTTGATTCGCTCTTTACAAAAACCTAATTATTTTTTATACAACATCCAGCTGCCGTTATAAGAAAATCAAGCCAACCTTACCACCATATTTATATTTAAAATATCTTTGCACTTTGTAACAATGACGTTCAATACTGGCATCGAAACGACCTACTTTTTCGCTTCTTAGCATCTTATTTTATATTCTTAGCGTTGTTACATGAACATCAGGTTGAAACTTCAAGATAAGTACAAACTACGAAATAAAAGCACGAATTAAATGTCAAGAATATATGTGGTATCGGTTGAGTAAAATAGTCCACCCTCATTTCTTACCGAGCCGTCGTAAAGCGACTAAGGTATTGACTCGCCGTGTGATATGTGTTTGACAAGAACAGACCACCCTCTTACTTGCCGAGGTGTCGTAAAAGGGCCTCTGATCGTGTCGTGATATTATTTTTCTACCTTAAGCAAATAGATACAGCATATATAGATCTCGTCATCTAAGTCATGTGTCATTTATGACGTCATAGGTATATACATATAGGCTGTACCATCGACTTCTTTCACATTAAGTTTAGTGTTAAAACGCCATAAATTATTTTTTCCTGTTTTCGAAGGAAAAACAGAATTTTTTATCTCATGTCATCTCAGAAAATAATCTCATATAAAAAGCTAAATTGTATCAAATCTCATCAATATTTCCTTAGCGGATTAACCGCTAAACGTAACAGACAGACATACTTTTTAAACCTACTAGTTTGAGATAAAAACTATGCTATAGTATTATTATTCATCCTGAATTAAATAATATCTAAATGGCGAAATTATATTGTTTAGGCGTTCGCGTGATCAAGAAAAATAAAAACGTTAACATTTATAATATTAGTACAATGAATATTCAATTACACCATGTTTTAATACCAAGTAACAGGTAAGTATTTACTTAACTTTAATTTGTTAAAGAATGCTAGCCTAACGTTTTTATCCGCCTACGTAATCTTCCGTTTGCTGCTTTACTAACCAACATAAAAACTTGTTTTGTCAGCTATATTTAATAAATTGTTGTGGCCAGCGGTTTCTTTCAAATCTTATAGACCAAGGGGTGAGCTCCAGTTATGTTGGATTCAATGTGCTAAGGGTACCAAGTTATAAACGATTTTTTTTTATTTTCAGTTTTTTTTTCATCTATACGGAAAACACTCACAAACTCTAAAGTTTGTGAATGTATATGTGTGTGTGAGAACACACATATACATTCACATATATAATATTAATTCGAATATTATATTATACCTAATAGTGAAAATCTGGCTGTCCATCGCTAAGTGTGTGTTAAAAACTAAGTAAATTTAATACTTAACACACACACACACGAACGCAAGCACGCACGCACGCACGCACGCACGCACGCACGCACGCACGCACGCACGCACGCACGCGCGCGCGCACATACACACACATTTTTATTACTAAAACTTGTGAAACGCTGTTTGGTTACCAATATAGAAATAAAAAAATAACAAAAACACTTGTTATGGGTGACATACAACTTGTAGATATAGAACATGAACGAGGGATATTTAAACAATAAAGTTGACGGGAACAAAGTCACGGGTACAGTTCGTTTAAAAACAGATCAATTACATATCTCTTATATAACTTAATTACATAACATAAATACATTGCATAAAAGGCAAGATGGCTTAAAATAGTTATCATAAGAAAGCGCGAAATTTCCGCGGACCATGAGAAAATTTATGCTCTGTTTATTCCTGTTATTATAAAGCTGTGGTAGCTCAGCGGTAACACCATGCGACTCTTTCAAAGAGGTCACGGGTTCAAATCCCGAGCAGACACCAATGAGTTTTTCTGTTAAAACTTATGTGTCTAATTGATAATTGCAATTTATCACACGCTTTTCGGTAAAGGAAATCATCGTGAGAAAACCTGCATATCTCTAGAGAATTCTAGAGATATGTGTAACCTACCAATCCGCATTGGAGCAGCGTGGTAGGTCTTAGCTGCAATCCCTCTCTCCAAAAACGGAGAGAAGAGGCCTTTTCTCAGCAGTAGGATAGTAACAGGCCGCTAGACCGTGGTGTCGTAAAAGGCAACTAAGGTAAGTCGACCCGTCGTGTGGTATCCTGCTGAGTAGAATAGACCAACCTCATTTCTTACCGAGGTGTCGTAAAAGGCGACTAAGGTATGTCGACCCGCCGTGTGGTATCCGGTTTAGTAGAATAGACCACCCTCATTTCTTACCGAGGTGTCGTAAAATACGACAGAGGTAAGTTGATATCAGGCAGGCGACCGCTCGTAAAACGCAGCCAAATCATGTGACAGGGATAAGGGCAGGAAGATGATGAATGGTTTCTGCTTACTACACTTAGCATAACATATATTTTCTTAACAAACGCGGATTATAGCAAAACAATTCCATTATACTTTTGTACTATGGTATTCTGCAAAGTAGTTTGTAGTAGTCCGTAGACTACTGCTATACATCATCCTAGAGAATTAATAAAGTATATGCGAATCGCCAAGCTATATCAAAACAGCGTGGTGGATCGAAGCTACATATCTAGGTCTTTTGAAAATTGTGGCTATTAGAATTTAGGACGAACAAAATTTATTACATATTAATGTCTATATAACTATTATGACACCGCAAGGTAAATTAATATAATAAAACTGAAACTGCCATTTAATTATTCTCATTTATTTATTGTTATAAAAGATTGTCTAATGAGTTTTTAAAACCTGCAATAATAGTCAATAACAACAAACATTATCTAAATGGCATCAAGTATTATACAACGGATATCTGTAATTTAGGCAATGCCGTGTGCTATCCGGCTGAATAGAATAGTATCAACCTCATTTCTTACCGAGGTGTCGTAAAAGGCGACTAAGGTAAGTCGACCCGCCGTGTGGTTTCCGGCTGAGTAGAATAGACCACCCTCATTTCTTAGAGAGGTGTCGTAAAAGGCGACTAACGTAAGTTGACCCACCGTGTGGTATTCGGTTGACTAAAATAGACCAACCTCTTTCTTTCCGAGGTGTCGAAAAATACGACTAAGGTAAGTTGACGTCAGGCAGGCGGCCGGTCATAACATACGTAGCCAAATCATGTGACAACATGTTTGTAACATGTTGTGCCGACCCCACTTAAGTAATTTAGGCTATCATGTGATAAGCATTTAAATAAACCTGTAGTGTATGTAGGGTGAGATGTGTGATTCTTACTTTCCATAATAATATAGGGGACAGAACATATAATATAAACATGAATATACTTATATAATACGCTAAATTGACTGAAAAAAAAAATGATTTTAGTCGATCCAGTAGTTTTGATTTATTCATTACTGCCCGTGACCCGCACGCGTTAAATTTGGAGTAAAACAAAAACCGCTATGCCCCTGCATTTTAAATTTGTTTTATCCTCGAAGATGTTCATTCAAATTACATGCTGTAAAACGGCCATATTGATCTATATTAAATCATCAATGTATTTAAGGTACTTAATTACATAAAAATTGTGCGTGCTCTTTTTGTGATTGATAAAAAAATGTTAAATTCGCGTCAGGACACGTGACTTGATCCAAAATTCCTAAGATGGAGGGAGAGTAGACCGCCGGCGCGGCGTAGGAGAGGAAGTATCCCTTCTCTTTCAACCTCGTGGCAAAAATGTATGCCTGCGCCTGCTCTTTCGTTTATACGGCGCAGAGCGCTTGCGCAATTGTCATGTTTGTGTATGATAACGAAATAAAAATTCTATCATTTATTTGGAAAATATTGTATTTTACCAAATAAATGATAGTATTTTTATACTGATAATTAAAACAAGTCAAGTAAAATTACTCCCTACATCATCCTCCTGCCCTTATCCCACTCTAAGTGGGGTCGGCACAACATGCTACAAACATGTTGTCCCATGATTTCGCTACGTATTCTACAACCGGCCGCCTGCCTGACGTCAACTTACCTTAGTCGTATTTTACGACACCTCGGTAAGAAAGAGACTGGTATATTCTACTAAACCGGATACCACACGGCGGGTCCACTTACCTTAGTCGCCTTTTACGACACTTCGGTAAGAGATGAGGTTGGTCTTTTCTACTCAGTCGGATACCACACGGCGGGTCGACTTATCTTAGTCGCCTTTGACGACACCTCGGTAAGAAATGAGGGTGGTACTATTATTCTATTCAGGCGGATACCACACGGCGTCAATAAATGAATATTATATTTTACCAAATAAATGATAGTATTTTTATACTGATAATTAAAAAATTCGAGTAAAATTCTACCCTAACCTTTCCCAAATAACAAAAATTCACAACGTTAATATTCAAGTTTTCACTTCTGCCGGCAATCCCAAAGTGCAATCCTTTGATTTTTTTTGTCTAAACCCTTTTCTCTGTAGCAATTAAGAGACCAGATTTATATGAAGAAGTCTATATTTTGCTTATTTGATTTGAATATCGCTAAAATTATCAATATTATCAGTGACCGTAAGGTCAATCAATATCATCTGATTAAAATTTAATTACAACCTATTGCAATAAACAGTTATTTAAAAGAGTTTATCTCATTAAAGAAGCAATTAAATTTTTTCGATATAAACCACGCCAAAATATTTTTTACTGCATTTAACGTAACGTCTATCAATTATTTTTCTACGTTTAATGTTACTTTATTATTTAAAGTCTCCAATTATTATGCTATTTACTTTTAAAACCTTTAATAATAGTAGATTACGATACTGTTGCATTATAATAGTTTTTTATAGTATCGCACGAGTGTTATAAGACCAAGTTATGTACAGTGTATATACACTACTTTATCTACTCTCATACTATAATACCAGCTGGAGGTTGTGTAGGCGTATCGTTATGATTAAAAAGTTATATTATGATACAGGTGTCCATACAAGACCTATGTATATGGACCTGTAATAAAATGTTATTTTTTTTTATTTTTGGCCTGTACGTAATGTTTGTCATAAGATTTTGGTTTTATAATATTTGTATTATAGTATCACAGTAGATAAACTTATTTATAAGCCAGTGGTATTCAAAAAAAGCTATAGGGTAGCTTTTTTTAAATACCACTAGGGGTAGCTTTTACCAAATTTTTTTTTCACGCAAAAAATAATAATAAAAGCATTACCTTCGCTTAAATAAGTTGCTGTATCCATACTTATAAAACAAATGCAAAAATTCTACTCTTAGTATTAAAGTGATACAAATCAGAAAAGCGTCGCGTAGCGACTACAGAACTCTTGAGAATAAAAGATAACTTGAGCAAGAAAACACTAGCTTTTTTAATAGCTCGTAGTGTGATGTCATAGATGGCATTGAAACAAGGATTGCGATGTATCTACCTCAATTAATACTAATTTTGAATTAGGTCACTCTAATACTAAGCGTGCGATATATTTTTATAAAACATTATTGATGAAATTTCACTATAAAAGTTTATATACCCGGCTAACAAACTGGATGAAAAAAAATCCGCTTTCCCTCAATATGTAGTACATAATTGCGATACTACATATATACTGCAGTCGATACAAACGAAGTCACGAAAACTACTAGTTGCTAATAAATATGCTCTCTTTACTATACCAATACTTCGCATTAGTTACAATACCAAATTTGACTTTTTAATTACCTTTACTTGTGTTTAGAACAATCCTTCGATAGCTTAGTTAACCACTAAATTGCGAATTACGATTACAGTACTCAATCATTCAACATTAACTCGACCTCAATTAGACCATAAACAACAACGAAATACTTAACACGACCCTACAAAACTGACAACCCTAACACACCTCGGCCATGGTACGTATCCTCTTATATATTATTGAAAAGACAAACAATAGCGCGCGACAAAATACAAGTGCTGCCATCTGTCGCCGTTACCTAATAACTCTAACAACACTCCGCCGCCTAGGACAACATGTCCTAGTCATCTGCTGGTAGCCTACACAATCGCGATACGGAGCGTTGTAGAATACCGGATGAAGTCCGAACGTCGTACATCCTAGTATATCCATCCGTTCCTGGATATTTCTTGATGATTCTGCCTAATCGCCAAGTTGCCGGTGGAAGCCGTAGTTCTCGTAAGAGAACTAGTTCACCAACAACAAACTCAGGTCGAACGGATTTCCACTTGCTTCTTTCTTGCAACCGCGATAAATATTCAGTTTGCCATTTTTTCCAAAAACTTTGAACCATGTGCTGCTGGAGGTGCCATCTCCTGAGAGGAGTTAAATCAGATGCGTTAATACACTTCTCTGGTACGGCTAGGAGTGCTTCTCCGACGAGGGAGTGTCTCGGGGTTAGATAATCCAGATCTTCTCCTAAAGGTATTAGCGGTCGCGAATTTAAACAAGCTTCTACCTGTGCTAACAATGTATAAAGCTCCTCAAAGGTAAGAGTTGAATTACCAATTATTCTTTACAGATGGTATTTCGTAGATTTAACACCAGCTTTCCATAACCCTCCGAAATTCGGCGATCCAGGAGGTATATAAACCCAACGCGTGCCCTGGTCATCTAACAATTTTGCTAAATCTTCGGGAAGATCATTGCGGCCTTCTTGCCACATTTCTAACAATGCCTTTTTGGCCGCTATGAAAGTGGTCCCATGATCACTCCACAGCTCCTTACACTGACCCCTCCTAGCAACCAATCTTTTAAAAGCTGCGATAAAGGCCTCAGTTGACATGTCACTAACAAGCTCAAGATGTATAGCCTTAGTACTCATACAGATAAATATACAAATATACGCCTTATAGGCCTTGGCGCCTCTGCCTTTGCTCATTCTGCAACATATTGGTCCAGCAAAATCTACTCCACTTATCAAGAATGGTCGCGAAGGATTAACCCTTACAGCCGGTAAGTTTCCCATAATTTGATTTCTTGAGGCATTGTTATACCTAGCACATGTGTGACATTTTCTATAAAATCTTTTAACAGCTTGCCCTCCCTTAATAATCCAAAATCTATTTCTTATGTATGCCATCATTAGCTGTGGACCTCCATGCAAAGTTTTCTTATGTGCGTCGTCCAAAAGTAACGAAACAAGTACACTATCTTTGGTGAGTATCACTGGGTGTTTTCTAAGGTACTCTAAGTCGGCATGTTTTAATCTTCCTCCAACATGTAGTATTTCATTTGCATCTAAATATGGATTTAATGTAAGTAACGAACTTTTTCTTTTAATAATTCCTTTGGTTTTCAGAGCGACTAACTCATCGGGAAATTCTACACTTTGGCATATCTTCAAACAAGTGCATCTTCTTTTTCTTCATTGGTTATATATGTCGGTACATTTTAACTATATCAGCTAAAAAACCTATTTTATGTAATCGCCACTTCATCAAAACATCTCTTAATTCTTTTTGCAGGGAAGGGCCTACTAGAAGCTCATCGTTAAGGGATATGTGGTTCAATCCCCGGCAAGAAGCATATGATGCTTCCACCACCACGCGCACCTTTGTCGTTTCCTTTTCCTCGCGTACCACGGCGTGGTGTGGTAAATAAACTGTCTCAATATCATCTTCATTCTCTACTACTTCCATATGTTGTAGGGAAAGGTATTCTTCCATTACCTGATTGTACTCGTTTCGCAAATGTTTGTTAGCCCTTAATTTGTTTTCAAGACTCTTAAGCCTTTTTAGCGCAATTGTCTTTGAGTCCGTCGGAATCAACGGCGTATCTCGGGCAAAAGGCAATGCCACAATGTATCTTCCGGTCTCCGTTCGCTGTACTGTGGTTTGATAGATCGTCTCAGCTCGTATTTCTGGAGAGGTGAATTCCCTTTTATCCTCCAATGTCTCCGACTCCCAAAACCGCTGCAACATATGATCTAAGTTGACAGAAAGATGCATGCTTACAATGTTACGTTGGTTTTCACGAAAATCATCCATTGCGCCACCCGATAGAACCCAACCCAATCTGGTCTGTTGCGCCATTGGTGTTCCCTTAACCCCTGTAACGATTCCAGACATCATAATCTCTGTATAAATATTGACGCCTAACAGAATATCAATTTGACCCGGAATATGATAGGTAGGATCTGCCAACCTTAAATTCTGAATATGAGTCCAATGTACATGCGCCTCAATTTTTGAAGCCGGCATTATGTCGGTGATATGCTTTATCACATAAGCAGTGGTATGGAGCTTGAAGGTGTTATCAACTATTGAATTGATCTCTATCTCCGCCGCATGCTTAATTGGGGTGCACATTTTTCCTACACCAGATACCTGACCCTCAACGTTAAGGCATTTCAATTGAAGCTTTCGTGTTGCCGCTTCACTGATGAAAGTTTCTTGAGAACACGGATCCACTAGAGCTCGTAATAACTGCGCTCCTTTTCCAGTTTGAATTTTAACTAATGCTGTGGCTAATAGGGTCGCTTGACGATGTGTAGATACATGTGAGAGGATATTTGATTCGACGGAGTTACTTGGACCTGCTATGGGTTCGTCCTCATGTACAGATTCATTGTCATTTCTTGATTTATGAATAAGAGTATGATGTCGTCGTTTGCATTTACGACAAGAGCTTGTATGACGACAATCTCTCACCATATGACCTGGCCACAGGCAATTAAAACACAGCCGATGACATTGAATCACATCCAATTTTTGGTCAAGGCTTAACATACCAAAATCTTTACAACCCTGCAAATTATGATTACCCTTACAAAATATACAAGCTGAATTAGCGGACTCTGAGGTTGAATAAAAAGATTTAGTTGCTACATTACGCGAATTATTACCGGAGTGACTCATCTGCATCATTTCTAAAACGCGAAATCTCTTTTCTAAAAATGAAAATAACCCTTCTAGTTCTGGTAACTCATCAATAGGTAAACCGTTCAACTCCTCTTCCCAATATTGGTGGGTTCTGATATCCAACTTATTGACTATTAAATGTATAACCAACGGATCCCAACCTTGAATATCAATATCCAAATTTTTAATACTATTGAGACACTCTCTCGTAGTGTCCAACAGGTCTTTGATTCCCCTAGAAGTATCACTTGATAATCTTTTTTGACCCAAAAATCTATTAAAAATCGCATTAATCATAACCCGTTTATTATTATATCTTTGTTTCAAGGTGTTCCAAGCTAGGTCGTAATTTTTATCTGTTACCGTGATATGTCTTAGCAACTGTTCGGCCTCTCCCGCCACGCTGCCCTTAAGATAATGCATCTTTTGTACATTACTTAAAGTAGTATTTGCGTGAATAAGAGAAATATATAAATCTTGGAATGTTGCCCAATCATTATAATTTCCGCTAAAGATGGGGATATTAATCTTCGGGAGCTTAACTTCTTGAATTCTTTCCCTTGCTAATTGTACAACAGGTTGATTAAAATCCGGCAATAAATCTAACATCTCGCATTTAAAAACCGTATATGCCTCTTCACCCTGACCAAAAATATCCCGTAAAAAATAATCATCTTTCTTTTTTTGTTCTCTTTGAGCAGATTTTAAGATTTCCAAATGCGTACTACTAAAAGATTTCCAATATTGCTCTAATGTTTCTAACTTAACTTGTATAAAAGATTTTGTTAATCGGGATTTAGGAGATTTTCTAAAGTTGGTTACTGCCTTAGAAATGGCTTCAAGAGTGTTTTCTAGAGGTGTTATGAATATATTCGTAATAGGTATATGGAATATAATACAGCCCACCTAATACCGTATTATACGCGATTATATAATACGCGATGTAAAAGTAACCTGTTACCAGATAATAGCCAAATAATAGCTGTCCAAGATAATAGGGTTGATATCGGTCGCCGTGTGCGTGGCGATCGCCGGAGCGCTCCCTATTCCGCTGGTACACTACGATAATCTATTGTACTAAACTAATATTGAATAGGTATATGGAATATAATACAGTCCACGTAATACCGTATCATAATACGTGGTTTTAAGGTTCCTTTTACCATAAAATAGTCAAATAATAGCTATTATTTAGATAATAGGGTCCAAGATAATAGGGTCGATATCGGTCGCCGTGTGCGTGGCGATCGCCGGAGCGCTCCCTATTCCGCTGAATAATAGGGACTATTCCGTAACAGGCTAGTATTAGACTGTTACTTAATAATAGGGAATATTCCGTAACAGGCTAGTATTAGACTGTTACTTAATAATAGGGAATATTCCGTAACAGGCTAGTATTAGACTGTTACTTAATAATAGGGAATATTCCGTAACAGGCTAGTATTAGACTGTTACTTAATAATAGGGAATATTCCGTAACAAGCTAATACGGTAATACCCGTATTTAGAACTTCAGTAGTAGCGAGTCGCCAATTGTGAGCGAGAAATCGGGATTTGATTTGCTAAATACATGTCAGGCTTTGTTTAAATGCGCCTTGGGATGGTTACTAAGTAAGTGAGCAATGTACGAGTGTACACTACGATAATCTATTTTACTAAACTAATATTGAATATTGTAATGTAATAATATATAATATTGTAATAAGAAATTATATTTTGTTAACACGCACGTCGGGTTTCATGTTAACGCGCATTTGTACTAATAAAATTTATAGTATATAATAATAAATATAAAATATAATCACTGGTAAAACAGTAGTGGAGAAGCAGTAGATTTTTGCTTCTGCACTAGCACCGTCCTATTTGGTTACAAATGGTTACAATTTTGTTGCATTTAATATTTACTATGTTTAACTATAGCTGTCGGAAATCAAACCCGCTAATAATTAAAATGCACTTCGTGCGCGCTGCTGCGCCAGCTAGGTCGCTAAAAATCATCTCGGAGAGTCGGGAACAGTTGGAGGTGGCTCTTTACTAAAACTTTTATCAAAAAAACGATATGTATATTTAATGCTACAAGTCGGGTTATGTATGAATGCTGCATAGGTTGGTTAAAAAGAAAAGTAACAATGAAAACAAAAAATAGTCTAAATCCTTAAAAACGGTAAAATTTGTTTTTTTTTAATCGGCATGTGTACAAGTTGCCTTTGTTTACTTGTTATTGTTTCTTTTTGTAAAGAATAGTTTGACAAAATTAAACCGGTTTAACATTCGGTTGCGTACTGCATAATGCAAATCCTTGCATCGGGTAAACAATAGTTTTAATATTATTAGAAATATAAAGGATTTTAATTGTAAATAAATAAAATTTGGTATAAAGATATCTCGCAGATAGAAACAATGATGTTTTTAAATGTAGATATGTAATATAAGACAAGTTATACTGCGTCCATCATATTATCAGTCTTTTGACAGCTCACGCTCATTAAGTTTTGTATTGCTTACGTACAAATATCATACAAATAATATTTGTACTTTATGGATGGGTACCGCCCACTTAGTGATGTCACACATAATGGTTTCTACGATTATGCCACAGATTAAAAATAATCGGTAGAAATCGATGTTACGAGTATTAAAAGACATTTAATAACATTATATAAAGTTTTACTTTCTTCTTAGTTAATACATGAATACAAATAAAACAATCAGGATATTTTAATTTATTTTATTAGCACGAGTCGTCGGAATGATAATCAACACTAGACTCCTCCGATGAGGAGTTTTCAGTAGCAGTTATTATTAGCTCTTGTGTAGATAATATATTATCAAACGCAATATCACGTTCCCAATCAGAGAATATTACTCTTTTAGTTCTTTCCACCACACTTGCCCAGTTCTCGGCCGTTACGTGGGTGCAAGCATTTTTTAGCAATTGCAACATTTTATTCGCTGTGAATGGGGGGCTTGTATTGCATCTCGCAGCATGCCCTTTTACTTGTGCCCATATAAGTTCTATTGCATTGTACTGGCAGTGGTATGGAGGAATCCGAAGAACAGTATGGCCATATTCTGCTGCCATTTCATTGATTACATAGCGTTTTGCTCTCTTTTTGGTTTTTAATATTTTTATTAATTCAACTTTTAACATTGAGTCGTCCACATTTTCTCCATTGTCCCGAAGCCAATTAATTATTTCATGCTTTTTATTAGCCTGTGTTGGCATTTTGTCAATTTGACGGGAGTGGTAGGGCGCATTATCAATAAAAATTATTGATGGTTCTTCCAATGAAATGAGCATTTTTTTGAACCACTCTTCATACACATTTGCATTCATCTCTTCGTGGTAGTCATTTGATTTCTTCGATTTAAATGCCAACAGTGCGTCTTGTACAAATCCTTTTGCTGTACCTGCATGGCAAATGATTAGGCGCTCACCTTTTCCCATTGGTACTGTGGAAGTGGAATCAGCAGTATCATCAGTCCAGAAACGAGATAGTGTGTGGTTAGCGTTGAGCCATGTTTCATCCGTGAAAACAATATTTGCCCAATCTTGTATTTTCTTTGCCTCTCTTAAAAAATCACAACGTGCTATAGCTATATCTGTGCGTTCCATTAATAATTTTCTTTTATTTAACTTTTTATATGAAAAGCCAATTGTGTTCAAAACTTTGACCAAAGAAGATTTTTCACCATGAAATAGACCACTTCTTTTCAAAGAAACAATAAGTTTTCTCAAAGTTGGAATTTCTTTTCTCAAGTAGTAATCTAGTTTACGTAGGTTATCATTAATCGAATTACTTAGGTACGTAATTCGATTAATGATAGTAGGTACTATAATCGGAATGGTATCGCATACGAGAATCTTTAGGACATCACTATCGTCAATCTGTCAAAAGATGGTTAATATAATGGACAGTGTATAATAATAGTCCTAAGCCTGTTAAAAGTATGAAGAAAAATTTAATCGCCATCTCACTAAAATAATATGTCAGTTCACGGAATAGGCTATTACCAAATAATAGGGTATGATACCCTTATATGAGAAACCTATTATATCACATAATAGTATTATTCAAATATCATCCTAATATAACACCTCTAGTGTTTTCTTGGAGTAAGTACAGATCTTCCATTTCCCGGTCCTAACTACAACGTATCACTAATATTTGAAACCAATGTGATTGAGTTTTAACGTATCTAAACTATAACGTATCTAATATTAACTATCTCTTACTAGATACCAATATTACTACGCCACAAATCCGACTCGAATAGGACCAATTGTTTAGAACAATCCTTCGATAGCTTAGTTAACCACTAAATTGCGAATTACGATTACAGTACTCAATCATTCAACATTAACTCGACCTCAATTAGACCATAAACAACAACGAAATACTTAACACGACACTACAAAACTGACAACCCTAACACACCTCGGCCATGGTACGTATCCTCTTATATATTATTGAAAAGACAAACAATAGCGCGCGACAAAATACAAGTGCTGCCATCTGTCGCCGTTACCTAATAACTCTAACAACTTGTTGTTTGTTCGTTATGCAAAATTTATTACGTAAAAATATTTTCAAATAGAATTTATTGGAGCGGACATTACTGTCGCAACGAAAGTGAGAAGTGCTCAAATAAAAAATTCTTAAAAATAGACTTTCACAAACACTTGAGAATAGCTAAGATCAGTGACTCGGTAAAGAAACTACCACTGGTTCCAAATATTGCTCTTAGCTAGGAAAAAACAATATTGTTTCCTACACAAAAAGGAATTTATTTTGCTAATATAATATGCTTATTATTATTATTATTATTATATATGGGACACTTACACACACGGTCGTCCGCCCCCAAAGTAAGTAACTTAATACTTGTCTTATGGTAGACAGACAACTGGTGAATATATACTTATATATTTTTTTAATACATACTTAAATACAAATATACATCCAGGCTCAAAGGCCAACAAATTCATTTATAGAAAATGTTGGCCCTCGGCGAGCCGCGGAGTTGTAGGCACTACTACCCACTGCGCCAACGGGCCAGACAAAGTCAGCTTATAGTGTTATTGTACTTCCGATAGAATAAGACGTGAGTAAAGCCGGTATCTATATATTAACTATGAATATCACTAAGAGGATTTTATCCATGATAAACTGAATAAGAAGGTATAGTATTATAATTGTAAACTGATACAAACAAAATGGTACAGATTACGGATATTTTCATAGGAAATAAACATTTACCGATAGAGGTCACGTACGAGGAAGACTCGCATGCAAAAACGATTGTACAAAAAGATAAGATTCCGTACGTTTACGCTTTGTCCCGGTTTATATCAACCGATCTTTTTATTTCCGGATCGCTATCAAGTTACAGACTTAAAATTTATTTATTTAGCAACACACAACAGATATGACAACATTGTAATACAAATACTATGGTAACAATAACTCATTTATTGCCAAACCAACTTGTGCGCCGACAGCAGGCTTGGATATTATTTTGTATAACCAATAGAGTTATTAACCATATTAAAATCACAAAACAAGATCGCTAAGCTTAGGAGCATTTTGAGGTTGAGAAACGTTGAACTAGAACGCAAAAGCTCTTCTTGCGAAAGGAAACGCCGTCCCTATTTTATATGTTTTTTGTAATGATCGTGGCCTCTGACGT
Source organism: Morpho helenor (assembly GCA_029227775.1). Taxonomy (NCBI): domain Eukaryota; kingdom Metazoa; phylum Arthropoda; class Insecta; order Lepidoptera; family Nymphalidae; genus Morpho; species Morpho helenor. Next base: position 14,486,797 of record JARGCU010000020.1, on the reverse strand, counting down.
AATACAAGGCGCTTTTAGGATACGTATATTTTGTTGTATAAGCTCGAAACGGGGTTTTTTTTCGCCTTTTGGAAACATGCAAATTATCTTTCAAACAAACCTTCTATATATCTCGCGTATCGGATAGAACCTACTTCTTTATTTGAAAAATTGGCTTTAACATATCGTGAATTAAACACCTTAATACTTATACTGACAACTTGCGAAAACTCATAGAACTTAGAGCTTTTCAGTATAAAAAAAACTTTAAATTCGCAAAAGTAAAATTATTAAAAAGATACCGCAGACTAAACTACAGTCTTGCTTACATATTCAAACGTCGAAAATATTAGCGGTAATAAAAATACAATAGCTATTTGGACTTATGAAAATAAAGTAGAAATAACAAACAATTCCATGAAAATACCTCATTAAAAGATCTCATTCAAAGTATTCTTTATTAAATTTCAAGCTTATCTCTGTTGAAAAGCAAAGCCGCGAACAATAGTACAAGTCGACAATGGAGATCATTATTATTTTTAAAATCATTAAGGTAACCCAGTTAAGAGTAAAACACTTGGAAACTGCGCACATCACTTTCACCAGCATCCAGCGGCGAGTTTAAAAATGAAACCGAGTGACTTGCACAAGAATTTCGAGACAAATATATTACGCATGGATGTTAGAGTATAATCGAATTACTGTGTTATATATTTATATTTCAAATATAAAACAAAGTCCCCAAAAGCTGTCTGTCTGTATGTGATCGATTTTCTCAAAATCTACTAAACGGATTTTTATGCGGTTTTTGCTACAAGATGGTGGCAATTCTTCCGGAAGGTTTAGGTTTAATAGTACATTACGGTTTTATGTAAAGTAACGGCCTGTTACTATCCCACAGCTGGGCATAGGCCTCCTCTCTCCATTTTTGGAGAGAAGGGTTGGAGCTAAGACCTACCACGCTGCTCCAATGCGGATTGGTAGGTTACACATATCCCCGGAATTCTCTAGAGATATGCAGGTTTCCTCACGATGTTTTCCTTCACCGAAAAGCGTGTGATAAATTGCAATTATCAATTAGACACATAAGTTTTAATAGAAAAACTCATTGGTGTCTGCCCGGGTTTGAACCCATGATCGTCTCTAGAGATTCACACGGTCGCACCGCTAGGCCATCACAGCTTATGTAAATTGTGTTAAAGAGGTCGGGCGGTTGTAAAAAAACACGCCTGCTTGTATCTTTAGTCGCGTGCGCGTAAATCAGTGGAAATACACTAAAGTAATGTACTAGAGAATCATTAAAAATTCTACAAAAATGTCTTATGGCTAAAAGTAGTAATTATTAGTTAGCCATAACACATTTTTTCCACAAAATTCAAAATTCCACGCGGGCGAAACCGCAGGTATAGCTAGTCTTATATATATATTAAATTCTCGTGTCACAGCGTTAGTTACCACACACCTCCGAAACGGCCGATTATTATGAAATTTTATATGCATATATTTAGTAGGTCTGAGAATCGGCTACTATCATCTATTTTTCATACCCCTAAGTAATAAGGGTTGTCCACGCTTAACATTTATTTTTTTATAATATAGTTTTATAATATAATTTCTAGTGTATAGAAATTACCTGGAAATAATTTATAAAGCAAAGGAACGTTTGCCGGACCAGCTAGTACCTAATATGTAATATATCATGTAATATATAATCTAATAATATGTAATCCCTCTGTATTATATAAACATAGACTATACACTACGTTGAATATAATGCTAATTTCATTGATAAGGAGATATATATTTGCATATCATAGACACTTAATTAATAGAAGACGTTACTTTGCGGAGATTCATAATATAAAAGTAATAATTATATTGCTTTGCTATAATCCGCGATTTATCGTTTTATTATTATCATATTATAATGGACTGAGACTTGGACCCCCCCCCCCTCCAATAGGTTGACAGACGCCACAAGATCGTATGGTGTGGAAGATACTTGTCCTAAAGATCTACGGTCTTATTCATAAAAACAGCTTATAGAAGGTTTTAGAGACGTTTTAGTTAAAATGCTCTATAAGCTTATAAGACGTTCCATAAAATTGTTTATTCATAAACCTTCTATAACTGATCTATAACTAAAATGCGGTTATAAATCCGAATGTTGCCATTGTAAGGAATACTGGCTTCCGATTAGTGGTTTGCACCGGAGCAGTGAGTACCGGAGAATCACCGGTCATTCACCGGTACAAGTACTCGTCGAAAACTCCGGAGAAAAACCGGTTTTTCTCCGGTGATTCTCTTTCGGCTACCTAACTTACAGATACAATTAAAATAAAAGAAATACGACTCAAATAAACAATTTAAGGATTTATTTATTGCTTATTTACATAGATAACTTCACTTCTCTATGCTACAACTTCCGCTCTCCTCATTTTCCTTACATTACATTTATTATCTCCATTAATCTTAGGTAGATAGAAAGTCCTATAGATGTCCCATGATAGTCGATTCGGCATCTCTGGAGTGATCTTAACACAGCTCATATTTCCATGTTGAAATTGTGAACGAGTATATATACCTGGGACATACAGTCGTATTAGGTAGGTCCAATTTTGAGAAAGAGGTTATTCGCCGAATCTAACTCGGATGGGCAGCGTTTGGGAAGCTACGCGAGATCTTTTCGTCCAAAATACCTCAGTGCTTGAAGACCAAAGTCTTCGAACAGTGCGTGTTTCCAATAATGACATAAGGATCTGAATCGTGGTCACTGAATATGGGCCTCATAAGAAGGCTCAGAGGGCAATGGAGCGAGCTACGCCGGAGTATCTCTCCGTGATAAAAACAGAAATGAGGAGATCCGTAGAAGAACCAGAGTGACAGATATAGCTCAGCGTTTCGCGAAGCTGAAGTGGCGATGGGCAGGGCACATAGTTCGGAGAACCGATGGGCGGGGCAAATAGTTCGGAGAACCGATGGGCGTTGGGGTTTCAAGGTTTTGGAATGGCGACCCTGCACCGTAAAACGCACTGTCAGCAGACCCCCCCCCCCCCCACGAAATGGACCGACGAACTCAAAAAGGAGCCGCTGGATTTAAGCGGCACAAGATCCTGTGGTGTGGAGATTCCATGAAGAGACCTATGTCCATCTGTGGTGGTGTCAGTTGGCAGTGGACGTCCATCGTCCATCGTCCTTTGTCAACACAAAGAAGATATTTTGTCATCAGGTGACTGTAAATTGTATTGTAATTGTACTGTAATTGTAATGTAAAATTGTATTTAAGTTAACCTAATCGTATATAAGTTAAATTAATTATATTTTTTTATTTTCATAACTTAATATAAACATAAAGGCGAAAATTTGTTATGTATCTTTATCACTACCTAAACAATCTAAACCTTTTGATGTAACATTAAAAAAATATATTTTATGAATAATTAATAGGTTTATACTATTTGAAGTGCCCGGAAATTCTAAATGAATGTAATTATTTTACGTGTTTTAAGTTAGCAGGAGCAGTATAAAACGAGCGAACGGATTGCCTTAACATAACTCAATATAAGGTACATCGTTCGCTTCTTTTTCTCAATTGCATACTTTTACACCAAAAACTAAGCTCCGGAGATCACCGGTGAAAAACCGGAGGTCGGCAAATCACCGGTGAATTTCACCGGTTGTCAAGATTCCGCTCCGGAGCAAACCACTACTTCCGATTGGCCGATCACACCGAATTCGCCACAGATAATATGCGTCTACATACCGAATAAGTATAACCATAGACATTATTACGGATTAAAAAATATTTTATTGTCTACGTCACGGGGTCGCCTTTCACATAGGGATGTAACTTGGAGTAGAAAAACCGATTAATAAATAATCAGTTTTCCCCTTTAATTTAATATATTCGTATCAAAATAATCGATTTTTTCTGAATATTTGAAAAGTTGTCTTTTTTAATATTAATAATTAATAAGAATAAAGGCTAATTAAAGTGGACAACTACCAATAAATAATAACAGATGCACTGTTTGTGAAATTCAATTAAAATGTCTACATTTGGCTAAATAGTTTTGATCCATTAATGCAAATCTTATCTTAAAAAATAAAAAAAAAGACAAATAAGAAGATATAATTATATATAATTAAAAGAATCGTTCTTTTTTAAATTGATTTATAAGAAAAAACGATTATTAAAAATCGATCATTTTACTGAAATTATCGATTAATGTAAAAAATCGAATTTTTCACATCCCTGATAAAACAAACGACAACTGACACACTTCAATTTCAATCCGTAAATACGTCAAATGTTGTTTTCGTAATAATCAGCTGTAGAAAGTCGGCCATCTTTTACCTTATAGCACTGTTATAGTAGGGTCCTGGGCTCTATAAAGTTATAGTAGACTTGTAGAATGGTTTAGTGCTAAAATGCGTTTATGAATAACACTTTTTGTAAAACGTACTATAACGAGTCTATAAGCATGTTATAACTTTTATGAATAAGACCGATAGACTATCATAGACATATTACGCAATATCTAATATTATAAACGCGTATTTGTTTGGTTTTTCTTCTATCAGGTTCGAACGCTGCAACGGATGAAATCACGAGGACAGAAGTTTGTACTTTAAAACTTTAGGTATTCGAAATTCTTTTCAAAAAAAATTTTTAATGCATAACATATTGCTTATGAAACAAATATTTTGTTTGTGCCATTATTGAGAGTCTTTTAAATCATATATAGAAAAAATCAAACAAAACTTAAAATAGTCTTCGCAGTAGTGACGTAATGATACAATCGATTCATCATTTCGCAATAGCCTGGGAAACGTGATGACGGAAGTTTCACTCTCCATGTATGGCAATAACTAGAAGATATTTAAATAATACGTGACTCAAGCGCACCTTGTGATTAAACGGGTATACACTACACTGATTCAGCACCCTTAATTCAGGGTGGGCGTCGCATATAATTAAAAATGCCATTAATACGATTAACTGATCTAAACACCCCTATTCAGTCAGTTGGACGCCATTGGTTGGTTTTGACATTGAATGTAGAAACATTCCATGTCAAAACAAAAAAGTTACTAATGTAGTCAGAAAGTCAACCTTTCCTTACAAAAATATATAATACTAAAGAAAAGCGAAAAGGAAAACATACGGGTAAAACTATATTTCTTCACGAAGCTCTAGCTAGGGTCTAGAAAAATTAAAATAATCTGAAAACTTTATTAGAGACAACATTGCTTTTCTTTTCAAGTCTTATTCTATAGTGTGAGCCCGACTAGTTTCATGTCCATACGAGGCCCTTATTCATGAGCTCTTTATACGGCGTTAGTGCGCCAGGAACTGTAGCAGCTCGCTGCGCGACTCCATACATTGTCTATTACCACTCACGATAGTTTAAATTCAACAAAAATTCATTTTTCTTTATTAAACATGCTAAAACAAAAACGCGAAACCAAACAACTTTCTCTGAGCTGTTAGTTCTAGGATAATAGAATAAATACCCTAATAGCCCTGGGTTTACGCTGAACGTAAAATAAGGGTATAAGAAGGATAGGGACTATTATATATTGGCTAGATTTGCATCATCATTGCAAATTTCGTTTTATAATCAGGTCGAAACGTAGTAACTTCTAAGATATTGGAAACTCCAGTTTCATCTTAAAATAATAAGCTTAGGAAAATCGGTTAAGTACGTACAGGAATATACTAATACTATAATAGATCAAGGATGTCATATATGTCTTCAGTAGAGATAAAAAGTAAGTAAAGCTCTACTTTGATTTTTGGAATGGGGATATCTACATACACAAAAATGCATCGATACGTTTCTTCAGCTGTAAAAAAAAGCAAGATCAAAAAAGTACAATTTAAAATTTATATTATGGTTTACAAGTAGGTTTTGCTTAATTATAGGGAGAGTACTGGGCAAAGAAGTGATGAAACAAAAAGTGATGAAAAATTACACTGTTATCTAATAAAACAGGTGTAGTATAAAAATAAATTTAATTTTTAAAAAGTTAAAACGCAAAACGAGTTAGAACTAAAGTGGCATGACAAACAAACAAGAACTACGAGTATGTAAATCCGCTACGGTCTGATTAGCAAATTAATGGCGAAACTGTTTATAATATCACGATCCATAGATTTAACTTGTTGTTACTTGTCACATCGTGTTCTTATAATGCTGTAAGATGAATAACACGGTGATGAAACAACGTGGCCTACCATTGGAACCGAAACCTTGTCGCATATTGCGCTGCGTAAAGGAATCTCAAGAGCTTAAAGCCGTCGATAAAGCTAGCTAACTCAGAATTGTCTTGACGTGACGAGAGCTTCCGTCAAAGGACCAGACGAATAACACTGTAATGAAGCAACTTAATCATTGGAACTGAAACTTGATCGCAGATTATGCTGCTCGAATCTCAAGTGTTTAAAGCCGTCGATGAAGCGATCTAACTCAGAAGTGTCTTGACTTGACGAGAGCTTCCATCAAAGAACCTGACGAATAACACGGTGATCATGCAACATGGCTTAACCATTGAAACCGAAACTTGTTCGAATATTGTGCTGCGTAAAGGAATCTCAAGAGCTTAAGCCGTCGATAAAGCTAGCTTCCCTAAAAGAACTACAGCGATCGACATAGCTCACCGAGTGGCAAACTCAAGAGCAAATTGTACAAAGAACGGTGAATAATAGATTTCTACGACATACGATTTTGTCAAATTTACTCTCTTAACCAGATTTATCCAGCAGTTGAATTTCCCGGATGAAAGAAAGAGTCTTAGTTCTCATATGCCGATTATTATATGGAAAAACTTCTTTGACACGATTGCACTTATCTAACTCATCAACAACATTGCATTACCGGTTAAGTCAATTTAGGAAGTAATTTCGTAAACAAAAAAGATGGTTTCGGTTCAGGTGGAACTCGATTGCAGTTAGTCATTCTAACAAGTGCAACTTCATAATTTACTAGTCTACTAATGTCATGTAATACTGGAAATTTTAGGGAGCGATTCCGATTTCGAAAGTTAGGACTTCCTATTGACTTAATCGTCGAGATTTCTATTAAGTAGTTATTAAGAATCTATTAAGTTTATATCGAAGACGATTAGTTGCTTAATTCTTGTTCTTAATTCACTAGTTTGATTTAGGTTTTGCTACTAAATTTTATTTATTAATTAGTCTATCATTGATACCCAGATCTAGAATTAATCGTGATTTATTTGTCTTCACTATACTTGCACCGAGTTTGGTTGACTTTACGACGAAATTCGCGATTTTTAACCTACTCGATCGCATTATAGTAACACTAGTTTTTATGACGCTGCAACAGCGACATCACGCTGTTCCAGCGCCATACAAATTGCGTTACGCTAAAGTCGAGTAGGTTAAAAAAACTCGCGCCACGCACACAGTCTGTGTTGGGAGTGTCAATGTGACACAGATGAATTAAAGAAGGTTAATCGGCGATCTTCTTAAGAGTAATTGTAAAGAGTAAGTGCTCAACAGATTAATATTAACATTATAAAACATTGTACAGCTGGCGTTACTAAATTTAAATTTGAAACCTACTACATTAGTCGTGATTGTATAATTTCATAATTACGACAGGTAATAAAATATAATAAAACTTCTCAACAGAATCGTAACCGTAAGTATATTTTTAATTAATACTGTCTTTAAAAAAAACAAAATCACCTTAGTTCTTAAAAGATTAAGGAAATGTAGACTCGTTTCATATAAATAATCAATATAAGAAGATAATGTCATAAATATGTGACATTGACATTATAAGACGTAGAATTTTACTGATGAACTTTTCGATTCTTTGGATTTCATTAGCTGTTAGATCTATAATATATTCAAGATCATCTGTTAAATTAATTAAAAGACTATTTTATTTAGCAATTGGGTCATTTAGAACGGTAATGGCATAGAAATAAAAACCAGTTATTCAATTTGCATTCAGAAAAACAATATTATCAAAATATTTATCGAATGTGTGAAAAATATTCAAAGTTGTTTAAAAATATCTACAAACAAGCTAAATAAATCAATTTACATAAAACAGAAAATTCTCAATTCTGGAAGAAAAATACAAGCATCAATACCAAAACAAACTGAGCAATTGAACCGAAAATAACGTTTTTTTCGAATCCTACTAATATTATAAACGCGAAAGTTTGTGAGTATGTAGTATGTTTCACTTTCACGGCGAATCCGCTGAACCAATATCAATAAAATTTGGCACAATTATTCGTTATACACCGGAGTAAAGTATAAGCTATAGAAATCCTCTTAATTCTTCAGCAATACAATGACATTGAAAAGCGCCATCATTATCGACCTATTACACCACAACAGTCCACGCGAACAAAGTTGCGAGTAAAAGCTAGTATGATAATAATGTATTGATTTACGAAATACGAATAGGAGGAGAAGAACAGTGTAACAGATACAAAATGATGGAATAGGAAATGGTAAAATGACATTCTATATTGTTGTTAATACTGGAAGCGGGATTCGTGAAACATCAGTAGCGAGGGTAGGGACTTTTTATGTGAGTATTTCCTTAAATAGTGAAATTTGACGTAATGAGGTTGAGGCTTTCGATTGTCGTCGTGACGATAATTTCTAGTATAAGTGAATTTTTGAGTTGATAAGTTGAAGTCAAGGTGAAGGCCACGTTTTAACAGATGCTCTAATAGCGCCGGGGAACGTCGCTCTATGGGTGCCTCATGTGAGGCCGGCCCACGGCTTAGTGCTTAACTTAACGCACTTTCTCCTAATAAAACAAGTGAAACATTATAAAACAATCATAGAGTATTATTTTGCCAAAAAACAAAAAGGAATAATCTAGAAGTGTAATGTATAATCCGTTCACCCGTGACGTTCCAGACCACTGGGCAATCCTAACTCAAATGCGCAGTGATTACGCGCTGAGCGGATGAACTTTTCTTCGAATGATAACGACACGATTTCTTTAATGTACAGTTTTATTCTTTTACATGGTTAAAGTTAGTTAATTCACAGATATTAATTTATTACATATACAAAAATCGGTATCCACAGGGGCGATACGACCCAGGCTTTCGGTAGTTAGGAATACAGAGTGAGGGACCTCACAATCCGTGCAGTCTCAAGCAATAAATACTGCCTTCTGTTTCCTACGCTTGATCCAGCAACTTAGCGGGAGTCTCTTGAGATGTTGGTTAGTGTTGTGAATGTTAGTGGTTGGTTGAGTAAATGTTACTATCCCACTGCTGGGTATAGGCCTCCCAATCTCTATTCGACTTATAGATATAAGACAATTAATATTGATCTATTTGGGAATGGCAAATGACCCATCCCTTCTTCGAATCCCTCGACTCCCTTTTGACAGTTTTATTTTCCTTTATTACATATCTCTATGGACATACATAAAAACAAATAAAGAATATATATATTTTTACATAGATATAAAAACTTTCATTCGCTTCATGGATTCTTAAACGATAATTTTATGCAAGTTACATTTTTAACTTTATTTACGATTAATTATTGTACTAAATATACGCTGAAAGCTCTGTTTCTTTCACACAATACACATAAAATTAAAGAGTGAAAAGGACATTCGATAGTTGCGATAACTCTTAACGAATTGTCAGTAGTTGGCTGGTATACAAGATCGCCTACGCTTGCAATGAAGGATGCTTGTTATTAATTATTTATTGTCTAGCCTCGCTCCCTTCCTCACTACTACAAGAAGTTTCTAATTATAGATTTATCTATGTCATCATTTATCCGTAGCTATTTTATTGCGGCATTTGGATTATTTAATACCAGCCTTTTGGTATTCAGCTGAGAAGACTAGACCACCCTCTGTCTTACCGAGGTGTCGTAAAATACAACTAAGTTAAGTTGTAAATACGAAGCCAAATCATGTGACATATTTATAACATGTTGTGCCGACCCCCACTTAGAGCAGGATAAGGGTGATGAATACCATAATCGCGATTTTATTCGCGGCAACTTTAGTTATATAATACCCTCAAATATAAATAAAGACATATCGCGGTTATTTTGGGTATAAGTTGGCGCAGTATATACGCTTAAATTGTTACGAATTTTATCAAAAATGCTCTAGTAATTCAGATATTAATTAGGGAATGCGTCAGACCGACTTGACCGTGTTTACCTGTTCTCACATTTCACTTTTATCTGTCTTATCTATCTTTTTAAGACAATACTTTAAACATCAATCTGTGACCTCGTGTTGTAAAATTTGCCCGAGACCCGAACACTAACCCCATATACTAGAGTATTGATATCATGAGGAAATTCTTGTTGTTGTTTACCCAGAACAAACGAGAGTAACAGATAAGAATACGGTATGGTTACGGAAATCTCAGTGTGCTTGACCGTGTTACCTATTCTTTCATTTAACTTTAATTTATCTTTTTCCGACAATACATAAAACATTACACACCAATAAGAATATCAACTCGTTCTGTAAAAATTTCTGGACCCACTCAAATAATATTAATGTCTTGAACTCTCAATGAGCTATTATTGAATCGTATTTGGCCATGTTATATACCTGAGTATTGATATATCATGTGCACATTCTTGTTGTTGTTTACCCAGAACAAGAATAACAGATGAGAATACGGTATAGTTACGGAAATCTCAGTGTGTTCACACTTGACCGTGTTTACCTGTTCTCACATTTCATTTTTATCTATCTGTTTAAGACAATACTTTAAACATCATGAATAACAATCTCAACTCAGTGACTTCATTCTGTAAAAATTTCTTGATCCACTCAAATCATATTAATGTATTGAACTCTCAATGGCCTATTATTGAATTGTATTTTGCCATGTTGTTTATTTAAGCGGAATTACCTGCGACCCCAACGGATAACCACATATACTTGAGTATTAATATATCATGGGCACATTATTGTTGTTGTTGTTTACCCAGAACAAACAAGAGTAACGGATGATAATACGGTATGGTTACGGAAATCTCAGTGTGTTCACACTTGACCGTGTTTACCGGATATCACATTTCACTTTTATCTATTTTTGAGACAACACTTAAAACATCACACATTACTAATAATATCAACTCCATGGTCTCGTGCTGTAGAAATTATTTTATCCACTCAAATAACAGAAATGTAGCATTTCCCATAGCATATTGAACTCTCAATAGCTTATTGACTCGCATTTTGCTATGTTGATTAGTTAAGTGGAATTACCTGAGAGACCTCAACGGATTACCACATATACCTGAGTATTGAAATATTTTGAGCAAATTCTTGTTGTTGTTTACCCAGGACGAGAGTAATAGATGAGAGTACGGTATGGTTACGGAAATCTCAGTGTGTTCACACTTGACCGTGTTTACCTGATCTCACATTTCACTTAATAATAATAGTTCAGTCACTAATACAGTGAATTCAGTCACAATCACTAATAGTTCTATACGAATATATCGGACACAGAAAACGTTGCTCATTTAATATTATGACATTTAGCATATTATATAGAATTCGTATTCGCACTATTCGTACTCACATTTCACAGTGATTGTTATTTACTTCAAATTAATAGCAAAAATTTCATCAGGTCATCCTACATACTTGTACTCTGATACAACAGTAGAACATTTTTGTTGTTGTTTACTGAGTAAAAACGAGTATAACAGATGAGAATATGGCATGGTTACGGAAATCTCAGTGTGTTCACACTTGACCGTGTTTGCCTATTCTGAAATTTCATTTTTATTTTAATTTTTAAGACAGTCTGTATGACAGCACATTAATAAGAGAATTGGCTCTTTGTTTTCTTGCTGTAAAATTTTGTTTGATCGAGTAAAACAATAGAAATATGCAATTACACATATTAAATAAAACCCATGATGCGCAAATAAATCTCAGCCTTGCTCATGTTTCGTGGTATTTCCACATCCGATAAATTTTCGATTTCTCTTAAAGACAATGTCTTTTGTAGTTTTCCTTAATCAAACGAAAATAGCATGAGAATATGGCATATTTACGGAAGTCTCAGTGTGTTCTCACTTGACCGTGTTTCACTATTCTCATGTTTTAAGTCAATTACCTTCAAAAACATTGTTTGCATCGATATGGTACATGGATTAAATGTTGTATGGGACTCTCAGTGTGTTAACCATACTCTAACTTCACCTTTGTACACAACCAATGGCAAGTCGCTCACTCATATAGAAAGTCCAAGTCAGTGCAATCCTATATATGTTCATTTTGTGGTCATACGTATAATACAAGGATTTGCACCTAAGAGCATTTATCGAAAGCGAATAGATATAGAATGGTTACGGAAATCTCAGTGTGCTCACACTTGACCGTATTTCTTCTCATATTTCGCTTTATCCCTTCAAAGTCTTACAACATTTGATTTACACATTTGATAACGACAAGGCAACAATTTCCAAGAGCATTTCGTTGAAAAAATGCGAAAGTAATTATCTGATAGTATAGTTATGGCCACAAGCTGTGACAGCCAAGCGGTGAGATTGTGAGACTCTTTCGAGTCGGTAACAGGTTTAAACCCCGGGCAGGCACCAATGAGTTATTCTGATAAAAACTTGTGTCTAATTGATCATTCCAATTTATTTCACGCTTTTTGGTGAAAGAAAACATCGTGAGGAAACCTGTATATCTCTAAGAGTTTCTAGTGATATGTGTAACCTACCCAGCAGCATGATAGGTCTTCGTTTCAAGTCTTCTCTCCAAAAACAACAGAGGCCTATGCCCAGCAAAGAGATAGTAACAGACCGTTACTTTTTTACTTTTATACTTATAGCCTTTAAAGTACGTAAATTTCAGTGCGTCAATCCACAATTTACCATGTTTATTCTAAAATGCGTTCTAAAATGAACGGAAAATACAAATTGTAATAGATAACCCAATAGCACTGCTTGATTATATGGAAACCCCCAACTGTTCACTTGCATATCTTTACATTGTATGGTCATATACCGAGACCAAGCAAGAATAAAAGATGAGAATATGGCATTATGCCAACTGTACAAAGTCACAGCCGGCTTGCACATTAACCGTGTTTTATTCATTCTTACATTTTTCTTCCAAAATTTTTGTATGCAAAACATTTCCTACAATAATGGATATCTGGAAAATATTCTAATGCTTTGAATACGAATAATAGTTACATGTTCAGAATTAAATTACAAAACCTGTTTTTTATAATAGTTTCCATTATATGAGTCATGTCAACAATGATATAAACATAAAAATCATACAGTTTGATAATTAAATATTAAACTAGTTACAGTTGAACATTTTTTCATCATCGAACCCTCCAATTTCTTTTAAGTAATTGAATTGAAAGTATTAAGATACAGCTTTGCTTGTCGGTAATTTGCATTTCTCCACCTATTATTAATTTGTTTCTGTTATTATCGTTCATGTAGTTATGTTACTGTCACAACCGTGTGCTATCCAGCTGAATAGAATAGTACCACCCTCATTTTTTAACGAGGTGTCGTAAAAGGCGACTAAGGTAAGTCGACCCGCCGTGTGGTATCCGGTTGAGTAAAATAGACCACCCTCTTCCTTACCGAGGTGTCGTAAAATACGACTAAGGTAAGTTGACGTCAGGCAGGCGGCTGATCGTAAAATACCTAGCCAAATCATGTGACATGTTTGTAACATGTTGTGCCGACCCCACTTAAAATGGGATAAGGGGAGGAGGATGATGTAGTAATGTTACTGTCAGATGCATTCAAAAATATTGCTTTGAAACTCTTATATGAACACCAAAAAATTGTATGGTTAGGATTTCTCCTACAAACACCTACTTCTACATGTACAATAAATACTTAAATTTGATACTGAATCCATTACCAACATAAATCAAAGACTAAAGAAAAAAAACTGACAACATACTAGAAAAAACTAATTTCAAGATGTTGCTTTTATAAAAGATTATTATTTTCTTGTAAATACTTTTAATATAATTATTTTACTTTGACACTAACTGTAACAGGTGAAGGGTTAATATTCCAGAAATTCACACTGTTTGTATGTAAACCAAATTTAAAAAAAACAAATTAAAAAATTACTTATATCGTTTCAAACATTGATTAACCGAACAATCTCATAGTTTCCTATGTGTGTACTTAATCCTACATGACATTGGCAAAGTAATCTGTGCCCAGTTGGCACGACTGAACGCCAAATTTTTAAAAGATGAAGAAGAAGAAGATTATTATTTTCATTTAATAATATATTTTTTTCAACTGTAATTTATTTTATATTATAAAAATGCCATTACCAAATTACCTTGCTTTTATCAACATTGATTATTCAATATCTTCTTCAACCTTGTAAAATTCTTTGAAAGTAATGAGCACTTCATTTAATTGTTACAGTGACCTTTAAGGAATTGGGTTAAGGTATTATGTGTGACCTGAATGGTAATTATTATATGCATTATGTATCTACGTTTGATCGTAATCATTATATAATTAATACAATGATTTATGGATTTTCTTTCAAGTTAAATAAAAATAAATACACATTCTTTGCATATATGCATTTCATTTTGCTATTCCTGGCGAACTGTTTTATTTTTTTTAGATATAATTATACTTAGAAGTAAACATTCTTTCATTGCCAGGTTCTAAATAATTTTTTTTTTTTAACTTTTTGTTAGGGCTGACATACACATGTAGTGTAAAAGCCCTTTAATTACAGAATAAAAAATAAAAGAAACTTTTTGTCATGTTAAAAACAGTAATTAAACATTACTGGTGATTGAAAAAAAAACTAAAAAATTCACAAATACAAACCCTGTATATAAGATATTGAAAAGACATGGTTCTATATTATATCATTTTATGATGGCAAATTAAAAAAAAATTAGATATATCTATTAAATAATATTAATAACTTTAAAAAGATAAACTGTATTGTCATTTAAATTCCTCTTTGTGTATACAATACAGTAAAAAAAACCAGTAAATATTTTTTGTTTTAATAATATATTCTTAATACTTTCAGTTTATTGTTATTCCTTATATAAGAATTGCTAAGATTCCTGGAATCACTGTAAAAATTTAAATAATTATAACTACAACTTCAATTTATTTATAATTATATGACATCACTACTTTCATGCCTGTAATAGTATAACTAATCAGTGTTATTAAGAAACTATTTCTCATTATTGTTTTCTTAAGAACAATGGTTGATATGTACTGTTGAATTAATGTAATAAATACCATGCCTATATAAAAGTGTTCAATTGTAAAACAGAATTATTAATAAGGTATATTATTGAAGTCATACATAATCTACAATCCGGATAACAATAATTGATTAGATGTGGTACTTTGGCTCAATCACAAAGTTTAAAATATTTATCTTTAATATTTAAATGAGTTATACTGCGTCCATCATATTATCAGTCTTTTGACAGCTCACGCTCATTAAGTTTTGTATTGCTTACGTACAAATATCATACAAATAATATTTGTACTTTATGGATGGGTACCGCCCACTTAGTGATGTCACACATAATGGTTTCTACGATTATGCCACAGATTAAAAATAATCGGTAGAAATCGATGTTACGAGTATTAAAAGACATTTAATAACATTATATAAAGTTTTACTTTCTTCTTAGTTAATACATGAATACAAATAAAACAATCAGGATATTTTAATTTATTTTATTAGCACGAGTCGTCGGAATGATAATCAACACTAGACTCCTCCGATGAGGAGTCTTCAGTAACAGTTATTATTAGCTCTTGTGTAGATAATATATTATCAAACGCAATATCACGTTCCCAATCAGAGAATATTACTCCTTTAGTTCTTTCCACCACACTTGCCCAGTTCTCGGCCGTTACGTGGGTGCAAGCATTTTTTAGCAATTGCAACATTTTATTCGCTGTGAATGGGGGGCTTGTATTGCATCTCGCAGCATGCCCTTTTACTTGTGCCCATATAAGTTCTATTGCGTTGTACTGGCAGTGGTATGGAGGAATCCGAAGAACAGTATGGCCATATTCTGCTGCCATTTCATTGATTACATAGCGTTTTGCTCTCTTTTTGGTTTTTAATATTTTTATTAATTCAACTTTTAACATTGAGTCGTCCACATTTTCTCCATTGTCCCGAAGCCAATTAATTATTTCATGCTTTTTATTAGCCTGTGTTGGCATTTTGTCAATTTGACGGGAGTGGTAGGGCGCATTATCAATAAAAATTATTGATGGTTCTTCCAATGAAATGAGCATTTTTTTGAACCACTCTTCATACACATTTGCATTCATCTCTTCGTGGTAGTCATTTGATTTCTTCGATTTAAATGCCAACAGTGCGTCTTGTACAAATCCTTTTGCTGTACCTGCATGGCAAATGATTAGGCGCTCACCTTTTCCCATTGGTACTGAGGAAGTGGAATCAGCAGTATCATCAGTCCAGAAACGAGATAGTGTGTGGTTAGCGTTGAGCCATGTTTCATCCGTGAAAACAATATTTGCCCAATCTTGTATTTTCTTTGCCTCTCTTAAAAAATCACAACGTGCTATAGCTATATCTGTGCGTTCCATTAATAATTTTCTTTTATTTAACTTTTTATATGAAAAGCCAATTGTGTTCAAAACTTTGACCAAAGAAGATTTTTCACCATGAAATAGACCACTTCTTTTCAAAGAAACAATAAGTTTTCTCAAAGTTGGAATTTCTTTTCTCAAGTAGTAATCTAGTTTACGTAGGTTATCATTAATCGAATTACTTAGGTACGTAATTCGATTAATGATAGTAGGTACTATAATCGGAATGGTATCGCATACGAGAATCTTTAGGACATCACTATCGTCAATCTGTCAAAAGATGGTTAATATAATGGACAGTGTATAATCTTGTATGTATATAACTATATTTTCGGAATCTTGAAAACGCTCCAACGATTTTCCTGAAATTCAGGGAAATCTTTTTTGGGGGAGAAAAATTGATCTAGATAAGTTTTTTTTAAATATCCTTTTATCCTTGTTTTCGGGCTCTAAATTTTTTTTTAAATTTACGTTGAATACAATCACAATTTTTTGCTGTCAAACGCTATTTTATAAGGATAAAGAGTTTGCATGGTTTTATTTTGGTTTCTGCATCTTTGGCATATGTTCCATATCTATACACTGTCCATTATATTAACCATCTTTTGACAGATTGACGATAGTGATGTCCTAAAGATTCTCGTATGCGATACCATTCCGATTATAGTACCTACTATCATTAATCGAATTACGTACCTAAGTAATTCGATTAATGATAACCTACGTAAACTAGATTACTACTTGAGAAAAGAAATTCCAACTTTGAGAAAACTTATTGTTTCTTTGAAAAGAAGTGGTCTATTTCATGGTGAAAAATCTTCTTTGGTCAAAGTTTTGAACACAATTGGCTTTTCATATAAAAAGTTAAATAAAAGAAAATTATTAATGGAACGCACAGATATAGCTATAGCACGTTGTGATTTTTTAAGAGAGGCAAAGAAAATACAAGATTGGGCAAATATTGTTTTCACGGATGAAACATGGCTCAACGCTAACCACACACTATCTCGTTTCTGGACTGATGATACTGCTGATTCCACTTCCTCAGTACCAATGGGAAAAGGTGAGCGCCTAATCATTTGCCATGCAGGTACAGCAAAAGGATTTGTACAAGACGCACTGTTGGCATTTAAATCGAAGAAATCAAATGACTACCACGAAGAGATGAATGCAAATGTGTATGAAGAGTGGTTCAAAAAAATGCTCATTTCATTGGAAGAACCATCAATAATTTTTATTGATAATGCGCCCTACCACTCCCGTCAAATTGACAAAATGCCAACACAGGCTAATAAAAAGCATGAAATAATTAATTGGCTTCGGGACAATGGAGAAAATGTGGACGACTCAATGTTAAAAGTTGAATTAATAAAAATATTAAAAACCAAAAAGAGAGCAAAACGCTATGTAATCAATGAAATGGCAGCAGAATATGGCCATACTGTTCTTCGGATTCCTCCATACCACTGCCAGTACAACGCAATAGAACTTATATGGGCACAAGTAAAAGGGCATGCTGCGAGATGCAATACAAGCCCCCCATTCACAGCGAATAAAATGTTGCAATTGCTAAAAAATTCTTGCACCCACGTAACGGCCGAGAACTGGGCAAGTGTGGTGGAAAGAACTAAAAGAGTAATATTCTCTGATTGGGAACGTGATATTGCGTTTGATAATATATTATCTACACAAGAGCTAATAATAACTGCTACTGAAGACTCCTCATCGGAGGAGTCTAGTGTTGATTATCATTCCGACGACTCGTGCTAATAAAATAAATTAAAATATCCTGATTGTTTTATTTGTATTCATGTATTAACTAAGAAGAAAGTAAAACTTTATATAATGTTATTAAATGTCTTTTAATACTCGTAACATCGATTTCTACCGATTATTTTTAATCTGTGGCATAATCGTAGAAACCATTATGTGTGACATCACTAAGTGGGCGGTACCCATCCATAAAGTACAAATATTATTTGTATGATATTTGTACGTAAGCAATACAAAACTTAATGAGCGTGAGCTGTCAAAAGACTGATAATATGATGGACGCAGTATAAATACTATACCACATTATTAACATCAGCAACTTTGTAAACAAAATGATGAGCAATTTTAGCATTTTTAAATATAGTTTCTAAAAAGTAATAACGTTATTTATTATAAAAATATACTCATAAATATTAATTTGCTATAAGATGTATGTAAAAACACTGAGTCTTAGCTTAATTTTTATCTCCTTAAAAATATATTTTGATTATGGCTACTTTAATTGTAGACAATTAATTTTAAGAGCTGTCTTATATTTTAACAGGAAGTATACACTGATAATAATCAATGGCAATATATTCTATATTGAGTACAATTTAGAATTACAAACACATTATCTTATTCAACTTGGCATGTAGACATGAAATTTAGGTGTACTTGAGGCTTAAATGAAGGCAATGACCTTTTGATTGGTGACCACATTGTTTTCGACGCTTTGCAATTGTTCAAAGTTAAAAAATTAATTAAAATGTAACTGAAAAAAATTTCAATAATTTTTCTCAATGCAATATTTGTTTTAAACTGTGAAAAAATTAGCACCAACACTCAATAGTGATTACAATGATGAATTTCAATAGAGTAATTAACATATTTTAATTATGAAAACAATGGCTTGGGATCAATTTCAAGTACTTAATATGTATCTGAATTTAATTTGAACATTGATAGTTTTTTGTGAATATTTAAGTTTATCACTTTAAATTTCTATAAAATTTATGTTAACTAAAGTAAGCATATACAATATTATTGGGAAAAGTTTCAAAAGTTTTTGTTCACAAAACTCATTTAACTTTAATTAAAGAAGTATCTTTTGTCATCATTGAGCAGACACAAAAGAAATTGACAAGTTCTAACAATATACTTATGTTTATCATTACTTATATATCAATTTTCTTAAAGTTTAAATAGTTAAATAGGATATCTATTCTGAACTGTAGTGGATTTTAATTTGTACATTTACGACGTACCTGAATGCGCGAGCCTCCTTCCTACCAAGGGGCTGTCCAACAGCAGACGCCGGATTGACCAGCGGCCGAGAACGCCGCCGCCCCAGCCGCAGCCACCACGTCGCATCCCTTCACGTTCCACCATCACGACACTATCAACATCACTTCACAAGATAAACTGATGTCCACTCGCCCGACGTCAAATACACACTACCGTTACAATCTTATAACTCATCAAAATAGATCTCTTTTCACAACAGTTGAGTAACAGTTCACCGGACGCATCAGCGAGAGAAAGTGCCAATGGCCAGGCAGGATTGTGCACGTCCTCAGTTAAAGATGAAGTATTTAGCAGCCTCCCATTGTACTGATTGCAATAGTTCCCGCTAGTCCACTTTACTAACAAGACTTTTAATTGTTCAAGCTTAATTTTCGAAATATAAAATTAAACTTAAAACCATAAAGATATTTCAGCGATATCACTATACACTACTGTAGTCAAACGCAACAATTCAACTAACTAGTATCAACACTGACGAGAACGACATAGTACATACTACTCCTACTCATAGAATCTTACAAGTGCAGTTGTACAAGTATAAGTTAACTGACATACACCTAAGTCCTAACACCACAATTTGCGGTACAGTCGAGTCCATTCGTTTTAGGGATGTAAATTAACGATTTTTATAATGATCGATATTTAATAATCGGTTTTTTTACACTAAAAATCGATTTGTTTTAATCGAGTATTTTAATTATCCTCTTTTTCATTTTTACTCTTTTTTCTCTTTTTCGAAGATTAGATATGCATTTTTGGATGAAACCAATGGAGCCAAACTAAACATTTTCATCTCTTGCCCACTTTAATAAGACTTTATTCTTATTAATTATTAATATTCAAAAAGGCAAGTTATTAAAGTCAGAAAAAACGATTATTATTAATTATTTTGGTACGAAATAATCGATTTTTTCTACTCCAAGTGCATCCCTAATTCGTATAAATACATTCGCTCTAGTACATAGATAATATAAGTATATAACTAATAAATTATATGCATGTATTGCCTAATGCCTATATGTTGCTTATTATGGTGTGTACATATTGAATAAAGAAACGGACCTGAAACTATATTTATCGTTCACAATGCAATATTAAAAATCATTGGATTTATAAAAAGCATCAACATAGTTTTCATTTTATCCGCCGTTTCTCCAATTGTTGAGTTATTCTGGAAATAATATGTATTTTTAAGTAATGGATTTCTAATTTTATATCGTATTTGAAATACAAAATTAAAACTTACCGTACGGGACTTACTTTTAGATTTTATTACAATTAATCATATTAAAATTTCTATATGTTAGGTCAGTAAGTTAGCTTTAATTTACTACTACGCGCGACTGTTACGCGCAGACAGTCATATTTTCGTATATTTAGGTACCTATATAAATGTGTTTGTAAATTAAAAATATATCTATGATATTTATGTATTTTACAAACCTCCTTTATTGACGATTTTGAAAACTTCTTTTTGATTGAATGCAAATTCAATTAACCGTTGAGGTGATTATTATTAAAACAGAAAAATACTGTTACATTTTTATATTTATCGTAAGAAATTTCTGGTTAGTAGCCTGTGGAGACAATATAGATTGTACGTAAAAATATAAAGTACACGGTCTCAAATCTTATTCTTAACTTATTAGTCTGTGGATATATTGTTATCTGAAGAGGGCGGCATTTACCTATTGTGATTAAAAATTTTGTAATAAAGGAATAAAAAGGCATTTGTTTCAACTCAAGGAAATTTTAAGTGATTTCAATAAGTTATAATTTACAACATTAACCTTTAATTAGATTAAATTATTTGTTATAAATTTACTGGTTATTAGATCAGCCAATGATGTCAACATATCAGATATTGAGAATAACTGTTTTACTGTTATTTATTACTAGTGTGCTATCGGAAAATAAATATAGCCGTTACTCCAACGAAAAGAAAAAAAATGATGTTAATTTCAGAACTTTAGAAAAGCCTTTTAGGATGAATAAGTTAAATATGGTTTGGGTTAAGGCGCAACAGGTAAATGACTTTGCTGAAATTGATTTTCAACGTCATTATTTTTTACTGTTTTTAAATAGTAACTAGAGGAAATATTTGTGACTATTATACTTGACTTTAACTATTATACTTTACTTTGACTGGCCCGTTGGCACAGTGGGCAGTGACCCTGCCTTCAGCTCCGCGGGTCGCGGGTTCGATTCCTGCCGAGGGCCAACATTTTCTATAAATGAATTTGTTGGTCTTTGAGCCTGGGTGTATATTTGTATTTAAGTATGTACTTAAAAATTATATAAGTATATATTCACCAGTTGTCCATCACCCATAACACAAGTATTAAGTTACTTACTTTGGGGATGGACAACCATGTGTGTAAATCTCCCATATATTTATTTATTATTCTCACTACTTAGCAAAATTTATTGTATCACTCTCAGTGTGGTTCAACGATGCTCCTGCGCTCGCCTGTCCTGTCCGGTGACATCCATTTAAATAGAGGTTGAAATTTTAATTAAAAGAGAGCTATAGCTCTTTATTAATTAAAATTTAACAGTATATAAACTTACCAGTTTATTGATTTTGAGATTGCTTTTTTAGGTATATTAGTTTAATTAAATACAACTAGACTTTTAAATTTTCTTTATAAAGAAAACATGACTCGGAGATTATATTCATTATTTCAGAGACTAACGGAGCCAAAGTTAAAATCTTTGTACAGTGATTTGATGATACAAGATAAGGAAGAGATCACATACAAAAGAGTCAAGAGTGAGGGTGGTGATAAAGAAGGTATGAAAGAAGCTGAATTGCGCCGTAAACTAACTACAATTATGAATAATTATGGGCTGCGGGAACATTTTGAGGACTTGTCTTTGGGGAGACAAAAGGAAGATCCTGTAAGTTGATTTCACATTAGATGAACATAATATGCTATATGAAATAAATTCTTTTAAAAAACGTTCTAACTGCTCATGGGTTAATATAAACTTAATTGACTTTAACATGAGTTATTATTTTGGTACTGAAACTTTACTTGTCAATATGCATTAGAATAGTGTGGTTTGAATCCCTATTCAAAGCTTTTGCAAAAGCTCCTGCTCTTGAGAAATTAGCAAAAGGAAAGCACTTTTCTTTTTTCATATATGTATAAAGGATATGCTGATATTTATTGCTATATGCTATACTTTGCATAGAGCTACATTATGATGCGTAGGAGTATGATTATTAAATTATGGTACACAAAGAAATACCATTTTTTTTTAAATAGGCTTACAATTTTGCGTCTGATGACTATATAAACAAGAGCCTGTTCAAAGACAAGAAACTTAATATGCTGTGGACCAAGGCAGAAGCCTCAGGGTTCACTAGTGAAGAATTGGCAGCTTTAAGGGAGGAGTTTACACATCACCAGGACAAAATAGATCAATATTATGATTTATTGGTGAATTTTGAGTCTGGACCCAAGGATGGGTATAAAAGTATGTTTTTTATTTTTTCATATAATTAATAATGTTTGTTAAGAAGCATAAATAATATTCTTTTTCCCAACTAATTGGTGTGCACTGTTTGTTGTAAAATTTTTGCCTATTCCTTTATATCTATCTAAATTTGCCTATTTTTTCTGCTCATTTGGTTGGGTCTACTTACACTGTTCTATGTGTGTTGCTTGCTCTTGCCCCATTTTGGCTTACAGTTGCCTTATATACCACCATTAGTTGGCAACCAGAATGTTGAGGTTAGTAACTAGGTAAACATGCACATTTGAGTTCCCCTACATATGGGGAATTTGATGGAATAGTCCAGAATAGGAGCTGACGACCCGTCCTGTCACAGACAGGCGTCTGATAAGGCAAATTAGATAGATAGATGCCCCATTCTTAGCGTTGCAAGATTCCTAGCACAGAAAGAATAATATGGTATCATAAGATTGAGATGAGATAAATGGTTGCATGGGGGAGTGTGACACTTGTTTGCTGTAATAGATTATAACAGCTGACCCTCCCATATTACCCAATAGCTGTGTGGTATCTGGCTAAGTAGAATAGTATCACCCTCATTTCTTACCGAGGTGTCGTTAAGGCGACTAAGGTTAGTTGACCTACTGTGTGGTATCCGGCTGAGTAGTATAGACCACCCTGTTTCTTACCGAGGTGTCGTAAAATACAACTAAGGTAAGTTGACGTCAGGCAGGCGACCGGTCGTGAAAATGCAGCCAAATCATGTTCCAGCTTGTTTATAACATGTTGTGCCAACCCCACTTAGAGTGGGATAAGGGCAGGAGGATCTCTCCTCCCATATTACCCAAAGGAGGTTCATTGGAACACTGAAAATTATGATGAATTTCAACTGTCTTGTAGATGCTGTGAATGATGAGGAACTAGAAAAATTTAATGAAATAAATTTTGCTCATGATAATAAACCGGAATCGATGGGTAAGGAGTATCTGGATCAGGCAAACTTAGTGCGAGAAAAACATAGGGGTCTACGTGATGGATATGACAGGCTTCAAAGATTAGCTGCCAGAGGTTAGATATTCTCCTCTTTTTCATAGCATATTCCCTGAATTCAACTGGCTTCTTCTATTCAGTATTTACATGGAACATCCAGAAGAGTCAGGATTGAATTCCAAAGTTTGTTTGTTAGTGAAAATAACATGAATGGCCTAGGCTGCTTTTTGAGGTACATGTGTTATTAATTGCCAAAACATCATATAAATATAAAAAATTAGTTTGGCAACAAATAGTTTTGTTCTTATTACTATAACTATTGCATTCATTTACTCATATTAATATTTGAGAATCGAGGGGCTATTTATTGTTTTACATATAACTGAGTATATGACAATAAAATGAAAAATAAATAAAGTAACTGTCTCTTACTATCCCAATGGCCATAGGCTTCTTCTCTCCGTTTTTAAGGAGAGAAGGATTGGAGCTTAGACCTACCACTCTGCTCTAATGCGGATTGGTAGGTTACAAATATCTACAGAAAAATCTAGAGATATGCAGGTTTCTTCGCGATGTTTTCCTTCACCAAAAGGCCAATGAGCAACTTAAAGATAAACTAAACATAAATTAACTTATGTGTAAGAATAGATCATGACTTAGTCTTTCTTGCTATATAAGAAACTTTGTAAATGAATGATAAGTTAAGTGTGTTGCCTATAGAGTAACATTGTATTACATAGTAAATAAATATTGCTGTAATTTTCCTTTCTACAGTAATTATGTTAATTTATATGTATTAACAGGTCCTACTAATAAAGAGTTTATTGAGCCCAAAGTGCAAGGTTTGTGGAAAATGGCTGCAGCTGCAAATTTCACTGTTGATGAACTAGCTTCTTTAAAGGTAATTTTTGTTTTTCTATGAGTGACAGATCAGCACTTTTGACTGTCTGATACATAGTTTATGTATCGCCCAATCCAAAGAATAAGGTTACATGTTCTATGTATACAACACACCATGTGATATCCGACTGAATAGAATAGTCCCACCCTTGTTTCTTATCGAGGTGTCGTAAAAGGCGACTGACGTGAGTTGACCCGCCATGTGGTATCCGGCTAAGTATAATAGACCACCCTCATTTCTTACCGAGGTGTCTTAAAAGGCGAATAAGGTAAGTCGACCCGCCGTGTGATATCCGGTTAAGTAGAATAGACCGCCCTCTTCCGAGGTAAAGTAAAATATGACTAAGGTTAGTTGATGTCAGGCAGGCGGCCGGTCGTAAAGTACGTACCCAAATCATGTGACAACATGTTTATAACATGTTGTGCTGACCCCACTTATGAGTGATAAGGGCAGGAAGATGATGTTCTATGTATACAACATAGAACATATAACTTAGTTCTTTGGATGGGGTGATATTATACGTACTCCTTCTGGCTAGAACTGATGATATTCTACCTTCGAAGAGAAGATAATTTAATGTATAGATTTCGGCTATACTCTCGTGTTATTTTATCGGATGAGCACGACTAGTTTCAAGCC
Organism: Morpho helenor; assembly: GCA_029227775.1. Classification (NCBI taxonomy): domain Eukaryota; kingdom Metazoa; phylum Arthropoda; class Insecta; order Lepidoptera; family Nymphalidae; genus Morpho; species Morpho helenor. The sequence continues at coordinate 14,461,136 of JARGCU010000020.1, read as the reverse complement.
CATATGGGGCTCTTATTCATGAGCTCTTTACGCGGCGTTATCGCCTCGGGAACTGCTGTTCCAATTCCCGATAACGCCGAATCTATACATTAATTATGAATAACACTCACGTTAGTTTAAATTCAGAGAAGATAATTAATAATAACTAGTTTTCTTAACATACTAACATCAAGCATTATAGAAGTAAAGCTACAGCAGTTTCTTGGTGGAAATTAATGTTCAGTGTGCGTAGTGAGAGTTTTTTCAACCTACTCGTTCGCGTTAGCGTAACGCCAATTTGTATTACGCTGCAACAGCGACATCTAGTGATTGTTACACATATTACAAATTTTGCCATACAAATTGCGTTACGCTAACGCGATCGAGTAGGTTAAAAAAGTCGCACTACGCACACTGAACCATAAGACTGGCTTGACTGGCCCATTGGTGCAGTGGGTAGTGACCCTGCCTTCGGCTCTGCGGGTCGCGGGTTCGATTTCCGCCAAGGGCCGACATTTTCTATAAATGAATTTGTTGGTCTTTGAGCCCGGGTGTATATTTGTATTTAAGTATGTATTTAAAAAATATATAAGTATATATTCAGACAAGTCTACCATAACACAAGTATTAAGTTACTTACTCTGGGGACGGACGACCGTGTGTTTAAGTGTCCCATATTTATTATATATTTTATATATTTATAAGAGGTTTATTTATATATTTATAAGAGGTGATGTGGAAATCTCTTAGTAGATATATCTTCCAATTCCAGGTGGAGCTGCAGCATTACGAGTCCCGCCTTCTGAAGTTGCGCACCCTGCACGCTGATCACGTAAGCAACGTAGAGAAGCATCATAGTAAGGTTGTTTTATGTTCTTTGGTTTGAATTACTTTGAATCCTTTATTGTGTTCGTTGATAGTTTCATTAAAAGATGAAATTCTATTTGTCTATTTCCATTTTCTTGAATTCCCTATTTTAACACAAGGGATTTTAAGAAACTAATACAAAATATACAATAGTAATAATAAAATTATTTTGCTATAATCCGCGTTCATCGCGAATGAACGGATAATAAAACACAATATATATAATGCTAAATGTGGAGTGGACAATCCGTTTTCATACCTGAAATATGCAAGATTCGTAAAAACATGCACAAACTTCCACCACCTCCATCACAATACACAAGCACTACACACTTTACTACTTTGGATTATAGCAAAATAATTTTATTATTACTTTTGCATTATGGATTTCCGCCTAATTCTATAAATTGTACAAATGGATATTAACATTATATTGTTATCAATGTTTTCATTCACATAGTATCAACATTGTTACCTTTTTATTTGCAACAAGCATACATATAGGTGCCTTATAATAATCGTTACCGCCTTTTGTACCATCAAATTGAGCATGATTTTTTTCCTAACATAAATTAGCAATAGCCTTAAGTATAATAATGTACGAGATATTTATATTTCTGTATAAGTTTCATCTGACTAGTAAATTTACATTTTGGGTCTAAAATCCATGTTTCATGATACTGAATACTGATGATATGATACATGAAACAGGTTAAATTGCCATTGGGTACCTTATCAAGATACCATTGGATATCACACGTTTCTGCTTATTCCAATAAATTGTTATACTCGCTACAGATAGCCGCAACCGGTGACAAAATGGACCATTTTGCTGATCAGCAGCAAATGATCAAGAAGCACTCTCGGAAGGTGGAGAAGATGCACGCGGACCTAGAGGGTCGCATCATGGCGCGTCACACGGAGTTGTAGATTTTAAAACAATTAAGACATAATATAAAACGGTTGTCGACAAAACCATAAAACCACTGTAGATTATAAAAAATGGGCATAACATAAATTTGAATAGTTGTCTATAAAACGATAATAGCCCTCATATTGTATAGTATACTATATATGTAATAAATTAAATTGAATAGAAGGTTTATGGCTTTGTAGTGATTGCTTGGAACAGAAATGATTATGATCTCAGTTGGGCATACCAAGACTGACTCTTGAAACCAGAAGTGGGTTTACAACTATGGCAGCTATTTTTTATTTTTATTTTGTGCCTAATTTGGATATTTATAGTTTATCATGCGTACCTTAGTGAAAGATTAACCTTAGCAGGAAATCTACGTATGTCTGAAAAATTCATGTAATACATAAACTGAGCAACTTGCCTCGAGTTGATTGAGTTACCCGATGCTTACAAGGTCCCATCCTCGCACAGGGAAAAATAGGCATTTAACTAGCTATAGGTTAATAATGGATTTTTTCTTTTTTATATACTTACATGGGTAACACTGAGGAGAAAACTGAAATTCTATGTTGCCTCTCTTCCTCCTTTAATAAATGCACGTCCTCTGCTCAACATAGGTTTCTTCGCAAACCAAAATCTATCTCGTGTTGTATTCTAATTTTTGTCAAAATTGTAAGAATTAATGTAATATTCCTTCTTATGCAGTAATATATTTATATTATATTTTTCCAAAGAGTTGTTAAAATGTAACTATTTATTATTTTCTAATATGAGTAATATGTTAGAATATAGCACAACTTTCTTGCCGATGAACATGTAATTTGATGAATGGCAGAAGTACTAAAATTAAGAGCACTGTATAAATTTTATTAAAGAGATTTTAAACTGTAGTCTCTACTATTTTTTAATTTATTATGTAAGTTTTATTTTTGTATACATTTATCGAAATTTAATTCGATTATTTACACAATCACAATTAAATTTTTATTCCTTTGTTATAATTTGTAAGAATCTCAAATTAACTTTTATTTTAGATAATAAATGGTTAGCAAAAATTATTGTTTCATTAAAGATGAAAGGAGAAGCAATTTTTTTTAATGTTTAAAATGAGCTAATATCATCATCATCTTCCTGCCCTTGTCCCACAAGTGGGGTCGCCACAACATGTTAGAAAAAAGATTGTCACATGATTTGGTTGCGTTTTTACAACCGGCCGCCTGCCTGACGTCAACTTACCTCTGTCGTATTTTACGAGACCTCGTAAAGAAAGAGCGTGGTCTATTCTACTAAACCGGATACCACACGGCGGGTCGACTTACCTTAGTCGCCTTTTACGACAACTCGCTAAGAAATGAGGGTGGTACTATTCTATTCAGCCGGATACCACACGGCGTTAAAATGAGCTAAAATGTTCAAAATTGAATCTGTAGCTTTCGTCATACGAAATATAAAGTATAAATGCGATGCATTTTATTTTGAGGTCTTAAGTACATAACCTTACAATTATAGAATTCTTATTATAAGTTTATCAGGTTCAAGCGAAAGGTTATTTTTCATTTGTGCTTCAGTAGTAGATTATTTATGATACGGATTTTATGGTCACACGTCGTAAGTAATCTATGTCAAGATTTTGTGGTATATATTTTAAATTGCTCATCATGCAATGTGATGGGTAAAGGTTCCAATTTTCCCCTCCAATCTTGTACCTAACAGTAGGTCTAATAATAAAAAATTTCTAATTTTTAAAGAGCACCGAGATAGCTAAAAGGCAATTTGGCAAATTTTAATCTAAATATAATATTCAAAAATTGAAATTCATCCAACCTACAAAAATTTTTAGGCTTCTAATTTCGGTAACTGTACCAATAATTACATCTCACAAATTGGATAAATTATTTATTAAGCTTTCAAATGTCATAGAATTATATCTTAGAACATATATGCAGGGCACATTACGGCCCTAAATACCAAATTTCAGCTAAGTCTTTTCTAGTTTCCGTGGTGAGTGCTAATTAAGTTTTATATACATTTATCTTTCCTTACATACAGACGAACGGGCCCTAATCAAGAACACACGCAAAACAGTTTCAATAACGGTTTATTTGCCTAGACCTTACCGTATATGCATATTAATCATATTCGAGACAGTGAGTCCTCGGTAATAATTTACTTAGAAATATACACATTACCCAAATAAACCTAGTAAAAATTATAAAGAGAAAAAAAATAAATCAGAGGTGGCATTAAAAACACCAGTGGTTACAGTGCATCAATATATGATATTTAATCTTCATGTACAAGCGGGTTTATCAATACACGCACATCGGCACGTCGCGAGACACCAACGTTGTATTATGCCATACTATAGTCGCGTGCGCGGGATCACATCCCGGCGCCTCAACAAAACTACACCGACTACCCACGAGTTCCATTATGTTATACGCTCAAATCAGTCGGCTCGTACACAAGTAGTTTTCTTCTCGATAGGACATTTCTCTATTATGTATATAGATAATCTGTATAATATATTCTTTCTCACTAATATCTACACCGTTTCCAAGGGTTATAATTATATATAAACCTCGCGGGATACCTGGCGCTCTAGTGGCTCCACTTGCTCCAGGCCTGCTGCGGAACAAAATACAGATACAGTTTAAATCATAATCACGTTATTTATTAGGTTGAAACAACATTTAGCGTTCATGTAGAGTTATTATACCAGCAGCTCTGTTTTAAGCACGACAGGCGCCTGGGTGCAAGCAGTGCTCTGGCACCTGGTTTGTCATATATGTCAAAGCGCAGTTGCATTCGAAACTCTTATTACATCTTCGTAAATAAACACAATCACAATTCGTAATGTAACTTTATATAAAGTTTTCAAGTCTGCGAATCTCGCACTTAAAGCATTTTATGAGATTCGTACGGTCTGATTTGTCCCTCAAAGATGCTTCTGCAATTGCCTTATTGGTCCAGTGACGAAAAAGTAATAAAAGTAGAGTACTATTCTACTGCTGGGCATAGGCCTCCTACTTTCTCCGTTTCTGGAGAGAAGGATTGGAGCTAACACCTACCACGCATCTCCAATGCGGATTGGTAGGTTACACATATACCCAGAATTCTCCAGAGATATGCAGGTTTCCTCACGATGTTTTCCTTCACCGAAAAGCGTGTGATAAATTGCGATTATCAATTAGACACATTAGTTTAAATAGATAGAAAATAGAAAACTCATTGGTGCCTGCCTGGGGTTCGGACCTGTGTTGCTCCCGAAAAAAAGTCGCACGGTCTTACTGCTGGGCTATCACAGCTTCAGTGCTGTTCTGAGGACCTTAAATCCTTTCCAATTTAGGGCAGTATATTAGAAGTTAGTAGATATCTGTCTATCTATATAATATCGGGGACGCCTGTCGGTGCAGGGCGGGTGGTCAGCCCCTATTCCGGACTATTCCACCGTTCTATAGCAGATAGATAAAGATCAATATAATTAGTAAGTTGCATGTCTTTATTCTTCTCTTCAAAAACGGAGAGAAGAGGCCTATTCTCAGCAGTGGGATAGTAACAGGCCGCTACTTACTTATGTTTTTATTAGGCAGATTGATGATACTGTATATATCTAACATCTAAATGTTTAGACAATCTAGGGAACAAATAAATTAATAAATAAACAAGATACCTGTTTATCGGTGGCGTGGTGAGGCGGCTGGTCCCAGTGGTGGTGGTCGGCGGGCGGCAGGTAGTGTAGCGGCAGGGTGTGGATCATGGAGAGCGCTGCCGCGGTCGCAGCGCCGCCGCCGCCCACGCCCACGCCGTAGGCGCCCTCGTTGCCGGAGCCCACGCCCACTCCCACCCCCATGCCGCCGACGCCTTGCTGCTGTAATACAGACTGCTTCCATTTAACGACTGGCCCGTTGGCGCAGTGGGTAGCGCTAGTAGGTAACCCTGGCTTCAGCTCTGCGGGTGGCGGGTTCGATTCCCGCCGAGGGTAAACATTTTCAATAAATGAATTTGTTGATCTTTGAGCCTGGGTGTATATTTGAATTTATTATATATTATTGTATATTTATGCAATTTGGTTCTAAAAGGCTTTTAGCACCAAATTGCATACTTAGTTCGAATTTTAATTTATAGATACTTAGTGCCTTATTTACTTCAAGTGTTTATTTGTATTTAAGTATGTATTTAAAATTATATATATTCACCAGTTGTCAGTCACCCATAACACAAGTATTAAGTTACTTACTTTGGGGACGGACGACCTTGTGTGTGTCCCATATATTTATCATTATTATTATATATTATCCATACCTGCTGGTATCTGTCGTGGTCAGTGCGGTGGTGGTGGTGGGAGTGGTGCCAGTCGTCGGGCGCGTTCAGCTTCCACGCACGCTCGGTGCCGATCGGCCGCGGCTTGCGCTCCTCCTCCTCGCCCCAGCCGCCCACGCCGCCCATGTTCACGTTTCCCACACCACTGACGCCCACGCCCACGCCGCCCACTGAGTTCACGTTCATTCCCACGCCGCGGTCGAGCAGCGACTGGAATTTAAAATATTAATAAATATTTATTTACTTATGACGGTACTTTAATTGAAAATAATATAAAATTATAACATAACGCCGTGTGGTATCCGGCTGAATAGAATAGTACCACCCTCTTTTCTTACCGAGGTGTCGTAAAAGGCGACTAAGGTAAGTCGACCCGCCGTGTGGTATCCGGCTGAGTAGAATAGACCAACCTCATTTCTTACCGAGGTGTCGTAAAAGGCGACTAAGGTAAGTTGACCCACCGTGTGGTATCCGGTTTAGTAGAATAGACCACCCTCATTCTTACCGAGGTGTCGTAAAATACGACAGAGGTAAGTTGACGTCAGGCAGGCGGCCGGTCGTAAAAACGCAGCCAAATCATGTAACAGCGTGTTTATAACATGTTGTGCCGACCCCACTTAGAGTGGGATAAGGGCAGGAGGATGATGATAAAATTATAACATACTACCCGTGTATATAATATTTTTTGTAATCATCACAATTCCTCCTGCCCTTATCCCACTCTAAGTGGGGTCGGCACAACACTTAAAAAACATGTTGTCACATTAGTTGGCTACGTATTTTACAACCGGCCGCCTGCCAGACGTCAACTTACCCTAGTCCTATTTTACGACACCTCGGTACGAAAGAGGGTGGTCTATTCTACTCAACCGGATGCCACACGGGAGGTGAGCATACCTTAGTCGCCTTTTACGACAACTCAGTAAGAAATGAGGGTAGACTATTCTACTAAGCCGGATACCACACGGTGGGTTAATTTACCTTAATCGCCTTTTACGACACCTCGGTAAGAAATTAGGGCGATCTATTCTACTTAACCGGATACCACACTTAATTCCACAATTCCGACTTACTGAAATTGGTTGAAATGATTATCTCTAATATTGTAAATTCTCATTTGACCAAACGAGTGTCAAAATATTATATGAATGTAGACGAATATATGACAAGAGGGTGGCCGAGAAAGAGACGCTTGGATTTTGTAGAAGTATGACATGCATATTTAAAAAAAAATAGCGCCGGAGTTAACAAATGATGTGAGACAATAAATAGATGAGAGAAAAATGTTGTGCTGAATCCACTTAGAGTGGGATAAGGGCAGGATAATGATGAGATAATTGAAACTAGTCGGACTCATCCGATAAAATAAGACGTGACTATAGCCGGTTTCTAACATTAATTATGAATACCATTCACGATAGATTATATTAAAAAAAAATAAGATTATAATATAATTAAGGATAAGGATATATATATAATATAAAAAAATAAGGATAAGGGCAAGTGAATAATGATAGTAAATTCTCATTATTAATTTAAATCATTTTTTTAAAATTTTTGATTGCATCAGATAAATCTATTTAAAAGGTTTTCCATACCTGTCTGCAATCTCCCTTTGACTCATCTATATTTTTTCAGCGGATTAGCCGTGAAAGTGTAACATATAGACAGACATTCAATTTATAACAATTGTTTGATTACTTTACATTACCTGGTAGGGCATGTGCGGCGGCGGCATCTTGGGCGCACTCTGCTGGTAGGACACGAGCAACGAACTCAGATTGGCGGCGCTGTTGTTTCCGCCAAACATTTGCTGTAAAAAGCAATTTATTTATTTCTGTACCATAAAAAATGTTGGAAAAAAACATTATTGGTAAATAATTTATAGAATTAGGCGTTACTTTGCGGAGGTCCATAATACAAAAGTAATGAGAATATTATTTTGCTATAATCCGCGATAAAAGAAAATATATATAATGCTGAATGTAGAGTGTACTATTTGTTCTCATACCTGATACATGCAGAATTTGTAAGAACTCATGCATTACCCGACACCGATGGCACAACAATACACAAGTACTGCACACATTCACCTCAAGTAATCCTCAACATTATAGTAGGCTTTCTGGATCAGCCTCTTTTTAACAGTGTTTTTAAACTGATGTAATGGCAAAGCTAAAATTGATTGTGGAATTTTATTATAGAATCTTATACACAGACCCACAAACGATCACTATGGTCACACAAGATGGTCATTACCTGAGCGGCGTGTTTGTGTTGCTGTTGCTGCATCAGGGGGTGTCGCTGGGCAAAGTCGGGCGCGCGGGGGTTGAGGCGCGACACACCCTCCACGTTGACATAGCCCAGCCCCATCGACACACCAGACACGCCGCTGGACATGCCCACCTGCTGCTGAGATATAGAACAAAACAAATCAGAATAATATTTATACATATAATATTAAAGTTAAGTATATATATTTTTATATTTATACGCCGTGTGGTATCCGGCTGAGTAGAATAGACCAACCTCATTTCTTACCGAGGTGTCGTTAAAGGCGACTAAGGTAAGTCGACCCGCCGTGTGGTATCCGGCTGAGTAGAATAGACCAACCTCATTTCTTACCGAGGTGTCGTAAAAGGCGACTAAGGTAAGTCGACCCGCCGTGTCGTATCCGGCTGAGTATAATAGACCAACCTCATTTCTTACCGAGGTGTCGTAAAAGGCGACTAAGGTAAGTCGACCCACCGTGTGGTATCCGGCTGAGTAGAATAGACCAACCTCATTTCTTACCGGGGTGTCGTAATAGGCGACTAAGGTAGGACTTGTGTGTTCGTTCGATTAACAGACTTGTAAGACGACTACTGTATGGTATGATAATTGGATGCTTCATTTCGTCACAAATCTTAGCATATTCTATTCTCCCGCCGACACGTAAAATACCGTTTTGATCCAAAAAGGGATTCAAATTTCTTAAATTACTTTTATTGCCTAATATACCCAACCCAAACAAAAAAAACCCAGCTAATCTATTTTAAGTTACTGCTACTAACCGAATTAACACTACAATGTAATAGTCTATAATATTAAGGGAGGGCTCCTGAAATACAGTTAAATCTAGTTTGGGGATCAGGGTCAATAAATTATGTAAACACTTGATATAAATAAATAAAGATTGTTATTAGATTATTATTATTATATATTGTTTTTTCTTAAACCCTCTATATTTAAACTAAACTCCGTTCGTTGAACGTATTTTATAATAAGCCATTTTGCATTTTTCAACTCCGGTATTGTGAGATATCCACAAGGCGGCTTATTTGCTGTATTGTTAAATGTAATTGTTTTTGTAGCTCGTAGTATCCATGCTAAAATTCTTGTTATTTTTATGAATGAACTTGTTTTTTCGAATAATAATAATACTATGCTCTGCTCCTGACTTTTCTGAACAACATTAACTTTTTGTTTTGATTTAAGTTCTATTTCTGTGCTACAGCAAGTGTGCTCGTTGTAGTCTTCTGCAAATGATTTTAGCCACTCTGGTCCCTGCCACCACAATGTGGAATTTGCTATTTGTGATGCTAATATACCTCTGCTTGTTGCATCAGCAGGATTTTCTGCTGATTTGACGTATTTCCATCTGTCAGATATAAACCTGTGTTATACTCTGAACTCTATTCGCGACGAATGTTTTCCAGCGTCCTGGATCTCCTTGCAACCAGCCTAGCACGACCATCGACTCTGTCCATACACCTTAACCACCTTGCTTTCTAGGCGATTTATAACTTTCTGCATTAATTTTGATAATAGATGACTTCCACAAACTTCTAATCTTGGTAAAGAAATTGTTTTGCTGCGTTGATCTAATCTAGTTTTGGATGTGACCAGTGTTGTGGTCACCTTATTCTCCCGAACAATTCGTGCATATATCACGCCGGCATCAGCTTTAGTAGACAGATCGCAAAAGCCGTACAGATCGATGACGTCATTCAAGTGTATGAGTTTTGCAATGCGTCTCCTAACGCAACGCGCGCTCGGGCGGTGGACGTCTGTTGCTTGCTTTATGTTTGGCCTCTGGCCTATGCTATCCCCTGCATTCCCCCCTGCTGTGCCTATCTCTTGTAGCTGCTTGTCCACAAGAGCTTTGGCTGCTAAATACAGCTTACAAGTTCTGTCGTAATCTGCATAAAGAAAATATGGGTGATTCTCTGCTTTGAACCCCAATATGCTTGTGATTTCTTTCATAATCACCACAATGCTTTTGTAAAATTTCCAACCGCCTTATGATATGAGCATTTGTTTTCTTTCCGCCCCGGCCTTTTTTAAATTGACGATAAACTTAGCGATAGCCTCGTTTAGTTCTTTTTGATTATGGTACAAAGTTTCCATGATGCATGCTTGATTATATGATAATGAAAGGGATAAATCTTACTTGATTGCTGCTGCTGCGGAGTTTGCCGTCTACCTTAATTTGTCTATTGCTGTGGCTCCCCGTTGCTTTTTATGCTCGATGCTGAATGCTGATGCTGATACAGAATGCTGATGCTGAATGCTTTGTGGACACGTATAGTCCAAAGTCACTGTCCACCACACACGCGTTAATTCGAGTGCGCCACGTGTTTGTTATCCCGCACTTTAACCAACCTGCACGTGTGGTTAAGATGTTCGAAGGACCAAAATGTAAGGAGAAGATTTATTGTCTACCCAGACATATAATAAAAGTAATGATAAATGATTACTTAAACTATGCTACTAAAACTATAAATGTGTAAGGTGCTAATATGCACCGAACAATTAGGCTTCGAATTCCCTTCGAAACAGAACTGAGCATTTAAAAAAAAAACTCCGATCGCTACCAAATTTTACAGGATCATCAGCTGGTTCATGTTCAACATTGCTGAAAATTTCATTAAAATCGCCGTTAAGCCGTTTCGGAGTTTACAAACCACATACAGACAAACATTCATTTTTATATATTAAAACATACTATAAGTTTCATACCTTACGAATGCAATATTCGTAAAGCGGATAGTAAACTTTGACTTAATATATGTCTAATGTAACCAACCACACATGTTTAAATGATTTGTACATTTTTTTTTTAAATTTATAAATTCCACATACCATCATGTTATGTCCATTCCTAGAATTGTCCTGATAGATAGGTCCATTCCGAGATAATCCACCCATGTCCATTGCATTTACAGCGTTGCCTGAAAACATTTTTATTGTCTATATACTACCAAAACCAAGTATGAGTAACAATGTATAATGGCTATGGATGGAATAGTCCAAAATAGGAGCTGACCACACGCCCTGCACCGAAGGGCGCCGCGAAACTAGAAGCTAGAATCCTCCTACAATATGGTAATTAGGTTACAAAGATACAGCATTTTCCTTGTTACTTGAGAAAGCTAGTACAAAACGGAGGGTTTTTTTTAAATTCGAACGCTAGAGTTCAACGTACACTGCCGACTAGTTTAAGACATTGTTTTCAGGTTACGGATATGAAAATAATATTTTGTTCACAAAAGCCTTGCGGTGGCCGAAGAGGTAGTCTCGTACAATGGTTTTTAGAGTTTTCTTACATTGTTATAGCCATACCGTGTTACCGAAGCAATTACCAAAAAGTTGGGCTTCTCAAGATTTTAACAGTGTGGTGCAGTTAAATTTGGCTACAAAAATAATGTTCCCAATGGTACTCACCAATCGGCATGGGGTGGTGGTAGGGCGGCGGAGGCGGTGGTGGCGGTGTAGAGCCATGGGAGGAGGTGCGGGAGCAGGGCGAGCATCCGCCACCGCCGCGGTACCCCGGCGCCTTGCTTGCATCCACCTGCGTTACATACAGACGCAAAGTTAAATAAAACTTTTTAATATAATTTGGAATAATACTTGTTCTATAAAATGTTGCTAAAAATCACTCTCCTACTCTAAGTGGGGTAGAATGAAGAATGAAGATAATATACTGTGATACTCATCATTCTCCTGCCCTTATCCCACTTTTAGGGGTGGTCGGCACTGCTTGTTATAAACATGCTGTCACATCATTTGGCTGCATTTTTACGATCGGCCGCCAGCCTGACGCCAACATACCTAAGTCGTATTTTACGACACCTCGGTAAGAAAGAGGGTTGTCTATTTTACTGAACCGGATACCACACGGTTGGCGGCGTAATATACTGAGATACTGTATTATTTTTTTAATATTGCGTAGCCTTAAATGCTCGAAAGAATATCGGATGAGCCCGACAATTTCATGAGTTCGTTATATATAGCCCTATCCGAAGAATATAGTAACATTCAAATTCAAATTTAAAAATATTCTTGCTTTTTAATCGTCAACTCTACTGCTGGTTCGGAAAGCTATTCGGAAGAAGCCGGCAATAAACTCGGCGGTTGCTTTCCAAATTATAATTTTAATTACTAGTTACATAAAGTCATTACATGCCCTATGTATTTATTTATTTATTTATGTACCATATAAAAATGTTGGAAAAAACATTATTGATAAAAAAAAGTGTACAAATGTCAACTTATCCCTATGACAGAGATCTGTGCCAGCTAACCTATCTATGTAATAACTACACTATGGGTAATTTAATTTTTTGGATACTGCGATATATCGTCTATAAGAGAATTTGGTCAGTCTAGCGATTTGGGCATTTACCTGAGGCAGCAGAGGGTCCACGTTGTGGTCGGCGGAGCCCCACACGGCGGCCGCCCCCACAGAGGACAGGTCCTTGAACAAGGAGTACTCTTGGGCGCCGCTACCGCTGCCGCCCGCACTGCTGTTTGCCGCCGAACATATGCTCGTATTCACCTGCTGCAATTCACAAGAATATATATGTATAGTTTAATATAAATAAATATATGGGACACTTACACACACGGTCATCCGTCCCCAAAGTAAGTAACTTAATACTTGTGTTATGGCAGACAGACAACTGGTGAATATATACTGATATATTTTTTAAATACAAATATACACCCAGGCTCAAAGACCGACAAATTCATTTTAAAGAAAGTGTTGGTCCTCGGCGGGAATCGAACCCGCGACCCGTGGAGCCGAAGGCAGGGTCACTACCCACTGCTCCAACGAGCCAGTCATTAGTTTATGTATGTACAGTATGGGAATTTTTTTATTCAATAATTTTATATTTAACTAGCTGTTCATTCACGCTGTGGCTTAGTCAGGTTTTGAATTCCCCTAATAACAAAATTCAACAGGTAAAAAAAATGTCCTGACCACCACCAAATTTTACAGGATCGTCTACTGCTGGGTCATTCTACAGATTGTCTGAAAATTCATTAAAATCTGTCCAGCCGTTGCGGAGTATAAAGCACGAACAGAAATTAATGAATATACTATTAAAATTGAGACTAAAAAATGTTTGTCGTAAGATTAATTATACACACATTTGTAATGGACTTAAAAGCATTGGTGAGCTGATTTATAGGCTGATAAATAAAGTACTAAAGAAAAAAAAATGTACACTATAAAAAATTACATGAATTTAGTGAATATTATGAGTGATTTTTTTTTAAATGTACTGTGTTAAACAATGGAGACACAAGTACCTGAGGCGTCGTGTTGATGTGTAGAGCTGAAGAGGTATTCACTGGGATGTCTTCGTTGCTCCACGTACTTGAATTGTCCGGACTTAACTGTAACGAAGTTTAATTTGATTGTTAATAAATATACGAGACACTGCGACCAGCAGGGCTGAAGTGAGGGTCACTGCTAGCTGATGGGTTCATTTAATACAAAGTTAATACAAGGAGGAAAGTTGATGAATGATAAAAGAAAATGAAAGAGGCAAGTGCAGTTACTCCAGTTCTCCCGTTGTTGTATATAAAGTGTGTCGTAAATACTAGATAGAATGACATGTTATTTGTCATCATCGTTTTTTGAAGTTACGTCTATTCATAAAAACAATAGTTTATTAATGTAATAATGGAGATACTAGGTAAGGATGAAATTGAAGTTGAGAACCCAACAAATATAGATAACAAAGATAGATAATGTAATAATGCATAGTAAATATAAAAATGCCACAATAAAGAATTTAATGCAAGAATGTAGCCATCAATTTGGTTTATATGCCTTTGAATTCTGTTTCTGAAGGAAATCATGCTTAAGTGAAACAGACCCACCACCATTATGAAATCCCATAATTTCAAACAGAATAATCTTAATTCATACAGCTCACATGTTTGTATGTTACTATGTAGAAATCATAATGTGTCTTCTACTGTTCTTCTGCTCTTATCTGATCTAAAATTTTTCTTCTTCTTCTGGGAGTAGGGCCCAGTATTACTCTACCCATTGGGTATCTGATGCGAACGCGACTGCTTAAAGTGTGCTATCAATGCAATGCATTTTCGAATTCGAATAATTCCAAAATAACGTTTTTTTATAAAATGATAGGTGATGTATACAATAGACAAAGCAGGAACCGACATAAGCTTGCGGCTCCTGCTTTGCGCCTTGCAAAAGTACGTAATTCGTTTGTGGGTTTTGGTATAAGATTCTATAATAAAATTCCGCAATCAATTTCAGCTTTGCCATTACATCAGTTTAAAAACACTGTTAAAAAGAGGCTGATACAGAAAGCCTACTATACTCTTGAAGATTATTTGGAAGATAAGAATGTGTGGATATAGCTCTCTTTGAACCTGTACAAGACAGTAACGACTTAATGTAAATAGTATTAAGAATTATATTTTAAAAAGAGCAACCGCCGAGTTTCTTGCTGGCTCTTCTCGGTAGGAACAGCTTTCCGAACCAGCAGTAGAGTTGACGATTCAAAAGCACTTGTTTACAAGTTTATTTGAATAAAGAATATTTTGAATTTGAATTTGAATTTATAGTTTCAGAGGACGAGGTCGGCTACCTAGGTACATACCTGCAGGTCTTGGTGCGGTCGCGGCAGGCGCGGCTCGTCGTCCATCTTGAGCAGGGCGTGCGCAGGCGGCGACTCGCGCGCCTTCAGCGGCGACGCACCCGGCCCGCTGGTCGGTATTGTGATGTTGCTTGGTACCACCTGAGTGAATTTTATTATATGTATCTTCTTCAATTTTTTCCATTATCCCAAGTTATGTTTGCTAACAACTTTCGGGTCATCTTGACGCGCTGTAGTACGGTATCATTTTTACCCTATTAACCCAACTTATGCGAAGCATGGGAAAAATTGAAGGTAAGAGGCGCGCTGGACGTTGGAAAAAATCTGTTGAAACTTATGTGACTATTGATATTTGCTATGGATCACGCAGTTTTCGAAAACATCGTTGGGAAACGTATCTTTGGAAAATTCTGGACATATGTGTAACCTATAATATAATTCGAATTAAAGCAACATAGTGGGTCTGAGCTCTAATTCCTCTCTTCAAAAAAAGTCTCGTTTTTTTTAAGCCTATGCCGAGTAGGCTAGTAACAGTTCGTTATTTTTCTCTTTTATGTGTTAAATTATGTGCAATCGTAAGCCCTTAAATACCCTGAAAAATACAATGTCGCTTGTCCTGTTCCAGAAAGAAAAATAAGAATATTTATACCTCAAATATTGTTCTAGTGTATAAGCTTTAATTGTGTCAAATTTGATCAACTTTAGTCCAGAAGATTAGCCGTGAAGTCGTAACAAACAGGCAGACCAACTAGTGCATTTAAAATATTAGTATGGCTACCTGAGAGACAGGTCTGGGCTTGGTGTCCACTGGTGGGGTTGCGGTGAGCTTCGCGGCGAAAGTGTGGCTCCTAGCACCGCCCACTATGGCGCTGGTGTACGACAGCGAGGGAACAGCGCTCTTCAACATGGCGCTGGTGACGACCGCTGTGCTTGTGGTGAGCGTGCTCGCTACACTAGTCACTCGCTTCTCAGGCAGAATTATTGCTACGAATAAAAAAAAACAATAAGTTTTATATTTACTGAATTTTCTGCCTTCAGCTCTGTGGGTCGCGGGTTCGATTCCCGCCGAGGGCCAATATTTCTATAAACAATTTGTTGGGTCGTCGTGCCCGGGGATCATATTTGTATTTACGTATGTATGTGGATTCTATCTCCTGATGATGCTTCGGTTGCGGGGAGAAACGATTGTTGAGTGTTGTGATAGTGAACGTATGTAGTGGTTGTGTATTGTGGCAGCGGTGGTAGTTTGTGCATGTGCTTTTACGAATCCTGCATGTATCAGGTATGAAAACGGATTGTTCACTCTACATTTAGCATTATATATATTTTCTATTTTACTTCATCGCGGATTATAGAAAAATAATTATATTATTACTTCGGTAATAGTTATTGTAAGTTTGGGGTGGAAAAACTTTGATATAGGTACTCACGGGTAGCGTGCAGACGTGGCGCGGGCGGGCGCGTCTGCGGGTGCGGCTTGGCGGCGGTGCGTGCGGGAGGCGTGGCGCGGCTGGTCGGCACGCTCGAGCTAACCACCACACTGACGCTGCTCGTCTGCAATAGCAAATATCATATAAAACGTCAACAATTGATAATAATTAAAAGTGAGATCAGCTGAAAAGGAACCGACATTAAAAAGATCAACACCAAAACGTACGGACAGATGAAGTTGAGAACATTTTCCTTTAGTAAACCTCGATTTTCATAAATGTAATGAATCAATTAACGGAGTAACGCTTAAGTGAAGTTAGGATTTAATTTTGTTTTTCTTACAATAATATAACTAGTTAGGCAACTTGCGGAAATCGGAAAACGTATTTTATTTTTACGTAACTATATCTATCAAAATCAAAAATGTTTTATTTCATTAACAAGCATAGTACATTCTTACATCTATCAGTTATTAAAAAAAGTTTTGTGATCAATCTGTCAAAATTTATGTCCCCTTGATGATCGATATTAATCTATGTTGAAGGGAAACATTGAAGAAACCTGAATATCTCTAGAGAACTCTGAAGATTTGTTAACCTATCAATCCGAATTGGAATATGATGATTCTTAGCTCCAAATCTTCTTAACAAAGACGACCTATGAACAATATTATAAGAGTAACAGTATAATAGAATAATAAGAGGCCGTTTGATTACTTTTAACTTTAGAGAAAAATTATTCAGTAATCTTTTTTCCACTCCAAGTCACATTCGTAGTTGTTGTTGAGTTAATTGAACACAGTGGCAAACAACAATAAAATAAAAAAGTATTAAACACACATAGACACACAACCACACGCACACGCATGCACCAACCCAAGCACACGCATGCACCAACCCACGTACGCACGCGCACACACTCACACACACCATTCACACACGCACACACACATACACGCACACACACAATTCACAAACACGCACATCACGTCGTTATTGCAGCTTTCGTGCTTTCTTTAACCAAAATTAATTTTATGTAAAACTATATAATTAGTTTGGCCTTATTAATAATAAATATTAATATTACATTTTTAATGTAAATAGCTGTTGATTATATAAGATAAAATAAATACCTTAGCGGTAGGCTGTTTCGGCTTAGGCGGGTGCTGCGGCGCCGGCAGTGCGGGCGGCAGCTTGGCACGCGGCAGCAACTGTGCTATATCCGCCTCGGGGTCGCGGATCATTGCTGCGATCAGGCTGGCCGCCTGCTTAGTGGCCTCCGAGCCACCCCTGTAAATTTACATTATTGAAATATAAGAAAAAAGCGTATCAGCGACAACTTAGCATTTAAGTATTCTCAATAACGCAATTTATTTTTTCCCAGTTTCCGAAAGAAAAACGTGAATTCTACTGCCCTTATCCTACTCTAAGTGTGGTCGGCAAAACATGTTTTACACTTCCATTCTTTAATATTCGTTAACTTGGCGCTACTTCTTTTACATACATGTTATACTTCACACAATCGCACCATCTCTTTTTCGGCCGCCCTCTACTCACATATCAATCCACATTCATATTTAATACTTGTTTGATCACATGATTTTCATCTCTCCACATTACATGTCCATACCATCTTAGTCTTACAATTATCATCATCATCTTCCTGCTCTTACGACAAAAGGGATACCACACGGTGGGTCGACTTACCTTAGTCGCCTTTTGCGATACCTCGGTAAGAAATGAGGGTGGTACTATTCTTTTCAGCCGGATACCACACGGCGACTTAGTCTTACAATTCTCATCTTTTATATAATGGGCGCAATATACTGACTTCATTTCGTATTTTATCCAGTTTTTTTCATACCTAAAATTCTGATCTATTTGCATGCTTTTTTATCAGTCTTTTTCATTGCCCAGAATTTTGATACGAAAGGTCCATTATGACCGTTGTATAACCTAATCTCCATACTCCCCTAACCCCTGAAACCCTAAACAACTAATTATGTATTTTAATTGATTATTTGATTGAGTATTTTGAAGCTAATAATAATAAATATTTATTTCAGACAACAGGTCCAGGGTCCACTTTGTTAGTAATATAAATTAATTTTGACAAAATTTCTAAAAGATTTGAACAATATTAGTAGTATAAAAAAAACAATTAAAAAACTTCAGGACTGCCAAACAAGCACCTTCGTAAAATGATGCATGATAGGCGAGGCGAGTCCATCTTACATATTAACATCTTCAGCTGGACCGCAGTCTTGTTAGTAAAATGCGGTCTTCTTCCTTATGACGGCTTGGAAGTAATTTGTTTGCGTATAAGCGAACATAATTGACGCGGAACAAAACCGCGGCAACCCCAACAGTATTCTGGAGCCGTTATTATACTGCACCCGTAGAGCTTTCTGCGAATATCGTGTCCACAGGTTCACAATGATTATTTTGAACCTAAGGTTTTTGGGAATGAAATCGCGGGCAATAAATAGTATGATAATATAAGGGCTCACTTGATGGTGATGATGCGCTCGCCCTGTCCCTTGACCTGCTTGTCCACTTCGATGTGCGCGCCGGTGGCGGAGCGGATAGCGTTGATGTTGCTGCCCGCGCGGCCGATCACGCGCGATATGGCGTGCGCCGCCACTGACACTTTCTTGCACCTGTGGAGACGGTTAAGCCCATATTATAAAAAAAACTTTCCCACAGCTGGGCTTAAGTCTCCTCTCTTCTTTTTTTGAGAGTAAAAAAAAAAAAAAAACGAACCAGCAGTAGAGTTGACTATTCAAAGGCACTTCTTTACAAATTTATTTGAATAAAGAAAATTGAATTTGAAACATAACCCAAAGATTTGCAGGTTTGATGTTTTTCTTTATCGTGTGCAAATTGCAAGTAACCGATAGGTACATAAGTAAATGCCCGGGGTTAGGAGATAAACTCCACATCAAATTCGTAAACGATCACCCAAGCAAGCACAATTATATAGTAATTAGTTGAACCACCACCATTTGTTTTATCTCCGAACACATTATCTCCGAAACATTTATCTGATCGTTAATGAGGGTGCTATTGTTGTGTTTTATAATTTTAAGTTGCTTTAAAATGTTAAGTCGGAGACATAAAGGCACCAGCAAAAGTATAGCATTGACTATCCTGGAATGGACTTACCCAGGCTCAAGTGTAGACAGGGTCTGAACACTGGACTTGCGCACGACCTCCTTCCAGCCTTCGTCGCGTCGCGAAGCTCCGCTGCCTCCACCGCTCTTAGGCGATGTACTCTTGGCATCGCTCTCCCATCTGTACATATAACATGATACAAATTTAGTATAAACGTAAGTAAATTTATTAAATAGATAAATATATGGGACAATTATACACGCGGTCGTCCGCCCCCAAAGTAAGTAACTTAATACTTGTGTTATGGTAGACAGACAATTGGTGAATATAATATACTTATATAATTTTTAAATACTTAAATACAAATATACACCCAGACTCGAAGACCAACAAATTCATATATAGAAAATATTGGCCCTCGGCAGGAATTGAACCTCCGATATGCGGAGCTGAAGACAGGTTCACTACCCTCTGCGCCAACGGGTCAGTCAAATAAAATTAATTAGGTAAGTTAAGACTTTTTTTAAATTCAGTTCAATGGAAAAGTTATTTATAGGTAACCCCTGCAATCCTTACATTAAAAATCAATTTGTACATAGTATATCAAGACATTAATTAAATTATTTAAAATTTAAGATAATTTTTACATTGTTAACTGTTTACAGTAGTAGCAGAAATTTTAAGTACACCAATATTGAAGTGATAAAAAAAATCTTTAGTAAACGAAAATTCATTATTCATTCACAAACAACATTGTTAAACTTATCAATAACATATAATAACAATGTTTGTATCCAATTGAAAATAATTTACTGCTTGTTATTCGTGATATGATAAAAAAATAAGAAATGTATTATGATTTTGTATAAATATTATGTTTATGTATAAAAGGTTAAAATATTTACACAAAGCTATCAAAAGTTGTAAATGCTAATAAGAGTAAATAAAAATCATGCATTTATTTAAATAAATTTTTAGTTTCATTAATAGTAACTACCTTCTTTTAAACTAAAAATACATGCTTTATAAATAATTATTTCTTATTTGCTAACATAAATTATTTATATAAAATTTTCCATTTTTCTTGTATATTTTGAGTAATGATAAAATGATCGTGCGCGCGGTATGCGACTTTTTCTCAAATAACCCCACATTGTTTCACAACGGTATCAAACCTGGGATTGATTCAGAATAACCTAGCAGCCACAGCGGATACGCCCGCGTAGAAATCAGTATAAAAAAATTTACCCCGAATTGAAATTTTGAACATATAAGTAGTTATTGTGAGTTAACCATAAGAGATAGAGATATGCTATCGCGGACTTTTTTGTAGATCTTCAATTCTCTAGTACGTTATTTTAATGTTGGTTTACGCACGGGAGTAAAGGGCCCAGCATGTGAGTTTTTACAACCGCGTGACCAACGCTACAATTTACATAAAACGATTGTAGATTATTAACCTAAACCTTCCGGAAGAATCGCACTATCTATAAGAAAAAACTGTACAGTAGATTTTGAGAAAATTAATCACATACAGATAGCTTTTGAGGATTTTGTTTTATAATAAGTATAGATCATTGTTTACGTATGTGTTTTGTGGACTTGTATTATTATATAACAACTTACTGATGGGCGTTGTGGATCTTTTTATTTTTATCTGTCGTTTCATCATCTCTGTCCACATTGTGCCTACTCGATTCAAACACTTGGCTCTTACGAGAGCTGTTCCCGTATTTGCTAACATTCTGTACGGGGATGCTCTTTGCATCTTCCTCGGGTTTTCTGCAACAACGTTCGTTCCTTTAGCCCCCACCAAACTTACCGGATACCACATACTATTGTTACTTGAATGCAAACAAAAAGAATAAGCGTTAATAATAAAATTAGATAAAAAACCATGCAAATAAATATTAAGATCTAATAATTACATAATTAATTTTTACAAGCCATTAGCAGTATGGTATATTTATTATTACGCATGTTTTCAAGGTAACTTAATTAGATCAGTTGGCCCTTGAAGACATTATTGGGAGTAATAATTTGATTCTACTAGTATTATAGCTGGATCAAAACAGCTATAGAATCTTATGTCTCATTTCGAGCTTTATGGCCCATCAATAGCCACTCTTGTAATGGCCCATAGATAAAACTTATTAACCAAAGATAATTGTCCACTAATCACTATCTCAAAGCACCTTAAGAGCATATTTTTAATGTCTATTTTAAGTACACATTCAAACTATAGCTGTATATGGCTGCACATATAAAAAAAAATCCTTTAATTCAATGTCCAATACCACTTATTGGTCTTCTATGAACTAGTTTATTTTTTGTATATTAAACTAGTTAACATGTCTTCTAAATTTAACCATTTAAACCAAACCTATTCTAGAGTATTCCCTCATTTTCTCATCATCTCACAGAATAGTTTGAAAAATTGGATTGACCTATTCAAATGCAATTTTAAACAGCACTATTATTTCGCAATTGCAATTTCAAATATACTGCACTCACTTTTCCTTCTTTTCCGGTCGTCGTTCGGGCACCAGCGGCTTGACGGGCGTGGCCGGCGGCGAGCTCGGCGCAACGTTCTCTTTCTCCTGCTTCTTGTCAGGCTTGGGTGCGATCTCTTTCTCTGGCTTTGTCTCTAATTTAGGTTTGACCTATTCAAAATTGTACGTTGTTACAAAATTTTTAATAAGCGTACATAGAAAAAACTTAGTGCGGCTTGTAGAGGGGGAATAAGTATGAATAGCTTGTCAGTGAGGCTAGACTTCTGCCAAGACTCTATATTACGAAAATATTACATGCCTTGATATCTAGGTCGTGTGCTGATTCAATGTACGGTGTAATGTGGCGATAGCGTTTATATTTCCGAGCCAAATAGATAATGTAGCGATGGTGTCTATGTTTCCAACAAAAAATTGAGGCCGCCATTGACACAAATTTTTCGCGCGTGTGAAATATAGTTATAAGAATTATATTTTGAGAAAAAGCAACTGCCAAGTTTATTGCTGGTTCTTCGTGGTAGACTATTTTACGAACCAGCAGTAGAGTTGACGATTCAAAAGGAGTTATTTACAAGACTTATTTGCAAAAAAAAATTAAAAACTTTATATGCAATTGAAGAACAATCTTTCTTCAATACCAAACGGAATTCGATATAGTAATAAGAAAGCGTTAAAACTTACTTAGTCTGGAATTGATAATTGATTTCAAAAAATTTAAATTATAAATAAACATTTACTTTATTGCATTATTTACATATCTCCATTCAAAACTATTAAGTTGAACATAACATTTTGATAATTTGTATAAAAAAACAATGCTCACTTTGTCCGGTTGTTTCTTAGGCGGCGGTGGCGGCGGCACGGAAACCGCCTTCTCCTCTTTCTTCTTTTTCTTGCATTTTGCGCTTTGGGCGGGCGGCGCCTTCACGTCCGACGAAGAACAGGAACCCTGCAACAGGAATATAATTTTTTTATAACCTTATTCTTTCTATATATTTAAGAATGTAGAAACCCACACTGAAAATATGGTCCCCATCTGTGTTGGGAAAGATACGAAGTACAACAAATTAACGTTCGTGCTGATCACTCTTTAAGCTTACGTTTCCAAAAAACCGAGATTCAGAAATGTCGATAAGAAATCGCTAGAGCCACGAAATTGTAAGGTGAAGTCTTATTAATTGACAAGTATATTCGTCCTACAAGGGCCATATAAATCTGACGATCTAAACGTGATTGCAAACACGGATACAGTTTTTCACTGTTGGTGAAAAACTTAGACGTTATATAAACGATAAACGAATTACGACACAGTTGTCCCTGTACGACAGATCGATATGATATCGATCGTGACCAATAGAACAATAAAACCAATAATTGCATTTTTATTCATACCAGAGACTGTTTTGAAGCCTGGGACTATAATATACCATGATTTAAAGTTAGCGATATAAACTAGTCCTCACCTGCGAGTTGGCGTCGATCCCAGAGTCCCCCTCCTCCCGCGCGGCCGGTTCGTCGTCCCCCTCACCGCCCTCAGAGCATTCTTCGAGCGCTTTATCGCAGTACAATGAGTTTTTTTCATTCTCCGCTTGTAGCTTACGCCTCTCCTCCTTTATATCAAAAAAGTTAATTCAGTATTCTGTTTGAGGACCATCTTACCTTTTGTAGGGGATGGAAATATAGGGTCGAAGAATACAGGCCGATAGAAGTGAATTCCATGATAAATTGTAAATATTAATCAAGCACCTTTTTCCAGAATGATGTTAACTAATATTTTTCCCCTTTTAATTTGAAAACGTGATTTTAATTTTGTAAGCTTATTATCATTAAAAACTTCCTAAATTATTTACTGTACTATTAACGGTTCTTAATAAGCGCATAAAATTTTAATTAAATCTATCCACTCAAATCAAACCTAAATTGAGTTCAAAGTAAAATTAATAAATTAAAAAACAATTTGTTCAAGTATGGGTGTACATTATGGGTGGAATAGTTCAGAATAGTAGCTGATCACCTGTCGTGCACCGACGTCTTCGAAATTAGATGGGTGTACATATGTATTTAAGTATTCATTTAAAATTATATATTGTTAGGAATCCAGATTTCTAAGCTGTGATAGCCCATATAAGGCAACGGCTGACGTCATTCGCTGTGTTTTGGCGTGCGGCATTCGTAGGAGATAGACGAGTTTAGGAGACTAGGAGTTTAGGAGTTTAGGAGTTTTATTAATTTTATTATTCATTTTAAATTTTATTTAGATTTAATTTCTAACAATATGTATATATTTAACAGTTATCCCTCACCCATAACATAAGTATTTAGTTACTTACTTTGGAGATGGACGACATATATTCATTTATTTACAAAAATTACAAACCTTCTTTTCCATCTTCTTTTTCTTCTTCCGCTCCCGACGTCTCGCGGCGGCCTGACGTCGGTTCTCCTCTCGACAGCGCTCAGCGTCCAGCTCCTCCAAGAGTATGGTGGCGTTCTGGTTGGCGCGCGCCGCCTGCGTCTCCTTGGCGGCGCGGATCACTCGCACACACTCCTGGCATTTCTCTAGGAGCTCTTTGTCCGATATAGTGCATATATACCTGGAGATAATAAATTAAAGTTATATAATATCGTTTCAGCTAGAAAAGAATTGCCTAGTAAGCTTGTAGTATACCTAACAATACTGCAGTAAAATATAACATAAAATAGATTAATTGAGGATGTTTTGGGAGGAAGGAGAGGAGAACGTGTCGACCACATTTAGAAAGGATAAAAGGCAGAAAGTTTTTCTCACGATATTTGCCTTCATAACAGTTTTATAGATATTTTTTTAGTTTTATAGCTATTATTTCTTGTCGTATGATATACGGAACAATATTTAATACAAACCTAGTCATTTCCTGGTCGGAGGGGAATTGTGTTACGACGCCCACCATCCATTTAACAACCTTGGTGTGGCCTTTACGAAAGGCGGCCATGAGGCAAGATACCTGTAAGAATAATTCGTAATTTACAACAGATTATTATAAAAAAATAAATCTTAACTCAAGCGTTCAACAATTGACATGCTGCTTAAGCACCACATGCCAGTATAATTAAAATTGTAGCCTTTTCATCTATCTTTATATATCTATCTTTATATATCTATCTTTATATATCTATCTTTATATATATTTCCTTCACAATTTTTTTTTTACTGTCAATAGAAGTTTAATTAAAATAATTAATAAATGAAAAATAACGTACATGTAATGTAATGTAATAATGTAATGTATGTACATGGTTTTTTTAAAGTTATAATTAATCCAAACAAGCCTGCAAAACGTATAATTTAAAATCAGCTTATATTACATTATTTATTATATTACATTACATTATTTACAGTCAAATACCTAGACGTTGGTAATTAGCTTATTTAATTTTATTAATTAATAGTTCGTAAATGAGAATAAATTAAACTCGTCTAA
Organism: Morpho helenor; assembly: GCA_029227775.1. Lineage (NCBI taxonomy): Eukaryota > Metazoa > Arthropoda > Insecta > Lepidoptera > Nymphalidae > Morpho > Morpho helenor. The sequence goes on along the minus strand of JARGCU010000020.1, from coordinate 14,435,630 downwards.
TCGAGTTACAATATAATTATAATAATTGAAAAAAATAGTTAACAAAATACTTTTAAGAGAAATGCCGAATCATGAATTTGCGTCAACGGAAGGGACGGACATTAATAGAATAGGTAAGAAAGAGATGTTGAAAAATATTAGAATGGGTTAGAAAGAGAGGGAAACGGAGAATAAAAGAACGAGAAACGTTTTTAAACAAGTAGCTTAATTTATAACCTTTCTATTGTCCTGTGAGTCGATGTCCGCACCGGCAGCGTATAACATTTCGACAACAGCAAGATGGCCGCCATTCGCCGCCAGCCATAGTGGGGAATTTCCTTTTTTGTTCTTTACTTCTACTGCCGCTCGCCTGTAACAATAATTTTTTTTAAATTTTAAACTTTTGAAAAAGAAGAATAACTTTTTTGCATGAATTAAAATACGAGCAAAGAACATAAAATAACTTAGATTATAGCTACAGTTAAATGTGCAAAGGGTGGTTTTAGCACACTGTAGAGATCTCTTCCAAACCTTCGAAATAAGAGGTTAGGTCTTCTATTACTTTCTTATATTGCAAGCAGATAAGTAAGCAAAAGAAGAAGGCAAATACCATGGGGAGAAAAATTAAGTTAAAGGAAAATAAATAAATAATAACATTGCCAGAGTAAAACATCCTTGCAACGAAAAATAAAAATCCTTCACACGTAACCTTAAATATGGTTAATTAAGATGATCGAAGAAGGAAGGTATTTATTTGAATGTTTAATGTGAATTAAATCGTCTTCTCAGAGTGCCATCTTCTTGTGAAGTTCGGCATGCTGATGCTGCGACTCTAAATAAAGAACCCGTTCTTTATTTAGAGTTTATGTTTTTTATTTAAAAGCACCCGTGCTTTTACTAAACCATTGGCGTAGCTTTTTCAGCCAGGATGTTTTCCTTATTGTGAATGAAAGATGAATGTTTAAATACTCTAAAAATTTCTTCTAAGAATTCGGTTACAATAATACAAACAGGTGAAACTAATAAGTGTGTAAAAATCCAGACAATGCCCACCTCTGCAGCAACAGCTCGACGAACTTGGTATGTCCTTTGTCGGCGGCTATAGTGAGGGCGGTGTCCCGCGACGAGGGCACGGGCGGCGCGTTCACGTCCGCGCCCTTATCCAACAGCACCCGGCCCACCTCCACGTAGCCGCCGCTCGCCGCCTCCATGAGGGGGGTGAGGCCAGTCTTCGCTCGGTGCTCCACGTTCGCTTTGCGGTCGAGGAGCAAACTCACTACTTCGTGTCGACCTGAGAAACATTAATAATACAATAAGAAGTATCCCGATAACCGCTCATAAACTACGTGAAAGTGTGCTTAGTGCGAATCTTTTTAACCTACTCGATCGCGTTAGCGTAAAGCCAATATTTATGAAGCTGCAACAGCGACATCTAGTGACTGCCGTTGCAGCAGCGTACAAATTGGCGTTACGCTAACGCGATCGAGTACGTTAAAAAACTCGCACTAAGCACACCGGCGATTTACGTCAGTCTTTCACAATATACACTCATTTCGAATTATTGAGACAAAAAAAATTGCTGGTATTTTTAATTTTTTTACAATATAGAGAACGTTTTCAATAGATACGTACATTGTTTGAAAAAGTGAAAAGACAAAAGGTGAAGAGTCACAGACAAATAAGAATAAAGTATAAGAAAAAAATTGGCAAAAATTCACCATATATGACGTACCATTCAAGGCGTATTCTATCAAATCAACCCTAACATAGAAAAGAAAAAGTACAGTAGTGTACGTGTAATGTAGTGTACAGTAGTGTACTAAAGTACAGTAGTGTAAAGTACAGTAAGTGTACCTTGGAAGCAGGCGAGCGTGAGCGCGGTGTTCCTGTTGGTCTCGATCTGCGCGTTGATGTCCGAGCCGCAGTCCAACAGCAGCCGCACGGCCGCCGTGTGCCCGTTCATGGCCGCCAGCATCAGCGGGGATATGCCCAACTTGGAGCCCGTGCGAGAGTTTATCTCAGCCTGAATCATTATACTTATGTTACAAGGCAGGGATCGTCCGTTTGGAGCAGGTCTAGCAGGCGGTCTATGCATTTGATGCTATCCAGTGGAGGAGGAGATTTAGAGGCCCTCGACTGGAGGTGGCCGTCTCCAGGTTACCGAACGGCTGCTGGCGGGAATGAGGGTAGTATGCAGAACGCTACCCTTTCCACGCCACTAGTAGCGTATTGGTGAACTATCAGATTTTTAGTCAGTGAGAATCTGAAATATCGGCCGCCCGTCCCCGTTGAGTATGATACACACACGGAAACTCCCTAACCCTTCTTGATATATAAAAAAAACAGGGATTGGGTCTCGGCTCTTCAGATATAAACTGACGAATTTTCACGTTTACTCACAGGAAAAAAAATATTATAAAAACCCTAATCTTAGCTTTCTATTAAATACTAGTTTTTTATTCTTATTGACTGCAATCATAAGATTGTAGGGAATTCCTATCAGTAATAACCTAGTTGATTTAATCTATCGCATAAGTTTTAATATTTACTTTATGGTATAGTTGTTTATGATCCTTTAAAAACAAAGTAGAAGTAGAAGAAGAGAAGATACGGCAGAAGAGAAAACTTCATAGAAGCGAGCGTTAATAGCCGATCTAGACTGTTCAGTCTCGTTCCATATCTACAAACAATGCGTCCATAGTAGTGTTCATTTTAATAATTATAATTTTTACTCTTTCGCACCCTCTGTTTCTTTAGATCAGTAAAACACACAGTTTGGATTTATATGTGATAGTCAGCGTTATATATGGTGTTGGTGGTACCTGATGGTGTAGCAGCAGCCTGATGATGTTGACGTAGCCCCCGGACGCGGCCAACGACAGCGGCGTGTAGTCGGACACGTTCCGGTGCTCCTTGTTGGCGCCGCGGCTCAGGATGAGCTCGACCACCTCGAAACGGCCGCCGCTGCACGCCAGCGACAACGGCGTGTCCTTGGTGCGTTCCGACTGCGCTTCGATATCCGCGCCGTGGTTCAGGAGGATCTCCACTATCTTCTCGTGGCCCGCTGTTGCAGCCAGTATCAGCGGTGTGAAGCCCTGTTAAACGATAATTTATAGAATAAGGTACAAGCTTGATGGTGATGGAGAAAGAAAGACACAAAAGGAATTAAAGAAACAATCAACACGAACAAATGTGAAAGGTATTTCGTGCTAATTGGCAGTGCCTTCATAGATTTTTCCTCCTAACAGAATTTTTTTTTTAGAATTTTTCTGGCTTGTGAACGTTCTATTGTTATAAAAAAAATGTTTCCTTTTAATCTACTACATAGATTTTCTCTAATCAAAGATTTTAACAAAATCATTTTATTATTACTATTGTATTATAGATCTTCGAAAGGACCTCATTCTATAAGTTATTTAAATTTAAAATATTTTAAAGATTGACCGCTGAGTTTTTCTGATTGTTTTCGGTAAAGGCAATATTTCGAACTATTGGATGCTTCATAAATTTTATTTATTCTTGACGATTCGAAAATGCAAGAAAAATAACAATGGTGCTTAAAAAAGATAGATGTTTGAAGGAACCATACCTTCTTGTCTCGGTGTTCGATGTCAGCGCCACGAGACAGCAGCAGCTCCACGAGGTCCTCGTGGCCGCCGGTGCAGGCCAGCGTGAGCGCCGTGTCGTGGTTCGAGTCGGTCTCCCCGTCCACGTCCATGGCGGAGTAGGCTGCGGGCGCGGGCTGCGGCGGCGCTGCGTGCGCGCCGTACGCTTCCGCTCGTCCGCCGCGCGCGCCGTTTGCAAATCGACCCTGGGCATTAACGTTTATTTAAATATCGAATACATTAGCCCTTTGCAATCCCAGCACTGTTTAACACGACGTTTCAGCAACTCCTGGGCATTTTCAACATTGTACCTAGCTGTTCCAAAAATATTTACAAGGGTCCAACTACTAAAATCGCTCCTCATTTCCTCCCTTTTCTATGACAGGACCACCTTTCGGCGTTACTTCACTATATGGGTGATTAATAATACGTGTCACCAAAAATAAATCGGTGCCAAGTACTATAACTAATTTCAACTGAAGTTGAGCTATTCACCTAAGATATATTTTTATGGTATTTGAGATTCAACTAAACATTATATATTTTTTTTATAATAATATACTTTATCTGTACTAGGTCTAGCAAGAGTTGACAATTTTTAATTTTAATGAATGCCAAATAACGACTAAGATAAAAAAAAAGATAATAATAATTTTTTTATATTATTTTTAGAGGGATGATAAAGTATTAGGGTATCACACACTAAGAAAGCTACTGAACCTGCCTAAATAAGAGCGTCCGTCGTGAAAACAAAGTTCACAGATTTCATAAAGACCAACTTGAATAAAGAATATTTTTATTAAAGTCAAGCTAGCGTAAAGAAGTTTTACATCTGTTGTAATTATATAAATTTATAATCTGTATGTCTTTGGTCTTGTCAATTGTCAAAAGAGAATAAAAAGTATTATGTTGTATCCGGTTTGTAAATGAAGTAAAGGCAATATTTATTGATCTCAAATATAAAATAAAAGTTAAATATAAAATGTGTTTATAACAAAATATATCCTTTTTCAACAACATCAATAATATTAAACGGATGAGAATACCTTCTTCTTGAGCGCGGCGTTATTGGCATGGTGGTGCTGGTCTCTTTTCACGTGCGGCTGGGCCTGTGGGACGGCGGCTGTTGCGGTCAGAGGCGTGCTCGCAACACCCGCGCCAACCACGCCGGCGCCCACCGCGCCAACCGGACCCACGCCCGCCACGCCGCCCGCCGCCGGTCCGAACGATGCCGATCTAAAACAATACAACATGTGAACTATAAAGGCTGAATTACCATTTGTACCAACATAGTTTCAATAATTAACAAAATTTCTTTTCAATATCCATACTAATATTATACTACTTTTTACGTTTTACATTACTTTTATATGGCTAATCTGCAGGACCACTAGTGATTCGATTGGGTACAATTGAAAGTTATATATCAGGCTAATATATAGGATAAAAAAATCCCCGTTTTTTCATCGGGAAGGTGAAACACAATATAGTGCATAATTAAGGGTAGTGTGAATGTGGATATTTGACTAGAGGGAGGTCTAAAAATTTGTTGGATTGTATGAAGTATGACACACATATAAAAGGAGTAGTGTCAGAGGTGATGCATGATAAGAGAGAATGGAAGAGAAAACTTCCACTTACGAGTAGGATAAGGGCAGGAGAATAATAAACTCGTAAGTTGTTAAGTCTTCCTATACCCACCTATAGTCGCCGTACGGTAGAGTTGGTGGTGGCAGTGCGAAGTGCGGCTGCGGGTCCAGGGGGGCGGGCGCTGGGGCCGGGACGAGCGTCGGGTCCACCCGCGCGTCCATCATACCCGATGGCGACGGCGGCCTCGCCCGATACTGGCATCCCGCACCACCCTGCTTAAAATAATATCACTACATCAAAAATTGCCCTTGATGGATACTTCAAGTCTCGTCTTGTTAAGTCTATATGGATATGTTGATGCGTCGTGATAATGAGAATTGTCTAAAACGAGAAATAATCAGTTATTGCGAGTATGAGTATTGTTTTTATTAGTTAGAGCTTAGAGCCGTTGTTTTATCCTTTAAATCATGTCATAATTACCTATAATAAGAGGTGCAATTGTAATAAGAAAATGGAATTATAATATAAAGATTTTAAGTATTGTAACCGTTGTTGGTAATTGAAATAAATAAATAAATAAATGAGATTAACATCCGGTAGTCGCGAAACTGTTATTTTGCACCCCTAAGATATGGATGAATTGTGTGGATCACATGTATATAAATGGAGACAGAATTGACGAATGATAGGAGAGAATGGAAAATGAAAACTGCAAAAAAGGCGTAGACCGCACTAGGTGGTAAAATACCGCGGGAGAATAATGTCATAAAATTTACACCTTTCAACCTTACGAAAGTAATCTAGGGCAACAAAAAAAAACTTTATGGGTGATTGCATAGTCAAGCTTACCGGCAGCGCTGACCGCTTCCCATGATACACATAGAGAAGTTTCATCAGTACGACGATTTGACAAACCGTGCGTACCAAACTCGTTACACAATATAGCGCGGTTCATCCGCGCGATTACAAGCCGCGATTGTAGACTACGCTGACGGCTTGACTATGCAATCACATAAATTATTTTTAAAATATAGAAAACAGTAACACAAAAATAATTATGTCATAGTCGATCTACTAAGCATGCTAGTGTATTGCCCACTGCTGGACACAATAGCTCACCGGCAGCTCGTGCTCCCTAGGCCAGTCCGCGGAGAGCGCTTCCTCGGCGGCGGCGAGCAGGCGTCGCGCGTGCCGCTCGTCGCCGTCGTCCGCGTCGCCCTCGGCCCCCTCGCACAGCCCAACCTCCTCCACGCCCAGGCCCACTTCATCCACACCCTCCTCGCACTTGCCCGATAGTATTTCATGAGATTTCTGTTGCATCACCTGTACCGAAAGATTTCTACTACATCAACTATTACAAAGGTTGTCGTTGCATCAACTGTGCCAAAGATTTCTAAAACACTATAAAATTCAAATTCAAAATATTCTATATTCAAATAAACTTGTAAACAAATGCTTTTGAATCGTCAACTCTACTGCTGGTTCGGAAAGCTGTTCCTACCGAGAAGAGCCAGCGAGAAACTCGGCGGTTGCAAAATCATCATCTATATGCATTTATACCAAGGACATTTGTTGTATTAATTGTACCAAAGATTTCTGGTTAATTATTATCTGCACTAAAGATTTATGTTATATCAAAGATTCTTGTTGATTTTTGTAGACTTTGTTTCTTACAATTGTAACAAAGCTTTTCAGGTGAAACAATTGTACCAAAGATTTGTGTATGTTTAACTGTAATAAAGTTATTTCTTTCATCAATTGTACCATAGATTTCTGGTGCATCAACTATAGCACAAATAAAATCAGGTTAAATGAAGAGAACCATAAGCAATCCGTAATTAGTGTACTGACCTGCAGCACGAGCGATCGAAGCTCGTTTGGCGGCAACGCCACCAGCGACGGGACTTCCCTCTGGAGGTAGGCCAGCACCGCACCCAGCTCTCGAGCTTCCACCGATCCAGTCTCTTCAGTGCCAGAACTCGCACCAGTCTGCACAAACACAAAGTAGATTCATATTGTAGACTTGCGTTATATACGTCTCAGTATCAAAGAAGACAAAATTCCTGGGATGGCTCAACAATAGAACAACAAGTTTTGGGTCGCCCTAAAGTCTCAAGTCGATTTCAGTCACCTGTACTTTATAGTCAAAATATTCACTCGTGTATTGCATCTTGTACAGATGTCATTCTTCAAGAGCAAATACGCATTAGCACAGGAAGTCCACCTTTGCATATCTCTCACCATCTTTTTATTAAAACTTTTTATAAAATTAAATTCCTTTTTTCTTATCACTTTCAAATTTTACTTTAAATAAATATTTCGAAAACTTATCTAAATTTTGAGTCATGGAAATTGAAGTCATGAATTCTGTTTCACTAAAAAAATATTCAGTGTAAATAGTTATTAAATTAGAGCGAGAAACTTAAAAAAGGTAAGAGAATGATAAAAAAAACTTACTTGAGGTACATATGCTTCGGGTCTTGGCTGCATATCTTGCACATATTGCTGTTGCTGTAGCGGTTGTTGTTGCACCTGAAGTTGCTGCTGCTGCTGCTGAAGTTGCTGCTGATGCTGTAATTGCTGCTGTGCTTGTAGTTGCTGTTGTTGCTGTAATTGCTGCTGTTGCTGTAGTTGCTGCTGCTGCTGTAATTGCAGCTGTTGCTGCTGCTGTTGTAATTGCTGCTGCTGCAGTTGCTGCTGTTGTTGCAGTTTCTTTTGCTGTTGTTGATGCTGCTGCTGTTGTTGTACCGCTAGCTGCTGTTGTTGTTGGTGCTGTTGTTGTACAGCTAGCTGCTGCTGTTGTTGGTGCTGCTGTTGTACCGCTAGCTGCTGCAGTTGTTGCTGCTGGAGCTCTTGCAGCTGTTGCTGGTAAATATTACTTGCTATTGTAACGTATTTAATTATCATTTAATTACAACCTATATACTATTAAATAAATATAACCTTTCAAATTAATATGTTTTTATTGATAGTATTAAAAATTGTATTATTAATACTACTAAAAAAATTATATAAATATCGGTATTCCGACTTTAATTATAGCAAAACAATAGGGCTTTATTCAATGAGTAAAATTATTGGATTCCCCATCGTTTTGAAGCTATCCAATAACGTAACAAGGTTATAAGTGGATAAGAATCCTAGATTTTTCCAAAATCAAATAACTATGAAATGAACCATAAATAAATATATATATAATAATTATTGAACTTTTACAGCTATATCATACTTTTATCGCACTCTTATATATTATTAAAAATAATGCTTACATATTATAGAAAAAGGAAATTATTATACTTTATTAATATATATACTTCGATCATAATCAATACATCTAATAATTATTTTGTCATACATAGTTATTATAGATCAGTATATTTATAGTATACTATGAATATACTCAATTCAATGTACTGTTTTCTAATCAACCAAACTATATTCATGGAACTTTTAACTGTTTAACCTTTGTTTTCAAATATAAATACTTTATATTACCATGATGGGAGAGAGTCACAAACGTTTCCACTAGCTATCTATTATATATTACTAAATTGTCATACCATATCACGATTTAAAAAGAAACGCCTGTCTTGTCTCCTGACAGAATGTTATAAAGAAAGAAGAAATTCCTTTTACGAGTTTTTACACTTGGTCATGTTTAGATAATATTACCTTTTAATAGCGCTGTATTAGCGCTTTTTGAGGTTATCTATCTCATCCAGTATATCAATAATCGTTCTTTAATGTCATTGAACTCTATTTATATCGTGTTATGTTAAGATTGTTCAAAATCTATTTTTATACATAGAAATACATCCTATCAAAATCCTTTGTAAGTTACCGCAACATCGTTAATATGTCCTCCGAGCCTCTGCAGCGCTTCAACAAGGAGAACTTTGCACGCAAATTTAGCACATTTTCGCGTCGCCTTTACGCGGGGACGATCTTGTATTGCATACTATACCATTGGAAAAGTATAAATTGCCTGTTACTATCCCACTGCTGGGTTAAATTATTGAGCTTACAGATCCACCCAGATCTACTAAACGTAAGTATAAACTACTTTCAAGTAATAATTCAGAAAATAACAGGTAGAATTTAGAAGAAAAATATCATGGTCGAAGAAAGATATCATGATTAAGGAATCTGCGACAATGGTATGGTAAAAGCACCCAGTCTTTAGTTAGAGCAGCGGCCTCCAAAGTTGAAAATCGCCCTAATTTTAAAAAAATTCTTTTTAACAAAGTTTTACATTTTCATAGAAAACTAATTATCTCGCCAAACTAATTAAGTTTGTTGGCGAGTGAATATTGATGAGTCAATATTCGGTTGGCGATGGCATTTAGAGAACGTGGATCTTACAGTCACCATGCTACTTAAATATGTTATATATAGTTAGGGTATAAATATCTCAAAGAAAGAAATTCTCACTATATTTTCCTTCAACGCCAAGCTCATCAAAATTAGTACAGTATGGACCTCTTACTTTCCCATTGCAGCAAAGTGTCAAAACTCAAGGCGACCCGAAATAGATTGGTATGCTATACACGTAACCCAGTTATTCTCCGGTCGTAAAACCGGAGTACCGTGTACCGGAGTATCGTGATATAACACGATACTGACGATGTATGTTCGCTTCATGAAAAAGTACTGATTATTATATTAAATTGGATATATTAAATACGTCATTGGCCTGAAGTTTGATCCCTTGGTAAAAATAACACTCTAAATCCACCCAGCCATTGTCTAAATAGCCTTAAGCATTTATACACTAGCTTTGTATAATATTAGGCGAAGACGCTACGTAATAAATTATTTACAGCACTAACACACCTGGTTGAGGTTCGTTGCCAGCTGCTGCACGGGGAATAGCTGTTGCGGCGGCGGGTAGGGCGGCGTGGCGGGCGAGTGCAGCGTTACACCTGCGACAAACATGCGTAATGTTGCTTATATATACTAGATGTACCGGCGACTTTGTTTACGTCGTTTAAAGCGTGAATAGTATTCATAATTTATGTATAGAAATCGGCTATACTCACGCCTTATTTTATCGGGTGGGCCTGAATAGTTACAAGCCCATACGGGGTTATTATTCAGTACCATATATAGTATCAGTATCTGCCAGTTCCCCCCGTGCTCCATATGAGCATTATTTCTTATGGAATATTGCTATGGAGTAAATGCGCGGATAACAAAAAATGCAAAAGAAGTTTAAGTAAACAGGTATTCTTTCATTTTCTTCAAGTATTTGCAAAATTTGGATTCTATGCACAATTTTCCAGCATTATGCTTAAAGCCTAATATATCAAATATTTTGTTTAGAATTTTTATACATTGCATATTAGCCAAATCAGGAAAATATTGGGACAGATATTAATAAGTTAATATGAAATAATAACAACACAAGAACAGCATAAATGAAGACTGGTAACATATAAGGAAACATGTAAATTATACAAAAGCGTCCACAAACATCCAATAATCTAAAATTGTTAAATTTGTGTTTTGTATGAATTTTGATTATTTTAGTAGCAAATAATATATGGTATCAAATTTATAACTGATGCTGAAGCAGGTTGCCACAGATTATACAGGTGTTAACATAATAACGGAAATAATAGATATGGCAACTTGCCTTGCGCGCAGAACTGTAGGTCGAGGGCGTGCAGCGCAGACGTGGCGAGTGTTGGGGGACCTTTGTGGAACAGTACTGCTTTATATATTTATTCAGACTAATAAAACATTGATGCGAATTGACGGTTTCCACAATTGCCAACCTCGCCTGCCCGCATCTTGCAGACGAGCCGCGGCAGACTTAAATCAGTATCACATTTTATCTTCTCAGATCAGAGGTACCCGAATTTTTTCTAATAATCCTTTTTAAAATCTAGTCGTTTCCGTTGGATTTCCAAAATTCAACGAAAAATGACATAACGAATTGTAAACCCCCATTTTTTACACCAATGTTGAGTTTCTTGTGGGCCCTGGGGGCCCACTGGACTATTTTGAGAACTAATAGGCCCAAGATCCTTAAAAAAGTAATAATAAAAGTTAGCCAAAATCAATAACATATAACTATTTGCTTAGGGTTATCACCCTTAAATGTATTAGTAAATAATTCCCAAAAATCCTATTTCCCTTCAGAGTTGAATTCAAGCGGCATATGTTGTTATAAGCACGTTATGTGTATTACAAGGTAATCTGTTGATGTCCTGCTATCTTTGGGGCTTAGGCTAAACAGAAATGGTTTACTATAAACTACAAGACAAAAAATCTATTATAATTAAATAAGTAATTTCGATTGGCGTATGGAGGGGCATATTGTCGAAACAGTATTTTAAAAGCAATTCATGGAATTAGAGAGCTTTAGTCTAGTTGCGATTAAACATTATATAAAAAACAAAATATTTGGTGATTTTTTTTGATTTAAACACTATGGTAATAATATTAAATCTATTTTTTACATTATATTACTAAATGAGAATATATTTTCTTACCGGAAGAGTCAGCTAAATCAAGCATATTCCTCTCAGATTCTGGCAGTGATTCATTTCGAGGTTGACCCGCCAACACATCGACTCTCTGTAGAAAGAATTAACCTTAAACTTACAATGTAAAAACAGATTATACAAACAACTAATTTCTACGTTAACATAAGATTTAATATGAAATTAATTATTAATATGCGTACACTTATCCATGACATCACTAAAGGCAAACATAACGAAACAAAATGGAACCCTTAAAAAAAGCTTAAATATGGACTACAATATTAGTAAGGTATTACTACTTGAATGAAGCATGCTTCGTATTAATACGCTACCACCGAGCAATCAATAAATTCTAGCGAATAAATAAACCAAAATAAATCTAATGTATCGATAAAGGAAAAAAATAAAATTGGCCACAACACTACGTAACATGATATTTGAGAAATGTGTCCACTCACATTGGATTTTTTTTCAAGTTTGTTTTTATTTTTAAATTTCTTGTTTACGTCCTTCCACGTAAAGCCGGGCGGTAGGGATAGCTTATGCTTATGCACCATGTTGTGGTGGCACATCTACACCGTGGAAAGCAAGCACAAAATGATAGATTTTAAAATTAAGCCAATAAGAGTTATAAAGAGCGATAGTTAATTTATATGTTACGGTAAAACAGTATCAAACTGTTGTATTCAAGAAAAGAAGTGTATACATGTAAAAAATACAATATATTTAAACAAACGAATATAAAGCTGATTCATTGAAACTAGTCTGGCTATCCCTATAGAGTATAGGCTGATTATTATATATAAACAAAATCAATATACGACAATCTTATTATACATATATTCAGCATAAATTTTTTACCAAAATCCTTTAATTTTTTAGGCCCTACACAAGTAACGAATAATATATTTATATTAAAAGATTATAACAGAATAGAAATGTCATTTTAAGCTATATGTGAAATTCCCATTTATCGTAAAATAAAATATTAATGCGTAATTATTGCGTTCACAGGTTCACCACTACGTCTTATAAGAATAGATTTAAATCTTGCTTATGCCTATTTTGAGATGAAGGATAGGCCATATAATTATATGGCCACGATAAATAAACAAATATCGAATTGCGATAAGGAAGCAACTCTGATCCTTTTCTGCTTTGTAACTATTAAAATTAACATATGGTTTCATTAAACACGGTTGGAAAACGGTTGGTAGACCATCATCATATTGATTTTTTTTTCATATCCAACTTGTACCATTGCATTTTTGAAAGGATAACTATTATATTCCATTATATCACATAAGATCATAGAGGATCTTCTACCTTTGAAAGTATAAATTCAAATTCAAATTTTTCTTTATTCAAATAAACTTGTAAACAAGTATTTTTGAATCGTCAATTCTACTGCTGGTTCGGAAGGCTGTTCCTACCGAGAAGAGCAAGCAAGAAACTCGGCGGTTGCTCTTCCTAAAGTGACAGATATATTAGCATACAAATTAACCATCGCCCACAGGATGATAAAAAGTTATTCATTTATATTATAGATAAGCATGATATTGTTATTAGTAAAAATTGCAAAGGTCTTTAACATAGCTCAATGGATGATCCTCGTATATGCAACTAAGTGTATTTAATTTATTTAAAATTTTATGCGAATGAAGAGCGAATTCATACGGCATGCGTGCGATTGTGCAGTCAAATTGAACCCAGCAAGCAATATGAAGCAAATATGACTAAGGTAAGGGCACTAGTAACTGACCATGGACTAATATGTGACCGTTTGGTATGAAATTTTAAATAAGAAGCGTTTTGTTTGTTGTAGCTAATAAAAAATATTAAGTAATAATATTAAATTTTAAATATTAAACAATGGACTACAATTCTGAGGTTTTATGCAGGTTTTAATAGATGTCAACAGGTAATTACAAATTTATGTTTTATTAGCTACAACAAACAAAACGCTTACTATTTAAAATTTCATACAAACGGTCAGCTACTAGTGCATGGTCAATTACTAGTGCACTTACCTTAATTATTGCAATTTTATTATGAAAATCTCAAAGTTGGCAACTGGACACTAAATAGCACGAGGTATTAGTTCGCTAGACTTCATTTACGTAACTTTAATGCAGTGACATCTTGAGTTATATACAATTTTGAGGCCTAAATATTTCTAGGAAAATATAGTATGTTTTTAAATATCAATGGATCAAATACAATCTCTGTCTATCAAACTGTATTCTCAATCTCTAGAAAAACAGCTAAATATTATTTTAAAAGAATGAACAATAAATTTTCTTTAGAGGGGCTACAACAGGATCTTCCGAAACTAAAACTTAAGTTTGAAATAGGTCTATTTTAAAAATTATAATTTTTTGTTCTGCTGTTTTTGATACTAATGAAAAATTTTATGCTAAAAATGAGTAAATAGTCTGAACAATGTTTTGTTACTGTGCTAATAAAATTACAAGCTTTAACTATTTACATTTTAATATTTAATCTTAGACTCATTATAGGTAGCATAACTAGTATTTTTTGTTATAATAAAGCGTGAATTCTTGCTTTTTAATTTTTTATGTACAAAGTAAATATTATAGTAATTTAGTTAAAACATTTTAAAGTTTCAAGGAGTTCAGTTTCGATGGTTAATTTTTGCAAATAAAATACGCAAAATACTTCATAATTTGCTTAAGTAATAGGGATTAATATGTAAGCGATATTAAGGCATTTATGCTATTTAGCAGTTTGAGCGATGACTCCGCCGACTTTATACCTTATTAGCAACAGCTTTGCATCTACGATATCTACGGTATCAATAAAGAACTTTCTATCACTGTTTGGCAAATGATATAGGATTTTCGAAATAATTTCTACAGTTAAGTGCACATTATTATGGGTATTTTTATATTAAACTCTACAGAATATTCGTTTACGGACAACAGGTAAATTAAGGTTAGATGTTTGAAATAATGAAACTACAAGATATGTTAGTCTTTAGACGATGATGAATTGTTGACTTTATAGGAACGAAGCATTTACAAAAGTTTCAAGTAAATGGTATTGTATGGGAGTGTAATGGTATGGTATACTCACATGGTCGTCCAGGATGTCGGGCGGTGGCGGTAGGTGGTGGTCGGAGTGGGGCGCCGCGGGACGTTGCTTGCGCCCGCACTTGTGCTTGTTGCCCGCGACCGTGCCCGCAGGAGCGCCCGCGGCCGGCGCCGCGCCCGCACCGCCCGCATTCGGCGGGACAGCGGCGGGGTTTACGGGCACGCCCGCTTGCACAGGCCCGTTGCCGCCCGCCTGCTTCTTACGTCCTATTTTTCAAACATTTAATATTACTGTACATATATTTGCACGTTGTTAGATATAACAACTTAAATATTAATTAATGTATATACTCCGGCTATACTCACGTCTTAATTTATCGGATGAGCCCGACTAGTTTCAAATAAGACGTGAGTATAGCCGGAATCTATACACTAAATATGAATAACACTCACGATAGTTTAAATTCAAAAACTTTAATATTGTTCGTAACATTACGTTTTCAGTCCTTAGAATCGACTATAATTATAATATTTATCTTATAATATATTATACCTAAAGTAATCATTCTTTAACGACAGAATACCTCAATAAAAGAATAAATAATACAAACATTGAACGAAGTCTGAATAAAAGAGCTGTTATTTGAAATTCCACATGCTATATGACATATTTTTTTATAAAAACTTTATGACGGTTTTATGAAAGGAACATGTGATTTGTCGTCTTCACGAGCTTAATTTTTGGATCATTAATCAAAAACTATATAATTATTAATAACAAGATGTCTCAATATATAGAATTGTTTGAAAAGAAAATTCTTTTTTTTTTTCGCAGATATGTTATCATGTATACTAATATTATAAAGAGGAAAAATTTGTATGTATGTTTGTAATGATTTCACCATTGGAAAACTGCATCTTTACTGAGCAACATAGACATATTATACAATATTACAATTTCAAAAGAATAGGGGGGAAAATGGAATGAGGTGTAAAAAAAAACCGCGGGATTTTACTAGTATAGAATACAAACAATTGAGATGAAATACTAACCATCCAAGTAGACCTTGGCAAAGTTGGGTGGCATCTCCGCGGGGGCGGCGAGGGGTGCAGGCGGATGCGTCGCGGGCGGATGCGGCGGCGTGTGCGCGTGCACGTGCACGTGGGGGTGCGGGTGGGGATGGGGGTGGGCGTGCACGTGCGGGTGCGGCGCGTGCGCGGGCAGGAGCGCGCGCTGCGTGGGCGCACCCGGCGCCGGCGCGTGGCTCAGACCCAAGGCCGCCGCCTGCGCTGAGCTGAGACCTCCGCTCTCCTCCGTGCCTGTGTTACCTGATACGATAATATATTTTATTTATAATTTTTGTTAACAAAATATACATTATAAAGTGTCGTCAATTACACTTTCACATCGTCATTACATTTTTTAATAATCATATAACACAGATAAGTGTTTACAAAATCGTGTATACTGAGTGTTTAAGTAGCATTATTATGACAATTTTGCAATTTTTGTACTTCCAGGAAAGCAACCATAAAGTAAGTAAATTACCCCATTTAGAAGTAATAGAGGCATAAATAATACTAACCATCGTGTGTATGATAATGTATATATGAATTGAATCAAGTATGTCGAAATACACAAGATACAAGTGGCAAGCAACTGTCCGAAAGATGATCAATCGGCGCTAGGGAATCACGACTCTCAGTAATGAGGACAGCGGCAGGAGGAGGATAATAGTATAGATACCAAAGTCAGCCGCTACCTCTAGGCAACATGACGGAGTGGGGGTAGTCCAGCAGCAGCTGCACGACGGCGGTGTGGCCGCCCTTGGCCGCCTCGATGAGGGTACTGGAGTTGTCCTTCAGCTTGCGGAAGGGGTCGGCGTCGCACGCCAGCAGGAACTTGACCACGTCCGCGTGCCCGCCCGCGCACGCCAGCGACAGCGGCGTGTGGTCGCCGTTCGCCGTCATGCGGTTCACATCGGCGCCCTGAACGTATATAAAATAAGAATACAAAATGTTTATTAACAAAAGCTGATTTTACATCTTAATTAAAATTACAATGTTTATATTTATATAAAGCAAGGATAAATAGAACAATTTCTGAAAAAACACACTCAACATTTGACAGGCATCATTTACATTAAAAATTACATGGCACTTAATAAAACTTTTATGTCTTACTTTTATTTCTCCTTAATTTCTATTATATATTTTTTGATCTTGTATTGGTCTCAACGTGGTTATGACGATGGTGTAAATTTGCCATGATCCTGAACTGATAACATACGGCGGGGATTTAACTTTGAAAAACCTCATCTTAACATTAGACTGCTTAGCTTAAAAAATGATTAAAATCGTTAACATAAACGAAGTGAAACGGTATTATTTTTATTCTATATGATAGTCCGGTATATAAGGAGTTTTAAAATTTGAATGTAGATGGATGTATGACTAGGGGGTGGCCAAAAAAAGAGGGATGGATTTTGTGAAAAATGATATGCATGTTAAAGGAGTAGCACCAGAGTTGACGAATGATAGAGGAGAATGGAAGAAGAAGACATATTGTGCCGACCCCACTTAGAGGGAGATAGGGTAAGAGAATGATGATGATAAGTGCGGTATATAAGCTTCAATTGTAGTAAATTTAATCAATATTGCTCCAGTGATTTAGAAACCGTAACGTTAGAATAGATTGTTTCTTTTCTGTTTCCATAGGAGAACGGAATTTTTTCGGTCGTCCGTCCCCAAAGTAAGTAACTTAATACTTGTGTTTTGGATGACAGACAACTGGTGAATATATACTTCTAAATTTTTTTAAATATATACTTAAATACAAATATACACCCAAGCTCAAAGACCAAAAAATTCATTTATAGAAAATGTTGGCCCTCGGCGGGAATCGAACTCGCGACCCGCGGTGCTGAAGGCAGGGTCACTACCCACTACGCCAACGGGCCAGTATGAGTTAGCACGAACCTTGCCGACGAGGAACTGCACGGTGCACAGGTGTCCCGCGCGGCACGCCTTCATGAGCGGCGTGCGGCCGCCCTCGCTCTCGTGCTCGAGCACGGCGCCCGCACGCAGCAGCACGTCCGCGACGTCCGTGTGCCCGTTCTCGCACGCGTACGTCAGCGCCGTGTCGCCCGTCTGCGTCTGCGCGTGCACGTCCGCGCCCGCTTGGAGCAAGTACCTGAGTCACATGGACGTACTAATTTATTTAACTAATTAATATAACTGCATTTTTCCCACTGTATAACGCAAATACGTTAGTGCCACGAATCAAACTAGATGGCGCTGCATCGAAAAAATGCCCGCTATCGTTTGGTTCGCGGAACTATATATAAGCAACGAGTGGTTTGTGAGAACCCTTCTTTTTTCTCTCTCTTCCCGTGTTGTCGTGTTGACACGGTCGTTCATATGTAATTACATAATAATAATTGTTGGTAAAGCAATAAATCGTGATTCGGATAATGGATAGCTGTGTTATAATTTAATCGGCCGTCAGCAAGTCAAGCAGAATAAGATATGCCTCTGTTTTTAAATTTACTTTAGATAAACTGTGGTTTTTGTAGTTCAAATTCAAATTCAAAATATTCTTTATTCAAGTGGACTGTTTACAGTACTTTTGAATCGTCAAATGTTTTAAAGAAGCTACCACTGATTCGGAAGTTTGCTCCTACCGAGAAGAATCAGCAAGAAACTCGGCGGCTAATCTTTTAAAAAATTATTACAATTTGATGGTTACAAGATAATCGTTGCAGCTGGATGCGTAGCTGACTGCAGTTAAGATAAGCTATCACTCAAATAATCCTCAATAGTATAGTAAGCTTTATGTAGCAACATCGTTTTGAGATAATTTCTAAACTTGTGTAAAGGCAAGTCTAGATAATGTTGAGGAATTTTGTTATAAAAACGTGTACCGAGACCGACAAATGATTTTCGTACCTTTTGGAGGCGTAATCTAGGCGTCATTAGTTTATGTCTGTTTCTTGTATCTCTGTCATACCTATCACTATTTTTACTATACAAGTGAATATTTTTACGTACAAATAGTATATTACTGTAGATGTATTGTGAAGCTACAGTCATAACGCCAATTTCTTTAAACTTTTCCCTAAGAGAATCACGAGGTTTCATATTATAAATACCACGTATAGCTCTTTTTTGCAAAACAAATACCCTGTGAATATCAGCCGCTGTACCCCATGGCATGATTCCATATGACATAATGCTATGAAAATAGGAAAAATAAACAAGTTTTGCAGTGTCAACATCAGTTAATTGTCTAATTTTCCTAACAGCGTAGGCAGCGGAACTTAATTTTCCACATAGGTTTGTTATATGGGGTCCCCATTGGATCTTTGTATCTAAGGTCATTCCTAAAAACACAGTTGTATTTTCTTTCATTAATATTTCATTATTTAATATAACATTTTCTGTTGGTCTGGTTCCATTAAGCAGTGAAAACTCTACGCATTTTGTCTTTTTTGTGTTTAAAAGTAGGTTATTTATGGTAAACCAGTGAGATATTTGAGACAAAGCATTATTCACATCGTCAAGATTTTCCTTATATCTGTCAACCTTAAAAATTAATGATGTATCATCTGCGAATAGTACAATGTCGCAAATACTGGGCACAAAATATGGCAAATCATTAATATATACTAAAAACAAGAAAGGACCTAAGATTGAACCTTGAGGCACGCCCATAACTGTTACTGATCCGGATGACTTGACGTCATTTATACATACTCTTTGTAATCTATTGCAAAGAAAAGATGTAATAAGACTAAGCGCATTATCTTTGATCCCATAATGACGCAGCTTATACACGAGAGTTGTATGTTGGACACAATCGAACGCTTTAGACAAATCGCAGAAAATACCAATAGCGTTCTGCGAATTCTCCCAGGCATCGAAAATGTGTTTCAACAGCCTTGCGCCCGCATCTGTTGTTGATCGACCCCTAGTAAAACCGTACTGCTCAGTATGTAGTAATTTATTCAAATCGAAATGTCTGAGCAGTTGATTGTACATAATTTTTTCAAAAATCTTACTAAGAGTTGGTAATACTGAAATGGGTCTGTAATTATTGGGATCATTTTTATCACCTGATTTAAACAAAGGGACTAATTTACTATATTTCATGAGATCAGGAAATATTCCGGAATCTACAGCTCTATTAAAAATCAAGGCTAGATAGTGTCTAGTAATAGTATAAATAATAAATACATACACCTTTTACATTATGGTAAAATCTCAATCAGCAAAATGTTTCGAGCTATAGAGTCAAAACACCTACTCTTGCAATGACACTGCAATTGGTATTACTTAATAACGAGGTTGCAAAGATTTACATGTAAACTGCATGAAATTATATCTTATTTTTTTAAGTTTTTGCTGAGTTTTTGCTAGTTCTTTTCGGTAGAAGCAATCTTCCGAATCAGTGGGAGCTTCTTCAATATCTTTTGACGATTCCAAAATACTGGAAACATACTACTAGAATACAGAATATTTTGAATTTAAGTTTACGACAATTTTTCGTTGATAAATAACTCACCGAACGAGCTCTAGGTGTCCTTCTTGCGAGGCTTCCATGAGAGGTGTGGAGGCACCCAATTCCGCGTCAGCACCAGCTTTGATAAGGAAGTCGGCTACCTCGAGGAAGCCGCCGCAGCACGCCAGGGTGAGGGCCGTCTCTTGCGTTTCGTCTGTTTGCGCGTTGATTGACGCCCCTTGGCCCAGTAACAATGCCACCATTTCCTCGTGACCTAATAAAGGGTAATACAAATTTTTTCTCATCATCATCATCTTCATTATGCTCCTATAAATACTGTGTTTCGCGAGTTTAGATTCTAAGAAAATTTACGTAGATATCTTTTAACCATGAATTATAGGTCTGCAAAAGCAGCTGCGAAATTTCTCAGCTGGGACCAGAACTTATCTTTGGAATTCTTAAAAGTCTGGTCATACTCACCCTGGATGTTTTTACCACACAATTAATCTCTAGAACAATTGTCCAGGATTAAAACTCGAAAGCGCTAATAAAAGCTTTTAACAGATGATCAGCTCGTAAAGCCTTAGCGTTAAGTAGAACAAACTTATTCAATCTAGCGAGGGCACCTTCTGGGCATTTTGTAATGAATAGGTACATGCTAAACCTAAAGTTCTCAAACACTGGATTGTGCAGAGTGCTTGGAGGTTGAAGAAACACTATGGATATCCATTGTTACTGCTCGGCGCTGATCTATCTATCTCTGTATGAACAGGGATGCCTACCAGTGCAGGATGGGTGGTCAGCTCCTGTATCGGACTATTCCAACCATTTCACCATGTTGGGACACGAATTTCACTGCTGTCCCGGCAATATCACTTGCTTTAATCTACCAGTAGCTTTTACAAACGTGAATATATCCTTGAAGGGGATATTTATTAGGCCCTCTCAGTGTTGATACATAGGCGTGATGCCCTCTTAGGATCGCACTGTTTACGCCCACAGAAGGGGAAGGATTTAGCTGTTGAATGAATCCTACAATTATCGGAGGATCTACATTGAAAGCAACCTGTAAGAACCCAGAACTATAGGCCCAGTACCCCGGGCCTAGAAGCCCTAATAAACAAAGATAGAGAAAAAGAAGATTTTTTAAATCTATTTTTTTTAAAGGGCTTGTTCAATTATGAACATGCCACCCTTAACATGACACTTTACAAAATGCTACAGTCTACGTTTTAGCCCTATTTCAACTAATTTGTACAGCATTCTTGCTTATCGTGATGAAAGAAAAGCAAGAATGCTATTACAAATACCAACATCCATAAGATTGAGCTTGAACTTATCCAAAAATTCAAATTTTTTAGCTTCATTCCGGACACACTCCAATAAAATGTGAACAATATCTTCAGTCTTTCCACACTCTAAGCAACAAGACGTTGAAGTTTTCCTCATTAAATAGCCAAAACTGTTTAGAGGTAAATGTCCGGAACGTAGCCTTAAAGCAGTAACAATGTCCCCCCTGCTCATATCGGCACCTGCAATCCATGAAATTCGTCCTATAGTTGGTTGCATAGTTGAAAGAAGAAATGTTATCTACCTTCCCTAGCCGCCTCCATGAGCGGCGTGTACCCCTCGTCGTTGACCTCCTCGATGTTGGCGCCGCGCTCCAGCAGCAGCATGGCCAGCTCCACGTGTCCGCCGCACGCCGCCAGCGTCAGCGGCGATTCGAAGCTGTCCGTCGGCATGTTCACCTGCACCGATATTTACAATGGCATATGAGTAACTGTTGGCTAGACAGAGATTTTAATCACATACACGGTCGCCTTTCTGTCAGTGTCTTAAGGTAACTTTTCTTTTTCTCTATATTACCCCTATTTAACTTATTGTTCTTTTCCCTTCTGTTACTTAAAAGTTGACTGGAAGAGATCTCTTTTAGGGATATGCCCGCCTTTATACATGTGCTTTTTAATTTTTCTTCCTCTTTTCTAACTATTGTTAGCTTTTGTAAAATTAAATAAAGAGGGTAAGACTAAGATCTTTTTGTACGGGCATTCGGAACACTGCGGGCGCTCGAGGTGGACGAATTGTAGTATCTGGGAGAATTTCAATAAACTAGTTCCAAGTCTTATGAGTGTTTATTATAGTTCAGAAGACGGGATAGTAAAACTATATTACATTCCACGCCGCCACAAATCGGTCTATAAGTACGCATAATCGCAAATAAGGTAAAGTTGATAGTTGTAACGTTAACCCAGGTGAGTGTTTAATTCTATATTTAATAAATAATAAAGTAATCAGAAAAGTATAGTTGAGTGAAGATAATTCAAATTTAACAATTAGAATCTTGGCTTTTATACGTGATCTATTGTAAATATGAATGTTTACTGATATATTAAAGTACCCTCCTTGTACATTATTTTCGCCTGCAATCTCGATGCGTAAAAAAGTTATAGCGATAAGGTACAGCATATTTATGTAAGTTTCAGTGTGATCCAAGTTGTCAAATAGCATGTGTCGAGAACCGACGCCATGTACGCCTCAGCGTGGGCCCGGCAAGGCCGGCGATACCGTTCGCTACGCGATGGGCGGTCCCGATCGCCACGCGGTCGGCTGTCCCGATCGCCACGCGGTCGGCTGTCCCGATCGACACGCGGTCGGCTGTCCCGATCGCCACGCGGTCGGCTGTCCCGAGCGCCACGCGGTCGGCTGTCCCGAGAGCCACGCGGTCGGCTGTCCCGAGCGCCACGCGGTCGGCTGTCCCGATCGCCACGCGGTCGGCTGTCCCGAGCGCCACGCGGTCGGCTGTCCCGAGCGCCACGCGGTCTGCTGTCCCGAGCGCCACGCGGTCTGCTGTCCCGATCGCCACGCGGTCGGCTGTCCCGATCGCCACGCGGTCGGCTGTCCCGATCGCCACGCGGTCGGCTGTCCCGATCGCCACGCGGTTGGCTGTCCCGATCGCCACGCCGTCGGCGGTCCCGATCGCCACGCGGTCAACGGTCCCGTTCGCTACGCAGTCGGCGGCAGCGATCAGGGAGTGCGGAAACTTTGCGGTCACCGCAACACCATTCGGGCGTCAGCGGTTACTACGAGGACATCGACCGGACTTAAGACGAGATAAGCGACAACATTATTCTCTAGTAAGTCGTAATGTGTCCGTTGAAAGTAAATCTAAGCACAGTCAATATATCTAGCTATAGGTATAGGAAGCTTATAAGAATGAAGTCCCCTTTTCAGCTCATGATTTAAATTTGATTCTTGATGAACGTAGTATGCGTCTAAGTGCTCAAGTTGCAAAATATTTAGAACCGGTAGATTTACTTATTTACTTTAAATCGATAAAATTTGATGACATAAAAGAAAAGCGTTCAGTTACTTGTTTTAACTGCGGAGAATTAAGACATCTGAGCTTTTACACTATTTAATTAAGCAATGAAATTACTGGTGTAGTTATGGATGTACACGATGCATTGGAAACATAACTATGTAATTATTGTTAATGATGATTTGTTATGAGTTGGTGTAATTTATGTTTTTGAAATATAACTTGATTAGACTGAAAATGAATTGATTGATGTGTTAGATCTAACGTTAGTTAATTTATATTAAGTTTATAAGACATGAATGAATTTGGATTACCACACATGAGGCCGATAAGCCAACTAATGAGTGTGGTAGTCAGGAGTGATGATAGATGGACGTGTTAGTGCACATGAGGCCGATAAGCCAACTAATGAGTGTGCTAACCGTCTCGGAGAGAATGGTAACGCACATGAGGCCGTTCGGCCAATCTGGAGTGTGTTATTTGACAGGGTTAAATGTGCACATGAGGCCGATAAGCCAAATTATGAGTGCACATACCCGTTGATGATAATGATGATATTGATAATGATGTTGATGATATTGATGATAATGATAATGATGATATTGATAATGATAATGATGATATTGATAATGATGTTAATGATAATGATTATAATAATAATGATGATGTTGAAAATGATGTTAATGATAATGATGATATTGATAATGATGTTGATGATATTGATAATGATGTTGATGATATTGATGATAATGATAATGATGATATTGATAATGATGTTGATGATATTGATGATAATGATGATGATATTGATAATGATGTTAATGATAATGATGATATTGATAATAATGATATTGATAATGATGATGATGATAATGATGTTAATGATAATGATGATGTTGAAAATGATGTTAATGATAATGATGATATTGATAATGATGTTGATGATATTGATAATGATGATAATGATAATGATATTGATATTGATTTGATGATATTGATAATGATAATAAAGATAATGATGATATTGATAATGATGTTGGTGATATTGATAATGATGTTATTGATAATGATGATAGTGATAATGATGTTACTGATGATGATGTTACAAAGAGTTATTTTTTTTGTTTTTTCTTAATTGTAATTACTACATATATAAATTATTTAGATAAAATAATTTTTACTTTTATTGTTATATAATTGGTGGAACAATTTGAATTGTTAGATGGCCGAAACAAATAAGTCTTAAGGTCACGTTTGTGAGTTTGTAAAATAAATGTTTTTCTGCGATAAATATGTATACCCTTTGCTTGACAGCTAGTCTTGATGCGAGTAGTTATGATGAGTCTTCAGATTTACGCTTGTAAACTAAATGTAATTTGCGAGAGGGCTCGCAATGTTCAGAATGGCCGAATGTTAGCTTTTGTAAAATTAAATAAAGAGGGTAAGACTAAGATCTTTTTGTACGGGCATTCGGAACACTGCGGGCGCTCGAGGTGGACGAATTGTAGTATCTGGGAGAATTTCAATAAACTAGTTCCAAGTCTTATGAGTGTTTATTATACTATATGTATAAAAAGGAATAAATAAATAAGGTAAAAAGCTCTGTATATGTACGCAGGTTACTTCACACATTGAGGGTGAGTAGGAAAAAATTAAGTTCGAAAATTGACACTATGTCTTTGTAATATGTGCTGAGTTTTTCTGGTAAAACTTATTTGTCTAATTGATTTGATAATTGCAATTTATCACACGCTTTACGGTGAAGGAAAACATCGTGAGGATATCTGCATATCTCTAAAGAAATATGGAGCTATGTATAACCTACCAATCCGCATTAGAGTAGCGTGGTAGATCCTAGCTCCAAATCTTCTCTCAAAGAACAGAGAGAGGAGGCCTATTCGCAGCAGTGGGATAGTAACAGGCCGCTACTTACTTTTTTACTTTATAAATCTGTTATATTTAGGCACCTTACAGTTATGAAAGCATGATAGCAGAAGTTAATTATTTTGCATTAATCCGGTTGTATAATTGTTTTTTTAATGAAATCTATGCATTACTAAGTGTAGGAAAGTGACATAGTTCTCTCCAAGAACGGAGAGAGGAGGTATATGTCTAGCAGTGGGATAGTAACAGACCGTTATTTTTAACTTTAAGAGTAGAGAAAATAAGTCCAATCACCGCGATAGAGGAGAGAGGCCTATGTCCAGCGGGGGGATAGTAAGGCCCTTAGTTTTAACTTTAAGAGTAGAGAAAATAAGTACAATCACCGCGATAGATACCTGTGCGCCCGAGTCGAGCAGCAGCCGGGCGACCTCGACGTGGCCGTCCATGCTCGCCTCCATGAGCGCGGTGTGCATCTCGTCGGTCTTGTGCTCGCGGTCGGCGCCGGCCGCCAGCAGGAAGCGCACCATGTCCAGGTGGCCCTTGTAGCAGGCCAGCGTCAGCGCGGACTCCTTGAACTCGTTCGAGTGCGTGTTGATGCCCGCGCCGTGCTCCAGCAGGATCTTGGCTACGCCCACGTG
Source organism: Morpho helenor (assembly GCA_029227775.1). Lineage (NCBI taxonomy): Eukaryota > Metazoa > Arthropoda > Insecta > Lepidoptera > Nymphalidae > Morpho > Morpho helenor. The sequence continues at coordinate 14,409,571 of JARGCU010000020.1, read as the reverse complement.
GCCCGCCGACGCCGCCTGCACCCGACATAATGAAGAGATTTAAGTACACATTTAAGAATAAGAAAGACTTTATTTATGTGGCACATTACATCACAGAGAGAAGGGTAACAAGATGACAAAAAAAAATCATAGAATAAGGCGTTACTTTGCGAAGATCCATAATACAAAAGTAATAATAAAATTATTTTGCTATAAATAAATATATGGGACACTTACACACATGCTCGTCCGTCCCCAAAGTAAGTAATTTAATACTTGTGTTATGGGTGACAGACAACTGGTGAATGAATATATACTTATATATTTTTAAATACATAATTAAATATAAATATACACCCAGACTCGAAGACCAACAAATTCATTTTATAGAAAATATTGGCCCTCGGCGGGAATCGAACCCGCGACCCGTAGAGCTGAAGGCAGGGTCACTTACCCACTGCGCCAACGGGCCAGGCTATAATCCGCGATGAAGTAATATAGAAAATATATATAATGCTAAATGTAGAGTGGACAATCGGTTATCTTACCTGATAGATGCAGGATTCGTAAAAAACACATGCACAAACCTCCACCACCGCCACCACAATACACAAGCACTATATACGTTCACTATCACAAACTCAACAATCGTTTCGCCCCGCAACCAAAGCATCATCAGGAGATAGACTCCACGAGCAAACCGCAAAACTACATTTAGCATTATATATATTTTCTATTTTACTTCATCGCGGATTATAGCAAAATAATTTTATTATTACTTTTGTATTATGGATCTCCGCAAAGTAACGCCTAATTCTATAAATTATGTCAACAATAGAGCCGTACGTACCTCCATGAGCGGCGTGTGGCCGTTCTCGTTGTGGTCCTCGACGTTAGCGCCGTTCTCGAGCAGCGCGCGCACGCACTCCTCGTGGCCGCCCGCGCACGCGTACATGAGCGGCGTGTTGCCCGAGCCCGACACTGCGTTCACGTCCGCGCCGTGCGCCACCAGCAGCCGCACGATGTCCACGTGACCCGCGCTCGCCGCCTCCATCAACGGCGTGCAGTCGCCCTGCAAACAAATAAATATAACAACTTAACCTTCACTTACCTCTAATACCAGTGAACTACAATTTAAATGAAATATAAGTCATAAAGACCCAAAGGCCTACGATATAATATTTCCAGCATTTAAATGATATGCAATGATATGATTCATATACTATATCAAATATATGATTCAAAGTACTGCAAAAAATAGTATTTTGCACACATTAGTGAAAATACTATTTTTTTAATAATACGTTAAAAAAAATATCACTACTGTTATTTATCACTTTGGAGCTTTATAAATTTACTTCAACCGCAGATTATAGCGAAATAATATTATCATTGCTTACGCAGTATGGACCTCAAAGTAAATAATTCTATAGATTTTTTTTCCTTTTTTTATTGTTTATAGACGAGCGCTTGACTGTAATCATGCCTGATAGTTAGCAATGACACAGTCTATCTAATTGCGGGGACGCCCGTCGTTGCAGGACGGGTGGTCAGCTCCTATTCTATTCCACCCATAAAGGATGACACAGCCTAACACGCAGCACTCCATTCTCGAGCTATGCGCAACAAAAGTGGAATCAAAGATTACCTAACGTCAGACTCACCTTGATGCCGCGGTCTTCAACGCTCGCGTGCATCGCCAGCAACACCTGCGCGAGTTCGTAGTATCCCGCTGAACACGCGAGGGACAGCAGCGATTCGCCCTCCTCAGTCGTCTCGTGTACTGAGCGGCCCTCGGTGAGGAGCTTGCGGACGGTGCCCACGTCGCCGTCGGAGCACGCCTCTGCGAGAGAGGGCGCGCCGTCCGCACCTACGGACGACGCTACCGTAGGCGTCGTGCCCGTAGCTGTCGACCCGCATTGCGTGCTAGCAATAAAAAATAAAACATCTATACCAAACGCTCCAGCTCTTAATATAACGACTTAATTATAATAGAAGTCAGATAAGATCAAAGCTTCATAAATCATGGTCAGCTATGCGTCTCGACCAAATCGATACGAGAGTCTATGACTCGACCGCTATCGACTCGAGAGACAACATGCTATTCAAATCTCGGATTATAATCATACTAGCTTAACTTTCTATCGGTTCAATCTATAAAATATAAAATATTCATTTCATTATATATGATATAGTCATAAATTTTTTAATAATTTTTGAGAAAGGAACAAAGTATTATAATAAACGAATAGGGTTTGTTAACGGTTGACAGCTACAAATATCAGCTTAGGATATGGTGATAGAGCAATACTAATTTTGGTGCAATTGAAGATTATGGATTAGCTCGGGAGAGCTAACCTATAAAATAAAAAAAACTCTTTTCCTTGGGAATAGACAAAAAACAACGCCACGGATACCACTAGTAAGTAAGTTTATCGTTATTCGAAAACATTTTTATTTTGATATCAGGTAAGTCAGTAAAAAAAAAATGCAGTTATAGCAAAATAATTTCATGCAATATTACTTTTGTATTATGGATCTCCGCAAAGTAACGCTAATTCTATAAATTATATAAAAGCGCAGTTTAAAGAATAAGTAAGAAAGTTTTAAGAATATAAAAGCGCTGTAAGCGCTTCGCATCAATAATCGATTATTGCATTCAAACTGAGAGACGCGTCATTTTGACTGGAATCTCGTATTATCATCGTACTTCTAAACGACGTTATATCTAACATCTTAATGCTCTTATGTAAGACATGGGATGAGATCAAAGCTTTACGAATGATCATCGAAGCTGCGCCTTAAACGCGTCAATACTAGAGTGGAGAACTATGGCGATCGATTTAAAAAGTGTCTCGCAATATCGACTTAATCTTGGCATGTTCTACAATTACTGAACGAATACGGGTCTTTTGCATAAAATTAGAGCGAAATTTGTGATAATAACATCGTTAATGGTTAAATCATTGAATTAATAATTTTTACAAATGGAAACTCTTTTGTCCAAAGTAGGTTTATCATAATAAAATATCATAATGTTTAAAAACTACATCTTAGAATTTAAAAAGCTCCCTACTAAAATACATCTGTATTGTCCCTAAAGCTGAAATTTAATGCTCCTATAAATATTAATCGAAGAGGTTAGCTTCATAAATTATAAGATGATAAAATGTAAAATAGCCCTTATAAAGTCTTTTTATTTTTGCCTGCAATACAGAGCAATCAGATTAAAATATTATTGAAACATACACCGGTATTGAAGTTAAATTAATTGGTAATAGATTCTTTTTTATTCGCAGCGTTCATAATGCTTTAAGGTTAAGACGTAGGTGGAGACGTGATGCGTTCAGTATTCCTGTGCCCTGCGGGTTGCAGTACCGATAAAGTTTCCTAATATAAAAAAGGACATTGAACCCGATCATTGAAACTATTGCATAAATCATTGAGCTTCATAATCAAGGTAATACGCCGTTACTTACGGCTTATCTTGGTGATGGTGGCGGTGGTGCGCAGGGGGCTGGTCGCTCCTCATCCTGGTGAGGGCCGCTGCCGCCTCGTCGAGAGCACACGACACAGATGACGTCAGCCTTCTCAACACCTCCGGGTCTGCTAGGTGCTTGCCTTCGCCTGACAATTTTCCAATGCCTGTGTACAGAGTAAATATCTTAAATTAGAATACCTACCATATAGTAACGTCAATATCAAAAGCTCAAAACACAAATACATTTCACAATTGACTTTATCCATTTTTAAGACCACGTTAAAATAATAGAATCCTGCTGTAAACAGATATCTTTATCACGTTTTTTTTTATTAAGGCTATTTTATTAAGGTTAAGGCTAGCGGCTGGCTACGATCTCGCCTGATGGAAAGCGAAAGATGTAGCCTAAGGTAGACTGTGCTTCCAGTGTAGTGCCTATTCACTCTTTTTTTAAAGTTTTTCAAATCGTAGGAGTCCGGGAAGATAAAGGAAGGAAGGGAATTCCACGTTCCACGGAATACGTTGATGTAATATATATTTCCCATTTGTGCGTCTTAAAACGATGACATGAAAACGATGATATAAAAATAATAAAACCAGTAGTACAGTTTAAAAAAGTATGATTTGTAGCGACAGTGTACAGTATGCGGACGAACATTAAAGGACATGTGTCGTACGTGATAAGAATGTTTTATGTACTCGTCTGAAATCGGTAACTTAAAAAGGTAACCAAAAATTTTACAGTTACTTCGTTATGTTCGTGGCGACCAAATACTATATACCAGAGATGGCGAACCTTTACTTGACAACGTGCCATAAAAAAAATTACTATTTGATTAATGAATGCAAAAATTCAAAAATATTCTTTATTTAAGTAAATTTTTTAACCAGTGCTTTTGAATCGTCAAATCTACTGCTGGTACGGAAAGCTTTCCGAACGAAGGAAAGTTCTTGGCCAGCAAGAAAGTTTCGTCTTCAAACCTAGTAGTCTTTTTATCGTATCATATCCATATTCATATGATAAATGCGATAGTGTGTTTTTCCGTCATGTGTTCACAGTTAATCCGCTGGAGCAATATAAATGAACTTTGGGAGTAATTAAAGCTTGTATGAGAAACTATTTTATAGGAAACTAGCTATGCTTCACCCACGTGAAAATCAATATTTGATAAGGTTTTTTTACCCGCGTAAATCCCGACCCCACGAGAATTCTAATGTAATGTACTATTAACTTAAACCTTCATCAAGAATTGCGCAATCTTTTAGTAAAAACCGTATAAAAATCCGTTGAGTAAATTTTGAGAAAATCGATCATAATATACAGACAGACAGCTTTTCAGGTCTTTGTTTTATAATATGTAAAGACAATCACCCCGTTTTCCTGTCATATCTCTTTAATATTAAAATGAGCTAATCTTGTGTGTATATATGTGTGTCATCTGAATCAGAAACGGCTCCAACGAGTTTCATGAAACTTAGTACGTAGGGGGTTTCGGAAGCAATAAATCGATGTAGCTAGGTTTCATTTAAAAAAATGTTTTATCCTTGTTTTCAGGCATTGAAAACTGCTAAAATATAAATATAATATAGTAAAGGTTATATTAGCTGTCATTTATAAAATTGTAATGTGAAAAGAAAAACATAACAGTTGTAAAAGGTTTAGGTTCACCCTGAAAACCAGCTTTGCAGCATCGCTGCAATCTTTGCGCTGAGGGCGGACCTATATTTGACCATCATTCTATTCCTTATCTTTCCTTTTGTATTTCTTTAATTTGTAAGGTTAGGTCACACAGGTGACCCTATATAATTGAGGATATTTCAACATTTAAGTTACTAGCACATCGTGTCTTAAATATAACAGGATTTATCTTTTAATTGCCATTCGGCAAGCGTGTGTCTGTTATTTCTTACAACAGAGAGAGGTTACAACGATTAAAGTTGTAAAAATGACATGAATAAAATTTAAGCGCCGGACGCTGTGAACTAGACACCGTTATCCTTGAGACTAATATCTCGCCGTTAAAGACGAACGCGCGTTTGAAAACAGATTATTTGTAATCGTCTCGAATAGGTCCAGTTATTTTTTTTTAAATCGACTCTCACACGGACCACGTTAATCATCATCATCCTGCCCTTATCCCACTTCAAGTGGGGTCGGCACAACATGTTATAAAAATGTTGTTAAATGATTTGGCTAGGTATTTTACCAGACCGACTGTCTGCCAGACGTCCACTTACGTTAGTCGCATATAACGACACCTCGTTAAGAAATGGGGGTTGTCTATTCTACTCATCCGGATACCACATAGCGGGCAACTTACTTTAGTCGCCTTTTACGACAACTCGTTAAATATAAATAAATAAAATATATGGGACAGTTACACACACGGTCGCCTGTCCCCAAAGTAAGTAACTTAATACTTGTGTTATGGTAGACAGACAACTGGTGAATATATACTTATATATTTTTAAATACATACTTAAATACAAATATACACCCAGGCTCGAAGACCAACAAATTCATTTATAGAAATTGTTGGCCCTCGGCGGAAATCTAACCCGCGACGCGCGGTTAAGAAATGAGGGTGGTCTATTCTACTCAGCTGGATACCACGCGGCAGGTCAACTTACCTTAGTCGCATTTAAGGACACGTCGGTAAAGAATGAGGGTGGTGGATTCTACTCAGCCGTATATCACACGGCACACGTTAGTGCACGGATATGGTGTTTTTTTTTCAAACCGACAATATATTACGGGCGGTATGCGCAGAAGCTCTACTAGTGTCGGAGAAGGTGTGTTTACTGCAATGTAACTATTAAGTTTGCGTGAAATATATTTAATTTGCATAGCTCAAGTGGCTATTTAGACAACATGTATAAAATGGCTCGATAAAGATGGTGGCAATGTCGCCATTAATATAAAAATTGCCTTTAACAAGGGATCCGACCTAAATCGTGAGATTTAGACTTATGGCCCTTAGTGTGGATGACTGTTTGTAACTGATCTTCTAAGCGTCGAAAGTTAGGCGAGAAGAAGAACCTTGACTATTGTGACGATCTCGACCTTACATGCATATATTGGTAGAGTTATGTACTGAAGTGATAGTATGTTAAGGCAGGTATATAAATAGAAAATATTTGTTTAGTTTTTCGTAATGAGTATTTGATACTCGTTACACTATCTTTCACAAATATCTCAAACAATGTCTCTGAGCAATTACTTTAATTTTCAAAACTAGTTTCCTTGAGTCATTATGCTTGAACAGAATAGAGGAGCCATATTCAAGCCTGTAAGTGAGTGTCACAATATATACCTAATAGGAGGGAAAATAAGTCCTATACTTCATCTATATCACACATAAAAAAGAGACAAAATACAATAACTAAATAAATATATGGAACAATTACACACACGGTCGTCCGTCTCCAAAGTTAGTAACTTAATACTTGTGTTATGGCAGACAGACAACTGGTATATATACTTATATAATTATATATACCAGTAACAATATATACTTATATAATTTGTAAATAGATACTTAAATACAAATATACGCCGTGTGGTATCCGGCTGAATAGAATAGTACCACCCTCATTTCTTACCGAGGTGTCGTAAAAGGCGACTGAGGTAAGTCGACCCGCCGTGTGGTATCCGGCTGAGTAGAATAGACCAACCTCATTTCTTACCGAGGTGTCGTAAAAGGCGACTAAGGTAAGTTGACCCACCGTGTGGTATCCGGTTTAGTAGAATAGACCACCCTCTTTCTTACCGAGGTGTCGTAAAATACGACAGAGGTAAGTTGACGTCAGGCAGGCGGCCGGTCTGAAAAACGCAGCCAAATCATGTGACAGCATGTTTATAACATGTTGTGCCGACCCCACTTAGAGTGGGATAAGGGCAGGAAGATGATGATGATGACTTAAATACAAATATACACCCATATACAGAGATAGATAGATACACCCTTCATTTGATTTCTCTTTATTATTAATAGGGCAAATTTTAAGCTTGCTTTCCCACTCTATTATAATAACTCTATGGGCAGTTCGCGCCACTTTATGCATCACTTTTTGTTATAGAGTAATAGTTCTTAATAACTAAGAATGATTTGATCTATATCAATACTTATTATAAAACAAAATCCCCAAAATCTGTCTGTCTGTATATAATCGATTTTCTCAAAATCTACTAAACGGATCTCTTCATCTGGAAGGTCACAGTACATTGTATTAGGTTTACAGTACATTGTATTGAACAATTCGCGCGGTTGTAAAAACTCGCTTCCTAGGAATCTTACTCGCTTTTCACGCCCCGTGTAAACCAGCAGAGTTACACTAAAATAATGTACTAGAGAATTGTAGATTTACAACACTACAAAAAATTCCGCGACAGCGTGTGTCTATTTCTTATAGTTAACTCAGTATATCTACGTTTTTGTTCAAAATTTGAATTTGAGAAAAACTTGTGATACTCAATTCCACGCGATCGGAACCACTGGGACAAATAGTCTCCTATAATTGGTAATACATAGTTATTTTTAAAATATATAGGCTATTTGTTGGATTATTTACTATGTAATGTTGTTGGAGATCCGAATAAATAAAAAAAAAATTAATAATAAAGCATCGATTAACCAAGACCAAAATCCGCATAATATGGCGACAGCTGATTTAATCCAGACTACGTTTTGAAAACCAGTAAGGGTTTGCGGTTCGTATAGAAGCAGTCTTATTAATAAATGTCAATTAAAAGCGGACTGACATTTGAAAAAATTACCTATGTTTAAGCTCGCAACATTGCTGCAACGGCCTTCAAGGGGATTTTGAATGTGCATAGTAGACATAATACATAAATGCATATAAATTTAGACCTTATACTCGTAGTTTTAAGAATTAAATTAAACAGTTAAGATATCATGACGTCATAGTATAACGTCTAGTACACAAATAAATGTTACTACTAACTTTTAATTGATAACAGAATTAATTAGGTTTTGCGTAGTATAAACTGTTTTAATAACGTTGTTGTCACTGTCTGGGAAACAATTTTTTTTTATTGCTTCACTAGCTAGTGTCCACGCCTTTCTCTGCGTGGACCGAAGTAAAAAAAAGTAAAACAAGTAGTAGTCTATGTATGAATTTCTGTGCGTAATATTATTTCAATTTAATACGAGCTTTCGGTGAAGGAAAACATCGCGAGGAAACCTGTACGCCTACGTTTTATTTTACTTAAACTCCGGTAATATAAGTCGTATTATGTCTCAGCATATGCAAATATGCAATGCGAACTTAAATTCAAAATATTCTTTATTCAAGTAAACTTGTAAACAAGTGCTTTTGAATCGTCAACTTCACTGCTGGTTCGGAAAGCTGTTCCTACCGAGAAGAGCCAGCAAAAATCTCGGCGGTTTTTTTTTTTAATATACTCCTTATTAGTAATAACATTTACTTATTACTATCTTGTACAGGGTCGAAGAGTAGCTATATCCAATTCCCGTTATATATACCACCCTCGCTATGCAAAGGTTTTTCTGTAGGAATAAACAAACAAAACTAAACATTTAATCGTACAATTATCTCTTTGATTTCTTCGAAGACATCATGATAAGAACACACTAGTGGGAATAGACATATCGGGTCAAGGGTCGAAACCGCAAATATCAAAAGAAAACTTCATTACGAATTTGTTGTTTTTTATTATTCAACAAGTATCTTTATCTTTAATATTTAAATGAGTTAATCTTGTATGTATATATATATATATTTTTTCGGAATCTCGAAAACGGCTCCAACGATTTTCCTGAAATTCAGCATGTCGTTTTATCCCTGTTTTTAGGCTCTAAAATTTTTTTGAAATTTACGTTGAATACAATCACAATTTTTCGCTGTCAAACGTAAAGTCATGGTAGTTCATTAGGGGAACGGGCGGTTAAGAGAAGTCAAAATCCTAGGATCGAGCCCCACCTGCCCTATTATATTTTCATTTTTCTTTTCAATTTTTTTTTACCTCATTTTAAAAATTACCGAGCAAGGCACAGTCACCCAGGTACTTAACATTAATGGTCTCCTCTCTCATATTGTTGAGAAGAGAGAACTTAAACCTACCACGCTGCTCCAATGCGTATTGGTAGGTTATACATGTCTCTGGAATTATACAGACATATGGACATGTATGTGCATGTATGTATGTATAATGATGTTTCCATTCACAATAAAACGCACGATTAATAATAACTACTAATCAAGTATAGACGTTTAAGTACAGAACTCAAAGAGCATCACTGGGGTTAGAACCCTTGAACACGTGGTAACAGTGTGCTTAGTGCGAGTTTTTTCAACCTACTCGAACGCGTTAATGCGAATTTGTATGACGATACAAAGCGACATCTAGTGACGGCCGTTGCAACGCCATACAAATTGGCGTTACGCTAACGCCAGTAGACAAAAAAAATCGCACTCAGCACACAGGTTTCACAGTTCGTTCATTACGCTTTTAAGTAATGTTTAAATTTCTAATTTAAAAGCGATCCACAGCTTTGTTCCGGATTTGTTACGTAATATTTAAAATAGTGATTTAAGTAACCAGTCGCTGATAGTTAATCTCTAAGCGAACGTAAACTTGCAAGTTACCAAAATTTTTCATCGCCAGCTTTATCTGTGTTAGTTATCTTAGTGACGGTAAATATTAGAAGGGCATGAGGCAATGCTACCTGCTTCACTAAATTCGTTGGCAATGAAGGTTTGCTCGTATTGGCTTATATTAGACCAACAGATGAACCAGTTAAAACACCGGTAGGTTTTAAACTTTCGCGATTCATACCAATTATTATATAAACAGTACCTTTTCCGCGCTACTTCGTTCGCATCGAGTGTTGTTGATAATAGATGTCGCTTCTCAATGTCATCCTTTCCCTGTAGAATTAACAGGATTTTTATAGCCGATATGTTAACCCCGGTGTATAAGGAATAATTGTGCCAAATTTCATCGATATTGGTTCAGCGGATACAGCCGTGAAAGAGTGACAAACATACATCCATACTCCCAAACTTTCGCATTTATAATATTAGTAGGAAGGATATGGGCCACATCGCGACAAAATCGAGTTACATTTGTACAAGGTTCGACATTACGGCAAAGTTGCATCCACCGTGGTCACGAAATGACTGAGCGCCGAGGCGTCTTCATTTCCGAGTACTACAGTCATTATTTTGTTCATCTACCCTCACTCGAACCGCACAACAGTTTGTGAATGAACCTTATACAAAGGTAACTCGATTTTATCCCGATGTTACCCGTATGTTTATATCATAATCAGTTAAAACACCGACTGAAGAACATAGCTTTACTAAAATCGTCACGTAAGCTTTTTCATTACAAGCCTCCTTAGACTCATTTAAGACTTATTGCAAATAATATTACAGAATACCATTCACAATATTTTCTGTCTAGATATTTGTATAGCACAATTGGCAAATATGTTGCAATTGAGATCTTGTTTTCGCATTTTATAAGAATTCAGTCGTCGTCGTCTTAAAATACGTAGTCAAATCTTGACAACATGTATATTTATAACATTTTGTGCGGACCCCACAAGAGTAGGATGAAAGTGCCTAATATTAAATTAGGTAACTATTTTGTATTTAGTTTTAACAAAAGGTTCAAGTCGTGTTTTCCTCAATACGATTGTACTATCATTATTATATTATTATATTAATCTTGTACCTAGTACAACAGTAATAATGAAATTATTTTGCTATGATCCGCGATGAAATTCATTGAAAAATTCATCGCGGATTATAGCAAAATAATTTAATTATTACTTTTGTATTATGGATCTCCGCAAAGTAACGCCTACTTATATAGATTACTTGTACCTAGTATAAAATTTATGTAACAATCACTGGTAAACCTTAATAAATAAAATAAAATATTTACGAAATTTGTCGCCATTATAAATTAACCAGCTTAGTATCCATTTAAATATGTGAATAAAATTGAATACATTCAATTTAACTGTAACTGCGTATTTAAACACCTGCCGAGTCACTTGCAAGTGTTTTAATATATTAAAATTTTGTACATCGCAGTTTGGGGAACCGATTTTAGGCGAAACAAAATTAGAATTTTAACTTGATTCATGAATACAGTCCATACCTTCATATAGATCATCATCCTCCTGCCCCTATCCCACTCTAAGTGGGGTCGGCACAACATGTTATAAAGATGCTTTCACATGATTTGGTTGCATTTTTATGACCGCCTGCTTGACGTCAACTTACCTTAGTCGTATTTTACGACACCTCGGAAAGAAATGAGGTTGGTCAATTCTACTCAGCCGCATACCATACGGCGCGTCGACTTACCTTAGTCGCCTTTTACGACACCTCGGTAAGAAATGAGGGTGGTCTATTCTACTCAGCCGGATACCACACATCTCGTATGTCAACACGCAGCTCATTTTTTATGTTCCCTTTTACGACACCTCAGTAAGTGATATTGATGATTACATGGCTACCCATACATTCATATAGATATGAACTACAAATTTCTCGACCCTAGCCTAAGCGAACTATTTACGGAAGATCGATAGAAAACAATATCAAAGCAAGCACAAATATATAGAACAATTACATTCACGGTCGTCCGTCTTCTGAGTAACTTAACACGAGTAATGGGGTGATAGTCAACTGATAAATGTATACATACATACTATTATATAAATACTTAAATACATGTACACACCAGATACTAAGAACCAACAAATTAATTTTAGAAAATGTTCATCCTCAGCGTTAATCGAACTGCCTACCCGCGGAGCTGAAGGCATGATCACTGCCCCCTGTGCCAACGCGAAATTCCAAGTTGGAACCTATTACGAAAATAAGCCTCTTGTTGTGACAAGCTACAGTAAGTGCCATGAGCAACTTTTAATTCGATAGTAAAAGGCAGGTAACTTAAGGCTATGTGGAGATGAGATGTGGAAATTACGATATCTAATTAGTGTTCTAAATGCATCTTTTCTCCTCTCCGCTATAGTGGAAATCTGGGCTTATACACAGTAACAAAGTCGCGCGCAGTAGCCAGTACAAATGTTATATGCAGCACATGCATATTGTATTCACTAAAGTAACGACCTATTACTATCCCACTGCTCGGCAAAGGCCTCCTGTATCCGTTTTGGAGCGAAGGATTGGAACTAAGACCTACTACGCTGCTCCAGTGCGGATTGGTAGTTTCCTAAAGATGTTTTCCTTCACTGAAAAGCGTTTGATAAATTGCAATGATCAATTAGACACATAAATTTAAGTATAAAAACTCATTGGCGTCTGCCCGGGTTTGACCCCAGGATCGTCTCTAAAGATTCGCAAGCTCGCACCGCTGGGCTATTACAGCTGTGTTCGCTAATAGTTGTCTAATTAAAAACGAACTTTGGATTTATTTCGCTGAAGTTTCATTTAATTGCATGTCTAGTTAGTAGGAAACGAATAAGTAATCGTTAGTAACTGACAAACAAGGCACATCTTTTCTTTTAATTAGACATCCAGGTCACAGTTAAAAAACAGTGTCTCGACATTGCGATAGTCTGCCGACGATGTGACGAGTTTCATTCACAAGCAAAACGTAAACAACTTTCGGCGAGAACGCTGCGACATGCCACATATTTATATCAATACATAAACTATAAACGTGTCTCTCTCTAAACGGCGACAGTATTGCGACATAGTGACCAGATTCATTTATGAGCAAAACTTAAAAGGCTATCAACGCGTCCGCTACAACATGCGATACATCTATATACATAAAATATAAACGTGTCTCTTCTGGATGGCGACAGTATTGCGACATTTTGACTAGTTTCATTGATGAGCAAAACGTATAAGACTCGCAACGCGTCCGCTAGAACATGCGATGCATTCATATACATAAACTATAAACGTGTCTCTTCTAGACGGCGACAGTATTGCGACATTGTGACGAGATTCATTGATGAGCAAAACGTAAACGACTCGCGGCGCGTCCGCTGGAATACGCAACGTGTTTATATACATCCATATAATATGAACGTGTATACACGCTGAGATACTCTCGCGACATTGTGACGAGTTTCATTGAGGAGTAAAACGTAAATGACTCACGGTGCGTTCGCAGTGCGAGTTTTTTTATCCTACTCGATCGCGTTAGCGTACCACCAATTTATTTGGCGCTGGAACAGCGGTAACTAGATGTCGCTGTTGTAGCTTCATCAAATACAAATTGGAGTTACGCTAACGCATTCGAGTTAAAAAAACCTCTCACTAAGCACAATACATTTGACGCGCGCCCGTTACGCTATCGTGACGAACTTACGGCGCGCACGTTACACTATCGCGACGTACTTGCGGCGTGCACGTTACGCTACTTCGACGCATTCTCGTTGTGCCCGTTGTGATATTGACGCTATAATTGTCATCACGTAGGGATTACCTGACGATATTACAGCCAACTTTCTGCGATACACTAATTTGTGTAGGTGATGTTTAAGAATGCTTTGGCATCTATAAATTATCTATAATAATTTATCTGCTCAGTTCATATTTACAACTGATCATTTTATAAAACGATTTTTGAAGGGAAGCATCTTGATAGAACCTACATATTCCTATAGAACATTCAGGATATATTTAGCTTATACTATAAGTGTATTGAAAGGCATTATTAAATCCAATCAAACACAAGAAAGTTTTACCAAATTTAGTGTTACAAGCCCCATTGAATCGTCACAGATAATGTAAACTATTTTAGAATGTTGCTCTTTTCAAGAAATGCAAGCAAGTATTGGTGGTTAGAAATGACTTTTTTTATTGCATGAAACAACAAAAAAACACGTAAAATCATAGAAATTTCATTAGCAAAGTTACCATAGCTTATTTTTAGCCCTCTTCGTCCTTAAAATTAAACATCGCTCTGATTGCGAAAGTATTGGACGAACATTTTGCAGGCTTCCTTTTGTGTGATGTTTTGATTTGCATAACTGTTTGGAAGGAAACAATTTATTTTTTTTCCCCAATTTTGTATATCAATAACTGTTTTGCAATATAAAAAGGTAATATTTATCAAATGAATATTTTGCAAAACTAAACTGAAAATAAAAGACAAACTTGCTTTACTTTGATTTGAGATTCCTTAATTAGATTCAAATAACTGTTACACGGTATTTCAGAACATATACCATAATTTTAATCTACGAACTTGTGCAATATTCATATTCCGTTTGTTTAGACCGAAATAAAAAGCCGGGCGAACGTTGAGAATGTATATCCTAACTACATTTTTTACTGTTCCCGAAGGAAAAACCGAGAATTTTATAACCCCCATACTAGTTCGATATACAAGATTTCATTGTACAAAAGTTCATTAATATTGCTCCAGCGGATTGGTTGTGTAACAGTAACAGTGGCTATTATAAAATTACTAGATGTGCTCGCGGTTTCGCCCGAGTGATAATCAGTATGTCACAAAAAAATTCTCGCTTAAATCCCTATCCTGTGGAATTGATTCGTAATTCACTATTGCCTTGAACCTTCCTCAACAATTGCACTACCTTTTGTAAATAACCTTATAAAATTCTGTTCAATATATTTTCAAAAAAAAACGGTCACCTTCAGACAGTTTTTGGGGACTTAGTTTTATAATATGTACTAGCGGCCTGCCCATGCTTCGCACGGGTATAACAAATATATCCCATGTCACTCAGTGTAAAAAAAAACGATTAAAATCGATCCAGTAGTTTTGATTTATTCATTACTGCCCGTGGCCCGCAAGCGTTAAATTTGGACAAAAACAATTTCCTCTCACTATACTAAGACGATTTCCTGCTATCTTTGGAATATCTAAACTCATATAGTACATTTTTACTTCTTTACTTTTACACTTTACCTATGTATTTTATTTTTACAATTAATTACAGAATGTCTTTAAACAAACTTTTAAAAGATTCGAAGTGCTATAGGGTGAAGCGCGGCGTCCTCACGGCATTTTAAATCTGTAATATCTCGGAAAATGTTCTCTTAAATTACATACTGTAAACGGCCATATTGACCTATATTAAATCAACAATTTATTTAAGGTACTTAATTGCATAAGGATTAATGTTGTATTGTATAAAAATTGCTTTGAACATAAGGCATTATTTTTCGTAAAAAGTATATGACAAAAAATGCTTTTGTGGGTTATCCATAAGAGATAGACATATACCATCGCGGACTTTTCTGTAGACCTTTTCAAGGCGTACAAATACTTAGTACATCATTTTGATAAATCTCGTAGGGTTTAGCCTGCGTTTGCAATGTAAGAGGACAAAAATGTAATTATTTACAGAAACCTCAAAAATTACAGTATTTCTCTACTCCGTATTGAATTTTATTATACGTACAAACCTTCCTTTTGAATCACTCTATCTATTAAAAAAAACCGCATCAAAATCGGTTGCGTAGTTTTAAAGTTTTATGCGTACATACGGAAATATGGACTTTGTTTTATAATATGTAGTGATAATGTATTGTAAACCGAATAACTTAGTTTTATAATATGTATAGATAATGTATTGTAAACCGAATAGGTACGCTTAGTATCAAACACGCAAAATTAATGTTTTGTGGCAAATTGTAATAAACTATAGCGTAGCGCCTACAAAACTCATGTGTTAATGAGACTTATAACTTGGAAGAACAAGAAAACACTAGTTTTTATATTTTTGAATTTAAACTATCGTGAGTGATATTCATAATTAATGTATAGAAACCGGCTATACTCCCATATTATTTTTCGGATGATCCCGACTAGTTTCAAACCCATACGGCTCTTATTCGTGAGCTCTTTACGCGGGGTTCCCGAGAGCAGTTCCCGCCGCGATAATGAAACTAGACGGACTCATCCGATAAAATGAGACGCTAGTATAGCCGGTTTCTATACATTAATTTTTAAATTAGTTCGTACTATGATCTCATATATGGCATTGGAATTAGGATTAAAATATAGCTATCAAACTAATTTCAGCCTAATTTGGAATTGGGTCACTTTAATACTAAGTGTGCGAGGGGAATTCCAACACTTATTATTATTATTATTTATTTATTATTGTCTATGGATTTAAGTGTGATTTAGTCGTGGCCATCTGTTAGTATTTCAGAACATACATGATCGCTGAAAGTAGGTATTTTCAATATTGCTGTATCGTTATCGCAATTTGCATAAATTGTAAACACAATGGGCAGTATCCAAGGGCACGATGATATGACCCTAATGAAATGCTTAAAAAATCATTTTAGAATATAAAATAAATAAATAACCATCGTGTAGTATTCGGCTGAGTAGAATAGACCACCCTCATTTCTTAACGAGGCGTCGTTAAATGCGACTAAGATAAGTTGATCCACCGTGTGGTATCCAGTTTCGTAGACTAGACCACTCTCTTTCTTATTGAGGTGTGGTACAATTGTATCAAGGTAATTTGACTTTTTTTTTTTTTTGGTAATTTGACGTTAGGCAGGCGACCGGTCGTAAAATACGTAGCGAAATAATGCGACATGTTTATAACATGTTATGCCGACCCCACTTATAGTGGGATAAGGGCAGGAGGATGATGACGTATAGGATTGAATTAAATTGTTTCAACTTGAACCATAGACTGCTTATCGCGTTCTGCGTACGAAAAAATGCTAAACCTGCAAATTTACATACAAAGACACTCAGAAGCACCTATTTAAAGTCGACGCGAATGTGTAATTGGGCATGTGTGTAAAATTAATGTTCTACTGATATTATCGATAATTAATTTTGGATTTTGAATAGCGTAATTATCCTTATACCAATAATTATCATAAGTGACAAAGGAAGTTATAATATATAAATATATGGGATACTTACACACACGGTCGTCCGTCCCCAAAGTAAGTAACTTAATACTTGTGTTATGGGTGACAGACAACTGGTGAATATATACTTATATTTTTATAAAATAAATACTTAAATAGAAATATACACCCAGGCTCAAAGACCAACAAATTCATTTATAGAAAATGTTAGCCCTCGGCGACCCGCGGAGTTGAAGGCAGGGTCACTACCCACTGCTCCAACGGGCCAGTCGAAAGGAACTTATAACAAACAAAGGAAGTTATAGTTTTATTCTCACTCACTCAGAGATACTCCGAGCTCAGCTCTCCATTGATTTTGGCTATTATTAGGAGGCCCATAATCAGCGACAAAATAAAGTAACCTTTAAACTAGAAACATATAAACCTTAATATCCGGGTGACAGAGCCTTGTTCGGTATATTTTTAAAGGTCTGAAATAAATGCAATTAAAAAAATAAAAAAGAAAGGAAGCGCTGATTATGATGATTCCCAACTGAACTATCACAACTTTACAAATGACAGCAAAATTAACCTTTGTGTTCTATTTATATTTTAGCAGTTTTTTAATGCCTGAAAACAGGAATAAAACATTTTTTTTTTAATAAAACCGAGCTAGATCAATTTATCTCCCCCCTCTATATCCTAAATTTTATGAAAAAGTTGGAGCTGCTTCCGAAATTCAGATTATATATAACACGAAGGAGAAACAGTCACATGTACCATGTGTAAGTATAGGAAATGTGACTTTATATTGAATGGGGCGATCTACAAGATAAGCTATTAAATATTAAAGAAAAGATACACATGCCTATACTTCTTCACGAAAGCGGACAGTTACATCATCGCTAATACACAATTTGAATTTTATTTTGGATTTTTTTATGAGCCGTGACGTCACTCTCTTTGAATTGACTGGTTTTTTTTAACATTTGTATTGTATCTCTGTTACATTACATATAACTATTATATATATAATACTAGCTTTTATCCGCGACTTTGTTCGCGTGGACAGTTGTCGTGTGATTGGTCGGTAATAGATGGCGTTTTTCAATGTCTTCCTATTGATGTAGAATTAAGAGGATTTCTATAGACTATATTCCAGTATATAAGAAATAATTTGGCAAAATTTCATCGATATTGATTCAGTAGAGTCGCCGTGAAAGAGTAACAACATCACATCCATACTCACAAACTTTTGCATTTATAATAGCCGGATACCACACTGCGTGTCGACTTACTTCAATCGCCTTTTACGACACCTCGGTAAGAATTGAGGGTGGTCTATTCTACTTAGCCGGATACAACAAAGTATAATAAAACAACTTCATTATCGCATTTATAATATAACAAGCTACTCGGTCATATCTACTATGTTGACTGATTACTAATATGATGAATGACTGGCCCGTTGGCGCAATGGGTAGTGAACCTTCAGCTCCGCGGATAGCGGGTTCGATTCCCGCCGAGGGCAACATTTTCTATAAATGAATTTGTTGGTCTTCGAGTCTGGGTGTATATTTGTATTTACCAGTTGTCTCTCACCCATAACACAAGTATTAAATTTTCTTACTATGGGGACGGACGACCGTGTGTGTAAGTGTCCCATATATTTATTTATTTATTAATTATGTTAAAATACTCGATACAATCGATATTACGATCGATGTTTTGTTTATTGAATGGTCTAGTTCTAACTCAAGCACCGTTTTTTTTTAATCGGCCTTTTAATAAGGCAAATGCAGTCTGACCTTTCAACCCGTTAGGGTTAGAATTAATTATGCCTTAGGTTATCGATTATTATTCGATGTTAGTAATTATACAACAATGTTGGTCATTCCTCGACTAATTGATATTTTGTTATGATAACAATTTTTTTACACAGACGCGCCGTTGAAGCTATATTTTTACTACTATTGTTTTGACTATATATTAGCGTTTATTTATAATCGTTTACATTCTTTTGAATTATCATGTAAATGATATTTACAACCCACCATATGACTGTGTAAAAGCTGTGATGGCCTAGCGGTGCGACCGTGTGAATCTCTAGAGACGATCATGGGTTCAAACCCGGGCAGACACCAATGAGTTTTTCTAGTAAAACTTATGTGTCTAATTGATAATTGCAATTTATCACACGCTTTTCGGTGAAGGAAAACATCGTGAGGAAACCTGCATATCTCTAGAGAATTCTGGAGATATGTGTAACCTACCAATCCGCATTGGAGCAGCGTGGTAGGTCTTAGCTCCAATCCTTCTCTCAAAAAACGGAGAGAAGAGCCCTATGCCCAGCAGTGGGATAGTAACAGGCCGCTACTTACTTATATGACTGTAATTCTCATTGGCCGGTTTTACCGCATAGTTTTCTTTTACCCTATATTAATGATAAAATGCTTGGATTTGAAAATCTTTTCAACTTCGTACATGACTAATGTAATTAATCTAATAATGTATATTGAAAATATTTAAAAGATTGGCCGCCGAGTTTCTTTCTGGTTCTTTTTTTTTATTGATGATTAGGCGAGCGCTTGACTGCAATCATGCCTGATGGTAAGCGATGATGCAGTCTAAGATGAAGCGCGCTTGCCTAGAAGATGCCTACTTTTGCTTTAAAGAGACCCATATCGAATGAAGTGGGAAATATTGATACCGGAAGAGAATTCCATTTCCTTGTGTTAGCTATTCCAATATTTGTCTATTCCCATCTTTGTATATTTGTCTATAACTACACCCAAAATAATAGAGGAGACTATGGAAAAGCCGAGAGGCGGCCATGTTTTTGCGCGAGCTGTCAGGGAGGGAATATACGTAAAAGCGAGAAAACTAATAGATGTGATATACAATTAAATTGTTATAAAGTTAAATAAATGAGTGATACAGGGCTGGACGTATTTTACTATATCTACTTATTATCAAGAGAGGACTTTCTAACACTTGCTGTGCGCAACAAAAAAGAGGACGCGAAGCGCTCCGTGCGCCTTCGTGGGAGATCGATGACGTAAGGATGGAAATTCCCCCGGTGTCTAGCAGTGCCATAATAGAAAAGCGATGGAGGAACAAGGTTATGGAGAGCCTCAACACACTTCCTCTTTGGTTCTTCTCGGTATGGGCAACATTCCGAACCAGTAGTAAAGTAACGGCCTGTTACTATCGCACTGCTGAGCACAGGCTCTTCCGTTTCTGGAGAGAAGGATTGAAGCTAACACCTACCACGCTGCTCCAATGCGGATTGGTAGGTTGAACCAGTAGCTTCATCAAATTAATTCATCCTTGAAGAATGTGCTTTTAAAAGCTTACTTGAATATAGATTATTTCGATTTCATTCGCTTTATGGACATAACTGTTAGAGCTCTTCTTCTCAATAAACTATAAGAATGGAAAAATAGTGAAAATATCTATTACAGTTATATTGATAAAGATAAATAATAAAAAATACATATATATATTTTGGTAAGTTATCATTTAGACAATGCTAGAACCTCCCACCTTGACCTTTTCGCACAGTAGCAGAGACACTCGCCGCTTTACTGAAATCAATAGTAAATCCTCACGTTCAAGAGAACTATGGAATGAATGAAATTCAATATAAAAAATTCCAATATACATCATACTTCCGATATTTAATCAGTCAATGTTCTATCGAAATTCTATCAAAATAACATACTCTAATCAACATTTAACACGATGTGACTTTCGTCTGACCTGCACAACCTTCAAGTAATGATACTACCTGCCTACTTAACAATGTTTTTCGCATAGATATTACATACTTAGATAATATTTACAATGGCATATTAAATACATCGCGATTGAAACTTGTTACAAAAGACTAAGTGCCGATATGAGCAGGAGGGACATTGTTACTGCTTTAAGGCTTTTTTTTAAATAGGAAAAAAACCCTTATGCGTGTGTGGTGGACGGTTATGTCGGACTCGCACCGACTAAAATAAGCTGTGTGCTCCACTACGCTGCTATTGGCGGGGATAGGGTACCGCCAGACCAGAGTGCGCCACCTCTGGGTCGGGGCCTCTCTGTAAGTAGCCCCTCCCTCCGCTGGACGATGCATCGGGAGCACCAGATGCATCGAACGCCTCGGGGACCTAACGCCAGTGAGCGTCCGATAAACCCCGTTCGGTTCGCTCCGTCGCATGCCGCCCCGTTAGGACGGCATGCGACGGACTTCGGCGAGTCGCCTGATTGCTTTAAGGCTACGTTCCGGACATTTACCTCTAAACAGTTTTGGCTATTTTATGAGGAAAACGTCAACGTCTTGTTGCTTAGAGTATGGAAAGACTGAAGATATTCTTCACATTTTATTGGAGTGTGTCCGGAATGAAGCTGAAAGATTTAAAAGTTCAAGCTCAAACTCATGGATGTTGGTATTTGTAATAGCATTCTTGCTTTTCCTTCATCACGACATGCAAGAATGCTGTACAAATTATTTAAAATAGGGCTAACACGTAGACTGTAGCATTTTGTGTCATGTTAAGGGTGGCATGTTCATAATTGAACAAGCCCTTTAAAAACAATAGAATAAAAAAAAGCTAAGTGAATTGTGCGAATGATTTCTTACCAAGGTGTCGTAAAAGACGACTAAGATAAGTTGACCCACCGTGTGGTATCCCGGTTAAGTACAATAGACTACCCTCTTTCTTATCGAGGTGTCGTAAAAGGCGACTAAGGTAACTTGACGTCAGGCAAGCGGCCGGTCGGAAAATACGTAACCAAATCATGTGATAACATGTTTATAACATGTTTTGCCCACAGAAAACCCACAGGAATAAGGACAGGAGGAGAAACAGTTAATTATTTTTTTTTAAAAGGTTAATTTTATTTGGTTCACTGCGCTACAGTTATTACTAGTACAGATATCAGCGTTATTCTACCTAAGATAACCAACAAACATAGCTTAGATGAAAATGTACATTAATATTAAGTACCTATATTGCCTGTTATTATAAATTACATGTAATAAATAAATAAAACATTAAGTATGCTAATAACAGACTGTAAACAACAAATATGGCGGCTGGTTGTAGAGGGGGAAAAAAACTTTAAAACCGTCGAGGTAAAAGTCGCTTTGGTCTTAGATGGTCGTGAACTTTGTGGCGTAATGGTGACGTAATTCGCTTAATAAAAAAAAATCTTCACAGTTCAATTAAAATCTATTAAAGCTAGAGTTATAAAATACTATGAGCAACATGACAATGCTGTCTAATCAAGTATAAGTCTTAAGTAATATTTATTTTATTTATATTTTGTTGCTCTTTCGTGGCATTCCCCGCCTATCGCATGGAAAGAAAATCCTGGAAGACTTCCCTTATAGGGATAAGTCCGCCTTTGTACAATTTTTATTTTATATATATTTCTGTGTCATGTATGATTTTTTTATACTTTTGTACAATAAAAAAATTAAACAAACATAAAATCAAAGTTTTGGGTAACTCCGTAAGACTAAACACGCATCCCAAATATTTGTTTGCCATTTTCACGTGTCCATCCCAAGACATCAAAAACACGTTGTATGGACACGTGTCTGTTAACAAATGTATTTGAACAAAAAGCCCTTATCAAGGCTATATATCCATACTAATATTGTAAATACATCATCCTCCTGCCCTTATCCCACAACATGTTATAAACATGTTGTCACATTATTTGGCTACGTATCTTACGACCGGACGCTTTCCTGACGTCAACTTACCTTAGTCGTATTTTACGACATCTCGGTCAGAAAAATGGTGATCTATTCTACTCAACCGGATATAACACGGCAGCTCGACCTACCTTAGTCGCCTATAACGTCACCTCCGTAAGAAATGAGGCAGGTCTACTCAGCCGGATGCCACACAGCGGATTGACTTACCTTAGTCGTCTTTTACGACACCTCGGTAAGAAATGACGGTGGTCTATTCTCCTCAGCCGGATACCACACGGCGTTTATAAATACGACAATCTGTATATATTTTTGTTAAAAAACCGAGCTAACTTATAACATAAATAAACCCCGTTTTTCTTTTTTGCAATAGGAAAAATCACATATTACATAAGTGAGAGTAACAAGCGAAGTCGCAAGTACGTATTGTATTCACTATATTCAAAAACGACATGTTACTATCCTACTTCTAGGCTTTTTCTCTCCTTTTTTGGAGAAGATTAAATTAAGGACATAAGTTTTAACTGATTATGTTATTGGTACGGGCATGGGATTTGTGACACTTTTCACCGTTCGGCTATCACAGTTCTGGTTTATCCTATATCATAAATTTTTAACATTTATCTATCTGTTATATTGAAGAATTATTTTGAAAGAGTCAATAAAATTAAATCGCAAACATCTTATTTAAGAATACTAAATAGGTATAACATTTTCGTTGCTCAACGAGTTGACTATTGCTTGACGGTCATTCTATACGCTTTTACTTTGTACAGACCCACTAATTTATTGTGAACTCTACCACTAGAAGTATGCTTCTGCTATAATACGCATTTGGTTAGAAAATTTATGCATTATAGGGTAACGGCATTTGTATAACACTACAACAACGCCATCTAGTGACCGTTGTCCCAGCGCCATACGAATTGGCGTTACGCTAACGCGATCGAGATAAAAGAAACTAGCACTACGCACACAGTACATAATCAGGTACAAAAATTAATAATTTAATTACTTTGCTATAATCCGCGATGATGTAAAATAGAAAATATGCACAAACCTCCAAAAAATCGCAAAGTTTGCAATTTTGTCGTGGAGTCTATCTCTTGATGATACTACGGTTGCGGGGCGATAATTGAGTTTGTGATAGTGAACGTATGTAGTGCTTGTGTATTGTGGTGGCGGTGGT
Source organism: Morpho helenor (assembly GCA_029227775.1). Taxonomy (NCBI): domain Eukaryota; kingdom Metazoa; phylum Arthropoda; class Insecta; order Lepidoptera; family Nymphalidae; genus Morpho; species Morpho helenor. The sequence continues at coordinate 14,385,373 of JARGCU010000020.1, read as the reverse complement.
GGAGGTTTGTGAATGTGTCTTTACGAATCCTGCATGTATCAGGTATGAATACGGATTGCCCACTCTACATTTAGCTTAATATATATTTTTATCGCGGATTATAGCAAAATAATTTAATTATTACTTTTGTATTACGGATCTCCGCAAAGTAACGCCTAATTCTATAAATTACATAATCAGGTCGCTATGAACACTTAAAGACGTAATTAAATTAATATTTAAATCGCTTAAGTCGTTTAAAAAATACACTTACTAGCTTCCCCATAATAAAAAGCACTTCAGTCATTCAATATAAATTAAAACTATTGAGTTATAACTTTAAAATTCTCTATTATCACACATAACTGACTAGCCACTAGACTAGTACAAATTACTTCTGTACAGAACACTTTTATAAGCGCGTAAATTTCTTTAATAAATTTATATTATTATTCGATATATAAATTTAATTTTTTATTTCAAAGCTATTAATGGCAGATAAATTCAATGGGAAATCTTTTATTCATACTTTTTTTCTATATAATAGCGATGCGTAATATTTTTTTTTAAACAATCGCGTTGTTTGCGAACTAACATCTGGCCGACGGGGCGTACCGCCACTCGCCCAAAGTTGAATGTGTGCCGCGCGGCTCGTCAATTGGTATGGGGAAGGGTACAGGTGCATTTCATAAGCATTAGCGATGTAATCCATACTTATATTCAACTAGCAATCGCGATGGAAAGATTAAAACCGTAATATAGGCTTTTGATAACCATAAAATTAGTTACAGTGGGTTAACCTTAAAAGCTAGACATATACTGTCGCGGACTTTTATTTAGAACTTTCAGTGGGGAAAAATTTTGTAATACATCATTTGTTAATAACTATTACCGTTTGCTCAGCGCATGCAAGGAAAGCTTCAAATGATGCCGTTTTCGTACTATTTTTTATCGCTGGTCCACTCCTATTCATCTTAGTGTGATGTTATATATCCTATAGCCTTCCTCAATAAATGGACTATCTTACCCTGAAATAATTTTTGCAAATCGGTGCAGTAGTTCTTGAGATTAGCGCGTTCAAAACACTTCAGCTACATATTAGTATAGATATCATAATATACTCTGTAGGTTAAGGTTATTTTAAAAGGTTATTTTTAGTAGGCATGTTACAACTCATTACAATACCCTTAATATTTATCTCAAGATCTACGTATTAGGCTAGTGGAAGCTTTAGTTTTATCAAAATTAAATTACGCGGATTTAGTTTTTGGTCCTCGTCTTCTAAGTAGAACCAAACGAGTTATTCAACGCGTGCAAAACGCTTGTGCGCGGTTTTCTTTTAATATTCCCCCGAGAAGTCATATAACACCATATTTGAATGAAAACCGTTTATTAAAAATGAACTCCAGAAGGAAGCTCCATCTTGCTAGTCTTCTCTATGGTGTTATCAAATCTGGTAAACCTTTATATCTCTTAAATAAACTCAATTGGTTCGATGATAGAGATACTACTCCTCTGAGACAATGTCGTAAACGGCTGAAAACCCCATTCCATCGTACTTCTGCATTTAGAGGATCTTTCAAGTATTCCGCCACTAAATGTTGGAATAATATTCCTCCACCGATTAAGGATGCTAAATCTAAATTAATGTTCAAAAAACTACTAACTAAATTCCTTTTAGATGGTCAAAAACAAACTGAACATCTAGTGGCGGAATACTCCTTTCTCTGAATCAGCAGATTGACATGGTTGCTCAGCATACATGTATAAACATATTTGTCTTTATTTATGTTTTTTTTTCTTTTCCTTTTTTTTTCTTCATTTATTTAACCCTACTATAGTATAATATAATATGATAGTATAATAGTAAAAAAAAAAAATTGTTATAATATTAGGAGACTTTAATAAGTAGATTTAGAAGTTAATTAGTAAAAATAATAAGTTAAATAAAATAAATAAGTCAGTAGTTACAGTTTATGTCCGTGACGTCATCTGCTGGGCGTCATCTGAAAATCAGTGCTGAATGTCTTAATTTGGACATTCAGCTCATACTGAGATGAAGGCCCATTCAGATCTACGTACTAAAGGTAATAGACATTAAGTTTAATGATAATAGGTAGTATATAATTAGATTTATTTGTTTTTTCTGTTACATTTAGTACATAGAGTTGAATAAATTCTTTTTCATTTCATTTCATTTTCATTTCATTAATAGTGTTATTTTTTTAGCATTTAAAATGATCGACCATTTTATTATGGCATGATTGCTATCAATATTTTTAAGAACTTTGAAACAAATAAATTTTAATATTATTTAATGTAATGTATTAAAAAGAACCCGTTTTTTCTTCGGAAATAGAAATAAAATGATATATCTACTATTATTATATGATAAGACGATCGAAATACATATTATGTACGTCTAGTAAATATTTGCGCGCCCTCGATCCGTTCGTATATCTGTGCAGTTAGAATTAAATACTAAGGGGAAAAATTATAAACAATTTAATTTAAAAATATTTCTCAAACAAAACATATGGAAATAAAATCTCAAAAATTAGTTACTTAGCTGTTCATCATCATCCTCCTGCCCTTATCCTACTAGCCTTAGGAATGGCACAACATGTTACAAACATGTTGTCACATGAATTGGCTACGTATTTTACGACCGGCCGCCTACCTGACGTCAACCTTAGTCATAATTTTACAACTCCTCGGTAAGAAATGAGGGTGGTCTATTCTATTCAGCCGGATACCATACGGTGGGTCAACTTACCTTAGTCGCCTTTTAAGACACCTCGGTAAGAAATGAGGGTGGTATTACTTAGCTGTTATTTTTCTTAAAAAAAACTGAACATAAATCTCATCGGTTAATATTATTGCGCGTTGTCTATAAATAACTTATCTAAGTCACTTCCAGAAAAGCTAATAGTATTGTAGTGACATTACCGTTCTTTGGTTCGGACAATGGTTGTTTCATTCAATGCCTTAGATATGTCCTATGCCCGACTTTGATTGTAATTCAAAAATAAGTTATTCTTGCCTAGGTACGAATAATTTTTAATATCTTAATTAAATTAAGATTTATATGGACCTTAGTCATAACTGCTATTGTAAGAAATTACCTGCATTGAGTAAATTTTTAGTAAAAAAATACTATAATATTTTGTAAAACAGTTACGGCCGTTACTATCAAAGTTATAGTGACTCAAATGAAGTTGTGGCTAAGGTTTGTAATATTATAAATCCACAACTAATGAAAATATTATTTTGCTATATTCCACGATAGAAGAAAATATATGTAATGCTAAATGTAGAGTAAATGTAGAATCACAAGCTATTTTGTCGTGGAGTCTATCTGCTGACGATGCTTCGGTTACGGGGCGAAAAAATTGTTGAGATTGTGGTGGTGAATGTGTGCAGTGATTGTGTTTTGTTGTGTTATCGGTGGCAGGTAGTGCTTGAGTTTTTACAAATTCTACATGTATCAGTATGTATTTTCTTTTATCGTGGATTATACCAAAATAATATTTTCATTAGTTTTGTATTATGTACCTCCGCAAAGTAAGGCCTAATTCTATAAAATAGTATGAATGAGAATTAAGGAAGGAAGATTTAAGACATGACCTTAGTTAACTCGTTAACTATAAACGTTTGGCTTATTTAAGCGAACAGTCACCGTCGTTATCTAAAAACGTAATTAATCAATCACAATATTCGTAATTCGCCTTGTATTATTCCATAAAAGTTTGCTGATTAAGGCCGCGATATCAATTAGATATTAACGCTGTAGATTTAGATTTAGAATTCGATTATTTGTTACTTTGAGGATATCTATGCTACAAAAGTAATGATGAGATTTATTTTACTATTTACTCTATTCACAGTGTGGATTCTATTTTTTAATTTATCCGTAACGGGGCTAACGTTGATCGACATTGACTTAGTGAATGTTTGTAGTGCTTGCGGGTGTTTTGTTGGTGGCGGCGTTTTGTGATACGTGTGGTGACTAGTACTGTATGAATATGATATGTGAACGCTGTCTGCTTCCTACACTTATCATTACATAAAGCAAGTAAGTAGCGGCCTGTTACTTCTCACGGGAATAGGCCTCTTCTCTCCGTTTTTGGAGAGAAGATTTGGAGCTAAGACATACCACGCCGCTCCAATGCGGATCGGTACGTTACACATATCTCCAGAATTTCTCTAGAGATATGCAGGTTTCCTCACGATGTTTTCCTTCACCGAAAAGCGTGTGATGAATTGCAATTATCAATTAGACACATAAGTTATTAACAGAAAAACTCATTGGTTTTTGACGGGTTTGAACCCGTGACTTCGAAAGAATCGTACGTTGTTACTGCTGGGCTATCATAGCTTTCATAGATTCTCTTTATAAACAGGGATTATGCAGGGATAATGCAAATTGCTAGTAAACTTTAAAAAAAAACAGTTCTCCTATTCTCCCTGACCTTAAGAGAAAATCGGAGGGGGTGTTAAAATGATAAACAGACATACGCGGATACTAACTGTTAGACAAAAAAAAAACAAACGCTCTCTCCTGTGACATGGGCCAACAATGCGAACTGTTTGCCCTCGCACATACTTACCGCTTAGCGGTGACGTTGCACTTTACGTCACATTCCAACCTAATATAAAATAGCTACGACAAACTTTGCCTGTAGCTATGAAAAAAAATACAAGTCTTTACATGTGCAAATACTCTAACCCTGAGTTAACATTAGGATTAGGCTTACTATTGAAACTCATATAGTATTATAAAATATGGTAGCTGAACGGTGAGATCGCGTGACACATACCAAAGAGTATGACACCATGTACCAAGACAAAAGTATGGAAAATATTATTTTGCTATAATCCGCGATAAAAGAAAGAGAGTTCTATCCGTACTCCTGACCATGCTTCGGTTACGGGGCGAAACGAAATGATTCTTGAGATTGTGGTAGTGAATGTGTGCAGTGCGAGAAACGACACGCGACAGTCAAGGGACTTCGTTTTTTAATAAGTAAGGACTAAGATATACATAAACACTACGTCTAGCAACAACATATTCAAAACAGAGTGTTTTACTGGTTCCCTTCATTGGGAGCAGTTTTATAAGCCAGTAGTAGTAGATTCGAAATAATCCAAGTCTATTTGGATAAAGTAACGTTTAAATCTGAACCGATAGCTAAACATATTCTGTGCAAGCAAGTTCAATATAAATTGTCAATAAGTTAAACATAATAAGGGCTTTTAAATAAATAAAAGCTTATAACATAATCTTCCTGTCCCTACTGTTCACCGTTGAGGAGTTCCGTCGTATGGAGCTAATCCTGGCATAATCAGGTCATGCTTATTAATAAACATGCATTGTCATCGGGACTGGACCAGTATGTAATTCAATCAAAATATTATGTTGAAAAGAGCAACCGCCGAGTTTCTTGCTGGCTCTTCTCGGTAGGAACAGATTTCCGAACCAGCAGTAGAATTGACGATTCAGAAGCACTTGTTTACAACTTTATTGATTAAAAAATTTTTAATTTGAATCGTGCATTCATTTCAACTCAATCGGGTCCCGGGAAGAGGATCAAATTCATTATATACACGGCAAGTTAAATAAAAGATTTTAAAAATAACAATCAACTTAAGTAGCGCAATCAATTAATATACGCCGTTCCAAATAGACTATAACCCGTAGGTCTTTATATTTAAATGAGCGAGTTTTGTATAAAACAGAAATATAATAAAACTGCCAACGCCTCGCGCGGCAAAGGTTATGTAAAATACAAAACGGTTATCTAGATTAGGCTGGGAGTCTTTTTTTGCTTACTCAGGGACCTTCGATTTTACAGGTATAATTTGGTGTTCCAGGTTTTTAAACCTACTAGAAGTTTTGCACAAATTCATTAAACTGTGAATTTGCAAAATTGGGATATGGAAGCATTACATACAGACACGCAAACTATGAATTTGACTCAATTATATTAGTAGGATGACAAATTGTTGAACCTACTAATGATGGAAAAGTTTGAGCTTAGATGTTTGTACATAACGGTCTTTCCATTTTTGAAAATTTATCTTATTTTATAAGATAAATATATTATACACATACAAAACGAAATTGTAAGATAATATTTTACGTATTACTAATTTTACACGCTAAATGTAAATGTATGTTTCTTATAAAAAGAAAACAAAGTAATAACCACTATTTTTAACAAAAAATTGTTTTATATTAATATTACTAACACAAAGTGTCAACAGAGCAGAAGAGAGAGATGTGATTTTTGCTATGGAGATAGTTGCAGTTACATACTCGTAGGCTACGTCTTCTAAAGATACTGTTAAGTCTGCGCAAAATAATTTCGGACAAACGTTTAAACTCTCCAGTAACTGACTATGTATGAAAAAATCTAGCAACATACATTCCCTAAAAATCCTATGAACTATTTGAAGTTCAACAACTTGTAACAAGATGTTCAATATTTGTTTAAAAATCTTAAATATTTTAATGTTTTATTTTAATAACCTTATTTTTATTTTTATTTTATTATTTCGATCGAGCAAAAATATAGCAAATACCAAATTAGAGAACAACAAAAAAGATCTGTTTAAGTAACCTTCTAAATGTTTTCGAAGCAGTTAATAACTGTAATTTGTCATTTTATATACAAACCGAATAATTTTGAAAGCAAAATACTTAAAATAAGTAATTTTAAAACGACACGACGGGTAGCTTGTTATTTACTTAATAATGATTACTTAATTTTTAATTTTTGTTAAATGTACGGGTAAACGTAAAACACGTTAAATTTTGGACGCCTTTGGATTCGAACTCGCGTCTTCAAGGTAGTGAGCCTAGAACGAAGTACTACTATCCACGTTAACGCTGACTATGGGCCTCATAAGAAGGCTCATAGTCGCTCAGCGGGCTATAGAGCGAGCTATGCTTGGAGTATCTCTAGGTGATCAAATCAGAAATGAGGAGATCCGTAGAAGAACCAGAGTTACCGATATAGCTCAGCGTGTAGCGAAGCTGAAGTGGCGATGGGCGGGGCTTATAGTGCGTGAAACCGATGGGCGTTGGGGTCTCAATGGCGACTCCGCACAAGGACATGTGGTATGGAGATCCCATGTAGAGACCTATGTCCAGCAGTGGACGTCCATCGGTTGACAAAGAAGAAGAAGAAGAAGAAAATACTATATACGTTGAGAAATTCTACATGAGCGTTATCACGACGGGCAAAAGCCCCGATAACCCGATAAAATAAGACTTGAATATTGCCGGTTTCTATACGTAAATTAGTGGAGGATTTGGATGAGAGCTGTGATAGCCAATTGTGCGATTTTTTCGAAGGGGTCACGGGTTAAAATACAAGACAGGCACCAATGAGTTCTTTTAAAACTTACGCACCTACTTGATGATTGCAATTTAGCAAACGCTTTTCGTTTAAGGAGAACATCGTGAGGAAACCATCTCTAGATATCATATCATATCTAGATTTATAGATAGCATATCTCTAGAGAAAAGACCTTCTGTCAAAAAAAAAACAGGACGCCTATGCCCAGCAGTGGGATAGTAACAGGTCGTTACTTTAACGTACTGAAACACACTTAATAGCTATATACTCATAGAATAGTTATGGTAACTTATTATAAAAATATTCCAGATGTTTAAAACTACGATAGCACATGGTGCTTTGTTCTGCATACAACGCTGTAATATCGATTTTAGTTTAAATGTGCCGTAGATTAACAGAATCGATTCAATGTAAATATTAAGTTGTATTATATTCGTTTCTAAATATAAATATATGGGATAATAACACACGACTGTCCGTCCCCAAAGTATTTATTTTGTTGTTAGGCCACTTACACACACGTCCGTCCGTCCCCAAAGTAAGTTAATACGTCTTGTGTTATGGGTGACAGACAACTGGTAAATATATACTTATATAATTTAAATATATATATACACCCAGGCTCGAAATATCAACAAATTTTTGTTTGAAAATGTTGGCCCTCGGTGGGAATCGAACCCACGACCCGCGGAGTTGAAATCAGGGGTCACTAAAAACTACGCCAACGGGCCAGTCAATTAACTTAATACTTGTATTATAGGTGACTGACAACTACTAAATATATACATACATAATTTTAAATACAAATATACACCCAGATTCCAAGAACCAACTAATTGTTTATAGAAATTGATGGCCGTCAGAGGGAATCGAACCCGCGATAATCTAAAGCAGGGTCACTGTCAACTGCGCCTACGGACTAGTCAAATAACTTGTTACATTTGTACGTTTTATAGATGTTTCAGAGGAACATAACAAGCTAATGTTGAGAGGGCGTGACAGTGACCTGAGGTCGCGGTTTCAAATCCCCGAAAGGTACATTTGTTTTTTATAAAAAAATGTGTTTTATTTAAATTTGCAACTTATATGTTTAACGATGCACTAACCTGTATCTGTGTTAAAAATTTGTATAATAGAATATTAAAGAATAGTATGTAAAATCAAAATAATATTCAAATGAGCTTTTACACTTTTAAATTGTCAACGATCAATTAGATTTAATAATGCTACTGATATGCCATGTTGGTTTTACTAAGAAAAACCAGGACGAAACCTGCAGTTCAACCTTTTAAACATATCCAATTTACATTATTAAACCACAGTCATGTATGAAGCTGAAAGGATTATTAATTCCAAGCATTTTGCTCATATAATCTTCAATTATCTAATATGCTTTACTTGCAAGCATATTCGTTACATTTGATTTAAACTTTTCTGTTGGCAAGTCTGCTGTTCTTTTTGAAGAAAATTAAATCAATTATAAAGTTGTTATAACTGGCGGACTAAAGATATTTATTTCTTTTTTTTTTCAATTTTCATCTTTTTTTTTAATTACAGAGCAAGGCTCAGTCACCTTGTTATTAATGAATAAAATCGATAGATTTAGAAAGAAGGGTGAATTACAAAGAAATATCAGATGTTATATAATTAATAAAATTATCATCACTTAATGTAGTACATAATTAATGTATAGATTCCGGCTATACTCACCGTATAGCCGGATATACATTAATTATGAATAACACTCACGATAGTTTAAATTCAAAAATAATGTAGTACACTTTTATAAAAATACTTTTAATCACAGTATACTTATTTAAATTCATTTAACTTATTAGTTACCTTCCTAACTTCCAGTTCTATGAGAAATGTTTGAATTAACATCACCTGGCAAACTAGTATTATGTAAGAGATATTGATTACAGGACTAAGCCTTATACTAAAGTAAAGAGATGAAGCAAAATGATTCATCATTCTCCTGCCATATTCCCACTCAGCACATGTTTTTTTCTTCCATTTTCCCTTACCATTCGTTAACTCTGGCACAACTCCTTTGATTGGCATGTCATAGTTCACACAATCCATCTCTTTTTGGCCTTTTTTCACATATCCATCCAAATTCATATTTAACACTTGTTGGGTCACATTCTAATCCCTCCTCATACAACAATTCAAAATGAGGTAAAATTTTATTTATGAGTAGGTAATAGTAAACAATAGAAACAAACAAACATTTATGCTATCAATAAGACCTATATAGTCTGTATGATAAAGATAGAATTTGGGATATTTGGTTTTCTACAAGAGAAACTTTTTTATGTCTTTGTGACTGTGATAAATGACTTTGTGTGTAATTCTTTTATTTTTAAGGGTTTATTTATTTCTATTTATTTATTTATCCCTTATGCATACAGAAAATACATTTAAAAAATATACATATATATAATACTAGGAGTCCCGCCCCAGCTTCGCACGGGTATAAAGCATAGCCTATGTCACTCAGTGATAATCACAGTATTTCGCTATTCCATATTGAATTTTATTATACATATAAACCTTCCTCTTCAATCACTCTATATACTTAAAAAAACCGCATCAAAATCTTTTGCGTAGTTTTAAAGATTTAAGCAAACATAGAGATATAAGGACAGACAGAGAAAGTGACTTTGTTTTATACTATGTAGTAACGTTTATAGCTACTACTATTTTGATAATTGTCAAATTTTTACCATACTTATCCAAAGACTAAATTACGTATAGCTGTCATTTATGTTTTGTTTTCCATGTCATAGTCGTTTTTGCTATACCACGTTTTATAGTGACTTGACGGGATAAAATAAATGCGGTCGAACGGGATAAAAAGTATCCTATGTCCGTCTCCTGGTTCTAAGCAACCTCTCCACCAATTTTCAGCCAAATTTGTTCATCTGTTCTTGAGTTATAAATAGTGTAACTTAGAACAACTTTCTTTTATATATATAGATGTACAAATGGGTTTATTTAATATATGTGTATTTCTTGTTTATAGTAACATGACTGGATCTATCTGTAGTTGGATTAGATTAACATATAAAAATATACCCACTATAGCCATGTGGTATCCAGCTAAGTAGAATAGTACCACCCTCATTTCTTACAGAGGTGTCGTAAAAGCCGACTAAGGTAACTCGACCCGCCGTGTGGTATCCGGCTGAGTAGAATAGACCACCCTCATTTCTTATCGAGATGTCGTAAAAGGCGGCTAAGGTAAGTTGACCCACGGTGTGGTATCCGTTTTAGTAAAATAGACCACCCTCTTTATTATCAAGGTGTCGTAAAATACGACTGAGGTAAGTTGAAGTCAGGCAGGCGGCTGGTCGTAAAAATGCAGCCAAATCATGTAACAACATGTTCATAACATGTTGTGCCGACCCAACTTAGAGTGGGATAAGGGCAGGAGGGTATATATATAAAAATATACCCACTAATTAAAATCTGTAGCAAGACAAAATGAGCATACCAGGTGTATACTCATGAATTTCAAATTACTATTTGCCCACTAATTCACCAGGTAATGTAATATTAATCTAAGATAGAAATTTACTAATCTGAAGTATAGAAGATAAGACTGGTTAACATTTAGAACACTGATGTGTATCAGGGATGATAAATTCTTATCTTATATCCAGACACCCTTACACACTAATATAAATATTAAAAATTAGGTATATATAATTAAGTTATGGTTACCAAATTACAGCTACAAAGCAGTTTCTTTTAATACAGACATTGTTTTGATTTGTTATTGATTTTCAATAAAATTACAAACAAAACAAACTTGAGAAAATCATTAAATTTCAATATCTGTATTGCTGAATAGTACCAAAAATGTTTGTTTGTATATGTTGATAAGTCAACTTACATTATAAAAATGGTTATAGTGAGTTAACCTTAAAAGCTAGGCATATGCTGTAACAGACTTTTATTTAGAACTTTTAGAGGGGAACAATTTTGTAATACATGATTTTTGAATAACTTTCATCATTTACTTAGCGCATGCAAGAAAAGCTTTAAATTTTGTCGTTTTCGTAATATTTTTTATTGCTGCTCCTCTCCTATTCATTTTAGCGTGATGTTATAGAGCCTATAGCCTTCCTTAATAAATGGATTATCTTACATTGAAAGAAGTGATGTTATACAATGGTTACATATTCCTCAATAAATGGACTATCGTACACTCAAAGAATTTTTTTAAATCAGTCCAGTAGTTGCTTAGATCATTGTATTCAAACAATCAAATCAACAAACATAGAAACTAATAAACTCTTCAGCTTTATATATTAGTGTAAATACACATTTGTGAATATTAAAATAACTCTCCTAATTGTACACTAAACATAACTCTATTTATGGCTACCCTGAAAAGTGTACATTTCGGACTTGTTAAGTTATTCACACCTGGTACAGATATATGTCTTACAGTAAATGGGTTTTTATATATTTTCATTCTATTTTATTTTTGTTATATAGTTTTTGATAATTTTGCAGAATCTATTATATACTATTTATATGTTATGATGCTTTCACTGTTAGATAGAATATAGAATAAATTATACACAACTAAATTTATTTACATACTAATTAGTAAAAGTGTAAGTATATTTCTTCCCTTTGATTGAAGATATACAAATCATTACAGACAGACACTAGCTTTTCAAAAACAGACCTAATTACAAAAAAAAGCAGATCCTTTATAATACATCAATTACATGTAATGTATTGTATAATATATTTTTCTCTATGGAATATGAATATGGATAAAAAACCAAGTCAAAAAAATTTGAAATAATTTCATATTATAATGACTTGATTCTTTTAAAATATATACCACCCCTGTTTAAAAGACAGGCTTCAAAGCCAAAAAAAATTTTGTTATAAAAAGTAGTATATATAATTAAGCAATATTAAGACATATACCTTTTACTAAAAAATTACCTTCTCTAAAAATCACCTTTCAAGAGTGTGATAGACAGTTTCAAAAATACTTGTTAAAATTTAGTTAAACCTTGAACTTAAAACAATAAATATAAAGGTGTTCACCACAGCTTTATATCAATTTGATTCATAACACAAAGTAATTATAAGTATTAATAATACAACAGTATGAGTGGTTTGTCAAAAAGGTCACAGTATTAAATTGTGAAAGGTTTCATTATTATGGTATAATGTTTAGCGCTTATACGCAAAGCTGTAATAACTTATCTGATAAGTTAACTTGAACACTTACCAGCGACTTCAAGGAGTGTTTCTAGCCGTGCCTGCATCTCAGGATCAACAGCCCGCTCTGGGTCGTCATGGGAGAGTAGGAATTTGGATGACTCTGCAGCACTACCTTCTTCTTCCATCTCCGCCTGCATTCATCAATTAACAATTACATTTAATTGCAAATTAAAAAAACTTTAAATACATTAATATGTATTACAATTACAATAGTTAAAATTAAGAGTATGCTTATTATACAGGAAATTGGAACTTACTGTCTGTCAGTAAGAAAAAATACATAGTAACAAGCTTCATTTGTTATTAATATATTATCAATAAACTTGGATAAAGCAAATGTTTCTGTTCTAGTTCCAGATGACTAATACTATTCTTTGTTTATTGTTAGGGAATAATGCAATGTACACAGATTATAGGTTAGTCCTACTTTAGTTTGTGTGGAAGCAAACAGCTGACACATAATTTAGTATACAAATAGGTTAGAAAACAAAGGATAAAAAGCACTAAATAAACAAATCAAATAATATATATATGTTAGAATCACAAGGACCATTCAAAGTTAAATCAAAACACTATATGGATATTGGAACATGTCCATCGCACACACATTATGCATGTTAACAATAAGAACCACTCAAACAGCGATTGTTGTTGTTGAAGCATTTGTTTTTCATCCAGTATGCTCTTCCACTTACCAACAGGTCTGGCCTGCTAAGGCACAAACAAGCCAGCAAGATCTATAATACCAATGAGAAAAATGTGAGACATTCTAACAATGTGGTGCTTGGGGACGACGTTACGGCTAATCGTTACTGAAAATGGTCCTTGTAATTCATCAGTAACCAACATTTTTGCGCGAATTGTGGCGGCCACTGTGACAGACTCGTGTGCGCGTGACGACACAAAACACAACATCGTATACGATATTTGTAACTATTCCACACAGAAATTATATAATTCACTCGATCATATCGAACAAACGTCACGAAAACACTAAATTCAGCACTTTGAATCTACTGTATGCATGTGATTGAAACATGGCCACCGTAGTTCGAGCCCTATTCAAAACACAAATAGACAATGAAAAATGTCTTACGGCGTCTTAACCCGTATCGTAGAATTACAAAGAATCAATTCAATAACGCCTAGGAGCGGCTGGCATAAATAATTTCATGCATTACTCAGTAGGACGTATGTACCTATGACTTTCTGACGTTTTACGGAATATTTGGCAAGCAACTTGTACCGTAACGACAATGTAATTTTTTTTTTCTCTGCTGCGCTACGCACGATTCAAACGAATATGATTTGAGTAGAGGTAATTTTATAAAAAAGTAAGTATACGGTCAGTCCTATACAAGATGTCCCTTGCAGCATTTAGCGGTACAGATAATCACAATTTCCTAAGATTGCCACCGCCTCTGCCAAAAACAAAACACGTTTTTACCTCAGATACAGAGTCATCCTCGCTTTCTGAAGAGTCTGTCATGTATTTGGCAGGCGCTCCTGAATACGTTTCGGTTTCAGATTTGCCCGGACTCGAAGCCGAACTCTGAGGAGTGGACGATTTTACCACATCAAGTTGCACATTCACCTTATCGATATTTCGGTTTTCAGACTGTCCGACATTCTGCATTTTTGTCCTAATCCAATATAACTTAATTAGTCTTTCAGTATCAACACTTTTTCTACCAAATTAACACGTTCTTATATTAGCAAACAAATTTATTTCGTCATTTAGCCAGGCTGATACCCGCCATGTCTACTACTATGGCGAGGTTCCCGGATGCTTCAAGTAGGCTAACCAATTATCTCCCTCTGGTGGTTCGTTATAGAACTTTTATGTGCTGCCATCTGCTCTAAAGAATGCAATATCTCTTGAATAGACAATAATTTTTTTTTCATGCGTTGGCATCTTACCGAATAAAATATTAATTTTACTGTTATTATATACCTAGGTATTCTATAGTACTTCATATATTTCCATCGGAAAATTATTTATTTTAAACAAAATATTTTAGCCAATTAATAATATTTTATTATATATTTATACATATTTTAGCATAAGTTTAATATGTACATTAAGATGAAAATAGTGTGAGATCGGTTGATCTAATTGGCTATCTATTACTTTTATTTCAGTCTCATTTATTTCCTATTCTTATATTCTATATTCCATAAATTACGACATGTCTGATGTTTATTTTTAAATTTTTCTCTTATGTTTACGGAGCATTTGAGAATTCAAATTGTTCTCAAGACTTTTTACCAACGATAATTTGAGAATGTCTTTTTTTAAATCGTGAACAATTTCACCGTTTTTCTATTGTTATTTTTTATTTCTCAAAACTATACCCATAGATAATCCACTATATAGGATAACTATACCATCTTGTAAGTAAGTGTATAATAAAAGTTGAAGGTACCATCGAAATCACCGAAGTCAAGTTTTATCTTCGAAGAGTATAATTTCCATAGAATTATTATATTAGAGTATGGGAGTCATTGCTAAGCCTGGAAGTAAGAGTGTCGCATTAAATAATGCAAGGGTAGATGAAACTCATATCGAGTCACACATTACACAGAGATACAAAAAGTCGCATTTGCTTTTATTTTACTATCAAAAATGTGTCCATTTAAGCTGGCTTCCCTACTGTAGTATAACAACTCTATGATAATTTCGGGCGCGATTATTGTGATATAATTTTTGTCTAAAGCCAAAGACAGAAGAATTTTGTAGATGTTGGTCTTTAGTCTATGGTTACTTAATTCATAGACTAACATGAAACTTATTAACGCTTAATTTTTTATCTATGGCACTTGATATTTTTTTAATTATAATGTTACTTAATTAAAGTCTTTAAAACAAAGGGTTAAAATATAAAATGATGTAAAGATACTTCATGTACATGTCAGAATAACAGCGTTTGGTATAGCTATCTCTTTTTATTATAAAGAAATTTAAGGTGGGGAAAAGGGGAAAAATGGTTGGAAAATATTTGCATTTCCCATGCTCAGTTGAAAACCGATGTTTGCTTTATGTGATATTATTGAAGTATTCAATGTGCTGTTAGGTACTATATTATATACGAAATGTGGTCGAGATATAAAAATCGGCAAGTTTATACGCATAGAAATTTAAAGCGCAACCAGCTGTAAATTGAATTTAGTTTGAGATCCACGTACTGTTAAAGTTCAAAAGCTGGATTCAAACATGTATACATAGGTGTTAGTAAATATGGCTAGAGATGGCGACGTGCCTACTATTTTTAATCCGAAGAGAGTACGTGCGCCTTCTGTTATAATAACGACGGAGGAAGTGGAGAGCGAACAGGGAGGTGATGTGGAGCGCGGTCGCCCCAACGGGCCGCCTACACCTATAAGCCCGCGTGCTCCGCTCACCCCTCAAACGTCCGTATCGTCAGCACCGCCCTTAACATCACAGCCTTCTCTTCAGCAGGCGTACAGTGAATCAGCGGGTAGTAGTCAGGATGAAGACCGCCAACTACGTGATAAAAAGTGCCCGCGCTCTTGTTGCTCCAAAGTGGCCAAAAAGGTTAGTCTAGAGGATGCAATTCATTTATAGTATTCACAAAGATTCACCATAATTATTAGGGAGGTGCACATACTGTGTTATTTCTTACTGGGCAGGAGGGTGCAATTGCATCCCACTGCACCCTACTTCTGATGCCCATTATTCACACAAAGATTATTGTAAGATTTGATTAGGGAACATAATCCGTGTGGTACCCGGCTAAGTAGAATAGATCACCCTCATTTCATACAGCGGTGTTGTAAAAGGCGTCTAAGGTAAGTTGACCCACTGTGTGGTATCCGGTTTAGTAGAATAGACCACCCTCTTTCTTACGGAGGTGTAGTAAAATACAACTGGAGTAAGTCGACATCAGGCAGGTGGCTTGTCATGTTTATAACATGTTGTGCCAACCCCACTTGGGGTTGGATAAGGGCAGGAGGAGGATGATGATGATTAGGGAACATAATATAAAATGGTTTATTTTCTTTTATATAAAAGAATGTGACATATAGCTGTTCTTTGGTTGCTTGTGTAGTATTCAGTTATTCCAATATTAATTACTTGTTATTGATATTCTGCACTCTTTAATAGATGTGATTGTTTATGTAATAACCAAAACTTGAAATTTAATTTACCATTTGTCACTTGCCGAAGTTAAGTTATTTTATTATATAATAGAATGAACTGGGTAATTGTTTTGCTGCTGTCATGTTTGTAGTAAAGTTGATAATACAAAGATCATTTAAAGTTGATGTTTGCATGTTTACTTGAATAATATTTTGATTTTGAGTAATGCTGCTCTAATGTGGATTAGTAGGTTTCATATATCTCCAGAGTTGAAACGAAAAAAGGGTGTGCTAAATTGCAAATATTTGTTAGGTACATAAGTTAAATAGAAAAACTTGTGGTGCCTGTGTTTTGAACCTATGACCTCCTAGAAAAAGGCATATAGTCCCATTCAGCTATCACAGCTTTTATATTATATTGACTCCTGAAACTAAACTGTCTAGAAATCACATTACAGATAGTTTCTATGTAGGCCAAATAATAGTAATCATAGTAATATATTGAGCACAAGATTTAAAAATTAATCAAATCATGTTTAAGTTATGGGCACTAGTAGTTGACCGTTTTATATGAAATTTTAAATAATAAGCATTTGGTTTGTTGTAGCTAATAAAAAATATTAATTAATAATATTAAATTTTAAATATTAAATAATGGGCTACAGTTCTGAGGGTTTGGGCAGTTGTTAATTGATGCCAACAGGTAATTACAAAATCATTTTTATTGGCTACAACAAACAAAACGCTTATTATTTAAAATTTCATACAAAAGGGTCAAATACTAGTACATAGTACATACTAGTGCCCTTGCCATAAACTGTCCATAGATTACATATAAACATTTTTTTATTTATATTCAAAACATACTGTAGATGCATTCATTCCTGTTCCCTATTATTGTTATTATTTATTAATTTATTAAATCCACCTATTTACCTATGTTAGGACATATGTTTTACTGCTGTCCTGACAGTGTCACCTGTGTTAACCTACCAGGCAATTTAACAAACCTTGTATGTATATCTGAAGGGTATTCTTATTAGGTCCTCAACTTCAATTACCTAATATAACAAATCTTACCAGCTAGTGCATTGCACACTCAGCCATTAAATAAAGACTACTTTCGTCTTCTCCACTTATTTCCGTTTTTCCTTTCACAATTTATAGAAGTAGGGTGTTACTTTACAAAATTTTATAATACAAAAGTAATGAAAAAATTATTTTGCTATAATCTGCGTTTGTAAGGAAAATCTTATTCTCGTCCATACATGCATGTCAGCAATATATGCCCTAATCATGGGCATATATTGTTGACTTATCGTTTCCAATTCAGGGTGAACTACTCATGGTGAAATTACTGCACTTACATTGGTGAATTACTCCGGCTCGCACAACTTGTTACAAGGGTTTTGCGAAAAGTGTACTATTATTTTTACAAAGACAAAAATAAAAGTAGTGAAGTTCAGTTTGTGCTTTTCTTTATAAACCAAACTGGACAATCTAACAGATCGTTTCGCCCCGTAACCGAAGCCTCACCAATTAGGCTCCATTCATCTACGAAAAAATCGCCACGCTTTGCGATTGTGCCACAGTGTCGCGCTCTAACACAACAAAAAGTGTTCACATTACGTATTGTAGAAGGAATAATTCAATGAATGGATGATTGTGAATTGTCTTACAGATTTACTACGGCCTCTGCGTCACTACAACTATAGTGGCAGCCTGGGTGACTGTAACACATTGCATAAAGTACATGTACCTCCAGACATACTCACACATGGATAGCTCAATGAGTACGGAAACAACTTTAAATAATAATTTTACGTCTAAAATTCGCACACATGTAAGTATTGTCGTTATTATTTATTTATTTGACTTGATGGACTTGCGCTTGAGAGGTCGTGGGTTAGATAACCAGCGATTATACTACCGATGTGAACCCACTCCTAACCACAAGCATTTAGCTTAGCTGGAGGGGTTATAAGTTTACTAGTAATTTGTAACCCAAATTGCTAGTAACCGCTCTAAACAATAAACAAACATGGCGTCTTTGTTTGACCGTTAAGTGAAGCAGTTTTGAATTCTTACTCTTTTTTAATTTGCGCGCGTTGTCTAATTTTAGAAATAATTCTTATTTTTTTTATTGATCTGAGGTTATTAATAGGAATATTTGTTTTATATTATATTATTATGGACTTGGCGTGAAAGCGACTGAGGTAAGTTTACGTCAGACAGGCGGTCGTAAAATACCTAGCCGAACATGTGAACACTTGAAGTAAATAAGGCACTAAGTACCTAAAAATTAAAATTTGAACTAAGCATGCAATTTGGTTCTAAAAGCCTTTTAGAAGCAAATTGCATACTTAGTTCGAATTTTAATTTTTAGGTACTTAGTGCCTTATTTACTTCAAGTGTTCATGTGACAACATGTTTATAACATGTTTTATAGAACAGTTTATTATATTTTGTACTTAATTTTTTCTATTATTTTACACGTGGGCTTGCTATGAAAGTATAAATATATAAATATAAAACTTCATTAGTTAAAAATCCGTGGAACGTAATAATAGAGACTAATAAGCTCAACTATTTGACGATTGTATTTTAATAGCAGAAGGTTATTTATAGAATCTGATGTTCAATCAGTTAATCGTAAAAACTTTTAACATAAAATATATGAAAAGCATCGCAAAAAAGGAACCAATAGTTTTCAACGACAATTTTCTTAAAATCTTTTTATTACTTGCTTGATAAGCTTTCATTAAGAGCATAATTTAAATAGACTAAAAAAACTCGGCTCTCTTTGAGATCGTTGAAATCAGCAGAAAAGGGCGATAACGAACAAATACAGACGCTTTTTGTAGAAAGCATTGCGTAATGTTGATTTTAGATCAACATAGGTGTCTTTATTTTGACAATTTTCTATTTTCGGTTCAATCAATACTGGGTGTATATCAGGTTGCCCTATTTTCTTATATACCTGATGAATTTGCTCACCCAACCCGAGAACAAATCAGAATCGATGTGTTTAGTGCGCAAGTGCTGTATTGATTTTATTGTCCGCCTAGCCTGTCTGGGGCGTAGGTGTAAAATCTCGCGATGGTGATCCTCGCGGTATCGGAGAAAAAAATCCTGCGTAATAATTATAGGAGTGATAATTTTGAAGCCATTAAGGCTGATGTTGAAGCCATTAAGGTTAACAATAATAGTAGTTCGAGAAAAACAATTTGCAATGGGAGATACCTGGCAAGAAGACAATGGCGATTTCGCGATCCCGTTCGATCCTGGCAAGACCAACGTCCTACTTGATACTTGACTGAGACAGTGCTGCATGCATGTTCATATTAAACATGTTCTCTGGTGCGAATAATGTTAAAACATGTGTTGTGGCTTGTGATATTAAGAAACGCCCAATATTACATAACTGCTGGTTGGATACAACACCATATTCTAAGTATAAACTTATGACTAGAATTTTTTAATCGACCTTTGAAGCTTTTATGTTACTAATGTTATTTAATATTTTTAATATACTTTGTTTTCTGCCGTGTGGTATCCAGCTGAGTAGAAGAGACCACCCTCATTTGTTGTAAAAGGCGACTACTTGACAACTTGACCCACTGCGTGATATCCGGCTGAGTAGAATAGACCAAGTTCATTTCTTACCGAGGTGTCTTAAAAGGCGACTAAGGTAAGTTGACCCGCCCTGTGATATCTTGTGATAGCTGCGTAGAATAGACCAAGATCATTTCTTACTGAGGTTACGTAAAAGGCGACTAAAGTGTGTTGACGACAGGCGGTCGTAAAATACCTAGCTAAATCCAATAACATGTTTAAAACATGTGTCGATCCGATCGATGGCAGGAGATTGATGAATATATTTTTTGTTTCAGCACCATTACAATGCTCCCTTCTTTACCGCGTGGTTCTTAACGAATTGGCTCATATTTTTCTACCCTCTATATTTAATTATTATGCTCATTCATAAAAAATGTAAATCAGCCAATAATATTGTCGCTGATGCATTTACTGACTTCAAGGATAAGGGATTTACGTTTGGTAAGATTTTTAATTCGTCTTATATGTATATTTTTTATATAATATAATATCTTATATAACAAAAATATAACATTGGTGTTGGTTTTTGTGTAAATCATATATTTTTCTTAAATTGTCACCTTCCTTTTTTATACGTTGTGATTCATATTAGATTATGAAAACAGAAGTTATCTAATAGGATATTCAAGTATTTTTTTTTAATAACAAGAAACTTGAATATGTAAAGGTTTTCTTTAAATTTTGTTACAGAAATTTATATCTATATTTTATTTAATGGGCTAAAATTATTTGGTACAGTCTGGTAGGATATGTATTTAGACTTAAAACTGTAAAATTGGAATACATCTGTTGTCATAATACGATTACTTTCATACAAATAATTTTTAAGTGAAAACTTCTTTAGTGGCATTGTGCACTTTTTGTAATGGGTAATAATGTTAAATTCACGCCAGGATACGTGACCTGATCGAAAATTCGTAAGATGGAGGGAGAGTAGACCGCCGGCGTGGCGTAGGAGAGCAGCTAACCCTCTCTCTTTCTACCGTGTGGCGACAATGTATGCCTGCGCCTACTGTTTCGTTTAGGCAGCGCCGGGCGCTTCCATGAATTGGATTGTATTGCGATATAACTAGTGTTAATTTTTTTTATGTAATATAAATTGTCGTGTTTATGTACGCAAGCGCAATTAATGAATATTGTATTGTAACACATAAATGATAGTATTTTTTTACTGATAATTAAGGTCAGTGCACTAGTAATTGACCATGCACTAGTAGTTGACCGTTTTGTATGAAATTGTAATTAATAAGCGTTTTGTTTGTTTTAGCTATTAAAAAATACATTTTAAAACCTCAGAACTGTAGCCCATTGTTGTGCCCAACTACAACAAACAAGACGCTTATTAATTAAAAATTTGGATAAAACGGTCAACTACTAGTACATGGTCAATCACTAGTGCCCTTAACTTAAAGCAATTCGTGCAAATTTATTCCCTAACCATTCTAAAATATCAAAAATGCAATGCTAATATTTAAGTTTTCACTTTTGCCGGCACTCCCGGAGTACAATATGTTTTTTATCATTTGGTCAATCTAACACTTATGTATTAGGTTTACGTCGCATAAGTTGTTAGGTCGAGTAACTGAGCAATGTTAGATGAGAGAGTACGGATTCAACTTATTTTACGACACAACGGCCGCTCTTATTCATGAGCTCTTTATGCGGAGTCATCGCGGTGGGAATTGCTTGTAGCAGCTCGCAGAGCGCGACTCGTGAGCGGCTACGATGAGGGAGGGACTTTTAAAAAAATCATTTTTATATTAATTTATATTTGTGCATCAAACAAGATTATATGAATAAAAAAATTTGTTGATGTCTGAAGTACTTAAAAAGTATATCGTTACTCGGCCTATCACATACGCGTAGACCTCACTTGTGCACGTCAGCCATGGTTTGCGGTGTGTTTACTAACGATTACAATATAAAAACATTGTGACAGCCCGCTTTCTAAGTCGTTGTGGCCTGTTCTGCTTGCTGTGGGTGGTCACCATCTACATGTACACATACTCTCTGAAGATACTGCTATCGACAGACGTTGTGGCGCTCTTTGCCACTAACGTGTCCTGCGTGTACTTACTATCATGGGTCATTCTGCACGAGCAGTTTGTTGGTGTTAGGGTGAGTAACGTACCAGCTTGGATATGCACGACGGGTAGCTATCATCAATGGCGTAAACTGTACACCTGTAGCCACTGCACCGCATTTAAAGTATCAAATTATAGGGAAAAAGACGAAAATGGAGTATCTCATATTTTGATCGTTGTATTAAAATGACCGACTGTTATAATATTGTCAGAGTTATTCATAAGTTTCGAATTTTGAAGGGTCTTGTAAAACAGATAGAAATAGAAACAGAATTGAGTATTTATAAGTATAAATAAAAACCAGTTATGTAGTATATACTACCCCCCACTGCGCCCACTATGCCAAATGCCCAATGCATGAGCTCGAACCGTGGTAATAAAAAAGAGGAAAGTTAATAAAATTAATAAAAATCCAGTCCCGAAGTACGCATTTCGCTATGGGTTAGTTGGGTGCCATTGTGTCTAGCTACGCTACTACCTATCATTACACTGGAGCTTTAAATTGTTTACTATTGCACAAAATATTAACACTCATAATTTGAAGGGATTGTAATATGTATTGCTATATAAGTAGTAACAGCTTGTCAGACATTTCACTGCTAAGGAAAGGACATTCTTTTTTAATACAGAGTAAATGTCACCTTTGTGTTCCCTCATACTCATGTTCTTCTATGGTAAGTGACGGAGCTAATGCAATTCATCTGCTTGGTCACCTACAGTGACAAATCATTTGGAGGTCTCTGAAGGTTCCTCTCTCAAGAGGTCCTGGTAAAGTTCTTGTCTCCTATTGATGACTTGGATGTAGATTTTAGCGACCACATCTTTCGGTGCCTGTTCGTCTATAGAGGATATCTCAGATATGTGCTTCCTTAGTATGTTTTCGTCAGCGTATTTAGAACTTCCCATTGTTATGTTACTTGTGATACCAAAGAAGATTAGCCATGAAAGCGTAACATACATAAAAAATCACGTTGGAACAAAGATATATATTTACAGATAGTGGCTGCGATCTTGTGCGACACTGGGATCGCTTTGCTGGCATATATGGACGGTATTACTGGCAATTCCACACTGGGAGGAGTAGTGCTAGCGGCTTGCGCTGCTGCAGGCTTCGCCATCTTTAAGGTAACATAATTTGACGAAAGTTATGTTGAAACGGGATATTTGACATAGGCCAGAAGTCTACTTCTAAGTCAAAATGGTGGCTAGGTCAAAAACTTCGTTATAATGTTCTGGCTTTCATCCTATTTTTAATTGGGGTCTGCTCTCCTAACGAAATTTATCCAAAGCTGGCGGTTCTAAATCGTCTGAAGATCTATGCTCTTCTTATTAAGGTCGTTATTAAGTTCGGTGTCTTCCAGGTCTTGTTGGCGCGGCTTCGAGTTCAAAATTTGTCTGTTCATGTGGTCCACTGGTCTCCTCATGACATCGCCGAACCATTGTAGTCGTAATTCTTTTCCACGATGGGTCACACTTTAAAAGTTTCCCTTATGTTATGGTTGGGGACCTTGTATAGAAGTGCGACTCCAGCAGACCATCTCAGCATTCTAATTTCGAGGCGAAGTCAAAAACTTCGTACTAAAAATTGGGTAGTGAACAAAAATTAAGTAGACTTTATAAGGGTCATAAGCGAAGCTAAATCTTTATGCAGTTTTAAAAGAATGCTTAAAAACTACTGTCTCTCGCACCTTCTGTTTAGGACGACCATGCTTAATCCTGATGCATATATGTATTTATATGTATCTGATATATATTTGTATATATTTATTTTAAATATGTAATATTTGTAAGAGAATATCTGGAAGAGATCGCCTGCGAGCGATAAGGCCGCCTCGCTGTATCACGCAGTTTTTATTGTGATTTTTCTTTTTTCGTACTATTGTAAATTCTATGGTGTACAATAAAGAGTATTCTATTCTATTCTAAAAAAGGAAAAGAAGATGAAAAAAATCAACAAGTTTCTGAAGGTATATTGTGTTTTTCTTATGTGAGTACGAGATTTCTAAAGTACCACGATCTTACGTACTTAAGCTTAAAAAAAAACTAGTGTTTTCTTGCTCTTCCAAGTTATGGGTCTCTTAAAAACTCACGAGTGTTCGCTTTATTACAAGTGAAAAAACGTTTTTTTTTAATTTTGCATTAATACTAAGCGTGCAACATATTTAGCGGATTTTCGTTAGTATAGATTAAGAAAACAAAAATTTTCAGAGTATCGAATATAATACCTTAGTTTAATGTTCTGTTAAGTCTGAATCAGTTAACTTTTACCCGGGGGCAGGTACATACGCTTTCAAAACACGCAATATAGTCTAGTGACATAGGCAAGTGCGTGAGAAATGCCACCATGGGCGGAGCAACATGGTGTGAACGAAGGGTTCTTAAATATTTTCACCTTTAACAAGCTTGTCTTTTGGTACTCGCGTTAGAATTTTTGAAATAGTAAATTCTAAGTTTACTATACTAGATGTGTTTGCGGCTTTGCACGCGTGGAAATCAATGTATTTAATCAAAGAAAAAACAGCAATAAAAAAAGAAAATATAAATTGTAACGTACAAAGGGCGGTCTTATCGCTTAGTAGCGATTTCTTCCAGACGACCCTAGGATTAAGGAGAACTGAAATGATTATGTGGGTGGTGCACTTTTCTAAAATTACATATACATACTTATAATACACACACCAATACAAGAGATTTACACATCATAAAATATATAAAAGTAATAAATATTAAATGTATAAACTAATAAATAATAAAATATAAATACACAACAATTATTTTAATAATTAGTCATCTTAATTGTTTTTAGATGAATAATATTGCTTAACGGATTTTTAAAAAATGTTTAATGACTTGGAGAGTTAACCATAAGAGATGGAGACATGCTGTCCCGGACTTTTTTGTAGTATTTGTGTAGATCTAAATTTATATAATACATTACTTTAATGTGTCTAACATATATCTTTACGCGCCGCACGCGACTAAAGCTCCCAGCAGGCGAGATTTAATAAATACGAAATTAAATTATCGATACAATCAAAACTCAACCGTATTTCTTGTCCGTAACATTATCAGGGAATCCAAAGGTATATTAATAGGTCGTGACAATATCGTGGCCCAAATAAAACATAGCACGCGATTAATACAATGACCGAAACGTTTTCAGTATTTTGTAGATGTATTATGTTTAAGGTTGCCAACTATACTGTTAAAAACA
Source organism: Morpho helenor (assembly GCA_029227775.1). Taxonomy (NCBI): domain Eukaryota; kingdom Metazoa; phylum Arthropoda; class Insecta; order Lepidoptera; family Nymphalidae; genus Morpho; species Morpho helenor. The sequence goes on along the minus strand of JARGCU010000020.1, from coordinate 14,359,754 downwards.
TTATTACACTGTTTTTGAAAAGATTATCCGCTGAGTTTCTTGCTGAAAAACATTTGACGATTCGAATCGATTCAAATTTTGAATTGAACATCAATAAAGTATACAAATTCAAATAAAGGATCAAAATGTAATTAACAGTATTAAACGTTAGACGCGCTATCAATTTTTGTTATATTTAGTCTGCTATGCAGTGCAGCGCTGCCACAAGCAAATTACATAAGAACTTGATTTTAGTCATACTTATGATGAAGTAATGCAAAAATCTGTATATTAATAAGGTGTGCAAGAAACTCTCTTTGTCTCTCTATGTCAAACAGACTTAGACACGTTTAGTGTATCAAAAGACATCAAATAATGGTGTCTTGGCGGTAGGGAGCGACAATATGGCGGTAGTCTGACGTCGACTCCGTTCATTTTGGCGGTGCAGAGTATCTGAGACGGCATGACTTTGGCTGACAGTTATTGAGCTCAACTGTCGAGGCCCGCTTAGCTGGCTCGGCATACTGCGTCGCGATACATTAAAAACTTGTGTCTTATTGATAATTGCGATTTATCAAACGCTTTTCGGTGAATGTTTTCAACATAAAGACATTATGAGGTACCTGCACATTTCTAGGGAATTCTGAAGATAATACCTCTAGAGAGTTCTGGAGACATTCGTAAATTACCAATCCGCATTGGAGAAACGTGGTAGGTCTTAACACCAACTCCGTAAAAACGGAGAGAGGAGGCCTACGCTCAGCAGTAGGATAGTAGTAACCTTTACTTTACTTTCTTGTAAACAAGATTGGCAATCCTAATTCTGTTCGAGGGAACGTGGTGGCCCGTATTAATATTGCATACGATTTGCCTTTAGGTGCTATTCAGAAAGGTGATGGGGGACGTCAATACAGGCCAACGCGCGTTATTCTTCTCTATACTTGGCATCGTGAACGCGACGCTGCTGTGGCCCGTGTGCCTCGCACTGTACCTGACTGGCTCCGAGCAACTGCCCGCGCAGCAAATGCCATGGATACCGCTGCTATTGGCTAGTGTCGCGCTGCTCGGTGAGTGTCTTTTGGTTTATAGTATTTCACGGATGGGGAGCTATCACAATCCTATTAGAACACAAACGAAAAGCCACCTAGCTCCTTTTGAAGAAAAGGGGTTGGAACTTGAATCTACATTGCTGTTCCATTGCAGATTTGTAGCTTGTATTTTTATACACAAAGTGCTAATCAAAATCATATAAAATACCATCATTAGTTTTATATTATGCAAATCCGTAAAAAAAGTAAGATAGTATTCTACTGCTGGGTATATATGTCTTGAACTGTTTTTTGTGACAAGGGCTAGAATTTAGTCTCACTAAACTGTGCCAATGAGAATTGGAAGCTTACATTTAGCCCAGAAATACTTAGAGATATGCAGGTTTCTTTTAACGAAAAGCGTGTGATCAATTACAAATATCAATTAAGCACATAAAAGGCTAACACGTTAACAGAAAACTCATCTGCCCATAGTTTGAACCTATGATCCCTCTGGAAATAGTCACAGAGTGTGAACGTTCTATGGCTGTTCTGTAGCTATACCAACTACTCAACTCCGCCAAATAAATCTTAATTCTATAAATTAGGTTGAAAAGCATAAAATATATATTGCAATATGCTTTGTGTAGAAGATTTCTATATATATTGTTACTTTTATCTGTGTGAGTGATCATTAATTTTTAAAATTTCTTAAAGTACAGCAAAGTTAATGAAAATCAGCTCACTTACAAAAAGCCAAATTTTTACATAAAATTTTCTTAACGATTTCTATAGTATGAATAATTAATTGACTATATGATATATTTTTTATGTCCTCATAAAAATAAGCATGAATGTAATCTGAAAAATGAATAATGTTTGTTTGTTTGTGATTCGACAATATTGGACGTTGATTACATCTAATATTTCGATTGAAATTGAACATGCTTTAAATTGTAAGATTTAGTCGTTAGGCACATTTTAATTAGATTTCACTTCAAGCTTACAAACTTTCGAATCACTTTACACATTTTTATTCAATCATCATGTTACAAAAATGTACTAAAAAATTATTATCTTTTATGCTTGAAACAAAAAAAAAATACCATGTATGTAGAAGTGTGTCAAGGTTTTGTGCATGCAAAATAAATACGGCTACCCTCGTTCTGAAAGAATAGAGATCTTATAGAAATGGGTCAAGCTGTGAACTTGAAACATTCTCTTCGCTTTTAGAAGTACGCGTTTATAAGTAAATTTTAAAATGTCATAACTATTATTAAGAACTAGGGCAACTCAATCCTTAATTGTCCTAATCAATGAGGCTTCGGGCCACTTGGAATTGGAAAAAAATATTTATGGCAACACTCTGTGAAAATTTAAGTCTATGTAGATATGGTTTATATCAAGGGATGTCGAACCAATCGCACTATATTTTGTGCACTTCACTGATCACGAAACTCATAATGCACTTAGACAAAAAATACAGGTATTTTTAGTCATTTTTTGAATTTTAAATTTTGGTAAAATTAATTATTTTCATTGTGTTCCCAATAATAACAAAGTAAAAACATTATAAATTTGCTTCGAAAAAATGCATAAAGGGTCGCCTAACCTGCCATTGACTATATTTTTGATTTTAAGGAAACTAAATAATTGAATAATTAATATTAATGATAATGAAACTAAATAATTGAAATTAAGAGCTATACGTGGCATTTATAATTTAAGACCGCGTGATTCCCTGCGAGAGAAGTTTAAGGAAACAGGTATTCTTACATTTGCTTCACAGTATATTTTAAGCAATTTAATTTATGTACATAAAAATATAAAGAATTATAAAACGATAGGTGATGTATACAATAGACAAAGCAGGAACCGACATAAGCTTGCGGTTCCTGCTTTGCGTCTTGCAAAAGTGCGTAACTCGTTTGTGGGTTTTGGTATAAGATTCTATAATAAAATTCCGCAATCAATTTCAGCACTGCCATTACAGCAGTTTAAAAACACTGTTAAAAAGAGCCTGATACAGAAGGCCTACTATACTCTTGATGATTATTTAGAAGATAAGAATGTGTGGATATAGCTCTCTTTGAACCTGTACAAGACAGTAACGACATAATGTAAATAGTATTAAGAATTATATTTTTAAAAGAGCAACCGCCGAGTTTCTTGCTGGCTCTTCTCGGTAGGAACAGCTTGCCGAACCAGCAGTAGAGTTGACGATTCAAAAGCACTTGTTTACAAGTTTATTTGAATAAAGAATATTTTGAATTTGAATTTGAATTTGAAAATTTATAATATATCTCTTATTTTTGATATTGTAAAAACATAAAGGAAATTGCTTAAATAGACAGCTTAGACTATAATCACCAACATTTGCTAGTTTTTCTAGTTAGCAACGTTCCTGTAGTAAAATGCCATAAACAGATTAACATTGTACGTACTATTGGAAAGTAATCTTAGAAGTATGCGTCATTTCTTGGAATACAATAATGTATTTAAGTAGCTGCCTGTAACTAACGAGCTCAAAGCTCATTTGTAGGGAACATATATCCCACGATTGGTCCAGAGATATGCAAATTTACTCACGATATTTTTCTTCAACGAAAAACATAATAAATTATAAATAACTATGAAGAACCTTAACCTTAAGACTGGGGTCTAACAAAAATGATTAAAAAAATGTATTATTGTATTCCAAAAATAATAATCATGTAGCAAAATAACTTTATCATTATTTTTATTAAAATTATTATTATTGATTCTATCAATGCTTTTATATATCTTAAATGAGCTAAAGCCTTTAATACGGTAATTATTAGTGATATCGTTATTTTGCTCTTCGATAATTTGCTTTTATAAATGCAATGCAATTAATATAAACACGTGTCATATATTTAGTTTTAAGCGGAATTTTATGCAATTTGTTTCTTTAAAGTCATGTTGTATTCAAAACGTTTTCTCTGTATTTTAATTTGGAAATTTGTACGAGTACACTGTGATCTAAGGTAATTGGAATACAATGTGTTTATTGCTATAATTGCATCTAAGTTGCGTAGTATAGAAAAAGTTTAGTGCATCAAAAAGTTTACCTTATGATACGATAGCAAAGGATGTGCTGGAGACATAGTCCATCTTATGTCTCCAGCGCATCCTTAGCCATTTTAATCATAACACACGCCGTGGACACTAACATCCCGAAAAAATCGAAAACATCAATCAAATCATTCTAATTGGATATCAAGAAGAAGATATCGACCGGAAGGAGACGAAGGTGAAAATTATAATAATACTATTTTGGAAAATGAGAACTGTTCGATATGTCATTCTTCTTATTTATTTCCATTCTTAAAGCGAGTAGTAGATAGATATAGTATTTTAATATCTTTTGTATTATCAAATAAGGTCATCCGATTCTGACATATCAGCAAAATTTTGTGCCATTAGTCAATTTTTAAAAGGCAACATTGGCGCTTATTTTACAAACAATTTCAAAGTAACATTACTATTAATAAAAAACACTTTCATATTTGCGATGCTTTAGTCATGTAGAATGTAGCAACACTAATCGACTCACTAACAGCGCACTTGCCAAAAGTAGATGGAGCTTCAAGGCGTAGCCATTTAGAATGCTGTCACCAGAATGACACAAGAAAATAATGCGAATATTTTTTTATGAATTATATTTCACTATCGACTAGAATATGGTACTTCTGAAAGTAATTATTTATAGTATTAAAAGGGATCCACTGTTAATAGCATAATTAGTTATTCAATAAAGATTAATTGGCTTTTTTATTTGTCTCCTTTATTAAAGTTATTGGAAGTCAAGATTTTCCAATTAATAATACATCAATTTTTGGCGGCATTTATTAATAACAGTTCTAAATTTAACATTAAGATAAACTTTACTGATAACTTTAATCTGAGTGTGTCTTGATCCTAAGAAGGGACTTATTTTAATGTTTGGGAATTGACCTAGTTTTTAAAAGACTACAAAACGTGAAAGTTTTTAAAAGACTAAAAAACGTAAAAGTTTTTAAAAACGATTACCATATGTAGCCTTTGCTTAGGGTTTATATAGTGGTCATATAATTCCTATAGGTCCTTAAACTGAAAAAACCGAATAATAATCTTATACTTGTACGTACACGACGCACACCTTAATGCCCGGAGATCCACATGGTCCCAGTTTTTGCAATTTGAGATTTTATAAAGTAAATCATTATTATTAAATTAACTTTATACAACAGAAATAGCAATGTCATTCTTATTTAGTTCTTAAATATTGATCAATGTTTTTTGTTGCAGTTTTTCACTTGGTTTTCCAGTTCGGCAATCTCATGACTTACAATATATTTGTTTCTCTTGGACTTATTACAGCTGTTCCTGTTTCTGCCAGTAAGTTTCAATATTTAAATGTTTATGTTCACACAGGTATTTGCACTACGCACCCATTTTCTGACTGAATGACTTTGATGACTACACTGAATAGATGAAATGGCTCAGTAGCATTGTTGATATTAAATTAATTAAATGTATTAATTAATTGTTTTCTTTTTTATAATACAAATAAAAATATTTTTTTCAAGCTTTTAATACTGGATGCTTTGACAGCAGCGATATATTACGTCCGAAGTTTATCTTGTTTTTGTATATCTGTATGTAACTGACTTCTTTATACTCAATTTTGATCCACTTTTAACGGATAGATTCAATTAAAGTTTTGTACGCTTCTCAAAAACTGGCGATAGTGAAATAATTTGTAAAAATTTTTAAATTTGTTTTTGATTGTTAGCTCTAGACGTGGTGTTGTACGGCGTTTACTTCGAAGGGATGAAGTTGGCGGGAATCATATTGATAGCAGTCGGGTTCTTCCTGGTCATGTTCCCGGACAACTGGCCCGATTATATTATGAGACTTTTGAGGTTAGTGTTTACAACTTTTATTGCTGAGGAATTGCATTTTTTTACCTGGACTAGTCCTCTCAGGCGTTATTTGAGCTTCCGGCTCGATTGATTGATCAACGTGGTCAGGCGACGCGCTGTTTAATGGCGCTCACCTAGTGGTGGTATCTCTCAGGTATGATGTTGGCACATGGAGCTGTCAATCAGGGAGTGTTTATCTATTCCTGAAGCAGCCTTTTTGGTGGTGTGAAAAGGAGCTATACCGTTTAGACGCACGCATCACTTTAGCGAACATTATGTGCGTGAGTTGGCTCAGTTACTCCTCCACGGTCAAAAACGCGTCTAAATACGCCTGCGACGACGACGGAGGGTCTTCTTAATGACCGAAGGCAAATGCGGTACGGGCCTCAGGGCGAATCTTCCTACCCGGGCCGTTCCTTGCAGGGTTATTGCAGACCTTGATTTTAATAGGTGGACCGGAAAGTAATGTCGTTTTTGTGAATGTCGATATTCGGTCGTCATTTCTCAACTTACTGTGTATTGCAAAGAGGTGCCTAAGTTATTTTAAGGTTACTGTGACTTATTCACTTCTGAATAATTCAATATTAAAGTTTTTTATTTGTAATTTGAGGAAAAATGGCCAGCCAAATACCAGAAGAACGTATCCGGCATTGTATGCTTTTTGAGTTTCGTAAGGGTAGTAACGCAACAGTTGCTACCAAAAACATTTGCGATATTTATTTAAGTGCATTAGACGTTCGCAGATGTCAAAGATGGTATTCCAAGTTCAGATCTAGTAATTTCGATGTTTCTGACTCCTATTAATCAGGAAGACCAACATCATTATTTAACGACATGCTAAGGGCAGAATTGGAAGAAAATCCATGTCTAACAATCAACGAACTATCAAACACACTTAAAAAACCTTGGTCAACTACTCAGGAACATTTACAGCAGATTGGGAAAATAACCAGTGCATGTGTTTGGGTCCCTCATAATCTGTCTGAAGAAAAGAAAGTCAACCGATCCATTACATGCAACGCATTGCTTCAACGGCACCAAAGGGAACCGTTTTTTGATCGTTTGATCACTGGAGACAAAAAATGGGTCCTATATGATAATCCAAAACGGAAATGGCAGTGGTTTTTTTAAAATGAATCACCAAGAAGTTCTTCGAAGCCGGGTTTGCTTCCCAAAAAAGCGCCCCTATGTGTTTGGTGGAATATTCGCGGAATTGTCCACTCTGAAGTGCTAAAACCAGGAAAAACTTTTAACACGGACCTTTATTGTGAACAATTAGATCGCGTAAACCAATCTTTAATGTCAAAGTATCGAGCGATTGTCAACAGAAAGGGAGTCATCCTGCAACAGGACAAAGCAAGACCAAACTGTGTACGGCGACCACCCCAAAAAAATAATGAATTAGGGTGGGAGGTACTGCCTCACCCAGAATACTCGCCTCATATAGCTCCTTTAGATTTCCATTTATTCTGATCCCTGCATAATTTTCTTAGTTGAAAAAAAAATTAAAATTTGGATGATGTCCAAAATGCCACCTCAAGATATTTTTCTCAAAATTAAATTAATTTTTATTAATCCGGGATTACAAAATTTGCACTCTAGATGGCAAAAGGTTGCTGATAACGAGGGTGATAATATTATTGATTAGAAATAAAGACCTATCAAAATATTTTATTTTGAATTTAATGTAAGAAAACGACATTACTTTCCGGTCCCCCTAATATTTAGGCCACGGCTCTTGCCATTGCCAGAGCCTAGGGGATTCGTTTTAGTGAGGAGGACTTGTTCAGGTCATTGAAAACTGGGGTAGAATCCGAGGAAATATGGTATTCTCTTCGTGGGATATTTTCTGAGCGGTAGGATGTCAACCCGTGGTGATTTCAAGTCTAAGGGGGAGTCATGTCCGGGTTGTCTTGATCGTCATCCTTTGCCGCCGCTAGCGGTGAAATGTCAACCCGTGGCGGTGTCTAGTCCAGGGGAGGGGGTCATTGCCGGGTATGTCCTGATCGTCATCCTGTATCGTCGCTAGCGGTGAAATGTCAACCCGTGGCGGTGTGATGCTAACCCGTGACGGTATCTAGTACAGGGGAGGGGGTCATGTCCGGGTTTTCCTGATCGTCATCCTGTCCCGTCGCTAGCGGTGAAGATACGCCTGTGCATTTGGTGTTAACTTATCTCTTCGTGTGTTCAGATGGAGCCGCCGTCGCCAGCGTGGCTCGGAGGGCGCGGGCCGGAGCCGCGATACCATGGACTACCGCACCGGGTACATCCGGTCGCACCTGCGCTCGCCCTCCGGACGGGTCAGGTGACCGCCCAACACACAACCACACACAGACACCACGGACCTTCAGCAACATAACCTGCGAAGTGTCTTTTAGTCGAGTTGCAGATTCGCAATTGTAAATAGAACTGATGCGATTAGAACCGAAATGAACTTTTAATGGTCTTGTCGATGGCTGAAAAGTTGCAACGTATTTTACTACCGCTTAAATTGATGTCCTTATATATATTTTTTCATTATTATTTGTGTACTGACTTCACTTGATTTATTGTTGTATGGTATGTATATATATTGTGTATGATATTCTGGAAGTATGAGTTACAAATAATGTTTTATGCAAACATTATTAATAAAATAACACTGACTGTATTAAAAAGCCATTCGAGTCTTATACCTTTTTAATATATTTTAAAACGTCTAATAGTTAATTCATAAAAGCATAAATATGATTTATGATTAATATATTATTAATTCTATTATTTAATGACGGCAAATAGCTCTTGTATGGTCAAAAGACTTTCATAGTGTGAGACAGTTATGGTGAGGGTATTGCAACAAATTTTTCTGTAATATCGTCGGTTAATCACTATAAGGCGATAATTATCCCTTTGAAATATCGGGCCGCTAACGCAATAAACTATCTAAAATTCTTCCGGATTCTCCAGGAGTTAAGGATTCAAAAGCACTTGTTAACAAGTTTACTTCAATAAATAATATTTTGTATTTAAATTTGTAGCAAAGGGCCCGCGTTACTTCATGTTTTAAACGTCAATGAAAGTCGTCACACCGTCGCAATGCTATTGCTGTGTAGTTTCTCTGGTTAACACACAATGTTATGTAGATAAATATATAGGACGACGACTAATATTGTTGCGATAAAGTCGCCCCTGGTAAGACTGTAGTCCGACAGTCACCACTTGAGGCATGTAAATTACTGAACAAATAGAATGCTATTATATGCGTTATAATAACTGTATGCTCTCCCATCGCATACCTCAGCACTTTCCGATCAAAGAGTCATATTTCTCTAAAGCTAAAGGGATATTACTCTTATTTCAAACTCATTGTGTACAGAAGTACTATCTACTTTATTGTTATGGACTAAAAGAACAATTTAGAATGACGCACAGAGTCGGGATCTTTCACTAAGGGAAATGTAATATACAAATTGTTTGCATATAAGATTGCTGATTACTATCGGCAATATTATAGGCGAGTTGTTGAGCTATGTTAATTGTAGATGAGCAATTGTAAAAAAAATATTAATTGTCACGTATTATTTGTTGTGTTATATACTTAATATGAAACATTAAGGTTCATTGTTTTAAAATTGACTGCAGATTATTAATAAAATAAACACAATCCAATTCGTAATAGATTCGTAAGAACGGTTAATATAAAATGAATAATTTTTTTTCAATATTATAGACGTAACCACACGCACCTTATGTGGCAATATTTTTAAAATTAGATCGAATTCAAGTCACATTTTGTAATAACATTGAAAATGCAAAAAAATTAGTCAAATCACTAGAAATATTTGTTATGGCAATAATGAAAAATCGATTTATATTACACGGATTAGTGATATATAAAATATTGTAATTGGTACTTTGTAAATAATTTAGGGTAAGTCAAAACCTTTTCAGAAGACTTTTTTGTTATTGTACATAACAAAAAAGTTAGACTGACTAAATCAGACGATATTTTTACAATATTTATTAAATACAAAGGAAAAAAATATCTTCTTAAAGTAATTCCAGTTTTATATTATTGGCCTATGTATATTCTCCATAGAGTTATTGTACTATATTAGGGGAGCTATAGGCTGGCCTATTAGCGTCGAACGAACAATAAGAGAGGGAAGATGGACATATTTTTGTCTAATCACACATGCGCAGAAAAATGTTGTATATACGGCGCGATCTTAATTTAAATACCTGAAACATTTATCAGACTTTCAAATTAGAGACATACATAGGTCCTCCCATGGACATATTTTAGATTGGGGGTATATAAGTGAAATCTGAAAGTTCCGCCCATTATTGAAACGAGAAGTGTAAGATAAAGATGGTATGGACAAATATATGAACCATGAAAATCATGTGACCAAACGAGTGTTTGATGAATTCAAAATATTCTTTATTCAAATAAACTTGTAAACAAGTGCTTTTGAATGTGCATACGTGCCTAAAGGGAGGCCTAAAAGCGATGATTACATTGTGTATAGTATGACATGTATATAAAAAGAGTAGCGCCAGAGTTGACGAATGATAGGAGAGAATGGAAAAGAAAAACATTGTGTCGACCTCACTTATTGGAATAAGGACAATAAATGAGAATGATGGATACATTTTTGCCTAATTAAATATGCTCTGCATCATTCGATAAAGACAGGATGGACACATTTAAGACTGGCTCCCCTACTAAGTATAATAATACTGGTATTCTCAAATAGAATACAAAATGTCGGTAGTAACATATTTTGTAAAATATTTTTTGTTAGATTGTCTTAAACAATTGCCTAACTATATATGCTCTGGATCTTAAAAGACTGGAAAGCGAAGCTTATAACTCAACGAGTGTTACCATTGTATGAAGTGGTAAAGATTGTATAAAACAAATGAGGCGCTAATGAATTTATATTACACAATAATATGCATTATTAATATCCAATTATGCGCACAACTGCAACAATTTTGTCGCATAGAGAAACGTTATAGATTGAGGAATAAATACGACGATGGCCTAAATGAAAGCAGAGTCAACTATTTGAATGAGCGTTGAACGCAATATTTCTCATAAACTCTCGTTTGTTACCCCGTGTCTGCGTTAATTTTATATCTGTATATTTGTGTAATAAGTTTTTGCCATGATCTTGTTCATTCTCGCAATTGGTGTGTATGTATCCTTTATTTGCTCAATTTTTGTCATATGCTCCGTTTTTATTAGTACAATTTCTCTATTAAGTTCTTTTTGTACCCTTTTTTGGTCGCTCCTATTACTCGATTTGTAATTAGTTTAGATATATCCCACGCACTATGCGTGACCTAATTCAAGAAAGGGTTTTTTCCATGGAAAATTGCTATAAAGCGTAGCGTAGCGCCTACAAAACTCGTGAATGTTAAAGAGACCCATAACTTGGAAGAAAACACTAGCTTTTTTAATAGCGTGATGTCATAAATGGCATTGAAATAAGGATACAATGTTAGACACATTGTTGCTGAGTTAGTCTAATTTTGAATTAGGCTATTTTAATGATAAGCGATATGTCTTATATCTTGTATCATATCTATATATTCTCTATAAAATTGTAATGTTTATTATTATGCTTTAACTCCGTGCTCTCTATTATATAATGAAGTAATCTTCTTATATAATGAAGCTCTTTATTATATAATGAAGTAATCTTCGAAAAATTTTGAATTCAATAAAATGCTGTAGTGTCAAGCTAGTTTAAAGAAATGTCGATTATTTACATGGTCCATCCATTGCCGCTGCATTTCTTTTTCGATAATGTCTTGACCATTTTTTTTAAAAAGTATATCAGTCTTAGTGTTATCTTTCAAAACCGATTCGGAAATAAAATTTGAATTAAATAGAAATTTATATCAACTTTGAAACGTACCTTTTGGTATAAGTAAAAAGCACAACTTTGAGCTATAATATGGCATGTAATTGGAATGTGTGTTTCATCAATTTATACCTTATGATATTCAGATATATTCCTTATTAAAATAAATACTTCAATTTAAAAAAAATAAGACATCAAAAACCTTTGGAAAATAAAATTCTTAATATTGTATCAGTCCGATTAGCTTGGGAATAATATGGTAGCTTTTTTTTTTAGTAAATTGCATTGAATGGATCTGAGATTTGCCTGATATCTACGAGTACTTTAGTATATGCATTTACCATAAAGCGATTCAAATTTAATATAAATAATATAAAATAAAATCTATCATTAATGCGCATAAGATGTTCTATTTTAAAATTTCACGATTATGTATTACAAGCAGAATTTTAAAGGCACCATCAGGCCAATGCAGGAATTGTTTAGTCTCTATAACCCAGTAGTTATCATAGATATTAAGTCTATTAAAATATTTATAAATTTATCTTTTGACTAAACAGTTGGCTTCCAACTTTTATTCACAAAATTCGAAACGTTTAATAACTAGTCAGACATAACTAAACTAAGGTTTTAATATAGTTATTTATGTAGGTGTTATTTGTTTTAATAGTACGTTTAAAACTCCTTTTGTAGTGATCGCCCCAATCTAGTCATAGTCAGTAATCTAGTCATAGCAATATCGAATTAAATATTATTCATAAATATAACTAATATATCATCCTAGTACTTAAAAAGCCAAATAGCAATATCACTTTAAATGCATTGACTTAGGTACTTTGGACGTACGTTAGACTTTAGCAAGTGCTCGGTTTTGTATACTGAGAATAGTTTGATGTAGAAAGTTTTGACAGCAAAATTGGCTTTTTCATTGTATTGCTACAAAATAGTTATTTACAGTTAACAAGTGGACATTGGAACAACTACCAACAATTTTGTAAGACGCAAACACATTTAACTTTAAAAGACTCTTTGGCTTGATTTCTACTATACATTGTACCAAAATGCTAAATCTTTTGGCATGATCGGTTGAAACTTGTTCGACACTTTGCTAATCAAATGCTGTTTATAGAGACGTGGCAAACAAGGTTGAAATATTAATGTTTTTTCATGTTTTTGTTTTACAAAAGAGTAAGAATAAATATGAATAAAGGCATTATATTTACTAAACCTTGCTACGTACGTAGTTTGACCTTTTTCGACCAAACTTTAATTTTTCGTCCATTATAACGTTTGGAGATACTTAAAAGGAAATCAAATCTGCTCCTTAATTATGAAGTATTAGAAACCCCTATAGGACCTATTGTATGATAAAAGCAAACAATGTTTTGACAATTTGACATTGAATTTGGTGATTTGGCATTTGCAAGAAAAAAAAAATATTTCAATAATATTTTCACGGATTGCGTTCCATATCCGACAAACCTTAATAAATTTCTTGGAGAAGTTTTACATATTGTATGAAGAAATTATTTGTGATTGTAGCTGTTGAATAATCATAATACAAGATAAAGAGATCAAGCGTCCGGTATATCAAAAATTCATAAGTAAAACCATTAAGAAAACAATGTCTTCATCAACTTTCATCCTTCCTTGCCACCTTTGGTTAGCTCAGAGAGCCACTGCTCCCCCATTCTTGTTTAGGAAGACTATTAGTTCTAGACTCCTCTCCTTATTGTCCACCTCAATGTAAAATTAACCACGAATTTTTCTCTGAAATAATCTATATCTTATAATTGTTTCTAGAAACTTGTCATTCTTGCATAAATACTGAATCGTACTAGAGTTTTGTATAAGACGTTTATGCAGCAGTTACCCTTGCTTATTCATTGACGAAGGACCCTGGTCTTAATATAAATCTGCTAGAAAAATTTGTTCCATACACAAGTATAGCAAGTTTCTACACGCATTTTAGCTTTGTAATACCTGACACATTGTTTTCAACAGTTTTTGTTCTTTAATATCTTTTGCCTTTAAGCCGAAAAATATTATTTCCATGTAATATTTTGTCGTGTATGTCCTGAAATTTGCATGCTGCGGTTATGACTTTTACATTAAACAGTGGCTATTAAAAACAAGTCGGTATGGTTGAGTTAATTTAGTAGTCGGTGATATGATACGTAAAGATATTTTATTTTTTGAAAACGGTTTAAAAAAGGTTAATATCTGTTTATCATAATGGGATTCATTTATTATTTCCGGTATTGTTGGAAGATGACAACAATAGCTAGCGAGAGAATAATAAAAATAATCCAAGATCGGGTACCCATGGATCGAGCCGTTACTATGTAGAAGTAAGTTAATATAGGCATGATTAATATCTAGAACACCCGACTACAAAAATGGCGGACCAGTGATCTCGATGATAATTTTAAGCTAATGTGAACTGCATTCCCGGGGCAATGGAATAAGCATGCATCATCATATATTTTGCATTTTCAGACATAAAATTTCCTAAATGATTTCTAACTCAAATTATTTTTAATGCAAATCTATTTTTTGTCTCCTTTCACTGACAATAAATTACTTGAACACAGGAAAAAAATATGAAGCATATAAATTAATATTATAAATTGTGGAAAACTGTGGTGTAGTACGCACACTGTTTCCAACCGATGCTGCATTTATACGTCAGTTAAATTTGATATGTATTAAAGATATATTTACAAGCACATTTATTAAGCGATGTCCGCTTTGTCATGATCTATTGTGGGTCCTGGGTATGAGAAGCCTTTTTCACTCATAATATTGTTAAATTGGAGTGTGAGGGCTTCCAAATATTATTTTTGCATTATTATACATATAATAACAATGTCTGTTTAGCTCCTTCGCTCGAACTAATGAACTATATAGGACCATAGCTAAAATTCTAAATAAATTGTTTAAATAAATTATAATTAAAATGCTTCGGGTGTTAAGTCTCAACTCGTTCGAGAGTTAAACCCAATCTACGCGCACTTTGTATCCTTACTCGATTTTCACACATTACACATAAGAATTGCAGAAATATGCTCCTGCTAATTAAATGCCCCAGATTTCTTCCCAATATTCATACAGTATGTAAGCTTCTTGTATGATTTTTTGCTTGTTTATTTGTGTAATATTTATGTAAATGTATGTAAATTGTGGAATATCAAAATTGCCAATCAGTACCCAATTTGAAATTATTGACCTTTAAATGGTCGATGGAGTTAATTAGATACAATTAACTAATAATTATAGTTAATCCTTGAGTACATATATAATATTAATAATAATAGAACGTTTCAAGCATTTAGATAGCTGAAATTTTAAAATATTGTTATTTATTTCATATGTAATAAGATATATTGTAGTAAATAAGCGTAAGAATCCTTTTTATGCCCTCATCATGTTGCTTTTTAATATAGCAAGAATATTGACACAAGTGTATAGGAAATTTAAGCATTTCAATATACTAATTGGCCTAATCTAAGCCCATGGTAGTTAACTCATGTTTATGTAATGTTTCGTAAACTCGTGACGGCCTGGTAAGTTGAGTAAATTTTTTGAAAAATAAGTAACTTTAATGGCGATAATTCATATATGAAAGAAATAATAGATTGAAGTAATTACACATATTACATTGTATTTATATGTAATTATCTTAGTAAATATAATATCTATGAATAATAATACTTCAATATTAATAATGTAATTTTTATTATGTATTATATAGATTATTATATTATTATGTTTATTATTATATTATTATGTTATCTGTTGCTCTTTAAGTTTTCATTTATATTTAAGCTCATATATCATATACAAAATGTTCTGTATATAAAATAATGTAACTTCAATATGGTATATTCAAAAAACAAATGTTATGTTACCTCCCTTTATGGTTATACTATTTTAATTATTTAAAGTCGAATTAACGGAAAGTTTACTAAATTTAAGTGGTTAAAATCTGATTGTGTGAAAAAAAGACTTTCTTCCTCTATTTTAAGGTGCTCAAGAACTTTAAGAACTCTTAAGTTTCGAGATTATTATTAAGATAATTTAAATCGCGATATTATTGTAATTTGATTTGACTTGCTCGCCGAAATATACTCAGCAGTTAATGATACTACAATTTGTCTGTTGTTTATTTGTATAAAGAGGTTTCGGATTTGTTTATTTAAAAGGATTGCCAGTAACTTACTTAAATTTTTAAGAGTGACGTCACTATAAAGTTCCCCCGCCTCACAGCTTAGTGAAATATGCCTTTCGGACTAGATTTTTACTTATTTTATTAACATTTCCTCATTTTGCATCACCCTGGTTGATGCCACTGCTTTTTATGTATATATATAAGTAGTCGTTTTTTTATGTGTTAAAAGGTCCCTTCAAATTCTAAAGTTATGAAAAATGTAACTGACAATATTTAAGCGGTCGTTAATTTCATATACCACAATCAAAAATTTTGCTCGAGATTCTCGATTTTCCTTTTTTTCCCAATATTTGGATCATTTCTAAAAAGTTGACATTATTTACACTTTGGGTCTAACTTAGATTTTAGTAGTTGTTCCAGTTATACGAGAATAATTTTCGTAAGAAACCTGTTTAGGGAAATATTATAGAATTTTGGGGAAAGATAACTCGAAGCTAACATATAAAAAATGTTGCTACAACAATACAAGAGTAATCTCAAATATATTTTAGTTCCTACGTACTCAGAAATTATTGCCCGTGTAAAAGTGCGGTTAAATGCGAGTATAAATATTAGATTAAAAGTGAAAATGTTAAATTTTGTATTGGTTGTTAATCTGTATTGCTCTTTTAATTAGAAAACTTTAAAGACTGAATTTAATGGAAAAAATTGACTAAATTCAATTACGCTGTCATTTATATTTAAGTGTATGTTAGTTTTTAGGTTGTATTCGATGTAATTCCTTACTACATTAGTCGTTTAACGGTGTTTAGATTAGTAGGAATAGAGTGATAAATGTAGAGGTAAATATAATTTTTAAGTCCGCCTTTAAGACTTCAGTTACGTATAAGCAGTGTATTTAATTTACGCCATTATCGGCAAAAGTACTCCTTATTCAGAGCAGCGGTATCGAAAGTCAAAATTGTGTTAATGATAGCCGAACTTCGCGAGAAGCTGCCTCGTTAAGAAGTGCATTTATAGACTTACCGTTTAACTCAGACCTCGCCTGTTGGGTAACCAAGTGCGCGGATGTAGGAAGAGAACTAGAAATGTGGTAGGTGAATGCCGTCACTTCCTGTATATCGCGCGCGTCACGCAGGCGAAGTCAGAGTTAGACGGTTAGTCCAGGTATGAGAACGAAAATTCAGTAAGGATAGTGTTGATGTAGTTTTTGTTGTATAATTATATATAATAATATAATAATATATAAATATTTACTCTTGTAGAGAAATGCATCATCATCTATTATTAATGTTGCATTCACTCATAAGTCAAAATTATTATTTTATTTGTTTTAACAAATATTTTATAGTTCTATATTGCTTCTTTTATTATTGGTATTAATAATCTATAATATTTAAAACATTTTTTTTCATGTCTCGAGACATCTGTTTAAACTTTTGCAGGAAATATATTGCAGACATAGTCTTTGTGAATTTAATTGTTTTGTATATTAATTTGATATTAAATTAATATTTTTGGAAATAAAGGACATTGTTTCTTGGGCCTAGAAAAGACAACTGTGTCTTTTGTATAATTATATATATTTTGTATAATTTCGAATTACGTCTTCTAAGTTTGTAAATGTATCTAAATTGATTTACTTGCTGTAAAATACTTAATTTATTTTAAATTAAGTTACATTTAAGATGTTTTATGGCGTAGTTACTAGGAGTGAAAAGAGTTTATCTTTTTTCGAATTCGGCCTATTTTATTTTCAATATAAGTAGTAAGTAAGTAACGGCCTGTTACTATCCCACAGCTGGGCATAGGCCTCTTCTCTCCGTTTTTTTTTTGGAGAGAAGGATTGGAGCTTAGACCTACCACGCTGCTCCAATGCGGATTGGTAGGTTACACATATCCCCAGAATTGTCTAGAGATATGCAGGTTTCCTCACGATGTTTTCCTTCACCGAAAAGCGTGTGATAAATTGCAATTATCAATTAGACACATAAGTTTTACTAGAAAACTCATTGGTGCCTGCCCGGGGTTTGAACCCTAGACCTCCTCGAAAGAGGCGTGCGGTGTTACCGCTGGGCTACCACAGCTTCAATATATACTGTTTTAAATACGTAACTGAGGCCTTAGAGTGTATAGATGTTGAGAACACGTGTTTAGCGACAATGTATCGGAACTAGTGCACGAGATAACACCTTGGCCCCTGTGATTCATTTTGTTAATACGTAGTCTTAATTTGTTGGTCAATAAAAACGAGATTTGTCATAATTTTTGTATTTTGATTACCCTTATATGTTTATCTCCAAATAAGTTATCATTACTCTAAGTGGGGTCGGAAAAACATGTTATAATCATGTCATGATTTTGCTACGTATTTTACGACCGGCCGCCTGCCTGACGTCAACTTATATTAGCCGTATTTTACGACACCTCGGTAAGAGGGTGGTCTATTCTACTCAACCGGATACCACACGGCGGGTTTACTTACGTTATTCGCCTTAAGCGATACCTCTGCGAGAACTTTTGGTGGTTTATTCTACTCAGCCGAATAACACACGGCGGGTTAACTTACCTTAGTGACCTTATACGAAACCTCGGTAAGAAATTTGGGTGGTCTATCCTACTCAGCCCGATACCACACGGCTCTTTCGGTGGACATATTAATAAAATTTTAAAGAAATAATGGTTATATACAACGTAGTAACAAATAGAAGAAAAAAAAACCGTTTTAAAATCGTTAAGAGGAACAGCATTTTTGAGGGTAAAAGTACCCTTACTTAAGCACTTAAGTAGCGGGTATGATTAGTCCTAGTATAAATAAAACGTGCTTGAGTTATCTTATTTAGAAGATTTATTATAAAGGGCATAGTATCTGGTATTTAAACAGTCTTTGATTCTTATTTTATCCCAAGTATAGCCCTAATGCCGGAGGTGAAATGTAAAGGTTGGTTGCATTACAAATATAGGTTAGAATAATATGCAGGCCTTGGTTAAAACCTAGGATAGTCTATCGATTATCCTATGCAATGTTTATAGCACAATTGTAGACATATATTTTCCATAGTATAAAACTAAGGTTGTTACGCCATACGACAAGGGTTGCCACCCGTACTACATTATATAGTATCAATTGTACTATATAATACAGAAAAATAATATAGGACAAAAAATACTATTTCTATCGCTAATTCAATTGTCGCGCTTTTTTTAATCAACTGTGAATGGAACGCACCCGCAGCACTGCATAGGGAATGTTTGAACGAAACTCATACATATATTTACGGGGCTTAGTTAGTTAGTAACTCTAACTCCTTTGTCATTGTCCAGCGAAAAGTAAAAATAAATAATCATGAAAAAATAAATAATTATTGAAAATATGTGTGTACTATTTTTTTTTCTGAATTTCCTTAAAGTACTATATTTTTTTGATTTAAAAGGAAAAATACTAATTTTCTAAAAAAAAAGGTGGCAACTCTACATACGACCGTCAGTGTTGGATGGACCATTACAGGTCTAAGATAAAATGAGAATATGAAATAAAACACATTGATAATTTGACTAAACCCAGTCTTATTGTGATCATAATAAATTTAATATATTTGTAACTAAATATAAACTAATTTCAATCATTTAAAATCGAACTATAGTGACTTTTTAAACAGAAATACACCCAAATATAGGATTCTGGGATATCAACACATAACAGATCATAGAAGGTTAGACCATAAGTTAGAGGGCAATATATCCTCCTATCCGTATCTCACTCTAAGTGGGGTCGGCACAACATGTAATAAACATGCTGTCACATGATTTGGCTGCGTTTTTACGTTTATCATAGGAATCTTAAAAAGTGTTATGTCCGGTGAATGTAGAGTTCACATACTATACCTTAGCTCAGAGGTAATTGTTCAGGGTCTTCTCATTCGCCCGAAGACGGGTGTGGTAGGGCCTTCGAGGCATACCTCATTACCCAGGCCATTCCTCGCAGGCCATTAGCCTGGTTGTTCGTTTAGGCCTGTTGGCCAACTATTGGGATAATCGTGCTACATGCTCCCGTTGTTGACTCGATCCCACCGCCAGATGGTGCCGTCGTCGCAACACGTCAAAAGCACTTTGCCGTTCCGAGACAGTGTGACCTTAAAGGTTACCCAATTTTTGAATTAGTATTCATAATTAACTAGCGGCCTGCCCCTGCTTCGCACGGGTATAAAATATATAGCCCATGTCACTCAGTGAAAAAAAATTATTTAAATTGATCCAGTAGTTTTGATTTATTCATTACTGCCCGTGGCCCGCACGCGTTAAATTTGGAAAAAAAAACAATTTCCCTCTCCCTATTCCAAGAAGATTTCCTGCTACTTTTGAAATATCTAAATACATAAAGTACATATTTGCTTATTTATTTTTTCATTTTTCCCTATGTATTAATTACAGAATGTCTTTATATACAACATTCACAGCTTCCTTGTCATTAAACAAACTCTTGAAAGAGCGACATTTAGCTGCTAAATTCGAAGTGCTATAGGGCGAAGCGCGGCCTCCTCACAGCATTTTAAATCTGTAATATCTCCGAAAATGTTCACTTAAATTATATGCTAAACCGGATACCACACTTGTCAACTTACCTTAGTCGCCTTTTACGACACCTCGGTAAGAAATGAGGATGGTATATTCTACTTAGCCGGATACCACACGGCGTAAGATTAACTCGATTAAATATTAAAGATAATATATTCATTAGTTTTAAATCTGACTTTTGTTATAACCAGTTTCCATTTAATACATGGATCGTGTAATACATTGTTCATCAGGGCATTCACTAAAAAGGTCAATTCAAGTTAACAGGTCGGGTAAATTCAAGGGGTAAATTAGGTAAATTCAAGGGGTCAATTCAAGGTAACAGAGTATACCTGTCGTACAGCCGCGATACACCGCGGATGCACTAGCTGTGATACCCGAGAGCCGCCCGCGACGTTCCCCAACTCCCACACCATGGTCTTGCCGCACTGGTTCCCCAGAGCTATTACCTGCAATCCATAATTAAATTATAGAAGTCTGTCCGTTTGACCAATAATGAAGTTTTGCCAACATTAAAGTTTATAAACCGGTTATATATAGGTATAAGACGCTGACCCGACGGATGGGGGAAAGAATACGCGCAGGTGACAGGTTCAAGAGTTTAATCGTCACTTTTCCATAGAGTATCGCGGACGGGTCCTTCGCAGCATTCCTTAAATGGATGTACCGGAAGATGCACCGTTTACAGTTGCGCTAGGCGTAGTGTTCCAGTAGGATGCACTGTGTAAGCTTAGGAACTGGTAGGCGATGTTGATCTGATAACATAATGTATGGGGACTTCTTATATTACTATGAAAGCACTTCGATAGCGCGGAGCAAACGATCAGTGGCGCCATCTAGTTTTAATTGCGGAATCAGGTGTTCCTAGTACGTTGTGTTACAAACTCCCCCTCTGTCCACGAAGGCGTCCCGACGAGTAGGACAGGACAAAAATCGTTTCCTCGGATGCCTCGACCACTTGGTATCGATGGTATTGAGTAGTTTCGTTCTGGCTTGGTCTGGTAGTGAACTCCGTTGGATATTCATTCTGTCCCTTCTTCTAGACAAAACTGCAGAAGCCTCCATGGTCAGACACAAGGTTGAATGATGCCTCTCAACCATTTCGTTAAGCGATGCAGTGGAACAGATGTAGGCGTATTGTCTTTCGTAATAGTATATCGTATCTGATGCTGATATGTTCGTTAATGTTCAATATTAATATGGGTTTCTTAGAAATACTCGGTATTTCTCCAGTTCTTCACAAAATTTTCTTTGAGCCACTCTTCGAATGTGCGTTGGTCGCTAGTTGGTAATACGACGAAGTGCAAATCACTATATACTTGGGATCGATAGCTAACTCCAGCGGATGTTTCTCTTCTCCCTCCCCCTGGACAAGAACTGCATTCAGGGTCACTCTTCGACGTCGAGTTGTGCGTCAGATTGTATGATGTAGTCAGGGCCTCTCTTCAGCTGCGAGTTTGTCGTCAGATTGTACTCAGAATCGCTTTTCGGCTGCGAGTTTGTCGTTAGACTGTACTCAGGGGCGCTTTTCAGCTGCGAGTTTATCGTCAGACTGTACTCAAGGTCGCTTTTCGGGCCACTAGTTGGGCGCCAAATTGTAAGGCGCTGACCCGAACGCACGTACTGTCGGGGGCGGGAATGCGTGCTATTCACGAATACGGAAAGCATCGCGGACAGACGACGGGTTCCTCACGGCATTCCAGGTGTGGATGTGCCGGACGGAGGATGCACCGTCTCAGACGCGCTAAGGCGAAGTGTTCCAGTAGGATGCACGTTAGAGCCCTAGGATCTGATAGCGATGTCGATCTGATAACATAATGTATGGGGACTTCTTATATTACTATGAAAGCACTTCGATAGCGCGGAGCAAACGATCAGTGGCGCCATCTAGTTTTAATTGCGGAATCAGGTGTTCCTAGTACGTTGTGTTACATAGGTTAAAAAACCCGTCATTCTTTCAAGAACAGGGAAAAAACAATTTATTATTGAGGGTACATACGTAAATCAAAGAACCCTTGTTGTTATCTATACTAATGTATAAAACTGAAGAATTTGTTTGTTTGATTGTTTGAACACGCAAATCTCAGGAACTACTAAACCGATTTGAACAATTGTTTCAGTGTAAGATAGTCCATTTATCAAGGAATCATTTATTATTATAGATATAGTCCATTTATCAAGGGAGGCTATAGATATATATAAAATCACGATAAGATGAATAGGAGAGGAGCAGAAATAAAAAAATAGTAAGAAAACGGCAAAATTTGCTTTCTTTGCGTGCGCTAAGTAAACGGTAATAGGTATTCAAAAATCATGTATTACAAAATTGTTCCCCTCTAAAAGTTCTAAATAAAAGCCTGCTACAGCATATGTCTAGCTTTTAAGGGTTAAAAATTTTTTGGTTATCAATATACTATATTACGGTTTTAATCTTTCCATGCGGGCACGCTAGCGATTGTACTTATATATGTGACACATAAATTGTTATATTTTGTGTTGCTTCCGTTTCTATGAGGCATCGCAATTCCATAGGGGCTGCCTTGCAGCAAACTTCCAATTAAACCACCTTAATTTTAGGACACTTTAATATATTTTAAAATTATTTACTGCATAATACGTCATAATTAAGATTATTTTTATCATTTTTAGCTTTTAGTTATATACTTAAGATGTACCCCTAAATTTTATTTTACCTTTTATACTTAAGTTCAAGTATTTTTATTATTATTGTTGGTTATCTTTTAAATAGGTAACCACTATTTGTAATTTTTAACGTTGTTCATTAATTTTGAAATGTTGTGTAGGCCTGTAAGTAGTGTGACATACTGTATTAGAAATAACACTAGTATTATTTTGCTAAGTATTTTTTATGTACATGCAGTTGGCTTTACCTTATAAAAAATAAAAATAAATATAAAAAAATCGCAATTGCGTCAATTTCCACTTGTAAGAATCTGTCATTTCTAAATATTAAAAAGAATATTCCAAATTCCTTACTCTCTGGCTGTAGTCCACGGCGAATCGGATGAACCATATTTCGCATTCCTTGTAGTCAAATCTATGTACGATTGTAACCGAGTTGTCACCAGGTCTCATTTCTGTGTCCTCTAGACGACCTGGTTTCCAACAGATTATTGCATTTTCACAAGACTGAAAACAAACGATTACGACGTAATTTTTATGAAGGTATAAAAAACATTTTTAAGAATAAAAAAATCATATTTATTATCATTATTTTATAAGTACAAATAATCGACTTGATTAGCTAGCAATCGCCAGCGACTCCGCCTGCGTGGAAAGAATAGAACCGTAATATTGTCTTTTGATAACCATAAAAATGGTTAAAATGGATTAACCTTAATAGCTAGACATATGCTATCGCGGACTTTTATTTAACACTTTTAGAGGGGAACAATTTTGTAATACATGATTTTTGAATGACTGAAAATTGCTGCTCCTCTCCTATTCATCTTAGCGTTATGTCATATCTTCCTCGATAAAAGAAACATCTTACATTCAAAGAATATTTGAAATCGCTCCAGTAGTTCCCGTGGTTAGCGCGTTCAAACAATCAAATAAACAAACCCTTCAGCTTTATATATTATTATAGATATAAGATCGATACCGATCAGATTTTCTTAGTCCGAGTATACCCTAGATTTGACTTGTTTTAATAGTAGTAGTAGTTAGTTTGACTAGTACATTTCTTTAAAATAAAAACATCACTGAACATACTAAGAATTAATAATGATATAATAATTTTCTTAAACATTACCTTTGATAATATTAAATCGCCCATCCACCTGACGCAGTCAACGTAATTCCTATGTATATCTCTCGTAGAGAAATCCGGGAAATGTTCCTTCAAAGAATTAAACGGTCTCAACGCTCTGTGAGGGTTGAAATTGTAACTTTGTTTTATAGCCTCGTTCATAGACGGCTTATCCAGCCTCCAGAGTTTCAACGAATGGTCCATCCCACACGACATTATCCTCTCGCCTTTTAGATCAAAATCAGCACTTAAAACTTCATCTCTATGTCCTTCTACACCTCCGAATATTGCGATGCAAACATCAGTCATTATGTTCCATAAACGTAAGGCGTGGTCCTTGCTAGCTGAGAGAAGGAGATTTGGGTCGCGCGGATGAAATTTCACTTCGTTAATCGCGTGGCCGTGGCCTATGTAATGTTTGATGCAGGTTTGCGTTGAGGGCTGGAATATTCGCACGATCCCTCGGGATCCGGCCACTGCTAAGAGCGGCATATGGGACTCCTCTTCGTAGGACCATGCGCATGTGTAGAATGTCTCGTCTACCTAAAAATGTACCTTACGTTCCAACTTATATTTTTCTATGATAATGTAAATAGAAGATATAAAATTGTTAAATGTAGAGTGGACTATCTGTTTGCATATGTAATACATGCCAGATTCGTAAACACACATGCACAAACCTCCACCACCGCACAATACACAAGCACTACATACATCCACTATAACAAACTCAACAATCATTTTGTCCTAGAACCAAAGCATCATTAGGAGGTTTTCAGTATGTGTTTTTTATGAATCCTGCATGTAACAGATACGAAAATGAATAGTCCACTCCACATTTAGCATTATATATATTTTCTATTTACCACCACAACACCACACCATGTAGAAAGAGATATGCTTGTTATATAAAATATCTATAAGAAAAATATTATTTAGATAGTAGAAGAATGATGATTACATTGGATAGCTATAATAACATTTGCATTCAATTCTACATTTTAGCATTTTTTCAATAATGAAATGAAATGAAATTTATTTATTCATGGAACATTTACAGATAGTACTTGAACAATGGTAGCGATGATACTGCAAAAGTTAAAACTGTGTTGCAGATATCAACGCCCGCCTCCGATATTTAATTACAAAGTTCCAGACAAAAGAAACTACTAAATACAAATAGAATAAACTATGGTTAAATATCCTAATATAATTTGTCGCGAGAGTGTAAGAGACTGTGTGGATGAATATTTGTGTGAGAGTGTGTATTTGTGTGTGTGTGTGGGTGTGTGTATGTGTATATGTAGGAGAGAAAGAGCAATGAACAGTTTAAGGATAGAATATATGAAATAAGTAAATTAACAAACGACTTTAAGATATAATAATAATAATAAAACGAAAATGTCATTTTAACATATAATTTATATATTTATATATATATACACGCACACACACACACACACAAGATTAACTCATTTAAATATTAAAGATACATAATATTGAACCAACATGTGTGAGATGCACACCTGTGCTTTCAAATTGCAACTGCCTCAACTCACAGCTGGTCAAAACTTTCCAGAACCTAAAAAAAAACTCTTACATCAGGATCAGCATAGCATTGGAGAAATTTGAAACCCCCTGACTCAGGGCACTCGTATACAGAGACCCTGTTGCTTCCGACCACAGCAAAAATCTGCGGCTCACCATCC
This sequence comes from Morpho helenor, assembly GCA_029227775.1. Classification (NCBI taxonomy): domain Eukaryota; kingdom Metazoa; phylum Arthropoda; class Insecta; order Lepidoptera; family Nymphalidae; genus Morpho; species Morpho helenor. Next base: position 14,333,737 of record JARGCU010000020.1, on the reverse strand, counting down.
CCAAGATGATGGTTGAACTGACATCCAAATAAAGGCTGCCCGTGGTCTTCTTTTGCACTACAACTAAAACAAAGGAACTGATCAAAACTTTTTATAATCTTAGGAAGTAGGGGCTAGTTTGTAGAACTTTTGGATGATGTGTCTATAGTAAAATAAACATAAACTTTTGTTAATTACCTTATTAATTTAATTTATAGAATTAGGCGTTACTTTGCGGAGATCCATAATACAAAAGTAATAATAAAATTATTTAGCTATAAGCTGCATGAAGTAAAATAGAAAATATATGTAATGCTAAATGTAGAGTGGACAATCGGTTATCATACCTGATACATGCAGGATTCGTAAAAAAATGCTTTGCGATTTTGGTTGTGGAGTCTATCTCCTGATGATGCTTCGGTTGCGGGGCGAAATGATTGTTGAGTTTGTGATAGTGAACGTATGTAGTGCTTGTGTATTGTGGTGGCGGTGGTGGAGGTTTGTGCATGTGTTTTTTTTTACGAAACGTGTGTGTATCAGGTATGATAACCGATTGTCCACTCTACATTTAGCATTATATATATTTTCTATTTTACTTCATTGCGATTATAGCATAATAATTTTATTATTACTTTTGAATTACCTTATTATTTATTTCCAGTAGAACATGAAACTCAATCTTCAATTTAATCTTAACTAAGGTAAGTTGACATCAACGGCAGGCAACCGGTCGTAAAAACACAGCCAAATCAGCATGTTTATAACATGTTGTGCCAACCCCACTTACAGTGGGATAAGGGCAGGAGGATGATGATGAACACTTATTATTATATAAATATAAGGGTCACATCACAATAAAATCGAATTACCATTATTATATAGGGTTTAACGTTTCTGCAGAGTTGTATTCACTGTGCTCATGAATTGACTAAGTCAACAGTGAACTGAGTTAGTCATACACTATCATAGTGACAGTATATATAACAGTAAACTTTATATAAATGTTACTCGATTTTATCGCGATGTGCAGTGATGTTTAAAGTTTACAATAGCGACATTCTATTCACTAAGCTCACACATATTACAATGTGAGATACTAAGAACTTATAAGCTTAGCAACATACTTGAATTTGTAAGGAGGTTTTACTTGTTTAGTAACCTTCTTTTTTCCCCGTCTTCGTTTCTTCACTCGGGTATTTGTTGGGGTTTCACTACGTGATGTATTGTCTGTATTTGAAGTGCTATCAACGCTTGAAGTATCGTCCTACGGAAAGGTATCATAATAAACATAACACTATCGAGCGATACCGAAAACTCGCAATATAATGAAAAATCACTAATAATAGTTAAAAAAAACTTCATTAACATAATAATTCTGACGCTGGCTTGTAAATATGTAGGTAGAATCACATGGTTCTTGATTAATATTCACATTCAATGTGAAGCCAAAGTCACATTGCTGACTCACAAAGAGATATAAAATAACCTCGTACTCACAGCCTCATTTTCAGAAAAATTCATCATTTATAATTTTTTAACTAATGATAACACCCTTAGATTAAATAAAAGACTATGTTTAATACAATTACAAATACATTTATCACTTTTTCTCAGTCAAACGACATTATCAGCTGGCACTGGCGTCCTAAACGTCAAATGTCGAATTTTCGCGGGAGAACAGTTATTAAAAAAAAAATGTAAAAAGTGTTGCCAGTAGCAATACTTTTCTTTGAAATTGTATCAAGGCTATGGATAAATCAGCAAAGTGCATAGACTACTTAATAAAATCTATTATATCGACAATTTCAATACTTATAAAGAAATATTTCCTTGTGTCACTAGACAATGAAATGGCTCCTATGTATTTATTTCTTGTTTTTAGTAACACATATATAGGTAGGTACGTAGAATTGGAGAGGATATCAATTTTTTTCTTGCCGATAAACCGAAAATAAAAACAATATAGTAAATTAAGATTTATTATTCAATAAAAAATCAACAATAACAATTGTCTTCAAAGGAACAATGAGTATATTGTAATGGTAACAAAATGTGGTAGGTACCAAGGGAATTACTTTGAATAAATAAGTACAAAACATAATCCTTAAACTAATACAAAACTTATCTTAGTCACAGCCATTTTTCTAAATATATTTACCTACGGATAACAATAACAACTAATAGAAATATATGTTTTTATCTCTAAATACTGATATGTACATTATATGGTTAAAATATTATAACAAATTACAAATACCTCCTTTTGCAATATTACTTTGGTTTGAATGGCAATATTACTTCGGATTAAAAAAAATATCTTACAGACTATATTATATAACATACTGGTACATATTAAAGCTTCTTTACACCTGCAAGAGTTCAAATTTGCCTCTGTAGGCTGATTTTACATTATGTTAGATTTTACTTTAAATTTGTCTAATATTTAACGTTTTTTGAAACTTGGAAAAAGCTTAAGTTATAACATTTCTTGCGCAATTTTGAAAATACAACAACAATACAACACTTGGAGAAACAATTTTGTGCAATTAATTAGTTCAGACCAATGATCATATAATCATCAATATATCATTATTAGCCTCTTAGATGCGACGCCGATGGTGGCAGGCACGTGCAAGCATGCCGTAGAGCAACTTTCAGCCATGGCATGAAACGATCTACTCTAGCATAGACACCGGGATAACCTTGTCTGGCACATCCTCTTCCCCAAGACACAATTCCTGTTGACGAACATAAATTATTAAAATTTAACAATAGACAGGATTTTACGTTAAGATAGAAGTTTAGATATTTACAATACAGCGTTTGTATCATTTTCTTCAGTCAATGAAAAAGTTGGCTAATGTCTTATTAGATTAAACTGTTATTCCATCTCATTTAGGCCCATATATTTTGGTTTTGGTAATAATAATACAGAATCATTGAGTACCTATACGAAATGCGGACAATAGAGCGCTGATGCTTTACTAGTGACTACCACTAGTCTAAGGAAGCGTTCTGTGAGACTCGACTATAAATAAGGACGACTTGTTTTTTGATTCATGTTACTTATCGTCTTCTTGCCCTAATTCCACTGTAGGTGGGATTGGCACGTGTTATAAACATGTTGTCACATGATTTGGCTACGTATTTTACGATAGGCCGTCTGCCTGGCGTCAACTTATTTTAGTCTAATTTTACGACACCTTGGTAAGAAAGAGGGTGGTCTATTCTACTCAACCGCATACCACACAGTGGGTCAACATACCTTAGTCGAATTTTACGACACCTCGGTAAGAAAGAGGGTGGTCTATTCTACTCAACCGGATACCACAGAATGGGTCAACTTACCTTAGTCGCCTTTTACAAGACCTCGGTAAGAAAGAGGGTTGTCTATTCTACTCAGCCGAATACGGTGGGTCGACTCACCTTAGTCACCTTTTACGACACCTCGTTAAGGTGGTCTATTCTACTCAGTCGGATACCACACGGCATATTCTTGTTACTTACCAACAATAGTGTAGTGAGGGTGGGCCATTAAAAGAGGTCCTCCAGAATCACCCGTGCAAGAATCCCTTTCCGGTGCATTCGCGCAAATCATTCGCGGCGTCACTTTCCTACGCCCGTATCCGGCGCCAGTACATTCTTCCTGTGACCAGATTTGTACTTGGGCCTGCAAGTGACATATAATAAGTGATACAGATTTTTTAATATCGACTTTTGAAACGGTATCCCTATTTACCAAACGTGCAGCTCACACCTAAGATTTTTCTATAAAACTTTCCTCATTGATATTTACGATTTAGCACGGACTATTGTGTATACGAAAACATAAGGGAAAATATCTCTGAAGACTTCCTGGGATAATCTGCCTATTTGTATTAGACCAGGGAGGTTGGGACACAGCCTCGATGCTTAATATTTCAAGATATACGATTGTATATCATGATGCTGCTACTTGAAAGTATCAAATATCAGCTCTAGAAATAGATATAACGTAGTTTAGCAATATGGTTTTGTTGGCAGGAATTCCTAAGTTTTCAATTGATCAAAATGATTAAATTCAAAATCAAAATTTTATTAAACGAATTTCTAGAAATTGACTATTTATAAGATTAAGTTTTCAACTTTACTGCTGTTTTGAAAAAAATCGGTTACTGCGAACAGCCCGATAGAAAATCGATTGTTGGTTCAAATTATCATTTTTATAAAAAGTTATGTTTCTTCATTGCTTTCTAGAGCGAATTTTGTTTAGGAAATCATTTTCGGTTGACCTTATCGGGATTGAAATTCAGTAGTAGACATTTAGGCAATCAGAAGTCAAGACTGAGGGATGCTGGAAATAAAATATTATAGATAAACTAAAAACACTTACCTTCATGGGAACATTAGAGGGTGGTCCTTTTTCAATGGTACTGCCCCAGCCGCAGACAATAGCTTCGGCACCAGACAATTTGTAGCCATCATCTAGAAGTATTTTAATAACGTTTTATAATAATTATATATTTAAAACGATAAAACTAACAGATTGGTAGGCGAAGCCAGCAAAATTTTTATGCTCATTTTAGCCAAAAATAAATTACTAATTTACTCGAATATATTTGATGAAAGTCGACAACTCTTCTTTGATATGGTAAATTATTTAAAAAAAAAACTAAAACTCTAACCCAAAACATGGCCTGCGTAGAATTCAATAGGTACCAAAATGAAACGTCGATTTTTTACCCCTTCTACTATCGCTAGACCAAATTTTCCCCATGAAACAACAACAAACAAACAGAGAGAGAGATGATGTAAAGAAAATGTATACTATCGTTACCGGGCAAAGCTTTTAAATTTTAAGTTTATAGTCGGAGAATATTTGTTCTCTTTACCGGGCAAACACGCTGGTCGATATAGATGATCTGGTAAAGGCTCGGACAATCTTAGCACTGCGATATCATTGTCATAGGTGTAGCGGTTGAAGTCAGGATGTTGAAACACGTGGGACACCGGGAAACCTTCTGATAATGTCTCGTTCACGTCATATTCTCCCACTAGCACTGATAGCCGGGACGCTTCTACCCTGCAAATAAAAAGACGTAAGTTAGTAGGCATATGAGACAAACAAATGTTAACTAACGACCTATTACTGTCGTATTATGGTACATGCCTCCTCTCTCCTTTGAAGAGAAGGATTTGTACGATGATAATAATAAAAAAAAATGTAAAAAAAAATTAATATATCACATATTCACTTTTTCAATCGATTGAAATTCGCTGCTAAAAGAAACAATGCGTATTTTAAACAAATTATTAAGACGTACGATCTTATGGCGCTTAAAGAAAACGATTCGATGGTTCCTCATTGGAGCTTTCTTTCTCTCGCCACTTAACTCGTCTCGACACACCAGAACATCTAAAAGCTTCAATGACCATGGATTTTCTGTATCAATGTCCCGGTCCGATGTTTTCCATTTCGATTCGGTTCTTTACGAATCTTTCTTTTTCCTCCTAAGATTACGAAGAGACATTCTTATCATAGCTATCATAGCTAGCTAGGTTCACCGTGCTCTGAGTCACTTTGAGCTTTCTCACGTTTTATGACATCATAAATTCATGTTTTATCATTAAATTATAGCTGTACTACGCAGTTTTGTTAAAATTTCGAGAATTTGACCGCATTTCTTTTCTAATAATCACCGTTTTTTTGTTAAAGTGCACCGAGCTAATAACTTTCCCTTTTCTAAATTTTCTAAAAAAACTCGGTCACTATTTTTACTTACGCCTAAAAATTATCGATACCATCGGATATTAGCCATACACAAAAGAGTATAGTTTGTTTGTGTATTAGCATTTTGTACTCAACAAATTTCTTACTCTTTCAGCCGCGTAATATTTCTTAAAAGAACTTTAAACGTTTTTGTTTCACGTAGTAATGTATACAAAATGTCAGTGACATATACGAATAAGCTGGGTCCATAAAGTAGGACTATCTTATCTCAAGTTACGCGTAGAGTTTAAAGACCTTCAATTTGCTGTGAGGAGATAAATTTTGCAGTCAAAACACGCTCGTAGCGAAACATGTGGTGCCGTGACGAAATGGTGAAAAGATGCGAACGCACATCCAACTCGTCCGACCTAGACCCGATTCGTTGTCTGACCTTGGCACTACATAGCCATTATATCGAGATAACATTGAAATTGAAACAAAAATTAGATAAATACCAATAATTTATAGAAGAAGGCATTGCTTTTTGGAATTCCTAAGTAAGAAAGTTATTTAATCCGCGTTTGTTAAAAATAAAATTACAGGCACTAAATTATGTAATCGAGACGATAAGAAATACGACATTAGGATTATGTCAGGAATGCAAATGAAAAAGATATATTAAATAGTTATTCAATTGTGTAAGTTTTCATCTTTGTACAGTTTAGCAATGACTCTTCTTTGGTAATATAACCTTGTGTTTATTTTATATTATATTTCCAATATATTTGAAGCAAAATGTATTTAAGTTTCGCAATTTGCATATTTAAGAAAGGTTTAAAACAATACATCTTTACGCAAAATGAGACAACATTGTATAAACATTGTGTGCATAATATGAATCTCGAGGTCAGTTTCGTAAGAAGCCCTGTGTATCGGAGGTCAAACATTGACAAGTAGGCCAAAGGGCTGTTTTGAAAGTCCATTTATTACGCAAAATATTCAATATTGCTTTACGTGTATTATTTCTTAAACTTTTGCAATTATCTCTATTATAAAATAAGGAAAAGTTTTTTGAAAAAACTTAAATGTTTTTTATTTACGAATCAATATTGTCAATTATTTTTCCTAACATGCCGGAAAAGAAACATTTAACGTGGTTCGCACGATGTTTTCCTAAATATTCATGTAATTTACATGGTATAGAGGATTGTAACTTTTAGCATAAAATGCTTTATATAACTAACGAATTTAAGTTAAATAGTCTTAATATTGTATCCGTCTAAATATCTTTCAAATATCGCATTGTAAGTGAACGTTTTTTGAAAAACATATAATCAATATATAGATATATGCCATCACGGGCTTTCTTGTAAACCTATAAAAGAGAAATTGTACCAGCGTAAAATTCTTAGTTATTAATCTCGAACGGATCAGTCAGCGTTTTCAAAGTAAACGGCTTGACTTTCCCAATATTTTTAACAATTATCTTCATATTCTAGCCAATGTATCCAAAAACTTAACATATTATACATCTAAACTTTTCTTATGAGTTACTCATTATATCTATTGAAATAAACCGTATAAACATTCGTTCAAAAGTTTTTTAGTTGATTGCGAAGAAACAAAAGCGGCGGGAAACTTTGTTTTACAATATGTAAGGATAAGACTGGGTCAACTAAAATACCAACCTCTCATCAGAATCTGAATCACTTAGCAGAAATACTGTTTATATTATATATAAAGAGATAGCATGGCATCATTTTTGGCATTGACTCAGTACAAGCATAATTATTCATGTAATTTATGGACTTATTTCTCCATCGCAGCAGTTCCGCTAAGGCATTCAATTTAAGCGTAATAATTATAACAGCATCTTTACAAGTCTCATTTTAATATATTTCTTCGTAAGTAGGTTAGGCAAATTCTTGAAGGCAGTTGTTTGTTTTGAATATTCAATCGATGTTTAATGTAAATGTTATTATAGTAATTTTAATTTAGTTAGTCGTTAACAAATTATATTTGATTGAACGTGAAATTATTGGTCAAACTTCAATATATATTGTACTATATATACCATTTCTTACCAAGGTGTCGTAAAAGGCGACTAAGGTAAGTCGTCTCGCGGTGTGGGATTCGACTGAGTAGAATAGTAAAACATACTTTCTTACCGAGGTGTCATAAAAGACGACTGAGGTAAGTTGACGTCAGGCAGGCGGCCGGTCGTAAAATACTTAGTCAAATCATGTTATCACATGTTGGCACATGATTTGGCGAGGTATTTTACATGTTTATAACATATTGTGCCGACCCCACATAGACTGGGATAAGGGCAGATTGATGATAATTCTATATGTATTTTAAAATATACGCGTATAGTTTTAAAAACGGTTCTTTGTTCCAAAGAATTATTTATTATTTAATACGAGTTCCGACTGATTAAGTACGTATATATTTTCTTTAATATTTAAATGAGTTAAGCTTGTATGTATATTTTCGGAATCTCGGACACGGCTCGATTTTCCTGAAATTCAGCATATAGGGGGTTTTGGGGAAAAAAAATCGATCTAGGTAGGTTTTATGTAAAAAAAATTCGTTATATCCCTGTTTTTGGGCATTAAAAAAAACTAAAATTTATGTTGAATATAAAACTCTATTTTTGCTATAAACTGTGAAATCAGCGTAGTTTATTCGGGGAACGGGCAGTCTCGAGAAATTTAAATACCTAGGATCGATCCCTACCTACCTAATATTTTTTCTTTTTTTTTGTAGTTTCTTTTTTTTATTTATCTAGTAAAAAATTACCGAGGTTCGGTTAACCAGGTACTACTATTAAATTAACAACCGTTTTAATAATCAATGCAGAGCTTAACTGTTAAACCTACAAATTGGTTACAAGAGGTTTGCAATAAAATTTGTACGTAACCATTTTTGGTTGAGCGTTGAGACAAAACTTAATTGAATTGACCATGTATAAAAAATAAGCTACAGTTAATGCCGAGAAATGGCTATAAAGTTTGTACGGTGAATCTTATCAATGACATCAAGCACATTTTGTATTGAACGTATTTTGTATCACTGATCGAGTAAAGGACGAATTGGGCAAATCTTTTACTCTTCTTGCTTGTTTACTTGTTTATATCAGAAAAGACAGAATGTTTGAAAGATTGAAAGACAGAACGTTTTACTTTTGCATCTTACTGCTTATGTCATTCCTCTTCCTCTTATTCCATTGGTATCAAGATGGCGGTAAATATCACAACCTGATTCCTGGCAGGTGACAAAGTTATGGGTATTCGGTTTCCCGAAATAAGAGTAATAGTTTGGGCCGAACTTTGCATACTATGAACGGACTATAAGAACACTACAAACTTATTAAACAGTGAGACTTATTAATTTTAACAACAATGCTGAAACTTAACCGAAACGTTAGACAAATCAAACTTCTATCAAGTCGCCCGGGCAGGCGTACTCTGAGTCAAATTCATAGACAAATCCGCGAGGAGGAAAAGATTAAACAACTAGATACTAATCAAAAGAACGAACGGCCCCAAAATACATTAGCTTGCTACAATGGTCACAAATTTAGCTCCATTTTATCTTATCTGATAGTAAGGATCAATACAGTTCATTGAGTGCGTAAACCAGAAGGAGTACATTCTTGTAAGGTTTCTATACAACATCGAACCGTAATTGTTAACGAGGTAGCTTTATCAGCTCGACTTCGCTTGTAGGATGGTATTAAACTATGGCCAATACCCAAAATCCCCTCTCGTAACAAAATAGTATACCTTAAAGTATCTTGTTTCAATAGAACTCGAGACCCATTTTAGATAATCGGGAGAATAACTAAGACCTCTCTAAGGAATTTCAAATTGGCTTTAGCCAGTGGAAATTCGAAATAACACACAACTTCGAATGGAAGTAGGGAGCTTGATGAAAGCTGTTTCCATAAATACTTTGACACTTGAATGACGCTTACAAAATACAACAAAATAGCAACAGATGTATTGTCCAAAAATTATATATATTATTTTCAACGAATGACAACATTAATGGGCTGCAATAGTGGCACAACTCAAAAAACACGTGTTTTGGAATAAGAATAGGTGTAAATATTAAAATACGGATTATTTTCAGCAGCAATACCGGCAGAACTCGTAATTCATTAATAGATCGTTCGTTTAAGCAAACTAAATAATTTTTTTGTGCATTTTCCATAGCAAAGAAAACTTCAAACCTATCTCAAAACACGATTTTTGAGTTTTACCACTATTGCCGCCCATGAGCGATATGTATTTATCTTAATATTTGAATTATATCTTTTATTTCAATCTTTAAAATACGGTTACTAAATTAAAGCCGTTTGAAAGTATAATAAATAAATTTTAACATTTTTGTTGATCTTGACAACATTTCTTTCGAGCTTTTTGAAATATCATGTTGCACTTTTTTAAAGAATATGCGGCCAATGGGGCAAATGTATATATTTGGTGTTTGAGTGGGACCACAATGGGTATATGTGACAAAAGAAAATAATTTATCGATATTTAATTATATCCGTGGGTGTTTAACATTAATGTACGATATATCTACTTTCACCCATTGGTGTCAAGTTGCTAGTTCACTAGAATATTTCCATTATTTGAACATCTCCAAATCAAATATTGAGTGAACATGTTAATGGTAAAATAATGTCACTCACAATAAACGTTTGATTTTATGTTCTTGTAAGAGAGAAACTTAAAATTTAAATCATCACACATATTATGGACAAGTTTTTACTTAAAACTGGCAATATATTTAAAATTACCGAATATTACAAGTTCTTTTAAATTAAATGATCACTGGTAAGTAGTTACTTTCTGCCACTATTAAATGGAAGCAAATTAATTACAAGCTATAATATAATTGTAGATGTTTGTGTTTTATTGTTTTATAAGATTAATATCACATTTGCTTACAAATTACTGAAAATTGCAAGCATTGTATTGTTATATCCATATGCTTTAGCCTCAATGTAAACACTAGCAACATTAATAAAACAAACAATTGGACAATTAAACATAGGACAATTGGAAACAAACAAAGTGACAAAACAATTGGAATTGTTTTTTGGTTATGATTATAAAATTAATTTTTATATTTATGACAGGTTATTTTATTATTTGGCAATACCATGCCGAATCTGTTTTCTTTTTAGCAAACTATACAGTAGTTTTTCTGCCATACGTTTTATATTTGGCAAATCTGTTTGACTGAGAACTATGTGTTAGATACGATGCTTCGTTTTATAGTTTCTTCTAAAAAAATATTAAATAAGTTAATTTAAATTATTACCATCACCTAAATTGTAAACGCGCATAAACTTTAATGATAACAATTTAAGCGTATACATGCTTTGATAAATCACGTTGTCAAATTATTTAAATTATTGTCCAGTTTGCCGTTAAATTGCCGTGTATGCGGTCACTCCAAAAGTAAAGTAATGGCACCATTACTGTCTTGGGAATAAAAAGATCTTATTCAGAACTTTTATTGCCATTATATTGGCAATTTTGTTGTGATCCAGATACAGAATGTAGGACATGTACACACTGACCTAAATTATCGTACAAGTATAAATAAGTTAAAAGTTTTATTTATAAATATTATGTATTTTTTAATTTAAATAGGAATTTTAAATGGAAGGGTGCTTTAATCGATTAGAAACTGCAAGGATCTCGCTGTACGCGTTCTCAAAAAAAAAAAAATATTTAGTATTTAAAACATTTTAGGAAAATATTAAATCGTGTGAAAGAGAGTTCCTTTTTTCAATTCCCTTTGATAAGAACATAACTGTAAAAGCTCATCACTTTGTCTTTTGTCCTATTTAAATATACAGAGGAAAAATTTATGCATTGTTTTTATCGATATATGTTTCGTTGATTTTGCAACACTATCGATTTACTGCATAATCTATTTTATGTTAGTAGGATTTATATTCCTATCTTCTAAAATTTTGTCAAAGTAATTTCTTACTCGATTTTTGAAAGTATTAACGCCCACACAGGGAAAGTTGTAATGTTTTGGGTACAAATATTTATTGAACAATCATTTCATACTTTAGAAGTCTCGAGTGTAAAATTTAGAACGTGTTATGCAGCGAAGGTTTTATTATCACAAGTTTCAATATGTTTAATTGTAAAGTTAATTATTTTCGCGATTTATTGGAAGTATAAAGAGTAGAACTGAGTATTTCTCGGACAATACTTTATGATGATTATATGCGTTTTGCGTTAATATTGAACGTTAAAGACATCTTATGTTCAATAAGTTTTAGACATTAATGCAGGTAAATTATCACGAATGGACTGAGAAATTAGACTAATATGTAAATGAAACTTGTAGTAATTATTTTTTGGAAATTACATTTCAATATAAAATTGAGGAAAATATTGTTTGTTTTAAGAGTGAATTTGGCAAGCATGTCGTGTAAAATGAGCACGCTTAGTCAATATTTTTTATCTCCGACATCTCGGCTCACGATGGGCCTTAACGGAGGCTCTAACTTATTCGCAGTATACCCATTTATATCTAAGTAAACACTATTGATAGAGCAAATTGGTATCAAAATAATATTAATAAGAGTAAAAGCTTGTAGGGTAGCAACGATTATAGAGTTTTACTTCCAATGTTGTCATTACAAATCTACAGCTGGTGGAGTTTTCTCACTTGAATTAGTTATTACCGAAGTGAGAAAAATATATCGCATGTTAGTATTAAAGTGACCTAATTCAGCGAAGGTTTGAGTTGTGTGCTTTGTGGTAAATTGCAATAAAAAGCGATGTCATGGATGGCATTAAAATAAAGAATTACAATATATCTAACTCAATTACGTCTTATTTTGAATCAGGACTAAGGGCAGGAGAATGATGTCCTGCCTTTATCCCAATCTGAGTGGGATCGGCACAATATGTTATGTACATATTGTTACATGATATGGCTATTTAAAAACAAGCCAGTTTCCTGATGTCAACTTATCTTATTCGCCTTTTACAACACCTCGGTAAGAAAGAGCATGGTCTATTCTACTCAGCCGAATACCACACGGCGGGTCAACTTGCCTGAATCAGCTTTTATGACGACTCGGTCTTCTATTTTAATCAGCCAGATACCATACGGCGGTGCGATTTCTTAATTTAGACACATATTCCTTCTCGCTGTTTGTAGTAGGAGTTTTTTGATGGAAAACGTCTCGTAATTAACAAGAATTGTGCATAGTGAGTCTCTTTATCTTTCGAGTAGAGTAAGTAAGTAACGGCCTGTTACTATCCCACTGCTGGGCATAGGCCTCTTCTCTCCGTTTTTTTTTTTTTTTTGAGAGAAGGATTGGAGCTTAGACCTACCACGCTGCTCCAATGCGGATTGGTAGGTTACACATATCCCCAGAATTGTCTAGAGATATGCAGGTTTCCTCACGATGTTTTCCTTCACCGAAAAGCGTGTGATAAATTGCAATTATCAATTAGACACATAAGTTTTTACTAGAAAACTCATTGGTTTTGAACCCGGGGTTTGAACCCTAGACCTCCTCGAAAGAGGCGCACGGTGTTACCACTGGGCTACCACAGCTATTATCTTTCGAACAGACTAAAATCGTGGCTGGTTGTACAACCTCAATACTTAATGCAAGTACAAGTTTTGTTATGTTATTTTATGTATTTTTACAACTTACTCATAAACGCAATGCGTGGCAGTGATAAGGTGGTCGCGGGCTACGATTGTGGCACCACATATCAGTTTCCCGTCCCGTTTGAGGGCCGCCAGCCAGGGAAGCTCGCCGGGGGAGACCTCTCCACCGCCGACGACGCGAGCACCGCGAGCCACCCCGCATGCTGGAATAACAATAGAAAAAAATTACTAAGGATCAACAAAATTTAAACAAATTTGATTTGGTACCTTTGATAGTTCTAATTAACATATCACGAGTTCACGTTTTCTCCGACGGCACTATGGTATGTCCGTAGAAGAACAAAAATTACAAGTATAGTCCGGCGTGTCACAAAGCTATAGTGGCAATGGATGAGGCAAATATAATGAAGGAACGATGAATTTTGGGGTCAAAAATGTTGGACAAGACAGACGACCTCAAAAAACTTGTGAGGAGTCTCTGGTTCTAAACGGCACGGGTATATATCTGGAAGAGACCTACTTTCAGCGGTGGTGCAAATATAATTAATAAATGGCAATTAATTTAATCTTCACCTTCGCTCTCGAGACGTTAGTAAGTTGAGAACACCTAAATGCAACTCAAATTGGTACAATGCCTCATTTATAGATATTTCCGTTTTCCCTTGGTAAAAAAAACATGGTACCTACATCATTGCCTATACAGAGGTTTAAATTATTATTGCTTATACGCATATTCGCCACAATCCACGATTTTGTGCCGCTTGGATCCAGATGTGTGGATTGTGGCGATCCCTTAAGGAGACCTATGTTCAGCAGTGGACGTCCACCGGTTGAGAAAGAAGAAGAAGAAGATACGCATATTATACAATTGAATCGAATAAAAAATCTTGGCCTTGAAAATCCTTTCAGCTTCGTACAGGACTGCAGTCCTATTAAGTACTTAAAATAAAAAATTGTTTAAAACATTGACGCCCAAGTTTCTTGCTGGTTCTTCTTGGTAAGAGAAACATTTTGAAATAGTGGTAGCTATGAACCATCAAGTATCAATATGATTAATGAAATCATATTGATACTTGATGGTTCAAAAATGCTTGAAAAAGCTAATTTGAATAAAGATTATTTTGATTTAATTTAATTAATACACTAAAAGTAAATAATAAAAAATAGAAAGGCGCTAGAACAGCGATCAATAGATGTCGCTGTTGTACCGTAATACAAATTAGGGTTACGTTAACGCGATCAAGTCGGTTAAAAAACTCGCACTAAACACACAGGAAAGTATAAAGTCGTTTTACAAACACGTGATGTATCTTCAGCGATAGTGTTTTGATGTAACAAACAACACCCATGTAAGTTATCGCCATTGATTCCAAGACGGACAGCGGGCGATAATAATTTTAAATTACACACGTGCGTATTTAGGACAACGCGACGTACAAAAATTACTACTTGATAAGATTACTGTTTTACGGTAACTGGAGAATGTTGTGGTAATATTACAAAAAAAATGTAATACGAGACGTGTTCAAGTCATTTCGAGTAAACAATATGGATACTCGGGAATTGTGGTTGTTTTGAATTAAATGTATGAAGCATTATTGTTCTTTTTTTTTTAATAAAAACCCTATTTTACTTGTTATAAAATTTATGACAGAAGTGTTTTGCTATAATACGCGTCTATTAAAAAATTATATATAAGGGATAGGCTCAACGACGCTTTTCTTACGATGTTTATGTTTACCAAAACGGACATCATCATCTTCCTGCCCTTATACCACTCTAAATGGAGTCGGCACAACATGTTAAAAACATGCTGTCACATGATTTTGCTATGTATTTTACGACCGGCCGCCTACCTGACATCAACTTACTTTAGTCGTATTTTACGACATCTCGTTACCAAAATAAAAGATATAAAGATCGACGAAGCACAATAACCTTTTTTTATACAAGTGTAATAAATATATGTATTTATCGCGAATCATAGCAAAATAATATAACAATAATGAAAATATTATTTTGCTATAATCCGCGATAAAACAAAATATATATCTAATGCTAAATGTAGAGTACTAATATTATAACTGATACATGCAGAATTTGTAAAAACTAATGCACTACCATCAATAATATAAAAATAAACGAGCACTGCACACATTCACCACCACAATCGCTACAACCGTTTCGCCCCGTAATCGAAGCATCGTCAGGAGATAGACTCCACGACAAAATCCCAAAGCTTTGCGATTATAGCAAAATAATATTTTCAATACTTTTGTATTATGGACCTCCGCAAAGTAAGGCTTATAAATTTTTATTTTATTTTATTTTATAAATTAACTTTTGCTACAGAAAACTGATAGCAGAAGCAGGATTTGAACTCGCGAAAATTTGGTAGTCAAGCGGTCCAGCTAGTAACAAGGACAGTACAGCTGGTTTATGTTAAACTTAGTTTATGTTAATTGTATAATTAAATATAATTGGAGGTAAGAAAGTTAATTGATAATCAAGTACAGTTAGATTAATTATATAATTGACATAAAATAAGTGATTAGTACTAATGGTATTTAATATAGCGTGCATTGGAAACGGAAATGGACAGATATTCGGTATATTCTATAGTCTTCAAATCAGTTCTGAGAATAAAACAAATGTAAATTAAAATGTTACTGACATTAATTAAGTAATACTTAATTTCTTTTTGTATATTTATTGTTAACTAGTAAGTCCCACGGTTTCAATCGCGTAATTTTTATTGGTTTACACCTTATTAAGTACATTTTTATAACGGATCCCTATTTTTTTTTAAAGTGTACTATAGCCTTTGTTGCTCAGTAAAGATGCAGCTTTCCAATGGTGAAAGAA
This sequence comes from Morpho helenor, assembly GCA_029227775.1. Classification (NCBI taxonomy): domain Eukaryota; kingdom Metazoa; phylum Arthropoda; class Insecta; order Lepidoptera; family Nymphalidae; genus Morpho; species Morpho helenor. Next base: position 14,317,533 of record JARGCU010000020.1, on the reverse strand, counting down.
TTTTTGAAATGGATCCAGTAGTTTTTGTGTGAAAACATTACAAACATAGGTTCATACAAATTTTTCCTCTTTACAATATTAGTGTAGATTTCTATCTATAATATTAAAATAAGATTAGTACGGTACTATACTGGTTTACTGGTCTAGCCATAGCAAAAATGTAAAACTGTATTTTTGGGAGTGCCTTGGATACAAAACTCCAAAGGAAAGCACATGTAACAACTCTCGCTGGGAAACTCAGTTCAGAGCCTACGCTGTCCGAAAGATAAGACGGTTTACAGACGTTGAAACAGCAAAACTTGTTTATTTTACTTACTTCCATAGCGTTATGTCTTATGGAATATTGTTATGTTGTAAATGCACGGACATTGAAAAAAACTTTTGTATTACATAAAAGAGAGTAATTCTTGGCATTTACAATTTAAGTTAGCATGAGTTCCTGCGAGAGAAGTTTAAGGAAGTAGGTATGCTTACATTGATTTCACGGTATATTTTTAGCAATTTAATTTTTGTGTATAAGATTTTGAAAATATGTTCTAAAGATCAACCGATCGAGTTTCATATTGGCTTTTCTCAGTAAGAACGGCCTTCCGAACCAGCAGTAGAGTTGACGATTCAAAATCACTCGTTTACATGTTTATACTATATTTTAAATTGAATCTTTTTGATAAATAAATGATTATTATTATTTAATATACATATTTCTGAACCTTAGCTGTCTTATGTAGTTTCAACACCAAAATATAATCTACCCATTTAACTGTATATTGCAATAGAAATCCGGAAGTTTATCAACATCTTATACAGAACTTGACACTACTTTTGAAAGTGCGAAAATTGTGTCAACGATCAATAATGTTATTTGAAAACATGCATTGCATAGTTGCAATTAAAATTAATATTGATTTGTCATTTATTTTTTATATAATCTTCAATTGCGTAATAAGCGATAGCGGCCTCTGGAGCCTAGTCACTTTCTTTGCACTTTGCGCGGTCATTATAATCATATAAGGCACTCACCGTAATAAAAGTAAATAAGGCTATAAATTACAGTTTGTAATGATGCCAGTTACCAATCCCATTGCCTAAAATGTATAAAGTGCTCTTAATTACAAAACGGTTTAATTAAAAAAAATATATACGTCCAGTCAATCAATTTTCGGAACATACTTCGCTTCGAGCTTTGACTACAGCTCCGTTATAGTTGTTTTTTCTTAACCCAGCATGTTGTTATAAAATGTTACCATGTAAAATGCTGGTACTATGAGTAGAAGTTTCTTCTAGCAAAAACAAGTCCTATGTCATTATTAAATAAAGTTTATTTATTTATTTAAATAAATTTAGTGATGTTTAATGCTATAAATAGTTGTTTATCATGAAATGAATTCCCACCGTTTATGTCTTTTTATTCGGACTTCCAAAGAGTGACTCTCGTCAAAGGTTTTAGTATACATTTTTTAAATATTTTGTGTTAATTAGTTGCTATATATTATACTGTTGAAGACTAGTATGATAAGAAAGCTTGGATTTAAATTGCGACCAGCTACGCACTAGATTATATTCTAATTTTTGTTTTGTAAACAATTATAAATACATTATTGTAATATTTATTTTTGAAAAGAGATATTTTAAAGAGATAAATTTTTAAGAGATATATAAAAGAGATATTATATTTTAGAAGCTTAGTTTAGTTTTGCAGTAGAATTCTTAAGTTTGTGAACATACTCGTATGTTCCGTTGGAGATAAGGTCGCTAAAAACTAACGTTTTAGGAGAGTATTTTAGTGAAAATTAAACATTTATCTAAGCCGTTAAGTAACGAGCGAACAGTTCTTTTGTTTGCGGAGACAATAATGTTCGAAAGCTTCTGTTACAGCGCGAAAATTGCAAAATTTTACTGCACACAACTGGGTTAATGATAACAAAAATGAATATAGAATATATCTGCATATAGAAAATGTGCAAGGACGTCTGTCGTCTACATCTGTGAATCTTTAAAAAAAGTTTTTATGCGCTTAAGTTAGATGACTCGCAATTTGAAAGGTTAGACTTTGTGAAAGGTTACTAGGTAGGTGTTTGTGGGATGGGCAGCGTCATTGAAAAATGTGCAAGTAATACATTATTATTTTGGGTCAAAGTTGTTCAAAAACTAAGCCATGGTATTTAAATAGTTGACTTTCAAAGTTCACATCATGTTATATTGTCAATATTAATAGCCTTATTTATTTAAAGTAAATAGAAAGTGGATTTTTATTTCGGAACTTTACTATGCGATTTGTTAATAAACTAACAATAAAAAAAGAAAAAAGTAGACAAATTCCTGATGTGCCAGTGTTTAATAAGCGCTACTCGCCATTTTTATTACCTATATTAATAAATATTTTTAAGTTCGCTGTAAGAGCTTTTTTAAATATATTTTTAATTATAATTTTAATTATAATTTTTTTAATTATATTTTTTTAATTATAATTTTTTTAATTATAACTTTTTTAATTATAATTTTTTTAAATATAAACTATATTTAAAAAAATTATTATTAAAAAAGTACTAATTTTACTACCTACTAAAAAGGTAAAAGTACTACCTACTTTTTAGTGTCATTAAAAACTATTTTTTTCTAAGTCGTCATGCGCGTTTCGTTTAATAAATCAATATTGAATAAAGCTTGTTTCTTATAATAATTTTTTTATTATCAAATATTTATTAATTAATGTGTTTCATAAAACATAATGATTTGTTAATAATTAACTCCTTAAATAACAATTGAGATGTGGGATTTTTGTATAAAATCGCGTTTTCTAATAAAACATAATGAATAGAAAAAAATAAACATAAACATTGCTTATCATACAATTTGTAGCTCGGAGAATATAAATCAAGCGACAAACATTTAATTTATCGATAAAACAATCTTAAATGTTTTTGTTTGTAATTTATTATGAGAAAGCTTCTAATAAATTAATTATTCTAAAGTTTCTTATAAAAGAGTTTCAAATAAAGCAATAACTCATTAATATAGTTTGATTAATCAGTCTTAAGTGAAATGGAAAAAAAACTGATATCTTTATAGCGATCAATTTGCATTGAAGAAAAATTTAAGGTGTTGAATTAATGAAAACTTGACATTAGAGTAGGATTTACGTTTCTTAGATACGTGAACATATAATATATGACGATGATTTTAACTTTTAACTTTTTAAAAATTAGTTTCTGTTTAGTTTTTGTATAAAAGGTTACCTTATTAATTGATAATTACAATTACGCGATTAATAAAACCTTAAGATATTGTAAGGAACGTATTCTGAGAATGTATATTATAGGCGTTGAAAATCCAAGTTTCCTCAAAGTCGAAGGTCCAACCTTGTCGATAGGATAGGATAGAGAAGAAATGTAAGCAAGCCTGTTATTTAATGTCTTTGTTTTTTCCCGAAGTAGCTTCGTATGGGAGGTCTAAGCTAGGGTCAGGTTAGACATTGCGTTTAGTACCTTCAGGTTATCGTAAATATTTTTTTCTCCGATATTTTAAAACGAAGTATCATCATCATTCTCCTGCCCTTATCCCTCTCTAAGTAGGATCGGCACAACATGTTTTAAACATGTTATATGATTTGGCCAGTTATTTTACGACCGGCCGCCTGCCTGACGTTAAATTACCTTAGTCGCTTTTTCCGACATCTCGGTAAGAAATGAGGGTGGTCTATTCTACTTAGCCGGATACCGGTTAGCGGGCTAAATTACCTTAGTCGCCTTTTATGACAACTCGGTAATAAACGAGGCTGATCTATTCTACTTAATCGGATAGCACACGGCGGATTAAATTACTTTAGTCGCCTTTTACGACAACTCGGTAAGAAATGAGGGTGGTCTATTCTACTTAGCCGGATACCACACGGCGGGCTAAATTACCTTAGTCGCCTTTTACAACACCTCGGTAATAAATGAGGGTAGTCTATTCTACGCAGCCGGATAATAAGTCATGAGTAAAGTTTTTCTTTCTTTCAGTGCAGTGGTTTATAACCTATTCGTAACGCCATTTTGTATGGCAACAGCGACATCTAGTGACCACGGTTGCAGCGTCATACAAATTGACGTCACGCTAACGCGATTTAGATGCTTAAAACTTACACTACGCACTCTTGTATGAAGTGGTAAAGGCATAACTGCACTTAAACTCCCACGAAATGCAATACCAATGACGCGTTACCTCATGGCACAAAAACGAGGCCACTTAATCTCATAGTGCGTTATAAGCGAGTTATAAAATAAATTCGTGTTCCCAATAGCAAACTGTATAATAAGCTTGACTCATCAAAAAAAGAGATGTTTCTTTTATTCGATTCAATGGGGGCATGCGGTCGTCGCCTCTGAACCCTGCGACCTCGCCAAAAAAATTATTATATTAGAATTGAGCTTAGTGTTTTATCAGATAAAATGTATGGTATACACTTAAAAAAGAAAACGAAAAAAATGATGTTAACTCACGTGTGTGTTATGTCTTATTTACTTATGTAGTAAGGTAAAATGACGACACTTCTTTATAAAATATAACTCGAAATATTTCATCCCGCTTACTTAGTATATCGTTAATAAACAAAACAATAGAATAATGAAATAAATACATTACAATTGCTAAAGGTTACAATTGCTAAGAAAAGTATAACAGCATAAGTTTATGTATTAATATTTATATTAATTAATTACGTAATTTATTGTTTTTTTTTTAATTTCTAATATTTTTACTATAATAATTGATCATAATATTTTAAAACAAATTCAAAACTTACGACATTAACAAAACTTTGTAGCCCTTTATTTTGGAGTTCGGTGTGCATGCGCATCCTAAAAATTCATCCTAATCTTAGTAGTTATGGTGAAATTATTGTGTACAATTTTTACAATATCGAATCTTAGATCAACAAAGAAACAAAATGAATCTTTGCAAAACAATCAAAATATTTATTTTTAAATTTCTTTTAAATTAACCATTTTTTTTCTTCGAATCTTCAATTTAATTTTGTAAACGCCGAGGAAAGTGCGAGGAAAAGCTAGTGTTAACAATAATAAGGTCACAATGATTCTTAGGCTCCATTAACACGGACGACACGATGTCTACGGCAGAGAAAATTACAGAATTTTCAATCGCCGCTTGAAATTGCGCGCGTGCGTGCGCGTCGGTCATTTATTTTATTACAATATTTATAAATATTACATAAACTGTGTGATGTTAAACATATATAGGTCAACTTATATATTTTATTAATTTATGAGACAACTATAACTATGTACTAAAATAGTGTTTGCTCTTGTCGATCTTATTGTATCGATTTTGTTGTAGATTTAAATTTAATAGAGCAGTCGCGGGCCGCCGTTCTTGTTATTTAACAGCTAATGTTCCAATTGCAGTTGCCTCTATCATTGATAAAATCCCAAGGTCACATAGTCACCCTTTGGACGACGTTCCCTGACTCTAGTAGAGCGAACTTACGCACTCTATTATTGGTGTTTTGCACCCTCGGCTAATTCTCAGATCTTGTCGTTCACGCTCGATATCGTTGTTAAAGCCATTAGGTCTAATAGAATGGTGCAGTCGCGATACGTTCAGTATTCCTGTGCCCTTCGGTGTCCAGGCAATAAAGTAATTAAGGAAAACCATGAGGTTTAAGCAGTAGGACAGTAAATTAGTAACTGTAATGCCGCTTCCTGCGAATTGCATTACCCATGCAAAATTTCCTCATTAAAAAGGCTGACAGCATACAGTTAGTTCTAATAAAAAGATAACATGTCTATCACGCACAACGGTCGCCTTATAGTGACTAAGTGCGTAAAACAGAACATGTCTTTCGCGTACATGTAGCCTTACGTTGCGGCAGTAAAAAACCGGAAGGTGTGTGAATCGTTCATATACACAGTACACGAAACTTTATTTTTAGACTTCGGCCGACTAACAATTTTTGATAACATCCGATCGAGAAACTGTTATCCTTATCCAATGACCCACTAAAGTAATCAAGTGTAATAATATATTTGCTAGATATATCGACATTTCTAATAGTAGGTTACGTTACATTATAGTTATTATGTTCCAACGGCCTAAATTGCTTTGCATTACATGCGTTTTATCAATATAACAATCTTAATTAAAAAATGGATGTACATATAATTAGAGGGAGACTAAAAAATGTGTGTTAATTATAAGAGGTATATGATATGCTTGTGCCGTGTGGTATCGAATAGAATAGAGCACCGTCATTTCTTATCGAGGTGCCATAAAAGACGATTAAGGTAAGTTGACGTCAAGCAGGCGGCTGGTCGTAAAATACATAGCCAAATCACAACGCAATATGGTTAAAACATGTTGTGGCGATCCCACTTAGATGGGATAAGAACATCGCGATTGGACTTAGATGGGATTGAGCGTATCATTATATCATCATTCTTCTTCTTCTCGTATTTTTTTATTTTTTTTTTATCTATAACAATTAAAAATTAAATAAGATCCTAACATTGTGCGAGGATGAAGGAGGATTTTAATAGTATGAATAGACTATAGTAGACCGTTTGCTTCTTTTTTAGCGGGTTCATAGTTTGAGCCGGGCTGTCACCAATTGGTACTTCTGTTACTGCTTTTGGACCTAATTGATATTTACAATTTATCATATGCTTTTCTGTGAAGAAAAACGTAGTGAGAAAATCTTCATACCTTTGGAGAAATGGATATACCAATCCGCATTGGAGCAACGTGATGGTTTTTAGCTCCAACCCGTCTATCCAAAAAGGAAGAGAGGCCTATGCCCAGCTGTGGTATAGTAACAGGATGTTACTAAAGCAAGGAAAATATTATTTTGCTCTAATCCACGATAAAGAAAAATTATGTAATGCTAAATGTAGAGTGTATTATCGGTTGTCATACCTGGTACATGCAGATTTTTAAAAACATATGCACCACCAATAACTGTACAAAAGCATTGCACACATTCATTACCACAATCTCAACAACAGGCTATTACTTTATATCTATTCGTCATGCTTTCGTATTCAATACTATGCAATTACACATTACTGTAAAAATTCGGCATTTGTTTTTACTATTCATGTTAATAGTATGGTGTAAACGGAATTTCTATGGGTATCGAGGTCAAATATAACGTAGCTAGATCACTAGATATGCTAATAGCTTCGTTTATGATTTTTTGTTATACGCAATAACCTGGTCGCAAAATTACGGTTAAACATTAAGTTTATTTACAAAAATCTGTCCCGATTAAATTTACTTTAAACGTTTTAGATGCATATTATTACATTACAAGTAAGAAACTATTAGGATTACAACTATTATTTTATACAAGAGTTTTTACAATAAAAAAAAATTGTAATAACTAAATAATTATATTATTAATTATTTCTTAATTTTACTTTCTAATATTTGCATGTCAAACTTGACTAAACATGCTCTGAAATTATCTTCCTGTAATCCATGTTCAAAGCAAATAAGTGATTTTAAATTGCATTTTTATTTAAAAAGTTAATTATGAATGCTTTTTGAATATTTTATTACGATGAAAATTTTGTTAACTGTAAAATATTACATTTACTATGTGAAGTGTAACCATAACTCTCGATCTTAATATAATTATGAAAAATATTGTTTTTTTCAAATTTCGAAATTGCTAAAATATTTGTAATCTGTCCATTATAAAATTTAATTTATGTATCTCTAACCATATCACTTTATATCATATCGTTAACTTTATGGATGCCTGGTAGCGATCGCTAAAGTCGATATTTGTTTACGTTTGTATTTTTTTTTATAGTTTACAATTAACAAATAAATAAATAAACAAATATTTAATTTTATTAATCTAAATGTAGGGCAATAGTAAAGTTTATATAAACAATAAAGTTTACACACAGCTTTCCGATATAGCGTCAAGTGATAATTTATTACCCATACGTAGTTTATACAACAGTAAGTGAACTCTCTAAAGCACTCTAAGATATTAGCAACTCATGACATAACTGTAGGAACCGAAAACGTCTTCAATCGACCGCTTTTAGGAAATAAAAATTAATACTTTCATGCGATTTTTCGAAATCGTTAACAATTTTACAACAGTACAATAAATTAGTTTTTACATCGTATATCAACGAATGGCGTTCTTAATTACGGAAGGATAGATTAAATATTTGAATTCCGTTAACGGTACACGTTGTTACTTAATTGGCTACAAATTTGTGCCAATCTTGATTAATTAACAAGCTTTTACAATAAATGACTGATAATATGCTAAGTTATATTTTATATAATATCAATATTTGTATTTAATATAAAAATAATGTAATAATTTGTATGTAAAAAATATATATATTTTCAAATGTTATATTTTATACGCGAAACTCGACGCATTAGTTATAACAGAATAATGCGTTTTGAATTAGCATTGATCCTATAAATGTTATATTTTATACGCGAAACTCGACTCATTTGCTATAACGAAAATGATGCGTTTTAAATTTGCATTGATCTACTCACCTATAAACATCACATGGTAAGCAAACACAATTATACACCTGCTTTACATACACAACACAATATGCACGTCATTATAATTACTTCTGAAAATAATGAAGATTGGTGAACTCACTGCATGGCTTGCAGGCGTTGCCGGTCGCAAGCACAGCTAGAAGGCACAAGGCGCGAAACATGTCTGCCGGAGTCACGGTACAATCTGGAGGCAAAGGGAGACGCCGGCCCAGCTATTATAGGCCGCGGGCGGCGCATCTGATAAGGCCTCGGGGCCAGGGTGATCGGACCAGGCCAAGTTCACGGATACGCGACGACTGACTGCTGAGCGAGTGACAGTGGTGGGCGACGCGTCACCCCACTGCTTACAGTTGAGGCTCGGCGGCGCTGGAGAGTTGGTGGAAGGATTAGATAGTGACCTTCATGTCTAGTTTTATTACTGCTGCTCAATTAATAAATAGGCACCTGGCTGACCGAGCCTTGATTAATTTTTATAAAGATATGCAATTACCAAATCTTAATTGGTATTTTTTTTAAATATATAAAAAAATGCAATTAAAAAATTGATAAAAGATAGAGCCGGCGACATGTGGGACTTGATTCCAGGAATTATTTTTTTTTGTCCCGTTTCTCATTGAGCTATCACAACTTTACAAATGACAGCAAATTTACGCTAGAAATAAATAGAAATAGATCCTTTCTATTTCAGCAATTGGTTGAGGGTCCGAAAACAGGGAAATGTAAAACGACTAGGTAAATGTATTTCCCCCCCCCCCCCCCAAACCCTCTACATAATTAGTTTCATGAAATCGTCATATATGAAAATTAACTCATTTAAATACATACTTTTACACGCAATTTCGTTTGGGTGGACTGTTGTCGCGGGATATATTGATAAAAGATGGCGCTTTTAAATGTCATCCTATTCCTGTTGAATTAACAGGATTTCTTTAGCTTTTGTGTAACCCGGTATATAAGGAATAATTGTGCTATTTCATCGATATTGATTCAGCGGATTCACCGTGAAAGAGTAACAAACAAACATCCCTACTCACAAACTTTCGCATTTATATATTAGTAGGATAGGATTTTGCCGAAATTTGGTCGATATTTGAAAATGTTTCAGTGATCAACACAGTCGACGGATTAAATTCACCGTTTACTGTTTATTGCTATTACCTTTTGTTATCGATGACAGATTTATCCGCGACTTTTTATTGCGAATAAGCGCAGTAAATCGGGCATTCATCATGAAATTGCCGTTACGTGCATCAGCTCTATGGTAAAAATAAATATTGCGGAGAAATGGTGGATACAGAGCGCGTATATATACCGAAGTAACGGAATCGAAAAATCATGCGACAAGCGCCCGATTCCTTACAATGTACTGGCATAATTAAGGAGTGACACAATAAGCTTTTTCGGTTAAATCGAAAACGAATTGGCTATTAAAGACCTTGATAACGTTACGGGCGGGATTGAATCGCACGTTTAGTATTAAAGTGACCTAATTCGAATTTTTTATGTCATATTGCATTCAAGTGTAACGTAGCTACAAAACTAGTGTTAAATAGACCCATAACTTGAAGAGGAAGAAAATTTTAGATATTTTTATCAGTTCTTAGCGTTATTGTTATCGTATGTTATTGAAATAAACATATTAAATGCTTGTTTTTGTAAAATAGTTTAGTTTAGTAAATAGTTTATTATATATCATCAAAAAATTTAAAAATGTTTTATTTCATTAACAAGGATAGTACATTCTTGCAAATTATTATAAATGAGATCTTCTTTTGAGCATGAAAATGCTTGTTTTAAGAGATCCCCCTCTTCCTAGACTAAGTTTTTACATAATACTATTAATTGATACATACTTTATATTTATATCTAATATTTGCTATTGTGTGTTTATGAATGTGTTCGTGCGTGTATGTGTGGATGGGTGTGTGTGTGTTTTATGATTTTAAAGGTATATAAAAGCATTATTGAAGTGGTTTATATAATAGGTTTATAGTTATAGTTTAGTAATAAGTTTCTAATAATTATAAATAAGTATTAAATTTTAATTTTCTGTAATAATGCTTCAGTCTCTTCATAGTTCTTAGTTTTAAGCCGTTCTATTAGTGTTTACTTTGCATTTTTTTGGGGCATGGGATATTGATATTTTTGTTAATTGTATTGTATAAGTAAGGAGATTGACTAGAATATTGTCTCTCAGAAAAAAATATATAATGCTTAATATAATAAATATAGTTATTTAGTTAGTAATTGAAATTCCATTCAATTAAGCTTAATTTTTAATTAGGTCACTTTAATACTAAGCGTGCGAAATATTTCTTTGGATTTTCTAAATGAATGACCGCTATCACAGGATAACGTTACATCACATCTTAATTACGTGGTTGGTACGCCGTGGCGCAGTAGTCAAAATCTCATTACGTAAAGTTCGGTAAATGCGTCGTCTGTGACCTAGATAGATTCTAGGATTCATCTCAGACTATCACGGTTGCGAGCTCTCTATTCCGTAGATAGAAAACAAACCGTATGAACTAGTTTTATTGTTGGACTTACACTTTTCTTAATTTATGATGCCCGTTTGACCTCTATTTCATATAATTTATTTTTAATTTATTTATTACGAAAGCAAGTCACATACAATATTGTCTAATAAGCATTAGTAACTGGGTGACTGAGCTTTCCTCGGTGTTTTATTTTATTTTTATTTATAATGATATGATAACCAACAAGACTTACATTATTAATACTATAAAATATTCTACAAACTATTCAATTAAATGTTGTCTTAATTATAGGTTACCACGGCATGTAATAGGGTCGCGTACATTATTTAAATATATTACAAAATAAAATATTATATCAAAATAAAATTATAAAATACAAAATGTAACATTTTTTATTAGAAGATATAAAAAATATGCAATATGAAAAAAAGGATATTTAAATATTAAAAATAAAATAAAGTTCGTATGTAAGTCCATTACAGACTTGAATATAAATCACAAACAATCTCAAGAGTCATCGTCTTCCTGCCCTTATCCCACTCTAAGTGGGGTCGGCACAACATGTAATAAACATGCTGTCACATGATTTGGCTGCGGTTTTACGACCGGCCGCCTGCCTGACGTCAACTTACCTCTGTCGTATTTTACGACACCTTGGTAAGAAATAGGGTGGTCTATTCTACTAAACCGGATACCACACGGTGGGTCAACTTACCTTAGTCGCCTTTTACGACACCTCGGTAAGAAATGACGGTGGTCTATTCTACTCAGCCGGATACCACACGGCGGGTCGACTTACCTTAGTCGCCTTTTACGACACCTCACCACCACACCACACACGGTGTTCCAAAATAAATGTAGTAAAGGTAGACTAACGTATATAATGATCGTTGATGAGACTGTAGTAACACGAGTTTCCTAAACAAGGGTAATTTATCAAAAAATATATATCAAGATTATATGGACCCGTAGATTTAATGATGTCGACATGAAATGGCAAGATTAACGTCTTCTACGCTGTAACGGCTTATCACTTTGCTGTAAGTCTGTGTATTTCAGCGGATTAACGTGCTACGAGTATTATGACTAGCAAGTTTGTTCAAGATGTCGACTCCAGTAATAACTACAGAAACTTTTATTTCACTTTTTTCAATTCAATTCTTCCTTTTTTTTGGTATTAGTATTCTTAATTTTAGATCGGTCCACAGCGTTATACAACAGTCCCATAATGCAAAGAAAATTTATCAAATAATTTATAGAATTATAGGCTTTACTTTGCGGAGATCCATAATACAAAATTATTAATAAAATTATTTTGCTATAATCCGCGATGAAGTAAAATAGAAAATATATATAATGCTAAATGTAGTTTTGCGATTTGCTTGTGGAGTCTATCTCCAGAAGATGCTATGGTTGGGGGGCAAAACGATTGTTGAGTTTGTGATAGTGAACGTATGTAGTGCTTGTGTATTGTGGTGGCGGTGGTGGAGGTGCGTGTGTTTTTACGAATCCAGCATGTACCAGGTATGAAAACGGACTGTCCACTCTACATTTAGCATTATATATTTTCTATTTTACTTCATCGCGTATTATACCAAAATATTTTTATTAATACTTTTGAAAATTTATCACAAAATACAGGAAACCATCTAAATTGTCCGCTATTTAAACTAAAACAGTGATATTGCGTCAACTACCTTAATTTTTTTACCAGTATTTGAGCAGTTTTTAAATGCCTTAAAACAGGGATAAAACGACATCTTTTTAAATGGAACCCAGCTAGATCGGTTTATTTATTTATTTACCGTCATCCCGTACATGCTACGTTTCATGAAAATCTTTGGAGCCGTATCCCAAATCAAATTGTAGTACCAGGTTGACTGAGCCTTGTTCGGTAATATTTTTACAAAAAAAAAGCTACTTTAAAAAAATAAATAAAAAATAATAGGGTAGGTTGGGCTCGAACCTAAATATTTTCATTTTCGCGACCACCCGTTCCCCGAATAAGCTACGATGACTTGAAATTTCACGGCGAAAATTGTGTTGTATATATTCAATAAATTAAAAATGAAATTTTGTTTTTTTATGCCCAAAAACAGGGATAAAACGATTAAAAAAAAAACATAGCTAGATCGATTTTTCTCCCCCAAAACACCCTACATGCTGAATTTCAGGAAAAACGTTTGAGTCGTTTCCGAGATTCTGAAAAAATATATATACATATATACATACAAGATTAACTCATTTAAATAATAAAGATATACACAAGATAATTTATATAATTTATAGAATTAGGCGTTACTTTGCGGAGATCCGATTGCCCACTTACATTTAGCATTATATATATTTTCTATTTTACTTCTTCGCGGATTATAGCAAAATAATTTTATTATTACTTTTATATACACAAGATTTAAATATACATTTAAATATAAAAAGATATTTCGAAAATATTTTTCATGGTTATCTGGGGAATCGTAAAAACGAAAGAACACGTATAGCCTTTTAAGCGAGCACCAGCTACTTGTCGGTGCGAATGCATATAAGCTCTTTGTATATTTTAATTCGGCTTAAGACGTTATCTGGTGCAAGTCAGTGTAATGTAAATTACTTAAACACGTTTTCGAATTGATATGTATAAAAAAATATTGCGAAACATTCATTAACACGTTTCAAAGTGGGATTAGGTCTTATGGAGAAATTGTGTTAAATACTTTAACACCGATTTGTAATAAATATCATAAATAAGCGTTTATATATTTTTGTTTGAACATGTTGCGACCATGTTTGCACCTGTTCCTGTTGCTTAAGAGGTAATTCTAATATTCAGTAACCACTATTCTTCAAGGAGCATATCTCGAGCAATCTATACTTATTATAAAACAAAGTCCACATAATAATCTGTCTGTATGAATGTGATCGTTTTTCTTAAAATCTACTGAACGAATTTTTGTTTGGTATTCCCCACGTTCACCAGCAGAGGAACTAAGAGTCATGTACTAGAGAATTGTAGATCTACAAAAATACAACCACTTCTTTGTAAGTTTGTATATTTTATTCTTTGTTGCAAAATATTGTAACATACACTTGGCTAAGTGATCACTTGTGATGACTTATACGTCCGCTAGCTTAAAAAAAAAAAATAATAATAATAATTTTTTTTTTTATTAACAGTAACAATTTTTACATTTTGTATGATATATTGTTGAAGACTTCTTTTAAGCTTAATAAAGCCTGTTTCAGAAGTCTTCACTCTTCCGTAACACCTGAGCTACCACAATTAAGTATATTTTAATATATATAATAATTAAATAAATATGTATAAATAAATACAAATATATAACCAATAATAAGATATATATATATATATATATATATATATATATATATATATATATATATATATATATATATATATATATATATATATATATATATATATATATATATATATATATATATATATATAATAAAATTAATAGATATGTGTTATAACAGGTAATATAGTATGTAAGATTAATCATGAATGTGTGTGTATATATGTGTATTTAAATAAGCCTAATGTGTATGTTCCCTTATGAGTGTTAAAATCTAAAAGCTTTAAAGATGCCATATGAGCCCTTTATCCATTAAAAAAAAAAAATAGTCATTCTATCGAGAGCGCATCCTTGGCGAGCTTTCTTGCGCAATAATGCAGAAACTTACAACCTTCTAAGTAAGATTGTGTATTCTTTGCAAAATATTGTAACCTACACTTAGCTAAGTGAATCACTTTTGATGACTTAAAATAGGGTTTCACATAATTAAAACTGAAGTTACCATAGAATTATTGTGCTGTAATCCACGTTTGTTAAGAGAATCTATGTATATGCAAAATGCAGCGTCATTAGAAAGAAAGAAAAAAAAAAACATTTATTTCTACTTCCTGTGATACACAGCACACTTATACAATAATATAGTACAAACATTAATACTGATTACGATTGTGTGGTGGAGTTATCCATGAGGATGATGATGGTTCATTGCGTCACTATCTTAGAGATTGTGGTAGTGAGTGTGTGTAGTTCTTGTGTTGAGTGTCGGTGGTGGTGGCGTTTTGTGATACGTGTTGTGACTTGTCCTGCATGTATTAGGTATGTAAATGTTGCCTGCTTCATACGAGTATGTTTGTATTTTTTTCTAAATTAATTTCTTAGGCTTCAAACTTATTCAACGTAGCGGCCTTTATTGTAATTTGATTATTTTTTATTTTATTTTTAACTGCATCATTCTATAAATCTGTGTTGATTATAATGACATCTTAACGCATGATGAGTTTGCTGTTAAACGATTGTGCATATATGTATGTATTAATTTAATTGTAATTGTCTTTAGGTATATTTTATTTGTAATAGCTAGCGAACCAATAAAATAAATAAATAATTACGAGTACACTTAGTATTACATAGATTCTCTATGTAATATTAATAGATACAAACTCGGATTACAGCAAAATAATTCTATTGTAACTTCTGTACTATGGACTTACGTACAGTAACGCCTGCTTGTATAAATCATATAATTGGAACTCCGCTAGCTTTCGAACAATACATAGTATACAGTTAAAATAAGTTTCTTAAGAAGTCTCGAAGATTTCGCACCAGCCCCCCATCTAGTAAAAAAAAACAAGAAGTCCGTACTCGTTCTATCGAGAGCACTACTCTGCGAGCTTTGTTGCGCAACTTGTATGATTTTGTATGAATTTCACCCGATGGACGAGCGGCTTGCTTTAATTCTTTTACGTTTGTACACTCTTGCCCAACTGTTTACATAATTCCAGGACTAAAGTCAGTTTTGCAACGTTCGATATTCGGTTACACAGTCTTTTGCGCAGTTGCACTGACCTACCATAAAACTTTTAAAGTGGAATCGCTTTCAAGCAATCCGATATGTGTAAACGTGTGGCCATGATTTTTTTTTAAACGAAATCTTTTTATTATCCAAGAGAAAGCCGATATATGTTTCGTAACATTGATAGATATACACAAGCGTTTGCATGGGACATTGCCTATTTAAAATTATTTTTCTTTTTAATTTTAACTTGATTATTATACTATTTTGTTTATACAAATCTCCTCGTGAGATACGTTTGTTTTCGAGTCGATCGTAAGGTTTTCCTGATGATAGTTTAATTTAAGTAATTGCCTATTGCTATCCCATTGCTGGACATTGGCCTACTCTCTCTGTTTTTGGAGAGAAGGTTAGGAGCTAATATCTATCACGCTGTTCCAATGCGGATTGGTAGATTACAAATGTCCCTAAAATTCTCTAGAGATATGCAGGTTTCCTCACGATGTTTGCTTCAACGAAAAGCGTATGATGAATCAATAGACACATAAGTTTTATTAAAAAAAACTCATTGGTGCCCGGGATTTGAAACCCTCCTCGAAAGAGTAGCACGGTGTTACCGCTGGGCTATCACAGCTTTTTACACACAGATAGTTTAGTTAGGAGTGCTTATTAAGATTGTCTTGTATACTGTTAGTATATAATAAATAGGGATTATATTATATTTATAAGTTTATACATGAATTTGTAAACAGTATTTAAAAGAACGATGTGACATAAGTACATTTATAATAGTTTTAAAAATGATTAATAGAATACGGCGTTACCCTTAGGAAATCCAGAATACAAAATTTATTACCTATTTAATATTATTAACTTTAGTTTCATTAATGTTTGCTAGCTCCAAAAACTTAAAAAATAGTTTTTTTTTTTTTTTTCTTTTTTTTTATGTCAGGAAAACGCATTATGGGTCGTCACCGCCCGACGGGGACGAGCGGCGGGTATGTCGGACTCTCACCCAGTAAAAACCTGACAGTGCTCCACCACGCTGCTGGTGGCGGGGACAGGGTACCTATGAAGACATTGCCCCCCATCCCCGCCAGCAGCAGCTCTGTACCCCGGAGAGCGCCACCTCCGGGTCGGGGCCTCTCTAAACAGTGGCCCCTCCCTCCGCTAATCGATGCATCGGGAGCACCAGAATAAATAGTTATAACTTAAACAATCTTTACTATTAAAAACTCTACCAATATTTTTAGGCGTAATAACTAAACGTAGAGGTAAACTTAACATCGGTTAACATTCTGATATACCTTAGAAATCGGAGTTTTGGATAAGGGCATTTGATGGCAATAAAAACAACATTTAAAAGTATCGAGAAAATAATTAAAAAGAATGAGACCATATAAAACCGTTTTTTTATTGTTGACAAGTTTGCGCTTCTTATCTCACCTGATAGTAAGCGATCGTTATGGAACTTAAACCGCTTAAGAAGTAAAAAAGCTAAATTTGATATCTCAATTTCATTAAAGGGCAGTTAAGCCATTAAGTCCGGTTTCTACAAAAGCTGACAGGAGATGCGTTTTGTAAACCAATCAGATATCGTCATTTCTCTGTCGCGTGTTATCCGAATGAATAGAATAAACTACCCTCATTTCTTACCGAGGTGTCGTAGAAGAAAGACAAAGGTAAGTTAACCCTACTAAAATTAAATATTTTGGTCCAGTCCTAATGACAATACATATTTATGATAAGCTGGACCTGATGCTGCTGCTAGGATTGGCGCCAGATGAGAGAACTGCTCAGCGGTTAACAGTAAGGACATGAAATTTTGTTAAAAGCTTTTTAAAAGCATTTTAACTTGACGTGTATTATTTTATTGTAAATTGTGTAGTCGTTATGAGTTAGTTGTATGTATTGTAGTTATGTTGTTTAGCAATTTTTTTTATATTCAGTTAAGCACGTGATGAATTTTGAATTTGAATTATGCAGATAACTTATTGTGAAACCACGTGTTCTCAAACCAAAACGGTTTCGAAAACGGTTAATATCTTTCGTGTTACAATTCGATGATGGAATCGTTTGAAAGTTCAAGGTTTACATCGTGTTGAAGGTTAGCCCCTATCGTCTGTATTAACTACGCATTAATCATAAACAAACTGTCCCACAAACATGGTAATGATAAAATATCGTGCCAAGGGTCTGTCAAGGAATACAAATATGTTTGATGTAAAATCTCTGTGGCAAACAACATTGGCCTTGGTTAGGTGGGTGTGCGCGGTGGAAAGAGCCGCTAGCCGCGGTTCAGAAATGAATCAGAGACAAATGTGTGCCAAGGCGACGGGGCGCCCGTATGTTGATAACGATTCAACCTTCCATGCTTGATAATATTATTGCTAATAAAACACACTTTTGGTTAAATTAATTTGATCTCTTTTCTGTCCTAGATATTAAGTAAAGGTTAGATAACTATAGAGTTCATACAGAGTAGGGGATAATCAAAGGCAGGCGTCTAAGTGAGAGGGTTAAAATACAAAAGTAATAATAAAATTATTTGCCGCCATCCGCGCTTATCGGAATAATTTTATTATTCATCGTGGATTATGGTAAAATAATTTTATTATTACTTTTGTATTATGAATCTCCGCAAAGTAATGCCTAATTCGATAAATTATTTATGGTTAAAATAATTAATGAGAGAGAAAATGCAAGTCATTATCCTTCTTCTCCTTTCTTCTCTTTCTTCTCCATTCTTATCCTTGCCTAATTACAAATTAAAAAGTGAGACAGTTAGGTATAGTCCCATTTTCTATATATCTTATTATTGTTGGGCATATTTTAGTCTGGCTTCCCTACTGTACGTAAATAACAGTGTTTTGGTTAATATAATGTTATTGGTTTGTGGGCGGCGACAGTTAGTAAATATGTCGCATAATATAAGGAGTACCTGAGTGACCAAGCCTTGCTCAGTAATTTCTTATAGGATATAAAAAAAAAGAAAGAAGGCGCCAATGAAATATTGGATTCGAACTCGGGTTTTTTACATATTCGGTCCGCCCGATACCCATCAGCTATCGCAACATTACGTTTGACAGCTAAGAAAATCCCATGCTTTCAATCTACACTTATCATTTATTTAATACCCAAAAACCGGGATCAAACAAATTTTTTTCTAAATCTAATTTCGATTTTTCTCTCCCAAAACCCCTACATGATGAATTTCTGGAAAAACGTTGGAGCCGTTTCTAAGACTCAGAAAAAATATTTACATACATACATATATAAATTAACACATATATATCATCTACTCATTATGATGAATGTTTACCTAAAAATAAATACTGAGAACTATTCTTTGTGTATATGATGCCTATAGTAACCACCCAAGTATAAATAGGACAATAAGGTTGTTTTATTATAAAGTATAAATGTTGTTTTCCGGCGTCTGTGTTTGTTCATTAACTACAAGCACTTTTTAATTACGTATTTTATATTTCGATCTGAAAAAAGTTTGCTTATTAAAACGCTAATGTTTGCGAAACATTAGCGTTTTAATAAGCTTTGAATCGATATTTAAGTTCTTTATTAAGAGACGTTGACGGTAAACTAAATGGAGTAGCAAAGTTGTGGTCAAGTCGGGAAAATTAGGCGTTTGTAGAGGGGATAAAGGCAGGAGAATGATGAATGGTGACGAATATATAAAAAAAGGACTGGCACGTGTTACAGTCTTGTACAGTCTAGACTTGTACAGTCATTTCGTTTTCTTGTTAATGCATGTAATACATTAATTAACACCAAAATTACAATTCGTTGCAACGCATGACGAAATGTTTTGTGAAGGTTTTCCTTATATTATGAAACGATTGATATTAATTTTTATTTGTTTAATTAAGCATGGGTTTTTCGCTTTAGCTTACGTATCCGCAAGCGAGTAGTTTTACGTGAAGAATAATTAATTATCTTTATGTATGAGTAATTTTATGCTCATCAAACTTGCATAGATCATTTTTTTAAGTGGTTTGATAATTTGACAGATCTTGTATTGTAAGCTTCAATTCTACTCGTTAATTAGAGAGTCCTTTATCCTGCAGTGAAACAGTTGTAAACTTTAAATAATTAAGCGTTACTTATTGGAGTAACATAATCTATATATTATATAAGAGAAAGTATTTATGTATGTTCTTTATAGACCTCGATATAGGTCTGCGATTACTAGATCCAATCACAGATTATTTTATAATGTAAGTTAAATTAAATTTCTTAATTTAATTATTAATTTAGATAATGAAATTTCTTCATAAAATTTTCAATGGAAAAATAGATATAATCAACTGTTAGTAGTATGTAGATTTAAAATTACTGTACCTTGAAAATCTCTTAAAAGGATATTTGTTAGGTTAGTTAATATGTAATGCTGTCGGAGATACGAATAAATAAATAAATAACTATAATTCGAATAATTCGAAGATGCAGCCAAGCTGTGATGGCCCAGCGGTAACACCGTGCGCCTCTTTCGAGGAAGTCTAGGGTTCAAACCCCGCGCAGGCACCAATGAGTTTTCTAGTAAATCTTATGTGTCTAATTGATAATTGCAATTTTTATCACACGCTTTTCGGTGAAGGAAAACATCGTAAGGAAACCTGCACATCTCTATAGAATTCTGGGGATATGTGTAACCTACCAATCCGCATTGGAGCAGCGTGGTAGGTCTTAGCTCCAATCCTTCTCTCCAAAAATAAAAACGGAGAGAAGAGCCCTATGCCCAGCAGTGGGATAGTAACAGGCCGTTACTTACTTTTTTACATATTTTGTATGAAAAAAAATAAAATGCATGTCAATTGTTGTTAGACTGATCGGTTTATTTGCATATATCACATAACCTTCAGGTAGTTCTCATTGGCGTGCATGTCTAGAATGCATTTCTGACACTTTTACCCTTGATTTGATAACACAGCCTGCATTAATTTGACCATGTGCCATGCCCTACTTTTCTTCAGGTCAGCTCTAGGATTACGAAAGCGTGTCAATGAAGGCCGCCAGCATAGCCTTAGGATCATGCCAACTGAGATGACATGGAAAAATGGTTGTTCTAAATAAAATCTTTGTATATATTTAAAAAGCTCTGTTCGATAATGTATTGAACAGAGCATACATGAAGTAACATACATATATATATCCTCCTGCCCTTATTCCACTCTAAGTGGGGTCGGCACAACATGTTATAAATATGCTGTAACATGATTTGGCTGCGTTTTTACGACCGGCCGCCTGTCTAACGTCAATTTACCTTAGTCGTATTTTACGACACCTCGTTTAGAAATGAGGATGGTCTATTTTACTAAACCGGATTCTACACGGTGGGTCAACTTACCTTAGTCGCCTTTTACGACACCTCGGTAAGAAAGAGGGTGATCTATTCTACTAAACCGGATTCTACACGGTGGGTCAACTTACCTTAGTCGCCTTTTACGAAACCTCCGTAAGAAATGAGGTTGGTCTATTCTACTAAACCGGATTCCACACGGTGGGTCAATTTACCTTAGTCGCCTTTTACGACACCTCGGTAAGAAATGAGGATGGTACTATTCAGCCGGATACCACACAGCTTATGTAAATTGATTGAAATATATGCGACACTGACCACAGCTGTGGTAGCCCAGCGGTAACACCGTGCGACTCTTTCGAGGAGGTCACGGGTTCAAACCCGGACAGACCCCAATGAGTTTTTCTGATAAAACTTATGTGTCTAATTGATAATTGCAATTTATCACACGGTTTTCGGTGAAGGAAAACATCGTGAGGAAACCTGCATATCTCTAGAGAATTCTGGAGATACGTGTAACCTACCAATCCGCATTGGAGCAGCGTGGTAGGTCTTAGCTCCAAACCTTCTCTCCAAAAACGGAGAGAAGAGGCCTATTGTCAGCAGTGGGATAGTAACAGGTCGCTACTTACTTACTTACTATATGAGACATACTGATTTCACACGGGTAAAGACGTATACACTACATATAAAATTATATTTAAAGTAAATAATTATTAAGACACTTGTGCTCGCTTACATCTGTGTTTCTCATATTATTAAACTTGTAACTGTTTAGCATAATCAATACAAATGCTTAAAAAGATAATAAAAACCCGAATTGATACGTTTGCATTTTACGCGATTCCAATTTGCTTAAGAGGTCAAATAAATATAATTTTCAATAAAGATGTTTATTACATGAAAAAAATGTTTCGCGTGTTTAATATTTCCTTATTACTTAGATATCTCGCGTGTGTCAATATGAATTTTTAACTGCCGTTAATATTTTACACCTTTTTTGAATTCAGAATTGATAACTTAGAGCAGTGTTTGCTAAACTTTTTTGTGCATTGCCCAATAATGGCGTCGTTATCAGAGGCCTAGACCTGCTGCGAGGCCCCAAGCTCTTGCTTCTGAGCTTGAACAAAGAATGCGAAACAAATAACTATAAATAGGTTAGATGGGGCCTAAGTTTCTTTTTGCCCCAGGTCATTCATTCTCTAACTACGCCACTGATGCCTTACCTAAAAAAAACCTAATTGGCCTGGAGCGAAACGGGATAAACTTTTTTATCAGAAAAAAACTCCTTATACGTCTCGCCGAGACCATGGGAGCGCGATGTGGGAAACGTACGGGACGACCGGCAGAATCACACCGACTAAAATAACTTGAGTGCTCTATCACGATGCTGTTGGCAGGGATCAGGTACTTTTGTACATATTGCCCCCATCCCCGCTAGCAGCAACTCTGAATCCCAGAGTGCGCCACCTCTGGGTCGGGGTCTCTTCAAAAGTGGCCCCTCCCTACGCTAATCGATGCACCGGGAGGACCAGATGCGTGTACGCTTCGCGTGCGCTTCGGGAACCTTTATAGGTGGGCGTCCGACAAACAAAAGGGCTCAACTTGTATCTTTTTTTCTTTTAATTCATTAGTTTTACCAACAGCTTTAATACTCACGTCATTCTAAACACGTATTCTATTATATATTCTATATTACACTAAGTCTAAATGTAAAACTACTTAAAGGTAAAGACCACATGCAAATATAACTCAAAGCTAGTAAACCAATACAATAAAAATTATTAAACTAAATGCAAATTACACTTTATTAAGATAACAATTCAATATAGCACTAAGCTAAGTAAGTATCGACTTCATGTTCGTAACGCCTCCCCTGAACAATCAAACTGCACACCAGTGGGACGTGAACGCCACGTTGGAAAACACTGACTTAGAGACTAAATAACAATAAATTCATAAGATGTTATAATTACAAATAAATTTAACGATAAAAGAAATATATGAAAGCATATTTCATTATCTTTTATCCTTGACAAATAATATATTGTTTTTTAACGTAATAACTTCTGTTTTCGTAGGTTAATATTTTTTTCTATATTAAAGAAATAATGTAATCTTTGTAAAGTTTCTTTTTAGAGAAAGATTTTATATTATATATAGGAAGTTATTGTTTTAAATGAATTCTGCAATTGATTTTTATATAATTAATCAATGAATAACTTTAATTAGTATATTACTGTGATAAAATATGCAACGCCTGGCAAATTCTTACGAGCTTTTCTGTATCTATACTGTAAATACTGGTCTCACAGGAGGTACAAAATTATTTTGGGGTACTATTTATTTGCCATGTGGTATCCGTTTGAGTAGAATGGACTAATCTCATTTCTTACCGAGGCGTCTTTAAAGACGAATAAGGTAAGTTGATTCGCCGTGCGGTATACGGTTAAGTAGAATAAACCACCCTCATTTATTATCAAGGTGTCGTAAAAGGCGACTAAGGTAAGTTGACGTCCGGCAGTAGGCCGGTTGGGACATGTGTTTAAACACGAAGAGTATGGACTCCTGCAACTTATTATGATGGGCAAAGTTGTAGGCAAAAGACGCAAAATGAGAAAGTCGTGTTTGCGCAATATAAGGGAATAGCCTGGTGTCGCGAGTGCTGCCAAGCTTTTTAGCCTCGCGAGAAATATAATAGCATATCAAGCATTGCCAGCTAACCTCCGCTAGTCGGAGAGGCACAAGAAGAAGAATATCAAGGCTTTCCTACTCTATAACTCTATTTTACTTAAAAGCGCCTTATAAATTTTATATACCAATTACGTGTAATGATCTCTGATATGTGTTAATATTAATTGACAGTCAGTCTCAATTTCCTTTTCCCAATGAAAATATAGGTGAAAAATAAATGTATCCTATGTGACGATCATATTACCATCGCTAACATACATATTACAAAACTGTCCTCAAAATTGTCTGTCTGTATGTACTCGTGTGTCAGGACGGTTTTTATTAAAAGTATAGTGCAATTAAAAAAAATTGCTTTGCGATTTTGTCGTAGAGTCTATCTCCTGATGATGCTTCGGTTGCGGGGCGAAACGATTGTTGAGTTTGTGTTAGTGAACGTATGTAGCGCTTGTGTATTGTGGTGGCGGTGGAGGTTTGTGCATGTGTTTTTTACGAATCCAGCATGTATCAGAAAACGGACACTCTACATTTAGCATCATCGCGGATTTTAGTAAAATAATTTTATTATTACTATTGTATTATGGATCTACGCAAAGAAATGCCTAATTCTATAAATTATGTGCATATTATAGTGCAATTCTTCAGGAATGTGTAGGTTAATAGCAGGACTTTCACCGGAAAATAGAGGAGGTTGTAAAGCAAGAAATGTAATGTAAGACACTGATTTCCACAGCCGCGGACACATTTAGACATAAATACATCTTCACCGATAAAGACGAAGAACCAGTCTTCTGAGGTAGATCTGTCGTGGCTTCCCGCCACACTGCTGGTGGCGTGATGACCACTCAAAGTCATATCACCAGCCACCCAACTACATAGCGCCCTAAACCGTAGTCAGGGTTAACAAAAAGCACCAGGGTTAGGATGCATTAGACATTAGGCATGGCTATATCGGACGTCTGGCTTACAGGTCCCCGAGGCGGTCGGTGCATCTGGTGCTCCCGATGCACCGGTTAGCGGAGGGGGGCTTCTCTTTCGAGGGGTCCTACCCGGAGGAGGCGTTCTCTGGGATCAGAGCTGTCGGCGGGGATGGGGGCAATGTGAACATCGATACCCTGTCCTTGCCAGCGGTATCGTGGTTAATAAGGGGTTTCTTCTGTATATGTCTTATGTCTTATGGAATATTGCTATGGGGTAAATGCGCGGATAGTGAAAAAATTTTTGTTTTACAAAAAAGAGCTATACGTGGCATTTATAATTTAAGACCGCGTGATTCCCTGCGAGAGAAGTTTAAGGAAACAGGTATTCTTACATTTGCTTCACAGTATATTTTAAGCAATTTAATTTATGTACATAAAAATATAAAGAATTATAAAACGATAGGTGATGTATACAATAGACAAAGCAGGAACCGACATAAGCTTGCGGTTCCTGCTTTGCGCCTTGCAAAAGTGCGTAACTCGTTTGTGGGTTTTGGTATAAGATTCTATAATAAAATTCCGCAATCAATTTCAGCACTGCCATTACAGCAGTTTAAAAACACTGTTAAAAAGAGGCTGATACAGAAAGCCTACTATACTCTTGAGGATTATTTGGAAGATAAGAATGTGTGGATATAGCTCTCTTTGAACCTGTACAAGACAGTAACGACTTAATGTAAATAATATTAAGAATTATATTTTTTTAAAAGAGCAACCGCCGAGTTTCTTGCTGGCTCTTCTCGGTAGGAACAGCTTTCCGAACCAGCAGTAGAGTTGACGATTCAAAAGCACTTGTTTACAAGTTTATTTGAATAAAGAATATTTTGAATTTGAATTTGAATATAAAAAAGTGGTGCATTAGATATTCATTGACGTTAGTGAATTTCTTACAGATATTTCTTTTTTTGACCCTCCTGCCGGATTTTGCTGTAAAAGTTTTATAGGGCTACCAGCACGATGTCAGTTTGTATTGTCATATTACGACTTCTAATATGCCAAAGAGTTATTATACAAGAGTAGGGAAGCTATTCTAAAATGGAGTAGAAAAGGGAAAGCAAATGAGAGTGTATCTATATGTCTTTCGCTCTGTTGCTTTTGTTCACAATTTTGTTCGTGTGAACTTTTGTCACGTGATAGGTTGATAATAGATGTCGCTTTTCAAAATATCCCTATTATGTATCCTATTTCTGTAGACTTAGCAGGATTTCTATAGCCTATATGGTATTCCGGTGTATAAGGAATAATTGTTCCAAATTTTATAGATATTGGTTCAGCGGATTCGCCCTGAAAGATTGACAAACATACATCCATACACTTTCGAATTTATAATATAAGTAGGAAGTATGATAGGACGGTGTAGTAGCCCAGTGGTAGCACCGTGCAACTCTTTCGAGGAGGTCACAGGTTTAAACCCGGGCAGACACCAATGAGTTTTTCTGTTAAAACTTATGTGTCTAATTGATAATTGCAATTTATCACACGCTTTTCGGTGAAGGAAAACGTCTTGAGGAAACCTGCATAGGTATCTCTAGAGATTTCTAGAGATATGTGTAACCTATCAATCCGCATTGGAGCAGCGCGGTAGGTCTTAGCTCCAAACCTTCTCTCCAAAAATATAGAGAAGAGGCCTATTATCAGCAGTGGGATAGTAACAGGCCGCTACTTACTTATGATAGGAAAACAATAATAAGTATACGAGTTTTATCTTCTCTCTCATTATTTATTGACAAACAAACAGTGACAAACACTTACAGCCTATGGCTACTCTACTCTAATAAAATATTCTATGGAATATAATGAGGTAGGTTCGAAGGCAAAGGACATAAACATAACCTCGTTACTCTACTTGTTTTTGTACTTATCCTGAATATATTTACTGTTAGTTATGAGTATATTAGTAGGTCAGTTTAATAGGGACAGAATTCGTATGTTCAATAAATTCAATAAGTAAATTCCAATTAATAGCTAACGGGTAAAGTCGTTTATTATAATACTCTTGCGTGTCAGAGATTAGAGCCCCACATGACAGGGAAAAAAATGGTAATAATTACAGCATTAACAGATAATGATTCAGCTGAAATTACCTTGTAACTGTTGTGGAATTTATTGCCATTATGGCATAAAACGGGAGGCGCGAACTTGCTCCGTCCACATTTGAGCCGATTTGCCAGGACGAAGTGGAGCGTCGTGAGTGAAAGTGGAGATATATCTCTCTCATTCTGACATCAAGTCGCGCACGGATTCGCCAGTGTTCACTCGTCTTTTATCAACACCGAATCGACATAAATACGTGAGTCCTTTTGTCTATGCTTTGTTATTTTTATGGCTTACCATACGAATTAAAAAATATATTGTGATTTTTGGTTCATTTCATTCGCTCGATTGTTAATTATCGGTAGCCTTATAGTTCGATGGATCCCGTTTTGAACAGGTTTAGCGGTGATCGTCTTATACTCGTATTTATTTACGAAAGACGTCTGATTAAAACTTTTTTTAATATAAGTTTTAAATTTTTTAAATTGAGTATTAATGTTGAATTTTTCTTTAATAAAAATATGTGAGCAAATGTAAATTGTACAGAATTCATTGTAAAATGTCATTATTTTGTTTATACGTATATATTTAACTAATTTAATACCTCAATTAATTACTTTAGCACGTAAATGTAACAACCTTATAGCTTCGATCTGCGTAGTACACAGGATGTACGTAGATTATGTGAATACATATAAATTACATAAAATGTGCGAGTACCGTTAAATTTGAACTTAAGTTTAGCTCACGAATTGAAGTAATAACATCATATGTTAGACGGTTTTATAGCACGTAAGTGTACAAAAGTCCCATATAAAATAGTAGTTCTTATAAATAATTATATTAAATACCTAATTATATAATTATATATATTAAATTAACGACAAAAAAATTATATCGCTGTAGTCAACGCGATTACAAAAAACATTACACTGTTATATTTCGCGTTTG
The DNA here is from genome assembly GCA_029227775.1 of Morpho helenor. NCBI lineage: Eukaryota > Metazoa > Arthropoda > Insecta > Lepidoptera > Nymphalidae > Morpho > Morpho helenor. The sequence continues at coordinate 14,289,688 of JARGCU010000020.1, read as the reverse complement.
GCTTCTAAATATGTACATAATATTATTGCTAATATTATTTATTGAGTTTTTAATAATGATAGTTTTTTATTCTTAGTTTCTTATAGCATTTAAATATACGATATAAAGTTAGGGTTTACGTTGAAATCTCAAGTTGTAGGATTGTTTGTTTTACTTGTTTCGCATATTATAGAGTAGGGAGGTAAAATGTTAACAATGATATGATTGTAAATGGGGTATATAGGATGAAATATATAAGGATATTAAACTATTTACAGTACACTAATTATTTACAGTATAGTTATAAATATTTGGCGTATTTAGATTTAACATATACTAAGCATTAATATTAATGATTACGTAATTAGTCTAAAATATCATCATCATTCTCCTGCCTTTATCCCACTCTAAGTACGATTGACACAATATGTTTTAAACATGTTACATGTGTTGGCTAGTTATTTTACGACCGGCCCACCTGCCTGTCGTCAACTTAACTGAGTCGCCTTTTACGACAGCTCGGTAAGAAATGTGGGTGGACTACTTAGCCGAATACCACACGGCGGATTAGTCTAAAACAAACAAATAAGTAACAAAAATCTTGACCACTAACTCATATTGACCACAACTATTTGAAATATCAAATAATGCAATATGTTTGTCGCATGTATATTATCAAGGAACAGGAAAATAAACAGCTCTCTCCTAGAACGAGTTGCGGGAATCGATGCAAGTCGCATACCAAACGCGTGCGACATTACGAGTTACTCACATGCGGGCCACAATTTACAATTACAATTTTCTCGTTTTTATGGAAAAATTACTCATTTTCAATGCCTGCTCGTCATTATCGGTGATGATTTTATTTTATTTTTATTTTTATTTATTAGGATAACCAACAAGACTTACATTATTAATACTATAAAATACTCTACAAACTATTCAATTAAATGTAATCTTAATGATTATTTACCACGGCATGTAATAGGGACGCGTACATTATTTAAATATATTACAAAATAAAATATTATATCAAAATAAAATTATAAAATACAAAATGTAACAATATTATAAACTTAATTATTTATTTTAATAGTGAGTAATGATAGTTAATTGTGTGATCTTTAAACTATCGTGAGTGGTATTCATAATTAATGTATAGAAACCGGCTATACTCAAGTCTTGTTTTATGAGCCCGACTAGTTTTAAGCCGATACGGGGCTCTTATTATACGATATATATACCTACGGGGCTCTTATATATAGCCGATACGGGGCGGCGGGAACTGCCGCAGTTCCGGTTTCTATAAGTTAATTATGATCGTCTATAATCGGCATGATTATCGTACAAGTTGCACGTTTAGTATTAAAACGACTGTTTTCAAAATTAGGCTTGATTAATTTAGATACATTGTAATCCTTATTTCAATGCCATCTATGACATATCGCTACGAATTATTAAAAAAGCTAGCTGTACAAGTTATGGTCTCTTTAACTCTTACGAGTTATGAAGATGTTACGTTTTATTGCAATTTGCCCCAAAATAACTTTTTCGAATTCGCTTACTTTAATACTCAGGGTCCGTGTGATCGTCCGTATTATTATGCGATACATAAAATCATATTAACTAGTGATTCCCTTTAATGCGTGTTTTCGTGATTCCCTTTAAACCGACAATTCCCGGGTTTTAAGCGATCGTAGGCGATAGATGATTGGCGAGTGCAGCCGAGTAAGCTTTCTACACAATCGAAATTGCGCTTAACCGCCGATTATGAATAGGAACCATCATATTTTACGAGGCTAAGGAAAACCTTAAACCAACCAAAGTTAGAAAACTGTTAGCTAAAAGTTAGAAAACTGTAAGCTGTGTGATAGCTAAAACGAGTTAGCAATGGTGTATTGATCGTCCGGTTCATTTAGAAAATACCATATCAGGCTTAAACGAATACTCAGCTGTTTACTAACTAACATTTTTAGCAAGATTGTATGTTATGAAAAAAATGCGAGACGCCACTCTGTTCGCTAGATTTTTATTTTTTTTAATCTAATTACCGATATACGACTGTACTGTCTATATTAGTTTATAAATGCTGCATAATATTTCGATCTTTTGGTTTCTCAATATGACTATTTCTTCTTCAAACACGCAATTTGAAATTTCAATTGTTTGTGGTCCATTTTACGATACTATCACTTGAAAGAATTTTTAGTACTCATTTAGTTCGGATATGTGAACAACACTAACGCCTATGTTCGAGGCTCGTGTGTCACGAGCTTTACGCTTTTCATGACAGTCACGTGGTAGAAATCAAATCAGGGTTTTTATTACCATGCAAGAGGACAGGTTCTATGTAAATTAGAAAGAGTTGTATGTATTAATATAAAGACCCTTTACTATTTACGATTATTTAGTCTTACCAAAATTATCCGGCCTTATCTTTAGGGAGAGGCACTTAAAAAAACCCTAAAGATTCAGTCAAAAATATAGTTCAATTAAAAATTATTGGTTACAGAAATATGGCATATGCAATTTTTTATGATAAAAAGTGCCTTATACTTAATTTCTGCTACATTCTCAAATTCATTTACTTTTCTCATTTGTCTTAAATAATTGTCTTAAATATTCAATAAACAATTTAAGATCTATCCAATTTTGATTTTTTACTCTTAACTACAACATCAAATTTAAATATCAATTATGCATATAAATTTTAAAAATAACTCATTATTAGAGTAATCGTAAACCGTCAAGTAATCACGAACTCTAGTAAAAATTGTGTTTTTTAAAAACCTAAGAATATGTGACTAGTGGGAGGCCTAAAAAGAGATGGTTTGATTTTGTAACATATGTATAAAAAGAGTTGCCCCAAAATCGACGAACGACATGAGAGAATGAAAGAGAAAAACAAGTTGTGCCGACCCCACTTAGAGTGGGATAAGGACAGGATGATGATAATGAAAACCTAAGAAGGATAAGAATAGTTTTATCCTAATCATCTATCTCTTATAAGCTTTCCCACGTGAAAAAAGGCGTATAAATGGTATGCTAATTCAAAGTTAAAATCCACTAAAACTTTTTTATAACTCATCTGTTTTTATTACCTGCTACTACTTTTTAAGATTTACAATAGGTATAATGAAAGCAGTTAATATTTATTATCTCTATAAATTATTTAACTAATAATTTCAATACATAAGTGGCAGAGTTATCTATATTTTTTTATTATTTGATTTAGAATGTAATGAAAAGAGTTAATATCGTTTTGAGTAAAATATAGATCTAAAATGAAATTAAAAATAAATACCGGGTCACGGGTTCTAACCGTCCAACGTCAATAAGTTTTTCTTTATGTAATAATCTATCTATACTTATAATAAATCTGTAGAGAGGTCAATTCTGTAACTGGAATATATTTCCAAAATAACTATCAGGGGGTGATTAGGGATCGATACTGATGCCAAAAATGCAATCAGTAAAATTTTTGTCTGTCTGTCTGTCTGTCTGTCTGTCTGTCTGTCTGTCTGTCTGTATAACCGTAATAGAAACAAAAACTACTCGACGGATTTTAACGAAACTCAGTACAATTTTTTTTCATACTCCTGAGCTGGTTATAGTATACTTTTTATCACGCTACAATCAATAAGAGCAGAGCAGTGAATGGAAATGTCGGGAAAACGGGAGAAGTTACTCCATTTTTTAAGCTTCCGTCGCGTGTGCAACCTTGATGGTTAAAGCTACACAGAAATCATGTATGACGGAAATGTTCTCCTTAAAATTATATAAAAAATATCCCACAACAGCATATGTCTATCTTTTATGGTTGACTCACAATAACACGTGTAACTCCCGATAGCGTAGCAGTTCGAAGCTTTCTGGTTATATTTGTCTACTCCTACGTTTATATCACTCTCAGTCATCCCTAAATAAAAAAGTGAATAGTATTAACCATTGTATAAAAAAAGAATCATTGAAATCGGTATAGAAACACCAAAGTTATACATGAAATACGCTAATAATAAGCCATCGCGCGTGAATACTGAATCATGCTATAAGGATTATCGCTACATAGTATAAAACAAAGCCACATTCTTTGTTTGTCCCTATATCCCTATGTATGCTTAAATCTTTAAAACTACGCAACGGATTTTGATGCGGTTTTTTTTAATAGATAGAGTGATTCAAGAGGAAGGTTTGTATGTATAATAACATTTAATACGGAGTAGAGAAATACTGTAATTTTTGAGGTTTCTGTAAATAATTAAATTTTTTACCGCTTACATTGCAAACGCTGGCTAAATCCTACGAGATTTATCAAAATGACGTTCTAAGTATTTGTACACATTGAAAAGGTCTACAGAAAAGTCAGCTATGGTATATGTCTATCTCTTATGGATAACCCACAATAGCATTTTTTGTCATTTATTTTTTACGAAAAATAATGCCTTATTTTCGAAGCAATTTTTATACAATATAGCATTAATCCTTATTCAATTAAGTACCTTAAATACATTGTTGATTTAATATAGATCAATATGGTCGTTTACAGCATGTAATTTAAATGAACATTTTCGAAGATATCACAGATTTAAAATCCCGCGAGGAGGCCGCGCTTCGCCCTAATTTAGCAGCGATCGGACGCGCAACTAAATGTCGCTCTTTTAAGAGTAACCTCTAAAGAAAACATGTTTGTATTGTCTAATGATAACAAAGCTATGAATGTTGTATATAAAGACATTCTGTAATTCATTTTAAACATAAAATATATAGGGAAAAATTTAAAATGTAAATATGTAGAAAAAAATGTATATGAATTTAGATATTAGATATAGCAGGAAATCTTCTTGGTATTTGGAATTGTTTTTCTTCAAATTTAACGCGTGCGGGCCACAGGCAGTAATTTATAAATTAAAACTACTGGATCGATTTAAATCATTTTTTTCACTGAGTGACATAGGCTATATATTTTATACCCGTGCGAAGCAGGGTAGGCCGCTAGTGAACAATAACTATGTGTGGATTTGATATTTACAATTTATCACGCACTTTTCGATAAAGGAAATTATGGCGGGTAACCTACATTACTCTGGAGAATACCTAAAATATTTGCTACCTACCAATCACCATTGGATTATCATCATGATGAGTCTAATCCAATTCTTCTCTCTAAAAAGAATGATCTTTTGCCCAGCAGCATTTAAAGAATAATTCATACTTAAGGAATCCTACTAATATTATAGATGCGAAAGTTTGTATATATTGCCTTCTGGCCTTACCCCACTCTTAGTGAAATCGGCACTAACTTCTAACATATTTTCACATGATTTGGCTTCGTATTTTACGGTTATTTTTGACTGAATCTTTAGGGGTTACCTTAGTTGCCGGCGGCCTACCTGACATCAATTTACCTTAGACGCCTTTTACGACACTTCTTTAAGAAAGAGTGTGGTCTATACTACTCAACCGGCTACGACACGGTGGGTCAACTTAACTTAGTCGTATTTTACGACACATCGGTAAGAAATGAGTATGTATGTAAGTATGGTATGTATGTTACTCTTTCACGGTGAATCCGCTGAACCAATATCGATGAAATATGGCACAACTATTCCTTATATACCGTGGTAACATATGAGCTACATAAATAATGTTAATTCTACAGTAATAGGATTACATTGAAAAGCGTCATCTATTATTACATGCAAACGAAGTTACGGGTAAAAGCAAGTAATTCATATTTCTAATAATAATTCATTATTCTATAATTTTACATGACCATGAAACAGAGCATTAGCCGAATGTCAAATAAGACCTGCTTTTGTAAAGTATTTTTTATCATAACAGATATTTATTTTATTAAGTAAATGAGAAGTCAAATATTAGTTAACATAATTAGTTTAGGCGAACTATGGTTGCGCGTTGAAGTCTTTTGTTCGCGCACTTGCAACTCTCCTTTTGTAGGAAACTGTTGTTGACGTCATAAGTAATATAAGATTCATCATCCTCCTGCCCTTATCCCACTCTAAGTGGGGTCGGCACATCATGTTTTAACCATATTGTCACATGATTTGGCTACATATTTCAAGACCAGCCGCCTGTCTAACCTTAACTTACCATAGTCTTATTTTACGACCGCTCGGTAAGAAAAAGGGTGGTCTATTCTACTCAACCGGATACCACACGGTGGGTCAACTTACTTTATTTGTCTTTATGATACCTCGGTAAGAAATGAGAGTGGTCTATTCTACTCAGCCGGATACCACACGGCGGGTTAACTTACCTTAGTTGCCATTATGATACCTCGATAAGAAATAAATAAATAAAGAAATGGAAGTGGTCTATTCTACTCAGCCGGATACAACTAGGCGGGTCAACTTACCTTAGTCGCCTTTTACGACATCTCAGTAAGAAATGAGGGTGCTCTATTCTATTTAGGCGTATACCACACGGGAGGCCGACTTACCTTAGTCGCTTTCATGACACCTTGCTAAGAAATGAGGGGGTCTATCATATTCAGCCGGATACCACACAGCTTAGTAAAGAATATAAGATTCAATAAATAACATAAAAAATAATAAGATAAGATTAAATTAAAAACGTTATTTTTGGAAAAATAGCTGATGAACTCTCTCTGATCCGAGTTCATGAGATGCCCTTAGGGTCTTACATTAAGAGGTCGTGTTAAATCATTAACTGTACCGCAAATGCTATAAAAACACGTTTAAAGGAAACGATGAGATAAATTACTTGTATAACGGTATTTATGTATTTGAGGCATCGGCCGGCGACTACCGGTTTTAGAGTACCCCTGATTCGTACTGATATGTACCGGTATATTTGATACCGAAAGTTCCGAAATGCTAAATATGCTTTTGAAATTATTGTTGTAGTGTATGCGGGCTGAGAAGTGTAACTTACCCTGTATATTTATATAAAACAAAAAAATAGCCTTTATTTTGCAGTCATATCTAAATACATTACATTAGTCATCATATTAATTATTAAGAAATGTCAGTTAATGTTATATAGATTTACCAGTCAATTTAAAATGCTTCCGTCAAATGTATATTTAATTTTTGTGTGTGTGTCTTTCGACAAAGGCCTCCTCCAACCCTTTCATTACTATCCTTCGCTATTCTCATCCATATTGTCTTGTATATTTATATACAAGACACATTATATGTGTCTTGTTATATTTATAATACATACATGAACATACACTACGCCGTGTGGTATCCGGCTGAATAGAATAGTACCACCCTCTTTTCATACCGAGGTCTCGGAAAAGGCAACTAAAGTAAGTTGACACGCCGTGTGGTATCCTGATGAGTAGAAATGACCACCCTTTTTCTTACCGAGATGTCGTTAAAGGCGACTAAGGTCAGTTGAGTTTAAGGTAAGCTGCCGGTCGTAAAATAGCCAAATGATGTGATATTTTTATAACATGTTTTGCTGACCCCACTTAGAATAAGGACAGGAGAATGAATGATAAGTGTTGATAAAGAGAGATGCCAGAAGAGTATTCCATTCCCGTTCTGTGCGAAGCAGTTATGCCGAAACGGAACGCTGCGTTCGCCTTCATTAGATATCTATAACGTAAGGGTGCAAACTTTTCTACATGTGAAATGATAAATAGGCGATGGAGGAACAAGTTCATGAAGCACCTGAAGACACTCGTTAAAATAGATCCAGTAGAAAACCGATAAACCGAGAACGGATGTTGCCATCTGTGCAATTTGGCATTGGTCAGGACTTCATAAGCCACAGGTATAACTATTAATGATTGAAATAACCCTTTTCAGATAATCATGCGTTGGCTGGTACCTCTTTGCCTCGTGGCTGTAATAAGCTGTAACACCATAGACATAAAGGCCGAGGGTGGCAAAGAGAAGGGTATAGTTGAATGGATAAATAGCTGGTTGAGCTCTACCACCTCTACCACTGTAAGACCAGTGAATGAACCGCTTTCAGAATGTCCTACATGTCGTAAGTACTATTTCATTACGCAGAAGTACCAGCAGCAATTTCAATAATTCAATTGGCACGTAATGCCAAATCGCACGCTTAGTATTAAAGTGACTGAATTCAAAATTAAGCTTTATTGAGTTGTAATCTTTATTTCAATACCATATATGACATCACATACGGACTATTAAAAAAGCTAGTATTTCTTTGCTCTTTCAAGTTATGGGTCTCTTTAACACTCACAAGTTTTGAAGATGCTAAGCTACGTTTTATTGCAATTTCCAACTCAACAACTTTTTTTTTAATTAGGTCACTTTAATACTAAGCGTGGGAAATGTTGCAATACTGCTACAGGCAATTGCAACATGAGTATTTATGGCAATGTCGCGGGAAGCCACTAGATCCAAGTCGCTTAAAGAGTTCTAATTCCAGCAGTGGCCTAGGTTAAACTACTAGGACTAAGTTAGGTCTAAATAGGTGTTTAAATGAAACAAGTCAAAAATGCTTTTAACAAAATTTCATGTCCCTACTGTTAACCGTTGAGCAGTTCCCTCGTCTGGAACCGATCCTGGCAGCATCAGGTCATGCTTATTATAAACATGCATTGCCATCAGGACTGGACCAATATGTAAAATTTCAGCTCCATCGGACTCCGGGAAAATGGGTCAAATTTAACTTGCAAGACTCCTTTACATACATACATTGCAAGTTGAATAAAAGCTTTTAAAAAAAGAACAGTGTTATATATTTTGAATAGCAAAGTAACAGCCTGTTATTATACTACTGTTAGGCATAGGCTAACTCTAGGCCTCTCCGTTTTTGGAGAGAAGGGTTGAAGTTTAAACCAAATACACTGCTCCAATATAGATCGGTATGTTACAATTATCTCCATTTAACCACCCTTTGTCCGATGACTTAATAATCTCACAGACAACCTTTTTTCATTCATTCCTTTTCATTAAACTATTTATATTTGTATCAGAATGTGGCTACACAAGGACGCGAAGGCGCATCGTCGGTGGTTACGAAACTAAGAAGAAAGAAATACCGTGGATCGTGGAATTGATGTACAACAAGAAATTCTATTGTGGCGGATCACTGATCAACGATTTGTACGTGCTCACAGCCGCGCATTGTACATCTGGGTAATTAAATTGAAAATAAATTGGAAGAAATTGAATTGAAAATTAAAACAGCAAAATTTGTTTTTGCTTGCTTCTATACTATTATGTAATATGGAATATTGTTATGGCGTAAATGCGCAGACACTGAATTTTTTAAAATTCAATTAAAGAGCTCTAAATGGCATTTAAAATTTAAATACGCTTGATCCCCTGCGGGAGTAGTTTAAGGAAATAGGTATTCTTACATTTGTTTCACAGTATATATTTAGCAATTTAATTTTTGTGCATATAACAAAAAAGTTGTGGCGATGTATATTGTAGACAAAGTAGGACCCGATATAAAGTTATTATGATTGCAGTCAAAAGCTCGCCTTTTAAACAGTAATAAGAATTATAATATGACACAAGAATCAGTAAATAGATGTAATTTAAATAAATTAAAAACTGATTTTAATTTTGAAATTTGTAAGTTTAATACCGTAAGCCTTTACTTGAAGAGTGTAATGTGTATATATTATCTACTGATATAAACATCTATCAAATTTTTTATTAAATAAATCTATGAATTTTAGATTCCGCAAGGAGAAAATGACGGTGCGTTTCCTAGAACATGATCGATCCATCGCCAACGAAACGAAGACTATTGACAGGAAAGTCGCTGAAATCATTCGCCATTTGCGATACAATCCTGGCACTTACGACAATGATATCGCTTTATTAAAACTGAATGAAAGGGTAAATTTATATTTATAATTTATTAAAGTAAGCAAGAACGTGCAAATCTCATTATATTAAGTGGAGATAATCTGCGCGGATTCATTTTATCATTTGTCTTTGTTATGCAGATGATAAAATTACAGAAAGCTAGATTATACTAAATCCGTTATTTATGCAACGAAACACGCTATCCTTTTTGAATTTAGAAAGTGAATTTGTAGTCCATAGTAACGTATACTCGTTTTTTTTACAAGATATACTTCTAATAAAGCATGTGAAGCCATTATAAGCCATATAAATTTTAAGTATAGAACATAAATATTAAAGATCTATTTCTAAAGAAATTTGACAAGAAGTTACACGGAGCCGAGATTTACTACAGTAACCGCAACTTCGTTGGCTTAAATTTGAATTTTTTGATATTTTCAATTAGTTTTTTTATTAATTAATATTTATTTTTCCATTAACTAAGTAAAACGGAAATCTTTATCATATAAAATATTAGCACGGTACGTACACTTAAATTGCGCAAAATTTCATCAATATTACTTTAGCGGGTTAGTACTGAAGCGTAATAGACAGACAGACAACATATTTATGGATTATGGAATGTTGTGATTATTTTGACTATTAAATAAATATGGAAGTAATGTGTTGAATCGATTGATCATTCATCATTGATACGAATGTAATATGTTTATAGGAACTGGTCATTATCCTCGCTTTTTTTTAAATTGATTATATGATATTATCACTAACGAATTTTACAGCGTCACTGCGTGGAACGGGCTAGCACAGAAGCATCGTCGAAGTTGCGAAATGCGGAGAGTAAATGCAGAAGTTTTACTAGCGTCGGGGAACGTCGTCCTAAGGACCACGGCTTAGGGCGACGTGTAGTGGAGGGCTAATAGTATGACGGTTAGTCATCATGGCGTCGGGAGTATGGCGAGAAGCCACGACCGACCGACGTCAGAAAACTAGCATCTCATCTTCGCCGGCGAAGACGCTGTTTGCGTGTATTATATGTGTCTGTGTTTGCGATCGTTATTTGATCGTCAGGGTCATACAGGAGGCTTTCTTCATCCTCCTGCCGTTATCCCACTCTAAGTGGGGTCAGCACAACATGCTATAAACATTTTGTCACATGAATTGGCTATATATTTTCCGACCGGCCGCCTGTCTGACGTCAACGTACCTTAGTCGAATTTCACGATACCTCGGTAAGAAATGTGGGTGGTCTATTCTACTCAGCTGGATACCACACGGCATGTTTATAGAAACTTGTATTTTTTGATTTGTAAAACATTAAAAAGGATTGAAACTTTCAGGTCGACCTTAGTACAGCATTGAAGCGAGCACGTGACGATGAGGAGGGAGAAGACGAAAATGATGTAGGGCTTCGTCCAGTGTGTCTACCACTGCCTGGACTATCTTACAGCAATTACAGTGGTTTTGTTGCTGGATGGGGCACAACTGAGGAAGGTGGCAGTGTTTCTAACACTTTACAAGAGGTAATTAAATAAACTAAATAAACGAGACTTGCTAATTTTTAATATGATGTAAAAAAAATTGAAAGAGAAATGAAACAATAATAGGGCACGTGGGGCTCGATCCCAGGTATTTTCATCTCTCTAGACCGCCCGTTCCCCAAATGAACCTCCATGACTTTACGTTTGACAGCGAAAAATTGTGATTGTATTCAACGTATTCAAAAAAATTTTAGAGCCCAAAAACAAGGATAAACCGACATTTTTTTAAAAATAAAACTTATCTAGATTGATTTTTCTACCCCAAAACTCCCTACATGCTAAATTTCGTTGGAGCCGTTTCCGAGATTTTGAATATATATATAAACATAAAAGATTAACTCATTTAAATATTAAAGATAAATAAATGTACTTACACATACGGTCCGTCCCCGAAGTAAAGTTAATACTTGTGTTATGGTAGACAGACAACTGGTAAATATATACTTATATATTTTTTAAATACATACTTAAATACAAATATACACCCAGACTCGAAGACCGACAAATACATTTATAGAAAATGTTGGCCCTCGGCGGGAATCGAATCCGCGACCCGTGGAGCTGAAGGCAGGGTCACTACCCACTTCGCCAACGGGCCAGTCAAACATATAAATTTACACAATTTTTTTTTGTGGGATCTATCTCCTTAAGATACTAAGCTACGAGACGAAGTTGATATTGTGGTATAGGACAGCATATGTCTAACTTTTAAGGTTAACCCACTATAACTATTTAAGGTTTATTAAAAGACTATGCTAGTGGAATATATTTTCTAAAAGCAGATGGATAAATGAATAAACATTTTAATATTTATTCTACTATATTTCTTTTCAGGTATATGTGCCCATTATTTCCAACATGGAATGCCGTCAAACATCATACAAAAATCGCATAACAGATAATATGCTGTGCGCTGGCGAGAAGGAAGGCGGCCACGACGCCTGCCAAGGCGACTCCGGTGGTCCACTGCACGTGCGCAATAGCACTACGGAGAAGCATCACATCGTTGGTTAGTCTTCTTTAGTCTTGCTTGTATTAATGTGCAGTACCTGGGTAACCGAGCCTCGCTTGGTATATTTTTTTTAATTTATAAAAAAATAGTCGAGGCGGTGAGGCTCAAAATTATCTTTTGAATTCAACATAAATTTTAGCATTTTCTCGAAAACAGGGATAAATCGTATTTTTTAATAATACCTAGCTAGATCGATTTTTCTCCTCCAAAACCTACATGTTGAATTTCAGGAAAATCGTCGGAGCCATTTCCAAGATTCCGAAAATGTATACAAGATTAACTCATTTCAATATTAAAGATGAGTGTCAGTGGCGTAAAGTAAACCACTGCAGACTAGGGATGTAACATGGAGTAAAAAAATCGATTAAAAAATAATCGATTTTTTCACATTACAATTAATCGATCATTTGGATACGAAATAATAGATTTTATAAAAATCTAATATATATTACTAATTAATTACATGGGTTACATCCAACAATGCATATTTAGTATTAAAAAACAAAGAAAAAGAGAATAATTAAAAAAGTAGTCGATTACTATAAAAATCGATTGTTTTTTCACAAACCTACTGCAGACCCGGCACTGCGGGGGCGCGAAAATGAGGGAAATAGTCAAAACTCCCAGCTTTATTGATTGCTTTTTTGAGACGCTGTCTTGTATGCAAAACAATGTAGCGTAGGATTATTCCTTTTTCATAGATGCATAGAAGAGTCTTGGATGGCATATATTTATCTTGTAAGTCTAGCTCGCTATATCCAATCTAAATTCTAACAAAACGTGTACGTGACGAATGTACACTGCGTCGATTTGAAATCTATGTAGGCGGATAAAATACTAATTCTTATCAACTTAAAAAGTATAGTAAATAGCGGCCTGTTACTCTCCCACTGCTGAGAATAGGCCTCTTCTTTTCGTTTTAGGAAAGGAGGATTGAAGCTAAGACCTACCATGCTATGCGGATTGGTAGGTTACACATATCTCCAGAATTCTCTAGAGACATGCAGGTTTTCTCACGATTTTTTGCTTCACCAAAAAACGTGTGATAAATTGCAATTATCAATTAGACACGTAAATTTTAACAGTAAAACTCATTGATGTCTGCCCGGGTTTGAACCCGTGACCGCTGGGCTATCACAGCTTGTACACTTAACTTAAAAAGTATAGCAAGCATGCTTAAGTTTATGATCCCTTACACCATTATCGTAAAACTAAAACCATGAAGTTATCGTAAAATTAAAACTAACGCGCGCGAAAATTTGTCTCACTCAGGACATAATGTGTTCTGTACGGTGAGACGTTATGAAATTCAGTGTATGGGACTACAAAAAGTAAAGTAAAGCCTGTTACTATCCCACTGCTGGGCATAAGCCTGCTTTCTCTGTTTTCGGAGCTAATTCTTACGACACTGCTTCAATGCGGATTGGTTGTTACCAATAACGAAACCAGAATCTTCAAAGAATTACATGTCTCTAGAATTCTTTAAAGATTCAGGTTTCGTCACGATATTTTCCTTCACAGAAAAGCGTGTGATAAATTGCAATTATTAATAAGACAAATTTTATTCGAAAAACTCATTGGTGTCTGCCGGGTTTGAACCCTTGACCTCCCAGAAAAAGACGCATTGTGTAACCGCTTGACTATCATAGCTCGTTGCTATCAGCTTAAGTTTATGTCCGAGTTAAGTACTTTGAAAAAATCGCTACTATACATTCTGATCGATCTAATGACCACTAATATATAAAATAAATTACTTAATAAAATATAAATAAATATCTGGGAAACTGTGTGTGTACACACGGTCGTCCGTCCCCAAAGTAGGTAACTTAATACTTGTGTTATGGTAGACAGACAACTGGTGAATATATACTTATATATTTTTAAATACACTTGACTTAAATACAAATATACACCCAGACTCAAAGGCCAACAAATTCATTTATAGAAAATGTTGGAACTTGGCGGGATTCGAACCTGCGACCCGCGGAGCTGGAGGCAGGGTCACTACCCACTGCGCCAACATGCCAGTCTTAGTAACATCTTAAATCATTTTTAGTTATATACAGCTTGTTCTGCTATGGGATTAACTAATATTAAAATTTGGTCCAGGAGTCGTTTCATGGGGCGAAGGATGTGCGAGACCAGACAAACCAGGGGTGTACAGCAGAGTCAACCGATACTTGACATGGATAAAGAGCAACACTAAAGACGCTTGCTATTGCGCATAAATTGCCATCCATTGTTATTTTCATTACCACCCTTCAAGCAATGCTATGTTAATGCACATTCCCTTTATAATACTAAGCTATTTTTTATTTGTATGTTATTGTAGCATTTAAAAAACAACTGCGACAAACATACTCGCAAACAAATCTTTGTGTTTGTATTTGTATGTAACAGGCAATGTACACAAATTAATAGTTTGTTAGTATGTTTTTTGCCATAGTTGTTAGGACAGGGAGAATCATTGAATAAGGCATTTAACTTTGTATTTATTTATTAATAGTAATAATAAATTTATTTGGAACCATTTGCTTGTATCATTTGTCTTCTTTGATTAACTGGAATTATTCTGATGTATATTTAAATCCCATTAAACCAAATCAAAAGGGCTTATTAAAAAATATGTGAACTACAAAAGTAGATGAAATCGCGGATTATAGCAAAATAATTAACGCCTTGTAAACTCCGCAAAGTAACGCCTAATTCTATAAATTATTTAATATGTGAACTGCTATTTTGTGCAAACTACCATCTCGAATTTATAATATTAATACACCTTATTGTAATGGTTTCAGAATTGTGGACTGGTCAGTTAACAGGAAAAGATTTTACACAGTCAAGCTAAATAAACCTGTGAATTAACTGCATCTGCATATCGCAGGTGTTACGTATATAGAACTTTCTAGATTTTTTTAAAACTTTTGACAGCACGATTGATGACTTGGACATATTGGATTGTTTATTATTATTAGTGGTTTCATTCATGATATAAGCAGAATAATAAAAAAAAATCTAATTTTTCATCAAATTATAAAATTTACTATTTTAAAGGAAAAAAATATAATTTATAGAATTAGGTGTTACTTTGCGGAGATCCATAATACAAAAGTAATAATAAAATTATTTTGCTTATGAAATTTCATGATTCATCGCGGATTATAGCAAAATAATTTTATTATTACTTTTGAAAAAAATATAATAATTAAGGGAAGAATTAAAGCAATTTCAATATCAAAAATTGAAATAAATATAGTAATTAAAAAAAATGTACAGATAATTCATATATTATAATAGTAATTTCACCTTTTAAATACCTCAAAATTTATACTGCCTAGGTTTTGAACACCTAAATAAGATGAAAAATTATCTCTGCAGCTCTAATGTAATGCTCATTTGAAAATGTTTTTAGCATTCTGTTCTCTGTCAATATCATCAATAATAAGAATGCAGTTACACATTAATTCAATTTATAATAAAAAAAAACTTGATGAAAAGGTAATCTTTATTATCAGAACTACATTTAATACAAAGTATTACAATTTTTATTTATTACAGGTACGATTAAGTATTATCAACTTGTGGATTAAAGACTAAATTAATGGATATGAAATATTAGTGAAGAGTAATTTTAAAACACTACTTATCATTTAGGAATTTCTATAAAAGAAAAATTCTAGAAAATATGTTAAGTTTAAACTTTCAAACTGTCTATCACATCTAAGATAAATTAGGGTTTAAAAAAATGACTATTTTCAATAGAAATTTCTTAAAAGGGATGATAATTGAGAAAACATCAAGCTAGTAGTATCTACAGGGTTGAAACTAGAATTGTATGGATTTCTTGAATCAGGTTCAGTTGTGGTTGTCTCTTCGATAACTTCATCGCCATTTTTTATGATTCTCCGAGTTTCTACAGAACCGTCAGGTTTGGTAACACTGGTTGTAATTATCGTCTTACAGAAGGACCTTCCAGGGACCATGTTACCGTTAAACGGAGCTGATGGAACCAAATGCCCGTCCTTCTGTTGCAATAAACCAGATATTTCATTGGATGAGATCTTACCGTCCAAATCTACATCTTCCTTCGGGTGTTCATATTTATGTTCATGGTATCCAGGTTTTAAGTAGTAATCTCTAATACGATTACTATCGAAGCTATCGGAATTGTGTTCTGTAGCTGGGAATTCGGTGATCGTACCAATAGAATCCATATCGTTCTGGCCTATAAAAGATTTCATATCTCCGAACATGCTGCCAAAGTTTTTGAATACCTCTTGCACGTGCCTGACGAACTCTCTGTGCATCTCCAGTGGGTCATATGCCTCCATACGCTGTTTGGTATATAACTCGTCGCCATCATCGTCGTCATCAGATCCCCAAATTGGATTTCGAAAATCGTTTCGAGGGGGCTCTGGTCGGAACCCGAAAAAAGAACGAATTTTGTCCATGAACGTTGTGCTGGACATTGCGATGAACACTCGAGGATTTTGATTATTGTATAACAAGTTTTCGGTTGTCCTGTAAAATGATAATATTAGTATTGACTGATTTTGACGCTTACTTGAAATTGCGCAACAAACAAACTTATGTCAACATTTTCATTGACGTTTAGAAATAGAAAGTGCTAGAAATTATTTATATTTCAGACATATTATGTACTAAACATAATAAAAAATATTTTTAAGCATCTTTATTATAATATAAATATTGAAGATGTTTCATAAATTGAAAAAAAAGTAAAGCATGATTTTTTTTTAACTCTTGAGCCCAATCTTAGAAAGTTATCTTACATACTGAAATTATATTTTATGTAGAGGTAAGTAATTCGTATTCATAAGCCAATTAGCTTAAACATAATCGATTCATTAGAATCGCACAATCGATTGTACATTTTAATTCATATATAACAAAATCCAGTACTGGAAAGTTGTACAGAAAGTAATTTTCATATTGTATTTGATTGGCTTAAGAAACTTAATTGGCAAAATGGGATATACTTTATTAATATTATGAAGTTAACCAAGTCCGAGGGTCTTATTATTCTTTCTAAAATGTTTTAGGTGTTCGAACAGCAAAACCTATGTAATAACCACTTAATAACAGTAATGAGGCTATTATGGTTTTTATTAAGTAGTATTGAATTTAAATCAGTAAGATTGAGTTTATGAATACAATTGCATACTTGAAATAAAAATTGTTTAATATTAGATACAAAATTTTTTAAGTATGGTTTTTAAGCCCAGTGTAGACTATGATAAATGATGACTTATATGTCTTGTATCACTAAATTAATTAGTGATACAAGACATATAAGTCATCATTTGGTTTTATCCAAACCCAAATTCGTATAGGGTATTATTGCATATTATTTGTTTAATGTTAACTATTCTTAAATAATTTATAAACTATAATACTACCCAGTATGTACCAAATATTATATGGTAATCCTACATGTAATTAATACTAATTGCTATTCGTCTACGATTTGTATTTTGTACATATTTCTTTCTATTTGTCTCTGTTGCGGACTGCTTGCGACAAATGACTTTTAGCAGGTACTTGTTTAAGTGAAATTACCTTCTGTGAAGAGCAATTTAGTATTGATAAAACTGGTATTATGTTTCAATTTAAAAAAAATTGTTAATCGAAAAGAGCCGTAAAGTTGTGCTGCAAAATTTCTGTCGAGCGCTGTCTTCAAAGTCTTCAATTCTCGTGGTATGTTTACAAATAATCTATTTAATTAATTACGGCCTAAGGTTTATAAAAGTTCCACAACTTTAAATAATCATATTAAAATTTATTGTCTTGACTATTAGAACCGGCTTGTTTTTTAAAGCGCTAAATGGAGAAACTATTTTATTTTACTTGTTAACTTAATATCCTAATAACAAGACGGCCTGAATTATTCAAAAAAGATGGATTTCTTTAATTAATATTTTCATTGATTGTGAAAAATATATTGCTATAATGATTCCACAGAAAAATATTAAAACTCTATTTTAATGTACAAGACCGTGTAACATATGTTCATTGCTTTTCACGGAGTTTGAATTAATTATATACGGCTGTTTATTTAATAAAATATTTTGCTTTCGCTTTTTAAATCAGTAGGGCTACCAAATCGCTATAAATAGTTTATTTTTATATTGACTATATCTTCACATAATAATTACAATAAAACACGTTAAGTGAGGAATATATTTGCATATTAATTTTAATTTGAAGAATTTGAAGGTTGCAAGTTGGCAAGACGAGATTAATTTGATAGTAGTGCCTTCAATATATTTATTTTATCTGTGACAACCCTAATGTAACATTAACAACGGATTTTTACAACGTCATTGAATTAAGTAGTTGTTAAGTATAATGGACAGCGAAAACACATCGTCACTGCTGCGACCGCAAGGTTCGTACTTTATATCGCAAAATATTTATTTATCGATGTTTGTTTAAAGTTCAGTTTTTATGAGTAGTAACATATGCTTCATTGCTATATTGGGAAAACAATAATTAGGTAATATTTAATTTTGAATGTGATTCGTAATCGGGTTTGTATGTGTTATGTATATTTTAATAGTTTTTGTAGACATGCCAATTGTTATCGTAAAATCGTTCGTATATTAAATTTTATATAGGTGATTAGATAGAAAGGTAACTACCATATGTTTATTATGAAAGAAAGTGCCTGTAACCAAAATTTTTTATTTTTATGCGGTTTTTAATTCTGCGGTTAATAGACTAATAGTTAAAACAGTAATTTATAATGGTGTGTTTGATTTTGTGAAAATTGGTTGAAATATGACAATAATTGTTTTACTTTCTTTACTTAATCGAAAATGTTGTCTAATAGCTTTGGGATGTAACAAAACTATCGTGGGACTATATTGGTCTACTGAAAAGTACGCGATGATATTTATTAATATTTTAAGGATATATTTTTTAAATACGTTACTTCAATAATTTTATGCTCAACATTATAATCGCTCACACAATGTTCTACTACCTCGCCGTGTGGTATCCGGCTCAATAGAATTGACCAATCTCATTTCTTACCGAGGTGTCGTAAAAGGCGACTAAGGTAAGTCGACCCGCCGTGTGGTATCCGGCTGAGTAGAATTGACCAACCTGATTTCTTACCGAGGTGTCGTAAAAGGCGACTAGGGTAAGTTGACCCACCATGTGGTATCCGGTTTAGTAAAATAGACCACCCTCTTTCTTACCGAGGGGTCGTAAAATACGACTAAGGTAAGTTGACGTCTGGCAGGCGGCCGGTCGTAAAATTGCAGCCAAATCATGTGACAGCATGTTCATAACATGTTGTGCCGACTCCATTTAGAGTGGGATAACGGCAGGAGGATGATGACAATGTTCTACTACCAATGCGAAGCTAGGGTGGGTCACCTTGTTAAAATAATTTTGTCACCCAAGATGAGAAACGGATTGGCTTTGGAATGATTCTGGGTATTGCAACGAGGACAAAAAGGAGAATAAAATTGATATAAAGATTATAACATTGGATGTGATATGTTCGGGTAGGTGAAAACCTGCGACTTTTTCGAGGTTGTCGCGATTTCAAACCCCGGGGAAGCACCAATGAGTTTTTTTATTATCACTTATGTGTGTAATTGTTTATTGCATTTTATTTCACGCATTTCGGTGAAGGAAAACATCGTGAGGAAACCTGCTTATCTAGAAAATTCGGGGGATATGTGTAACCTACAAATCCGCTATGGAGCAGCGTGGTAGGTCTTAGTCCCCATTACGCCCAGCATTTGATCATTGCAGTATTGTATGCTAGCGGCCTGCCCCTGCTTCGCACGGGTATAAAATATATATCCCATGTCAGTCAGTGTAAAAAAAATGATTAAAATTGATCCAGTTGTTTTGATTTATTCATTACTGCCCGTGGCCGTAGCGTTAAATTTGGAGAAAAACAATTTCCTTTCCCTATACCAAGAAGATTTCCTGCTATCTTTGGAATATCTAAATTCATATAGTACATTATTACTTATTTACTTTTATATTTTCCCTATGTATTTTATTTTTACAATTAATTACAGAATGTCTTTAAACAAACTCTTGAAAGAGCGACATCGCTGCTAAAGTCGAACTGTTACGGCGAAGCGCGGCGTCCTCACGGCATTTGAAATCTGTAATATCTCCGAAAATGTTCACTTTAATTACATGCTGTATACGGCCATATTGATCTATATTAAATCAACTATTTATTTAAGGTACTTAATTGGATAAGGATTAATGCTGTATTGTATAAGAATTGCTTCAAAAATAAGGCATTATTTTTCGTAAAAAGTAAACGACAAAAAATGCTTTAGTGGGTTATCCATAAGCGATAGACATATACCATCGCGGACTTTTCTGTAGACCTTTTCAATGTGTACAAATACTTAGTACATTATTTTGATAAATCTCGTAGGGTTTAGCCTGTGTTTGCAATGTAAGCGGAAAAAAATGTAATTATTTACAGAAACCTCAAAAATTACAGTATTTCTCTACTCCGTATTGAATGTTATTATACGTACAAACCTTCCTTTGGAATCACTCTTATCTATTAAAAAAACCGCATCAAAATCTGTTGCGTAGTTTTAAAGTTTTATGCATACATAGGGAAATATGGACTTTGTTTTATAATATGTAGTGATTGTTATTTTCCTCGCTAGAGAGCTCCGATCATAAATGCGTCCGATCGCTGCTAAGTTCAAATGGTTAAAGGGCGAACCGCGTTTTTTTTTCGAATTTGACTAATGCTGTTAGCCCTAATGGCTTTGACAGCGTCACCGATAAGACGGGGAGCGCGGAAGCATCGCCGAGAGGCGAACCGCGACCTCCGACGCGCTATTTATAGGCTCGCGGCGCGGCCCCTGCATTTTAAATCTGTAATATCTTCGAAACTGTTTATTTAAATTACATGCTGTAAAGGGTCATATTGATCAATATTAAATAAACAATATATTTAAGGTTCTTAATTGGATAAGGATTAATGCTGTATTGTATAAAAATTGCTTTGAACATAAGGCATCATATTTCGTAAAAAGTAAATGACAAAAACTGCTATTGTGGGTTATCCATAAGAGATAGACATATACTATCGCGGACTTTTCTGTAGACCTTTTCATGGTGTATAAATACTTAGTACATCATTTTGATAAATCTCGTAGGGTTTAGCCTGCGTTTGCAATGTAAGCGGAAAAAAATTTAATTATTTACAGAAACCTCAAAAATTACAGTATTTCTCTACTCCATATTGAATGTTATTAGACATGTAAACCTTCCTCTAAAATCACTCTATCTATTAAAAAAAAACCGCATCAAAATCTGTTGCATAGTTTTAAAGATTGAAGCATACATAGGGATATACGGACATAGGGACAGACAGAGAATGTGACTTTGTTTTATACTATGTAGTGATATTATTTATTTTTACAATTGATTAGACAATGTCTTTACATACAACATTCATAGCTTTCTTATCATTAGACAATATAAACTTAAAAGAAGGACATTTAGTTGCGCCTCCGGTCGCTGCTAAATTCGAAGTGCTTATAGGTCGAAGCGCGGCCTCCTCGCGGGATTTTAAATCTGTAATATCTCCGAAAATGTTCACTTAAATTACATGCTGTAAACGGCAATATTGATCTATATTAAATCAACAATTTATTTAAGGTACTCAATTGGATAAGGATTAATGCTGTATTGTATAAAAATTGCTTTGAACATAAGGCATCATTTTTCGTAAAAAGTAAATGAAAAAAACTGCTATTGTGGGTTATCCATAAGAGATAGATATATACCATCGCGGACTTTTCTGTAGACCTTTTCATGGTGTACAAATACTTAGTACATCATTTTGATAAATCTCGTAGGGTTTAGCCTGCGTTTGCAATGTAAGCGGGAAAAATGTAATTATTTACAGAAACCTCAAAAATTACATTATTTCTCTACTTCGTATTGAATGTTATTATACGTACAAACCTTCCTCTGGAATCACTCTATCTATTAAAAAAAACCGCATCAAAATCGGTTGCGTAGTTTTAAAGTTTTATGCGTACATACGGAAATATGGACTTTGTTTTATAATATGTAGTGATGATTAATATTAAAATCATCAGGGCGGGTACTCAAAAGATTTTCTTCTAAACCTTATGATGCCCAATAAATATTTACAACATGTCATGCACACGAAAACGTCGTGATGAAACCTATCTCTACAGAATTATGGGGACATCTGTAACCTACCAATCCACTTTAGAGCAGCGTGGTGGGCCTAAGCTCCATCATCCTCCTGCCTTTATCCCACTCTAAGTGGGGTCGGCACAACATGTACACATCCTGTCACATGATTTGACTACGTATTTTACGTTCGGCCACCTGCCTGATGACAACCATATAAGCTCTATACCATTATCCCCAAAAAGGAGATACGAGCCCTATGCCCAGCAATAGCATAGTAACAGTCCGATACTTTTATATGAAAAAATATTTAAGTTGCGTGCTTTACTCACTTGTTATCAACAATTTGAGTAACAGAGAAACCGGTTTTTTATTTGTATATAACTTAGTGTAATCGAAATATCTACCACATAATTTTTTCATGTGTATCATTGCATACCAATTTTTTACCAGTAACCGAATATTAGTAATTAGTAGGCGTGGTAATTATGTTGTGTATGGACGTATGAAACACCGCCGTGTGGTATCCGGCTGAATAGAATAGTACCACCCTCATTTCTTACCGAGGTGTCGTAAGAGGCGACTAAGGTAAGTCGACCCGCCGTGTGGTATCCGGCTGTGTAGAATAGACCACCCTGATTTCTTACCGAGGTGTCGTAAAAGGCGACTAAGGTAAGTTGACCCACCGCGTGGTATCCGGTTTAGTAAAATAGACCACCCTCTTACTTACCGAGGTGTCGTAAAATACGACTAACGTAAGTTGACGTCAGGCAGGCGGCCGGTCGTGAAAACGCAGCCAAATCATGTGACAGCATGTTTATAACATGTTGTGCCGACCCCACTTACAGTGGGATAAGGGCAGGAGGATGATATGATGGACGTATGAAACAATGTTACGTCATTCTGTCGTGACAATAATGACAGTGCAAAAAATACCTATGTATTCACTATATGCTTATGTACGAATTATATGAAGTATAGTTTAGATCTGCTTACATTAAAGTTGTTTATAAAAGTCTGGGAGTCTAGACTTTTATAGTTTTTACTTAAATTGGTATGATTTATAGTTACGGTTTACTCATCACAGATATTTTACATAATTTTTGATTGCTTTTCTTATATAGTAATGAGAATGAAATAGATAATAGATCAATAGAATGGACCACCTTCATTTCTTACCTAGGTGTCGTAAAAGGCAACTAAGGTAAGTTGACTCGCCGTATGGTATCCGGCTGAATAGAATAGTATACAAAAAATATTTTCCACATCACTATTAATTTGAAAATCGAATGCGATTTGTAACAATAATAATCATTATTTATATAGTACTTGGCGGCTCGGTAATTTGTTACAAAATAAAAAAAGAAACTTCTAAAAAAAGAAAAAAATGTTGGGTGGGTGGGGCTCTATCGTAGGTATTGTTATTTCTCGAGACCGCCCGTTCCCCGAATAAGCTACGCTGATTTGGCAATTTACGGCAAAAATAGAAAAAATAATTTTATATTAAATTTAAATGTTAATAATTTTTTGTCCAAAAACAGGGATAAAATGAAAATTCACAACTTCACAAATCACAGCAAAAATTTCATTTAGTTTCTATTCAGCATTTTAGCATTTTTTTCTGTGATCGAAAACAGGGATAAAACGACAAAATTTTAAAATAAAACCTAGCTATACAGATTTTTCTCCCCCAAAACCCTCTGCTGAATTTCAGGAAAATCGTTGAAGCCGATTCCGAAAATAAATATATACATACAAGATTAACTCATTTAAATATTAAAGATAAATATCCAATAAACATTACAAAGAATGCAAAGTAGTTATAAAACTAGTAATAGGCAACGATATTTAATTATTATTGAACAATGATATTGAATCATGATATTGAATAATGATATTGAATAATTATTCAACTTTGGTTTCTGCTGAAACTTGATTCTGTTTTTATCGAAGTCGAACGTGTAATTTATTCGTATGACGCCGGTCCGCAAACAATTGTTTAAAGGAAAAACCGCATATTCGTGCGGCGTTTTGGATAAATGAGTCAGTTTGATATAATCCTTCCTTTGTTGAGCTATAACTAGTGATTCTCAACCTTTTTCTTTGATACGGCACATATTTAACGATTTTAAAATTTGGCGGCACGCAAAGAAAAAGATAAAAATTATTTACTTACTACAACACACTGCATAAATAGTTTATGACAAAAATTTCAAATATATCAAATAAACTAATATATAATACAGTAATAACTAAACGTTTATTAAGGGATTAATTACAAACTAATAATAAAATCTTTTTAAATGATATAATTAAATAATCTTAACATTATTATATATTTGCAAAATTTGGCGGCACACAAAAATGTCGCGGCGCAGTGGTTGAGAATCACTGAGCTATATAATTAGCAACGTAGTCTTCAAAATGTATGATGTTTTTATTTGGTGTATTATTAAGCCATAAAGATTTTCATAGACCACCCTCATTTCTTACCGAGGTGTCGCAAAAAGCGACTATGGTAAGTTGACCCGCAGTGTGTTATCCAGCTTAGTAGAATAGACCACCCTCAATTCTTACTGAGGTGTCGTAAAAAGCGACTATGGTAAGTTGACCCGCAGTGTGGTATCCAGCTTAGTAGTAGACTTCCCTCATTTTTTGCCGAGGTGTAGTAAAAAGCGGCTGACCTGCATGTAGTTTCCGGCTTAGTAAAATAGATCACCCTCATTTCTTACGGAGGTGTCGTAAAAGGCGACTAAGGTAAATTGATGTCAGGCAGGCGACTGGTCGTAAAAAAAACCAGCCAAAACATGTAACACCATTATTAAAACATGTTGCGCCGACCCCACTCACGGTGGAATAAGGGCAGGAGATACACAATACCACGATGGCAGGAGATAAACAGAATATAAAGTATTATGTACATGGTATATATATGTAAATACAAATTTCATTTCTCGTGCATATATCATATCATGCATGTATGATACTCATCGCATTTTTCTTTGGACATTATATTTTTTCGTATCTCACAATAATACCTATTCATTGCAAGAATTTAATATGCTTGACATAGTTTGTCGAGGCTGGCAGCGTATTGGTATTTCTTACGAATAATGGTATTCGAGCTCTTCTTACAATGAAGCTGTGATAGCCCAGCGGGGAAACCGTGCATCTCTAGAGACGATCATAGGTTCGAACCCGGGCAGCCACTTATGAGTTTTTTAATTGTCTTAATTGATAATTACAATTTATCACACGATTTTCGGTAAAGAAAAACATCTTCATGTTCCTGCCCTTATCCCACTCTAAGTGGGGTCGGCACAACATGTTATAAACATGCTGTCACATGATTTGGCTGCGTTTTAACGACCGGCCGCCTGCCTGATGTCGACTTACCTCAGTCGTATTTTACGACACCTCGGTAAGAAATGAGGTTGGTCTATTCTACTCAGCCGGATACCACATGGCGTTTTGGTAGAGGAAAACATCGTGAGGAAACCTGCATATCTCTAAAGAATTCTAGAGATATGTGTAACCTACCAATCCGCATTAGCGCAGCGTGGTAGGTCTAGCTCCAATCCTTATCTCTAAAAACGGAGAGAGGAAGCCTATGCCCAGCAATGGGATAGTGACAGGCTTTTACTTTATATGATAAATTTGAAGCTGACGATTTAACGTTAAACACGTATGTCAAATTATTCTTTTACAATGTGTTTTAAAAGATAAAATGTTTTTTGATATAAAATAAAAAATTCGAATTTATAAAATTATTAATTTGCGGATATCCATAATACAAAAGTAATAATAAAATTATTTTGCTATAATCCGCGATGAGGATTATCATCATCATATCATTGCGCATTATAGCAAAATAATTTTATTATTTCTTTTGTAAAAATCCGATTACAAATGCATTGCACAACTGACTACTCGTTCCAGGAATAATGGTAGATATAAACAATTATTCAGTCCATATATCGACAAGGTATCGATTACAACCGCGGTAAGGAAAATCTTATTACAGACCAAACACGTCAATACCATAATTTGAGCAATGTTATTGAAATCAGATGCGTATGTAAAACATATTATGTAAGAGGACGTGATTCAAAAATAATTAATTCTTAAATTGAATAGTATTAGTTGCTCCTTAGGAACACCGCATCTAAGACAATAATATTTATCTTAAGTAATTATATATTAGTATCATCTTTTCATCTATTTATTTACCAAAATTAATTAATAGATTAAATTTATATAAACTTTTTCTTTTTCTCTATATAACCCGTACTCATTCTTCTTCAATGCTTGTCCTTTTCCTTCTATTACTCAAAGGTTGACTGTAAGAGATTTCCCTTTTAGGTATAAGTCCGCCTTTATACATGTGCTTTTTTAATCATCTTTCTCTTTTTTAAATATATGTATAAAAAAAATAATAATAATAAAGTGTCAAACTTTTTGATATGACATCAAAAAAGATCAGGTGCAGACTACGACAAAAATTAGGTCTAACACATAAACCTAAGTGCCACTTAAGTTGAAAGTCATATATCTTGGAATTCTTGGAATATAGGCCTGGTACCTTCCTCCTACTGGGTATAGGCCTCCTCTGTCCTTTTTAGGAGAGAAGGGTTTGAGCTAAGACCTACCAAACTGCTCCGACGCGGGTTAGTGGGTTACATATATCCCCAGAATTCTCTAAAGATATGCAGGTTTCTACATGATATTTTTCTTCGCCGAAAAGCGTGTGATAAATAGCAATATCAATTATTACACACATAAATTTAATAGAAAAACTCATTGGTGCCTGCCCGGGGTTTGAACTCGTGACCCCTCGTAGAGCCGCACGGTCTCACCCCTGGGCTATCACAGCTTTGCCAAATGTCAAATCCATCATGATTCTTAACATTTTAGATGGATTATTAAATGCGTTGAGCGAATTAGCATTTGTATTGTTTGCATCTACAAAAAAATTCCATTCTCATCAAATACCTTTTTTTAATTTTTTCATCTTCTAAATCTTCTGCTTATTCAAAGTAATTATAATTATTTGGTTTATGCATGCAACTGTCAGGATTATTTTAATTATCATCTAATATAATATAAACAACCTTCCTCGTTTTAAAATATATGCAATTTTAATCGTCATTTGGAAAAGTTTTGTTTTAAATGTGAGTTCGTTTCCTTACTTAGGACTTACTTAATAACTTAGAGACTCGGTTTCAATATGTCGTTTCAACTTGGGGTAATACCACCCTGTTTAACTTTAAGCTTGCGGGAAATACCAAAAAGGGTCGTTTAGGTATATAGAACATGGAATAATATCGATTTTCTTTGCCGCGTATTCAATTAACATATCTTAAGTCGTAACGGCCTTTTAAACGATAAATAACATAATCGTTTAAATGCTAATGCGAGTAGTAGTTTGTTATGCAATATTTTTTTTTACTTTTATGCAGTTCAGTTACATTTCTTTACGTTGAAATGGAAAAACACTGAATTGAAACAGATGAATTGTAGTGCTTGGGTGACTGAGCCTTGCTCTGTAATTTTTTTTAAAGATATAAAAAAAAAACATAAATAGCCCGCCCGTTACCATTAGGATATCACAGCAGTACGTCAGCTTAAATTTCATTTACTTTGTATTCAACCTTATTGGAACTTTTCAATATTCAATTTAATTAAAGGTTAAGTTAAAGAATGAGATAGGAGATTATTATTAGAGATATTTTGCCAATTCCACTAAGAGTGGGATAAGGACAGCAGAATGGCGACTACTTTTATTGTTGGAATTATTTAGTCGGACTGACCCGTATTTACATAACTACTAATTGATTTAACAGGTAGACAAATACAGGACCAAATAAATTAGTTGAAAGTTTTTGTTATCCTATCGGACAAATACCCAGCAAGCAAATAACTTCAATTCGCATTTGTTTGAAAGCGAATATTCACAAACTTTATGTATTATATTTGTGTAAATATTGTCAAAAACCTTAGCATATGTAGGTAGGTAGGTGAAGCATATGTAGGTTTTTATCAACTTACACTATAAATATGCAAGATCAAACAAGATTTGGTGGTAAACAAGTTGCTTAAGTAGATATAAGTATATAATTTGCAATCAGCTTACCTTACATCTCCGAATGCTTTCAATTAGACTAGACTCTGAAGGCGCTTATGATCAGGGTTGACTATATAATGTAAATAATGTTATATTTTATATAAGCAATGCCAGCGGCTTTGTCCGCGTGAAAATAAGTATATCACAAAGTTTCTCCCGCGTAAATTCTAGGGAATTCTAGGGTTGAACATTAGCCTATATCTACACAACATGTGACTAAAAATATTTTAATATTGACGTAACAGAAAGTACATCATGTAACAAAAAGCCTAATAAATTATATTCCTTTATTTCATTATATGAATATCAACGACGATGGTATCAAGCCCTAAATTACCAATGCTAATTATAATGAATAAATAAGCAAATTACACAGACCGTGGAAGCTATCGGCGTTACATTCAGCTGGTTCTCAAGGTGTCATTACAAACGTATAGTACAAATCCTGTATTTATATCGTAATTGTTTGATTCGTATTATTTCATTACGAATTCATTAAAAAACTACATACATTAATATTTAAAAACGATGGTAACCACTAATAATAATTTACAATAGGAATTATTAATAACTAGCAATCGCCAGCGGCTGCGTCCGCGTGGAAGGATTAAAACCGTAATATAGTCTTGATAACCATAAAAATAGTTGACGTCGGTTATCCTTAAACGCTAGACATATGCTGTTGCGGACTTTTATTTAGAACTTTTAGAGGGGATCAATTTTGTAGTACATGGTTTTGGAATTACTATTACCGTTTACTCAGCGCACGCAAGGAAAACGCATTAAATTTTACCGTTTTCGTACTATTTTTTATTGCTGCTCCTCTCCTATTCATCTTAGCGTGATGTTAGCCTATAGCCTTCCTCAATAAATAGACTATCTTTCACTGAAAGAATTTTTCAAATTGGTCCAGTAGTTCCTGAGATTAGCGCGTTTAAACAATCAAACAAACAAATAAACTCTTCAACTTATATATATGTATATATTAGTATAGATAAGCAATTGTTTTTTGTTAAGTAATTGTATTTAACATTAACTTTAAGTCTTTGCGGTTAACATATAAAAAGACGATGACTTTCTGTTACTTGAGACTTTCACTTATTTCTTTTCCAATTGATTTTGTTTTAGCTTTCTCTGTATCTCATCGTCAGGGATTACAACTTATTTATATGTATTATTAATTTTTATTTATATTTAGAATCTTTGCTATATCACTATCATTCCGATAACAATACTTTAAAAAATTTACTTATATTTTAAAAAATTCTTTTCCACGACTTCGTTCGCGTCAACTTTAGTTTAAAAAATACCTTTAATTATACTGTTTTTTTTAATGATACTTAAAATTGTATAAATTTTTCAATATATCTCCAGCGTATAAGCCATAACAGCGTAACAGACAGACATATATTACCGTTATAAAAATAGTAAAGATTTAGTTTTTAAATATATGGAAGACAAATTTTATAAATGAAACAAACCCACCACATTTCTGTATATATTTGAAAATTATTTAGTTTTACGTATAATCTTTTCTTTTCTTTAATATTTAAATGAGTTAATCTTGTATGTATATATATATATATATATATATATATATATATATATATATATATATATATATATATATATATATATATATATATGTTTTCGGAATCTCTCAAATCGCTCCAACAATTTTCCTGAAATTCATCATATATGGGGTTTTAGAGGAGAAAAATCGATCTAGCTAGGTTTTATTAAAAAAAAATTCCCTGTTTTTGGGCATTAAAAAATACTAAAATTTATATTGAATTGAATTTTTGCAATTAACTGTCAAGTCAGCGTAGCCTATTCGGAGAACGGGCGGTCTCTAGAAATGAAAATACCTAGGATCAGCCCAAAATTTTTTTTTCTTTTTTTTTAAGTTTATTTTTTTAATTTTGTAAAAAATTATCGAGCAAGGCTCGGTCATCCAAATACTATTTATAATGCAATAAAAAAATAAAAAAATATGTATCGATAAATAAAGGTTGGTAACCCTGAAAATGCTGTTGGCCTTATGCAAGTACGCAGGTACGTACCTACTGCAGCAACCAGTCGGTTCCACTCCGTTGGTTACGTCGCAGTTTTCCATTGGTTCTCGAAAATAACCCAGTCGCGAAATTCATCATATATGGGGTTTTAGAGGAGAAAAATCGATCTAGCTAGGTTTTATTAAAAAAAAATTCCCTGTTTTTGGGCATTAAAAGATACTAAAATTTATATTGAATTGAATTTTTGCAATTAACTGTCAAGTCAGCGTAACCTATTCGGGGAACGGGCGGTCTCTAGAAATGAAAATACCTAGGATCAACCCTCCCCTACCCAATTTTTTTTTTATTTTTTTTTAAGTTTATTTTTTAAATTTTGTAAAAAATTATCGAGCAAGGCTCGGTCATCCAAGTACTATTTATAATGCAATAAAAAAATAAAAAATTATATATCGATAAATAAAGGTTGGTAACCCTGAAAATGCTGTTGGCCTTATGCAAGTACGTAGGTACGTACCTACTGCAGCAACCAGTCGGTTCCACTCCGTTGGTTACGTCGCAGTTTTCCATTCGTTCTCGAAAATGTTCGGTTACTTTTGTATAGTGCAATTTTAACTTAGTGACACTGTAAGTAGTTGACCTTCTTCAATGCCATCGCCGGGCCTTTATTAATAATTTAAGTGTAATAAGAATGTAAATTTTTCGTTAATATATATGAAATATTTAATATTTAAATGAGTTAATCCTGTGTGTGACTGGCCCGTAGGCGCAGTGGGTAGTGAGCCTGCCTTCAGCTCCGCGGGTCGTGGGTTCGATTCCCGCCGAGGGCAAACATTTTCTATAAATGAATTTGTTGGTCTTTGAACCTGGGTGTATATTTGTATTTAAGTATGTATTTAAAAATATATAAGTATATATTCACCAGTTGTCTGTCTACCATAACACAAGTATTAAGTTACTTACTTTGAGGTCGGACGATCGTGTGTGTAAGTGTCCCATATATTTATTTGTTTATATATATTTTTAAATTTCGGAAACGATTTTGATGAAACTTAGTATTTAAGGGTTTCGAGGGCGACAAATATATCTAGCTAGGTTACATTAAAAAAAATGTTTTATCCATCTTTTCGGGCACTAAAAAAAACTGCAAAAATAGAAATATAAAGCCTAATTTTGCTGTCAGTTGTTATAGTTTAATGGTAAACGGGGCGATAGAAAAGTGAAAATACCCGGAATAAAGTCCCACATGTCACCGGCCCTTTTTTGTTTTTTAATTGCATTTTTTTATATTTTTTCTTACCCAGGTAATTTATGTTTAAATGTTTTTCAAACCGTGCGGCGCTGCAATAACGAACTAAACATTATAGACATGAAAATATCATGACTAATTTTAACAGTTTTTTTACATTGTTTAAAATATAAAATTGTTTTTAAAGGTTCGTTTTATAGTTTTATCTAAAAGACTGTGATAATATTTATATACCATAGCTACTAAACGTGAAAATACCCTCAATTAAAGAATATATATTTCTCTTGTTCCTGCAAAGTATGAGAATTTTTTCATTTTATATTAGCCTGGTATTTAATTACTTAATTAATTGTGCCAAATATTTCAAATTCAAATTCAAATTCTTGCCTTTGCTCAAGTGGATTAGCTGTGTAAGCGTTACAGACGAAAATACTTTATTTACAATATTAGTATGATTATGGTTATTATTACATGTCGTGTGGTACCCGGATGAGTAGAATAAACAACCCTCATTTCTTACCGAGGTGGAAAACGTGACTAAGTAAGTAGTCCCACCGTGTTCTATCTGGTTGAGTAAAAAAAGAGTACCCTCTTTCTTACTGAGATGTCATAAAATACGACTAAGGTAAGTTGACGTCAGGCAGGCAGCTGCTCGTAAAATACGTAGCCAAACATGTATATAACATGTCGTGCCGACCCCAGTTACAGTGGGATAAGGGCAGGAGGATGACGGACGGTCATTGCCAATTACAAATTTTATGTATTAAGGTCTATACTCTATCACTAAAAGCTGTGCTGCTCAGCGGTGAGAACGTGCGACTCTTTCTATGACTTCTTTCTTTTTTCTGTTAAAACTCATGTCTCTAATTGATATTTGGAAAATATTTGGTAGGAAAACATCATGAGGAAACCTGCATCGAATTCTAATCTAGCGAATTTTGAGATATGTGTAATCTACCAATCCGCAATGAAGCGGCGTAGTGGGTATTAGCTTTCCAATAACGGAGAAAAAAGGCCCTTTCCAGCAGTGGGATACTACGAGGCTGTTACTTTACTCTGTCGCTGCATAATCAAATCAGTCACGAGGAGGTTCATATCAGAAACAAAATTGTAGTTACTTGTTAGACCTTCCTAAAAGACAAAGATGTTAAATGCACTATAAACCATCGATAAAACAAAATTGAAGTACCTAATATTATAAGTTAATTTTATAAAGCATGAGTAAGCGCGCGATAACTTATGCATGAAAACAATAACATCTTTTGTCATCTGCGCAATTGTTGATGACTTTGTAATATGGCGGATATTTTCGAACATCATTTACGTTATATCGGTGACAAAGAGGTTTAGTTATAATTATAGTAATTATGTTTCTATTTTTAATTGTATTTCAGCCATATAGTTCACAAGACTAAAGGCACAGTAGGAAGAGCAAATGCAAAATGTGCAAACAACTAGTGCGACATCTAGTCACTGGTATTCCAACGTCATAGAAATTGACGTATCGCTAACGCGATCGTGTAGGTTTTTTTTCGAATTGACTGTATGCTGTTAGCAGTAGCAGCTTTTACATCGTCACCGGGAGGAGCGAGCGCAGAAACATCATTGAGCGGAATGCGGAGAGTAGAGCGCAGAAGCTCTACTAGCGTCGGGGAACATCGTCCTAAGGCTGCCTCCCGTAAGACCGGACCACGGCTTAGGGCGACGTGTAGTGAAGGGCTGGTGGTATGACTTTGATTAGTCATTACGACGACTGAAGGGTGGCAAGAATCCATGACCAACCGACGTCGGAAATCTGGGATCTCGTCTTGGCCGGCGAAGTCACTGTGTGTATATTTCATCAAACAGGTTCATAAACCTCGTACTAAGCACACAGAACGTTCACCACATTACTACCATTACTACTAGAACTACCATTCACACAACTCCACTACATAAAGTGGTTATCACATGATCAAGCCCTTTTTGGGAACTTTCATAATTGTTACCAAAGATTAAAGCACACACAAATTTAATATGATTTATTCTGGTATTGATATATCTTTCAATTATCTTTCTTTCTCTTGACTCACAAGATCCCTTTTAGGGATAAGTCCGCCTTTGTAAGTTTACTTTTTCTTTCCTAACAATATGTATATACAATAAATAAATATAAATGCCGATAATATGCTGCATAACTTAAGATATGGTAAAAACCCAAATGATGCGTTTTATCCATATTATTGTTGTTGAGTTAATTATTACACTTTATACATGTTTATTAGTTTCGTATCATTCTCATATAAATGCATAAGAATTTTATTACTTCGGAATTTCTCTGTAAACCGAGGTGTGTTTTCTTGTTGATATCAAATTTTGAAAAATCGATTTCTGAGTATTTGGTCAATAAAGCGAACAAAAACAAGCACGTAATTAATAATGGCTGTTGCAACTGACAATTCTTACGCTAATAAGTTACCTATACGGTTGCACGTAGTTTGTGTAACTTTATTTCCCCGACCTATATGATAAAAGAAATTGTTCAAGCAGTGCTGTGTCTGGTGAAGAAATTGTTCCAGCAGTGCTGTCTAGTGAATGAATTGATCAAGCGGTGCTGTGTCTTGAAAATAAACTGTTCGAGCAGTGCTGTGTCTGGTCAAAACATTGTTGGGAGGATGTTTGCTAATAGTGTGTCATTCTTGACAAGACCGTGCTGTTTACCATGCGCTTGGATTTCGCAACTTTCGCGCTCTTTCCAGTTTGGCTGTTGGCTGTAGTCTAATAACGCATTAAAGTTAAATGCCATCCCATAGTTCTGCCTCAAAGGGTTTATCAGTAATACGACATACATCGAAGCAGAGTTTCACTTTCTACATTTCGCATCCTTGGCAAAACATTCCTTCCCTTTCCTTGAGAGTTAATGTCAATTCTCTTCCTTTGTTATGCGTGGTTAAAAAAAGGTAATGATAATCAATTCAGTAATTTTTTTAAATTTCCAGAAAATTTGCTGTTGAAAGATTAATTATTACAATCATTTTGGGTCAAATAAAATCGCAGTCTAAGGACTAATAAAGTTAAAAATGTTATCTTTTCAACATCAAGGTATTGTTTGTAGGTCAAATCGTTACAATAGCGATCTAGGCCGTTCATACCGTGTCGTGGAAAAAGCTACTAATTGGTTTTGTTTTCTAATAACGTGATTACTAACCGTTTACCGTTTAGAAATATGTTCAAGGGCTTATAACTTTTGGAATATAGGTATTAAAAATGAAATAATTCGTCATCAGGAATCTGAAAACAATGACTAAACGTGCACTCCTAATACATTGTTATTTTATAAACTGCGGCTACAGATTACTAGGTACTATATTATATATACTACTATATATATATATAGGTACTATATTATGCTTATTTACGGTCATAGCAACTGTTGTATTTTATTAATCAACATGTTGGGCAATGAAAAATACTGATAAAAGGATAGTGCATGCAAATGAAAAGAGAATGTTAAGGTGGATGTGTAGTGTGGCAAAACTGGACAAAATATGAAATTAGTATAAAGATGTAAGTCTGAGAGTTGCGCCTATTTTAGAAAAGCGGAGAGGTCCAAGATTAAGATGGTTTGGTTAAGTATGAATTTGGATAGATGCGTGACTAGAAGGAGGCCTAAAAGATTTGGTTGGTTTTATTAAGTATGACATGCATATAAGAGGAGGAGCGCCAGAATTAACTAATGAAAGGGAAGAATGGAAGAGAAGAACATGTTCTACCGACCCCAGAGTTGGGATAAGGGCAGGAGAATTATGATTACAAATATCTAGTTGAATAAATACAATTAAAATGACTTAATGTATTACGAAGTAATATTTTTTGTCATCAGATCGATCAGCACTATAGTATAGTATTTTTTCAAAGTATTTAACTCGGACAAATACTCGACACTTTCAAACGCTTGGGAGATACCCATTGGGTTTTGTTACATCAAATTAAAGATTAGTCCCCTTTTAAAGATACCTACAAAAAAATTGTTGCTGAAAGTTCAAACCATTCTTGCATTTTTGCATTTCATTAAACTGTCTTATAATAATCTCGCTGAATTTACTCACAACAATGCTTCATTGTTGGGAATATTCATTATACATTCCGTTGTGCTGAGAGACTGTCTGGGATATATGTGATTCGTAAATCCGTTTTAAAGCAGGAGTGAGTATATAGTATAGTGACCGGATAGAAAATAGTAACAGTATTATTTCACTTAACCTTTACATACAAACTACAAGCTGTATCTTCTTCATTTGGGTTAAATTAAGTTATGTAATATAGGTTGTTTTCTGTTGCGTTGGGAATTATTACATTTTACTCCGGCATATAATCTTCAGTTATACCAAATTTCCTCAATAATATCAAGCCATGAAAGCGTAATAGATAGACAGACAGAAAGACTTTATGTTTCTAAACTAGTTTACGGCGACAATTCTGTCATAATGACATTATTTGCGGTGCAATAACTTGTACAATTACAAATTATTTGATCGTTATTGCAGTTTCAATAGTTGACTATTGAATTTATTTACGCTTTGAAAAGTGAAAACGAATTAATTACATTTTTAGTCAGAGAGTTATTATTTGTTCTTAATCCCCAAGTTCTTTCAGTTTCACTAAATAAGTGGGGAGGGTATAAAAACATTGTCTTTGATGAAACTCGGCTTTCTTAAAAAAGCTCATAAGGAAATTGGCTGTTGCGAAACATGGAAGTTTTTTTTGCAAGTTGACGTTCCGCGTGAACTTGGCTGTTGGCATCAATCGATTCTATAGCCTTTGGAGCGTAAAAATAAGATATGGGTCTTATGTAGCTCGCCTTATCATATTATTCTTAATATTTGATTGGGTTATAATGAAGTAGTATTGTTTTCGAAATTTCCAATGTTTTGTGTAACTTCAGTTTTAAGATTCTACCAAAAGTCTAAGTTACCCTCATAAGTAATGAAAATATTATTTTGCTATAATCCTATTTTCATTACTTTTGTATTATGAATCTCCGCAAAGTAACGCCTAATTCTATAAATTATTTAAGTTACCTTCTCCCAGAAGTTTATTAACTAAAGTTATTTCAAAATTGTAATTAAATATTAACTCAACAACATTTATCATATAGATTAACAATAGCTTTTTATTATAAAGAATAACTTTATAAACCAGTGGCGACGTTTTTAAATTTATACTTAATAACTCGCAAAATAATACTAAAACAAGTTGTGTCTAAGTGGAGTGATCCTAAAAATGTCTCCGCGTTGAATTGCTAACTAAATCGTCAAATGTAAAACGAGCTAAGCCTCATGTCATTTGAAGAGGTGTTGGAAAGATTGAAAATCTTTTTGCTTCCAAAAATTCCATGGCGCCAGATACTCAACTACAAATGCTATGAATATAATTTACGGTGAGAGATGCATAGTTGAACTGCTTTAATATTCGGCCACACACTCTGCCTCTCTAGGTCTTGAAACCGTTTTCCTGATAAGGTATCGATGTATCTGGTACGACGTATCTGGCTAGACATAAAGTATCTGACGAGACTATCGTATCTCATTTCTCGTTCAACATCGTATCTACCTAAGGCACCAGTCACATACCTTTTGATCTCTTGCTATTATCTTTATCTATCCCCAATAACTGCTCCTCTCGAGCAGAAATGTCGAAACTAAACTATAATAATCACCTACGTAACGATTTTCTCGATAGATAAAAAACTAGTAATTTCACTGCATATTTTAACTTTGAAAACAGACTTTAAATATTATCAACGTTTGCTCGCAGTTAAGTCATCGTAACATTAGAATCGATAACCATCCCAAATTCCCAAACTTACGTCATCCACTAGTAGTATTTGTTGTCAGGTGCGATGGACTTTAGATAACTATCTTCAGTCACATTTACTTAGTCTCTCGAATATTTGACACAGAGAATTATCTTATCGTATTAACACAGATGTGATTCGAGTTTGTTATTTGAGAAATGCCGATTTTACAGTCGGTTATACCTGTATTTGGTTGATTTTTTTGTTTGATTCTTCATTTTTAAATATTATTCGAGAACGGAAACAAACCCTGACATTTAAAATTGTTACTAAGAACTGGGCTTATAAATGTTGTAACGTTTTTGTTTTTACATTTTATTTAATCTACATCTATACTTATTATAAAACAAAGTTCTCAAATTCTGTCTATATGTCATTGATTTTCTCAAAATTTATTGAACCAATTTTTGTAGAAGAAGGTTGAGGTTATCCAATCTGTCGGGATAACAACTCTTCACTATAATGTCCATAATAACTATAATGTAGAACGTCAATAAATTAGAAATTAGGTTTTACCACTTTTATGATATTGTTTACTTCGAGAGACTTAGTTACCATATATAGAACCGGCCAGACAAGCTGCAACTCGAATATCTTGTACGAGTATAAATAAATGTTAGGAATGTTGAGTTTTTTGTCACCCATGGCCCCTATTCATTAGTGACATTCAAAAGTCTGAACACGTGTGCAACATGTTTATGTTACGTCTACATTTATTCTGTTAAGTTTGCTCACTATATCACTGACAGAGCTGTCAAGACCAAGTTAATATATTTCTTTAGATAACGCAAATAAGGCAGGTCATCGTTGGTTTTATCGTATTTCGTAGTAAACAGGCACCCCGTTTGAGAAGAAGCAATTGATATGGCAAAAGTAATGATAGCATTATTTTACTATAATCTTTGATTCAAGAAAATGTGTGTTCTAAAAGTAGCAATTTCCAAAGCAAATTAATATTTACCTAAACTTATAAACTAACTTTGATCTGGAACAGGTTACTTATCTAAGACTTTCTTACAATATGACACTTCTGTTCTTGTATTCTTTATAAGAAGCACTAGGACTATACTACATTATTTTTCTGCCAACACCAACAAAACGTGATCAAATTTAGCATAGCATAGAATTTCTTTAATAGAAAATTAACACTATCTACTTCATTAATATAGAATTCCAAGTAATACCATCTTTTGTATATTGAATACTTTGTATATCAATGGCAATTATTTAAAATCTCACATATCTACCTAAGAAATTAACATCCTTACCTCGAAACATGATTTGGTGAATAATACTAAAAAAGACATATGATAAAATAAGCTAAGATGTCCAGTCGCGAACTGCAACTTCTTCGTTACATTGTTTCAAAAGTATTAGAGTTGTGAATCTTGTTTCATGAAACTCTGAATGTGTTTCGCAACTTATGACTGTATTGGAATATCTGGAGACACATTCAAATATTTCATTACAAGGTACTAGATGATTTTCTATAAATTGTTAAAGATAGTCGTGAAAAGTGCTGATCTCTTGTGTATTTTTTTACAACACAATTTTTAAAAAATATTTCTTTGTGCGTATTTATAAATATTTTGTAGCATGGAAAGTGTCGTAAACAACATTGTTTTTAGCAATATACGCTGAAATAAATAAGTGATTCGCCGCGCTTCGATTGCGGCGAATGGAATTAGCGTGCTTAATTGAGCGCTCGTTTAGTTAGTTTACTCGTGAAGCGAGTCAATTTTAATGGAGTTATACTCGAACATGCTAATACGGAGATTCGTTGAAATAATGACTTTGCAATAAGGAACACCTACAAAAAATACTTCATTAGGTGATGATTTATTTCCTTTGTAATCGAACTTTTAGGTAGGTATAGGTAAATTTGTATTAAGTGGCTTAGTGTGTAACAACGATGTTTCAAAATAACATTGATAACAATTTCATTCAAATGAAGTATTTGTGATCCACTATTAAATTTTATCCAAATTGTTTGACAAATAGTAATTTATTACGAATCTACATTTATTTCTAAATTAAAAATGTATGTTATATAATAATGATTGAGTAACAAAACATTGTTTAATATTATTGTTACATCTCAACCTTTTATCTCACTATATCATTCAGATAATCAGCCTTAAAGTAGTGATAAGATATCTAAATCTCCTA
This sequence comes from Morpho helenor, assembly GCA_029227775.1. NCBI lineage: Eukaryota > Metazoa > Arthropoda > Insecta > Lepidoptera > Nymphalidae > Morpho > Morpho helenor. The sequence continues at coordinate 14,249,784 of JARGCU010000020.1, read as the reverse complement.
TTGAACTATCATGTAATCTTATTATTCTCATTTCAGAGCCTGTACCACGTCGCAAAATGTCGAGTGGAGGTGCGACTGGATCGCTTTTGTACGCCGTTGCCGCGGCCGTACTTGGCATGCTCCAGTTTGGATTTAACACGGGAGTCATCAATGCACCGAGAGACTTCATAGAAAATTTCATTAAAGAAAATTATGAGGTAAACGCGGGCACCATATTCAGCATTATTGTCAGCATTTTTGCCATCGGTGGAATGATTGGATGTCCGTTGGCAAGTTGGGTCGCAGACAAATACGGGCGTAAATATGCTTTGCTCGGGAATGCTGTTTTTGGCGTAATTGGAGCTGTTTTTATGGGATTTAGCAAAATATCATCGTCACTCGCAATGTTGATTATTGGAAGATTTCTAATCGGCATCAATTGTGGGTTTGCAACAACTGCTTCTCCTACGTATGTATCTGAAATTGCTCCTGTGAGATTAAGAGGTGCGTTTGGAACGGTTAACCAATTGGCTGTTGCTTTTGGATTAGTAGGTGCTCAGATTTTGGGCATAGATGTTGTGCTTGGAAGTAATGAAGGATGGCCATGGCTTCTTGGATTGGCTATTATACCATCAGCAGTACAATGTTTGATGTTACCGTTGGCCCCTGAATCGCCGCGTTATCTTCTTCTTGTACAAGCGGATGAAGAACAAGCGCGATCAGTATTAAGTAAACTTAGAGGAACAGAGGAAATAGAAGACGAAATCAAGGATATGCATGATGAGGATCGAGCAGAAAAACAAGAAGAAAAGTTTACTATTGGAGACTTAATCCGTATCCAGTCTTTACGGACACCCTTAATTATTGGAATCGTTATGCACCTTTCGCAACAGCTAGGAGGTATCAACGCCGTTCTGTATTACTCATCTACGATTTTCAGAAACACTGGACTTTCTGAGAGAGATTCAAGATTAGCTTCCATTGGTGTCGGAAGCATGTTGTTTATAATGGCATTAGTGTCGATACCATTGATAGATCGACTTGGGAGGAGAACCCTGCAACTCTGCGGCCTCGGTGGTATGACGCTGTTTTCCATACTGATGACAATAGCGTTCTTCACATACACAAACAATACAACAATGAGTGTGTTTGCTGTTTTGTTTACCCTATTGTACGTCGGGTTCTTTGGTGTCGGCCCAAGTTCTATACCTTGGATGATCTTGTCGGAATTGTTTGGTCAAGGCGCCCGAAGTGCAGCTGTCAGTGTCGGTGCCCTCATCAACTGGTTTGCCAACTTCATCGTTGGACTTACATTCATTCCTATGTCAGTGGCATTAGGTAACTTCGTGTTCATTCCATATACTATACTACTTATTCTGTTCTTTGCATTTACGTATTTCAAATTGCCTGAGACCAAAAATAGGACAATCGAGGAGGTGACGGCTCTGTTTAAGAAATAGTTTTATCAATAATCGTTAAACCTGATCTACATTCCTTAGATATAGCATACCCAATGCAGTTAGTGATGGCTATTGTGATAGTTACTACAATATCTCGTTTTAACCTTTGAGATACATTTTATGGGACCTCGTATAACCTTTTGGAATCGCTCATCTTCGACTACGGATCGGCTAGGAAGACTGAACTCTTACGTACGTTAAATATATTTTAATACACTCACAATGTACTTATCGTGAATTATAAGGGAAGTATATTATTAAATAGTGTAAAATGCATATTATACGTACACATATAGTTTATATCTTGCCTATAGTATATTAACATGTTATTATTATGTGATATTACTATTTAAACTATAACTTATGATTTGAGGTCCAAATTTTTGATGTTAACCATCATAAACTAAGTCCTGAGTGATAATGTCTTAATTTCTAAGCATTTTATTTTGGTGCTCTTATTTCGAGATCTTTACATTTCGTTGATTTATTATAGTGCTTTACCTTTTTTGTTAACGTTCTAATAGTGATTACTAGTAATGATATTTCACTTAATATTTACTTATTTTATTGTTGCATCATATGTTTCAGTAAACATTTTATAATTAACTTTCGCAACTTAGTAGATACAACTTTTTTATAATTTGAGCACCAAATTTTCGATGTGATTAACCATCATAAACCAAGTTCTGAGAGATGATGTCTTAATTTTTAAGCATTTTACTTTTGTACTCTTATTTCGAGATCTTTACATTTCGTTGATTTATTGCAGTGCCTTACCTTTTTTATGTTCTAATAGTGATATTTCAATAAAGATTTTCTTATTTCATTGTTGCATCAGATATTTCAGTAAACATTTTATAATTAACTTTCGCAACTCAGTAGATATTCACCGTCCTAGTATCTATTTTAGTGCCAACTACACTTTTAGATCTTAGAAAATAATATTGTTATTATATAGATAATGTATTAATTATAAAAAGTACATTTTAGAATTTTGCACAATGTATTAGTAACAGTTTAGATGTCGTCATAATTTTTAAACTTTTTATGATAAAGTTTATACTTATACAAGCAAAGTTATAACGGGAGATTAAAAAATTCAAATAAGACAACAACCTTGCGTTGTATCATGTTTGGAACGAAATTGACAATATTATAAATCTTGGTTATCGATAATTCAATATAGTATATTCATACTAGTGCACGAATTTTCCTTGTATTTGTATGTATCATATTATCATATGGAAAGTCTATTAATGATGTAACGCAGGAAATATCTTATTATTAATAATTAATATATTGTTCCATTGATGGATCTTTTTCCCGTAACTTTTAATAGTTTCCTCCCATAATTGAATATGATGTACTTTAAATGCAAATGAAGATTTTCATCATAATCATGTCCTATAGTGCATTTTAAATTCCAATATTTTATATTATCATGTCAAAGTCAGTTAAAGAATTTTTGAATTTAAACTATCGTGAGTGTAATTCATAATTAATGTATAGAAACCGGCTATACTCACGTGTTATTTTATCGGATGAGCCCGACTAGTTTCAAGCCCATACGGGGCTCTTATTCATGAGCTCTTTACGCGGCGTTATCGCGGCGGGAACTAGTCGGGCTCATCCGATAAAATAACACGTGAGTATAGCCGGTTTCTATACATTAGTTACAGTTAAAGAATAATCAGTTTAAATATAAATTTTGGAATACACAAAGTTGTTTGCGTTTTTACATATTAGATTAAGTAATTTACACTCCAATCATTTAAAACAAACATTAAGGCAGCCTCAATTTATACGTTTGAATATGATCGAAATACTATAAAAAAGTATATTTTTGGTTATGTGTTCTTGCGATAGTACTTTAGAAGATACGTCTTTTTGACATTTATACTGTTAACAAAAACCTACCAGCCTTAAAAATCCTACCAATAAGAAAAAAACAAATTAAAAGATTGAACGCAAGTTCGCGCTGTTAGGTATAATTATGAAGTGGCGTGTCTAGGCTCTATTAGATGACTTTGTTTTTTCCAATGTATTTCCTTCTATACACCTAAGATTTTGCTTGTAACGACGAAATGTTATTCACCAAATCCACTGTTACTAAATCTAGGTAAAAATAATAAAACACATTTTATACTTGTTTACTTACTGTATTTAATGTAAGAAACTTTTCCGTTATTACAATCACATGTCTTAAAGTAATTTCAATATATCAATATATATTTTATCGTCCGAATTTAATGCAAGAAACTTTCTTAAAGTAATTTCTAGAAATCATTTTAAAGACAGCGATACCAAGAATTATATGTCACAAATAAAGTGATTAAAGAAACATTACATGGAAGTACCGAATAAAAGATGTACCGGGCAGATAACCATGCTCGTTATCGTTTTATAATATTTTTTTCTTAAGTTGAGTCATTATAACAATAAAAAATATCGGGTCATAGTCAGACGGGTAAAAGTCATAGAGCTCTTAAACAAAACAATAGCAAATCTAAGGAAACTAAAAATAAATCGTTCAAACAATTAGTGTAAAATATTGGGAAATAAAGAAATCAATATTATGAATGTCATTAAATAATTTATATTTACTTAGTTATTGTAAAATAATAACTGAAACGTTTAACAGAAAATTGAAATCACTCGAATCTGCGAAGCGAAAATCATTTATGAAGAGTAATTTTTTTATTATTATGTATATTAATCAAACTTTATTTTATTTAATTCTTTATTCAATTTAATATATAATAAAACATTAATATCCCTATATTTTTTATGTTATCCATATGTATTTCAAATAAAAGCTGTATTGAATATTTTGGCTGTAACATAAGTAATAAAAATCGTGCAAGCGTAGGGAAATGTAATGTTCAGTGGATACATTTAAATTAACTTTTATATAAATAGAGCGGTCGCTTAACGACCACAGTCCACGTATATGGGTCAAAATATTAGCGTATAATAGAATTAAAAAAAGTTAAGAAACAACGCTGCATCGGAAGAAAACACTAAACACTCCTACGATTTTAAATGGCGATATTCATTGAGTCACCGACAAAAAATTAGAAATACTTATGTAGTCTCGTTATATACTCCTGAAAATAGATATTTTATAATAATATCGTATTGTCGTGAATATTTAAGTATAATTCGTTAATCATACTTCATTCTACTGAAAAAAAACTACTAAATCAAGATGGCTGAAAATTGTTCCCGATTTTTAATGTTCTTTATTTAAAATAAATACCTTATTTGTAAAATTAGTTATAGCTTTATTTACAACAAATAAAAAATATTATAAGCTTTTTATTACTTAATATTGTTTTGTTATGGTAAGAGCATTATTGTTAAGCGTATAAAATATCGAATATTTTTTTCGAATAGATTTTATGAAATAAGTTGTTATTATTAATTTTTCTGGTAACTTTAATTATAGAATCATTATCCACTATTCATGTTTTGATTTACATCGTTATAAGTTTTTGTAAATAAACAAATTATAATTGTAAAATCCAGTTATATAATTAATAAAAATACGAATTTAAATCACCTGTTGATATTAAAGTATTATTTAGTATTTTATAGTCGTTTTATTTGATCTTGCTCTGGTATTTTCCATTCCTTTCCGAAAATATAAATATTACTAGTAATTTCTTTTAGAAATATTTATTGATTTAGTTAGTTAAAAATATCCTATGGAAAGAAAACTGATGTTCTAGACACTAGTGTTGCTCAAATTATAATTCTTAAGACTAGTGACTTTTGTCGTATTTACATAATTGCTAATACATGATTAATTAATATATATGAAAAAGAATTCACTCTTAACAAAAATGCATAGTCTGTGCTTTGATGTTTAATGTGGTACGATTAAAAAACTGTTTTAATTTTACCTACGTGAAAAAAAGTCAAAACAATTGTAAGCGTGTGTTGGGACGAGAAAAAATATTCACGTAAACTTATGATATAGGCAAATTGTCTGATGTGCATTTTTTTCTCTTAGTGTCTTTTTATTTGCATACCCATGATGACAAATCTAATCAATAAAAATGGTATAATCATCATCCTCCTGTCCTTATCCCACTCTAAGTGGCGTCGGCACAACATGTTGTCACATAATATGGCTGCGTATGTCATGACCGGTCGCCTATTTTACTGAACCGGATACCACGCGGTGGGTCAACTTACCTTAGTCGCCTTTTACCACACCTCTGTAAGAAATGAGGGTGGTCTTCTACTCAGCCGGATACAACACGGCGTAATAATAATGGTATAATCTGAACACAATTTCTTTAACACAGGAATTATCATCAACAAGTAAGAGTATGTAAGACGTATTTTTTACCATAAATTAATTGTTTCATTGCAGAGCAACAGCCTCCTTATTCCTCTGAGACAAATTATGGATTGTATTGGCGGATCGGAAGGTTTTTGCCTTACCAATAGAACCAGGAATAACCAAGTTTCATCAAAAATTTCTTTCGACGAATCTAACTATAATAAAGCATATATATATAACTAGCGGCCTGCCCATGCTTCGCACGGGTATAAAATATATATCCCATGTCAGTCAGTGTAAAAAAAATGATTAAAATTGATCCAGTAGTTTTGATTTATTCATTACTGCCCGTGGCCTGCACGCGTTAAATTTGCACAAAAACAATTTCCTCTCCCTATACCAAGACGATTTCCTGCTATCTTTGGAATATCTAAACTCATATAGTACATTTTTACTTATTTACTTTTACATTTTACCTATGTATTTTATTTTTACAATTAATTACAGAATGTCTTTAAACAAACTCTTAAAACATTCGAAGTGCTATAGGGTGAAGCGCGGCGTCCTCACGGCATTTTAAATCTGTAATATCTCCGAAAATGTTCACTTAAATTACATGCTGTAAACGGTCATATTGATCTATATTAAATCAACAATTTATTTAAGGTACTTAATTGGATAAGGATTAATGCTGAATTGTATAAAAATTGCTTTGAACATAAGGCATTATTTTTCGTAAAAAGTAAATGACAAAAAATGCTATTGTGGGTTATCCATAAGAGATAGACATATACCATCGCGGACTTTTCTGTAGACCTTTTCAAAGGGTACAAATACTTAGTACATCATTTTGATAAATCTCGTAGGGTTTAGCCTGCGTTTGCAATGTAAGCGGAAAAAAATGTAATTATTTACAGAAACCTCAAAAATTACAGTATTTCTCTACTCCGTATTGAATGTTATTACACGTACAAACCTTCCTCTGGAATCACTCTATCTATTAAAAAAAACCGCATCAAAATCTGTTGCGTAGTTTTAAAGTTTTATGCGTACATACGATATATGCGACTTTGTTTTATAATATGTAGTGAAGCTGAAGAGTTTGATTGTTTGAACGCGCTAATCTCAGGAACTACTGGAACGATTTGAAACAAATCTTTAAGTGTAGGATAGTCCATTTATTGAAGGCTATAGAATAGAATAGAAATATATTTTATAATCCTAATAGGTATACAAAAAATAGATTGAACATAAAACTTTTTTTATACATCATTAAGACAATGCCTGGCCTTATCGCTGAAGAGCAATTTCTTCCAGGCAACCCAAGATTAAAGGACAAGGTAGAAATCACAAAAGGACAGGCTATAAACTATAAAAAGGCTATAGACCATATAACATTACGCTATGATAATAAGGAGAGAAGCAGCAAATTTAATTATCACCGCAAAGGTTAGAGAATAACTGTAAAGCTTCCTCTTGTTCTTGTTCTTCAACTTCTTCGCCTTCCAACCAGAACGTATCCATCACACCTTTACCCTGAAGACGTAAATGAAACTTATATATATTTAAAAAAGAACAATGAAAAACAATCTTATACAATTAGGAGAATTAGTAGTTATCATTTTTCGTGACAAAATTTAAAATTCCTGAACGCACGCGTTCGCCATTTTATGTGACACTGGTAAGTGGTAGGCAGAAAGTTTTGCGCTAAATTTTCGCTGTACCGGCCATAAAGGTATTATAGTAATATTAATTAAATTTAATTTAATCCTTCAATTGAGTAAATATATATATAGGTATGGTTAAATTATCGAATCCGACATCTTGCTTAGTGCAAGTTTTTTTTTACCTAACTCTATCACGTTAGCGTAATGCCAATTTGTATGACGTTGCAACAGCGATATCTAGTGACCGCAAACCGCACTAAGCACGCTGTTTTAAAGAAACTATGGCAAATTGTTTATTAGACAGCAAATGTTTAAGAACCAAATTATACTAATTCTAAATATTGTTTCGTATTTAGATAGTGATTTTTATAGGGGAGATAAGAGAAGAAGAATAAGAAATCAGAGAGAGATCAGATAGATACTTACTTTCACTTTAATAGGTCCTCTTCGTCGGAGTCTAAATTTTCCAGGCGGAAGTTCCGCTTTCGTCTGTGCTGATATTTGGATGCGTCCAGGCTGGAAAAATAAATAAGTAGGCGAGTATAACTCAAATTCTTAATTAATCTATACTAATATATAAAACTGAAGAGTTTGATAGTTTAAACGCACAAATCTGAGAAACTTTGAAAAAGTCTTCCAGTGTAAGATAGCCATTTATGCAGGAAGGCTATATAATATCACGCTAAGATGAATAGTAGAGGAGAAGCAATAAAAAAATTACAAAAACTGCAAAATTAAAAGCTTTCCTTTCGTGCACTGAGTAAACTCTAATAGTTATTCAAAAATCATGTATTGCAAAATTGTTCCCCTCTAAAAGTATTAAATAAAAGTCTGCGTCAGCATGCATTTAACTTTTAAGGTTAATCCACTTTCACCATTTTTATGGATGGATGGATGAATTATTATCGGATCCCCTTTTTTATACAGGAAAAAATCCCTTATGGGTACCACCGACCGACGGGGACAGGCGGTGGTTATGTCGGACTCGCACCGACTAAAACGACCTGCTCCACCACGCTGCTGATGGCAAGGACAGGGTATCGTTGTACACATTGCCCCCATCCCCGCCGAAAGCAGCTCTGATCCCAGAGACTCCACCTCCGGGTAGGGACTTCTCAAAAGAGAAGTCCCCCTCCGCAACCGATGCATCGGGAGCACCAGATGCACCGAGCTCCTCGGGGACCTGTAAGCCAGGCGTCCAATATAGAGCATCGGATCCCCTGGACCAACTGCTTGATGAGTGGTTACCCTTATTACCTCACTGGTTGTTTGCATCCTGCTAGCCGTGTTGACAGTGTCACCGACCAAGCAGTAGCGGGGCTGTCTGAAACCCAGCACGGCGCCTTGACACGGACCAGAGTGGATTCCTTGGAGATAGAATTATATTTCTTTAGTGATGTAAAGATGAACTGTCTACTGGGCTGTGATTGTTGTTCATTAGAACAGTCGCTGAATTTTTTAAATATTATCTACCTACATTGATAGGTAAAGTCAAACCAACATTTTAGTTCCTCACTAACAAAAGCAGCTGTGATAGCCCAGCGATGCCACCGTGCGACTCTTTCCGCTTCCGGGAGCTGCAGGTTCAAACCCGGGGAGACTACTAATGAGTTTTTCTATTAAAAACTTGTGTTTAATTGATAATTGCAATTTATCACACGCTTTTCGGCGCAGGAAACCATCGTGAGGAAACCTGCATATCTCTAAAGAATCCTATGTGTAACCTACCAATCCGCATTGATGCAGTGTGGTTAGGTCTTAGCTCCAACCCTTCTGACCAAGAACGGAGAGAAGAGGCCTATTCCCAGCAGTGGGAAAGTAACAGGCCGCAACTTACTTTACTTTACTGGAAGTAAAAGTCGCTGAACCTCTTGAAATATTCTAAATAATAGTAGAGTTGAACGATTCATAAGCACTTGTTTACAAGTTGACTTGAATTTTTTTTTTTGAATTTGAATATTATCTGCCTAGATAGCTGAAGTCAAATCAACATTTTAGCAACAAAAGCAGTTAAATTTCCGTAATATCTTGCTTACCAATTGTAAACCTAATCTTTTTAATATAAATAATTTTGTACTTAACTTGTGATAACGCTGTATTCACCTTAAAATTTGTTTTACGCAGAATTTGCCTTATAAAAAAGTTTATTAATAGGTATGTGTAGAATGCTATTGGTTTGTCATAATAAATAAATAACATCCATATTTTTTAGTTTCACCAGCGTCGACACTCATCGAGAGACCCATGGACTCCTAGGGGTCAATTTGACCACTTTGGAAACTAAGGGCCTTTGAGGAGGACCTAAGATGTAGTTTATGATACGCACCAATTGTCAGCATAGGCAGAGAACATGCTACAGCGAGCGCGGCGCTGGCTGCGGCCTCCGCGTGCGCGCGTGTCTTCTCCGGTGCTCCTGACACCACCATATACACTGTTCCTACTGTTTCCACCTGTAATACAAGGCACAAATACTTCTTGAGCGTCAAAGCAAAGGATTCTAAAAGGTACCGTCAACTAATTTAGAATTTTCTGGACCGTTGGAGCAGTGGGTAGTGACCCTGCCTTCAGCTCCGTGGGTCGCGGGTTCGATTCCCGCCGAGGGCCAACATTTTCAATAAATGAATTTGTTGGTCTTTGAGCCTGGGTGTATATTTGTATTTAAGTAGGTATTTATTTAAAAATTATATAAGTATATATTCACCAGTTGTCTGTTACCCATAACACAAGTATTAAGTTACTTACTTTGGGGACGGACGACCGTAAGTATCCCATATATTTATTAATTATTATAATTGTGCCATATTTAAGCAATATTGAATCATCGGATAAGCGGAGAAAGTGTAACAGACAGACATTCACATATACAATACTAGGATGCGGGATGGCACAGAACCCTTTGGCTGATATGTAATGTGCCACATATTGCCAGAAATATATTTTGCCACACTGTTGTTGTGAGCACAGACCCTTTACAGGGATTACAACCTTGTAAACTCGATGCGTGTCCAAGAGTCGATCAATCCTGGAGTACACGTCGTTCATGTAGCTGACAGTCTGCATTACATCAGCTCTCGTCACAGTCTCCGTCAGTTGGATGCCACAGAACATGATGGTGACGCAATCGAATTTCTGAAAATTCATTTTTTTATCAATGAGAGTTTGATTCAATGAGAGCTGGATTCATTTGTCTCTGACATCTGACATCTGCATGTTGAAATCATTTCCTCAATATAAAATCAATATAAAGCATCAAGAATGTCAAATATCGCGAATAGTATTCAAAGTTTATGTAGAGAAATATAGAAGTGAGTTCCCGCAGTGATAGCGCCTTATAAAGAGCTCATGAATAAGAGCTCCGAATTGGCTCGAAACTAGTTGGACTAAACCGATAGAATAAGACTTCAATATAGGCAGTTTCTATACAAAAACTATAAAATATCAAAAAGTAGAAAAAGAAATCGAGGTTAACGAAAACAAAAGGGCCTATGTGGCCTTATTGTAAATACTATTATGAGATCAACGAAATTTTACAACTGACATTGTGTTTGAATGAAAACACTAAGTTGTGTTCGAATCTCCTGTTTCTTTAAAAATAATTATAATATAAAAGTAACAATCAATTTCATAAACTTGTGTTCATTTCGAATAATTTGCTTAATTCATCTCTTAGGACTTACCATTGAATAACATTCGGCCATAGCATTTTTCCCCGCACGCAGCTGAGCCGCGATCCCTCTAGGTATCATGGAGTATAAAAGCTGATCGCCTTTCTTCTTCCACTGGTCCAGAAGTCTACAAGACTTTTCCAAAGACAGACTTCTAGTTTCAGCCTTTTCGAAGAGCAGTTCCAAACGCGATAAATGCTGCCATCCTTGTAGCAGCATTTCCTTGGAGAGACCGTGGCCATTCATGTCAGCTACGAAAAGGCCTGCTTGTCTCAGTTCATCGAGATCATTGAAGCTGGGAAAAAGGTATTATGCGTCAGTGACTGATTATTTAAGATTATTAACTTTTCCTTAAAGTTTCCTTGGTGATCTTCGTGATTAAGTGCAATTCAATTAAATTTTTAAAGCTCGGTTTAAATCTACGACTGCTGCTAACTTTATTATAATAAATATTTTTAATTCCGATTCAATTGATTATAACTTAGTCTTGTCTTTATGCCTTGATGAATCAAAATTGCTTAAAAGAGCTTATTTAAATAATTGATTTGGGTCGTATATAGTAAGAGTATTAATGTCAATATTAATCTGTTACCAACTTCGAGTGAACTTTGTTTTTAAAATTTCCTCAATTATCGATTGTGCGTTTTTCTTGTTCCTGAGGGAAAAATGGGATTTTTTTATCCCATTTTTTTTAAATAATATATAACCGCTGGTCCAAATGTTATTAATATTGGTCCAGCGGATAAGCCGTCAATAAGTAATAAACTGACAGACGGGCTTTTTCTTTATAGACATATTGCCATCTTCTAACGAAGTTCAGTGACCAAAACCATAGACTTACATAGGGCTACATAAGAATATTAGAGCGTCGATCTCTTCCAGAAAATAGATCGGACCTTTTAGTAAAATAGCTCTTGCTCCTTGCGATCCTCTTCTAGAATCGCTCACGCATCGGGTTCGCCACCGCATCAATTCCAATTCAAACATCATTGTTTGCATACACACTACCTGCAAATTATTATTTTTTCCATTTAAAGTACAGCTTAACGTTAATATTCCTACACACACACGCAAACGCACTCACATACACACACACAAATTAATTATTATTAAACTTTTATAATTTCTAACCACACATCTCTTGTATAACGATTCTGTTAAGTTTAAATATTACGTGACAGTATTCAATTTTTAATTTAAATACTCAAATTACCGAAAGGAAAAATATAAAAGGACTAGTTACTTAATTTTTATTTGATCTATTGTTTATTTATGTATCAATTAATAATATAAAAGTATTCAGATATACCTTATCCCAAGTAAAAGAGACTTTCGGCTTTCTCAAACGTAGGATTTCGTTGACGCAAGATTTTTCTATCCGGTTCAAAGGACCTCCCCATGCTTCCATTAACTGAAATATTACATCACAATAATATCATCATCTTCCTGCCCTTATCCCACTCTAAGTGGGGTCGGCACAACATGTTATAAACATGCTGTCACATGATTTGGATGTGTTTTTACGATACTGACATCAACTTACCTCAGTCAAATTTTACGACATCTCGGTAAGAAATGAGTTTAGTCTATTCTACACAGCCGGATACCACACGGCGGTGCATCACAATAATATATGAACCATGAATATATTAGCTAGTTTTTATAAAAGTGTGAAGAAAAGTTGCTCACCTTATCCCCAGCCATAAGGATCCTCATTTTCCTGTCAAGTAAGACGCCAAATGGGAACAATTGCAGGAGAAGAGATGATGGCACTGGAGGCAATGGGCATGGGAGTGATTTGCGAGCCATGAGAGATTGTACCTGACAAAATTAAATATCAAACAAAATATGCTTTATTTGAACTGAAATTTATAAAAGCTGTAATGGCCCAGCGGTAACACCGTTCGACTCTTTCGAGCAGGTCGCGGGTTCAAATCCGGGCAGACACCAATGAGTTTTTCTATTAAAACTTACGTGTCTAATTGATAATTTCAATTTATCACACGCTTTTCGGTGAAGGAAAACATCGTGAGGAAACCTACATATCTCTAGAGAATTCTGGGGATATGTGTAACCTACCAATCCGCACTGGAGCAGCGTGGTAGGTCTTAGTTCCAAACCTTCTCTCCAAAAACGAAGATAAGAGGCCTATTCTCAGCAGTGGGAACTATCCCACTGCTGAGAATAGGCCTTTTCTATTAATATTCTATTCTCTTCTATTAATATCTATTCTCTTCTTCCGATAAATTCCAAGACACATAAGTAGCGGCCTGTTTAGTAACAGGCCGCTACTATTTATCGGGACAAAACCCGATGAGACGACGAAAAAAATTGGCTAAATTTATTATATAATTTATAGAATTAGGCGTTACTTTGCGGAGATCTATAATACAAAAGAAATAATATTATAAAAATTATTTTGCTATAATCCGCGATGACGTAAAATAGAAAAGATATATATTACTAAATGTAGAATGGACAATCCGTTTTCATAACCGATAATGCAGGAGTCATAAAAATGTATCAGGTATGAAAACGGATTGTCCACTCTACATTTAGCATAATATATATTTTCTATTTTACTTCATCGCGAATTATAGCAAAATAATCTTACTATTACTTTAAAATTTTTATAGATGAGTATAACTAGTATAATACGACAGCAGTTAAAAAAAACTTGGCATTTTGATATAATTTATGGATAAAAAAACTATTTAATTACCACCAAACAAAATTCATTCCTTTGTGGAATTCCATAGTATAACTAAAAACTATAAAATTTGTATAATTTTTTTAAAATTGTGTCTGGCTATTTTTTAACATCTAAATAGAGCAAGAGATTACTGTAATAAATGAATAGCATAACGAAAACAAAGTAAACCAAAGCTATTTAAAAAAATATATATAAGGGATAATAAATGACACACTAGTGACAGACAGCTAGTAAATATACTTACTATATTTAAATAAATACAATCAGACAAATAAATTTTATTCAGAAAATGCTGGATTTCGGAGGGAATCAAATACCTAAAGACCCACAGAACTGAAGGTCAATTGCGATAACAGGCCAGATAAATTACTCAGACAGGCTACTTTTTGTCTTTCGCTGAGGTCAATGTAGATGTATTTACGGGTAAAAGCGAGTTATAAATAATCCCCTTATCTACAGATTGCTACAACTGGTCCCGTGTGCCCAATTCTAGCGACTAATAACAATTTAGTCTCAATACGCTAGCTGTGTGGTCTCAATGTTATTGATCGTAACTGCTTATAGGAACCCTTCCTGATGTCATTCATCAATAAAAACAATCAATACAGTCGTTACAAGGCTGCTTATTATTCCTCTATCATAAACTATGCTGTTTACGGGTTAAAAGTTATAACAATAACTCACTTTATTCAGTCGAAGACATTGCGTTCGCTAGGTTAGTTCGGTTCTCAATATTGTTTAAAACTAGTAATTGACTGGTGATATGAATAAAATATTTATATATGTAAAACTTAATGGTTTTCCTTTCGTCTACATATATTATAAGAGTGAAATGTATCCCGCGAAACATATTTATATTTAAACATATATCATCACTATCAATAAATATAATAAAATTTTAAGAATCATTGGGATGAGTTGCAACATACCCTACGGATCGGTCTGATTTTACACAACACATTGATTTAATTTTGATCGTGGATAAACCAAGAACGAACAATGAAACAAAATAATTTGTTTTTTTTCATAATGGCTTTAAATTTCCTCCTAGTTGCTAATAAGCAGGTGCGGATTGGTGCACCTAACTGTAGTGTGCACAATGCTTATACTTACATAATCGCTATTGTCAAATTCGAGTCTCAGAACAGCGACGTAATAGGGACCCTCCATGCTTTCCTTCATTATAGTCACTTTTAATTTTAATGAGAAAATATCCTCTGCTATTTCATACAGCTGACCTGTAAAAACATTAGCACTTTTGAATTGTCAAGTATCTATAAAATTAATGCATATACCAGTTATATTATTTTTAAAATATATATAAGTTAAATATTCTGCCTATTATGTATTATATATAGTATATGTCTCATTATTATTTATATCTATGGCTTGAGGGTTCGTTTCACCAGTGAGAAAATCACCAATCATTAAATTCGTCAGTCAAACAATCACGCGCCAGAACGTCACTCAACTACTAGCTACATTCATCCATAACTTCACCAAAAATACTCAACTTTCTTCCAAGCAACTTTGCAAAACTCTAATGTAATTTTTATGCAAATAAACGTATAATAACGTACAAATCGCCCTATCAGAAAAAAAATCACATCTTTCATATATAAGCATAGGAAATGAGTCTTTATTCTTCGGATTGGGTGAAATAGTATATATCAAGTTATTTTGAATTGTCAAATCTACTGTTTTGGAACAAATTACGCCCACCTTCAGAAATAATAGACTTACCCATGAGATAATGGGTGAAGCCGGTTCGGCCACTACTATATACTAGTTCTGCTCCATGGATATGCGCTCGAGTCAGCTGCATACTTGGCGAGCGCATCCGCGGGAATGTAAAGCGCATTCGCTGGTGAATACTGTCCACAGATTGTAGGAACGTGCAAAAATATCTGCCAGTGGCTCGAATCATTGTCGCGTAGCTAAAACGATGAACCTAATTAAAGTTTAACAGTTCATCAAAATTGTGATAGCTGACCGACGACATTGCGTGACTCTTTCGAGAGCGTCAAGGATCCATCCCTAGTACCAATGAGTTCAGCTTAAAGATGCTTTATTGATATTTGCAATTCATCGCACAATCACTGAAGGAAAACACCGTAAGCAAACATGTAAAAAACTCTAGAGATCTAGAGATATGTATGTCCTACCAATATGCATTGAAGCAGCGCAGTGGGTCTAAGCTCCAAAACGTCTCTCTAATAGGATAGAGGAGGCCTATACCCTACGATGAGATGAAAACAGGCCTAATTTTAATAAATGTATATATAACTTTCCTAAAGCTCTAGTTACGGCAAGCGTCAGTTTTTCTCAAGAGTTACAATAAAGGTAAATAAACCTTCAGCGACCGCCATAATAGTAATAACTTCCTTTAGATGAAGATATTATACGTACAAAAATTATGGCGACAAGGTTTTCATATGCAAACTTACCCGTAGTTAGAAAAAAACTTGACAAAGCACCTTCCAAAGAAATGCATCACTTTTTCAGGTGTACTGAATTTCTCCTTTAGCGAATTTAATTTTTCTGTGTTAATAGTAGTTAGACTGTTCAATCTCTGTCGAACAGGATTTCCGGAACCACGGCGTTGGTAGACTTCTAAAGCAACTGTACAACTAGTCTTCCTAAAAGTAGGTTTCAAAGAACTCCTTCTTGTAGCTGGTGGTACTGGTGAACTACATTCAGGCGTTTCTACATTTTCAAGATTATCTGTTTCCAGTATAATCTCATCCGATGACATCTTTCTATCTCTCAAGTTCTCTAAATGGACTCCCAAACTTCTCCTATCTCGATTAATAGAGCAGGGAGACAAATTCGGTTCGTCCTCTTTGTTAGTAGAAGCATTACTATGTGTAGGAGATCGTATTTCTTCTGAGGAGGTGTATGCATCTATTTCTTTTTTGGTAACTGCTGTTAATGCGTTTGTAGATGTGAATGGACATTTGAAGTTCTGGGTTCTATTATCGCCGTGTACGGAGGAACTTCTCCATGTCGGTTTAGATTTTATAGAAGGTTTCTTTGGTACAGGACTGCTTGGTGTGCAAATAGGCGAATTGTTAGTATCCATCATCAATAATCGCGTCAAAGCGCACGCAAGACGCAGCATAAGAGTATCTGGATATTGCTAGAAAAAGTAAATAAAGTGATATGTGCTTATTGATCCTATATGTTTCCCGATGTATAAGCTTTAATTGTTCCAAATAACATCAAAATCGGTCACGTGATTTGACCGTTATTAACAGAGAGAGACTTTCGCATTAATGATATTATTATGGATGTAGCTTTATTTTGTCCGTGAGTATATCACGCAAAGCTTTTAAGAGAATCTCCCTAAATATAGATGATATTAATGGATTTTATTAGGACTTTATGTTCGTAAAAGGCCTAATATATAAAAGGGATAATAAAATATTTTATTACTACAAATGATAGACGTGCTTGCTCTTAAGGTGCGGAGAAATGAAAAAAAGAAGGAATGTGCAGTGGTAATAATTGTATGTTTAAATTAATGTGATTTTGAATATTTTTTGGAATCTAGAATAAAGTTCTCTGTAAATATATATGTATATAATCTTATAGTTTCGTAAACAAAATTTATCTATCAACCGACTCTTCTTTTTCTATATATTTTCTGTATATTTTATCAGGTGTCAGTCGCCAATAACATAAGTAATAAGTTACTTAATTTGGGAACGGACCACCGTGTTTAGAAAAACTCGCTTCAGGTATCCAACCATGAACTTTACATATTATTAGTTAGAACCTTGTAATTACATAACATTGAACAGATACCTGTCTGGTCATAAATACGGTATTCTTAGCACCCGCTTCCCGCAATATTGTCTCCCATATTTCTTCCCCGCATTCCTCCTGAAAAACATATAAGAGTGTAGGATCAAATAAGTCATAACAATTGTTTCTTGCTTTTTTATAGATCTATAGTAATATTTACGCTTATCTAACTACTAGGGTTTTGGCTTAGGAGTTAGAGAACGCTATCCTTACTGATGGCTCGCGGGGTTAAGCTTCAAATATCGATGTGTATTTCCCTAAGCTCAAATAAATCTCACGTTTTGTGGGATCGGCTCTCCTATGTTACGCCATGATGATCTTTTATAGTTTGTAAGGTCAGTTAACTTAGGCCTTCCTCTGCCTCTCTTACTACCGATAGGCTTAATGTCCTTTTCACATTATGATGTTCCTCTCGACGCATCATGTCTGTATAACCTTAAACACCTGTCTATGCTTCGCGATGTTGTCGCGGAGTCCCCTGATGCTTTGGTTGCGGGGCGAAAGGGTTGTTGAGTTTGTGATATTGAACGTGTGTAGTGCTTGTGTATTGTGGTGGTTTGTGCATGAGTTTTATCAAATTCTGCGTGTGTCAGGTATGAAAACGGATAGTCCTCTACATTTAACATTATATATTTCCTTAATTGTGGATTATAGCAAAATAATTTAATTATTACCTTTGTATAATGGATCTCCGCAAAGTAACGCCTATTCCTATAAATTACCTTTCTATGAGTTTTTTGGCTATTGTGGCCACATTAAAGTTGCCACAGACGTATTTATTTCGGACCTTGTCATGTTTGGTTACTCCTCGCGACTATCGTAACATTTTCATTCATATGTTTTTAAATACGTGACATTGAATAGTGCACTTCAAAATATTGTTATGATCAACCTTTTGCGGCAAGGTCGACTATTGTTATAATTTTTATGGGACATTTAAGTTTTATAAAAAGTGTTTAACGATTAGTTTTATAAACAACAACAATATGTATGTATGAAAGATTGGTCTGATCCTTTTTTATGAGAAGAGTACGGCAGTTATATAGACTCCCGCCAAATAAAAATCTGGACCACGCTGCTGGTGGCAGGGATAGGGTAACGTTGTACATATTGCTTACAACGTTTTATTACTATTTTTACTCTCAATTTTAAATGTGTAAAAAAACTGTTCACGTTATCTTCTTATTGCTTATTCGTAATTATTTTTCCTTGAGTTTTTGGTTAATTATTTTATAAATTTCTTTTTTTTTAGTATGTCTGTCACAATATATTTTTTTCTTAAATTAAGTTAGTCTGGAAATGATTGGTGATTTATATTTATGCCTGCAATGGACTTATGTACGAACTTATTTTATAATGTTATTGGACAAAATTGTATGTAAGTGGTGGGCGAAATAAATAAATAAAACCCCGTTAGCAGTAATTTGGTAACGCGGAGAGCGCCTATATTTATTAATTTGTTTATTTCTACTCAGTAGACCTAAATGAATATTTGTCTATATGTCACTTATAGGCTCCGACGGCTGGACTGATATTAATGAAATTTTCTAATAATCTTTAGACTGACCCAGCAGATATTCCTGTAAAGTTTGGTGGCGATCGCAGCATTTTTTTCTTTCATATACCTTTGAAGGTCTGCGAAGCGGGCTGGACTTATTAGTTTCAAATTAATGTAATATAGGTACATTAATTTCCGTTTTGTTTATTCTATCGTACGCTCACACACACACACACACACGCACACACACACACAAAAACATAAACATACAACAGTCGTACTTGTATACACATTTACTGCGTATGTCAAAAAACTTTAATAATTCTTTTGCCTTCACTTGTTTTGTTCGTCAAATACTTTGTCGATCTTAACGTATAAACTTTATCAATATAAAGGTTAACCCGTTAGTTTTTCTGTCCACCGATATCGAGAAGATTGTAACCATCATTAATCTTTGTCATAACGGGGGACGTTTATGCCCCTAATATCACGTCAGTTTGGAAACTATCATTGGGTTTAATAAAAACGTATTCTGAAGTCATGTCTTTCATTTAGGCGTAAAAGGTGAGAGTTTATGGCTAATAACGATAGTTCAAGTTTTCTAGCCACATATAATAAGTTTATTACAGTTTTTAATAATATATGATAGAGTACCGGGACACGCGGTATTGACTTTAGGAATTGTTTGCCTTGTCCTACCTGTCCTAAGCAAATGTATTAAATAAATAAATAAATACATATATTTATTTTATGTTAGGTATAGACTCAGTTTAGGTTAAAGTGACCACATTTTCATAGAGATAAAGCGGGATAAATGGGATGAAATGAGAATTACAATTTAGTTACATATAAATATTTTATCGTATACCTACAATTATATAAATGTAAAAAAAAAATATATTATTAATTTAGTAACTATAAAAAAATAGTAAAAATTAATAATTTGAACGAGATGATTATTAAACAAATTATATTTTTCTTTCGTTTATAACTCTCTTACATTTAGAATAAGAAATGCAGATATGTTCTAAACAACGGGACTTTTTAAAAACTAGCGGGACGCGAGACAGTCCACCAAAAAGTGGGACCCACCAAACTTATTCAAATTCAAATTCAAATTCAAAATATTCTTTATTCAAATAAACTTGTAAACAAGTGCTTTTGAATCGTCAACTCTACTGCTGGTTCGGAAAGCTGTTCCTACCGAGAAGAGCCAGCAAGAAACTCGGCGGTTGCTCTTTTAAAAAAATATAATTCTTAATATTATTTACATTAAGTCGTTACTGTCTTGTACAGGTTCAAAGAGAGCTATATCCACACATTCTTATCTTCCAAATAATCCTCAAGAGTATAGTAGGCTTTCTGTATCAGCCTCTTTTTAACAGTGTTTTTAAACTGCTGTAATGGCAGTGCTGAAATTGATTGCGGAATTTTATTATAGAATCTTATACCAAAACCCACAAACGAGTTACGCACTTTTGCAAGGCGCAAAGCAGGAACCGCAAGCTTATGTCGGTTCCTGCTTTGTCTATTGTATACATCACCTATCGTTTTATAATTTTTTATATTTTTATGTACATAAATTAAATTGCTTAAAATATACTGTGAAGCAAATGTAAGAATACCTGTTTCCTTAAACTTCTCTCGCAGGGAATCACGCGGTCTTAAATTATAAATGCCACGTATAGCTCTTTTTTGTAAAACAAAAATTTTTTCACTATCCGCGCATTTACCCCACAGCAATATTCCATAAGACATAACTTAGGACGTGTGGTCACTTTTTGTTTAATTTTGTCATTTAATATTATTTTAGCACATTTGTGGACTAAACGAATGTCATTAATTCGTGTGATTAACAACTTACCATAATAAAATGTTGAACACTTTCCAGTAACATACCATACATTTTGATTCCTTTTGCTTTTCTTTATGAATCGAAAAGAAAACTCGAAAAAATTCCAATTTGCTGCCTAAGGAGAAACAAACTATCTAAAAATCTATAATAAGTTATCTATCATTTTTTTAAAAAGATTTACTATATTCTACTTAAAAAGTGGAATTTCTTTACTTAATTGACTGAAAAAGATAAATTCATTCCTCTCAATGTTTTATTTCAATTTATACTAACTTATTTGATACGTATTGTTAACCAACTAAATCAACAGAATGCAAAGTGCTTTTAATACTACTTGATTTAACCCTTAGGACAACTTTCCCCTAAGGCTTTCGCGCTTATACTGGCACTAAGCTGGCAAGGGGTGTTTTTTGTACGTAACTCCTTTATATTCTGCCAATGAGGCCCATTGTATTCCTTATAGAACGTGTAATAGGTGCTTTACAACATACAGCGTGTGTGCGAAATTATAAATCATTGTTAGAGTTCCTTATAGAAATTAAGTTAGAGATCTTGGGTTCTTTGTCAGAAAAATTATAAATTGATATTAAATATTGATGTTGAAAATTTCATTATATTTATTACATGATATAAAAATATTATAAGTAAGTATCCTTGATTTTTTTTATGAACTTAATCCCTATACTCAATTATGTAGTATGAGTATTTACAATAAAAAAAAAGTACATGTTAGCTTGTTATAGTTAATTAAGAAGAAGAGATATGCTTATATGTAAAGCATATTACAAAATTAAAAATGTTATTTGGACGATAGAAAAAGCCTGGATTTGAAAATCCTTTCAGCCTCATACAAGACTGCGGTTTAATAGTGTAAAATTGAAAATGTTTAAAAGATTGACCGCCGAGTTTCTTTCTGGTTCTTCTCGGTAAGAGCAACATTGCAAACCAGTAGTTTCATTAAACATATTGATCCTTGACGATGCAAAAATGCTTGAAAGAACATATTTCAATAAAGATTTTTTGATTTGATTATATAATCATTAATTGCACAAAATTTCATGAAAATTGCTCTAGGGAAGCATAACAAACAGATAGACTTACGTATTTATAATATTACTCGTACTATGGATGTGACAAAATATACTTCTTTATAATATAAATAGACACTTTTATATAGATAACATAAAACAAATGACTTCTATACTTCGTCTTCATAAAAATCGCAAATCGTTTATTGCTCCCGGTATAAATAAGCTTTTAAAATAAAATTTCCCAAAAAAATTGTGATTTTATTCACATATGTTAACAATATATTTTAAACGTTCACTTCTTTAATACGTGGCGAACGAAGTCGAGTCTAAAACAAATGTTGAGATAAACGTATTGCGAAGCTACAATAAAAATACCTGTTTCTTTAAACTTGTCACGGATAGAGTCACGTCTAAAATATAAAGCGTATATAAAGTCAATAGAGAGCTTTCTTTTAGAGATAAGCAATTTATCGAACATATGTTTCTTTTGTTTTGTCTTAGTGAATAAATAAATTGCATAGTGTTATCTGAAAGTTGCGCCATTATATAAAAGACGAGAAGTGCAACAAAGTACCTATACTGAGCAAGCTTTGTGGTATCCGGCTGAGTAGAAAAGACCACCCTCTTTTCTTAGAGTAGTGTCGCTACTAAGGTACTTTGACCCGCTGTGTGGTAACCGGTTTAGTAGAATATACCACCCTCATTTCTTACAGAGGTGTCGTAAAAGGCGACTAAGATAAATTGACTATCATACAAATCTGGGGAAAGCTGAAATGAAATGAAATGAAATGAAATTTTATTTTGCTCAACACAGTTTTGGTAATCACTTATACTATTTAACAAAAGCTTATTATCTAGAAGAAGAAGAAAGAAGAAAGCTGTGATGGCCTAGCGGTGCGACCGTGTAAATCTCTAGAGACGATCATGGGTTCAAACCCGGGCAGACACCAATGAGTTTTTCTATTAAAACTTATGTGTCTAATTGATAATTGCAATTTATCACACGCTTTTCGGTGAAGGAAAACATCGTGAGGAAACCTGCATATCTCTAGAGAATTCCGGGGATATGTGTAACCTTCCAATTCGCATTGGAGCAGCGTGGTAGGTCTTAGCTCCAACCCTTCTCTCCAAAAATGGAGAGAGGAGGCCTATGCCCAGCAGTGGGATAGTAACAGGCCGTTACTTACAAATCTGGGGATTGATATTTGTATGCAATTTGGTTCTAAAAGGCTTTTAGAACCAAATTGCATACTTAGTTCGAATTTTAATTTTTAGGTAATTAGTGCCTTATTTACTTCAAGTGTTCATTTGATGGTTATACTTACTTTATTATACTGTTACAAAAATCATCGTAGAACACATTTACAGCGTCCTATTTTGTCAGTATTGGCACAAACAATCTCTCGAGACGGTTCAAATCAGATGACCGCAAAATGATGTCATGCACATTTCAATTAGAGTTGCAAGTAGCTGAATTGGTTCACTGGCATCGGAGGCAATTGGTGCCCTTGGAAGGGCTTGTTATAGAATTAGGTTAATGTCATCCTTGACAATATTTTTTCATATTAAGTACTAGCAATCGAAAGCGGCTCCGCCCGCGTGGAAAGATTAAAATCGTAATAAAGTCTTTCGATAACCATTAAAATGGTAAAAGTGGGTCAACCTTAAAAGCTAGACAAGTGCTGTCGTTGTCGCTGTGTTTTATTTAGAACTTTTAGATGGGATCAATTTTGTGATACATGATTTTTTAATAACTATTACCGTTTACTCAGCGCACGCAAGAAAAGCTTTAAGTTTTGGTAATTTTTTACAAAATAAAAAAATAAAGTTAAAAAAAAAGAAAAAATAGTTGGGTAGTTAGGGCTCGATCCTAGGTATTTTCATTCCTCTAGACCGCCCGTTCCCCGAATAAACTATGCTTTGACAATTTACGGCCAAAGTAGTGTTGTAAATTCAATTTAAACTTTTTTTGAATGCCCAAATGCAGGGATAAAGCGAAAAAACTAAAAACTAGCTAGATCGTTTTTTATCCCGAAAAACCCCCTACATGCTGAAATTCAGGAAAATTGTTGGATCCGTTTCCGAGATTCCGAAAATATATATACATACAAGATTACCTCATTTAAATATTAAAGATTCGAAAACAGAAAAAAATACGGAAAATTCGGAAATAGTAAAAAACAATATAGTACATAATTAAGGGTTTTTTAATACTTTTTTGCTCTATTTACTGATATCCTCATTTCTGATTTGAACTCGCCAGGACGCTACGAAGCGCTTTTCATCGTCCCCTAACACCTTATTTTAGACGTTATGTAAAGACAGTGTAATATCGTAACTTTTAAGTACAGTATGCGAGTCTTATAGAATTAAGCCTCTAGAAATAATTGCTAACATTAAGTTGGGGTGTCGTTCGTAGGCTCTCCTTTAATTAAATTGGTTAACTGAGACAATTGTAACTAATTGTGGTGATAAATAAAGTGATATTGTCCACCCGAATTGGCTTAGTAATTGTTTCTTTGTTTATTTTTTTCTCTTATATGCTGGTTACTTTCACATACGGTTTTTATTGTCTATACAAAATATCTATTGTAATACAATTTACTGTGACGTATTGCTTAGACAATTGCATTTTTTTACATGCCGCTCTTCCTCATTTCTTAATGACACTATGTTTTTAATAACTTTTGCCCCTGTAAAAGTTGTTTAAAAATGTGTGTTAATTTACGTATTGTGTATGTGTATTAATCTATTAATTGACTGACCCTTTGGCGCAGTGGGTAGTGACCCTGCCTTCAGTTCCGCGGGTCGCGTGTTCGATTTCCGCCGAGGGCTAACATTTTCTATAAATAAATATGTTAGCCTTCGAGTCTGGGGGTATATTTGTTTTTAAGTATGTATTTAAAAAATATATAAGTATATATTCACCATTTGTCTGCCTACCATAACACAAGTATTAAGTTACTTTGGGGACCGTCAGTAATCACCACGCTTGGCATGCGGGTTGGCGATCGCAGTGCTGATCAACTTGCACCGAGATAGCTGCTGCCCACTGTCAACCAGAAGGATTTGGGTCAGCTACAGAATGGTTATGCTGCCATTGATCAGTCGCCAGAGCCTCGTTGGTGTATTTGCACCGCAAGCAGGTGAGGTTGACAATTGAGAAGAGTGGTTTGGACGAGCCTCTCCCTTACTTCCCGCCAGCCCATCAAACAACATCATTTTTCTTCAACATCTAGTTATTTTTGTGAGCATTGTGATATACTTAAGTAATCATGGAGTAAGTAATCATGGATAGGGAAAGCCATAACGCCAAGTGATTTGATCCGACATTATTTGTAAACAGTCCGCGGACTTTGCTCGCAGCTTATATAATATTCAATCATATTAATGAAGACATATACGAATTGAGCGTCCTGTAATAAAATCATTTGTGTCACAAAAGACATTTCTCTCAATATTCTAGTTAAATTTTATGCGAATGTGCACAGAGTACGCGACGAATAGAGAAAACCAGTTTTGAATAAAATTTCCACTTACGTAACTGATGATCAATTGCTCCGCCGTGTGGTATCCGGCTGAGTAGAATAGACCACGCTCTTTCTTATCGAGGTGTCGTAAAATACGGCTAAGGTAAGTTGACGTCAGGCAGGCGGCCGGTCGTAAAAGCGCAGCCAAATCATGTAACAAAATGTTTTATAACACGTTGTGCTGACCCCACTTAGAGTGGGATAAGGGCAGGAGAATGATGATGATGGTCAATTGCTATTCGCTTACTTCTTGATTTGGTAATGTATGTATTACTGAGGCTAATGATCTCAGAAGATATTTTCTACAATTAAAATAACCTTATAAATTTTGAAATAACTGGTATAACACACACGCAAGCACGTTGGATGCCGACTTTTCAAAAGCTTAGTTAAAACTTAAAGTTCCTTGAATATGGATAAATTTAGTTATTTCGGCAAGTCAAGGGATATAACATTTTACTCTAACATCACATCTCGAACGCATCTACGCATTTATCAACTCATAATCAGTGTCTTGTAATAATGTAAGAAACATTCTGAGATAACTTTTTGCATTGCGCTGCGTTGGGGCTTGTTGCGTAGATATCCTTCTCTTAAAGAAGACACAGCCTTTTGTCCAATAGTGGGATAGTAACATGTTGCTAATTAAGTATGCAATTCATTTTTTTTATATTCTACTTATTAAAAATGAGATGTTATATATATATTTTTTCTTTTTATGAAAGATTACGTGCTACAGACGTAATAGTCTATAGGAGATTATCTGTGTAGGATACTCGGATGGACTCATCTTCGAAATTTGCTTAGTCCTGAATAACGCACACTTATTGTTTTTTATTAAAAGCTATAGATAAAACCTTTGTTGTGTGCCAATGCTCATCTATATTAAGCTTAATAATGTTCACAGCTATAAACCACAGATAAAAAATACTGTAATGTCTGTAATTAAACTGATCTGTGCACATCCCTAATAGTTCTGCGCGTGCTATGTTTGACCCTTGCATTAAAAAGTGTCGTTGGTCTAAGAATTGGTGCGCGAGCCACTGATCGTGAACGCACTAAATACACATTAGTTCGCGGCCTACTTATTGCCAGAAGTGCATAACATTTATTGAAGAAATACAATTATATTTTCAGATTTGATTTTAAATAGCAACGTGCCTTGGTCACAGTAAAATATATCAAAACAATGCTCTTTTCTCTATCTTGCTTTTCTCTATCTCTCTTTTTGTAATTTGGAGACCTTTTCCTCTAAATTTAAACTCCCAACACGATGATGCCTCTATGACAAAGATATTTACAATATCTTTAATACAATAATTATCTATCCATACAAATATTATAAATACCAAAGTCTTTATGTTTATTAAACTTTCAGTTCTAATCTGATCGAGCAATATTAATGAAATTTTGTAATAACAGCTTATACACCTAACATATAGGACAAATAGTTTAGCTTTTAGAGGCTGAAAATTAGACATATAACTTGATTGAGGGTTTGGGATATCAAAATGAAACGAGTAACTCTATACTTTAAAAAAGGCTCCAACCTTATATAATCGATTGTAATGCTAAAAAGTAGTCGCGGAAGCAGTCGCTGGTACAATTTAGTTGTAATAAAGGCGATTTTGGCCGTGGAGTCTATCTCCTGATGATGCTTCGGTTGCGGGGCGAAACGATTGTTGAGTTTGTGATAGTGAACGTATATAGTGCTTGTGTATTGTGGTGGCGGTAGTGGAGGTTTGTGCATGTGTTTTTACGAATCCTGCAAGTATCAGGTATGATAACCGATTGTCCACTCTACATTTAGCATTATATATATTTTCTATTTGACTTCTTCGCGGATTATAGAAAATGTTTTTATTATTACTTTTGTGTAATAAAGGCAAAAATAGTAGAAAGGTTGAGTAGCTCTTCCCTGCTAGATATTGTGCGTGTGAGGTTTGCGGGCACGCATATTTATTGGTATCTCTGAGGCTGTTCGCGCAATCATAGCGGCGCGGGCGGGCCGCGCTACCCCTGAAACATTTTTTCAGGTAAGTTTTTTTTAAATTTTGTTTTTTTATTTATTATTAGATACTATTATAACAATAGCTTTTTTAAAATAAAATATTTAGTACTAGTACTACCTGCGGCAAATAGGCATTAGTAAATAGCTAAAAAAAGACTATGGAAATATGCGAAAATCGATTTTTTTATATTTCAATTTTCGGCTACACTTACATTATATTAAAAAAATATTTTAAAAAGAAACCGACAATAGTTAACACAATAAAAAAATGCGAAGTTATTCATTCGTTTACGAATGTCCATGGGAAATATCGATTTTTTTTAAAGAAGAAAATTTTATTAGCAAAAGATTATATAGATTAAAAGGTTTCTTGTAGAGGTTAATTTCAGATGTTACTAATAATTGTAAAAACATTTCGGAATGATGTGTTCGGAAATATTAGTACGAACCACAGATTCGTCTTTCGGGATTCGGGATTCGGGATTGCTTTGATTTGCGTCTATAATTTTTTTTGAAATTTTCTTTATTTATTAAAAGATGGCAACACTTTCGTTTCTAATTCTGCCATGCCATCAATACTCGGGATTCCCTTTCGAACTAAAAATCGACGCAATTTTAATACAATTTTATTTCCACTTTGTTTTGCTAATTTTAGTTAAAAAGAAGTTAAAAAATGCGTGTGTAAGTCGTCTTACACACACATTTTTGACTCATTTCAAAATGAGATGTTATAAATAACACGATAACGTTACGATTATTTGAGTTTAAAGATTCACAGAAGTAATATCGTATTAATGACATGTTCTGTAAAAATTATTTAAAATTTTTTATTTCTCATAATTTAAACTGTTTATATTGAAATTTTCTATTATATTAATCAATATAAAGTTCAATTTAAACCGCCGTTTGATATACGGCTAAATAGAATAGACCAGTCTCATCTGAGCGAGATGACGTAAAAGGCTACTATAGTAAGTTGACGTCAGGCAGGAGGCAGTCCGTAAAATAACTAGCCAAAACATGTAACAACATGTTTAAAACATGTTGTAGTACTGACCCCACTTAGAGTGAGAAAAAAATGTACAAAAAAAATTAAAAATTACAAATTTGTTACTCGTTTTAAAATGAGATGTTATAAATAACATTATTTTAAGTTAAGTTTATTAGGGTTTTAAGTATCACAGAAGTAATTACTACTACATAGTAATTACTACATGTTCTATAATTGTTATTAAAAAATATTACATTTTCATAATTCAAACTGTTTATATTGAAATTTTCTACTATGTCAATACAAAGTTCAATTTAAAAGTCTTTGTATTTAATACTTAATAATAAATACATTCAATGATGACAAACAAAACGGCCTATCTGCCAAAATTAATTGTTACAAGCGCCAATTGATTCTGTCCAGTTTATTTAGACATATCGCTGTGAATACTATAAAAAGGTCAGTGGGACGCGTTCATAGAACGAGAAATGTGATGGACAATTTTAGCGCTCCTAAATTGGTTGATACAATTTCTCTGTTAGATGACCTAATTTGCAAAGCTATGCAAATGCGTTTGGATTTAATTGGTTTCATTTTAGATTTGTTTGACAACGTCATCTTTTTGTTAGTTAATTTATTTTTTAATAGTCTGAGATAGGGGTCGGTATTACTACGGCTTGAAACTCAAAAGTTATTTTTGATTATTTATTTTATTAGGAATCACTCTATGAGTTGTTTTGGAACTGTTATGGCTCTACCCGTTACTCCAATTCTTATATTTATTTAATGTATATATATTTAATGTAAATTCAATAAATAAAATAAGACTCCAAGATCCAATATCTGTTTTTAAAAAATATCGCCTCTTTTTTTCGCTCGCGGGAGAATAAATCTAAAAGAACTTTATATTATAGTTTAGTTCTTGTGTGTAATTTTTTTAGAAGATATAAAAAACAAATTAAAAATAGTCGAGCAGGTGGGATTCGAACTTAGGTATTTTTATCGCTCTTTTTTTAAATGATAGATAGAGCGAATTTTTCCCACCACAACCCCCTACATGCCGAATATTAAGAAAATCGTTGGAGCCGTTTGCGAGATTCATATTCAAGATTCAAGAGTGAATCATTTAAATATTAAAGAAAGATGTATAGAAATCAGCTAAACTCCCATTTTATTCTATCGGGTTATCCCGACTAGTTTCAAACCCAACCAACGCCGTGTAAAGTGTAAAGTGAATAATTAAACTATTTTATTCATTAATTTGAATAAATTAATTAAATTAATTATTAATTTGATTAATTTATTTATAAATTAGAATATACTTTATATTATTAAATTAATATAAAGCAACTCTATAATATTTGCTTTACTATAGGCAATATGTGGCAAGCAGGAGTTGCTTGTCTCGCGTTGCTGGCTGTGTCGGCAAGTGCTAAAGATCTCGTGGATATTCGTGAGGAGGAGCTCCCTCAAGCCCAAGAACCTGATCTCATTAACTATGACGATTATAATCCGTTTGGAGAAGACGATAATGGTAAGAATGTATATGTAATAATAGTAACGGCTTGTTACTATCCCACTTCTGTGTATAGGTCCTCTCTACTTTTTTGAAGAGAGGTTTTTGGAGCTAAGACAACCACGTTGCTCCAATTTTGATTAATAGCAATTGATCTAATTTTTTTATTTATCACTAAGCTAGCTGTGTTTGCAGATTTGTGTTTAATTGAAATTTTGAAAATAAAAGTAATTTTTGTGAGTTAATCAAAAGAGATAGAGACATGCTGTCTAAAAGTCTGTGAACTTTTTGTGTTTTTGTAGATCTACAATTACGGGTAATTGTAATCTTCAAAATCCTTCTCTTCAAAAACGGAGAGAGGAGGCCTACGCCCAGCAGTGGGATAGTAATAGGCCGTTACTTACTTTACTTACGATTACGGGGATTACTAAAGCTCCTAGTAGGCGAGAGTTTTTATAACTGCTCGATTTCTTCAACATAACTTACCAGCTATGAAAACCGTAATCAGCCATGAGCCAAAACGTTCCGGAAAAATAGCACTACCATTTAATAAAAACCGTACAAAAATCGGTTCAGTAGATTTTGAGATAATCTATCACAGAAAGACAGTATTTAGGGACTTTGTGTTTATGTAATAAGTATACTTGTACATAAAATAGAATAATACATGTATGTACATGTACATAGTATGTAGATGATCGATATCATATTGTGTTCTGTTGTTTCATAGGTATGTGTTCAATATGTAATTAATACTTGGAATTACCATGGATTTTGATTATATTTTGATGTTATTACTATTCACAGCTATAATTGCCGAACAGGATTTCCGAGGGTCAACAGTCAGTAAGTAAACATAATATGAATATATTTATTTATTATTGAATGTAATGTAAATGCTGTAGTATCGAAGTACTTTTTAAATATACTTTTATTTTCTTTAAATAATCCATTTTTTATCCTCACTCGCGACTTCAAACAAAATCATTAAAGGATAATTTCGTAATGATCATTTAAAGATAACTATATATTTGATTACAATTTGTAAAATACTTCTTAATAGTTAGTATTAACCCTTATGTATTTCATTTTAATACGGCAGCCAGTGGATTGCGTGTATGTAAATATAATTTTAATACACTTATACATAAAACTTCATATAAAATTTCAAGATATATTTAGTTTATTATTATTTTTTTAATTTCTTTTATTCAAGAATTTCAAAACTTGTACATTAAAATTATCAAAAACCTGTATGTTTAATTTATAAAATACTCTTTAGTTTAAGCCGTGTGGTATCCAGTTGAGTAGAATAGACCACCCTCATTTCTTACCGAGGTGTCATGAAAGGCGACTAAGGTAAGTTGACTCACCGTGTGGTATCCTGTTTAGTAGAATAGAACACCGTCTTTCTTACCGTGGCGTCGTAAATACGACTAAGATAAGTTGACGTCAGGCGGCCGGTCGTAAAATACGTAGCCAAATCATCTAACAACATGTTTATAAAATGTTATGCCGAGCCCACTTAGAATGAGATAAAGGCAGAAGAAATGACTTCTTTTTTTTTCTTAGCTTCATTAAACCTTATTGATCCTTGATGATTTACAGGCTTTTTTGGTTAAATAATGTTTTGATTTTGATTATTGTTCCTTATTCAGGGCCGGCTAACCGATGTGTGGACATAGGGCGCACGTTTACCGAAGGCGAGACGTGGAAAAGGGATAATTGCACTCTCTGTCAGTGCCTCGTCAATCGCGTGAACTGCTCTGTGCTGCCGTCATGTTTGTCATGTAAGAGACACTTTAGAATTATTTAGAGTAATATCCCGCGGTTTCTCCCGCGTACATATCGATCTCATGGCAGTGGAAAGTCTAACACGGACTATAGATTTATCTGTTTGCAGCTTGATGCCATTGATGAAATTTGGTACAAATGCTATGTATGTTGGGCTAACATATAGGCCCCTTATAATATTATAAATGTGGTTTGTCTTTCTGTTATGATTTCACTGCTATTTCACTGTGTGAATAAAGATAAAATTTTGTATAACAGCAGCTTATATACCGGGCTAGCGTACAGGATAAAATTTCCGTTTTTCCTATGGTAATAGCAAAACAAATTGAGCGTAATTTAGTTAATTAATTTTAATACTCCAATCTGATCTATTACAGCAATAACAAGCCGTGCGATACCACCACCTCCACCACGTCCCACGCCAGTCGCACCACCAGCTCCCCCAGTGAGAGGCGTCGCTGGCGAACCTGGTATCGACGGCCCCCCCGGGCCCCCTGGTGTACCAGGGGTGAACGGAGTACCTGGTGCTCCGGGTCTACCCGGATCAGTGGGGACAATGCCTGATGTAAGTTACATTTTAACTTTGTTAACATCAAACCTTACACTAATAAGTTACTAGCAATCGCCAGCGCCTCCGCCCGCGTGGAAAGAATAAACCTGAAATAGTTTGATACCCATAAAAATGGTTAAAGTGGGTTAACCTTGAACGCTACACATATGCTGTCCTGGACTTTTTTTTAGAAGTTTTAGAGAGGAACAATTTTGCCATACATAATTTTTGAATAACTATTACCGTTTACTCAGCGCACGCAAGGAAAGTTTTAAATTTTGCCGTTTCCGTACTATTTTTTATCGCTGCTCCACTCCTATTCATCTTAGCGTGATGTTATATTGCCTATAGCTTTCCTCAATAAATGGACTATCTTTCTATCGGTCCAGTAGTTCCTGAGATTAGCGCGTTCATTTAATCAAACAAACAAACTCTTTAGCTTTATCAGTATAGATTAATACTGACATTACATTACACTGACATTACATTTTTTGGAGGTGACAAGTCACCTCCAAAGAATGCTGTTTATATTTTCCCGTTGAATCGCTAAACGAATTGTTTATTTTAAAAAAGGAGTTAAAGTTATTTTCAATCTGTAGAGGCAATCAATCATCCAATTCCATTTAATTAATTAGGAAATTCTAGTGCTTAAAAGTCTTATGTTTAACATTACTTAGATTTCTAGGATCTCATATATTTAGTTTTTTATTTGGTTTGACTCTTGAATGATTTACGATGAAAATATTCGGTATAAATTAACTACAATATAATTACTTAATTAATAATTAATTTAGAAAAATTGTACTAATGAATGATTATTCGTAGGTAAACGCTTATTTGGCGCAATTAGCAGCAGCGGCTGGAGGTGATAAGGGACCCGCGTTCGATCCCTACCACTACATGCAGGCTTCTGTTGGTACCCCGGGCATTAGAGGAATACCAGGTACAAAATAACATTGGTCGCATGTAAATGAACAAATGCTTAAAGACATAATGAGTTTCAAATGAGTTTCAATGGCGTGGACGTAGCTACTCTTCGCCCCTGTACAAAACAGTAATAACTAATGTAACTATTAATAAGAATTATATTTTTAAAAGAGCAACCGTCGAGATTCCTTTTGGCTCTTCTCTGTAGGAACAGCTTACCGAACCAGCAGTAGAGTTGACGATTCAAAAGCACTTGTTTACAAGTTTAAAGAATATTTTGAAATTGTATAGTTTCAAATCATCAATAATATCATTTAGTAAAACTCAAGGATACTTCTTGTATAGATAGTAAGATTTGGTCTAAATTTGCAGGTCCTCAAGGCCCACCTGGCCCTCAAGGATTCCAAGGTCCAAGAGGAGAACCAGGTGAACCGGGTCTTCCTGGACCATTAGGGCCTCCTGGAGAACGGGGACCGCAAGGACTTCCTGGAAAAGATGTAAAAAAATACAAATATGCCTTTATGAATTGAAATTTTAATATACTAATGTCATATTTTTGTAGGGTTCTCCAGGTGAGGATGGAGAACCTGGTCCTATTGGGACAGCAGGTCAGGCTGGTCCAAGAGGTAGTCCAGGAATACCAGGTATTCAAGGCCTGAAGGGACATCGGGGCTTTGACGGCAAAGATGGCGCGAAGGGCGAACAGGGTCTGCCTGGGGAGAAAGGACCGTCTGGCTTGCCAGGACAAATGGGACCAACAGGACCAATGGTGAGTATGAGAGATATATTATATGCGGCAAATATTCAGGAGGAGGTAGTTCGATAGATTTAAATATTTGGGTTGAGTGGTTTGAGTAATTATAGCTATGTGAACTGTTTCAAAGTAAAAGAAAAAGTTTATGAGTTGTGAATATTTTGTCGGTAGATTGTCTATATTTTGAGAACTGTTTAAAACATGTAATAATACCGTTTTTAATACTCAAGGAATCAGTTGTTGCCTTAGTCAAATTGTCGTACAATTTGAAAATTTAAAATGTTTCCTTGAAGAGAGACTTATGAGTCCTTCACCTTAGTCCCTATATGTAGGGACTGAGCTGTAGGACAGCTACCGATATCTTGTATCGGTATGGTAGATATGTATATTTTAGTAAAAAAATGTAAAAGAAGTCATTTGGAGTAGGAAATTTCCCCAAAAGATCATCC
Source organism: Morpho helenor (assembly GCA_029227775.1). Lineage (NCBI taxonomy): Eukaryota > Metazoa > Arthropoda > Insecta > Lepidoptera > Nymphalidae > Morpho > Morpho helenor. The sequence goes on along the minus strand of JARGCU010000020.1, from coordinate 14,215,296 downwards.
ACTGTCATAACTAAGACTTTATTAAAAAAATATTAGAAATAGTGTCGTGCACTGTGATGAATAGTTTGAATTGCGATAGAACTGTACTTCTATGGTGATCGCTTGTGTTCAGGGTCCGGTTGGACCACGAGGTGAAAGAGGACGCGAAGGTCCACCCGGTTCTCCAGGGATGCGGGGAGTTGATGGGACTCCAGGACCCCCAGGACTTATGGTAATAGTAATATTGTGTTATATCGCCTTTTTTAAATGCATGCTTTGATATTTTAAAAATATTCTGTCGTAAAATATTTATAAGTCTTTTCAAATCTCATAAAGATTACGCCGTGTGGTATCCGGCTGAATAGAATAGCACCCTCTTTTCTTACCGAGGTGTCGTAAAAGGAGACTAAGGTAAGTTGACCCACCGTGTGGTATCCAATTGAGTAAAGTAGACCACCCTCTTTCTTACCGAGGCGTCGTAAAATACGACTAAGGTAAGTTGACTTCAGGCATGCGGCCGGTCGTAAAATACGTAGCCAAATCATATGACAACATGTTCGTAACATGTTGTGCTGACCCCACTTAGAGTGGGATGATGAAATCTCATAAAGATTAAGGTCAAATACACATATTCCGGATATTGTGAATATTTAGATTACCTTGAGATATTTTTATTCGCTGTAAAGTACTAAATGAATAATAAATATCGTACTTTTTACTTATTTTGTAGGAACCAAAAAACTTTCGGTGTAAAGGCTTTTTTTAGACAGAGCTCTAAGTACAAACTCCAAGTACACATTCTTCTTTATTGTATGTGAAAGTAAAATTTTTTTGCGACGAAATCTAAAATTGCTGTTGTATCTTAATAATTTCTCAGGGTAACATTGGAAAACCCGGATCACCTGGATTCCCTGGTTCACCTGGACTGAAAGGTGAACAAGGCATAGTTGGGCCTAAAGGAAGTCAAGGCATGCAAGGACCAAGAGGTGAACCTGGAAGGCCTGGTCAGTCTGGAGAAGTTGGTCCTACTGGTTTAGCTGGACGAGATGGTATACCTGGTGAGAAGGGCGTGCAAGGCCAAGCGGGTGCTTCTGGCCCTCAAGGATTTCCGGGACCTCGAGGAACGCCTGGCATTGCTGGTGATCCAGGACTACCTGGATCAAAGGGCATGCCGGTGAGTGTTGCCATTGTAGTTAATTTTTTTCTAATTTAACGTAATTTTTGTTGTTATCGTTGTAGTTTTGTATTTCATTTAAAATTAAATGTTACAATGTAATGGTAGTTAAATAAATAACAGAATCCAGTAATGAGGAAAGCTTACTTCGTAAATTTGATATCACAATTTTATTTGTGTAATTTAGGGGCAACCGGGCGAGCGAGGAATTAAAGGTGAAATAGGAATGCGAGGGGAGACAGGAACTCCAGGACCACGAGGTTTACCAGGAAGTATTGGACCAGAAGGGAAGCGGGGAAAGAGGGGCTTAAGAGGACCAGCTGGCAACGTGGGGCCTCAAGGCGAGAGAGGTTTACAGGGATTAAGAGGTCTGCCTGGAGCTGATGGGCCATTCGGTCCAAAGGGTCAAACCGGTGAAAGAGGAAGTGTCGGTCTCCCTGGAGCTAAGGGAAGTACTGGAGATGCAGGTAGAACAGGTCCTCAGGGGCTACCAGGACCTAGAGGAATGATGGGTAGGCCAGGCATAACAGGCAAATCGGGGTCGCCTGGTGAAAGAGGTATACCGGGTGCTGACGGCAGACCTGGTGAACAAGGACCGCAAGGGTTGCAAGGATCCCCTGGATTGATAGGCAGCCCCGGAGAAAGAGGTTTACAGGTAAAATTGTTAAAAATTTAATATATTTATACAGAATTTTATAAATTTAACTATACAGTTGCCATTCGTGTTTAACCCAAACTGAGTTATTCCACTGTATAATCACCCAACAATTTAAATTAAATTAATTAAAATATTTATATTTTAAAGGAGAAAAATATTAATTAAGTTCTAATTAAAATTTTCTTTTTTTTACTCATAAGTATTTTTTAATTCTTTTACGGAAAAATACAAAAAATTTGGTGAAATTACTAATATGATTACGATTTTCAAGTTCCAAGTAATAAGCCCGGAGCCAACAATGTCCTAATATTATGTTTTAATTACAAATTAAATAACATATTGTGTATTTTAGGGCGAACGCGGTAAAGATGGTGAAGTAGGTCAAACTGGGCTGACAGGTCCCAAGGGAGATGCTGGTCGGGATGGAAGCGCTGGCGTGCAAGGTCCTCAAGGACCAGTCGGTGCAACTGGGGAGAGGGGTCCGAATGGTCCTCCCGGTGCAACTGGATTCCCTGTAAGCATTTTTTCTTGTTTTGTACGATACCACTACCCACATCTGTATAGTGAAGCTTTACCCGCAACGACATTCTTGTCAATTTAAGGGTTAAATTTTCTTAATTATCTGTTTTTATTCTGTTAGCCTAGTGTATAAGCTTCACTTACACTCTTTAATGTACCGTGTTTCAGGGTATATTATGTTAAGTATAAACGAACACAATATTCGATGAAATATATCTTACGGTTTAAGAAAATTTTATTCCCATAACAAAAAAAAAAAAAAAAAAAAAAAAAAAAAAAAAAAAAAAAAAAAAAAAAAAAAAAAAAAAAAAAAAAAAAAAAAAAAAAAAAAAAAAAAAAAAAAAAAAACTTAATACAAAATATCACAAATAAACATTACTAACAAAAAAAAGATAATAAATTTGTGGGTGAAAACAAAATAAAACGTATGATATGCTTTGCTAGCGATTTAAAGTCCCTAGATGTGGCTTTATCGTACTAATATAAACTCAGCTATTATCCTTTTTATAATCGTATATATTTTGATTGAAGCTAAATCTTTTGCTAATAATTAGTTAATTTGCCAGATTTAGGATGTATTTTATTTTATTATTATTATGTATATATTATTATTATATGTAAATGTCTGTGTATTTTATTAGTATATGTATATTTTATTAGTAGACGTATATGTATGTATTTTTATTTTTATTTAATTTTTTTATTAATTAATTTATTTTTTATTGTAAAAAATGTCTTTTCAGCAATTTTTTAAATGTATAAATATTTTTAGCTTCTTTGATATATTTCGGTAATTTATTATAAAGTTGAGCGCTTTGAAATGTTATATTATGTTTTCCATAATTGGTCCTTGGTGCTCGGAGTATTATATTACTCGAGCTTCTAAGCCTTCTTAGGTGTGTATACTCGTTTTTAGTAGAAAATGTTATATTTGTATGGATTTGTTTTGTTAGTATCTTCCTGATTAGAATAGATGTGTAATATTTAAATGTTTTTGATATGTCCATTAGTTTAGTTTCTTTATATAGTTTTATTGTCGGTGTTAAATAATCATAGTGAAATAATATTTTTAGTAATTTGTTTTGGGCTATTTGTATTTTATTAAGGTTAGTTTTAGCGGCTGATCCCCAGATTTCGATTAGGTAGTCAATATGGGGTTTAATTAATGAGTTATATATAAGATAGCGTACACGTTGTGGTAGAAAACGGACTATATTTCGAAGTGCTCCTGTAAGCGAGATCAATTTTAACTGTATTTTATTTATGTGTGGCTTCCATGAAAGTTTGTTGTCTAAAATAAGGCCTAGATATTTTTCGGAATATGATCTGGTTATTGCTGTTTTATTAATCTGTAGTGGTTGTAAATTTGGAATATTTTTGTTTTTAGCTGCAAATATTACGTAGTGTGTTTTGTCGATATTAAGTGTTAATAAATTACATTGAAACCAGATATTAAGTATGTTTAGGTCGTCTTGTGCATCCTGTACTATTGATTCTAATTTATGACCAAAATAGAATAAGCTAGTGTCATCGGCATACAGTGATAATTCTCCTTTCAGGTCAAGTTTACTAATACCATTAATATATATTAGAAATAATATTGACCCAAGAATGGACCCTTGGGGGACTCCGTAAGTTATTGATTGCGGGCAACTTTGGTATTCTTTAGTCTTGACTATTTGGTAACGATTTTTTAGGTATGATTCAAAAATATTGTAAGCAGTTCCTGATATGCCGATGTCCTTTAGTTTGCATAATAGTATTTCGTGACTAACTGTATCAAAGGCTTTTTTTAAGTCTACAAATATGCCAAGAACAATTTTTTTTTCATCAATATTATTTTTTATTTTAGATACTAAGTCTACAGTTGCAGATAGAGAGTTAGATTTAGGTCTAAAGCCGTATTGTTTCGAATAAATAAAGTTAATAGAATTTAAGTATGCCTCAAGACGATTGTATACAATTCGTTCAAATATTTTGGACATTACAGGAAGCACAGATATAGGACGATAGTTGTTAGGATCACATCTATTACCTGATTTATATATAGGAGTAACCTTAGCAATTTTGAAACTTGCGGGAAATTGACCTCGCTTCAGGGAAGCGTTTATACATCGGGTAAGCTCATCAACTATCGAATGTTTTATGCATTTTATTGATTTAGTATTTATGTTATCAATGCCTGAACTAGAATGTGAGTCCAACTTACTGATAATTTTGCTTATTTCATCAGTTGTAGCTAATTTTAGTGTTTTTAAACCTAAGTTACTTTGATTAGCATCAACTTGTGCAGCCGTGTAGATTTTGTCTTTATGATACTTTAGAGGTATTGCCTGAGCAAGTTTTAATCCAATATTTGAAAAAAATTCATTGAAATATTCGCAGATATCCTTTTCGTCAGTTATTATACTATCGCCTTTTTGTAATTTAACTGGGATCACACTTTCCTTTACCCTATTGTGAGTTAGGTTATCTATTAGCTTCCACATTTTTCTTGGCCTGTTTTTGCTTTGGAAGAAGTGTTTAAAATAATACTCCTTTTTCATTCTTTGTATATCTTCCGTGACCATATTTCTCTGTTTTATAAAGTCTTTTTCTATATCTATATTTTGTGGATTTCTTTTGTATTTATGCCAAAGAACATTCTTTTTATTTATTTCATGTAATATTGTTTTATTTATCCAGTCTTGTCTTGGTGGGTTCAAAATTTTAACTTTTTTTATCTTACACATTTCTAGGCTTTTTAATAATTTATTTTCAAATACAACGTAATCATCATTATCCTTATCTACTTCCACCTCGGTTATAATTTTACTGAGTTTCGCGTAATCTAGGGCTTCATATTCTATTTTCTGTTTATATTTTGGTTGATACTTTTTCACTTCGAAGTAGATCTGTTTATGGTCCGATATTGAGGATTCTATAATAGCTAAATGGAATTGGTTATCTTTTATATTTGTTAAAACGTGGTCTAATAAACTCCTTTTGTTGTTTATTTCCCGGGTGCAGAAATTTGGGTGGATCTTATTAACAATGGTGTATCCATTTTCTTTTAATGTGTTTTTATAATATTCTATCGGGTTATCGGAATTCAATAAATCAAAGTTAAAATCTCCAAAGACTAATGCTCTTTTTCTTTGGTTCAGCTGAGCCGAGAAGGTGTCTAAGAAATGTTGAACATTGGTTCGACCAGGTTTATACACAACACCAATTTCTAAAGAGAATTTTGCCAAAAATATCCATAGGAAGTGATTGTCATCTTGGGAGAATTCTTCAATCAAATTATGTTTTATACTGTTATTGACAAAAATCGAGACACCACCACCAATCGTAGTTTGCCTGAAATGGTAATAGTGCTTGAAGCCTGGTATATCTTGCCATTCGTTTACTATTCATTACCTATATCGAACGAAATATTCGTAAAACGACTAACGATTCGAACGAGCTTAATAATAATACGTTTTCATACAGTGATATTTCCCATTTCATATTGCAATGATGTTAATTAGAATTGTATCTCAAAAGTTTCTATATTTTATCTCAAAGGGTATACCGGGAAATGCAGGGCTACCCGGGTCTCCTGGAAAAGATGGAGAGCCAGGTGTGTCAGGTCCAGCCGGACCCCCTGGACAAGCAGGACCGAGGGGAGAACGAGGTTTTACTGGTGAGAGAGGTCTGCCAGGACTCTCCGGAACGCCGGGTGAAAAGGGCGAAACAGGCGCCCAAGGTCTTGATGGACCACCGGTAAGTTATTTTCATTTAGTAAAATTAACAGGCAGGTTAAACCTTTGTGTTTGCCGGTTTCAGCTGGAGAAATACAATAATTTTGATTTCAATAAGCTATTATCATCTGGTGTCGATATTCAATTTAGTTGTGTATTGTATAGGGCCCTGAAGGTCCACGAGGAGTTAAAGGTCACCCAGGTCCATTGGGTGCTATGGGAATGCCTGGGCCTCGCGGGTTAACGGGCATGTCTGGCGAGAAAGGAGAAAGAGGTTCAGCTGGACCCCAAGGACCTGATGGACCACCAGGTATTTTTGTGTGATAAATGATTATGATTTATACTATAGCTACTTCAAAGGAGAATAAAATTTACAGTATCCTAACTTTGGTAAATGCACCTTCACTTTGGAAGGAATGAAACGTACCCCCAACATATTCCTATAATGTGGATAGGTAAGGTATTCCAGAATTCGCTAGGCATGTTTAATTTTTATTATAACGATTCAAATAGTACACTAAAGAAATAATAGTTATGGCGTATATAAACTATGTTTCACTTAATTTAATTAAGTTAATTTCTCTAGGTCGTCAGGGAGAGCAAGGACCTCAAGGTCCTGTTGGCCCAACTGGACCACCTGGCGAACCGGCTGAAAGAGGCGAACCTGGTGTGCCTGGTATACCCGGTGAACCAGGAGCACCTGGTTCAACAGGAGAGCGCGGTCAATCCGGGATACAAGGGACGCCCGGTCTCCCTGGCCCTCCGGGATTAACTGGCATGCCAGGTTTGAAAGGTGATAGAGGTTATGCCGGGGCTAAAGGACAGCAAGGCATTCCTGGAAACACAGGTAATTTTGAGTTGTTATTTGGTGATGTTAGAAGATGAGTTATTAAAAAAAAGCCTTCAACTTCAAAAGTCATTATGATATCTTTTAATTATATATGGGATGTCAATAGATAAGACTTTATTTTATTTATTGCAGGCATACCTGGAGAGCCAGGGCAGCGTGGTTTACCAGGACAAATAGGAGCTAAAGGTGCTCGTGGCGAACAAGGACTTAAAGGAGATATAGGGCATGCTGGACTGCCGGGCAGGCCTGGAGACTTGGGACCACCAGTAAGTATGAACTTGCAAGCCCTTGGCAAGTATCTCTTTTTGTAATTAATTATCTACCTGTTTAAATATTGAAAAAAAATGGTTTTAATTCTAAATTACTATTTTACTAAGTGGTTCGCATAATTGAAAATACATATTACTGTTTCTTAAATTACGTGTGTAATGAATACCCGCAAGTAACACAAATATCGAATAACATCATATTGCTGTTGTTTCAAGGGACCTCAAGGCAGTTTGGGTCCGGCTGGATTACCTGGAATCCCAGGCTCTAAAGGTTCCACGGGCGATACAGGAAGACCAGGACCTACTGGACCTCAAGGAATGACTGGACCTCAAGGACTCGAAGGACCCAAGGGCGAGAGAGGCAGTGAGGGAGAAACTGGACCACAAGGACAGCCTGGTCCTCCGGGAGCATCTGGAGAGCGAGGACCAAGTGGTATACCAGGATTAATCGGTGCACCTGGTGCACAAGGATTGAGAGGCGTTCAGGTAAGGAACATATCACATATCTTAAATTTATCCTCCGCTACGTATAACTACGCTACGTTAAAAGCTCTGATGATTTTTCTTAAAGTACTGGCATAATTCTTATTCTTTTTGTAGAAACTGGGTGAAAGAGAACTGTAAACATTAATTCTAAAATGCAGTACATCCAAAAAAAGTTTTCACTTTCTATCTGACAAATACTCCATTTTTGATAGATTTAACCAATGGTTCCCATTATAAATAATACAATAGTCGTTAGTTATACTCTTATTTTTCTATCCTGTAGCTCTGCTTAATAACTTGTCAATAAAAACGTCATATGAATTTCAACAAAGCATGATGGTCCCCAATAGATTGGATAGCATTTTTAGTCTTCTATTAAGATCAATTGTATCTTGAACGAGGAAATTCACACAGGGTGAAAGCGGTAGTCCAGGAAAACCAGGGGCAGATGGTGCTCCTGGACCCATAGGACCTCCAGGATCTCAAGGATTACCTGGGTTAATGGGTGAACCAGGGCCAGAGGGTCGCCCAGGAAAACTTGGACAGCCTGGTATTCCGGGTAGACCTGGAGATAAGGGTCCGATTGGACAACCGGGTCAATCCGGACCTATAGGACCACCGGGATTACAGGTTAGTACTCGTAATTTTTTATATATTTATTTTTACACCTAAACCATACTGTAATAATGCAGTATTTATAACGAATTATAATATTTCAAGGGACTTCCTGGATCATCAGGCCCTCCTGGACCTGCCGGAGAAAGAGGTCCAAGAGGGGAATCTGGACCTCCAGGCGTTGAAGGACCGCAAGGTCCCACAGGAAAGCAAGGCCCACCTGGAATGGATGGTGTAAAGGGAGAACGAGGGGAAACTGGAACTGATGGGGCGAAAGGTCATGCAGGTCTACCCGGCTTACCAGGCATGCTTGGTGCCCCCGGCAGGGTTGGGGAAAGAGGTCTACCAGGAACGCCAGGACCACCGGGAAAAGATGGCGATGCGGGACCTCGAGGTAGAATAGTATTGTTGTTACATTTTGAAACTATAGATTTGGCTCAAGACAAGAAACAAAAGAAACCTTGTACAATACCAAAAATTTGTAATATTTTATCATAGGAAGATAAAACATCACATCACGATAAAATTCAAATAATTGATCAAAGTAAATGCTAATGCTCTAGTATCTAAAAGTTAAGTATGCAGAATTGAAGATCAAGAAGACGATAGTCGCCATTTTGAAAATTCTATTGTTTTATTTTTAGTCTTAATATAGAGTGAGAGTTAATATAAAATTCCGAATTAATTTCTAATTTTGTATTATAATATAGTAATCATCACAAATTGTATATTTTTTAACATGGATCTTATTACTTTTATAGTAAATCAAAATTGACAATAAAACAATCAATCATCAATCCAAGTCTTAAAGACCACCAGCACAAATCATTTGATAAACCCTCTAATAAGATTTATGATATATAACAGTTAATATATGTCACAGGTCCGCCTGGTCGTGACGGCAGTGTTGGTCCGCAAGGCCCCATAGGTCCACCCGGCGGCCGTGGGTCTCCAGGTGAAGCAGGACGCCATGGTGCTCCAGGCCCGGCTGGTCCACCCGGACCACCCGGTCCAACCGGAGAAAGCCTAGCTTACGACGCCGCTGCAATTGCTGCTATGCTTCAACAGGGTAAGAACGTTGTAACACAAGTTATTGCAAAGCTCAGGTATTCGCTTTCCCTTGGTTTAATGTTGACTCGAATTTTGTTCTGAGGAAGACGATCTGTATTATTTTCTGCCTGTATTTTACCTTATCTCAGTGCCTAAAGAACGTAGTTTCAAAATGGAGAATTATGCCCTATGGTTCCAAAATCGAACCGTTAGCTACATTAAAAATTCAGCAGTTCACTGAGTGGGTGATAAAAAGAGCTATGATATTATGTGCTCGAAAGTCTATGAGTGATTAAATTAGAAAAGAGGAAATCCGTACTCAGGTGGCAACGACCACACAGGTCACAGGCAACTGCAGAAGCAGTTTCTGTTTGCCTAAGTTTGGGCATGCAATCCGACCATGAACTATATGAATAATGCATCTAATAGTCTAGCCAAATCTACGTTCAGTCTGAGACTGCATTACATACGTGACTCATGATAGCACCTACCCCACTATCACAAATTAAAACTCGCACCTTAACACGTTATTTTTTCTTCTACAGGTACAATTAAAGGCCCAGACCCCTTAGGAGATGATCCAAACGTTATGCTTCCAAGATTCTTCAAAGAAGATATGTCAGCAGCTGAAAGAAAGAGCATTGTAATGAAAGCTTACGAGCGTCTTAAAGTTTCACTTAATAAATTTTTGAAACCCGACGGTTCAAAAGAAGCACCAGCGAAAACCTGCGGTGATATTATTTACCACCACCCTAAATTCGAAAGCGGTATGTTTAATTTATATTTTTCGATATTTAAATTTAAAAAAGTTTTTGTAAGAAAAATGCTTTATTGATATTACTAATTTATTATGCATTATACATTGAAGAAAAATATTTCCATAGAAAATACCTGTGATATATCAGTAAATTGCCAATTTGTATTGGAGAAACATTTATTAACTGGATTGATAAATAAATTCAGGTCAATACTGGATTGATCCTAATGGTGGTGATATAAACGATGCGATATTAGTGCATTGTGATATGCCATCTGGCGCAAGCTGCGTGTTCCCTAAGCCAATGATGTCAGAGGATCTCACGCACACCGGAAAAAACGAAGCATGGCTTAGTGAAGTTGAAAAAGGATTTACGGTAAATGTTATTAAGTTTTAATATGCTAGTGAATGATTTTATAACTTCAGAACTGAATTTTATTTAGGTGTTTGATGTTTCTATAAATTTTAAACAGTATTAATGAGGTTATTTGATGTTCTTCTACGTTCTGATCTTAATTCGTATTGTTTGTATTTCTATAAGTTCTATAATGTATATTTGAGAATTCTAAGAGTTCTGTATAGCACCGTGTATGTTTTTAAAAGTTCTAATCTAATTTATTTCTTTGTTGTCAATATCTTTTACTTTCCTTGAAGATTTCATCTTTTCCTAGCAATTTTCGTGTTATTTATTTGGTTTCGATACAATTATAATAAAGGTAACATTTTTTTGCTAATCCCACATTGAAACTGTTTCGTTTCCTTAATTCATGTACTAAATCGAAAAAAGTAAGTTCTAAGTACTAAGTTATCCAAGGCATTTTTTTCATTCTTGTAATATAGAGCTTAATGTAAAGTCAATGTAATTATTAATTTCAAGCAAAACTCAAACAAAGTACGTTTTAAATAACACAAAGTAGTCAAGTAACTAGACATTGACCTAGTGTTTTCATTACAGATTTCCTACAAGGCCGACCACAGCCAACTAACTTACCTCCAACTGTTGTCCATGAAGGCTGTCCAGAATGTGACCCTGCATTGTCGCAATACGGTTGGCTACTACGACCCCGCTACCAAGAATTACAAACACGGCGTCAAGTTGCTTGCTTTCAATGATGCCGAGATTTTACCTAAAGCTAACAATAGGCTACGATATAAGGCATTATTAGACGAATGTCAGGTGAGATTATTACATTTTAAATTATTTTAACAAACTTGCTTAGCGCAGCTTGTGAAATTTATTTAAAAAGAAATATACTACAGCTCCTTTATCTATGATATAACTTTTGTTTAAAAACAGTTGTATTTGTTTTTCTATTTTTTCTCTACTAATAAACACAAATTAAAATAATTTTAATTATACTACATTTATTTATTATACGAAGGAGAGACTACTAAGTACATTATTGTGAAAAGAGTATTTTGAAATATTGTCATTTGGAAACAGCAATCTCCAACCGGAATCAATTAAGTTTATTAATGTTTACTAATTTTATAAATGCGAAAATATATCTGCCTTTCTTTCTTGCTATCTCTTATTAGCGCTAATCCGCTGGAGCAATATGCATGAAACTACGAGTAGATACAATTGAAGCTATCGAGTAAACATATGGCATAAAAATCGCATTTTTCCTTCGAAAAAAGGAAAAACATTAAAGTAGATAATTGTGGGTATATAAAGTCACTTAAGTCGACAAGTACGCAGTTGCAGGTACTATTAGGTTAAAATAATACAATAGCTTTCATTTATAATAAGAATAATTTTCATTGATTTTTTAGTACAAGAAGCAAGAGTGGGCGAAAACTATAGTCCAATATGAAACAGACAAGCCAGGTCGACTTCCGCTGTTAGATGTGGCTGTAAGGGATGTCGGAAGACCTCAACAGATGTTCAGGATCGAGTTAGGACTTGCCTGTTTTAACTAAAATCTCTACATGACCAAGGAATATGATGAAAGGTGCATATAAAACTTTTATATAAAAAACAGCTGAATCTTGTTAAAATTCACGTCTACGTCTCTTTTTTTTCAACTGATGTAGATCCAAATTATTTCCAGGTTACACTATATTCCTGAACCCAGTGGTGTTTGGCGACCTTTTTAGGTCGTCTATCAACAATTCGTTTACCAGAGTGATGTCTCCAAAACAACATTTTTACCATAAGACGATGAGCGGGATTAATTATTTTTGTTCTTCTGCTGATTTCCTCATTATGCACCCAAGACATTTTTTTTAAAATTTTTAATAATTTACTTTGAGTAATGGCATTGGAAAATTATTATTGGAATAGTGCTCCTATCGGAAAAAATAATATAGAAATTAATTAATAGCTCTTTTTGAAAACCAATTTTTTAAACCCATTTTGAAATAAATTCACTATATGGTTCATAAAATAATGGTTAATATATTTTGTCATTACTCTGCTCATGGTCCTTTACACGATTGGATGGGTTCAATCTACGCACAAAATATTAGAATCCTATTCAATACGAACCATTAATGTGGTCATAAACAGCGTTTTATGTGCTAAAACTTTCTAACCTTATTATGTTCACTGCGGTCGGACTCAGTAAAAGCTCGGTTAAGTTATCGATTTGCTTCCCATTTTCGTTGTTCGTAGACATATTATATAATTTTATTATTGTTACCAAATGCATATTTACTATTTTTAGTGATATTTTTATATAATTTACTATTTTAGTGATAAAATTACTTACAAGACCACCAGAGATGGCATTTTTAATTTAGGAAACGTATGATAGTTAGAAATTAATTAAAATGAACTTACGTCTTTGTTACTTTCTTAATATTATAGTAATGTATTGTCTTATATAAGTTTAAAATACTTATTAATCAATTATAATACATTTGCATATGTAAGCTTAAAATACCTATTAATTTTGTAATCAATTAAATTAGGGCGTAAATAAAAATCGTGTTCATTATATTAAATTTTGTAATACTACATAAATTTATAAGTAAACTAATGTATGTTCGTAGTAATTAGTTAAGTCTGTATAAATTGATTTAAGTCGTCACAACATTAATTTAGTATACAAAGATCCTAAAAGGCTGTGTACATAATTGTAAATTTTCTTTACATATATTTTTAGAATAAATTAAGTAATACCTCGCGAAATCGAATCTATGATACTCTTTAATAGTAAGACTCATAATACTCTAATTTATAAGTAAATATAAAATAAAACATTGCAATATATAGTTGTTTGTTTTATTACTATAAAATATGAAAGAAAGGTTTGTCGAGAAAAATCATTTATGTCAAGGCAGTAAAGAAATATTTACCTCTTAAAAGAGATTAAACCTAAACGATTTTGAGTAAATAAAGATTTAAGATCTTGTATACTAAAATATAACATCATAATAAGTACATTTTTATATTATACTTAAATAAGATTTGGTTTTCCATTACTCACATGAACTGTCTATACTATATTTTTAGGTATTTTAAGTAACTGTAACACTTTGCAATACAATTTCGATTTGGTTTTAGAAGATAACTAACGAACTAACTACTCACAGATCTTTGAGGCGATCTCAGATTTTAAAAAAAATGGAGAGCGAGCGAAACTAAATCTATTTATTCGGTAATATAAACCCGGTTTCATATCCTTATTGCACAAAAAACGTCATTAGTTATAGTCATCAGTAATCAGGCGTATTCGATGTTTTTTTGAGACATATATAAAGCTGTGGCTGAGCTGGTGCTTGCCTTGTCTGTAAATCCAATCCACTCCCGTCGAAAGGGATGTAGACGGTTAGTCAGATGCATTTAGTGTTACCGTGACACTACCACCAGCAATGAGGTGAAACACAATATCACCCCGAGTGACTCCAGCGTGATTATATTCTGGATCAATTTTTTGGTCTATGGTTATATACCCATACCAAGTTTCAGTGCAAGATATGATAATCACATTATGATGGTACGACATTACGACACTTTAAATAGTTTAAAATTCTTGACTTTGTTTTTAAGCTCATGATAGTATGTTAAATGAATAATTACGACAAATTAAATACTTTAGTTTCTCGCGGTTGTTTGACTCGTCCGCTAGTCTCCATTTTACTATATTGTTAATCTTGAAGTTTTAGTAATGAAAGATGTCTAACAGAATTTAGTCGTGGCAGGAAGATTTCCTTGTACAAGACACGAAGGGTGGCACATCGCAGGAGCAATACGTGCACTTCTCGTCCACTAAAACCTCGTCACCCACGCTGAGGGTCATGTTTCCGAATGAGCACTGCGAGTTAATACTTCGGAGGTTGAGACCACGGACCACTTTTGTTTTGTCTGACTCTGTGGAACAAAACACCTTGATTATAGGAAGTATTAAGCGAACACATAGTTTCAAAGGACAATGGCAAAGAAAATATAGTTCATAAGGTAAGTAGGCAAAAAAAACTTCGCTTGATATTGCTAGCTTCCAGCGGCACTATACGGCATTATAAGTCCCTTGAGGAGATTTACCACAATTGGTACATTCTACTATTTGAAACATTCTGTCAATACAGAATGTTTCAAATAGTAGAAACAAACTTTTCCGTGTTTTCCACCAGTCATTCCCTGATAGTCGAAGCTAGCGGTCTTCACTTAAAGTAAGTTGGTTCAAAGTAGATGAATCTTCAAAATGTATGTATTATTGTTATCTGGCTCTTCTTGGTAGGAACAGCTTTCCGAACCAGCAGTAGAGTTGACGATTCAAAAGCACTTGTTTAAAAGTTTATTTGAATAAAGAATATTTTGAATTTGAATTTCAATTTGAATTTACAATTGCATGGCAAGAAAGATCCACTGATCACTTGAAGGAAAAAATTGTAATGAAACTTCTTATTAATATGTCTTACTTAATGTTTCTAAAAATTTCTAAAAATATGAAGGCAAGTGGATTTATCCACATCCCTTTTTCTAGCGAGAGTACAGGTCTTTAACGTTTTTACTTTTTAAAATTGGGATTTTAAAGGTTGTTATTATTCTAGTATAAACTTCCAAGCAGTAATTCGCTCGGTATTGAAGAATCAACCGAAACCATAAATTAAATAAAATTTCTAGTAGTTTGGTTAGTTTTAACAAATTCAAAAAGTTTATATCCCAGGCAAGAAACTATTTAAGCAACACAGGATTGGAAAGTAGCAGCAGTATATAGATTGGAAAACCCTTTATCAGAAATCCTTAAGTCCAGCAGTCCAAGTTTTCAAAATTAAAAAAGAATAGAGAAATTAATAAAACTTACGACACTCAAATGAAATAGGACAACTCTTCATATTCCCGACAAAAACAGGGGCACAGTTTTCGAATATCATGTCCTGATAGTGGATCTCTAAGCCACAGTTGATGTCCCTGCAACTGGACGGGTCGTCGTATAGTCCTGTCCACTGGGCCGTGCAAATGCATGTCTTCCTTGTATTGACTGGTTCGAAAGATTGCCCTTCTCTGTATAACTGGCCTTCCACCTCACAGGTCTTCAAACTAGCAATGGCGTCTTTACCTGAAAAATATTTCTATTTTAAAATGACAAAGATGAAAGTTACAATACTTTTCAAGCTTTTTATAAAATCGAAGCATATATCTTTAAGTATTTATGTTATTATTTCATAATCAAATTTTATCGTGTGCTTTTCGGTGACTGTACATATGGTACATATCTCTAGATAAGTCCTGGGATTCATTTGTAACTTGCTGATCCGCATTGGAGTTGTCAAGTCAAATCCAGTATTTCCTCAAGAAGTTGGAGGCTGTTATTTTTTAGTAGGACTTATTTTCTAGTAGGCGCGGACAGGAATCGCGAGTGTAGAGTTTTTTCACCGCGGGTGACAAAAAGGCAACCTTTGCTAGTCGGAGAAGCACCAAAGAAGATGCAGAAGAAGATAATATCACCTCATTGGCCCGTCTGTGCCAATGAGTGTAGTACCAATGACTGTGGTAGTGAACCCGTCTTCAGATCCGCTGGTAGCAGGTTCTACTCTCAAGAGGTACAACATTTTTTATAAACAATTTGTGTAAATCTGGATGTATTTAAGTATGTATTTAAAATTATATATGTATATGTCACCCATAACACGAGTATTAAATTACTTACTTTCGGAGCGGACGACCGTGTGTGTAAGTGACCCACATATTTGTTTATTTATATTTATTCATTCAGCGTCATTCTTACCTTTATAGCTGATATAATTTACATACATAATATAGATTCAATTCTTGGATTTATAACTTTAAAGAATTGTCACATGACGCTTTATAACGATGCCTAAGTAATAAGAAAAATGAAATAGTCGCTCAGGTATAAATGAACATTTATAGAAGATGAATGGTTTCATTATGAAAAATTAGAAATAGTTAGGTTTGGAAGAGTTGAGCTACAGACTTGACCTTTACATTGTATTTTAACAAATGACTTAGGACTGTATTAAAGAATGATCACATCGATCATTAGGAATGTATAAGCGACATCGCTCGTTGCATTCATTAACATGTTTTGAATACGTTTGAAAGTACACAATAGATCATTAAGATTGATCGGTTTTACTTAGATCACGTGTAAAGGAAGTTGGGTATTGTTTCGATAATGTGTGTGGCATACAATGGATTAAAAACTATTGTTATTTTGGCCCATTTGAAAGTTTACAAAATATCTAAAAAACTAATAAAAAAAAAATGGTGTCCTGCCTTTTAATTTTAAATCAGTGAATGCGTCGTTTTAGGAATAATAATTAAAAATACCTCAAAATGCTAAAAATAAAATCATTGACTTAAAATTCCGATCGGTTTGTGCGTGACAATGTAGGTAAAAGACAAAGTAGAGACCGACATAAGCTTGTTGTGGCTTTGTGCCTTGCAAAATGAACGCGACATAAATCGTTTGTGGGTATTGGTATATGATTTTATAATCAATTTAACCTTAACTGATAAAGAAAACCTGTAACACATTTTCCTATATTTGGATTTAACAGTTCTCCGAACTTGTACAACATGACAATGAGAAAATATTACCGCGCGTGTGAGTTATATTTTGAAAACCAATCGTCGAGATTCGAATTTTTCTAACCAGTAGTAGAAATAACGAATCAGAAGCATTTACAAGTTTAATTGCGAATGTATTTTTTTGTAACGTTATAGAGAGAATTTTTAGTACTAAACGAAATTTTTTAATTTTTAGTTCCGTAGACTCTTCGCATTCCTTTTTTTTTCCTATAACGATATAAAATCGACTATGGCCCTATAGAAACATTAGCAACTCTTTATATTGATTGGTGTTCCATGTAAGCCAATTAAGAGTAAAAAGACTAGTAATTTCCTTTAAAATTACTTACCACAAACTGTGCCGGTGCTGCAGCAAGAATCTAATTCGTAGGTGCTTATACATTCTTGCTTAGCATCAGTATTGAAGGTTTCCACGCAATCGACCGCCGCGCAGTCAAACTTCGGACCTCCATACACACTGCAGCTGCACGCTTGGGAACACGGGTTGTTGATGAGGCTTTGTGGAATCGGAGAGCGATCGGGATACGGTGTTCCTCTGAAAAAAAAGGAAAAAAATATGATGTTTCGGATTTTGAGCACTTGAAATTTGTTTTTTTTTATTATAGAGGAGGCATTTTCATTTATTTTACTATACATTTTGGAGTAATAGGGCGTCTGAAAAATTATTGATAATCGAGTGCAATTGATTATAATAATAATAGTGCTGGTTAGGTACCGAAATGGGTAATCGAGGCATGCACGGTATTTTTTAAAAGATATCAAAAAATTAAAATAAAAAAGCAAAATATGGGTGCTGGATCCCAGAGATTTCCACGTCCTTAGTCCGTTCTCCACTGGGCGATTACAACTTTACCAATGACAGCAAAAAAAAAGTGTAAATTCAATTTAAATTTTATTTTTCAATGCCTGAAAAAGGGATAAAACGACATTTTTCAAATAAAACCAACTAGATTGATTTTTCTCCCACAACCCCTACATGCTGAATTTTATGAAAATCGTTGGAGCCGTATCCGAAATTCGGAAATTATACATATGTATGCTAGATTAACTCATTTAAATATTAAAGATATGGCCTTATTATTCGACAAAAATCATTTTAAGAGGTATACGGTATGTGATTTCAATTTTGAGACTTGCAAATATGGCAAGAGTCAATCATGACATCGTAATATTATAATTGAAGGCTGTGGCATTTCCGAACGACCGGTCATGAGGTCAAGCTTGTTTTTGTTATGACAGACGATCGATTTGCAAAAACGGGACGATATCTTGGATACATGAGGCCATGCTGATCCCAAGGTTTTGGTATAACGTCATTTCCACTTTATACTGTCAATATATTACCAGCCTTTTCTTCTTGGAAGGATCTTTGTGCAAAATATGACAAAGAAATCGTAAATTGTCTTTGTTATTTAAACATGATATTTGTTGTTTTTTGGTTGTAAAAGCAGTTTTAACGTTTAATTGTGTTAAATAGATAACGATATAAAAACTATATTTATAACAAATATATCTGACTGACATAAGATACAATTTTTAAAGTAAAGTACAATTTTTCTTCACAGAATAGCTTCACAAAGCCTGATTTTTAGACTGGTAAATATTTAAAAAAACCCATTGAAATAAATTACATGTATAAACATGTTATTTGTATCACTGATTTGATTCTTAGAAAGTAATAAATTAATTTTGCTAACATTATATTATCACTTTTGTACTCGTATTATAGATCTTCGCAAAGTAACGCCTAACTCTATAAGATTTGATTCTTCTGAAAAGTTCAAAACCGCATCAATGTCTGTGTTCTTGGGGGAATATCCTTAATATTTCTATAGACAGTACTCAAATATTCTTGGACATTATTTTAAGAATGATGATAAAGGATCTTAGTTATGAGGGCTTTCAATATTGGAAGCGATATAACGAATGGTTCTTCTGCGAAATGATATTTCTTACCGAGGTGTCGTAAAAGGTGACTAGGATAAGATGACCCACCGTGTGGTATCCGGCTGAGTAGAGTATACCACCCTCATGTCTTACCGAGGTGTCGTAAATACGACTAAAGTAAGTTGACATGAGGCAGGCGGCCGGTCGTAAAATACGTATCCAAATCAAGTGATTGTAACATGTTGTGCCAACACATGTTTGTGCCAACCCCAGTTAGAGTGGGATAAGGGTAGGGGGGTGATGACTTCTGCGAAATGCTAAAAAAGGTACATACCTATAATAGCACATGTCGGCTTTAGGGTGCAGATCTGGACAATTAAAGGCATCGGGACATATAGTTGTGTTGTCAACCTTGGGTAGCGGCGTGCACCCTAATTCCAGATAGAAACCAGCTAGGTTACATTCTCCCGCTATGTCGGCGTACACTGCGCTTAAAGCTGGAAATAAGGTCAAATACATTAAATTAAATTTGTGGTATTCGCGCTTATACTGTTTATTAAATTATTTTTTTTCTATTCCCAAACGAAAAGCGGAAATCCTTTTATCCTACATACAGAATTAACACTAAAATTGTGTATACATTAATCACTAGTAATCCGCACGCGTGGAAAGATTAAAACCATAATAAAGTCTTTTCCATAACCATAGAAATGGTAAAAGTGGGTTAACCTTAAAAGCTAGACGTATGCTATCGCGGACCTTTATTTTAACTTTAAGAGTGGAACAATTTTGTATTACATGATTTTTTAATAACTATCACCGTTTACTCAGCGCATGCAAGGAAAGCTAGAATTTTGCTGTTTTCGTACTTTTTTATTGCTACTCTTCTCCTATTCATCTTAGCATGATGTTATATAGCCTGATTCTTCCTCGATAAATGGACTATCTTACACTAAAATAATTTTTCAAATCGGTCGCGTAGTTTCTAAGATTAGCTTGTTCAAACAATCAAACAAACAAACTCTTCAGCTTTATATATTAGTATAGATTACCAAATTATCCGTTTCCATAGTTTTCCACATATCGCAGTGTACGTGACGATTTTTGAAGAGGAAAGAAAATTAATAAGGATAAGAAAGCAATATTGATAATAAATTTAACGTGGTGAAAAAGTTACCAGGGCGCTGCTCACTTATACCCTAGATACCCTTAATTTCCTACGAAACCATATTACGTTTTATTATCACGCGCTTTTCAGTGATGGAAAACACTTAGAGAACACCTGGTAAACTGCTAAAACGAGCAGCATGGTCTTTCCTTGGAGAGAGAAGGCCAGTGCCCAATAGTCGAATAATAACAGCAGTTATAGAGGGAGAGCCTTATCCCATAATGTACGATCGTTCTTACTATGAGAGAAGCATGCGCTAACAAAACTTTCAGCTTTTATAAAATGACGGTCTGGGGTTCACGGGCTCTTAGGATATTACTTTAACTACTAATATAAACTAAATCATTCTGTACATTTTTATCAATGCCATTCAACGGTTGAGCAATATTGATATCACTTGATTATGAATGAGATAGGAAATCAAACCTTGAGAAAGTATGCTAGCTACTCATATCTTTACCTTATTATACGGGTTATTTGCATTAGCAACATGACTTTTTTCGTTGGTACTTAACATAATTGAAATTTCTGAAGTTGATTTTTTGGATAAACAAGACTATGTTATTGGTTTTTAGTCGATAGTAGATATGTATATGCTCGACCTCACACAAAAGAACTTATGAATCAGATATGTGACTATTAGACGAGTTAAAAGTTCGAGAACGTTAATTTAATTATAATTAAAATTAAATAAAACTGCATTAACAGAACCTCAACTATATCTTAAATGAGTTAATCTTGTTACCTTGTATATATGTATATTTATAACGATTTTCATGAAATTCAGCATGCATGGGAAGGATGGTTTTGGAGGGAAAAATTTCAGGTTTCATTGAATATAAAATGTCGTTTTATCTCTGTTTTCGGGCACTCAAAAAATTCTAAAATTTACGTTGAATAGAAAAGAGAATTTCTGCTCTCAAATGTAAAGTCATGGTAGCTCATTTGGGGAACGGGCGGTCTATAAACGTGGAAGTACCTAGGATCGAGCCTCACCTGTCTGATTAAATTTTTTTTTTCAATTTTCATTTTATTTCAATTTTTATATATTTATAAAAAATTACCGAGCAAGGTTCACGGTCACCCAGTTACTGGATATAAGACGGGTTAAAAAACAAAAGCTGCAGGATCGAAGTCATACAAAATTGTGTGGTGACATTTGTTTTATAGTTGATGTCCATCAGTCAGTGACAGTTCTTTAAAATGAATACATAAAAATTACGCAATCACATGTTATCCA
This sequence comes from Morpho helenor, assembly GCA_029227775.1. Lineage (NCBI taxonomy): Eukaryota > Metazoa > Arthropoda > Insecta > Lepidoptera > Nymphalidae > Morpho > Morpho helenor. The sequence continues at coordinate 14,193,919 of JARGCU010000020.1, read as the reverse complement.
ACATTTATATGATATTGTATGTAATTAGAACCCCTAGTTATTTGGTGTTTTATTTAAACCCATATTATATCAAATAAGTAATTAATTAAATTGTATCGAATAAGTTTATCGGCTTCGAGGACTTATGCCTTCCTTGTCAGTGAACAGGTTATCACCGTAATAAAATTTGATGTATATGTTAATTAAAAAATGGGAAGCTCTCTGAGCCGGTATGAAAGCGTAAATAGTTTTGTGTATATCTGCCATTACCAGTAAGGGAAGGTCGGTAATAGAAATCAGAAGCAGGATTTCCATGGCAAATCTTTTTTGGAATTTTTTATTGTTTTCTTAGTGACGTTGTGTGGAGCATATACAAGCCATATAAACTACGTTCGATTTGATATGATCTTTCTGATATCATCATCTTCCTGCCCTTATCCCACTCTAAGTGCGGCACAACATGTTTTAAACATGTTGTCAGATGATTTGGCTATGTATTTTACGACCGGCCGCCTGCCTGACATCAACTTACCTTTGTAAGAATGAGGGTGGTCTATTCTACTTAACCGGATACCACACGGTGGATCAATTTACCTTAGTCGCCTTTTACGACTCCTCGGTAAGAAATGAGGGTGGTCTATTCTACTCAGCCGGATACCACACGGCGTATATGATCTTTCTGATAGTTCCTGCATAATCGACTATTGAAATTGGCTTAATAAATACACTCTAGTGTGGTAATTAGTATTACTGCCTTTTGCTCCGCGGGGCGCGGGTTCTATTCCTGCTGAGGGTCAAAATTTCATATAATACAATTCGTTGGTATTCGATACTTGGTGTATTTATGTATTTAAAAAAATATATATTTGTATATTTTGTCTGTAACCAATAAAACAAGTTACTTTTTTTGTTGACTGATGACCGTGTGTGTTATTTATATATTTGTTTTATTTATTTAATTATCCTGTGCATAATAAGTAATAATTTGAACATTATTTTAGTCACTTTTTTAATGTTTATCCTATCGTCTTATCGTCAAAACCTTACAGAATCGCACAGCGCGAAATAATGCGGTATCTTTCGATCAAATTCTAGAAAATAGGCTAAAGTCCTTTCAAACTGTCACATTATACGTGACCAGTCAAACGTAACTAACAACGTGTAGCCATTTAAAAAGTCTTGTGATGTTACCTAGACGTTAAACACCAATTTGTTCCACAACGTCTACAAAGACTTGAGGTCATTTTTTATTTGATTCTCGAATCAATCTTCAATCTAGTTTAGGTACTAACAAATCACTTAGCTTCTAAAAAATCTAATTTGGTTTGATGACAATCTATAGAAGGACAACGTCTTATATGCGCTATTCGATAATCGTACGGGGTTTTTAAGTTCGTAAGTTGGACTTTTATCATTGATGTTTATAAAACTAGTCGGAATTATGTTGAAATCCAAAAATATTTTGAGATAATTCGGTGTAAATTTTTTTTACGATCTATAATGCATTAACTATGTTTTGATATATAATTCAGGTTAATCTTAGACATATCATGCACTAGTGACCTATTCCACACTAGTGATAGGTCACGTAATATTATCACATAATTTAAAAAAAATCATTTTTTTGTTCAATTTCATTTGTTTTGTTTAACTGTATCTGCAAAATTCAAAAACTGATGTATGAATTGATTTAATATTTTTACGCACGTTTGTAATTTTACCTATATATGTATGTCAAATGCTATCAAAATGAGCAAAATTTGATCAAGTATAGCTTGTTGTTTATGTGTAACGATTGACGTAATTCTTTGCACACGCATATCAAATTCCCAATCTTGTGGAAACGTGAAATTTAATATCAAATTGCAAAACATAAATATTTTGCCACACTGTACTATTACTTATAAGTGAAGATTGTTTTATGCAGTGTTTTTTATGCATGCTTTTATATGCAGTGTTTTATGCAGTTTTAATCTAATAAAAGCTTCCATTTAAATATCAGATTCTATGTAGTTTATCTTAGCTATCGAATTTTTGTCTTTCAGCTATTAAAATAACTGCATAAAATTGGATGCAGTCAGATACAATGGTCGTATCGTCGCTAAAATAAAATAGTATACTTGCTATTTTATAACTTCAAAATCTAGTCTAGTGTATTACAAGAAAGGAATTCTACATTTGGGTTTCACTCTTGGTAGGATATACATTGTTTATCAATAATCACCCTCATCAAATCATCAGAACCCAATTCAAATTCAAAATTCAAAATTCAAAATATTCTTTATTCAAATAAACTTGTAAACAAGTGCTTTTGAATCGTCAACTCTACTGCTGGTTCGGAAAGCTGTTCCTACCGAGAAGAGCCAGCAAGTAATTCGGCGGTTGCTCTTTTTAAAATATACAATTCTTAATGCTAGTTACATTTAATGTTTCTATCTTGTACAGGGTCGAACAATATTTATATCCACGCATTTTTATCGTCTAAATAATCCTCAACAGTATAGTAGGCTTTCTGTATCAGCCTCTCCTTAATAGTGTTTTTAAACTGCTGTAATGGCAAAGTTAAAAACTGCTGTAATGGCAAGTTTTTAACTGCTGTAATGGCAATAGTTCGATAAATAAAGTAATGTTTAAATAAGATTAAGCAGTGTTAGTTCTCAACGATATTGCCAATATTTAACTTTTAAAATGCAGAAAATAAAGCAATGATGAGCCTATAGATATATCAATGTTCCACAAAAAAAATCATCTTGTCTTATATTTATAAATAAGGGTTATTAAGTACGAGTAGTAAATAAGAAGATCGGGATACCCGCACCCTGCTTAGAATAGTTAGTTTTACTGTAAGTAACGGCCTGTTACTATCCCACTGCTGGGCATAGGCCTCTTCTCTCCGTTTTTTTTTTTTTTTTTGGAGAGAAGGATTGGAGCTAAGACCTACCACGCTGCTCCAATGTGGATTGGTAGGTTACACATATCTCCAGAATTCTCTAGAGATATGCAGGTTTCCTCACGATGTTTTCCTTCACCGAAAAGCGTGTGATAAATTGCAATTATCAATTAGACACATAAGTTTTACTAGAAAACTCATTGGTGCCTGCCCGGGGTTTGAACCCTAGACCTCCTCGAAAGAGGCGCACGGTCATACCGCTGGGCTACCACAGCTTGCCGCTGGGCTACCACAGTTTTACTGTAAAGAATATTAACTTATTTCCGGTATTTAAACTGTTGCTTATTCCAACCGACACGTGATAGTCTTTTAACGATTTTTTTGAAAATTACACCCTGAACCGATATTAAATTCTTCGTTCTTCGCATGTACAATAAGTTAAATGTTAAAACAGAGAACGTAGATTGAACCTTATAATGTTATTTGCCTATCAAGATATCATAAAAATGCAATGCAATGCAAGTAGGCCATATATTACTTACTTTTGAAAACAAAATGAAATCTCGGTATAATAACAATAATTATTCATCATCTTCCTTATCCCACTCTAAGTGGGGCACAACATGCTATAAACATGTTGTCACATGATTTGGCCACGTATTTTACGACCAGCCGCCTGCCTGACATCAACTTAGTCGTATATTACGACAACTCAGTTAGAAAGAGGATGGTCTATTATACTTAAACGGATACCACACGGTGGGTCAACTTACCTTAGTCGCTTTTACGACACCTTGGTAAGAAATGAGGTTGGTCTATTCTAATCAGCCGGATACCACACGGCGTAATAACAATAATAATTGAAAAGTGAAAATCAGTACTCACATAAAATTATCAAATATATCACCGATTTCATGTTGCAATTGTTCATCACTTAAAACGGAAAAGAAAGAAATACATAAACATCCGGTCAGTCACGAAATTGAATTATGAACAGTCACTTTTTATTACAAAACCAATCATTTAATTTTATTTGTTGGAATACGTGTGAACAATGCAGTCATTCGGACGCGATTAAATACATACGCCGCGGTTAGGCTGTTGACGAAGGTTTGACGCATTTTAATCCAACCGACGCCTATAAGAAGCTTATGTTCATTGGGAAAATGTGATTTTGCTTATATCTGTCTAGCAGGAGATTACTTTGTCTCGTTTGCAGTAGTTTTTAATAAAAAGATAAGTTAACGCAAGTTAAACTTTTTTCTTTGGATTCACTAATACTGTTATATTATATATTTTATTTCGACATTCAAGCGTCGGTTTTAATAAATATCTCGTCCCATTACCTACAGGAAAAAAGATATTCATCTACCCAAAATCGGTGCTCTTTCTATATTATGACGCGTGTTTCTATTTTTCTTTTTCGTTGCTTTCTTCTTTGATGAATGTTCGTCTGTTGTGTATTTTGTGTGTCAGTTGTGTTATTGATTGTGGCATGTTTGGTAATCGTGAAGTACGTATTTGGTAAGTTTTGTGTATCTAATCTAATAGTAATGTAACTAATTATAAGTATTATTTATTGAAAAGAGCAACCGCCGAGTTTCTTCCTGGTTCTTCTCGGTAGGAACAGCTTCCCGAACCAGCAGTAGAATTGACGATTCAAAAGTACTTGTTTATAAGTTTATTTGAAAATTTTCAATTTGAATTTGAAGTTGTTCAGTGATCTGAGATCACGTCTAGTTAAAAACCAGTTATGGCTATTTCTTAATCGGACACCCAATACAGCATAATCATAATTCATTAATATGTGACCATTAAAAATAAAAATAAAAAACAGATGACAAATGTATGCAAAATATATTTCCAGACCTTACAATGAAGTTGTTGTTGTATAAATCATATGCAAAGTTAATGTACAATACAACTTAAACTACAATAAATATTTTATGTTATTACAATATATACTCTGATGCAAATGATTTAACTTGTATGAATACTAGAATAAATAATGGGTAATTGCTTCAAGTTGCAATACTCGACATAAATTATATCTACTTAGTCTACTCAAGTTATCCCTGATATTATCCTCAGACTATCTTTTACACTTATGACTTTAGAACAGGACAAGACATTCGTACTCCGATGAGCTTCTCTCTTCGCCATCGAAGGGGTAGTAGCAGACGCCATGGCTCTGCTGTATCTGGAAATGGAAGACATCGATATGAATAATATGCATAGACGCGTTTATACATCAAAAACAAATGTATTGTAATCGCCTTAGCAAATAAACGATTATATTTTTCTACATAGAACTGGAATATTCGATTTTGGCATAATTATTATTTTATTTGTATCCTTAAGAATGACACCGTTATAATAATTATTAACTTTTTGAGAAGAGAAACAATAAATGTTTTGTTGTTTTTTGGTTTATTTGCTTTCATGAATCCTTATTATCTTTTAATACATATTTTCTGTACGATATAATAAGGATATTTTACTTTTAAATTTAAACTATCGTGAGTAGTATTCATAGTTAATGTATAGAAACCGGCTATACTCACTTCTTATTCTACCGCGTTAGCCCGACTAGTTTCGAAGCTAGCTCTTCACACTCGTTCCCGGATGGGTTCGAAACTATTCGGGCTAACCCGATAGAATAAGAAGTGAGTATAGCCGGTTTCTATGCATTAGTACATTACATACATATACACTACATACAATAGTACAGTTTTATACATTAGTAAAATATAGTTATATTTTAAATCCACAAAGCCTTTTAAGATAACTTACGTTATTTTTAACGTTGATTATATTTCAGGGAAATGGACTCAAGTTCTCGTGCTTTATATTCTATGCGTAAAATTTTTTTGAGATCAAGGAGAGCCAAACCTACATTAAAAGTGTCTAATGTGCGTTGTTGATGTCTAAAGTATACGCTATGAATTGGTCTTCCATGTACTAAGATATAAAGGCGAATAATGTAGATATGTTCACTAACATTCAACGAAAAAGACTTTCATTTGCTGCCTTTGGATAGTTACTGGTGTCTAATTAAATTTTGGTCAAATTGAATTGGATAAAGTTGGGACTCTACCTTTCCTGGTGTGGTGCAGCCATCGTGCGTGACTCTACCGAAGTAGAGCTTCTCGCCATCGCCCGTTACACCGGCCTCAACCGCGCCAGGGGGCACGTTGCCGCCAGTGGAGAATTGCCATGAGAACATTGCTGGCACCAACACCTAAAATAAATTGCATCAATACTTTATCTAATACCGCATGCTCACTGAGTGAATCCTTGCGATTATATAGACAAACAAATTTATCACAAATCCTGGTGAAAAAGCTGAATTATTTAGAATCCAATTCATTTTCAAGGTGATTTATAAATAAATATATGGGACACTTACACACACGGTCGTCCGTCCCCAAAGTAAGTAATTTAATACTTGCGTTATGGTAGACAGACAACAGGTGAATATATAATTATATATTTTTTAAATATATACTTAAATACAAATGTATAATTATCTACCATACGTATCAGGTATGAGAACGAATAGTACACTCTACATTTAGCATTAAATACATTCAATAATTGCATTTACCTCGAACTGGTCCTTAAGAATTTCTTCCCCTCCCCAACAGACATAGCACGAATTTTTGGTCGGGATAACTTTTGCTGGGAGAATGTCGTTCTCATGATGAGCTCTGCCTGCGTAGATCTCGTCACCATCTGCATCTGTACCAACACGTAGCGCCCCCATGGGGATGCTCCTCTGGCTTAAACAAGCTGGGACCCAACGGTATGTACCTGAAAATATAAACATTATTATGCCAGTTTCTCTGATGCCAATTATATATAATCCAAAGTCAAGGGTTAATTGAATCATTTTAATTAATAAATTCCTTAATGATATGAAATAATATTCACATTTATGTTTAGTTTATGTAGGCATTTTCTTCCTTTTGATATAAAAGTTTAGAAAAAGTATTTCTGTTATAGTTTTATATTAATTATTTTTAAATTTTTTCGTATAGTTTATCAATATTTAATATTATAGCATGTTCTTATATAAACTTTTGCGTCTTTCTATGATCATTTTATTGAGACGAGAAAATGAAAACAGCAGCAAGTTAGTTTAAGTTAGAAGCCGTAAAGCAGGACAGTATTTTTGACAAATAATGAATAAACAATAAAAATGAAAATACTAATAAAAACAATAAAATCACACTTGTTAATTATACATTAATCATTATTGTGTAGCATGAAAGGTGGCCTAAACATTGCTTTTAAAATCACTTATCTACGATTAATTCCTTTGATTTTAACTTTGAAAAAATATAAGGCATTTGCTATAAAAATAACGTTGTTTATCAAAAAATAATGTCGATAACGTCTTGGCCCTATCGTTGTTTATCGGACATTTCATCATTTGTATTAAAGTGGATTTTATCTTCTGATAGCGTAAGGTATTAAACATGAAACAAAGCAGCGTTATGTTGACAAAGTATATAATTTTTCACAACACAAAAAGCAATGGCCAAAACTCTGTATGGTTTATTTTATTTTAATAAAATCAAAAATTATAATTCTGGTAACGTCTTATTTGCGTTTATCGAAGCAACTTGGGATCAGGAGAAAGAGGAAAGATAGGAGATGAGGAACCATAGAGAGGATTGGCCCAGCATCTGCTGACGGTGATTACGAGCTTGCAGAGATAACACCTTTATACCTATATAGTTATTACTAAAATTCATACAGTACTGCAAAAAAATATCCAACAAGAAATCAGATTATCCATAGCGACTACTTTGATAAAACAATTAAAGAATTTACCAATAGATAAGATATGTATTTGGTGATTTAATGTATAATAATGACAATTTTGTGTTTTCATAAAAGCAAAGAATGATTCAAGCGATGGTCATCAATATAATATATAATAGAACTTTACTGATGTTATATGGCTTGCTGTTAATCAAATTATTTTAAAGTAAAGGTGTCATCTCCACATTATCTCGATTCACATGTATTCTACGATCTAACAATCGCGTAATCTTCTGACAAGTTTTAAGAATTTCACCTAAATACGGCGGTAAGAATTTATCAGGTTTCTTAGCGAAGATTGCGTGATTGTTTTAGTCACTGAAACCCGGGTTAACTTACTCCAAGGCAACTCGACTGTCTCTCCAGGTAACTCAGGTTCCTCTGATGGATGTTCAACTACTTGGACCGAATCAGGGGGAGTGGGGAAATGTGGCGGATGGTGATGAGGTGGATATATGTACGCGGGATGAACTGGATAGAAAACAACTCCTGGTCCATAAGGGTATGAGTGGGCTGGGTGACCGGGGACACCAGATCCGGGTGGTCCGGGAGGATAGCCGTGACGCGGTGGCATGCCGCCCCAACCGTAATATTTATCTGCGTAAAAAATTTAATCTTGCTCTGAATTGCACTTTGAATGTTTCACTATTTAATATTTAATGTTTTGTAAGAGACATTTGTGAACTTTGCTGTGATCAAACCAGCAATGAGGGGATTGGTTGACATAGAATGATTGTCATAGCATATCGTAAGTCTAAGTGTAATTGGCGTTGGGCGGGACACTCGGATGTCGGACCTATTGACAATTTCGACTTCAATTTGTCAGAATAGCGATCCAGCACTGGAACGCCGCGTGGTAGACGAATAACCTTAAAAAATTCTAAGGACCGCTGAATGAAAGCAACAGAAGATTGTGTTTCCAAAAAACCCTTCACATAACTTGACTATTCTCAAAGAGGCCTATGACACAACTTGATACGTTTCTCAAAGAGACCCATGTCATAACATGACTATTTTCTCAAAGAGGCCTAAGACACAATATGATATGTTTCTCAAAGAGACCCGTGACGCAACACGACACGTTTCTCAAAGAGACCTTTGGCAAAACAGAACTATTTGCTCAAAGAGACCTATGACACAACATGACATGTTTCTTAAAGAGACCTATGACATAACGTGACTATTTTCTCAAAGAGACCTTTGACACAACATGATATCTTTCTCGAAGAGACCTATGACATACAGTCGTATTTTTGTCATATGCCCAAAGCGAATGAGCAATCAAATGCATCGTTTGAAAAAATATTTATTTTAAATTCGGACGTTACATAGTTATCGAAAATCATATTATCATACCCGCCCCTACACATATTTGATAAATAATCATATCAATCGACAAATTTATTGGAAACGAAAGATATAAAAATGTAAGCAGTGATTCACTTTTTAGTCATGAGTTAATTTAACTTGTCTTGTGTTACATGATAAGGAATAATCAAAATTTATCCATGGACAAACACAATACTGTTATTCGTTTACTCATGTAATTTATCAAATATTCGATATGGGAATTATGTTTTTTGCCAAACATTATCTGAGTAGTAAACTAGGTTTCGCCCGCGCCTTCGTATGAGTGAATTATACTACCGTGCTGTCTCTAGTTCTTCATCTATCTCTGTACTAAAAAAATCTACCTTTTGGTCTGTTTTGATGTAAAAGACAAACTAACAAACAGAAACAGTTACATGAAGTACTGAGATAAAGAGTTTATCATTTTCCAGCCCTTAAAGACCACTACTAAATCATATCGTTGAAAAAAGGATAAACAAAATAAAACATTTACAATATGTCGCTCATCGCTTCGATAATGGCACAACTCAAAAAATCATGTTTTAAGATAAAAAAGTTCAAAGTTTTAATTGCTAAGGAAAATGCATAAAAAAATATTGCAGTTCGCTTAAAGGAACTGCCTAATATAGAATTATGAGTTTTGCCGGTTTTGCTACTGAGAAGAATATGTATTTTAACATTTACGCCCTATAGGTAATTCAAATTGCTTCTTGAGTTGTGTCACTATTGCAGCCCATGAGCGATTTGTTTGGTTTGGTTAATACAAACAGATTGTGCATTAGTATGATGATGTTACAATTACGTCGCCCATTGTGACCAGTTAATTTATTACTGTATATGATGCTGGTAGTTATGATATGGTCTGTTTACTAATTCTGTTTATAGAAGGTTGGAAATCATAAAGAACACTATATTCAGCTTTAAATAGTTTTTTTTTACCGCTACTTACTCTTATATGTAAATAATTTATCATTACTCTTGTATTTAAATTCATCATCGTCATTCTCTTACCCTTATTCCACTCTAAGTGGGGTCGGCACTATATGTCTTCACCATTCTTTTCATCATTCACTAACTCAGGTGCTAGTGCTATTCTTTACACATTCCATACTTCTTTTTTTTTGGCCTTCTTCTAGTCATATATCTATCCACATTCATATTCGAAATTCTTTTGGTCACATGATTTTTATTTCTTATAACATCATTGTACCAAATTTATCTGTATTTAAATCCATATGTATTGTATTTCTATCCGTCATTATCTAATCCTAATCCCACTCTAAGTGGGGTCGGCACAATGTCTTCTTCCATTTTCCTCTATCATTCGTCAACTCTGGTGCCAGTACTTTAACATGCATATCATTTTTCACACAATCCATCCATCTTTTATTCGGCCTCCCCCTAGTCATACATCCATCCACATTCATATTTAAAACTCTTTTGGTCACATGATAAATTTGGTCACATATTGTATTTCTATCCGCATGTGCTGATAAAGATAGTTAACAATTTTGTAATTGTTCCACAATATTCAGTTATTCATACATTTATAAATCGATTAAGTGATCAATCATCATTAAGTGATCATCTGTCAAATGACATTGAAGCGCTCGGACGTGTTAAGTGTTACTTATTATTTATTACATCTAATTAACTTGCTTAATCGTTCTGTGGTGGTGTTAAGAAGTACAATTATTTACTGAGCAGTTATGTATGGTGAGAATATTGCAAATATTTACCACAATTGAACGAGAAAGATGACTAAATAAGTTTGACTCGCGGGCGGTGGATTATTACTTAGCTCGGTCAAACTGAGCGGCACGGTATTGTTTACAACTGCATTCTTGGTTATCGCTTCGCGCGCACTTCTCTCAGAGTGACGGGCTCTTAATATCATACCCACATTGATAAATTATACAATTTATTATACGAAAGGATGTCACAAAAAAATTTGAATAGTTGCGTAACCTGTAGCCAACATTTGAATACTAGGGAAGCGATGATATGCAGTCTATGTCAAGGGGCTTACCATTTTATGTGCCTGGATATTACCAAATTAATATTTAGCAGATACACTCAGGAATTTAAGGATAAGTGGAGATGTCCTAGTTGTAAAAATTTGAAAAGGACAGACGTGACTTATTGTACACCTGTCCGTGATAAACAACGCACTGTGTGTATGCAAGACCTAGACTTTAAATTTGAATCTATGCAATCACAGTTGATGGACAGCTTGAAAAGTCATATATCTTCTATTATTTCAACCGAAATGCAATCCCTGAAATCTGACATTCTTAAACAGCTGCATGACATAAATAATGAGGTTTCAAATTTAAAAGACTCTGTCCAATTTATTACTTCAGAATTCGATAAAATTAAGACAAGTGTTGATGATCATAATCGTACAGTCATCGATCTGAAAAAGGAAAATGCACTACTAAATAATGAGTTGAAGTTAATGAAATACCAATTATCAGTGCTTGACTCAATCTCGCGAAGTAACAATCTGGAGATACAGGCAGTACCAGAAAAAAAAGGAGAGGACTTATTTCACATGTTGAAGAACATTTTTGAGTCAGTTTCGGAACCTTACGACGAAAATTCTGTAATCTCATGTAAAAGAGTGGCAAAAAGTAATCCTAATTCTACCCGTCCAAGAAACATAATAGTGACGTTAACTTCCCCTCGAATTCGTGACCGGCTTTTATCCTCTATATCACGTTTTAATAAGAAAAATCAGAGTAATAAGTTAAATACCACTCATCTGGGTCTTAATGAAACATGTGTTGTTCCCCAACCTGTCTATGTCATGGAACACTTATCCACAGCTTGCAAAGGTATACATGCTGCAGCTCGTAAAGCTTCCAAGGAAAAATCGTATAAGTTCGTCTGGGTGAAATTTGGTAAAGTTTACGTGAGGAAAAATGAAACATCGCCCGCGATTCTGCTTAAAGACCTGGACTCTGTATTTAAACTATAGTTAATTTAGTTACATTCTTTTTTTTTTTAATCTTTTCTTTCCTTTTTTTATTTTTAATATTATCTAGAAAAATAATTTAGGTAAAAATATACAATGTTGCGGTTATTTTATCAAAATGTTAATAGCATAAAAGGTAAAAGCAAAGACGTATTCTTGTCGGTGTTAAATTTTGATTATGACATTATATGTCTTACGGAAACAAACCTTGACAGTTCCTTTTTCAATGAAGAATATTTTGATGATCGATACACAGTTATCAGACGAGATAGGGATTGTTTTTCCAGTTCTAAAATATCCGGTGGTGGAGTCTTGATCGCAATAAAGAAACAAATGATCGCTACACGTTTAAAGAGTAAAGAGAGCCAAGTGGAGGACATCTGGATCAAAATTAACCTTAATCCTCTGATTCTTTATGTTTCTGTAGTGTACCTCCCTCCTGGTTTACAAAATAATACTGTTGAAAATTTTTTCATGAATCTACAAGATAATGTCCTTAGCTTGGGTCCATCAGATTTTCTTATATTAGTCGGTGACTTTAATGCTCCTATGTTGACTTGGTTTCATGAAAGCAACTTTTGTGATAACTCTCGCAGTGAATGCATTGACTTTAGAACAAAGCTCTTGTTAGATTCTATGTGCCTGGGTAACCTAAAGCAATATAATTTTCTACGTAACGATAACGGGCGCACTCTGGATCTTTTTTTTTCTAATTTGCCTGAGACTTTGATTAATCTTAAAATAGCGGATCCAATCTCAAAATTGGATAGGCACCATCCGTCATTTGAAGTATTAATAACTTTACAAAATCAATGCAATAATTTGCGCAAAAAAAATAGAATATTTAACTTTAGAAAATGTAATATTGATAAATGTAAAACTGACCTTCAGCGCGTTGACTGGGCGAGGGTTTTTAATATGGAAGACATCGACCAAATGGTAAATAGCTTCTACGATATTGTTAATACAATTATTGCGAATAATACTCCACTAAAGAAAGTAGGAAAACATAATTATCCGGTCTGGTATAGTGAGCCAGTTAAGAGATGTATCGAAGAAAAATTAAAGATTCATGCTCGGTATAAAGCTTTTGCTAATCCTAGAGATTATGACACGTTTCGTTTGCTTCGGTCTAGATCTAAAAATCTAATAGTTGACTGTTATAACAAATTTATCAATAGCACTGAAGATTCTATTACACGAAATATAAAGAGTTTTTGGACCTACGTTAAGGCTAAGAAAAATAATAACAATGTTCCCATGACTGTGAACTACAATGAAAAATCTGCATCAAATAGACAAGATGTTGTTGAATTGTTTGCAGAATTTTTTAAATCTGTATACTTGGTCGAAAATGATATCATTGATTTTACAGATGATTACTTTGTTGGTAATTCTAGTCTCTCTAAAATACATGTTCCACTGGAGGAAGTAATGGCAAAACTTAATACATTAGACACTAATAAAGGAGCTGGACCGGACGGTATACCTCCTTCTTTTATAAAAAGTTGTTCTAGGGAACTCGCTTTTCCATTATTTACAATATTTAACAAATCTTTATCTTCTGGCTATTTTCCTCTTGCATGGAAAAGGGCAAATATAGTAGCTATTCACAAAACTGGGGATAAACATAACTGCGTGAACTACCGCCCTATAAGTATTCTTAGTTGCTTCAGTAAGATTTTTGAATCAGTAGTTTACGAATTTGTATATTCTCATATAAAACCGCTCCTTGCAGTTGAACAGCACGGTTTCATAAGTAAACGATCTACTGTAACAAATCTTTTAGAGTACAGTAACTTTATTTATAACGCTTTCGAAAAGAGGGCTCAAGTTGATACTGTATATACAGATTTTCGCAAGGCTTTTGACTCTGTCAGTCACAACATTCTTTGCAAAAAGCTAGGTGCTGTAGGTATTCATGGAAGTCTTTTGAGATGGATAATATCATACATTAAAAACAGATCACAAATTGTCATTCTAGATGGCTTTACGTCTATGCCATTTCCGTCTACATCTGGTGTTCCTCAGGGTTCCCTTCTGGGACCATTGCTCTTTCTTATATTCATCAATGACATTGTTAAACAGTTTAACAGTTACTGCCTGCTGTACGCCGACGATTTAAAACTATTTAGAGTTATTAACAGCCCTCAAGACTGCCTGGAATTACAATCTGATATAGATAGCCTTGAAACTTGGTGCACCAAAAACTTAATGTCACTCAACGTTAGTAAATGTTTCATAATGTCATTCACCTTAAAACATAATTCATTGACATATGATTATAGAATAGGTTCAACAAAACTTCTAAGAAAAACAGAAGCAAAAGATCTTGGTATAATATTCGATGAATCAATGTCATTTAGAAATCACATCAATAAAATTGTTTCTCGTGCTAATAGTATTCTTGGCTTTATTTTTAGGGTATCGAAAGATTTTAAACAGCCTAGCACTCATATATTACTTTACAATAGCATGGTTAGAAGTATTCTGGAGTACGGGTCTGCTATTTGGGCTCCATACTACAAAATACACAATGATAATATTGAACGAGTACAAAAAAGATTTTTACGTACACTATCCTACAAATTTCATTTAAAATTTAAATTACCTAATTACACATCACGTACAAATTACTTTAAAATACCTACACTACACATCAGACGCGAGATTTCAACTTTAACTATTCTCTATAAAATTATTCATAATTTAATTGATACTAGTCTGTTATCAGACATTTTTCTCATAGCAAGAAATAGAAGCAGCAAAATCACAAATGTTTTCCATACCCCTCTGTACCGCACCAATGTTACATTTTCTAACCCGATTTATCGTATGCAACGTCTGTATAATAAACGCTGTGCTGGTAATACAAATATCGATGTTTTTTGTGGAAGAATCAGCCATTTCCGTAATATTCTAAAAAAGGAGCTGTCAATATAATAGTGGATATCTTTAATTTTATTTATTTTTTTCTCGTTGTATTTCTACTTTACATATTTATTTTTAATAGTTTTTTTTTTTGTGAAATCCGTTCGAGTAGCTTATTTAATACTGCATGCTAAGATCATATCTTGGAGTGTTATCATGTTAAGTTCAACAATTAATTGATCTTGTAAAATTATTTTTAATAACATTCTGTACTTGATCTCAAATAAAGAAAAAAAAAAAAAAAAAAAAAAAAAAAAGTGATAAAAATAAACAAAACTTTATTTGAAGACTGTTATGACAATTACATATTGATTATTAAATTGGAAATGCCATCATTTGGTCACTAATTTGAAATATTATTTACATTTCTCTATAAATAGTTAACGATAGCTTAATTATTATTTAAATAAAACTGTACTTTATCTATTCTTTTTACATTTGATAATTCTGAATGGAATTATATAGTTAGGGTACAACAGAAATAGTTGAATCGTTTACTAGGGTTTTTATACGTTATAAATATATGTGCCATATTGAAACTTCAATTCGGAACTGTTAATTTGCAAGGAGAAGAGCATTTAAAAAATACATTTATTGAAAGTTGAGTTCTATATACAAAATTTATAAGATCAGTTGAAAGAGGTTTTATTATAATCTTTTGTCGCCTTTTATTTAAATCTGTGACGTCTGAAATCATATCATATCCGTTCAGTAAATCGTGCAAGGTTAGAAAGAAAGTTAAGACTAGTACACACAATGTTTTAAAACATTATAGTTTTTTTTTTTTAAATTAAGTTTTTTTACAGCTACTAAATATATCCATTAAAAAATAAATTTTTTGAGTTGAAATTTGGCAAATATTAATTTATTTGTGACATATCGCAATATTTTTTTTAGCTTAAGCGTGTTAATGCGGATTGTTTGATACTTTTATGACTTTGAGGTTCTAAATTGAATTTACTTCACTTCCTTATATCGAAGGATGGATGAAGTTCCTTTATTTTTAATCTCTTTTTTTTAATACTACACTAAATGTATTACTTTCTATGTATGTATAAGTTACATCTGCCATGTATAAGCATAGGAAATGTGACTTTATTCTTTGGATAGGGTTCATTATAAGGATTTTTTAAAGTTCTTGTCTTTGGATTAATTAGTTCCTTCTGTCGAATACTTGTTGCGTTGTATATATAAAGTTTTTGGCCAATCGTCTTAATTTCGTATACAGTATATGGTACCACGTGATTTAACCGGATCTCATTTTAGTGCACTTATGATATGATTATAGCATTATCTTCTGTATTATCTTATTTGCTTATCATGTTTCTTATAATTCACAACTATATCAACATTTTTTTTAAACCAACGACTTGCAGCAAAAATGTCTTGATTGCACTGCTTGCTAAAATAAATCATGTGAGCGCGTCTTAATTCATAGATATTCAGTAGATTATAAATCTTATTGACGTGGCTTATTTGCATTATAATTCATACGATATCATTGTTCCACTTTCAGACAAAAGTCCATAGAAATGTATTCTTATTATACGAATATTATATGTATGAATATTTACTAGAAAGTACAAAAGAATCCTTTATTTTTCAGCTACTTTTTATCTATCTTGCCCTTGGATTAAAAGTGCTATATTTAATTAATTTATTAGTTTAGACTATAATTTAATGAAATAAGATCGCTGATAGTTTGGAATAAAAGGAAATACAAAAAAGTTATATCAAATTTTAATTTTAATTAAAGACTGGGACGTGTGTAAAATAATTGCTTGCAATATATTGCAAACAATTATTATATACAATAATTATTCTAAACTAAAGTTGAAATAATACGTTAGCTTCTATAAATCCCGGTTAGTAAAGTACGTTTATCATGTATATATGTATATCATATTTTTCAGAGATTGTTTCATATATAAGTAGGTCTCCAGGTAGGGACATATAATATAATAGGCATATATCATAAATACGTATGTTTCAAGCTCTAAGTGGAGCATATAAGGCTGTCCCATATATTTATTATTATTTATATATAATAATATCAATAAACATGTAAATTTGAACATGCATAATCAAAGTCAAACTAAAGTTTAAAATTACAGTTCGAAAGTAAATAAACGCATATTTACTTTAATAAATAGACTTTTACAATGACTTATGAATTGTGAACTCTATCTGATGTAGAGATCTTAAGTTTAATCATTTATCACAGATTATCGGCTAGTTCATTGTTTTTTAGATATTTAAACCCAAAGTATATTCGAAATGTAAAAATGTTTAATATTTAAAAATAAAGTCACTAAAATTCGCCACGAATAAGAAAAATGGAATAATTGTATTTAAAATACCGCTTTTAATAAGACGAGGCCATTGCTTTTCATGAAAATAGGTGACGTTGGTGCTTTGGTACATTCTAGTGTAATCTTATCAGTAATTATCAAAGGCACTTACCTGCCATCTCGTCGCGTTCGCGTATCGCTAACAACTGGTGATGTACCGAAACCACAATTGCTTATGTACTTGAATTGACTCATTAAATAGATAACGTACACACCTTGTCGATAGATAGGACGTGAATATCATTTACTGATATATTTTGAACAAAATTTTGTGACATCCGGAAAACAATGAAATAAAGTAGCGGCCTGTAAGTATCTCATCACCATCCTCCTGCCCTTATCCCACTTTAAGTGGGATCAGCACAACATGTCACAAACATGTTGACACATAATTTGGCTACGTATTTTACGACCGGCCGCCCGCCTGACGTCACCTTACCTTAATCGTACTTTACGACACCTCGATAAGAAAGAGGGTGGTCTATTTTACTCAACCGGATACGACACGTAGGTCAACTTAACTAAGCGCCGTATACGACACCTCGGTAAGCAATGAGGGTGGTCTATTCTACTCAACCGGATACTACACGGCAGATCTACTTACCTTAGTCGCCTTTTACGACACCTCGGCAAGAAATGAGGGTGGTACTATTCTATTCAGCCGGATACAACACGGCGTAGCCTGTAAGTATCTGTAAAAATATTTTTTGTTCCCACCAAAGCGAAGAGGAGGAGGAGGGAGCCAAGAGGAAGTAAATGCGCTTTGAAGACCAATACGATACAATTATTTTAAATAATGTCGCCAAACACGGAAAATATGTGTTGTTACGAATTATTTATATATCAGGAATAAATATGGAAAGTCGGCTCTACATTTAACATTATATATACAAGCAATGGTCAGCGGCTCCACCCGCGGGGAAAGATTAAAACGTAATATAGTCTTTCGATAACCATAAAAATGATTAAAGTGGGTTAACCTTAAAAGGTAGACATATGCTGTTGCGAACTTTTATTTAAAACTTTTAGAGGGGAACAATTTTGTAATACATGATTTTTGAATAACTATCACTGTTTACTCAGCGCACGCAAGGAAAGCTTGAAATTTTTCCGTTTTCATAATATTTTTTATTGCTGCTCCTCTCCTATTCATCTTAGCACGATGTTATATAGCATATATATGTTATATATTTTTTGTAGTTTTCAGGATATAAGTATAGTTTTTTTTATATATTAGTATAGTTTGCATCAATTATTGTTTGAAGTCATAAATAAATGCTGTGCGTACCTGTAATTTAGAAACATATAGGAAAGATGATGTATTGTTAAAATTAGTTTCAAAAGTATATGTATATGATTTCTAGTTGGTAAGCCTTATAAATAAATAAATAAATAAATAAATAAATAAATAAATAAATAAATAAATAAATAAATAAATAAATAAATAAATAAATAAATAAATAAATAAATAAATCCTTTCTCAATAAATGGACTATCTTACACTGAAATAATTTTTCAAATCGTTCCAGTAGTTCCTGAGATTAGCGCGTTCAAACAATTAATCAATCAAACAAACAAACAAACAGACTCTTCAGCTTTATATTAGTATAGATAGAGATAACAATAATATTTCCCTCTACACTTTATTGAATAAATAAGAAGCAATTTTCTCAAAAGCCAACCCATCTATTCTTTTTCAACATATACGATGATATGACGGCGACAATGTTTTTTTATATATTACTAGCGGCCTGCCCCTGCTTCGCACGGGTATAAAATATATATCCCATGTCAGTCAGTGTAAAAAAAATGATTAAAATCGATCCAGTTGTTTTGATTTATTTATTACTGCCCGTGGCCGTAGCGTTAAATTTGGTGAAAAACAATTTCCTTTCCCTATACCAAGAAGATTTCCTGCTATCTTTGGAATATCTAAATTCATATAGTACATTATTACTTATTTACTTTTATATTTTACCTTTGTATTTTATTTTTACAATTAATTACAGAATGTCTTTAAACAAACTCTTGAAAGAGCGACATCGCTGCTAAAGTCGAAGTGTTATAGGGCGAAGCGCGGCCTCCTCACGGCATTTTAAATCTGTAATATCTCCGAAAATGTTCACTTAAATTACATGCTGTAAACGGCTATATTGATCTATATTAAATCAACAATTTATTTAAGGTACTCAATTGGATAAGGATAAATGCTGTATTGTATAAGAATCGCTTCAAAAATAAGGCATTATTTTTCGTAAAAAGTGAACGACAAAAAATGCTTTAGTGGGTTATCCATAAAAATTAGACATATACCATCGCGGACTTTTCTGTAGACCTTTTCAAGATGTACCAATACTTAGTACATTATTTTGATAAATCTCGTAGGGTTCACAGTTTAATTATTTACAGAAACCTCAAAAATTACAGTATTTCTCTACTCCGTATTGAATGTTATTATACGTACAAACCTTCCTCTGGAATCACTCTATCTATTAAAAAAAACCGCATCAAAATCTGTTGCATAATTTTAAAGTTTTATGCATACATAGGGAAATATGGACTTTGTTTTATAATATGTAGTGATTGTTATTTTCCTCGCTAGAGAGCTCCGATCATAAATGCGTCCGATCGCTGCTAAATTCAAATGGTTAAAGGGCGAACCACGTTTTTTTTTTCGAATTTGACTAATGCTGTTAGCCCTACTGGCTTTGACAGCGTCACCGATAAGACGGGCGAGCGCGGAAGCATCGCCGAGAGGCGAACCGCGACCTCCGACGCGCTATTTATAGGCTCGCGGCGCGGCCCCTGCATTTTAAGTCTGTAATATCTTCGAAACTGTTTATTTAAATGACATGCTGTAAAGGGTCATATTGATATAAATTGGATAAGGATTAATGCTGTATTGTATAAAAATTGCTTTGAACATAAGGCATCATTTTTCGTAAAAAGTAAATGATAAAAACTACTATTGTGGGTTATCCATAAGAGATATACATATACTATCGCGGACTTTTCTGTAGACCTTTTCATGGTGTACAAATACTTAGTACATCATTTTGATAAATCTCGTAGGGTTTAGCCTGCGTTTGCAATGCAAGCGGAAAAAAATGTAATTATTTACGACATCACATTAGAAACCTCAAAAATTACAGTATTTCTCTAATCCATATTGAATGTTATTAGAGATGTAAACCTTCCTCTAAAATCATTCTATCTATTAAAAAAAAAACCGCATCAAAATCTGTTGCATAGTTTTAAAGATTGAAGCATACATAGGGATATACGGACATAGGGACAGACAGAGAATGCGACTTTGTTTAATACTATGTAGTGATATTATTTATTTTTACAATTGATTAGACAAAGTCTTTACATACAACATTCATAGCTTTCTTATCATTAGACAATATAAACTTGAAAGAAGGACAAATAGTTGCGCCTCCGGTTGCTGCTAAATTCGAAGTGCTTATAGGTCTAAGCGCGGCCTCCTCGCGGGATTTTAAATCTGCAATATCTCCGAAAATGTTCACTTAAATTACATGCTGTAAACGGCAATATTGATCTATATTAAATCAACAATTTATTTAAGGTACTCAATTGGATAAGGATTAATGCTGTATTGTATAAAAATTGCTTTGAACATAAGGCATCATTTTTCGTAAAAAGTAAATAAAAAAAACTGCTATTGTTGGTTATCCATAAGAGATAGATATATACCATCGCGGACTTTTCCGTAGACCTTTTTAAGGTGTACAAATACTTAGTACATCATTTTGATAAATCTCGTAGGGTTTAGCCTGCGTTTGCAATGTAAGCGGAAAAAAATGTAATTATTTACAGAAACCTCAAAAATTACAGTATTTCTCTACTTCGTATTGAATGTTATTATACGTACAAACCTTCCTCTGGAATCACTCTATCTATGAAAAAAAACCGCATCAAAATCGGTTGCGTAGTTTTAAAGTTTTATGCGTACATACGGAAATATGGACTTTGTTTTATAATATGTAGTGATTCACCCAACTATTTGAAATGGGTTGTATTTGAAACATGTTGCACAATATATTTTCCATTTATTTTATCGCGGATAATAGCAAAATAATAAATGTATTAATATTTACAGTTATAGGATTAATCTATTCGACGAAAAATATATTGATAAGAACTATTCGTGTATGATGATATAGCTATTATATTATATTAATGGCATTTAGTTACGCATAATTTATCTTTCTTTAATATTTAAATGAGTTAATCTTGTATATATGTATATTTTCTGAATTGCGGAAACGGTTACAACGATTTTCATGAAATTTAGCATGTAGGGAGATTTGGGGGGGAAAATCGATGTAGCTAAGTTTTTTTTTTTAAATGTCGTTTTTAAGGACACTAAAATTTAAAAAAAAATTTACGTTGAATACAAAATCAATTTTTCGCTGTCAATTGTAAAGTCATGGTAGTTCATTTGGGAAAAGGCCGGTTTAGAGCAGTGAAATTACCTAGGATCGAGCCCTATTATTTTTTTTTATTTGTTTTTTTTATATCTTTAAAAAAAAATTATCGGTCACCCAGGTTTAACTGTCATCTAAATATTACGGTTTGGTATTAAATGAAATGCTGCACCATGTATAGATACGTGTTATTCCAGGTTTAGGTTTAGGCTTTAGGTTTACCTATACACGTATTACGTACAAATTGTTTAATCTGTTGGGGCACTAAAACAAACAAACACGCGCACACTTACTAACTTTTGTCTTTATATTTGTAGTAATATTTAAATGACTTAATCTTGTATTTGTAGTATTATTACTAGTATAACAAATATTACAATTTTATATATTTATAGTTATTTTCTACATTGTATACATGTATATTAATAGTTATTTTCTACATGATTTTAATGATTCCATTATCAACTGAGATATATCAAAAAATGTTCCAAATGCGTAGTCTGTATTACTTGTTCTATAATTCCCAACAGCTCCGTATGTAACAGCTAAATCTCTCAAAATATCGTTTACAATTGTTTTCATTATTTGTGGTGAGGGTCGTTCATTCTTTTCAATAATTTTCAAAGTAGATATTACCTGCAACCAATAAAATCAAATTGAGTTTCGGTAACTCATTTTAACGGTTTTATATTTTGAAAAGCGAAATAACTGATTTTCTGTCTTTCTCAACCGGAACAATTTTTCGAAACAATACTAGAGTTGCAAAGAAGTTGTAAGAGTCTAGTTCAATAGAGTGAAATTCGAGCTACACTTCGAATTTTAAAAATAAATTTAAAATACTTTGACATCGTAAATTTTATATTGAGAAAACAATTTTTGTCATTTTGTCAACATCAATGGGCTAGTTTATTATTTTATTAATTAGTTGCGAATAATAAATGCAAACAAAAATAAAATAAAACTTTACTTTCATTTTCCAAGAAGCAAGGTGTTCTCCTAATGCAGTTCCTTTCAAATTTTCTCCAACATCTTGTATTTGGTGCCGCAGAACTACCACATGATGACGACGGCATATCTCCTCTGAAAATTTATATATCTAATTTTATAGTACCCTTTATTACTTAAGATATTGTTTACACACCTCTTTGCTATTCGTTAATCGAGGACTGAAAACTGCTACTTATGGGGTAAGGAAGATACCTCTAAAAACTCTATTTTTGAGTGCAGTAAATTCGCACACTGTAGGAAAGCGGTACAGGGAGTCCATGACGACAACATAAATCCAGACAACCTGGTTAGGCGAATGTTATCCAGTGACTCTAAATGAAAAAAGTGCGGATCCTGGATAAGAAGTATAATGGTAAAAAGAGAGGAGAGAGAAAAATTGTTTAAAAAATGGGCCTGCCTAACGTAATGCTAAAAGCGGTTCCATGCTGGCCTAGGTGAGAAAAAGGGGAGGTTGTTTAAGCCGTGGAAGTCGGACTTCGAACTTCTTACTAGTACGGGCTGGTGAGCGTACTTTTCTTCCCCAACGAGAAAAAAAGAGTTACCTTTGTTACAATGGACTTCATCGTATCCATCAGTACAATCATTAATGCCATTGCAAATTTTATCTATAGTTATAGAGTTGTTTGAATTTCTTTTGCAGTTATATCTTGTTAATTTGGGCTCAACAGCGCATGCTCTGTTGCAAACTTTTGTACAAAAAGATATAGAGCAAGCCCCGTTTCGACAATAGCATTCATTGCCTATAATCTTATTATTTCCTGTGTTAGAACGCTTCAAAGCAGTTCCTAAATTTTCATTTATGGACCTTAAAAATACATATGCCTCTTCAGCCTCTGTATCTAAATATGATTGTGTCAAAACATCAGAGTATATTTTTCTTAACATCAAAAAACACTTATTTCTTAGTTCTTTTATTTTCTCAATTTTCGTTACAGATTTAGTAGTATCTCTTTGCAATTTAATTATTAAGTTACTTAGATACAGTATATCCTTTTGAGTTGAATGTTTTTCTTTGGAAGCTTTTAATTTCAGCATTTCGAGAATCTTATTGTATATATCATGTGCTTCGAATTTAGCATAACCGGAACCTGTGTTTTTAAAAATAATATTTTTAATGTATATTTGTTTAATGTTTTTAAGAGATGGTAAATATATAATACTTACCTTTAACACAGCCGCTTTCATCACTTTCGTCTAAACAGTCCACTTTTCCATCACATAGAAAATTTAAAGAGACCGTAGGCGTGTGATTAAGAGATTCACAATTCCATTTAGTTAGACTATATTTTTGTCGGCAGATTCGCTTACATAAATTTGTACAACCGTCGCAAAGTTCTTTTCTGCATTTACAATTTTTATGCATTTTTATAGACTCCTGGAAGTCTTTTTCTAGATCCATGTCAAATATGCCATTACTTCTACGTGTACCTAAACTCATTTTATGGGAACACAATGCACCATCAAGGGCTAATGCAAGCGAACTAATAATTATACATATTTCGTTTATATTTTGTTTTTCATTCGCTTTATTAATGAAATTTAAATGTTCAATACTGGCATTTCTTACAGTATAAGTATTATTAGGCAAATTGTATTTCAGTTTAAAACTTAATCGCTTTGCCAACACGTCTCGTAGTATAAGAGACTGTTTTGACAAAATAGATCTGCTTACATGGATTTCAGTACATTTTTGATTGTACGAGTCTATTTCCGCCATAACTTGTTGAATGAAATCGACCTTTTCTGTCACTGTAATTTAAGAACAATTTAGACATTTGTTTGATATAAATATGAAATTCATTATTATTTATTACCTTGTGAACTACAATCGCTTTCATCGGATCGGAAAGGGCAGTCGGAATTACCATCACATAATTTATCTAATGTTGTATAGCCCAGTTCATAACGACATTTTAATCTATTTATACTTTTTATTTTTTCGCAAGTACGGCTATAAAAATTAAGACAAACTGATGAAGTCATTATATTCTTGTAAGTCGGTATCGTGTATATATTTTTTTCATTTGTTTTTTTGTCCAATTTATCCTGATTGTAATTATCCATGATAGTAGTCGTATTAACAGAGTTCTCGATTTCAGTATCATATCCAGCCATTCGTCTGTAACCATCTCTGTCATTATTAGTATCATTAATTTTTAACTGTAAGCTAATCGATTCTAATATTTCTTGTATTAATATGTTTTTTTCTTTCTCTGGTGGTTTTAATTTTTCGAGTTCATTTTCAATAAGAGACTCAATTTTGCTAGATAAATCGTGAACGATATATGATCTATTGAAGTGATCAATACTATAAATGAACTCTCGGCCTGTATTTTTTTCACTAGCTGACTGATCTGTAGTCGTTATTAGTTTGGTATCATTGTGCATTTTCAACTTTATTCCTTTCATTATCAATTGAATACGTATTTTGTCTTTTGTACGTAAATTCTTGGCTTCTTTAAGCAATTTAGTCTCAAGATTATTTAATATTTCATCCTTGTTATTTGAAGATGAATGAGCAAGTAGATTGCTTGCTATTTTGTCAATTTTGTTGGTTAATTGGTTCAATTTGTCATTCGAGCTAAGGGCAAAATCCTTTTTTCCTTTAACATTTTCTATTGAAATAAAATAAATTCGTTAATCATTAAAGCAATTCAGAAGATTTATAAATATTATTTTACATACCGCCTAAGGTGAATACAATGTTAAAACAAAATAATTCTATCCACCACAGCATATTTTGGTTCTTAATAGTACTTTTGATATGTTACCAAAGTTTCTGTTATCAGTTAAAATAATTAGAAATGTTTTATGATTGATATAATGAGTTTATAATTAACCAAACCAAATATAAATTTCTAACAACATTAATGATATTAGTTTTCTGTTTAATTTGTTTTAAGTGTATGTACATAAATATTAACGCAAGTATAATTGAATAAAAAAAGTATTACATAATGAATTTTTTTTATTGTAATCCGAGTTGGCAGCTTGTATTTTTAAGTACCTAAGTAATTCGATTAATGATAACCTACGTAAACTAATAACAGATATAGAAATCAACATTTTGATTTAATATTGCCTTAGTTTTTTGAAAATAAATGTTAATCCGTGTGTATTTATTATAATCATAAAAAATATATTATACATCAACTGGCAACATCAACAGACCTTCCGCTCGGCCGCCATTTTGACGTGATCTGTCACTCTCAACGAAACGCCCGTGATAGTCACACGCATTTACGTACGCTGAGTGTTCTCTCGCATCTGTTACACCTTGAGTTAAGTAGCTTTATTCCTCGGAAAAACTTTTGTGAAACTTATATTAATTGATCGTGAAAATGCCGAAAGGACGTGTGTTGAAAGCACAATCGAGACAGTTAGTGTTAAAACTTCATGAGTATTTTGAGCAAGAAAATCAAAATGGCGGACCTCTTATACCTATCACGCAAGTCCGAAACCGTGTTGCAGCCGCGTTGGGGATCAGTCTATCAACTGTGACTAAAATCACTACTGATGCCTACGGCAGGAGCGGCTTGGAGCAAAACAAACCATCTACACCAAAAAGAAAGCGCCGGGCTCATAAGGTGACAGCTGTTGATGACTTTGACGCTGACGCTATTCGTCGTCATGTATATGATTACTACTTGAGAAAAGAAATTCCAACTTTGAGAAAACTTATTGTTTCTTTGAAAAGAAGTGGTCTATTTCATGGTGAAAAATCTTCTTTGGTCAAAGTTTTGAACACAATTGGCTTTTCATATAAAAAGTTAAATAAAAGAAAATTATTAATGGAACGCACAGATATAGCTATAGCACGTTGTGATTTTTTAAGAGAGGCAAAGAAAATACAAGATTGGGCAAATATTGTTTTCACGGATGAAACATGGCTCAACGCTAACCACACACTATCTCGTTTCTGGACTGATGATACTGCTGATTCCACTTCCTCAGTACCAATGGGAAAAGGTGAGCGCCTAATCATTTGCCATGCAGGTACAGCAAAAGGATTTGTACAAGACGCACTGTTGGCATTTAAATCGAAGAAATCAAATGACTACCACGAAGAGATGAATGCAAATGTGTATGAAGAGTGGTTCAAAAAAATGCTCATTTCATTGGAAGAACCATAAATAATTTTTATTGATAATGCGCCCTACCACTCCCGTCAAATTGACAAAATGCCAACACAGGCTAATAAAAAGCATGAAATAATTAATTGGCTTCGGGACAATGGAGAAAATGTGGACGACTCAATGTTAAAAGTTGAATTAATAAAAATATTAAAAACCAAAAAGAGAGCAAAACGCTATGTAATCAATGAAATGGCAGCAGAATATGGCCATACTGTTCTTCGGATTCCTCCATACCACTGCCAGTACAACGCAATAGAACTTATATGGGCACAAGTAAAAGGGCATGCTGCGAGATGCAATACAAGCCCCCCATTCACAGCGAATAAAATGTTGCAATTGCTAAAAAATGCTTGCACCCACGTAACGGCCGAGAACTGGGCAAGTGTGGTGAAAAGAACTAAAAGAGTAATATTCTCTGATTGGGAACGTGACGTGGGAAATCAATTTTTCGCTGTCAATTGTAAAGTCATGGTAGTTCATTTGGGAAAAGGCCGGTTTAGAGCAGTGAAATTACCTAGGATCGAGCCCTATTATTTTTTTTTATTTGTTTTTTTTATATCTTTAAAAAAAAATTATCGGTCACCCAGGTTTAACTGTCATCTAAATATTACGGTTTGGTATTAAATGAAATGCTGCACCATGTATAGATACGTGTTATTCCAGGTTTAGGTTTAGGCTTTAGGTTTACCTATACACGTATTACGTACAAATTGTTTAATCTGTTGGGGCACTAAAACAAACAAACACGCGCACACTTACTAACTTTTGTCTTTATATTTGTAGTAATATTTAAATGACTTAATCTTGTATTTGTAGTATTATTACTAGTATAACAAATATTACAATTTTATATATTTATAGTTATTTTCTACATTGTATACATGTATATTAATAGTTATTTTCTACATGATTTTAATGATTCCATTATCAACTGAGATATATCAAAAAATGTTCCAAATGCGTAGTCTGTATTACTTGTTCTATAATTCCCAACAGCTCCGTATGTAACAGCTAAATCTCTCAAAATATCGTTTACAATTGTTTTCATTATTTGTGGTGAGGGTCGTTCATTCTTTTCAATAATTTTCAAAGTAGATATTACCTGCAACCAATAAAATCAAATTGAGTTTCGGTAACTCATTTTAACGGTTTTATATTTTGAAAAGCGAAATAACTGATTTTCTGTCTTTCTCAACCGGAACAATTTTTCGAAACAATACTAGAGTTGCAAAGAAGTTGTAAGAGTCTAGTTCAATAGAGTGAAATTCGAGCTACACTTCGAATTTTAAAAATAAATTTAAAATACTTTGACATCGTAAATTTTATATTGAGAAAACAATTTTTGTCATTTTGTCAACATCAATGGGCTAGTTTATTATTTTATTAATTAGTTGCGAATAATAAATGCAAACAAAAATAAAATAAAACTTTACTTTCATTTTCCAAGAAGCAAGGTGTTCTCCTAATGCAGTTCCTTTCAAATTTTCTCCAACATCTTGTATTTGGTGCCGCAGAACTACCACATGATGACGACGGCATATCTCCTCTGAAAATTTATATATCTAATTTTATAGTACCCTTTATTACTTAAGATATTGTTTACACACCTCTTTGCTATTCGTTAATCGAGGACTGAAAACTGCTACTTATGGGGTAAGGAAGATACCTCTAAAAACTCTATTTTTGAGTGCAGTAAATTCGCACACTGTAGGAAAGCGGTACAGGGAGTCCATGACGACAACATAAATCCAGACAACCTGGTTAGGCGAATGTTATCCAGTGACTCTAAATGAAAAAAGTGCGGATCCTGGATAAGAAGTATAATGGTAAAAAGAGAGGAGAGAGAAAAATTGTTTAAAAAATGGGCCTGCCTAACGTAATGCTAAAAGCGGTTCCATGCTGGCCTAGGTGAGAAAAAGGGGAGGTTGTTTAAGCCGTGGAAGTCGGACTTCGAACTTCTTACTAGTACGGGCTGGTGAGCGTACTTTTCTTCCCCAACGAGAAAAAAAGAGTTACCTTTGTTACAATGGACTTCATCGTATCCATCAGTACAATCATTAATGCCATTGCAAATTTTATCTATAGTTATAGAGTTGTTTGAATTTCTTTTGCAGTTATATCTTGTTAATTTGGGCTCAACAGCGCATGCTCTGTTGCAAACTTTTGTACAAAAAGATATAGAGCAAGCCCCGTTTCGACAATAGCATTCATTGCCTATAATCTTATTATTTCCTGTGTTAGAACGCTTCAAAGCAGTTCCTAAATTTTCATTTATGGACCTTAAAAATACATATGCCTCTTCAGCCTCTGTATCTAAATATGATTGTGTCAAAACATCAGAGTATATTTTTCTTAACATCAAAAAACACTTATTTCTTAGTTCTTTTATTTTCTCAATTTTCGTTACAGATTTAGTAGTATCTCTTTGCAATTTAATTATTAAGTTACTTAGATACAGTATATCCTTTTGAGTTGAATGTTTTTCTTTGGAAGCTTTTAATTTCAGCATTTCGAGAATCTTATTGTATATATCATGTGCTTCGAATTTAGCATAACCGGAACCTGTGTTTTTAAAAATAATATTTTTAATGTATATTTGTTTAATGTTTTTAAGAGATGGTAAATATATAATACTTACCTTTAACACAGCCGCTTTCATCACTTTCGTCTAAACAGTCCACTTTTCCATCACATAGAAAATTTAAAGAGACCGTAGGCGTGTGATTAAGAGATTCACAATTCCATTTAGTTAGACTATATTTTTGTCGGCAGATTCGCTTACATAAATTTGTACAACCGTCGCAAAGTTCTTTTCTGCATTTACAATTTTTATGCATTTTTATAGACTCCTGGAAGTCTTTTTCTAGATCCATGTCAAATATGCCATTACTTCTACGTGTACCTAAACTCATTTTATGGGAACACAATGCACCATCAAGGGCTAATGCAAGCGAACTAATAATTATACATATTTCGTTTATATTTTGTTTTTCATTCGCTTTATTAATGAAATTTAAATGTTCAATACTGGCATTTCTTACAGTATAAGTATTATTAGGCAAATTGTATTTCAGTTTAAAACTTAATCGCTTTGCCAACACGTCTCGTAGTATAAGAGACTGTTTTGACAAAATAGATCTGCTTACATGGATTTCAGTACATTTTTGATTGTACGAGTCTATTTCCGCCATAACTTGTTGAATGAAATCGACCTTTTCTGTCACTGTAATTTAAGAACAATTTAGACATTTGTTTGATATAAATATGAAATTCATTATTATTTATTACCTTGTGAACTACAATCGCTTTCATCGGATCGGAAAGGGCAGTCGGAATTACCATCACATAATTTATCTAATGTTGTATAGCCCAGTTCATAACGACATTTTAATCTATTTATACTTTTTATTTTTTCGCAAGTACGGCTATAAAAATTAAGACAAACTGATGAAGTCATTATATTCTTGTAAGTCGGTATCGTGTATATATTTTTTTCATTTGTTTTTTTGTCCAATTTATCCTGATTGTAATTATCCATGATAGTAGTCGTATTAACAGAGTTCTCGATTTCAGTATCATATCCAGCCATTCGTCTGTAACCATCTCTGTCATTATTAGTATCATTAATTTTTAACTGTAAGCTAATCGATTCTAATATTTCTTGTATTAATATGTTTTTTTCTTTCTCTGGTGGTTTTAATTTTTCGAGTTCATTTTCAATAAGAGACTCAATTTTGCTAGATAAATCGTGAACGATATATGATCTATTGAAGTGATCAATACTATAAATGAACTCTCGGCCTGTATTTTTTTCACTAGCTGACTGATCTGTAGTCGTTATTAGTTTGGTATCATTGTGCATTTTCAACTTTATTCCTTTCATTATCAATTGAATACGTATTTTGTCTTTTGTACGTAAATTCTTGGCTTCTTTAAGCAATTTAGTCTCAAGATTATTTAATATTTCATCCTTGTTATTTGAAGATGAATGAGCAAGTAGATTGCTTGCTATTTTGTCAATTTTGTTGGTTAATTGGTTCAATTTGTCATTCGAGCTAAGGGCAAAATCCTTTTTTCCTTTAACATTTTCTATTGAAATAAAATAAATTCGTTAATCATTAAAGCAATTCAGAAGATTTATAAATATTATTTTACATACCGCCTAAGGTGAATACAATGTTAAAACAAAATAATTCTATCCACCACAGCATATTTTGGTTCTTAATAGTACTTTTGATATGTTACCAAAGTTTCTGTTATCAGTTAAAATAATTAGAAATGTTTTATGATTGATATAATGAGTTTATAATTAACCAAACCAAATATAAATTTCTAACAACATTAATGATATTAGTTTTCTGTTTAATTTGTTTTAAGTGTATGTACATAAATATTAACGCAAGTATAATTGAATAAAAAAAGTATTACATAATGAATTTTTTTTATTGTAATCCGAGTTGGCAGCTTGTATTTTTAAGTACCTAAGTAATTCGATTAATGATAACCTACGTAAACTAATAACAGATATAGAAATCAACATTTTGATTTAATATTGCCTTAGTTTTTTGAAAATAAATGTTAATCCGTGTGTATTTATTATAATCATAAAAAATATATTATACATCAACTGGCAACATCAACAGACCTTCCGCTCGGCCGCCATTTTGACGTGATCTGTCACTCTCAACGAAACGCCCGTGATAGTCACACGCATTTACGTACGCTGAGTGTTCTCTCGCATCTGTTACACCTTGAGTTAAGTAGCTTTATTCCTCGGAAAAACTTTTGTGAAACTTATATTAATTGATCGTGAAAATGCCGAAAGGACGTGTGTTGAAAGCACAATCGAGACAGTTAGTGTTAAAACTTCATGAGTATTTTGAGCAAGAAAATCAAAATGGCGGACCTCTTATACCTATCACGCAAGTCCGAAACCGTGTTGCAGCCGCGTTGGGGATCAGTCTATCAACTGTGACTAAAATCACTACTGATGCCTACGGCAGGAGCGGCTTGGAGCAAAACAAACCATCTACACCAAAAAGAAAGCGCCGGGCTCATAAGGTGACAGCTGTTGATGACTTTGACGCTGACGCTATTCGTCGTCATGTATATGATTACTACTTGAGAAAAGAAATTCCAACTTTGAGAAAACTTATTGTTTCTTTGAAAAGAAGTGGTCTATTTCATGGTGAAAAATCTTCTTTGGTCAAAGTTTTGAACACAATTGGCTTTTCATATAAAAAGTTAAATAAAAGAAAATTATTAATGGAACGCACAGATATAGCTATAGCACGTTGTGATTTTTTAAGAGAGGCAAAGAAAATACAAGATTGGGCAAATATTGTTTTCACGGATGAAACATGGCTCAACGCTAACCACACACTATCTCGTTTCTGGACTGATGATACTGCTGATTCCACTTCCTCAGTACCAATGGGAAAAGGTGAGCGCCTAATCATTTGCCATGCAGGTACAGCAAAAGGATTTGTACAAGACGCACTGTTGGCATTTAAATCGAAGAAATCAAATGACTACCACGAAGAGATGAATGCAAATGTGTATGAAGAGTGGTTCAAAAAAATGCTCATTTCATTGGAAGAACCATAAATAATTTTTATTGATAATGCGCCCTACCACTCCCGTCAAATTGACAAAATGCCAACACAGGCTAATAAAAAGCATGAAATAATTAATTGGCTTCGGGACAATGGAGAAAATGTGGACGACTCAATGTTAAAAGTTGAATTAATAAAAATATTAAAAACCAAAAAGAGAGCAAAACGCTATGTAATCAATGAAATGGCAGCAGAATATGGCCATACTGTTCTTCGGATTCCTCCATACCACTGCCAGTACAACGCAATAGAACTTATATGGGCACAAGTAAAAGGGCATGCTGCGAGATGCAATACAAGCCCCCCATTCACAGCGAATAAAATGTTGCAATTGCTAAAAAATGCTTGCACCCACGTAACGGCCGAGAACTGGGCAAGTGTGGTGAAAAGAACTAAAAGAGTAATATTCTCTGATTGGGAACGTGATATTGCGTTTGATAATATATTATCTACACAAGAGCTAATAATAACTGCTACTGAAGACTCCTCATCGGAGGAGTCTAGTGTTGATTATCATTCCGACGACTCGTGCTAATAAAATAAATTAAAATATCCTGATTGTTTTATTTGTATTCATGTATTAACTAAGAAGAAAGTAAAACTTTATATAATGTTATTAAATGTCTTTTAATACTCGTAACATCGATTTCTACCGATTATTTTTAATCTGTGGCATAATCGTAGTAACCATTATGTGTGACATCACTAAGTGGGCGGTACCCATCCATAAAGTACAAATATTATTTGTATGATATTTGTACGTAAGCAATACAAAACTTAATGAGCGTGAGCTGTCAAAAGACTGATAATATGATGGACGCAGTATAAGGCGGCATCCAGTGTATTCTTTATCCAAGGGTTTTTTTTTATTACGACGACTCTGATCTCACCTGACTTTGACAGTTAACTTTGACATTGTCTGTGGTTTGATTAGTCTATGGTTTGGAAAAAAGGGCGGGAACCTTCGTATGAAAAAGGCGCGTTGCAAAACTATAATTTTTATATTGTACTTTTAACTACTTCAATTATTTCTAATCAGTGTATTTCCAAAATTATAAGTTGCTATAAAGTTGGAAAAACTGTTTTGACTCTTCCCCAAAATGGGGAAGGGTGCTAAAAGACGCAAGCAGGATTTGCCAGCGTCAGAAGCTGAGCCGCCCGATTCATCGGATTCGGAATCTTCAGAACAAAATAGAAGAGATGCAGCCGACAAATATAAAATCTTCAAGATGCCTGGATATTCTAGAAAATATCCTGAAAATTTAGATAAGAAAGAATTTATAGTATTCCTTGCACACACTGACGATAAAACACCATTCTCGGACAAAGATAGACTAGCTCTTTCCAAAGCTTTGCGGGATCATTGCGTATCGGGTATCATGCATTTGAGGCCCATCAACCGCTTCAAAGTTGGTATTACATTCGATGTTTCTAATAATGCCAATGTATTTCTTACAAATATTAATTTTCAAAATGAGCTTTCTTTAAAAGCATCAATTCCAGCGGCTGACACCGAGGTAACTGGAGTACTTACTTCAGTTCCCGTAGAGCTGTCAAATAAAACCATATTCTCTTTAATTGGTAGTTCTAGAAATGTTATACAAGTAAGGCGATTCATGCGCAGAGTAAGAGGTGACGGTGGTGAGATCTCTTTTTAACCAACTCAAACTGTAGCAGTAACTTTTGCTTCCACACAGCTCCCAGAGCATGTATATTTGGATTCATGGCGACATGAAGTTAATGTTTATATACCACCAGTCAAACAATGTTTAAAATGTTTACGTTATGGTCACATTGCAAAATTTTGTCGCAATGCTGATGTTTGCTCAATCTGTACAGAAAATCATAATTTTAAAATTTGTAACAAGGACAAAAATGCTCCAAAATGTGCAAATTGTCAAGGAAATCACATTGCCATTTCATCTACATGCCCAATTAAAAAACAAAAAATTGAAGAAAACAAAATTAAGTCCCACTCTGTTAAATATTCAGATCTTTTTAACAATGCAGCCTTTCCTTATATTAATTCTAAGGGTATAGAGGTTCAATTAAGTAAACTATGTAAATCTGATATTTTTATGAATTTATTGGTAGGCATTAACAAAAATAGTAAGTAATAAAAACAATATTCCCATAAATTCAGGATCCATTCGAGAAATTATTCAGAAAACCATAAATAAGAAACAAACTTCTAGTAATCATTAATTTATGGATAATTAAAATATTTTTCAATGGAACGCACAGAGTATTTTAAGTAATAAGCTTAGTTTAACTCGTTTTTTATATGCTTCCCAAAAATATGCTTTTTAATAGCTTATGCCAAAATGCTTCAAAAATATCACAAAAGCCTTTCTTCTTATTACTAGAATTTCCTAGCATAATTCTTCTTTTTAAAAACCTTAATATTTTTCGATCAAATGCAGTTTTACCTTGTTATCAAGGTAGTTTTATTAGTAAATTCCCTTCTATGAATATTGTCATAGATCACACCTTATCTACAAAAGAACATGTTTATGTTAAACTTTCACACTGGCATGATCACAAGTTTATTTATACTGATGGTTCTAAGAACTCAGACTCTTCTTCCTTTGCTATATATGACTCATCTCAAAATAATGTGTTTGGTTACAGACTAGAAAAACATGCAAGTATTTTTACAGCTGAAGCAGCTGCTATTCTGTTTGCTCTTAAGTACATAAAAAAATCATATCCTTCATCTAATAAATGGGTTATAGTTAGTGATAGCATGAGTGTACTTAAAAATTTACAAAACAGCAAGTTGCATGCTAACACTAATTATCTTATTTACAGTATAAAAGAAATATGGATTGAGCTTACACAGTTAGACATTCAAATTACTTTTATTTGGATACCATCTCATGTTGGAGTTGTTGGAAATGAAAGAGTAGATTATTTAGCTAAAGCAATTGTTAATTCTATAAATGTTACAACAGATTCGGAAATTAGTGATAATAGTATTACTTTGCCGTTTACAGACATTGTCTATAATTTAAAACAGCGTATGTGTAAGAAATGGGCTAAACATTGGTATAATTTTTCTGAAGTTTTAAATAAGGGCCGCTGGTATGCTTCTCTAGACATCAAAGTCAATAGTTCTCCTTGGTTTTACAAAACTCGAAATTATTCTAATAGAAAATTCTATGCAATCATGAGTAGATTGCGTTTTGGTCATTGTCGTCTTAACTTCCATCTTCACCGCATAAAATTATCGAACTCATCGCTGTGTGATTATTGCGGAACTCAAGAAGTACAAACTATACAACACATCTTCTTCGAATGCCCATCTTTCGGCATTCAGCGCCTTGTGCTGATCGATGAGCTTATTCAATCTTATGGTACTAGTGACTTGGTCCCGCGTCATATAACGGATTTATTAATGAATCCATCGGTTTATTATTACCTTTATAGGTTTATTTCATGCACTGTAAAAGACTTGTAAATATAGTGTATAATCATATTATATTCTATGATCTATCATCTATGGTTGTAAAACATCTTCAGAAACTGAAGATATACCCGTTCTGAGCTTTGACTTTAATTACTGACTATGACAATTTACAAGGACAGAGGACATTCAAGGATAATGAGAACATGCAAGGATAATGAGAACATGCAAGGATAATGAGAACATGCAAGGATAATGAGAACATGCAAGGATAATGAGAACATGATAATTTACTACGTGAATTAAACTAATGAAGAATATTATAACCAATTTGAAGACAAATACAATATAAAAATAAGGAAAAATAATTATTTACGCAAGATAAAATTATTGGATATGACTTCAAAGATTTAATAAGTGAATATGAAAAAGTTAAAAATGAAAGAAGAATATACTAAAGACGAAAACTCATTTTATTATTATGGACAATTGACAAGGCGGTATGGTCAACGACCTTAGCCTGCTCGTTTAGAAACGGGCGAATGGAAAAAAAAAAAAAAAAAGTCTATGGTTTGATTCACAAATCACAATAACCTAAAATAAAAATAACTTCGCTGCAATGTCGCTAAATTAATTATATTATAATAGCATTTTTTGATGGATCAGTAAAAAAATGAATTCTATTATTAAGTTGTTTCAGGTACAAATAAAACAAGTATTATAACCTAAGTTTTACAACTATGTATATTATAATTTGTTATTTGGTTTTTAGTGTTCAAACTCATCGCAATGGTCACCAGCGCTGGTATCCCAATTTCATACATCGTCTGCTCTGTGTAGAGTGGTCTCGGGCAAATATAGAATAACAAAGAAAAGAGACCGGCCATTGACATACGAAATGGCGAATCCACCGCATTATATAGCTCATAGGAAGACTTGGAACTCTTGGAATACATGTGAGCTCTTTTATTATATTTCGAAATCTACACGCTCACACACATCAGCACACACAACACAAGACACTGAGCACAACTCAGAATACGCAGCATGAATTTATCTATCTAATTTCGGGGACGCCTGTCGGTGCAGGGCGGGTGGTCAGCTCCTATTCTGGACTATTCCACCCATTTCCCCATGTTGGGACAAGGGTTTCACTGCTGTCCCGACAGTGTCACCTGCTCTAATCTACCCGTAGCTTTTACGAACCTGATAATATCCCAAATATGAATATTCCTAAACGCAACATAAATAGTTTTATTTCTTTTTCTTTTGTTAATTTTTATTAGTTTTATTTTTTAGTATGCATATTGTTATGGAGAGCGGGGCCTTCTGACACAGATGTTTTTTTGCTTAAAAGCAGGTCTGAACCTTTCGTTTTGTAAAAATTATGTATGTAACGAAAAATAAATAAATAATAATAATTATTATTAATGTATAAATTATAAATAGAAACATAGACAGAGAGATGTTTATCAGTATTAGATACAAACCCACTCCCACTCTTTGTATACCATTGTTAGTTAAAGTGGTCAGTAAAATAATAAAAATACATCCTAAAAATACTTTGTTAGCTCTGGGCGATAATATATACAAAATAGAAAAGTTTTTACACTTTATAGTATTGCAGCAACTTCTCAAGAGTGTCTCGCTTAGTTGTTAGACATATATCACAGTATTGATTGTTGCCAGCACATATTGTGAGGAGGTTAGCCAGACTGGAATTCTAACCACTGGGAACTTGAGTACTCTCTCCACTCCCTGTGGTCAACAATTTCTTATATTTTTAAATGTAGTTATAGAATATGTTTAAAAATATACCATAAATTTGTCTATAGGTAGATATGTGAATAGAATAAAACAATTCTTAAGTTTTAGGTTTTATTTAAAAAAAAATGTATTAGATAATTCATAGTTGAATTATTTCAGCTAGTTTAAAGGATGGACTGCGTAAATCTGAGACAGCTGTTGAAGATGAGTTCATAAGAAGATTTGTGAATGGCACATGGCATGGTCTTGTATGTAGTGAGGTATGCAAATTGTCAATTATAAAAAAAGTTAATTCTTATTTTGTTTATTTACATGGCACCTTTAAATCCCAATGTCTTGATTCTCCATACTATGTTCCTGCCCATAGCCACTTTAGGTACTCGACCCATTATTTGTATATAAATAGATTGAAACTAATCATCTAATTACTTGTTATATGTTATTTTTATTTTATTCATTTGACATAATAACATTATTTCTGAGTATGACTTTTTAGGCAATTATTATCTTTATTTTTATTTTTATTAATATTTTATACTTATATTTTTTGACATATGTATTTTCAGAAAGAATTAACAAAAAAACTGCTGAATACACCTGTAAATGATAATTATATTGGAACTAGAATTAATATAATTTGAATTTGAATTGTTGGTGTATCAAATAAATAAATAATCATTCTCCTTTTCCCACTCTAAATGGGATTGGCACAACTTTTTCAGCCTTCCTCTAGTCACATACATTTACATATTTAACACTTGTCACATGATATTTATCCCTCCTCATTAATGTCCATACCATATTAATCTTGCACTTCTCGTCCGTGTGTGTAAGTGTCCCATATATTTATTTATTTATTTTATTTATTTTTCTATAATGGGTGCAGATTTCAGATTTCCATTTATATGTTTACAAGTATTACTTATATTAATTATCCACTGTTAATAGCTCAGTTAAATTTATCCAGTAAACAAATTAAAATAAAATAAAATATAAATACTCTATAAAGATAACTCTTTTGATGTAAGCCGAAAAATTTGGAATATAAATACTTCTGTAAACACAGATTTGACTTGATTTTGACAAATGTGTCAAATAATGCAGGGTCGTCTCGCTTACTCCTTGGGAGTAGGCGGGGTATGGGCCTCGAGGCGTCCCTCCTTGCCCGGGCAGTTCCTCGCGGGCACTTAAGCCCGGTCTGTGTTTCGGCCGTAGGCCGAGGTCACCTAGGTGACCTAAGGGATGTCTGGTTCGGTGGGGAGGTCTGGGAATGGTAGCTCCCAGACCTCAAAGTCTTCTTCAGGTGGTCCTAAGTCGGGTGGTGTCATGATCGGGGGTGTCAAATCCGGTGTTTTCGCCCTCTCGCCCATCGCGTCGTCCTCATCGTCGCCGTCGTCATCCACATCGAGCCGCGGAGACGGTAATCGCAGGAGCTCGCGAGGCAGGGAACGTCCATCGGGTGGTCGCGCATGGAGTGGCGCGATGCCGTGGAGGTGTACGTGCGCGCTGTTGTCCGCACGCGCGAACATCCGGCGCGCAAGGCGACGGACATACTCCTCCACGGTCGGCATTTTGGTATCCCGGTGTGTCAAATAATTGTGATTAAAAACAAGTTCCATAGGTTTATTATAGATGGCGTTTTGAATGTCATCCTATTTTATTACTCCTGAATTTAATTCCTGTTGAATTAACAGGGTTTCTATAGCCTATATGTTACCCCGCCGTGTAGGGAATTTGTGCCAAATTTCATCGATATTGGTTCAGCGGATTGGCTGTGAAAACGTAACAGACAGACAGACTCTCGCGTTTATAATATTAGTAAAGAAGTAAAGATTGTATTTTATCCAGTCTTGTCACACCACACATGCACCTTAACATTCTCATCACATTTGCATACACTATCCTTTCATCGGTCCATTTCCCAGCATTCTATATCATACAATACGACAGGTCTTATCACAGTTTTATAAATAGATAAAAACTATGTTCTAGATAATAATAAAGAGGCAGTTCAATCATATTCGTGTCGCGTACATCGCGCGGCGCGCTGTGTCACCCACTAAGATGTACTTTCTCATTGGATACACTGAGGAACTTTTGTCGACGTGGATACAGTCTCCAGTGACGTTGGAGCTGCAGACTGTCGACAGCTTCAAGGATGTCGTCTTTAAGTATATTTAGGGCTTTGTTTTTTAATATAGATTTAGTATTTAATAAAGTACAAAATTAAAAAAAAAAAACTGTATTATTAAAACTTATCCTCAATTCTTACTGAGGTGTCGTAAAAGGCGACTAAGGTAAGTCGACCCGCCGTGTGGTATCCGGCTGAGTAGAATTGACCAACCTCATTTCTTACCGGTGTCGTAAAAGGCGACTAAGGTAAGTTGACCCACCGTGTGGTATCCGGTTTAGTAAAATTGACCACCCTCTTTCTTACCGAGGTGTCGTAAAATACGACTCAGGTAAGTTGACGTCAGGCAGGCGGCCGGTCGTGAAATACGTAGCCATATCATGTGACATGTTTATAACATGTTGTGCCGACCCTACTTAGAGTGGGATAAGGGCAGGAGGAAAGAATAACTTTAGTCTATGCTAGTTTACGCAACGCACGCGGCTAAAGCACACAAAATACACAAAATAAAACGGCGGTAGCGGAATAGTTAGGGTAACGGACTTGCGATCGAGAGGTCGTGGGTTCTTGAGTATACATGCACTGCATATATTCACTATCACAAACTCAACAATCGTTTCGCCTTGTAACCGAAGCATCATCAGGAGATAGAATTGTCCACTCTATATTTAGCATTATATATATTTTCTATTTTACTTTATCGCGGATTTTAGCACAATAATTTTACTATTACTTTTGTATTATGGATCTCCGCCA
Organism: Morpho helenor; assembly: GCA_029227775.1. NCBI lineage: Eukaryota > Metazoa > Arthropoda > Insecta > Lepidoptera > Nymphalidae > Morpho > Morpho helenor. The sequence continues at coordinate 14,153,341 of JARGCU010000020.1, read as the reverse complement.
AGTTACGCCTTATTCTATAAATTAATGTAGAAATAGTAAATTAAACGTCATACGCCGTGTGGTATCCGGCTGAATAGAAAAGTAATCATATCTTACTGAGGTGTCGTAAAAGGCGACTAAGGTAAGTCGACCCGCCGTGTGGTATATATATACGGTTCAGTAAAATAGACCACCATCTTTCTTACCGAGGTGACAGATGATGTGACAGCATGTTTATAACATGTTGTGCCGACCCCACTTAGAGTGGGATAAGGGCAGGAGGATGATGAGTAAATTAAAAGTCATAAATAAAATTCATATTCTCATATAATTTGATTCATTCAAATATACATAATGTGTCAACAAACAGAACAGCGAGACGCGGGCCGCGCGGCCGCACGCACACTCCCGTACAAACGCGCGTCTGAGCGCTCCAACAGTAGAGCCGCGACCGAACTTCTGCACATACGCTCTTTGTACTTTTAAAGTTAACTCAATAACATCACTCGCGTTGCCTGATTTTGTAACAGTTATACATTGAAATTTGAAGCAATTATTATAATTTTTATATTAATTTAATATTTTTCACTGTCAGCTTGCTATCTACCCTAACTAGTAAGAAATAGTAAGATTTGCCCTAATACTTATCGAAATGGTCAAGGTTTTTAATAACATTAGTTTTCGTCGCTTTCTGTGGTAATTTAATAATCTGCATTCAAGGCTTTTTAATTAAATTTGTTCTATCAAAAATCGTTCAAAACCTTCAAAATATTGAATTTATGACAGGTCAACTTAACAGTTAGATTTTCATAGTTTTTGCCCGTAGCTCATAATCATTTTCTGATTTGTTTTAATATGGACCTTATTGCCGTTAATGTATTTAATATGTCAATATTTTTCCTAATTTATGAAAAATTCGCCTTGTGATATTTTGTAATAAATTATTGACGTATATTCATAACAACTGTAAAAATAATTATACCGCAATTATTAAATTTCAATGAATAATATATAATTGTAAAATACTAAAAAATACTGCTTAAAAATACTTGATAACTGTTGCACAAAATCATACAGCGCTCACAAACATTTGGAGTAGGTACATTATTACATTTCTCATAAGAATTTTTTTCTAAATTTCACATAAATGCCTATGGTGTTTCTCTCAGGTAAATTTGTATTTGTCTATCACAGTGACGTAAAGCATTTGTCCTTACATGCTAGTGAGTGAAACATTGCGATCTTATCATTAAATCACCATAATACACGTTTTGTAAACTCGTTAAGGTGCTTCAGAAAATATTTTTTATTTTTTTTCATTATCATGATATTCCATTTTTTTAAAGTCTCGTACAGTCTTTAATATTGAGCTAATTCGATAGGGCCTGTGGAATGTCTGTCGAGATGCACCTTACTATTCGAGGCTAGTCACGCTAAGGCCGATTACACACTGACGTTTTTTCTTTGCGACACACGATGCGCAGACGTTATAGATATTGGTCCTTTGTAGGCCTTAAAAACACGATAAAAATTGTCCTATATCCCTTAAATTAATTAACCAATGTCTAGTTGTGATATACGTTATTGCAAATCGACTAGAGTAGAGCAAGGAATAAAAAGCAAAAGGAGTAATATCATTTTGCTTTTTATTACTATAACAAAATTATAAATATAAGAAGACTGCATGGATGAGAACAATTTTGTTAGCATTACGCTCAACATAATATCGTTTTATGTATCGAGTAATACCGCGAGTAGGATTTCAAGAAATGTTCCCATAGTGGTTCACGTGGACTCCCAGAGGTCCAGGAGACGTAGCTCTACATTGACGTGACAAAATGGCGTACAATTCGTAATGTCATTTCATGTCAAGTTTTGGGAGTTAAAAATGTCACTACAAGGGCTCCACCAGAACCAGCTAAATTTTGAAAGTAGTCTATGAGAAAAGTCTGCGAATCTAAGTTCTAGCACCAGTGTTTTCCGACCTTTTTTGCGACCCTAAGTAACATACATAAATTTTAATGTTAAAAATTGAATCGTCGACTTAAAGAACATAAATAATAGGATTTAGAAAGAAAAAATTCCTTTTTTTTGTTAAATTTGACACCGAAATCTAGCACTTAAATGGCCTAGAGCGAAAGGCTTAAACTCATGTAAAGTTGCGCCTCCCCCATCCATAAATTTTCCCCCCTGTGGGTCGTGGGCCCTACGTTGGGAAATACTGGTCTAGACTCTAGATGTATCAATAATAGTATTTATTAAGGCACGTGTGCGCATCGTATAACATAAAAAAAACGTTTTTACGTAACCGCGCCCCGGCCCGGTCCGGTCCGTTGTGCGCAGAAGTCCAAACCGCTCACAGTATGCGACGGCTCGCTCGTTGTTTAGCATTAATTGTCCTTATTAAATATTTACAAATAAAAATGTACAGATAATTCGAAGGCTCACCGTGATTATAAATGACTATTGAATTCGGTACATTATCAAAACCCCCGTGTGCCCATATTATACATATATATCCTTTAAGGATAAAACATTAATATAATGATGTTTAAAAATAATTATATAAACGGATTTTCTATATAGAAAATAAAAAAAATTACGTCACATATTTACATACAATTGCGAACTTATAATACAAATATGTACAAATAAAAAAGTAAATCCAATTCAGCACAGAAACATTACATAGTCTAAATCGCACGAGGGAGTTTTGAAAACGTCACAAGAAATAATTTCAATAATGAAAAAATCGGATGGCATCGGTTATGTAAAACATTATACAGTGAAATATAACAAATGTAATGTGCGATCATTAAAATTTCTTATTTCAACACTATACTGCTAGATCTATTAAGTAAAATTGACCATCAAAATTCTATTAAAAATAAAGAGATCACATGTCCTACTACAAATAAGATAAACATGTTTACAATAAAGCTCTCGTTTATTCATAAGCGATAATCGCGCTTCGTTACTTCTATTGGTTTGTATCAATACTGAATTTACTAATCATCTATATAATATCGTGTACTTAATTTTTTCCGTCACTCAATAAGGCAGTGCCTCCTTCGCTCGTTATGAAAAAATATATATTTTCACAATTCGAACTTGTATGGGACTAACAAAATCCACGTTCACCCAAAAATTTAAATTAAACATGAGCAACAACTGTCAATAATTTTTGTATCTTATTTAACATTAGGACAAGTAAAGAAATGCGCATATTCAATCATACTGATATCGGAAAATAATTAATTAATTAGATAGTGCCCAAAAATACTAATAAAATTTGTATATTAATATGAGTTTGAAGTTATACGTCTTTGGCGTTGGCGATGATTTTTTCTGCATGCAAATAATGAAATTTAAAAAAAATGTGTGTTTTATATTTATCAAAATTTGACTTATAATCATTATAACCTAATTATGTACCCAGGTGTATTTATTAGTATTCACATGCGTTTTATTCGTAGAAAATAAAACACTTAATAACATCTGACAATTTATGCGAACGCAATCTCTATCTTACCTTATAATGCTGGTATGGAATATAGGTCCATTTTATTAAAGAACCACATTTCTGATTTTATATTTTTCAACGCATCATAAGTACAACTTCACAAAATTTATAAATAAAAAAATATTAATGACATTCGTGAACAATTTTTTTTTATATTTAGTCTTAAAACATTAATAAGATAAAAGGACGATTAAATAAGTGCATTTCTTCATTAGTAAAAAAAATATTTAACTTCGTATATTATGTAAGTACAAACTTGAAAATATCTCGATAGCATCTATTGTTTCAGACTTTAAATTTACTTTTAAACATTGTCCAGATTGAGCGAATTCTTTGACCACGATGCGATGCTACTATAGAACGCAAGCACTGCGCACAAGTTAGAATTAAATAAATATAGAAACATGAAGCATGTTATATCAGGTGTTAACATTTTTAGTCTAATTTGGGTTTGACGAATTTTTAACGTAATGTAGAAAAAGTCGCGGATACTTTAGGTCTAACAAGTAACAATTTCGGAAATCACTAAGATATTGCCGTAAAGAAACTGACAAATATAGGGAGCAACATTTTTTCAGGGAGATCTAATTTAAAAATCATTCGGCATCACATATTAGGTAAAGTCAAAGTTTGCCAGAATATGTGTGTTGCTGCTTGTTGTAATTATAAAAGCTATTTTAACGATAAATTAGTACCAAATCTAAGAGTAAAGATCAAAAAATTACAATGCATCACAATGCGTTTGCATTCACATATCACATCGAATCGTGGTCAAAAACATCACTCAAGTAGAATATAAAATATTTGACCGTAATTCCAAATCGGTGGACTATCGACATTTACTATATTTTAGAATTTTTTGTAACATACCTAAATAACAATAGTAGTTGATAAATGCAAAAATACTAACAATCTTTCGAATCTCCAATCACATAGGGTGGCAACGATCGTTATGATCATCGGTATCAGTACTGCACGAAACTACAGTTCAACAATAGAGCGAAGTAAAGGCAAGTAACGAGTGTCGCTCTTGAAATTCTTCCAGATGTAAAATTCATACATTATTGCAAAAAAAAACTGATACTTTGTGCTCGGCGTACACATGTGGGAGAACATCAAGGGCCAACATCGCAAATCTTAAATCTACAATAATTTACAAAAGTCTCAGAACAAGATTTTCATGATATGATTTTAAAATCTATCTGTACTTAGAAAAATTATACATCGTCAGTGTTAAAATTTGAATCGTATAAAACTTTATGCAGACCACGAATTAACCCTTAAAGTAATAATTCAATATACCCTTTTTCGTGATTTGGCTCAAAATGTACCCACAGTTCATCCGAAGACGTTACAGAGAGACGTATCCCTATCACAATCGCGCTAGTAACATTAAATTAAATACAACAGCACCTATCGTTTGATATAATAATAATATAATATAGTGAATAAAAAATATTCAAAATCAAATATAATTCCAATGGAGAGGACTAATTAAGCGTAGTAACAACTATGCAATGGTCCTTTTATTTTGTAGTAATATAAAAGTTTTTGTAAATATCACTAATTATTCCGATGAGACAACTAACGCTTCACAACGAGGACAAGATGCGAGAGATTTGAGTCAACCCATACAGTCTTTGCTCAGTGTAAATTCTACCATATTTATAAAATAAACAATAAGAGTAAAAATAATGTTAATAGGAGAAAACATTTAAGATATCAAATCGCAATACATATACAATATCATGTAAAACAAAACAGTTTGTGTTCCATAAATTCATTTAAGTGTAGATATAGAGATATTTCACCAGGCAAAGACTGTACTAATCTCTGGCTATGACTAGTTATAAAAAAAACATATATTTTATTTTAGTATCTGGCCAAACCATACATCCCACCGTCAAGACTGACATAAATACCGACAAGACTTCTAAGAACCAAAACGAGAGTGATAACAACTTACATCTTACAAAGTTACAACAGACAAATCTGTTCCAGGACTTTCGAAAGTCTTTACTGATTTGTTAAAGACCTCGTATGGACCCTCGAAACCGTACCTTTCTTAATAGTAAGCATTTATCAAGTACGGACGCAATTCCACCAATCAGAGATAAGACACGCAACTCATACATTCACACATACATTTGTACTACGCCAGTAAACTACCCGCTATTGCTAAAGATGACTCACTGTCGATCAACTCCTCGAAAAATTCAATAAGATATATAATATCTAAGAATTTTGAACTGACCACGACGAGAATACTGATATCGCGTCCATATAAAATACAATTTAAAACTTAGAACTAATCAAATAATTTGTGAAGTATCGTTATGAACCGATGGTCAAGTAAATTACCAACTTATAACTAACAGAGATGCTCGACAGCGATTTAACGAATTATTATAATTTATTTATTTAAAAAAACGAAGACTAAGTGACGCTAAGCTACACGAATCTTACGTACATCAAGTTACATAAAAACATTCAGGAATAGGAGTTTGGAAGAGGAGTAGAGTGGGGTATACTAAGTCTCGCTGAGAAGTTTGTTGGAACACACGATGCGTCATTAACCTAAGAGCGTCGCCCGATTTGTTCAGAGCGCTAACACCATATCACGACACTACGGCACCAGATGAATATCTGAATGTCACTAACTGCACTACCGCAACCAACTGATAACGTCAGCCAGCGTCAATGCTTATTTTATATCGACACGATGAAACTCTAAATCTATGCACACGGATATGTATTATATTAACATCTCATCAATAAACATTTTTCAAAAACTGTCTTGACTATTTTTGTAACTACTTGATATATATCCACTAACTCATAAACAATTCTCAATTTATGATTTTTTCTCAATTCATTGAATTTGTATTTGTATATAAAAGCAATTCGATAATTAGATTACATTTATTAATGATGGTCTAATCCATATGAAATATGAGCAGCTATGGGTAAGGTGAAATTGTTAAACTTATTATAGCAATGATCGGCGTATAATTTTAAGTGACCTATATAGTTTAAAGACTTGGGAATTTGAAATATTAATAGATCGGATTTGTAACTTAAAGAATCTATATATGCTGGAATATCATCTTACAATCGAAGACATGTTATTAGCAGACTAGTAATCTATAGAGAATTTCAAATTGATGACGAGGTAATAAGAGACAAGGCACTAAAGAATCAATAAGAGATCTATGGCCTAAAGGTAGATAATTTATTCGAAATAATACTACTTCATTTAATATTGAACAAAAATCAAATGACATACACTCTATAGAAATCTCGAAAAATATTGGGAGAATAACAGAATTAGTGAGCATACTTGAGTCATTTTTCCGTTTAAAAAATATGACTTAAGATTAATGTTTTTACGATTTCAGAAGTCGGGTCTGTATCAAAATATATCAAATAAATGGAATTAAAATCAATATATCAAATAAGTGGGATAATTAATGTTAAATAATATTTACACGTAAAATAGGATTTACCCGTGTGCATAGATTTTTCGTATAGAGCAACATTTGAAACTTTTACAGCCCGTATACATCGTAACACTAGTAACATCATACCAATTGTTCATTTAACACGCTCTTGACCAGTGAGACAATGATCAAATTTTTACAATAGACACCTATATATACGAACATCCATCTAGGCTATACTAAGATACTTTCCATTTTGCACATTTGTACTTTTAGTTTTTTTTAAATTTAACTTAATATAGCCGCTATTTTATAGTGGGCTGGGGTTTTCTATTAGGACTTTTTGAACCGAAAACAGAATCAACTAAACACTTAAGTTAGAGATCCATTGGCAGTGTTAACTGTCTACTAATTAATATAAGTTAATATATGTTAAAGCAAACTATATATTGTGATGCTTAATTTTAAAGGTCTCTTACTCAAGGGCATTCTCAATTTGAATCTCGGAACACAAATAACTGAATTTAGGTTTAAGTTTAACATTAACTGTGCATGTTTAGAAGACGGCGATTTTTTAAATTTATCCAGATTAAACCAATTATATTATTAAACAAATGTCAAGGGTTACTAAAGAATGGACGAATCACATTATTGGGTGCATTGAAATAATAAGCCAAAAAGTTTTATAAAGATCTATAGCATTTTATTCATGGATTCCTCAAATTAGCCCTAAAATTTTTATGAATTAGCTTGTTTTGCGTTGTCTCACTGATCGTCACACATTTATTAGCATATGAACTTATCTTTAGTATCACACACATTCATTCGCACACATTGCATACTATGCCCAGATTTTAAAATACCTACATAATATACAGTGGAGGAATTTTATCACTAATTGGTAAATGGACGTTTGAGTCGATTGATTTTGTGCAAAAATTCCACTCTTAAGACTTGTAAAAACACTTAATTTCAAGACAATATCGAAACCCGGTAATAATATTTTTCTTTATGTATTTCATAATATATTAAAACAATAATAATGATCATAATTAATATTAAAATATAGTCAAGCAATGAAGAGATGGATTAAACTGAAGATAAAATCACAATTGTAAATAAAAATGGAATGCCTAACGCAATTAATTTTATATTACACACCAGGTTTCAATGCATTAATATATCGTACCATTCCTCAACTGTATAGTTATCAATAAACTAAGCGTAAATTTTTGCCGAAAAAAATATTATCTCTCGATTTAATAATTTATAACTGACAATAAGAGCGGGTCTAAATTGTACCAACCAATAAAATTGTCAAAATACCATTAAAAAAAAACTAAAAAATATGATTGTTCTAGAAATTGCACTGATAACGGCACGACCTAAATACAACGTACTAATGCGATTTGACAGAAAACACTTAGAAAAACATTCATAGAACATGTAAATGAGCAATGTCCACATGACATACTAAGTTTCAACATTCGGGTTTTCTCTTCACTGGACATAAACATCGAAATTTAATAATACATTACCTACTCTATTTGTCAATAACTAAATTGTTCGTCCAGTGAATAGAAAACAAAGTATACTCTACACATCGAGTCACAATATTACTAAGGCATATCACCGGCGAGACGCGTTATTTGATAATCGGCGTCGGCAAATATACTACCAACTTTTGCGGTGTTTTTTTTTTAACTTTAATTGAATATATCTCGTAAGTGCTACATTTATAGGACGCATTTGTTTCATCTTATATACTATATATACCGGGGTAAACATTGTAGAAATGCTTTTAATTTGATTAATTGATCAAATCGAATTCTATAATATATATTATTAAGTACAAATATTTATCTCGATCACACTATTAATTAGTTAATATCTAATCGAGTACCGTTTGCATGAACATGTCACAATAAATTAATCTCAAATTATATTCGAACAACGGAAATGGAAAATTATGCGTATCAAAAAAAAAATACATCGGTCGTTACTATTTTAATTGTCGATCATGTCAAATAAAAAACGCATACATCCGCGATAGATTCAAACATGCAGAAACGGGTACAAGTAAACATGTTTTATTTTAATACACACTAACGGTACCCGCGACGTACAATTTTTAAATACCCTCAATATGGATTTTTTGTAGGGAAAACGGAAATATTGTAATCCTGTATGTTACCCCAGTATACAAGTTTCAATCGTACCAAAATTTCATCGACGTGATAGCGTAAGTACAAACAGTAAGGTTTATACTTAAGCCTATCTAGACGGTAGATAAGGCTTACCAAGACAGATATATTAATCGTCCAGATGCGTCCTTAACGAGTCTAAATTCAACAGTCCGCTAAAAGTTGGTAGTTGTCAGCCTCACGTGTTCGCGGCGCGCTTGTGGTGTCGCGGGCGGTGCGCGTGCTACCTGCGCCCGATCAGCCCGTTGCTGTTGCCGCTCGAGCTCGGGCACATTTCCAATTCTACTAGCAGCGGGAAATGATCTGGAAAAAAACAATGAACATTTTCAACGACTTCCAAATCAAATCAAATCAAATCAAAATAATCTTTATTTAAATAAACTCTTACAAGCACTTTTGAATCGTCAAGGATCAATATGATTAATGAAACTACAACTGGTTAGGAATGTTGCCTTCACCGAGAAGAACTTTCTCAATCAATCAATCAATCTTTTAAACATTTTCAATTTTACATAATCAAACCGCAGTCCTGTATGAAGCTGAACAGATTTTTAAATCCAGGCTTTTTTGTAATCCAAATAATCTTTAATTTTGTTACATGCTTTACGCACAAGAACATCTCTTACACTTAACTTTAACCTTTCTGTGGACTGGTCTAGTATGGATTGCGGAATTTTATTGTAGACGCGAATACAGAGACCAACGAATGAGTTGATAACTCTGCTAAGTCGCGACACAGGTATCTTAAGCTTTTTGTGACCTCTCGTACTGGTTCTTCTCGGTAAGAGCATTCTGAGCCAGTAGTAGCTTCATTAAATCTATTTGATCCTTGATGATTTAAAAGTGCTTATTAAAAATTAAAAAGCTGTGATAGCCCAGCGGTGTGACCGTGCGACTCTTTAAAGAGAGTAACGAGTAGACCCGGCAGATACCAATGAGTTTTTCTATTAAAACTTATGTGTCTAATTCATAATTCGGTGAAGGAAAATATCGTGAGGAAACTTGCATACCTCTAGAGAAATCTGGAGATATGTGTAACGTACTAATCCACATTGGATCAGCGTGGTGGGTCTTAGTCCTTCTCTCCAAAAACGGAGAGAAGAGGTCTATGCCCAGCAGTGGGATAGTAACAGGCCGTTACTTAAAACAATGAACATTTTTAACAATTTTCTTGCTGGTTCTTCTCGGTAAGAGCATTCTGAGCCAGTAGTAGCTTGCAAATTATTTTGACTTAATTTTGATCCACTCCTATTATATACAGGAAATTTTAAATTAAACAGTAGTAGAATAAGCGCTTATTTGATTTATAGGGTTTTGGAAGAAGGTTCCTGTTCAAACAAAATACAATAATCAAATACACATACATCAAAAAAATAATGTTATCATTACAATTGTTTTACATGTGCCATCAAAAATTAGGGCATAGTTGCAATAGTCCAATTAATTAGCAACTGGCTTCTAGAAATAGCTACAGTTTGAATGCCTTAATTTATTAGACAAGTACAAGATTACAAACCATCGAAATCATGATCTAGGACCCTTAAGGGAGATATTCCAATCACGAGTGAATTTTGATAATTAATAAGTGAATATTGAATTAGCAAAAAGCAATTTACATCTTGCATCAATGACTCTAAGTTACTCGTGGCCAGTCTAAGATTAAACAGGTCTTAAAACCATTTAGTGCGGTATAGAGGTCTGGTGCGATCGCCACAACTGCGTATTCCAACTAGACTCTGAGTCTAAATTTAATGAGTCGAAAATGCACACGCCAACTTTGATGTATTCAGAAATAGCATTGTCTACCTGAAGGTACGTGCGGGTGCGGACATCCGACGACCTTGTGTTCGCGGAACCAGTCCTGCGATAGAGGACCGAGTAGCCCCAGTGGTGTCATCGACTGTTTGCTGTAGAAGATGTAGTCGATGATGCCTTTGAAGTCAAATCTGTAACATTTGATATTATGCGATTCGTTAAATCATATTTTAATGGATTATCTGTATATTAATAGAAAGTTTCTATAGTTTTTTTTGGGAAATTACGTGGAAGAGGTATGAAATTTGGCACAATTATAGTTTATGTAGAGAACGAGGGCAGAATGCATATATATTTGTTTAAATAATGTTTAAAAATCCATCAAATTATTTTAAAAATTATTATTAAAAATTATTACACTCATTGCCAAGCATTTGACACACACATATACACATATTTACTCTTATGATCTTGGTTAAAGTCTGTAGTCAAATTGGGACGAGATCATAGACTTCCAAACTAGATTAAGGGAGCCAAAGTCAGGCCTATAAGTAAAAGTGACACAATAAATAATGAGAGGGAAAATAAAACTTGTATACTATATTCTTATAGTATATTCATCTTTGTCAAATCATAAATAAAAAAAAGAGACAGATAGATCAATCTCATTTAATTTCTCTTTATTGTAATAAGTCACATTTTAGACTGGTTTCCCTACTTTAGTATAATAACTCTATAGACGAGATTAATGTTGTTTGTATATAATATTATTTGTCTATAATCTTACTAAACGTCAATGAATCATAATTATGATGATAAACAATAATTAGTTAATAATAATAATTAAGAAATTATTAGTAAGGTAATTCTAATTCATAATGATTGATATTTCAACAGCGTGTCAACTTTTTCTTAACTATATATTGTCTCACTTCGTAGGTTGCCTGGCAGAGATCTCTATAAAACTAATGAGAAAATTATTTTGCTATAAATAAAGATAAATTTATCGTGGATAATAGCAAAATAATATTCTCATTAGTTTTGTATTATGGAACTCTGCAAAGTAACGCCTAATTCTATAAAAGAGAGAGAGCACTTTTTGCACCAATAATGTTTTTTCCAAAAAAAAAATATGGTACATAAATAAATAAATAAATAAATAGTTTATGTAATATATATTCTTAGGAAAGCTGATGAAAGGAAATAACGAATTCTATTTTCTAAATTGAAACTAATGTAAATACGCCAATTATTTTTAATATGTAAAATAACAAGTATAAAAATTAAGTGACATTAAGTTCTACAAATGTTATCCAGAGATTACGGTTCGATTTATGATAGATAGCAATCTACTGGCAAATAGAGCGAAAGATTGATTGGCAAAGCGATAGGTTATGTTTAAATGATATTGAAACCAGGACAATTTTATAACTAAGTAAATGTCAATCAAGCGTTAGTGAACACTCGTTGTACAGTTTTAAGGTTACTTATTATAAATTTACAGTTATATTACAAAATCTACGCCGTGCGGTATCCGGCTAAATAGAATAAACCATCCTCATTTCTTATCGAGGTGTTCTAAAAGGCGACTAAGATAAGTCGATAAGATAAGTGTGGTATCTGGCTGTTTAGAATAGACCATCCTCATTTCTTACCGAGGTGTCCTAAAAGTGGTCTAAGTTAAGTCGACCCGCAGTGTGGTATCCGGTTGAGCAGAATAGATCACCCTCTCTTCTTACCGAGGTGTCGCAAATGGCGACTAAAGTAAATTGACATCAGGCAGGCGGCCGGTCGTAAAATATGTAGCCAAATTATGTGACAACATATTTATGAAACAATTGTTGAGATTGTGGTGGTGAATGTGTGCAGTGCTTGTGTATTGTTGTGCCATCGGTGTCGGGTAGTGCATGAGTTCTTACAAATTCTGCATGTATCAGGCATGAGAACGAATAGTACACTCTACATTTAGCATTACATATATTTCCTTTTATCGCGGATTATAGCAAAATAATATTATCATAACTTTTGTAGAGAGGAAGCCCATGCCCAGCAGTGGGATAGTAAGAAGTTTGCGCTACGTACGTGTAGTTAGTGTACGGCATAATGTCTTCACTATACGCCGAGGCTAGTTTGAAGTTGTGCGTGAATTCATGCTCCGAGCCCGGCATGCGTCGCAATGACCCCGCATAACCCAACTCCTTGAAATCCCGATGTTCCGATGATACACGACCTGATGATAAGAACTCGACCACACCTGAAAAATAATAGCCAATTTAGTTTTTTCAACATCGTAAGAAAACCTATAACAAAAAAATATATAAGTAGGTAAGTAGCGGCCTGTTACTATCCCACTGCTGAGAATAGGCCTCTTCTCTCATTTTATGAAGAGAAGGTTTGGAGCTAAGACCTACCACGCTGCTCCATTGAGGATTGGTAGGTTACACATATCTCTAGAATTTTCTAGAGATATGCAGGTTTCCTCACGATGTTTTCCTTCACCGAAAAGCGTGTGATAAATTGCAATTAACAATTAGACACATAAGTTTTAATAGAAAAACTCATTGGTGTCTGCCCGGTTTGAACCCGTGAACTTCTCGAAAGAGTCGCACGGTGTTGCCAGTGGGCTACCACAGCTTATGAAGAAATATATACTTTACCATAAAAATTAAGTTGCCAGATAATAAACATTTGAATGTGTTATTTTAAAAAGACTAGAAGCATTGTAAGATACATATGTCTCTTAAAAAGATCTCTACCTTATATGGTTAAAGGGCCAGTTTAACGGTCCACCTCAGTACTGGAGTTCTACCAAAACAGCGTTAAGTGCGGGTCTTACAGACCCCATTAGTATGGTTTTAGTTTTTAATTATTTGGCCAACCAACCGCTAGTATAGCTTGGGGACTCAATAAAGAGTATTGGCGAGCTATATTTTTCTACACATGTTTTAATTTCTAGTCTTAATTTCTAATAAGCGATCAGATTTCAAATCGGTAGATCATTTTTAATACGCACTGCTTAAAGAGCTTGTTTTTTTCTTTGTTGATTCACTTACAAGTACGACAATTTGCAAGTTTTTGTCTACAATGTAAAAGTTAGCAAAAGTCTTACCACTGTCTGGTAGCGAGTTGAAATCTCCGCACAACAATAATTGCACATTATCCTTTTGTCCGGTCATTCTCAGAGTTCTTGCTGAATCGTCCAAAATAGACCGTAATTCATTACTTAGCATCATGGTTTGGATTAGTTTGACATCACAAAATTCTGGGTCCCAATGAATATGCGCCGTGCACACTAATATTGGTTGTGCTAGTGTTGATGTATCTGTCGGTAGTCCTGATATATCATTGAACGCTGAAAAATCATTAGTTAGTTATTAAATTTGTTTAAATTTTTTCTTAATAGTAAAAAAATATAAATAACTAAGCTTGAGTTTGGAATTTTTTGAGAATATTGCTGAAGTGCTATATAGACATGACACAATGGAATGTAAGACTTATTTGGTCATTAATGGTAAGTTAAGACATCATTAATTTAAGATTTAATACTAAAAGAGATTCTGCGGGAATGTCTGACGAAAATACAAGTAAGTCTGTTTAGATATATGTTGGATTAATAAAAGAATTAATCTTGTACATATCTCAATAAAAGAATAAATCTAAAATTTCTTTTTGTCAAACAATTTCACAGACAACTTTTAAAATAGAATCTCTTCAGATTGCGTGAACAAGAGATTAAAATATTTTTTTTAGATTTTTGTTCCCAGAGCATTTGATTTAAAAACAAATTGAACTAGAAACAAAAGGAAGCAATATTTTAAAATTTTTACCGTTTTCCCATGCAGCTTCTTTTGTTTTTAATAACGCAGCTAAACCAATATTATCTTTTGGCATGACCCGATTTAACATATTGTCCGAACCTTCACTATTCGCCATTGCTAATTGATTAAATTCGATAAGATGCTCCTTTACTAATGAGAATCTGTAAAAAATACGGACATATATACACGATTGCAACGGGTTAATGTTAACTGTACTAAAAACTAATCTAAAATTGCATGAATATCATGTAAACTAATCTGAAATACGATGTAATAGAAAAAAAGGAATTTATTTTCCTACTCACTTAGCAGATCTGAAGAAAATGGCGCAGCCGTCGACGTATTTCCGTTCCGATTCGGACATGGTCTTAGCGCGAGATTTTGGCGAGAATATACCGTCATATCCATCTTGTTTTAGTTCCGGCAGAAAAAAAGCATAAAACTGATCTGTTTCAACTTCCTGTGAAGAGTAAAAAATAAAATAGCTTTATAATTAGTAAATACCAAACAAGAGGATAAGATTAATTGATTGTTTAATGTGTTATTAGAAATATTGATCCGTTCCATAAATCTTAACTATAAAAAAAATTATTGATATTATTCGCCTCTTGGAGTTTAATTCATTTATCAATCAGTTATAAAAATATTACGATAGCCAGCCTGTTTGGATCCTTATCCTTGAATCCACATTGGTGCTGGTGTAGCGGGAGGACAGTAATTAGGCTGGTACTTTACATATTTTTAGTAAAGTCTGTGAACAATCCACTACTAACGAGTTTTTTTAATAAAACTCATTGATAATTGCAACTTATCATACGCTTTTTGGTCATAAAACATTGTAAGGAAAGCTGCACATCTCTAAAGAATTCTAAAGATATGTGTTAAGCGTGGTGGATCTAAGCTCCAACCTTTTTCTGCAAAAAAAATGGAGAGAGAAGGCCCAGCAGTGTGATGATAACACTAGTACTTTTTAGTTATTTCGTATTTATAATAATAGTGTTGTAAACAACGTGGTAGACAGAAAGAAGCGTTTACCTTTTGACAGAGACAACTTATTTAATGAGGTATAACGACAAGATTAATGAACCTCATTTGTTGAGACCGAAAAAAATCTTGTACTCTTTTTTTTGTTGCACGTCAGTATTTTTTTAAGTCCTTCAACAAAGTTATAAATCGATTGACTTTTAAGACAAAAAGTTTTGATCTTTTGACGGGAACATGAATAATATATCATTATTTAACTTATGCCGAAATTTCATCCGCCCTATCGGTTTCACCCTGGTTCAATGGTTAAGTAAACAGAATTGTTACTAATAAATTTATAAAATAAAATAGAGGTTTTTTTGTTGAATTTATGTTAGGTCAACACATACACACACAAACTTTTTTTCTGCGCTTTACGATGAATGAAACATTGTTATGTACTCGTAAGCAATACCTATATGCCTGAGAATTTGCGGTTTGTGTAAGCTAACTATGCTGTCCGTGGCATGAGAACCCCACCTTGGGTACCTACACCTTGGGTAGGTAAAAGTACTGACCTATGGTTTGCAATATTACTCTGTTAATTGATTTTACAAAACAAATATTAAAATCTCTATTGAAAGCCCGTTTTTGATGTTGTTTAAAGCGTGGGTAAATTAGCCTAATAAAGTTAAATTAAGTTACATTGCTAGAATCTAAAAAAATAATTTTAAACGGTAATTTAATATGGCTTTTACAGTGTACAACATATGTAAGTTAAATTAAAACTAGCGTCTAGTAATACTAACCTGTAAACTAATAATATCGGCCGAGTAGTGTCTGATTTCGTCGAGGATCCCTTTTTTCCTGTAGTCCCATTCTAGCGCCCAGCTCGGACAGTATCCGTACATTTGTCTTGTCGCGTATTTGTCACACAAAACGTTGTAACACATCACGGTGAATATACCTGGAATGAAAAATTTTTACTGTAAAAATCTACCTATAAGGACAGACAATATCTCACGACCCTATAGTCGAGAGATATCGTTAAAGTGAGTTGAATTTAGAGGTATGAGGTACATATTTTTTATCATAGACAGAATAGTGATGCAACAAAAAATTTTACGATTTCTGAACAAGTATCAACATTAATTTTAATTTCTTTATTATTTAAATTATTTTACAATTAAGCATTTATTCTGTTAAAGATTATTTGACATGATTTTTTAATAATTATTTACTTTAATAGATTATTGTAATCGATAAGTTATTTTATTTTCAAAGATTTTTTATTTTTCAGATTAATTATGCTAATTTTTGTTTATTTTGAAAGACAAAAATATAGAGTTTTTTAAACCCAATTATAAGAGCCAACCTATTACAATTGGGCCCAAGTTGCCGTTTCTTTCATAACCGGCTATTTAGTTGAGGTACACAGTAGGGAATGTATAGTACAGTAGGTATTGTATAGTACAGTAGGGATGTATGGTGCAGTAGGGAGTGTATGGTACAGTAGGGTGTGTATTGTACAGAAGGAAGTGTATAGTACAGAAGGGAGTGTATAGTGCAGAAGAAAGAGTATAGTATAGAAGGGAGTAAATAGTGCAGTAGGGAGTGTATAGTACAGTAGGGAGTGTATAGTGCAGTAGGGAGTGTAATAGTGCAGTAGGGAGTGTAATAGTGCAGTAGGGAGTGTATATAACAGAAGGGAGTGTATAATGTAGTAGGGAGTGTATAGCTCAGTAGGGAGTGTATAGTACAGTAAAAGAGTGTATAGCACAGTAGGAAGTGTATAGCACAGTAGGGAGTGTATATGTATAGTTCAGTAGGGAGTGTATAGTGCAGTAGGGAGTGTAATAGTGTAGTAGGGATTGTATAATACAGAAGGGAGTGTATAGTGCAGAAGGGAGTGTATAGTACAGTAGGTAGTGTATAGTGCAGAAGGGAGTGTATAGTAGGCTATCTAGTTGAGGTATACTAGGTCGTATATTGTATAGCTAATTGAAGTACACCGCGTTTGTCGCATGCCAACAATAGAAGTCCCAATTAAACGGCATTAATACTACGCTCCACATACGCCGCAGCTAGACCGCGGACAGCACGACACAATAGGCTTTTGTTTTTCTAATCTCTTTAATCTGCATCATTCAATATTGATGTTAGTTAAATTTCACACAAAATATTTTTATTGATGGTAAGTTATAATGCGGGCACGCTACCGTAAAAGAGAAAAGGTGTCGGTTTTTGCACATCATAATAAGAGAACCTTAGCCTTTTTTAACTAAGTAAAGATTCTAACATTTAACTGAACTGAATATTGCATAAAACAAAATTGAGCTAGTAAGGTTCTTCTTTATCTTATTTTTTCTACAGAGAATATTGTAAAAGGGGTAAGAATATTTAACATTCGTTCTTTTGCAAATGGGACGATACAATTGCATGTTTGTGTTGTAAAAGGCGACTATGGTAAGTGCCGTGTGGTATCCGGGTAGGTAGAATATTCCATCCTCATTTTTTACCGAGGTAAAATAGGAGCAAGTAAAGTGAGCTGACATCAGGCAGGCGGCCAACAGTAAAATAACTAGCCAAAACACAGAACAAAATGTTTAAACATATTGTGTCGATCCCACTTAGAGTGGGATGAGGGCAAGAAAATGAGAATGATGTGTTGTGATGGTTAGATAAAACATTAAAACTGCACAAAGAACAATCGAAAGTGTTTAGTCATTGTTCAGTCAATTAAAAAAAGAAGAAGATTTTTCCAAGTTTAGGTGCGTAACAGAGTAGGCGTGTCTAGAAACATCTATGAGCCAAATCTACTGATGCAACCTTTTCGCAACACTAGCTCCGGGCGAGCAGTCAAAACGAGCCGTTTAGTTGCCATTAACAGCTGCGTTAAGCACCCTCAAGCTAGCAGTTTAAAACATTGTTGAACGATGTAATAGCGTAAACACCACGCAACATAATCGATTATGAATTGCTACACTCGTAACCGATTATGGCGCCGCAGTGAACGCTTAGAAATGATGCGGTTAATGTATTTGTAACAAGCTGTGATATTATTAACATACTACTAAAGTAATAATGAAATTATTGTGCTATAATCCGCGATGAAGGAAAATAGTAAATATATATAGCGCTAAATGTACAGTGGACAATTCGTTTTCATAACTGATACATGCAGGATTCGTAAAAACATATACACAAAGCTCCACCGCCGCCACCACAGTGCACAAGCACTACACACTTTCACTATTATAAACTCAACAATCGTTTCGCCCCGCAACCGAAGCATGATCAGGAGATAGACTAGAATCGCTAAGCGATTTGTTGTGCGCTTCAGATTTGCGATTTTGTCGTCGAGTCCATCTTAATCTTATTTAAAATAAATTCATTATTACTTTTGTATTATGGATCTCCGCAAAGTAACGCCTAATTCTGTAAATTATTTAACATATTACAAATAAACTGGCAATACAAATTAAAAAAGCCATATAAATATATAGACCCTGGGTAACCGAGCCTTGCCTTAGTAATTTTTTTTTTAAAAGATATAAAAAAATTAAAACTCGAAAAAATTAAAAAAAATATATCCGGGGTATTTTCACTTCATTAGTCCGCCCGTTATATGCTGACATATGAAAAATTTATAATTAACAGCTAAAATATAATTTGCATTCTAATTTATATTTAAGCAATTTGTCAGTGTCCGAAAATAGGGATAAAAAGACACTTTTTATAAGTAAAACCTAGCTAGATCGATTTTGCCTCCCCAAAACTTCTACATGCTGAATTTCATAAAAATCGTTGGAGCCGTTCTGGAGCTGGAGATTCAGAAAATATATATTCACGATTAACTCATTTAAATGTTAAAGATAAAAGCTATAGGTTTTGCCTGACGAGTCTTCAGTCTCCTACTTATTTGGATTATTTAAGTGTTTCAAGCCGTGTGGTATACGTCTGAGTAGAATAGACCACCCTCTTTCTTACCGAGATGTCGTAAAAGGCAACTAAGGTAAGTTACCCGCCGTGCGGTATCCAGTTGAGTAACCACCACCACCCTCTCTCTTACCGAGGTTTCGTAAGCGGCGACTAAAGTAAGTTGACTGGCCGAGTGGTATCTTATCTGTCCCTTATTTTATGTGTGATCAGACAAAGATAAGTATAAGTCGCTTATCTTCCCTATCGTATTCTTTATTGGACATTCGCACTCACCGGTTCCCCTATTTTATGAATAATAACTACGCTTTAACCCTTTGGCCCCAACCGGTATATAGTAAAAACAAGGATGTATCAAAGTTGACGCATACACCGTGCGCGAGCCGCTGCCATGATGTATTGATAGCCACGGGGCGCGCTCGTTCCCATGCTAATCGGCATAAGTCGACGTCACCTGGCGTCGCGCGGCCGCGATCAATACGACCGCAGCACGTGCTTCGACGACGTCCATTGTATGCCCGATGAGTTGCCACGGGACGCACCGCACATGCCAAACTCGGCCATACATAGGGACACGGTGTCGAATATAGAGTATCGATATTCCTGAGTTGTATCGAAAAAAATCGTATGCATAAAAATAACGAATACTTTTCTTAGGGTCTGATATGCGCATATGTTAAGTACGTCAATGTCAGTCAATAAGTCATCATTCGCCTGCCCTTATCCCACTCTAAGTGCCCCACTCGACACAACATGTTATAAATATGTTGACACATGATTTGGCTACGTTTTTTACTTACGGCCGCTTGCCTGACGTCAAATTACCTTAGTCGGCTTATACGACACCTTGGTAAGAAAGAGATCGGTCTATTCTACTCAACCGGATACCACACGGTGTGTCAACTTGCGTTAGTCGTCTTTTACGACACCTCGGTAAGAAATGAGGGTGATCTATTCTACTCAGCAGTATACATCACGGCGAGTCGACTTACCTTAGTCGCCTTTTACAACACTTCTGTAAGAAATGGGAGTGATCCATTCTATTCAGCCGGATAGTCCACGGCGTGATGTCAGTCAATAAATAACATCAGTATTTTCAGTAGAATAGAATATTAAAAAAGGTACATAAAATCTAAAATCAAAGACAATTATTTAAAGATCTCATTCCGTCACCATTCAATCGCATTAAAACCATAAGAATACGCCGCAAGGATAACCAAGATGGATAATTTATTCGATACGATACCTGTTATTAAAGTACTTGTTAAGTACAAGTATCGAACACAAAGTATCGAAGTATTGAAGTATCGGTATCGAGAGAAAACGTACCCGATACCACAAAGTATCTATGCTTTTTTCGTGTCCCTAGTCATACAATACTCGAGTATCGAGTATACGTATATTGTATATATTGCTATGCAATAAAGAGTATTTCCATTCTATTATATTGTATTCTTTTGTTAGAAAGAAAACAAATAACACATGTACTGGGTAGCGAGCTACTCTGTCCTCTGTATAAAACGCCGCTCTTTTGTGGATGGGCAGATTATTTATATTTCAAGAACTTCTCATATAAATATGTGGAAAAAACACTTAAGCCAATGCTGAGTTAGTTAGTGAGTAAAAACGCATGTAAAAATTGTTATGATAAACTCAAAGATATTGAAGTTTGAACCTGCAAATTTTTTAGTAAGTGTTTCGCCCTATCTATGACTGTCACAAACTACGCATAAGAGTCTTTTCCAAAATCCCTAGGGTTATTTTTTTTTTACAATATTATAGTACCGTATAAAATAATTTACGAATCCACAATAAAGACGGTTTCATTGTCCGCTTAAATTATATTTACTTGTGTGTTAAAAAAAGCGATATCAAAAATTAACATATTCTTCGTATAATTTAATGTGCATTGTACAATTTATTTCGCAAAAATATGTTTTTTCAATACAATAAAGATAAAACTTTGAGAGGTCACTGACATTAATAAAAATACCGAAAAGGCGACTGGGTCCAAAAGTCGTTTGGGTAAGCCTGACCTAGAATATCTAAATTATTTTAAATGCGGTAAGTAAATGAAACAGGTACAAATAATTTCAGCAAAGAACCACATCAAAGGAAAAAATGTATTTTAGAATTATCATTATTATTCTGACAAAATAAAAACTTCTTACTACAGATGATAATAAATGTTATTACTTCTACTTATTATTTATTACTTCATGTTAGTTATGTTTATGAATTAAATTAAATCTATTGTATCCATTATAATTACAAAAATTTCTAGGTCTTTTAGTCTGTTACGCATTCACGACTAGTCCGTTAGAGCAATATTGATACAATTTGACTAACCCGTTGGCGCAGTGGGTAGTGACCCTGTCTTCAGATCCGCGGTTCGCGGGTTCGATTCCCGCCGAGGGCCAACATTTTCTATAAATGAATTTGTTGGTCTTCGAGCCTGGGGTGTATATTTATGTGTGTATGTATATGTATGTATTTAAAACTTATATAAGTATATATTCACCAGTTGTCTGTATACCATAACACAAGTATTAAGTTACTTACTTTGGGGACGGACGACCTTGTGTGTAAGTGTCCCATATATTTATTTATATTTATATTTAATTAAACTTATATCTCGCTAACATCATCATCTTCATCTTCATACCCTTATCCCACTCTAAGTGGGGTCGGCACAACATGTTATAAACATGTTGTCACATGATTTGGCTAAGTATTTTACGACCGGCCGCCTGCCTGACGTCAACTTATCTTAGTCGTATTTTACGACACCTCGATAAGAAAATCTCGCTAACACATAGGATTAAATAAAATCCCCTTTTCCCTAGGGAATAAGAACGTTAACATTCAAGTCAATGCAGTCAGGGCATTACTATTACATTATTACATTATAGTGGTTTACACTAGTTAATTATAAAAAGCTGTAAGCACGAATATGAAAATAGGTGAGATACTAACAGGCGATTCTAGCCGTAATAAATATCGACCGATCTGTAAACTTATGCGACAATCACGTTCCGTGCAAAAACAAACATTGTTTTGTGCGATTAAATTTTGATATCCAAGTCCGAATTCCCAAAGCTCGTTAGACAATGAACTAATACCGTTATAAAAGTCGGTCACGCTCGCGTAATTATTTCCAATACCAATACCATTTGTGTGAGTCCGTTAGTTTTTTCGTAGATCTATTAGATTAAAGAAGACGGCATGCTCTGGATATTGACAGCCTATTGTGGTAAATGGTTGAACAGCTATAACAGAAAAATTCTGTCATCCTGTTACGTGCTTGATTAAAATAAAGTAGCGGCATATAACTATCCCACAACTGAGAAAAAGCCTCCTCTCCGCTTTTGATGAGACAAATTGGATAAGGTTACTGGTAATATTCCGTCAATAACATTAAGCGAATATTAAGACGATATATCATATACCTATGACGATATTCATAGTGATCTCCCCACGATATTTGAGAAGACGTTAGAAAATTTTCGAATTTCTTTGGTGTATTGACCCTTGAAGAATTTAATATGTATTAAGAAAACCCAAAATTCACAACTTCTTGAAAAATTGTAAAGTATAAGAAATTGGAAGACCCATAGCTTAAAGCATTATAGTGGTGAAATTGCAACGAAAATCGATCGATCTAAACTAGATTATTACTTTAGTAGCTGAAAGGATAACCTCAAAAAGATCGAAAGAAGAACTTGGATGAAAGCTGCTGAAAAAAATCCGTTAAAGAGAACTGGAGGTCCATGCAGTTGAAAAAGGAAAAGAGATGAATTTTTTTCGAGGTAAGTATGTGTCGCTATCTTTTCACAGTGAGATATATTAAACCTTTTACGGTGTAAAGGTAGGATAATCTAAACTCACATTTACCGCAAATGCACTAGAAGTAACATAAAACATCTATTTTCTTGATGTATTTAACGTTATTACACGCTGGGAAATGGACGACGTGCTATAAATAGTAGGAATGTAGAAAAGATTTTCACTTCACGAGGCGGAGTTAAAGATCATTCAATAATTCTGGGGTAAATGTAAACATGGCTTTTGGGAACTTATAATGAGTATGAAAACGTTAGAAGGTTGCGCAATATTCATATCTTATCATCATCATCCCCCTTCCTCATATCCACTCTAAATGGGATCGGCACAAAATGTTATAAACATGTTGTCACATGATTTGGTTAAGTATTTTACGACCGGCCGTCTGCCTGACGTCTTTACCTTAGTCAACTTTAGCGACACATCGGTAAAAAAGAGGGTGGTCTATTGTACTCAACCGGATACCACACGGTGGGTACAACTTACCTTAGTCGCCTTTTACGACATCTCGGTAAGAAATTAGGGTGGTCTATTCTATTCAGCCGGATACCACACGGAGGCAATATTCATATTTTTAATTCATTACATTGTCACTGAATGAAAAGCATTAGCTGGATGAAAAGCTAAGCTTGAGTAAGACATTGATTGCCTTATCAAACCATATTTAAAAGCAGTATGCAGCAAAATGTAAAATTTTGAAGGGTTAAGCAAGAATTATTCGCATTTATTATTATTGAGTCTCTTACGGCGCCTGTGGTCCGACAGCCAAGTGGTAAAGCAGGAATAAAATTAAGGAATTTGTCCGTATGACGTAAACGAATTTAATAGTTTCTAAGAAGCGTTGTTAATTCGGGATGTAGGGACTTGGCCGTTCAATGTAGCTGACGATCCTCTTATTTGGTTTCACCTTCAGTTGTATTATTATAATGTTATTTTTTAATAACTTATTAAACCGTCAACTATACTCGTATAAGGACGCAATTTAAACGTGACTGGACCAAGTTTTTGTTGTAATCAATCAGCCACCAAAAGAACATAAAGCAATGATAGTGGAAGGTCGGCAAAACAAAACAATTTTTAAATTATTCATTCCCATGCATGGCGAAAAAACTTGTATGAAATTTAAATATTATAGTGTGGTTTAGTTTTTTAACTTCCTTCGTTATTGTCATAGAAAAGTACGCAATTTGCTTGAATGTTCAAATATAAATCGATTTATACAACAACCCAACAGCGACACATGGCCGAAGTTATGTGGGAAGAAACATATGTAGGATTTCTACGATCGATTTTTACTGGATCCATACATGTTTCACGTATTTATAGTATGAGATAAAATAGTGTTTTTGACTAACAATATAAATATTGTTAGAAATGAAAAATTATGGCTTATGCCAAAATCTCTAATTATCATCTCTGTCCTTCGCGAATCAGCATTTAAAAACGTTCGACCTTATCATCCTCCTCCCTTATCCCACTGCAAGTGGGCACAACATGTTACAAACATGTTGTCGCATGATTTGGCTACGTATTTTACGACCGGCCGGCTTAGTAGAATAGACCATCCTCATTTCTTAAAGAGGTGTCGTAAAAGGCGACTAAGGTAAGTTCATCCACCGTGTGGTATCCGGTTGAGTAGAATACACCACCCTCTTTCTTACCGAGGTGTCGTAAAATACGACTAAGGTAAGTTGACGTCAGGCAGGCGACCGGTCATAAAATACCTGGCCAAATTATGTGATAACATGTTTAAAACATGTTGTGTCGACCTCACCTGATGAAGTATGGTATTCCGCAATCAATTTCAGCACTGCCATTACAGCAGTTTAAAAACACTGTTAAAAAGAGGCTTATACAGAAAGCCTACTATACTCTTGAAGATTATTTAGAAGATAAGATTGTGTGGATATAGCTCTTTTTGAACCTGTACAAGACAGTAACGACTTAATGTAAATAATATTAAGAATTATATTTTTAAAAGGGCAACCGCCGAGTTTCTTGCTGGCTCTTCTCGGTAGGAACAGCTTTCCGAACCAGCAGTAGAGTTGACGATTCAAAAGCACTTGTTTACAAGTTTATTTGAATAAAGAATATTTTGAATTTGAAGGATGATGATGATGATGATTACATTTATAATTTAGCGCAAAAAGGTACCAATATTAATAATACGATATTTATTACGCAGCGTCTATAGTCTATATAATGCGAAACTTGCAATCGGTAAGTGTAATTATTAGGTATTAATATAAGCAATCTATAATAACGGTTGTATAAAGAAAAAATAATCAGTTTTGCCTCCTGCTAATTTACAATGAAGATGGTATTAATCTTGCCGATCAGAATCAATTAATCAACTTTTGCATTAGTTTTAACTACCGACCGTTCATTATGTTCAACTAAGGATCGTTTCATCAAACGATTGATTCGAGCTTAATTTCTCTCAATAATAGCGTTACAAAAAAATCTTAATTTAATCTTTTGATATTATTAGATGTTTTCTCGTTTAACGAAAGATCGGGAGCTATGAAGTCTTATTTTTTTGTAAAGTAAGTAAGTAAGTAACGGCCTGTTACTATCCCACTGCTGAGAATAGGCCTCTTCTCTCCATTTTTGGAGAGAATTGGAGCTAAGACCTACCACGCTGCTCCATTGCGGATTGGTAGGTTACACATACCTCCAGAATTCTCTAGAGATATGCAGGTTTCCTCACGATGTTTTCCTTCACCGAAAAGCGTGTGATAAATTGAAATTATCAATTAGACACATAAGTTTTAAGAGAAAAACTCATTGGTGTCTGCCCGGGTTTGAACCCGTGATTGTCTCTAGAGATTCACACGGTCGCACCGCTGAGCCATCACAGCTTATTTTTATCACATATTATATTTTTTTGTACCTATATTAAATTAAAAAATTACGCATTCAATACAAATCATTCTCCTGTCCTTATCCCACTTCAAGTGGAGTCGGCACATGTTTCAAACATGTTGTTAAATGGTTTGCCAATTTTTTTACGACCAGCCGCCTGTCTGACTTTAACTTACCTTAGTCGCTTTTTAAGATACCTCGCTAAGAAAGAAAGGTGGTCTATTCTACTCAGACGCATACCACAGGCCAAGCCAACTTACCTTAGTCGCCTTTTACGACACCTCGGTAACAAATAAGGGTGATCTATTCTATGCAGCCGGATACCACATCGGTATATCGATCGGTATAAATGTGGGTAGTCTTTTCTACTTAGCCGGATATCACACGGCGGATCAACTTACATTAGTTGTCTCATACGACACCTCGGTAATGAGGGTTGTCTATTCTACTCAGCCGGATACCACACGGCGGGAGATTAATTTAATTACAAAAAGCTTAATATCCAAAAGAACTTAATTAAATAACACTTTAGATTGAGAGTAATTTAAACCAATCACCCAGTAAACGTTAAAATCGAAGTTTTTGAAGTCTTGTTTAATTGAAATGCTAGAAGGAAATTATAACGTAAGTATTATGAAACACTTATCACGTAGGTCGTGTCGAATCTAAAAACGCAAATAAACAAGTCCGCCTCGCTGTCTCATATGAATATAATGGAAGGAGGCGCGAGGCATCTATTGACGATGTCATTACACAGACATTTTGTACGCTGTCTTAGATGCAATATTTCCATTTAATGCATACAGAATTTCTATTTGCTTGTCTGTATTATGAATTCATTAATATTTATATAGTAAAAAATATTGCTAAACCACTCCTCAAGATACTGTTGGAAACTGGTGAAAATTAAATTAGATGTTAAGAACCCCAATCACGCCGTGTGGTATCCGGCTGAATAGAATAGTACCACCCTCATTTCTACCGAGGTGTCGTAAAAGTCGACTAAGGTAAGTTGACCCACCGCGTGATATCCGGTTTAGTAGAATATACCACCCTCTTTCTTGCCGAGGTGTCGTAAAATACGACAGAGGTAAGTTGACGTCAGGCAAGCGGCCGGTCGTAAAAACGCAGCTAAATCATGTGAAAACATGTTTATAACATGTTGTGCCGACCCCACTTAGAGTGGGATAAGGGCAGGTAGATGATGGTTAATAACCCAAATCGTGTCTCAGTGGAACTGCAATGAAAAGAGCTATATCGGTAGAATACACCCCACAAGTTTGTCAAGTTGTTTGAGTTTTCAAACTAGGAATTAGCAAATGTTAGTTACATTTGGTATATCACTATCACTACATATTATAAAACTAAGTCCATATTTCCGTATGTACGCATAAAACTTTAAAACTACGCAACCGATTTTGATGCGGTTTTTTTTAATAGATAGAGTGATTCCAGAGGAAGGTTTGTACGTATAATAACATTCAATACGAAGTAGAGAAATACTGTAATTTTTGAGGTTTCTGTAAATAATTACATTTTTTTCCGCTTACATTGCAAACGCAGGCTAAACCCTACGAGATTTATCAAAATGATGTACTAAGTATTTGTACACCTTAAAAAGGTCTACAGAAAAGTCCGCGATGGTATATACCTATCTCTTATGGATAACCCACAATAGCAGTTTTTTTCATTTACTTTTTACGAAAAATGATGCCTTATGTTCAAAGCAATTTTTATACAATACAGCATTAATCCTTATCCAATTGAGTACCTTAAATAAATTGTTGATTTAATATAGATCAATATGGCCGTTTACAGCATGCAATTTAAGTAAACATTTTCGGAGATATTACAGATTTAAAATGCCGTGAGGACGCCGCGCTTCGCCCTATAGCACTTCGAATCTTTTAGAGTTTGTTTAAAGACATTCTGTAATTAATTGTAAAAATAAAATACATAGGTAAAATGTAAAAGTAAATAAGTAAAAATGTACTATATGAGTTTAGATATTCCAAAGATAGCAGGAAATCGTCTTGGTATAGGGAGAGGAAATTGTTTTTCTCCAAATTTAACGCTTGCGGGCCACGGGCAGTAATGAATAAATCAAAACTACTGGATCGATTTTAATCATTTTTTTACACTGACATGGGATATATATTTTATACCTGTGCGAAGCAGGGGCAGGCCGCTAGTTAAATATAATTTATTTATTTTTAATTTATTTGGTTATATAAATAATATTTTGAAAAGATAAGCCACCTGCGAGTGTCCTGCGAGGTCTTCTGGGTAGTAATATTCCACAACAGTAATAGAGTTGATTTTTGAAAAAAAAAATATAGGTATGGGACAATTACTCACTCGGGCGTCCGTCCCCAACGTAGGTAACTTAATACTTGTGTTATGGGCGACAGACAGGTGAATAAACTAAATATATATATTTTAAATACATAAATATACACAAACTTGAAGAACCAACAAATTGTATTTAGAAAATGCTTAGACCCCTATAATGTTCCATTTAAAAATAGCAAGTTTCTCGGAGAATGCCTGGGATATGTCACGGAAATTCTCTACTTACATGCAGATTTTATCACAATGCCATATTACATCATGACACATGATGAAGTAAATAAATCTCATGATTTTTTTAAAAACATTGGTTTCCCAGGGTTAAAACCCCTAATCAGACGACCACCCCGTGGCCGTCGATGCATCTGGTGCTTCCGATGCATAGATTAACGGAGAGAGGGGCCGCTTTTAAACAAGCCACAACTCAGAGATGGCGCACTCAGGGGTTTAGAGTTGCTGCTGGCGATAGGAGCAATATGAACAACGGTACCCTGTCACCGCCACCAGCAGCGTGTTGGAGCATTGTCAGGTTTTTAGTCGGTACCTGAAACCTGATAAATAGCTGCTGCTCGTCCCCGTCGGGCAGTGTCGACCCATAATGGGTTTTCCTGACATAAAAAAGGCTAAAACCCTTAAGAGTAAGCAGTGGCGCCTGCTTAGCGGCGAAAATGTCAGTCTATTCTTATTAGTGCAATATTTAAACCTCAGCTTACAACACCGACACTTATCCTAGACAGATAGACGCGGGGAGGTCGCAGCCAATGTCTCTCATTGTGCATTGTTCCCCTAAAGGCTAACGAAGGGCATTTCCTCTCGTCCTAGACTGACTGACCGTGAGCTTGATATACAGCAATTGTATCGTGAGACAAAAAGTGGTTTACGCGTATGAATTTTACGATATCTGTGAATGTTCACACGTGTCCGTACGTAATTATTTCTAGTGATATGTATAAATAAGCCCTTACTACTTCCTCACCGGATACAAAGCTTTCGATAGTTAAATTTATAAAAAAGTGCTTCACAGATAGCCTATATGTAACTTTCATATGTAGTAAATATGAAAGTTACATACCTATACTTAGATAACAACGCAGTTTTTGCGTTACAGTTTGTGTCGGATTATATCACATCCTACCAAGCACCAGTTGCACCAAAATTCGTGTTGGCACTTCCCAATAAATTCTGTGTCAGCGATAAACTCAAAATAGTTAAGAAAAAGTATTTAATAAAATATATATTTTATCATAAAATCAATAAAATAAAATATAAGTTAATTTACAGTAAATAATAAAGGTTGTTAAATTGTAATAAATATGCTGGCAGCACGTTAATATTTTATTAAAGTGCACCTATTGAAATAATTTTAATATCTAAGTGACGTAGCGACGACTAACGACTCAGCGTTGCGGTAAAATCAAATTAGATTACCCATCTGTATAATCCGCTATCGTGGTCCCAGGTTGTCGGATTCTATTTAAGGTTGCATCACCGACTGCGACTGCCATCAGGTGTGGTCTTCGTCATACACAAACGAGTCATCGATAACAACAATTTGTCATAATGTGGTCAAGGTCTTTCACATCCAATGAGAGGTTGACAACAACCTACCAAGTTACAGCGTATCGTATCCAAAAAACATGTTATGTAACCAGATACCCGTGACACCGACCGTCGGATCGGTTACATTAAAATTTGATCGTGTAAGCTCGATATCATGCCAACAATCGGGGTTTGGGAATGTAATAACCTTCTGGCATTCACTGTCCTTGTAAAAGGATTACAAATGTTACACAAATCCATTGTATACCAGTTATTGGAGGCTTAATAATCAATTTTTTTTTACTTTTTGTCGGATTAATTTTAACAACCTTTGTTGGACACAGTTGTATGTAGTGTATGTGAATTTCATTAAAATATTATTTTATCAACAGTGTAATATTTGTTTTAAAAACAAATATTGCAAAGTTATAGATATATAAAGATAGTACCAGTTATTTAAAAGCCATTTTTATTAACCTACGATAAAGCAATGATTTAACTGTTTGGGGATGCTAGTAACTTTATTTATTTCTTTCAAACATACATTTTTATTTATCCTACTATGGATATATTTATTTTTATTTAACCTACTATGTCCTACTATGGAGTATGGAGCATGTCTGTTACTTTTTCACGGCGCATCCGCTGAACCAATATCCATGAATTTATCACAATTATTCGTCATACCGGACTAACATATAGGCTATAAAGATCCTGTTAATTCTACAGGAATAGGATGACATTGAAAAACGCCATCTATTATCAACCTATTACAACAGTTCACGCGAACGAAGTTGCGGATAAAAGCTAGTCTTTAACAATTATATATTGTGTAAATCGTAATGATTTTCATCACAAAAGTTTGAAGAGTTTTCTGGTTTAGCTCATTAAAGTTTGTTGACCAGTCTGAAGTTGTAAATAAAATGATTTGTTTGTTGGTCTAAATAAATTCCCAGTTTAAATTAAGCCTTCATAACTTTTACAGTCATTAAAAAAGGTTTGTGTGATGGTCTGATAACAGAAAATAACTAATATAACAACATGACTGGCCCGCTGGAGCAGTGGGTAGTGACCCTGCCTTCAGCTCCGCAGGTCGCGGGTTCGATTCCCGCCGAGGGCTAACATTTTCTATAAATGAATTTGTTGGCCTTTGAGCCTGGGTGTATATTCGTATTTAAGTATGTATTTAAAAATATATAAGTATATATTCACCAGTTGTCTGTCACCCATAACACAAGTATTAAGTTACTTACTTTGGGGACGGACGACCGTGTGTGTAAGTGTCCTATATATTTATTTATTTATTTATTTATTATTAGTTCTTTTTCTAAACAACTAAATTGTAAAAGTAGACAACTTAAATTCATAAATTAGCCTGTAAATGACGATAACGATGAACGAATTTAAATAAGACTCATGCCAATAAACTCTTAAATAAATTAAGTTAATTAGATATACAAGTACTTATGTTCATTTAATGAGTAATTTTAATACTAGATGTATCTCAGCGTAAATAATAAATGTAAAAGAATCTTTCAAATAACGGAAACGCAATAAATGTGACTTAACGAAACGTAATAAAAGCTTCATCAAAAAACTATTTTTGATTTATTACGCAAATTACTTAGGTCCGTTAGTTGAAGCAAAGGATTATTTAATTACAAAGTAACGGTCTTCAGGAAGGCAAACATTAAAGTTACCTTTGCTATTAGTTCAAGGCAAGATAAATTGTAAAATGGACAACTTTAAATTATTTACGGTCTCCTGCTATTAACTTAGGAGACAGATGATAGAAATTATGATGGCAATAACAGAGAATTAGTCTTATATTTTAAATTCTCTCAGCTTCTCTTTGAACTAAGGACTTACTTAAACAATTCTTTAAATGGACAACAATAAATTTATTATTTTAATTTTTGAATTTTTTTAACCTAATACACTATTTTTTAGTTTGGATATACGAATCATTTCTTCCACTTTTCACTTTCATAAAAAAACATAATTTTTTTTAGTGTTTTGTATTAATTTCGAAAAGTCAATTTCGGGAACGCCTGTCGGTGCATGACGGGTGGTCAGCTCCTATTCTGGACTATTCCACTCGCGTAAAAGCCTTAGTTTCATTTCTCATTTGTTACTTTAGATTTTTTGAATAATACATTATTTTGGAAAATGGGGAATTTTGATAACAATGGTAGCAAAATAATTTAATCAGAGGTCCGGTCTAAAGTAGCGGTCTGATACTCTCCCACTGCTGGCAGCAGGCCTCATTTTTTTTTTATCTCTCATTTTCCTCAGGAGGTTTTCCTTCACCAAAAAGCATGTGATAAATTACAATTATCAATTAGACAAATAAGTTTTTAAGAAAAAATCTCATTGGTATCTACCCGGATTTGAAACCGTGACCTCTTCGAAAGAGTCGCACGGTGTTACCGCTGGGCTGGTGTTACAGCTGTCCAGTCTATAGCAGGAAAAATAATAAGTATGTCGTTGCCGTCCAGAATCTGACCACTACAGTTTTTAGGAAATATCATTTATATCTTTCAACCGTTTCTATATTTAAGAGAATAAAGATAACTATTAACTTCATCGTTGTTTACATTCGACAATATGTACATCAAATATAAAGAACAATCGTACACTCAGGGTTTCGTCGGTAAGACAAAGGTGAAAGGCTGTGATCAAACGTTTTGCACGCTCGATTCTCAGCTTTGATTGATGCAAATTATGTGTACACATGGCAACACTTTAGTCGATACATCTTTAAATCTTTCTACCATCGAGACAAAGACGAAATTTCTATGGCACTGTATCTGTAAACTTTGAATTGAATTTACATGGTGTATGGGTTGCCTTTAGTCCATGACCGCAGGATGCAACGTCAATTAAAGACAATATATATCACGCTTTCGCTATTTTGTAATGGCAATTCCTTACAATTTTTGTCTTTTTATTATTTGCACATACTTATAATCATAATAATTTATAAATATAATGTAATTATAAATTTGATTTATAATTATAGATAATTGATAATGTTTAATTTTAAATGACTTAATTTTCTGTGAATATATATAAATCTCGAAAACAGCTCCAACAAATTTTCAAATTCATAAAATTCAGCATGTAGGGGGATTTGGAGGGGAAGTCGATCTATGATAGCTAGGTTTCATTTAAAAAAAAAATTCTTTGTATGTTTACAGGCATTGAAAAAATAGAATATAGAATTAAATGCAAATTATATTTCAGCTATGAAACGTAATGCTGTGATAGTTCAATGGGAAACGGGCGGACCAAAAAAGTTCAAAGCCCAAGATCGAGTCCCACAAGTCACTGGCTCTTTCTTTCTTTTTTTAATTGCATTACGGGCGAACCAAAAAAAAGGTCAAACTCAAGATCGAGTCCCACAAGTCACTGGCGGGTTTTTTTTTTTTTAATTGTATTTTTTTTATCTTTTAAAAAATTTACCGAGCAAAACTCGGCATCCAGGTACTAGACTATTAAACAAACAACATAAAATAGAATAAATTAATTACTTGATAAAGTAACTATCTCGATTTTATTGAAAATAGCGTTGTTTATCCATAATAATGATGAAGTAGTATAAGTAAGTCGCTAATAAAGATTATAACCAGTAGATTAAAATTGACTTATTATAATCATAGGCAAACTTATGATCAGAACTCCGCCCATATAATACCAAGTGCTACCAAAGCCTGAAGATGTATGTACGAGTTAATTTAAATACAGACAAGAATAATTTATAATAGCAACACTCGCAACCGAACTATGTATTTACACAAAGAACACATCTGTGAACATTATACCGGGATTATTTTTGCACACACGCTGATATTTTTGAATATCTTTGTAACGTTTATGACGGCTGAATAGAATAGACCAACCGCATCTCTTACCGAGGTGTCGTAAAATACGACTAAGGTAAGTTGATCTCAGGCAGGCGGCCGGTCGTAAAAATGCAGCCAAATCATGTGAGCATGTTTATAACATGATGTGCCGACCCCACTTAGAGTGGGATAGGGGCAGGAAGATGATGATGATCTTTGTAACGTTTATGAATACATATGAAGGAAAGTTGCTAAATATTCGTTTTAGACTATTAGTGAGGGCCCATTACAGTTGTTGCACAAAATAGTTAAATTTTTTTTGATAAATAAATATCAATAAAACATTTTATATATATATATGTAGACTCATCAGTATCTTGGGCATTATTCTTAGACATTAGTGGGCGTAATTAGGGTATCGTGCATATGGAAAAGTACAACGCTTATCTTCAACTTTATATTCTTCTTAACAATTTCACAACTGCGCCATGACAAGCATCTGTCTTCCACTCTCACATGCGCCGTCTGCAATCTGTCACCGCTGCGCCTTCTATTTTCAATGTATTTTCAATATATTTTTAATGATGGAATGTTGGTTGCCAGGATGCGACACGGCCATCCTGCGAGACACACGTCCCCGTGTGTTGATCTGTAACAAACAAACGAACCCAGAAATTCCGTTCGGCCAATCCTACAACATCTGAGTCTTTGAGGTCTAGATCTTTTTAATAAACTAACAAAACAAGGAAAATCATATCTCGTCATAAGTTGATCATTTTCAAATTCAAATTTAAATTCAAAATATTCTTTATTCAAATAAACTTGTAAACAAGTGCTTTTGAATCGTCAACTCTACTGCTGGTTCGGAAAGCTGTTCCTACCGAGAAGAGCCAGCAAGAAACTCGGCGGTTGCTCTTTTAAAAATATAATTCTTAATACTATTTACATTAAGTCGTTACTGTCTTGTACAGGTTCAAAGAGAGCTATATCCACACATTCTTATCTTCCAAATAACCTTCAAGAGTATAGTAGGCTTTCTGTATCAGCCTCTTTTTAACAGTGTTTTTAAACTGATGTAATGGCAAAGCTGAAATTGATTGCGGAATTTTATTATAGAATCTTATACCATACATTGAACTATGAAACCCTACAAATAAAATATAAGGCCATGCCAAACCCATAATGCATACGAAAAGTACTGAGGCAGAGTACCATTGAGTGACACTCACCATGACATTACAATAGTACACATAAAACCTATCAGAATTTACTTCAAAACAACCCAGGTATCTTGTTCGTGGTCTACCGCTTCTGTCTCAGCAGAAGGGTCTTCCCTCAGGGATAACGAGTCCACATGACTCACGGCCATCGCTACACAGCTAGACCCGACTATACCACCCAGAGCTATCGCTCCCTGCGTACCCACGGACTACTCAGAGCAGATACCGATTTCTACCGGGCTACAGACGATACCCTGGTGTCATCGACCCCCAGAGCTATCGCTCACTGCGTACCCACGGACCACCCTGAGCAGATGCCGATTTTACTGGGCTACAGACGATACTCTGGTACAGTCACCGACCCACCGAACCAAGAACCCGTCTGTATAAACATCAACACAAATTACGTTATCACAAATCTTGTCCTTATCAATAGGTACTTGACTCTCAGGTATTTTTGTAAGACAATAAGACACATTATGTTTTTGACTAAAAGAGCTGGATTGGCAAAAGGTGAACAGTTCACCTTCTTCTTATAATTTTAGTTTAAAACCGTTTACTTTTACTTGATAATTATTTGCAAGGTACTATAAACATTCTTGTTAGCCATCCCTACTAATGACAACATTATCAATTATTTCCCAACTAAATTTATTAGCTATAGTCTCTTTTATAAGAGAACATCCAGGCCCAGAAACAAATCAAAGTAATAACACCTACCAAATGATGTGAAAGCTCCTGATGGCGGTTTGACCAGACTTTGGTCTACAGTCTACTCGCCGGTGTACTGGTACCTCAAAGAGCAGGTCCATTGGCCATGCAGCGACTCGCGACGTGACCCAGCCTGCTACACCTATTGCACACAAATAATTTGTAATCTGCTTGTCATCGTTGTCCAGAGCTTACCACAGTACCACAGACAATAGTCTTTTGGTTCCAAAATCCGTTTGCGACACTCCATTTTTCTGTGCACTGCTGATCGCAACTAAGACCCTTGAATTGGGATCGCGTTGAATCTGCGATCCTCTATAAATAACTTTCGTTTCAAATAGGAGTATACTTGTAGTTCCTGGTGCAGCTTTTGACGCGAAGCTATCTCCGGTGTGAATGCAAGCCATTGCAGTCATATATCAATTTTGTACCAAATGCGTAATCACCGTTCATGCTGCTATTTGCACTATATTTAAATTCTTCCAACAATTCAACAAATACGTAACACGAAAACAGGCATATACAGAATAATTTTTAATCATCCATTAATCTATCATTGCTTAAAATAATAAGTGCAACCGCAGAAATTTCCAGAAAATGTATCTTCTTTTGTTTTTCCGTCTAAGTATAAGTCAGCTGCAATACACCACAATTTTACGTAAAATCATCATTTATCGGGTTTAAACTTCGGCCGATTGATATTATTCGTCTCACTTGGATTTTTTTTTCTTTTTGTTTTTGGTGTTTGAATTGTTTTATTTCGTAACTCTTATAGTATCCGCCATTGTGAGTCATCATAGTCCCTTCATACTATCCATCCATTTGCACGATTGAATCCCACGACTGATGTAGACTCATCAGTATCTTGGGCATTATTCTTAGACATTAGTGGGCGTAATTAGGGTATCGTGCATATGGAAAAGTACAACGCTTATCTTCAACTTTATATTCTTCTTAACAATTTCACAACTGCGCCATGACAAGCATCTGTCTTCCACTCTCACATGCGCCGTCTGCAATCTGTCACCGCTGCGCCTTCTATTTTCAATGTATTTTCAATATATTTTTAATGATGGAATGTTGGTTGCCAGGATGCGACATATATATATATATATATATATATATATATATATATATATATATATATATATATATGATAAGGCTAGCGCCTGGCTACGATCTTGCCTGATGGAAAGGCAAAGATGTAGCCTAAGATGGACCGCGCTTGCCAGTGTAGTGCCTATTCACTCCGGGAAGATAAGACATTTTGTTAAGTAAAAACAACAAATAAGATCCGTATGACTGGTAAATGACAAATAAAGTAACAAACCCACTGTTGGACATAGGCCTTCAGTCTCCGTTTTTGTAGAGAAGGGTTAAATCTAAGTCCCAACCCGCTGCCCCTCGATATGGGTCGGTACGTTACACATATCGCCAGAATTATTTAGAGATCATCATTATCTTGCCCTTATCCCACTCTAAGTGGTGTCGGCACAACATGTTATAAACATGTTGTCACATGAATTGGCTTCGTATTTTTATGACCGGCCCAGAATTATCTAGAGATATGCAGGTTTATTCACGATATTTTCTTTTACCGTGTGATAAATTGCAATTATCAATTAGACATGTAAGTTTCTAACAGAAAAACAAGGCAAGTCAAATCGCTTCTGTTAACCGTTGAGAAGTTCCCTCTCCATGTATATCAAAAACATGCATTGTCATCGGGACTGGATCAGTATGTAAAATTTCAGCTCAATCGTACTTCGGGAAGTAGGTCAAATTTAACTTGCAACGTTCTACCTTGACATACATACAAGGTAAGTTAAATAAAAGCTTTTAATAATAGGTAACCTGCCCAGGGGTTCCAACCCGTGACCCTTTCGAAAGAGTCGCGTGGTCTCATGGCTGCAGGATCACAAGCTTGTACTCGTTATGTATGTGAACATCGATATATACTCCTTTGTTTAAGAACTCAAACCAAGTTATGTACATGTAATAAATTAAATCAAAGAGACCCCAAATTATTATGCTTTAGCCCTCAGATAACTTGCCTTTACCAATTTAAATAAGGATGTAAACTTCTTGACTTAGTATGAACCAAGACGCCAATGCACATGGTATATGTATGAAGTTATGATTAAAATTCCGTCCACGCAATATGAATTGTTACATAGTGTGTTTGAGAAACAATGAGGCAAACACTACATTAATCTTTCGATTTAACAATTATACAATTTTATTATACGACAACTAGTACTAACAACAAGGCCTGAGACAAAACGATAAACGTTTTAACGGGCCGTGTTAATGTTAAAAAATATAGCTTGTAAAACTCCACTTAGTAATTGAAATTGAAAGAAATTTTGCAAAATATGTATATTATCGAAATGATAGACATAATTCAGCTTTGCAGCACGCTGAGCTATTGCAGAAGCTTTGGTTCTGCTACGGATAATT
This sequence comes from Morpho helenor, assembly GCA_029227775.1. NCBI lineage: Eukaryota > Metazoa > Arthropoda > Insecta > Lepidoptera > Nymphalidae > Morpho > Morpho helenor. The sequence goes on along the minus strand of JARGCU010000020.1, from coordinate 14,114,888 downwards.
TCTCATTGATCACATAAAGATACTCCAAGCATAGCTCACTCCACAACCCACTAAGTGACTCGGAAGATTTCTTATGATCTAATTGTAGGTACATTTATTACCTGGTTTAAATTTGATGAAACCAACGAATTCCCGGAATATAATTACCAATTTGCTAATTCAAGATTTAGAAAAATATGTGAAATCAAAAAAGCTCGATGAGGTGTAACTATTCAAGCATGTTAAATTTAAATGACTTTAAGAGGATGAATGTTGCAGGGCGGTCCCTGGCCAGCAATTTATGTGTAGCCGCAAGAGCCGCGCCCATACGCGCCACCACGACGCACTTGGGACATAATTAATGACAGAACTTGTTCGCGATCATTCTATTAACGCTTTTTAATAACTTTCTGCGTATTTATTGGCAATTAACATAGCAGATAAATTACGGTTGCACGAATGGGTAATTGTTTAATTTGCAAATGTTTAAAAAATAAATATTTTTTTTAAAAGACTGAGTTATTTATGAAAAAGTATCGCAATTGCAGCACAATTTGACAAATAGGAACACTTTTACTTTTTTTTTAAAGTCTCATTCACAGAGTTACGATTTGGAAAATTGGTTTAGGAGATTCTAGTTGAAAAATCAATGTATTTAAGAATTTAGAATACAATCAAAATCATAAGGTCGAATCTTGATAAAATGAGATATTGTAAGGATGCGAAGTGAGCCAAAATTATTAGCGCACTGTTTCGTTTAAATGAGATTAATTATAATTTCTATTTTCTTTCGATAAAAGGGAATTATGACATATTGCATCATTGAGGACAACTGAAAGTTGAAGTCGGTAAGAATGAAGTCGCGGATATCACTAGTTATAAATACTCGTATATAATTCATTGAAAGTGTGTGACATCGCCAAAAAGAGAAGCGATCAATTAACTTACTTATATATTAAAAATAGCCCAGCATTGACACACATAAAGATGCACGACAACCGGTACTTACATGTCGGACGACTCCTATTTGGTCGCGTCAACGGAATCCAAGGCCTCTGTGGTGGTTGGGTGGCAGTAACTGAAACAAACGATAATTATTATGAGAATTTCATTTTCGATTAAAATTTTCTGAAATTTTTACATACTTTGGAATGAAAAGTGGAAACAAGTTGACAGTTATTAAAAAAGACTTTGCAAGTAGTCAAGAAGGCAACTGAGTTATTATTGCATTGTTATCAAAATATGTATAAGTTAGCCGTCTGGTATCCAGCTAAGCTATTCAGCCGTATACCACACGGCGTTGTAGCTTTTATTGACAATTGCAATTGAAATAAAATCATGGGATCGCTTATATTAGCTACACGTACCTCTAAACTGTAGATGACAAAAAATTCGTTTGCGAGGTTCAGTAAAAACTAATCTAGTGATGATGCGTACATCGCCGGTATATCCAACACTGAGTTCATTTTCAATTTGTTTCTATTATCTTTTTTTTAGTTTCATATTTCGGTGATTGATTTTAATGAAAAAAAATGATTTTAATCGCATGCTGAATTATCCGACTTTTTGATTACATTCAAACTATACATAAAAAGTCATATTCTGTTCTATTAATATTTTCATAAAAACTTAGATTCTGTTAGTAAAAAAGTTATTGGTCACTCATATTTTCTTAGCTTGTCCAGACTAATTACAAAATAATATATTTGAACATATAATAAAGAAAGTCCCCAACACTGTCTGACTGTGATCGATTTTTTCAAAATGTACTAAACGGATTTTTGCACGGTTCTACTAAAAGATTAGGAAGGTTTAAGTTAATAGTACATTATCCGCAACTACTAAAGCTATTTTTATGGGACTATTACTAGATAGAGGAGGTTGTGGAGCAAGATATACTTTAAAGCTAAGCTGGTAAAAAATATTTTAAAAGTGAAAGTGTTTACATAACGTCTTGTGTCTTGAAAAACCGTAATGTACTATTAATCTAAATCTAAACTTTAAATCTTAAATCTAAAAATTATTTAGCTTTGCCATTACAGCAGTTTAAAAACACTATTAAAGAGAAGCTGATACGAAAAGCCTACTATACTGTTGAGGATTATTTGGACGATAAGAATGCGTGGATATAGCTACTGTCCGACCCTGTACAAGATAGTAATGACTTTATGTATCTAGTTATAAGTATTATGTTGAAAAGAGCAACCGCCGAGTTTTTGCTAGCTCTTCTCGGTATGAACAACTTTCCGAACCAGCAGTATAACTGACGATTCAAAAGTACTTGTTTACAAGTTTATTTAAATAAAGAAAATTTTGAATTTTGAATTTTAAACCTTCCGGAAGAATTGCACTACATTTTAATAAAAACCGTACAAAAAATCCGTTCTGCAGAGATCTTGCAGATATGACTACGCTGTAAGACAAAGTCGCGGTTATAAAACAAGTCTAAAATATGAAACATTTTCATTATCTGTGAAATTAAGCGGAATATTGTCAAATATACATCACGAATCATGGTATAAATATCTCATTGTGATCGAACGGTATAAAGAATAGATATCTATTTTTAGTACAGTCCCGCTGAAAAAAGGTAAAAAAATCGGAAGTTGTTATATTTAGATTGGTGTACAATAACAGAAGTGAAACTCTGCATAGTTATGACTTTCCATTGGAAACCGAAAAAAAGAGATCAATTGTTACGGTATGTTTGACAGCAACCTATAATGAATATTACATTTTTTATATATAATTTTCAGATGACTTTTTGGATTGATAAGCTGTGATAGCCCAGTGGTGAGACCGTGCAATTAAAAGAGTAAAGAGTTCCGTGGTAAAGGAGAACTTCGTGAGGAAAGCTGCATATGTCTAGAGAATTCTAGCTAAAGTATATGAATAACCTACGAATTCGCATTGGAGCAGCGTGGTAGGGCTTAGCTCAAATCTTTCTTTCCGAAAACGGAGAGTAGAGGCCTATTTCCAGCTGTGGGATAGTAACAGGCTGTTACTTTACTTACTCTATTAACATTAAGTTAATAAAGTAGGATTAGTAACTAGTAGTAGGGGAAGTAACTTGGTTACCATAATAGAAACGATGTCGCGAATACTACTCATAGACAAATCACCTAGATAGCAAATCTATACTAATATAATATATAAAGCTGAAGAGTTTGTTTATTTGATTGTTTGAACGCGATAATCTCAGGAACTACTGGACCGATTTGAAAAATTCTTTCAATGTAAGATAGCCCATTTATTGTGGGAGGCTATAGGCTATATAACTATATAACAAAATATATAACACCACGTTAAGATAAGAAAGAAACAGCAATAATTTTTTACGAAAACGGCAAAATTTAAAGCTTTCCTTGCGTGCGCTGAGTAAACGGTAATAGTTATTAAAAAATCATGTACTACAAAATTGCTCCCCTTTAAAAGTTTCTAAATAAATGTCCGCGACAGCATATTTCTAGCTTTTAAGGTTAACCCACTATAACCATTTTTATGGTTATCAAGAGACTATATTACGGTTTAAACTTTTCCACACGGGCGGAGCCGCTGGCAATTGCTAGTAGCAAATAAATAGCAGAGCAAATATCGCGCCCTTGGTATTAAAGAGACCGAATTCAAAATTAGGTGTAATTGAGTCAGGCACATTGTAATCCTTATTTCCAGCCTGCTAACATATTTGCGACACAATAATGGTCAAATATAAATGGGTAAAAACGATTCACCAGTATCATGGCTATACTCGTATATCAACTCATTGACCTTGCTGTCACTTGAGACAATTAATCAACTGCCAACGCATGTCATGTGTTATATTGATGGTCATAATTCTTTATCGATATCAATGGCCCTAATGAATTGATAGTCTGTTCCCTAGTACTTATATGCTCCATTGAGGAATTTATCGAAACGCAAGCGCGTGTATTACGTTAATTCCTAAGATAGAACGACAGAAAGATTGACTGTACGAATTAATTATGATTTTGCGATGTTTGATTTATAAGTAGCCGATACAACGATTAGAATGATATCTATAAAAATATTAGAGCATGTATTTGAGCTAAGCTTTGAGCATTTATAGAAACATAAAGGCCTGTAAGAGAATCCTATTAGTGATAAGGCCGCCTTTGCACACATCTTATTGTTTATTTTTAAGTTTTATGTACCGAATTTGTGTTATGCGCAATAAAGTATTTTATTATTATTATTTACTTATGCATTTATTTACAAATACAATGGTATTTTTAAATATTTTCTAAAACAAACAGAAAAAAAAAATTATAAAAAAAATATCGTGGATGATATTTTTTGACTGAAACTTTATTTTTGCTTTACTATTGTGGAAAATACAAATATTGAATACGCATAAACAGATGTAAGTGCTTTTCAGTTAACAAGGCTTAGCAGTGAACTCTTAAGGTTTCTTCTGGTAAGAACTAACCCCGATTTCACTAATCTCAGTCAAAACACTTTAATAAATCCCCGACTCGAGCAACGTAGAAGCTGATGTGGGACATTAGATACAGACGAACCACTCTCTGCACTTGGCAGAGTTCCAAGTTGGATATATAACATAAAAAAAACTTAATGTCTGCGCCGCAGTCAGGAAATGAATGTAAAAAGAGAATTTCGTCGAATAAGTCTGGTACATGGGTTTAGTACTAAAGTAGTTTGTATTCATTCAGGGAAATAAATAGAATGCAAAAAAACCTGGGTGATCAATCTCATTGCTCGGTAATTTTTTTAAAGATAAAAAAATGCAATAAAAAAAAAGAAAAAAGACAGAAAAAAAGGCAATTAAAAAAGTACGAAAGCGCCGGTGGTATGTGGGTTTCGAACCCGGGGTCTTACACTATTTTGATCCGCTTGTTACCATTAGGCTGTCACAGCATTACATTTCACAGCCAAATACATCATTTGCGTTCTTTCCTAATTTAGCAGTTTTTTTAGTGCCCAAAAACAAGGATAAAATTGGATTTTTTGTCCCTCAAAACCCCCTACATGCTGAATTTCAAGAAAATAGTTGGAGCGGCTACTGAGATTTAGAACATACATAATATATAGGAATACAAGACTCGTTTAGATATTAAAATTCTGAAATTAAGTGATATAAATATATTAAATTGAAAAATAGAAAGAGACGACAAGATATTAGAGCCCGCGTATTTACCAATCGTTCCAGAATACAAACCTGAGCAGGTACCTTTAAGTTTTCTATTATAACTTGTTACCGAATTTATATTTAAATTCCCTATTAATTTTATAAACGGGAACGTCTGTCTGGGAACACATTTTTTTTTATTAAATACTAGATGTGCCTGTAGCTTCGCCCAAGTAAAAATCAGTGTGTCACACAGATTTTCCCGCGTGAATTCCGTCTATATTCCATTATAATTGCTCCAGATAATTAGCCGTGAAGGTGTAACATACAGATAGACATGTATTACATAAGTATAGATAAATTATATTGTTATTTTTTAAATAGAAGTTTTCTTCAAATGTAACTTAATAAAACGCACGAACACACACACCCTACACTCACACACAGTTCACTCACACACACACACAAAATACACGCACGTTCTATTTCCCATTATGTATGTAATGTTATGGAAGAGCGGGGCCTCCTGTCACAAGTACTAGTAGAAATACTAGTAACTTACTAGGATGGTCCCAGATTCTGTTAATGATTATGTAAGAATTTTGAAGGAAATAAATATTTTTTGATTTTTTTTTTGATAAAAGTTCTCGTTAGCGAAAACTTCTTAATATAATTGATAGTTTAGTTTTTTATTAAACAAAGTCATCGAGCTACTCGTTTTATCGATCTTATTAACCTACAACGTTGAAATTAATAGCGCTTGTTACTACTATCATATCAGATATACCGTCTCGAACGCCGATCAATCAGGCAGTACCTCTCGAAATAATAAATAAAATCTAACGTGCAATAAATAGTAGAGTTCTAGAGTAAAAACATATTTTTACTATAGTTATTATGCAAAGTAATAGCTATTATGAAATAAATTTTGTTTTCTCCTATTCCTTTACAAAAGTAATAATATAATGATTTTGCTATAATCCACGATAAATTATAGCATGAATTTATTTTTATTATTACTTTTGTATTATGGATCTCCGCAAAGTAACGCCTAATTCTATAAATTACCTATTCCTTTAATTAAAGTTTTTGAACACTCCTTTTAAAAAGAAGGAAATTTAATTAAACTACTATTAGGTACGTATTTCGCATTTATTGCTATGCAAACGTTTCATATCGTATAAAAACAAGTTTACTCGTTTCTCCCTTTCTGGGGGGACTCTGTAAGCTTTTAGAAGTCATCATCATCATCATCTTCCTGCCCTTATCCTACTCTAAGCGGGGTCGGCACAGCATGTTAAACATGCTGTCACATGATTTGGCTGCGTTTTTATGACCGGCCGTCTGGCTGACGTCACCGTTACCTCAGTCGTATTTTACGGCACCTCGGTAAGAAATGAGGGTGGTCTATTCTACTAAACCGGATACCACACGGTGGGTCAACTTACCTTATTCACCTTTTACGACACCTTGGTAAGAAATGAGGTTGGTCTATTCTACTCAGCCGGCTACCACATGGAGGTTCGACTTACCTTAGTCGGCGTTTACGACACCTCGGTAAGAAATAAGGGTGGTACTATTCTATTCAGCCGGATACCACACGGCGTTCTGTAAGCTTTTAGAAGTATAAAAGAATTTTAAGATATCGATAACAGACGTACGTTTTATAAGGATTAAGTGATACAATATTTTTTTTGATTTATGTGGTGTAAGTTTATTTTCCTTTAAACACGGAACCCCTAAAGCAAGATATGAACCGTAATAGGCCCGTATTACGAGCTTCGTTTGTTGAAAAACTTTTCGTCGTATCTGATATGCGATAACAATCAAAGTTGGATGCAAGCCCGTACTGTGGCATCTCATCAGTAACTTTGTTCGTAGCTTTCATGTCGCTCGGTTCGGTGGGCGTATAGCGGATCATGTTGTATTTATATTGCTCGGAGAAATTTGAATATTATCTAAGGACACGTACAGACGCATGTACATGTTTTTATTATTGCAATAACATTCATTAGTTAAACTCATCAAGCGTTCTATACGGAGAATAAAGCTGCTACAATGCTGCTAGGCATAGGCCTCTTCTTTTCTTTGGAACGAAATAATTTCAGCTTGAATCCATTAAGTCACTGTTATAATATCAATTGGAATATTATTCTCCGGAAATAAATTATAGCTTATGTGACATATGACGTGGGATATAATATTCTCTGAAATTTTCTCCGATTTCCTTTCGTAAGTGCGTTACGTCTAAGGAAACGAGTCGTCAAAGTCAAGTCAAATTCATCAACAGCGTCTTATTATTATTAATCTTGCATCGGTACAGCTTGTGGAGATGGTACAGGCATACTAAACTCATAATCCCTCCATCCTTGCCAGCAGTGGCTGTCCAGAGCAATTACTTCTAGTGGTCCCTGTTCAGACCGTTTCGTCACTATCGACCAAGCAATGGCCGTATCAAGGGAATCCACGTCCACTGCTGAACATAGATCTCCTTAAAGGATCGCCACAATCCAATTGGGGTGTAAGGGGGAAACTCGTCCCAGTCAGCTTCCTCAAATATCAACCTCACCTGCACGTGGTGCACCCTGCAAATAAACCGACGAGGCTCTGACGGCCGACCAGCATAACCATTCCCAAGCCGACTTAAATATAACAGACCGACAGCGGGCAGCAGCGTTGTCGGTGCGAAATGGTTAGCACTGCGATCACCAACCCGCCAAACGTGATTATTGGCAAAACCCTTAATAGAATCGTGACTAGTACAAATTCAAATTCAAATCATTCTTTATTCAAATAAACTTGTAAACAAGTGCTTTTGAATCGTCAACTCTACTGCTGGTTCGGAAATGTGTTCCTACCGAGAAGAGCCAGCAAGACACTTGGCGGTTGCTCTTTAAAAAATATAATTCGTAATACTAATTTACATTAGGTCGTTACTGTCTTGTACTAGGTTCAAAGAGAGCTATATCCACACATTCTTATCTTCTAAATAATCTTCAAGAGTATAGTACTAGAAGAGGCTTTCTGTATCAGCCTCTTTTTAACAGTGTTTTTAAACTGCTGTAATGGCAAAGCTACAAGAATTCAATTCTCCAAGTAGGCAGAGACGGTACAGTACGTGGCGGGCGCAGGCGTCACTTCATTACCCTTTGTAATTAGGCCCGTGGGCCGCACCGGGCCCTGGACTAAATCACGACGGTGTTAGCATGCGAGACCGGCGTCTCCCGGCCAGCTCGCAATACAATACTCGTTTATGGATGTGTTATTGAATATTAAACGCTAAAAACTCTCCGTCCGTCGGCTGATGGATGTCCTTTTCGTAAACAATACTAGCACACGGGTCGTTCACACCTGAACAAATGTTTTCAATGTTTTTCGTTTTTGAATCGACATTATAGTGAGTGATGTGGCTGACCGAAATACATTAGAGCAAGAGCATGTTATTCTTCTCAGGATAATGCATTAAACATATTTTAGGTGTTATTGTATATACGCCGTGTGGTATCCGGCTGAATAGAATAGTACCACCCTCATTTCTTACTGAGGTGTCGTAAAAGGCGACTATCGTAAAAGGCGACTAAGGTAAGTCAACCCGCCGCGTGGTATCCGGCTGAGTAGAATAGACCACCCTCATTTCTTACCGAGGTGTCGTAAAAGACGACTAAGGTAAGTCGACCCATTGTGTGGTATCCGGTTAAGTAGAATAGACCACCCTCATTTCTTACCGAGGTATTGTAAAATACGACAAAGGTAAGTTGACGTCACGCAGGCGGCCGGTCGTAAAATACGAAGCCAAATCAAGTGACAACATGACAAGATGATGAGGTGTTATTGTATATATAACCTTAGTGATGTGTTAATTAATTTCTTTTTATGAATGACTATTAAAATCATCAAGACATTAAAATATGGTAATGCATCAGTGTAGAAACGGCTTCTTGCAGTTATTTCTAATGTCATAGATAATATCTGGTACATAATTATTTCAACTTTAGTAAGAAGTAATATGAAGGATTGAGTTTTCAGTTTAAGTTAAAACACAGACAGATGGAACCTTCAATTTATTAAGGTACCTTAGGAAAACATATAGAACTCAACACCGGATATCAAATATAGCGAAATAATTTGGGATGTTGGTCAGTTCCAGAAATACATCAAACAGTTTAATTTTTAAATATTGCGTAACCGACATTTACAAGATGTTATTAAAAAGAAAGTTATAATTTGGCCGTTGAAGTTAGGCATGGACAGAATCACCAATCACTTAATGATCATGATATGAAAAACTTTTCATATAGCATCATCTGCTAATGAGTTTTAGAGTAACTGCTATACTGCTATACAAAATTATGGATAGGTATTCTATGAAAAAGTAAAATAATAAATTTATACTGAGACTAACTCACTGATATTGAGCAAAATTATTGTTAATACAAACAAATGTAATTCTTATATCTATACTAGCGGCCTGCCCCTGCTTCGCACGGGTATAAAATATATATCCCATGTCAGTCGGTGTAAAAAAATGATTAAAATCGATCCAGTAGTTTTGATTTATTCATTACTGCCCGTGGCCCGCAAGCGTTAAATTTGGAGAAAAACAATTTCCTTTCCCTATACCAAGAAGATTTCCTGCTATCTTTGGAATATCTAAATTCATATAGTACATTTTTACTTATTTACTATTACATTTCCCTATGTATTATATTTTTACAATTAATTACAGAATGTCTTTAAACAAACTCTTAAAAGAGCGGCATCGCTGTTAAAGTCGAAGTGTTATAGGGCGAAGCGCGGCGTCCTCACGGCATTTTAAATCTGTAATATCTCCGAAAATGTTCACTTAAATTACATGCTGTAAACGGCCATATTGATCTATATTAAATCAACTATTTATATAAGGTACTTAATTGGATAAGGATTAATGCTGTATTGTATAAAAATTGCTTCAAAAATATGGCATTATTTTTCGTAAAAAGTAAATGACAAAAATGCTATAGTGGGTTATCCATAAGAGATAGACATATACCATCGCGGACTTTTCTGTAGACCTTTTCATGGTGTACAAATACTTAGTACATCATTTTGATAAATCTCGTAGGGTTTAGCCTGCGTTTGCAATGTAAGCGGAAAAAAATATAATTATTTACGACATCACATTAGAAACCTCAAAAATTACAGTATTTCTCTACTCCATATTGAATGTTATTAGACATGTAAACCTTCCTTTAAAATCACTCTTTCTATTAAAAAAAAACCGCATCAAAATCTGTTGCATAGTTTTAAAAATTGAAGCATACATAGGGATATACGGACATAGCGACAGACAGAGAATGCGACTTTGTTTTATACTATGTAGTGATATTATTTATTTTTACAATTGATTAGACAATGTCTTTACATACAACATTCATAGCTTTCTTATCATTAGACAACATAAACTTGAAAGAAGGACATTTAGTTGCGCCTCCGGTCGCTGCTAAATTCGAAGTGCTTATAGGTCGAAGCGCGGCCTCCTCGCGGGATTTTAAATCTGTAATATCTCCGAAAATGTTCACTTAAATTACATGCTGTAAACGGCAATATTGATCTATATTAAATCAACAATTTATTTAAGGTACTCAATTTGATAAGGATTAATGCTGTATTGTATACAAATTGCTTTGAACATAAGGCATCATTTTTCGTAAAAAGTATATGAAAAAAACTGCTATTGTGGGTTATCCATAAGAGATAGATATATACCATCGCGGACTTTTCTGTAGACCTTTTTAAGGTGTACAAATACTTAGTACATCATTTTGATAAATCTCGTAGGGTTTAGCCTGCGTTTGCAATGTAAGCGGAAAAAAATGTAATTATTTACAGAAACCTCAAAAATTACAGTATTTCTCTACTTTGTATTGAATGTTATTATACGTACAAACCTTCCTCTGGAATCACTCTATCTATTAAAAAAAACCGCATCAAAATCGGTTGCGTAGTTTTAAAGTTTTATGCGTACATACGGAAATATGGACTTTGTTTTATAATATGTAGTGATAATACGGTCGATAATTCGGGAAGATTTAAATTTATTTACGGAGAAGAAAGCACTTTTACGTTATTCCAACTGAAACTATATCCTAGAAATATCGACCGTATTGAATATTATTTAAAAAATACATGTTTGTAATAGATTGCTATTACAAACATGTGTTTGTAATAGATTGCTATTACAATAATGTCTTGATTCGGGAAGATTTAAATTTATTTACGGAGAAGAAAGCACTTTTACGTTATTCCAACTGCGTTTTTGCTAAAAAATATTACTGGGAAAAATTATTATTGATTAGCAAAAACGCTATCCGCTATTATATTATTTACGTTAATGGACTAAATGATTGCTTATACGAGCAAATGTAGTCTTTATGACCTATACACTGCATACGACATAAAGAATACATTTGTTTGTACTCCAATAGCATTAGCAGCATTAGCATGTCTTATGCAAACAAATGTAGTCTTTATGTCCTATACACTGCATACGACATAAAGAATACATTTGTTTGTATTCCAATAGAATTAGCAAAAGCAGGTATGATCACGTGATTAAAATCGATCATATCGTGGAACGAATATGATTCTTATATAGCAATCATACCCAAGCCTAGTTGAAGTGGGAGAACATCTGACTCCTAACTAAGAAAAACTTGTGTTTAGGATTATCATTAATTCTGCAGACTTGTTTATTTTGCCATACATTGTTAAGCAATATAGATGTTCTGGATTACCACAATATGAAGGAAAAACCAAGATTAATATTCTAGTAATATATAAAAAAGAAAAATAATCAATGACACTGCAAATCATAACAAATATTTTAACTTCATTTCCATTCTCGCATTAACAAAGTCCGAAGTAATTTATTAGTTGCACAAGTAACCATCTAATACTTACTAACATGCAGAATTTGTAAAACGGTATGAGAACGTAATAATACACTCTATATTTAGCATTACATTTAAATAAAATCAAATCAAACAGCATTTATTTACATATAACACTTTCATGCACACAAACAATTAAATATCGTAACAAAAAGAAAAAAAAGTAATAAACAATTAAAATAAAATTAAAAATAAATAAATAAATTTAAAAGAAATAAGAAAGTTAAATTAAAGGGGGTAGAATATTTAAAAACATACAAAAATAACTAAAAAGATACGTGTCCCGCCCCTATTATTCATGCATGGAAGTGTGACATGCAAAACGGTATGTCACTCAGCTTTTGCTAAGGCTAAACCTTGGCACTGATTTTCAGTGACATCCTACCGTTTCTGGACGACAGTGACAACTGGATTAGATTAAAAAACACGATATGTAAACCTATTATATAAAACTAACTATTTCTAAGAAGAAAATGAGACGTACTTATAACTATCACTTTATATAAATGGAAGCATATTATAATAATTTTATTTAAGTATTTTCTTTTATAGCGGATTGTATAGCAATATAATATTTTCATTAAATTTTGTATTATGGATCTCCACAAAGTAACATACCTAACCTTGTCTATGAAATGCCTCTACAGATAATTTTAACATCGACTAGTATAATTAATTGAGATATTAATACCTACTAATATATTCATAAATTCATTCATTTGAATTTAATTAATATATTGATTTCGCACAGCTTTATTACATAGGTTCGTATAAATGATTAGAATAATTTATAACAAGACGTCATAAAATAAAAATGTCTGGACACATATAATATGCCAGTTTATTTATAAAATTAATGTGTTTTCGCAATATACATTTACTTAAACTTTAAAAATCCAAGGTAAATGACCCGGGATCAGTAGTTAACATATTATAGTCTTGACGCCAATGGATTGTGCAACGCCTGAGATCTAAGAAAATAACTGTTAATCCAATCCGTGATCGTAAAGTAAAAATATGGAGGCCATAAAAATTTTATAACCAACATATTCTACAAACATTATGTCAACACAGAACATTCCGTATGGTTTATATTCAACTAAACGTCAACAGTATTGTTCTTCTTAAGAAGTTAGGTGACGACGACTTTTGACTTCTGCTTAATAGGTAGCATTTAAAGCATCGCCGCAGATTTATTTTCTTTCATCCCAAGCTATATTACCCTATAATTTTGCATTGCAGAATAAGTAAAGGTCTGTTACTATCCCATTTCCGTATCCTTTATTAGAGAGAAAAGTTAAGAAATGCTAAGAAGCTAAGAGGGTAAGCAGAATTCTCTAGAATTATGGACACTTCGTCTAGGTGTCAATTAAAGCTTGATTTTTAACTTTTTTAACAGCAGAAGTATAATGTGCCGTTCTTTTTATATAGGTTACAGAATCGTATATTTAAGAAATTTCCATAGTTGTAAATAATACAACAAAGCAATTATCGTACTTTGTTTTGATAATATTTTTAAATAGTTAAAACCCAACATAATCAAACCTGATCACGATTTAAAAATAATTATAGAAATAGCCATGATATATCGCTTACTAACAGATGTGCCCAACTAATTTTGATCTTCCAATAATATTTGAAGACTCCCACAGAGTATTTTTTGGTAGGAATAATTATTGGGTTTCCAAAACTTATTTTTGGTGGTTTTTATAATATAACCCACACTGTGATTAATGCGATCCATCTGTTTAACGAATATGCTGATACTTCGCGATAAAATTAGAGACGACTGGAAACACTAACTGGAAGTTACTACTAACATTAAATCGTAGTGGAGTAGTGCTTTCTACTTAACACAATAGTGAACTGATTGAGATGTTATTTGTATATGGTACATTGATATTGATTGATTGTATGGTAGCGCTTTTTTATAGCGATAATTTACTTTATTGAGACAAACAATGATTATTTTACATTTAAAAACAGTCATTAAGTTAAACATTAGACTATTATTTTAAAATTCATTCAATTTACAGTTTTTAGCGATAAAAGGTTTTTTTTGCGAATTATTTATTACAACTGGCTATAATTGCGGCTTTCCCCGCGTCGAAATAAGTGTATTTATACACTGTCCATTATATTAACCATCTTTTGACAGATTGACGATAGTGATGTCCTAAAGATTCTCGTATGCGATACCATTCCGATTATAGTACCTACTATCATTAATCGAATTACGTACCTAAGTAATTCGATTAATGATAACCTACGTAAACTAGATTACTACTTGAGAAAAGAAATTCCAACTTTGAGAAAACTTATTGTTTCTTTGAAAAGAAGTGGTCTATTTCATGGTGAAAAATCTTCTTTGGTCAAAGTTTTGAACACAATTGGCTTTTCATATAAAAAGTTAAATAAAAGAAAATTATTAATGGAACGCACAGATATAGCTATAGCACGTTGTGATTTTTTAAGAGAGGCAAAGAAAATACAAGATTGGGCAAATATTGTTTTCACGGATGAAACATGGCTCAACGCTAACCACACACTATCTCGTTTCTGGACTGATGATACTGCTGATTCCACTTCCTCAGTACCAATGGGAAAAGGTGAGCGCCTAATCATTTGCCATGCAGGTACAGCAAAAGGATTTGTACAAGACGCACTGTTGGCATTTAAATCGAAGAAATCAAATGACTACCACGAAGAGATGAATGCAAATGTGTATGAAGAGTGGTTCAAAAAAATGCTCATTTCATTGGAAGAACCATCAATAATTTTTATTGATAATGCGCCCTACCACTCCCGTCAAATTGACAAAATGCCAACACAGGCTAATAAAAAGCATGAAATAATTAATTGGCTTCGGGACAATGGAGAAAATGTGGACGACTCAATGTTAAAAGTTGAATTAATAAAAATATTAAAAACCAAAAAGAGAGCAAAACGCTATGTAATCAATGAAATGGCAGCAGAATATGGCCATACTGTTCTTCGGATTCCTCCATACCACTGCCAGTACAACGCAATAGAACTTATATGGGCACAAGTAAAAGGGCATGCTGCGAGATGCAATACAAGCCCCCCATTCACAGCGAATAAAATGTTGCAATTGCTAAAAAATGCTTGCACCCACGTAACGGCCGAGAACTGGGCAAGTGTGGTGGAAAGAACTAAAAGAGTAATATTCTCTGATTGGGACCGTGATATTGCGTTTGATAATATATTATCTACACAAGAGCTAATAATAACTGCTACTGAAGACTCCTCATCGGAGGAGTCTAGTGTTGATTATCATTCCGACGACTCGTGCTAATAAAATAAATTAAAATATCCTGATTGTTTTATTTGTATTCATGTATTAACTAAGAAGAAAGTAAAACTTTATATAATGTTATTAAATGTCTTTTAATACTCGTAACATCGATTTCTACCGATTATTTTTAATCTGTGGCATAATCGTTATAGTAACCATTATGTGTGACATCACTAAGTAGGCGGTACCCATCCATAAAGTACAAATATTATTTGTATGATATTTGTACGTAAGCAATACAAAACTTAATGAGCGTGAGCTGTCAAAAGACTGATAATATGATGGACGCAGTATAATTGAAATGTTAGACATAAAACTAGTTAGTTAGTTATGAGGTAACCATAAGAAAAAGAGGCATGTTGTCGCGTATTTTCTTGTAGATCTACAATTCTCTAGTACATGTAGCGTATCTCTACTAGTTTATCGGGTACGCGATTATACAGGCTAATTTTTTTTACAATACGCGACTTTTACATTGCGAAACATCTTTAACAAAATTTACTTAAAAACATAGTGCACTTTATCTAAACATTCTGGAATAATTGCGCTACCTTTTAATAAAAACCATAAAAAAATCGGTTTACAAGATTTTGGGAAAATCGATCGCATACAGACAGGCAAGCGTTTGTGGGCTTTGTTTTATAATTCGTAGATACATGGTGGTCGGTTGAAATTTTGCAATAAATATCTCGCCGCATAAATCCGCTTCGACTGCGGGTTGGCACTATAATAATGAAATAAATCCTTAAACAACATCACCATATTGGGATGGACGTGCAACAGTCGCTTACACGACGGAACCAGCGAACAGCATCGGTTTCCGACAAGCCTAATAAGACGCGCGCAAACAAGGTGTTGTCTTGGACAGCTCGAGGGGGAAAATCCCGAGTGTGCACTAGATGCGTCGGATCTGATAACCGTCGGCATGCTCTCCACATTGTTCGCTCAACGATTTTTAAGATAAAGCTTTCTCCTTTAGCTGAGAGCTACCGTGGGAATCGTTCCCGTCCGATGTTAGCATATCTTACGCATATTGTCAATTACGCAGGTAAAAGTTCTCCTTTTTACATCGATCAATCATGGCCATGCAGTCATGAGACATCCGACTTGGGAAATACTATTTTTATACAAAAATTTCTGTTATTGTAACTGGTATTGTACCGTAATTCTGATATTGTAACATCGTGTGGTATCCGACTAAGTAGAATAGGCCAACCGTTTTCTAACCGAGGTGTCGTAAAATACGACTAAGGTAAGTTGACGTCAGGCAGGCGGTAGGTCGTAAAATACGAGGCCAAAGCATGTGACAACATGTCTATAACATGTTGTGCCGACCCCACTAAGAGTGGGATAAGGGCAAGAAGATGTATTTCTGTTATTGTAAAAATAAGATTTTTTTTAAAAAATAAGAAAAAAAAAATAAGAAATTTAAAAACTAAAGTAACGACCTGTTACGAGTGCTATTCCACTTTCCTCCTTCTTTCTTCTTTTTTGAAAAAAAAGGGCTGTTGTTCCAATGCGGACTATTGTGCTACACATATCCCAGAACTCTTTCTTTTCCGTCCGTTTCCCTAACCGAAAAGTGTGTGATAAATTGCAAATATCTCAAAAGTTTTGATAGAAAAGTTTATTGGTGCCTGAGGTTTGAACCGTTGACCCTCTGGAGAGAGTCACCCGTAGGCTATCACAGCTCCCAGGAGACAAATAATGGAGAATAGTTATTATGAACAACAAAAGTGAACAGAAAAATAAGCGAATAACTAATACAAGAAATTCTGAATAAACTATAGTTCGATTACAATTATTGGTGAGATAAAAGACACAAGTTACAATATGTATCTAACAAATGAATTAAGGGCCAATTGATGCACTTATGTATCATGTATTTTATAAAGGAAAACAATAATTTTATTTCAGTTCCGGGTACATTTGTGCGGTCTGTAGTCCGTCAGTACTATCCTGTAGACATCTGTCAATTAGAAGGTATTATTGTGGTCAGGGGTGTCTAAGTTTTAACAGTAGCGATAATATGTCTTGATACAGTAATACATAGCTGTAGCTGCAGCTGTGAATAGAATAGACCATCCTTTTTCCTTACCGAGGTGTCGTAAAAGGCGACTAAGTTGACCCACCATGTGGTATCCAGTTTAGTAGAATAGACCACCCTCTTTCTTACCGAGGTGTCGTAATATACGACAGGTAAGTTGACGTCAGGCAGGCGGCTGGTCGTAAAAACGCGGCCAAATCATGTGACAGCATGTTTATAACATGTCGTGCCGACCCCACTTAGAGTGGGATAAGGGCAGGAAGATGACAGTAATACGTAGATGTGATAGCCCAGCTGCGAGACCGTGCAACTCTTTCGAGAGGTCACGGGTTCAAACCAGAGTTCAGGGCAGGCACTAATGACTTTTTCTGTTAAACTTGGGTCTAATTAATAATTGCAATTTATCACACGCGTTTCGGTGAAAGAAAACATCGCGAGAAAACCTGCATATATCTAGAAAATTGTAGAGATATGTGTAACCTACCAAACCGCATTGGAGCAGCACGGTAGATCTTAGTTCCAATACTTCTCTCCAAAAACGGAGAAAAAAGGCTTATGCCATGCAGTGGGATAGTAACAGGCAACTACTTTACTTTTTACTTTACAGTAATATGCTTTATTATATTATAATCTACATTCACATAAAAATTATGAGAATGGAATACTAACGCCACCGCAGCCACAGATTTGAATGACGGCGAATCTGCTGAATATCGATCTATCCATCGATCCAATATCTAGTAAATTTGTCACAATTATTCCTAATACACCGGGATAACATACAGGCTATAGAAATCATACTCCGGCTCAAAGTCTTTACCCCACTTAGAGTGGGGTAAGGACAACATGTTTTAAAAATGTTAGATGTTTTGGCTAGTCATTTCACGACCGGCCTCGTGACGTCGACCTCAGTTGCCTTTTATAATAACTTGGTAAAAAATGAGGTTGGTCTATTCTACTTAGCCGGATACCACACGGCGGGTCAACTTACCTTAATCACTTCGGTAAGAAACGAGGGTGGTCTATACTTCTCAGCAGGATACCACACCGCGGAGTATGATATCTGTAGATGCAACTGCGTTAATACGTTACGACCGTTGTTATATACACAAGTTAACATAAGATTTAAAAACACGTTAATGACGTTCTAATCAATACGATTTATTATTCAGGAAATGAATGTATTAATGATAAAATCATAAACTTGATTTCTATTCAACCGTATCGGCAAATCAAGTTTGAAAAACGCTTGTAAAGACATTAAAATACAATCATTATTTTTGAATTGAATAACAGCCGAGATTTTGTCCGGTTGTTTGCTGGTTGTAACCACATTGATAACCGATTGTCAAAGATTCAAATTAACTTGTAATACTATTTATTCTATTACAAATAAAGCATAATTTGAGTTTTAGTAAAACAAAATTCTCTAATATATGGTAATTAACTGAAATAGCCAATGATATATTTCAGCTATTAAGTTATTATTTATATACATGTTATAAACATGTCACATGGTTTGGCTACGTATTTTACGACCGGCCACATGTCTGACGTTAACTTATCATAGTCTTATTTTACGACACCTCGGTAAGAAAGAGGGTGGTCTATTCAACTCAGCCGGATACCACACGGCGGGTCAATTTGCCTTTGTCGCCTTTTACGAAACTTCGGTAAGAAATGAGGGTGGTCTATTATGCTCAGCCGGATACCACATGGCAAGCTTATCGTTATTGAATCAATAGAATATCACATGTAATATTTAGATGTTTTTATCCGGCTAGGTAGAATATGCCACCCTAATATCGAGGTGTCGTAAAAGGCGACTAAGGTAAGTCGGCCCGCCGTGTAGTATCCGGCTTTGTAGAATAGATTACCCTCATTTCTTACCATAGGCGACTAAGTTAAGTTGACCCACCTCTTCCTCACCGGGGTGACGTAAAATACAACAAAGATAAGTTGACGTCAGGCAGGCGTCCGGTCGTAAATTACGTAGCCAAATCATGTGACAAAATGTTTATGCCACCACATAGAGTGGGATAATGGCAGGAGAATGATGATGGATTCAATAACGAAAAGCCTTGATTTCAACGCAACACAAAACAGCAAACATTTTAAATTCCTTATAAACTCAGTTAAGATCAGATGTTTTTGTTTTCTATTTTCACAGTAATATGATTAATAAGCTGTGGTAGCCCAGCGGTAACACCGTGCGCCTCTTTCGAGGATGTCTAGGGTTCAAACCCCGCGCAGGCACCAATGAGTTTTCTGGTAAAACTTATGTGTCTAATTGATAATTGCAATTTATCACACGCTTTTCGGTGAAGGAAAACATCGTGAGGAAACCTGCATATCTCTACAGAATTCTGGGGATATATGTAACTTTCCAATCCGCATTGGAGCAGCGTGGTAGGACTTAGCTCAAATCCTTCTCTCCAAAAAAAAAAACGGAGAGAAGAGGTCTATGCCCAGCAGTGGGATAGTAACAGACCGTTACTTACTTTTTTTTTAAGATTAATGAGATACAGATCGATGTCGAGGTTAATCAATTCCATGCAATTTTCAGTCCATTGACTACACCATCACGGCCAGACGCCGAGGAGCCGAACGAGAACCGGTATTGTCGGTTGCATCACATCCTAAAGCAAAAACTATACAAGCTCGTTTCTGCATACCCTTTTTTTTATTAGTGACGTGTGTACGAGTGAACTTTTAATTGACAGGACGGTGTAACGGGAAAGACGGCGAGATAATAAATAGATTGTCTTTTTTTATAGACGACGTAAAAAATACATATCACAAGATCGCTTATACCTTTTTTTTAAGGAATTAATCGTAAGAGAGTATTAAGAAATGAGGAGTAATGAGAATATTATTTTGCTATAATCCGCGATAAAAGAAAACATGTGTAATGCTAAATGTAGAGTGTACTATTCGTTCTCATACCTGATACATGCAGAATTTGTAAGAACTCATGCACTACCCGACACTGATGGGACAATAATACAAAAGCACTCTTGCACGGGTAGTGCATGAGTTCTTAAAATTCTGCATGTATCAGGTATGAGAACGAATAGTACACTCTACATTTACATATATTTTCTTTTATCGCGAATTATAGCAAAATAATATTCTCATTACCTTTGTATTATGGACCTCCGCAAAGTAACGCCTAATTCTATAAATTAAGAAATGAGGAAGTACTTTAAAAACATAGATTGTTAAGTTTAACTTGTTGTTAAAAGGGGCTGCGCTGAGTAAGGCTATTACATGTCAAATATGATAAACACTAGTATATATTACTTATATACGTCGACAAAAAAGTCTTTCTTCAAAAAACGTGCGTTAACTGCTGAATATTGTACCAATACCAACTTTAACTGTAGTGTAAGGGAGTGTAAGGAAATTCTCTATTCTATATTCAATTCTAAAAGCAGAACGTCATTAGTCGTTATTTATTTTGTATGAGAAAATGTAGTGCCGTAAAAAAACATTTGAAAACCTCTATGCGCTGCACAGTGTTAATGAATTAATTTTTATATACTCGTATAATGTAGTCCTAATTCCTTTACTCAATATTACTTCTAAAACATAGTGTTTGTAAAAAAAGGTTTTCTATTTCTAATACAGCCAACATTTTTTATATACGCCTCCCATACACTATTAACTGATGCGTACATAAAAGCCATCGTAGGCACGTTATGTCATAATTACGTATTGAAATCATGTTATAACTATCACACAAGCGATAATTATCCAACTTGCCACCTCCAAGTTGTTCTCAAAACGGGTTATATAATATAAATGAATATTTAATATGCTGATATAGATCTGAATACGTAGTCACGAGCTGTTATGTAACCAAATAATATCTAGCAAATTTTTTTATGGTGATCAGATCAAAAAAATTTAAAGTAGCCATACACGCTACGACAAAATTAAATTAGTTAGTTCTGTTTTGTCATTGCTACTGTATGAGTTCGAAGAATAATATTCACGCATTCTATTGACCGGTTGGCGCAGTGGATAGTGCCCATGCCTCCAGTTCCGCGGGTCCCGGGTTCAACATTTTCAAGGTCAACATTGGTCAACATTTTCTATAATTGTTTGTTCCTCGATTCTGTGTGTATATTTTTATTTAAGTATATATTTGAAATTATATATGTATATATTCACCAGTTTTCTCTCACCCATAACACAAGTATTAAATTACTTAATTTGGAGACGGACGATGGTGTGTGAAGTGCCCCATATATTTATTTATTTATTTTTACCATTTATGTAAATCCTGTAACAGCGTGCGACTCTTTCCAGAAGAGGGTTCAAATCCGAGCTGACACCAATGAGTTTTTCTGTTAAAACTTATGTGTCTAATTGATAATTGCAATTTGTCACACGCTTTTCGGTGACAGAAAACATCGTAAGGAAACCTGCATATCTCTACGAGAATTCTAGGTATATGTGTAACCTACCAATCCCCATCGGAGCAGCGTGGTAGGTCTTAGCTCCAATCCATCTCTCCACAAACGGAGAGAAAATGCCTATTCCCAGCAGTGGAAGAATAACAGGCTGCTACTTATGTGAATCTGAGTGTAATTTATTGAAGTAGGCGTTACTTTGCGGAATTCCATCGTACAAAAGTTATGATAGAATATTTTGCGTTTGTACAAACGACGATTATAGAAAAATGCCATCTTAACTTTTATAGTATAGTATAATATAGCCATTATTAGCCTCCTTCTGTTTGTCTTTGTTAGATTGTAGAAAAAAGTGTACAAAAGTATACTTCAATTCAAATTCAAATTCAAAATATTCTTTATTCAAATAAACTTGTAAACAAGTGCTTTTGAATCGTCAACTCTACTGCTGGTTGGGAAAGCTGTTCCTACCGAGAAGAGCCAGCAAGAAACTCGGCGGTTACTCTTTTAAAAATATAATTCTTAATACTATTTACATTAAGTCGTTAATGTCTAGTACAGGTTCAATATACTCCGTTTACTTAATACTTATAAGGACTATAGACCAGTATCTTTTATATATGATTTAATTTCTATATTCAACTGTTTTGGGCCTATTATATTACTGTAGTGAAATCGACACCCAAGATTGAATTTTTTTAAGTGTGTACGAATATTTTTTTAGTAGGCAAGCATAAAATTGTAGATGATTAACAAGTACTAACTACAAGAGTGAAGATAAAGGAAAAGTCAATTAACTCAGTACGCTTTACAGCGTGTGCGAACATAGCCTGTACTAACCGACTCTTCAAAGATAGGAATGCAGGATTTACATAATGCATTAAACGTCCTCTTATAAAATTTATCGCTGTGCGATCCGCATAAAACGCAAAGGTTTTAATATCCTTTTTCATATTCGAGCTATATGGTTGCGCTAAATAAATAAATACGTATATTACCATTTGAAATGTTTTCATAGGATATTCATATTACAATGATTTGGAGTTCGTTGACTGCGCATCACTAATTTGTTGCTTAAATACGGTCTAGTCTAGAGATAACAAGTTTATGAGCAACGATCACGCAGTTCAAATTAACACTTCGGTACGTGAATTTCGCGAATAATATATGGGTGTATTCAACTTAGTAGCGAGTGATATAGTGATAAGGGAAGTGCAACTTAAGCTACTGAATGAAGAGCATGCAAAATCTCGATTTCTATGAAGACACTTATTTCTTTAACTTAGCTTCTATCCCTGTTTCCGAAATTTTAGACAGGAGAGATAGCTTCGCATTATAGCTAACTAATATAATAATAGTAATAAATATATGGGACACTTACACACACGGTCCTCCGTCCCCAAAGTACTTAATACTTGTGTAAAGGGTGAGAGCTGCTAAATATAAACATATATAGTTTAAAATACATACTACAATACAAATATACACTCAGACTCGAAAAACCAACAATTGTTTATTGAAATGTTGGCCTTCGGCGGGGATCGAACCAGCGACCCATGGAGCTGAAACCAGGGTAACTGCCCACTGCGCCAACGGGCCAGTCTTTTATTACACCCAACTATTCTTTTCATACTGAAATAACATTTATTTAAACTAAACTTTTCATATATCATTTGAAAATAATTATATGTCATTTTTTGTTTGTAGACCTTCTAGAATATTATGTAATATGAAATAGGTATTTAAACTAACCACAATTCTATAGATTACTAACTACGCCCGCGGCTCGACCCGCGTGGAAATCAGTGACAATTTTTTTCCGCGTCAATCCCAATCCCGTTAGAATTCCAAGATAAATAGTAGCCTATATGTTGTCCCACAATCTCCTCTATCTTCCAGTAAAAGTCCCATCAAAATCAGTTGTGCCGTTCCATAGAGTGTACTATGATCCTAAACTTTTCTCAAAAATTGCTATTCTCAAAGTGGGGTCGGCACAACATGTTATCAGATGTTTTGGCTACGTATTTTACGACCGACCGCCTGCCTGACGTCAATTAACCTTAGTAGCATTTTACGACACCTCAGTAAGAAAGAGGGTGGTCTATTCTACTCAGCCGGATATTACTCGGCTATAAAGATAAATGTAATAAGGTATATGAAAGAGATCAAATTGAAATCATTATTTTGTTGATACTTCACTTATATAAAAAACTTATTATTTTGTATTCTCGGAAATGTGAAGTAGGAACACGATAAACATGTGTTGATACCGCGTTATTATAACATTGTTCATACAGGTTTCGGGAAAAGGTAAAATTATTGAAGAATTCCTTTAGCGAAGCTCGAATAAAATTTTCGTTCAGCGGCCAATGACCGAAGCGATATTATCTCAAAGTCGAAGTATGTTATTCTCGCAAAATAAGTATGATGTAATGGTGTAATAACATTGACGTCATATGTAGCTCGAGCGAATTGTTTTTTTTAATGGCAGTCACGTTTTGATAGCGACAAAGTGTATGCTTTTGTTAATTTCCATTTCCCTTAGGGGAAAGTGTAATACGTGACATTAATATTAAGATTACAGAAGCGTCTAAACGAGTTTTTAAATATGTATGTGGAGGGATATGTGACTAGAGGGAGGCCAACAGTTAACGAATTATAGGTAAGAATGGAAGAGGAAAACAAGTTATCCTAACCCCAGTTAGACTGGAGAAAGGTTAGGAGAATAAAAGATTACGAAAGCGTCTAAACAAGTGTTAAATATGAATGTAGATGTATATGTAACTAGAGAAAAACGTAAAAAAGGATTAATGGATTGTGTTAAGTATGACAGAAGGATTAGCGCCAGAGTTGGCGAAAAATAGGAGAAAAAGAAAAATGCTAAATGTAAATGTGTTACTGTTCCTTCTCATACAAATACATATGTATTTGCAGAATTAGTAAAAACATATATTTTGTTTTATCGGATTCTTCTTCCTCCTGCTCTTATCCAACTCTAAGTGGATTTATTTTATCGGATTATAGCAAAATAATATTTTCATTACTTTTCTATAGATAATCGTTCTTGTGTAATATATACATGCGATTGTGAAATTCAAGTTAAGTAATATGTTAGTAGAACGCTGTAACGGCCTATGCAATATTTCCAAAGCACTTTCGACTTGCGCAATTGAAACTTTACAACCAGTTAAAATGTGCAGTTTACAACAACGCTTCAAATTTATTGCAAACCTTAAATACTTAAGGCTACTTCAATATGTAAAGATGCTAAATATTTGAAGCCAATAAAACAATATTGGCATTGCAAAATACAGAGATAGATAGATTGACGAATTCAATACTGATTGACAAAAAAAAAGAAAAGCTGACCCAACCTAGGATGTACCATGTAGGATGGATAGCTAAGAAGAAAGAGAGATTATTTAAGTTACGCGAGATCTTTTCGTCAATATTACATCAGTGCTTGAAGACCAAGGTCTTCGAACAGTGCGTGTTGCCAGTGATGACTTACGGATCAGAAACGTGGTCGCTGACTATGGGCCACATAAGAAAGCTCAGTCACTTAATGACAATGGAGCGAGCTATGATGGGTGTATCTCTACGCGATCAATTCAGGAATGACCCGTAGAAAAACCACAGTAATCAACATAGCTCATCGTGTCGCGAAGCTGAAGTGGCAAAGGGCGGGGCATAGAACGTAGAACTGTTGGGCGTTGTGGTCTTAGTGCTAGAATGGTAACCTAGACCCCTCGGGAGGTGGCCTGACGACCTCAAAAAGGTCGCGGGGAACCGCTGGATCCAAGCAGCACAACATAGTGGGGTGTGGAGATCTTTTAATGCCCCATCGATTGAAAAACAAGAAGAAGAAAACGTAATATGTACTTTAAGTTTATGCAGAGTAATCGTAAAACCACTAACTATTACAACCACATCGCGATAGTTTGTATACATACTGATATAATTAACGTGAAAATATGTCCATCTGTTAAGCTTCCATTGCTAATCGGCTAAAGGAATATCGATGAAATTTAGTAAAGCTAATATACTGCACCAAAATGATTCCTCTTCTTCTTCTCACGCCATTTTCTATCGGAGGTTGCCAGCCGTCATGGCTATTTTTACTTTAGAAGCCGCTGCCCGAAAAAACGATTCCCACTGGGTACTCCCGCTGTACCATTGTCTTAAATTGCCAAATGCCAAAATGATTAAAGCAATCCTATTCTTCCTTTGGGAATAGACTATAATTGAGTTTATCAAGTAAGTCTAGTAAATTTGTTGAAGTGCTTCAGGCGCCATCAATTGAACGCGGTGGTGTATACTAAAAGGCGTGGGGATGGAACACGGAAGTCAGATGGTAATCGGGCCGAGCAAAAACTGTTAGCGTGCAAAATCTGGGGTACTAATAAAAAGGAGACTGAATATCCGGGTCCTAGGATAAAGATCAGATAAATATCTAAAATGATATAACAATTGTATGTTTTTATAAAATCTACATTTAAAGTGTCTATAATTATAAATCACATCCCATTGGTTTGGTTTCGCTATTTAGTAATTATCTTATGACTGATTTCACCACTGGGGATGACCGTTGATCGTGTAATCGTCTATAATCGGCACAATCATCGTCAAAATGTCCACGATCGTCCGTATTTACGATTTGTCTTTTTATAGAGATTCAACGAAATAAGACGGAGTAAGATCGCTTTAAAAGTAACAAGACATTTTGATTTTACTGCTGCAGTCTTGTTTTCTTATTTATTGAAAGAATTTAGTCAGGAACGAATGCATCAAGGGTTCCGTGACCAAGATACTTTGGGGACGGACGACCGTGTTTGTGTGTCCCATATATTTATTTGTCTTTTAACATTTAAGTTGACGCCACGAAGTCGTGGGTACAGCTAAGGAGAAATAAAAATGATGATGAATTTCGTGTCTTATTTCTTTTTTCAATCATAAAGTGAATTCATTAACTGTGCTAAAAAAATTGAATCAATGAAATTTTATTAATGACGAACGGTTTTGTGTAAATTGTATTGCGCAGTTGCTAAAAAATTTGGGCGCTTCGATTTTGTCGAGTGCGTCACGTAAACCAACAGAGATACATTGATTTACTAGAGATTTGTAGATCTGCAAAAATACTACAAAAAGCATCTATGACAGCATGTCTCTATCTCTTATGTTTAACTCACCATAATTACTTTTACTTTCCTGCGATTTCTGCGAGCGAAGCCGCAAGCACAGCTACTCAATGATATAAAAATCTAAAGGAATTTTATGTGTTACCCAAGAAACCCTAAAGTAAGCAATATATTATGAGAATACTCGGAATGGACTGGCTAGAGGCGGTTAAAGCGAACTAGCAATTGATGCAATTGACCTAAATGGACACCGGGATTAGACCGTCCTATAAACCGGTAACAGGCAATCTGAAGCTTTAATAGATTTCACAAGCACTTCGCAGAAGTTTGCGAAATCGCTTAGGTTTCGAAATGTTTCGGATAAGGTTATTCGCTGCAACAGTTGCCTCCGTACAAATTTAATGACCATTATATTAATATGCGTATAATTTTCAGTACTGTTGAATAAGTCATTGAAGAAAATACAATATTATACAGAAAAAAAAGCTACGCTATTTTTAGACATAAATCACTTATTTCATCGTAACTGCTAACTTACGGATCGCCCATTACACATGTTTTAAATATACTTTGCTTAGATTAATTTTTTTGCTTCTTCCTCAACCAATGAACGTCCACTGGTCGTAGGTTATTTCAAGGGATTGCCACACCAAACACAATCTTGTGCCGCTCTTATTTTCCTCTTAATTCAACTAAAATTTTCATGGTATCATTGAAATATACATGATTGCTATACATAGCGTAAATCTATTACAGCAAAGAAGGGCTATAATCAATAACGTTCTGATTAATGCATATTAAATTGATAATCGTATTAAAATATACCTAGTATCTTTCTTCTTAACAGATTCGCTAAAATTCGATGGCACTAAGAATTAATTTTTCTTCTTTGCAACGTGGGCACGTAGATTTTATTATTGTATTCAAATATGCATTAGGCGGCGAGGCGTGCGACAATCACGAACTTTTACTTTAATTACCGACGTGGTGATGTCATGAAATTATAGCCTCGGCAACCACTGCAAGACAAAAAACTGTTCGACAAGGAAAATATAAAATAAATGACAGATAATCAAATAGTCTGAAAAGTTCATAGTAGTTTGCTATAAAATTCAATTAAGTAAACATTCGCTATTCCATTGCTCTCTCCATAGAGAGAAAAATCTGTGTTAAGCCTCACTACGCTGCTCAAATGAAAATTCTATGTATATAGTAGGCAAGTGTATCAGGGATACACATGTCTACTCACAATATTTTCCAAAACCGCATAGCGCGTGATGAATATAAGCATATCAGTTTATTTGTTTGTATTCTCTTTAGTGCACACACAGAAATATAGGAATTGTGATTTTTCTGAAGTGTTTAATTTATGTCATCAGAGACGAAACCACTGATAGAACTTAGTTTTATATACATATATCTGATTTATAACATTAAATCTTTAATGTGTCGGCATTTTAAGTTCACCTGGTAAGATAAAAGTAATTTAAAAGACAATGAGAGCACTGATATCACAAATTAATAAACATAGTATTTAAAACGTTGATTATGTGTCAGCTACTTAACTTCAAAATGAGTTTGAATATAGTAAAAAAAAAAAACAAATTAAAATTGATTGTGGAACACTGTCATAAAAATTAATGTCCGCAACGGTTTTTGTAATCCTTGCTTCGCGGTCGCATGTACACTCAAATTTTGATTTGTGTTACTATTACCTGTTTTTATATTAACGTCTCTCTCTCTCTCTCTGCCTATTCGTTGAAATTTGGATTATTTTCAATGCTAGCCGCTTTGGTCCGGTGAGCACCGCAGGGGTCTGCTTTTTGAATGAACTTTGTTACTAACGTCTGTAATATCGGAATTGGTGCAAATTCTTTATCAATAGCTTTTATATGAGTGACGCTTTAGTTCTTAATATGCCTTTATTTCATACGACGTTTTTATTCTAACGACACTTGTCTATATTTAGGAAGTGTGGAAGTCAAAATTCTACTTTATTTCTGTTAACTTCATTAACCTAACTTTAGTCAGATTGTTTGTGCTTACATGGTTGCAACATATTAATTTGTCACAAATTTAAGAACACGCCAGTCTTCCAATGAATAACTAGCAACTAAGACATCTTTAGGACACTAATTATTCATGCTTATATGAAGATCTACAAAATTGTCAGCTACTTCATAAAAAATTTCGCGACGGTATGCCTCTATCTGTTATGGTTACTATAACTACTTTATGTTCAAAATTTCAATTCGGGAAAAACAATTTTTAATAGGTACACCCATTTCCATGCGGGCGAAGCCGCTGACACAGCTAGTATATAACATTGGTCAAATCATCCAAGGCAATCGTTTATTCCTAAGCACACCTATGAATAAGATACCTATAAACTCATTCGTACTAAACGTTCTTAAGGTAAAAGAGAAATATAATTAATAATAGCAAAAAAACAAATGATCACAGAAAAGTTACACGAGTTTTTATACGAACAGAAAAAATACACGCAAGAAGACATCTAATTAACCACACGTTGTGATTCCAAAGTTAAATTTGAACATGATACAATCAAATACAAAGAGTTCCAAAGCACTCGGTCCGAAACGTTGGTATTTTTTGTCGAAAGATAATATTAATAAAACGATGGTGTTTAGTTGGGTACAGTGTATGTGAGGTTTTTATATACGTAATTCACAGGTAGCAATGTCCATGTTACTATATACTAGCAAACTGTCGCAGTTCCGCACGAACTTTGTCCAGTTTCTCCTATTCATTGATTAATATCAATTATATACCATTCATTCATCTACTAGTCGAGCGCTGTAATCATTTTCATAGGCGACGTTAAAAAAGTTTTATTTTTCATAAAATTCTGTTTGCCTTCTTTCTTTTACTATTTACGAAATGTTAAATAGTTTAAAACCACAGTCTGCCTACTGTGTCACTTCTTTGCAAACGTCTTCTCTTTCCTTGGAGAACATTTCCTTGGAGACAGATATCTCAGGAATTATCTAAAATTGCGCTGTTAAGAATAAGTTATATTTTTCTTGGTGATGAATTTTTAATATAAATGAAGAACCAAATCTGTCAATTGGTCAAAAGGTACCCGAAGTTTGACTCGTTAAAGCTTAAACGGCTTTGAAGGTTTAAAACTAAAAACATTTATCATAGAATGTAGATTCTTTTTAGTTGTAGAAAAAAAAGAAAGTTTCCTAATCTATGTTATAATCATCAAATTTGTCTCAGCGTAATTATAAAGTTACTATATATATTTTTATAAGATATACAAGAATATCAACTTTTCCACCTTCCATTCCACTAAATAGTAGTTTATAAATTGTTAAAACATACAGACGCGACAGATAAGCTTATTGTACACTATGTAATAATTATGTATGACGACGTTGGTGTCCTCAACGCGACCGTTCACGGCCAAGGCCATGAGGATAATATACACATAGATCTTAGTCGCGCTACCGTGCAAAAAAACGTGCTGAGCATTTGGTAAGCCTCACTTAATGACTTGAAAAATCACAATACTACAGAAAAACCTCTCTTGATAATAAAAAGTAGGCATGATTATATATAGATAAAGTTAAATCCAAAAAAGTTAGGACAAATTAATCGTATCAGATAGTCGAATGATAAATAAACGCAAATAATATTGATGAAGTATTACAAATAGCCATGCGGTAATCGAGTAGAATAGACCAACCCCATTTCTTACCGAGGTGTCGTAAAAGGCGACTAAGATAAGTCGATCCGCCGTGTGGTATCCGGTTGAGTAAAATATACCACCCTCATTTCTTACGTCAACTTACCGTAGTCGTTTACGACACCACGTTAAGAAAGAGGGTGGTCTATTCTACTCAGCCGGATACCACACGGCAGGTCAACTTACCTTAGTCGCCTTTTACGGCACCTCGGTAAAAAATTAGAGTGGTCTATTCTTCTCAACCAGATACCACACGGCGGGTTTACTTACCTTAGTTGCCTTTGCTACACCTCGGTAAGAAATGAGGGTGGTCTATTCTACTGTGCCTAAAAAAACTTTTCCTTCATAAGTATTTAAGAATGAAACCATAGCGAATTCGCAAAAACAAAACGGTCATATGAAGAGTGCGGTTTGAATCACTGACGTTTTATGTCCAGATATTATCTGTGCGACAGATAGCCGTTCGCGTATTCCCATCACGCGCTCCCATTCCTTCAACTTAGTGCATCGTACTTGAAAATGTGCATAAAACACTCGCGTAAGTGTGATGGAACGCACACGAAAACACTAAAAGACCTTGATGACAGTGTCAACGAACTCGTAATAGGTAAACAGCGCTTATTTACTATTATCAGCGTGTAAATCCTCGACATACAACCAATGTTTAACGAGAAAAAAATTTCAAGAAACAACTACGGTAATATGTATATTTTTTTTTCATTCTGGTTGTCTCAGTTTAAAATCACGTAGCGTTTTTTAGGGTATTAGATGACAAATAGTCTTAGAGATTATTGTAAAAATGTCTATGTTTTCAGAACAGAAAATGTAATACTCATGTATTTTGTTTAAGGCTTTGCTTTTTGAGCTAGCTAATTAGGTACAGAAATGAATTCCGGTCTCATCGCGATCATGGCATGAACCCAAAATGGAAAAGTTTTTAATTGTCATTTAAAGACGCACATTTAAGTATAATATAATAGTTAAGTACCTGGGTTTCATTTCTCTAGACAGCCGTTCCCCAAATGAACTACCATGACTTTACATTTGACAGCGAAAAATTGTGATTGTATTTAACGTAAATTTCAAAACATTTTGGATCTTAAAAACAGGGATAAAACGATTTTTTTCTCTATTTATTTCTGTACCTGTTTTAGTCGTTTTTTTTAAGTGCCCAAAAACGGATAAAACGAGTTTTTTTTTTCTTAAAACCTAGGTAGATCGATTTTTCTCCCCAAAACCCACTACATGCTGAATTTCAGAAAAATCGTTGCAGCATAAATATATTTTCTGATTCTTGGAAACGTCCAAAATTCAGAAAATATATTTATATATATACATACAAGATTTAATCATTTAAATATTAAAGATATTTTATATACATATATTAAATACTTTAATTTCATTAAATAACTTTTATAATTACATTCTACTTATGTTCTAGTCATAGTAGATTTGTAAGTCTGTCTCTCGGCCTAAAATGTTTGTGTTGGAGTTTTAGACGTACGCACTTGGTAAGAGGAAGTCATAACCATTTACTACATATTCACAAGGGATTCGTAGGGTAGGCAGGTAAACAGTATAATCTTACATCAAATGTCACAAATGGTTAGGTCGTGTATAGACCGCGTCGCCATGTCGAAAACAACTCCACGTCGTTCCAAAGATACGCACGTCCATATTACGTACCATATTCATAAAGCAACATGGAATTATTAAGAGAAAATTCTGCGAAACAATGGACGTTGTTTCAACGTTAAATGTTGTTGAGTATATCATCAGTGGTTATTTTATAAAACGTGACCACATAAAAAAGGTATAAAACTAAAATGCCTTTTAAGATTTTTTTTAAAACAATCTTGGCAAAAATTCTAATGAAATTAAGGCTCCTTTACACATCAGAGGCATTTCATAAACTCGAAATCTATTTTTTTTAATGTTAGTACAATTTTAATACTTACTTTTTATAGTACTTAAATTAATGCGTAGTAAAACGACAACATTAAAATCAATTATATAGTGAATATTTCCACTTTTATAAATATCTTAACATTTTTTTAAAGTTTCATATGTTACTTTGCAGTTTTCATAGTTTGAGTATATCGTTTTTCATGACTTATCTAAGTTTATTGTACTATTTACTAATCTTGAGCGTGGAAGGTAAATCGCGCTCTAAATTCAGTATTCCTCAATTCTTAGATTTATTCAATAAGTGTCTTAGAATTGACAAGTTAAGTGTTTATTGAAAGACTAGCTTTTACCCGCAACTTTTTTTTGCGTTGCGTTTTAATAGCAGCAGGGTCTTCTCGCTTACTCTCTGGGTGGGGGTAAACGAGGTGCGGGCCTCGAGGAAATCCTCTCTACCCGGGCATCTCCTCGCGGGCACTTAAGCCCGGTATGTGTTCCGGCCGTGGGCCGAGGTCACCTAGGTGACCTAACGGTATCGGTATTTGGGCCGTAAGCCCAGGTCACCTAGGCGACCTAATGGATGTCTTGTTCGGTGGGGAGGTCTGGGAATGGTAGCTCCCAGACCTCAAAGTCGTCGTCAGGTGGTGTCATGTCCGGTAGTGTCATAGTCCGTGGTGTCGCCCTCTTGTGCGTTTTAGTTTGCACTGTTATCGTGTGATAGCTTGATAATAGATAGCGCTTATCAATGTCATCCTATTTCTGTAGGATTAACAGGATTTGTATAGCCTATATGCACTAATTATGCCTAATTTGGCACAATTATTTCTTATACACCGGTGTATAAGAAATAGATGTGCCAAATTTCATCGATATTGGCTAAGCCGATTCTGTGCCGTGAAAAAATAACAAACACGTCGATACTCACAAACTTTCGCATTTATAGTACTAGTAGGATTCTCTTTCATACATTACGATTTAAATGTCGTTAATTTGCCTCCTCCAACATCGTAGATAGTAAAGCGAAGTAACTAATGATCTTGCGCCGCCCTGTACGACAAACAAGGCAATTGGCCGGACGCGTAGATAGCTATCACGCACGCTACGGTTAATACCATCTGACATTGTGCGTATCTCACATTAGTCGACAGCCAATGTTTGGCATAACAAAAAATATATAAATAATAGGTAAAATATGCGGCATAAGATCGTGTGGTGTGGAGGTTCCATAAACAGACCTATGTCCAGTAGTGGACGTCCATCGGCTGACAAAGAAGTAGAAGAAGGTAAAATATTAGATTAAGTCCATATTGTCGCAACGGAATTGAATTGTTACATGATTTAGAATAGTTCTCAATGCCTGGTATCTATCTTTTTTAATGTACTTATTACTATTACCTACTATATTTTTAAATTACTTATTGAATGTACTTACTCTAACTAAAATAATGAAAACTAAGATAACGAACTCTAAGATAATGGAAAAGTACAATGAGATAATTGAAGAGTTTTAATACAATATTAATCCTTAATTAATTTAAGTATTACCACTGACACCATATAATTTAAATAAATGTAATAATGGCGAAGTATTCTAACCCTTGAATATGAAGTTGAAAGATGAATAAATGAAGTATATGACGAAAGATGTAAGTAAGGAAAACGTATTTTAAAAAGAAAAACTAGACGAATATTTTTTTGAATGCTTCGATTGAATCACTGCTGATATATCTGATAGATTCGATAATCTACATTTTGATGGCTCGTTCGGGATATCAGATACATACAAAATTGAAACGACGAAAGAATTTATTATCCTAAAGCGAGCTAGCACATAAAACCTACCCTATATTTAAACAGAAATCTCTGAAACGCGTTAATAATATTATATAAACATTGAATATATTACCTGCCTCAATTTATTGAAGTTCTACGGAGCCGTAAACTGAGATAACGACAGATTTATTTGAAACTATAAAGAGGTAAATTGAAGAACGATGTTACGCCCGAACCAATTTACACGTAACGACATTTAAGCTTTTATGAGATGACACAATTGAAATAAGGAGCATGTCGCTTCGGAAACGTAGTGTTAAGTAAATTAAGATTGTGAATATATCAAGCAAAAAAATAAATATAATGTATAAATATAAATATATGGGACACTTACACACACGGTGGTCCGTCCCCGAAGTAAGTAACTTAATACTTGTGTTATGGGTGACAGATAACTGGTGAATATATACTTATATATTTTTTAAATACATACTTAAATACAAATATACACCCAGGCTCAAAGATCAACAAATTTATTTATAGAAAATATTGGCCCTCGGCGGGAATCGAACCCGCGACCCGCGAAGCTGAAGGCAGGGTCACTACCCACTGCTCCAACGGGCCAGTCAGATAAGATAAGATAAGGATTTCAAGACGGTTTTACGAGAATTTCGTACATATAAATCTTTGTATTATCGATACCGTGTGGTATCCGTATGAGTAGAATAGACCACCTTCATTTCTTACCGAGGTGTCTTAGTTAAAGACAGCAAGTGAAATAATAGACGCAATTGGTCGACAATCATAGCATAAACGTACAAAGAAAATATAGTATTTTAAATACATTATTTACTCTTTTGTTTAAGCTATCTGTTATCTCTGTTTCATTTCATGTAAAATCTTTTATACAACAGCGATTAGACACGCCGTGGTGAGTTTTATAAAATTCCTCTAAATTACATAATATTACCTGTGATTTGTGATATCCATGAAAATGTGGTCATTATTATTATAAATTTAAATTCTGTTATTATCCATTCTAATATTTTATTCAAATTCAAAATATTGTTTACTCAAAATATTCTTTACTTTGCGATTTTGTAGTGGAGTGTATCTCCTGATGATGCTTCGGTTGGGGGGCGAAACGTATTTGAGTTTGTGATAGTGAACGTATGTAGTGCTTGTGTATTGTGTTGACGGTGGTGGAGATTTGCGCATGTGTTTTTACGAACCCTGCATGTATCAGGTATGAAAACGGATTGTCCACTCTACATTTAGCATTATATGTATTTCCTATTTCACGTCATCGCGGATCTCCGCAAAGTAACGCCTAAATGTATAAATTATTCTTTACTCAAGTAAACTTGTAAGCAAGTGCTTTTGTGTTGTCAACAATCGTGCTGGTTCGGCAAGCTGTTACTACCCGGAGGAGGAGCCATCAAGAAACTCGGTGGTTGCTCTTTTCAAAATATAATTCTTATAACTATATAATTAGTTTCATTTAACGCCGTGTGGAATCCCGCTGAGTAGAATAGACCAACCTCATTTCTTACCGAGGTGTCGTAAAAGGCGACTAAGGTAAGTTGACCCACCGTGTGGAATCCGGTTTAGTAGAATAGACCACTCTCTTTCTTACCGAGGTGTCGTAAGATACGACAGAGGTAAGTTGACGTTAGGCAGGCGGCCGGTCGTAAAAACGCAGCCAAATCATGTGACAACATGTTTATAACATGTTGTGCCGACCCCACTTAGAGTAGGATAAGGGCAGGAAGATACATTTAGTTATCACTATCTTGTACAGGGTCGAAGAGTAGCTTATATTCTTATATTATAATTAAAGCCGCGTATTCTTATCATCTATGTACTCCTCAACAGTATAGTAGGCGTTGTTTATCCTTTTGATAGTTCTTTTTAAACTGCTGTAATGTAATTAATGTAAATGCGAATGTTTGTCTGTCTGCTTGGTACGCTTTCAAAGTGAATCGGCGAAAGTAATATTGATAAAATTTGGAACATTTAAAGCACCACCGGGGTAACATATATGATAAAAAAATCTCAATAAATAAAAAAAAACACATTATTAAGGGAACATAAACGCATAATTTGTCGTTGATAGTTTAATTTTAATTTTGATAGTTTGATTTTTGTATTATTTCGGTTTTCAATACGAGAAACAGGTATAAGTACATAGACGTAAATTATTAGAATATTTCTTTGTTTTGTTGACAATAAAATCCATAATAAATTCCACGATATTTGAAGTCTCCACCTTTCTTTGTTTTGTTGACATGTATTGTCAATCATGTTTTATGTCAAGTTTTCGAATTTATAAAATTTCCATTTTCCATGTTCTTTAGACCGTTTCGCATACTTAAATTCTAATAACTAATTAATAAAAGTTTGATTGAATTAAAGTTGAACTAACATGCGTTACTCAACACACTGTGCACTCGGACGACTAAGGGTCCTGGGTACAAAACTTACAGCTTTCCCTCAGACACGAACAAGTTACATCAGGATCACGCAACAACGCATTCAATTAACCCACTTGCCAATAAATTATCATCTTTCGCTAAACCGGTTTGAATTTATGAATCGCGTACTTCGACTCAATAATACAAAGTTTTATTATCATCATTCTCCTGCCCTTATCCCACTCTGAGTGGGGTCGGCGCATGTTATAAACAGTCACATGATTTGGCTAAGTATTTTATGACCGGCTGCCTGCCTGACATCAACTTATCTTAGTCGCCTTTTCTGACACCTGGGTAAGTAATAAGGGTGGTCTATTTCACTTAGCCTGATACTAGATACACGGCGAGTCAACTTACCTTAGTCGCCTTTTATAACACCTCGGTAAGTAATGAAGGTGGTCTATTCTACTTTGCTGGATACCACACAGTGGGTCAACTTACCTTAGTCGCCTTTTATGACACCTTGGTAAGTAATGAGGATCGTCGATTCTGCTCTTTCGGATACAAAAATACAAAGTTTTATATGTACGAAATTCTCGTAAAATCCTTATCTTAGACGTCCGTTAAAATTTCATTTGAAATATATGAAGTATCGACATCGTTTATGGCTACAAAGTAAAAAAAGAAACTTTAAACATCTTTTTCCTCAGAGCCAATGCGCAAAGGATGGCGTAGTATAAAAATAAAAGAGGCGGATTAACAAGAATCTGTTTTTGTTTTTTGGCAGATTTAGCAGAAATACTTTATCTACGAGATAATCGCATGTCGTAAATCACAATGTCGTCGCATTAACAGCGATGCTAACATCTTCAGTTCATAGTTGTAAAATTCCACTTAAAATTGAGGAAATTCATGATCTAGAAATAAATATACGGAATCCATTCGTCTAATTTAGTATTCTATCAACGAAACTAATATTAGATAACGTTCAACGTAACGTAAGCCATGAACCGTAGCGTTTTATCTATGTTTGTTTGGCTTAAAGCAAACTTTAATGTGATAGCGATAAAATAACACTAAGTGTCAAGCCATAAAAATTGTGACTAGTTTACTATTACTAACGCTTATATAATGAGATTTTAATGGTATATATTTTGCACGGGTACGTGAGCGTAAGGATTTAATGTCTTTGTATTCAATTTCAGTAATTATTTAGGGAATGTGGCTTGAAACAGGATAGATCAACATTATCCCTTCTTCTTTCGGCGGACTGTTTTCCGCACTAAGTCGCATTTTTGGAGGCCATTGTGCGTGAGGGTGAAAGGGGCTGTTTACTCTAACCAGCCAAGCTCCTTTCAGAATCCGAGGATCCTACACGGGATCCTTAAGGCTATTTGCAATGTCCTCGATGAGCTAAGGATGTTTGTTCTTATACATAGATCAACCTCGGTATCCTCAGTAAAGTGTTCATTCGTCTATCAAACTAAACGTCGATATCTATGTACATGAACGAGTTTTTGCGATCTAAAAATAACTTACTTAGTAATCTTTCGATTTCCAATACTCAGGATATGAGAGGATATGTATTTTATAAATGAAACATTTTTGGTAACCTGTTACATTTTGATATATATCAGATAAAAATCTGAAATGAGGAGATCCGTAGAAGGATCAGAGTTGCGTACCTCGGTCAACGGTCGCGAAGCTAAACTGACAATGGATGAGGCACATAGTACCAAGAACCGATGGATTTTGGGGTTTAAGCCCTGCACCAGAAAACGTAGTGTAGACAGACCCCCCACTTGGTGGGCAGATGACCTTAAAAGGTTGTGGGGAACCACTGGATCTAGGCGGCACAAGATCGTAGAAGTAGCAGTCCTTTGAAGAAACCTTTGTCCAACAGTAGACGTCTATTGGATGATGAAAGAGAGTTACATTTTGTTTATTTTTATAAATGTATAAAAAATCAATTGTTGTTAATATGTGTTAAACATTTATATAATATATTATCTTAATTCAAGGAAATATTATTTCTCGGGGGAGCCTGACCCCTAGAGAACGCGTCCCCAGTTGGTGGATAGGGGAATGCTCAGCAGATATGCAGGGTAGGAGGGAAATAAAATACCTCCCGCGAACCAACAGGCAACCTCCCTGTCAGGCCGCTCGGACATATTTCGATACCGGGCTGACAGAGAGCAGCGGCATCAGGCAGGATGACGTGCAGAGGATGGCGGCGGAAGAACCTTTAGGTCAACGGCGGCATCCTAAGCCCCAGTGAGCAAAAGGGGTTACTGTCTTAGCGTCAGGTGGCAACCGGCTGTAAAACCTCAAGCCATTTCAACCCCTCCTCATCATGAAAGTACGAAATAAAAAAGTGAGTCAATATACTAGGGCGTTCCCCTTAAGCGACGACAGAACAGAGGGCGATACAGAGAATGCTAGGGCGTACCCCTCAAGCGACGGAAAAGTCACAGATGCACACCGACTAAATCCAAAAATGCGAATAGCAACATGGAATGTGGGCTCTTTGACAGGACGCAGCGCTGAATTGAGTGAAGTACTGCTCAAACGCAAGGTTAACGTGTGTTGTATACAGGAGACTAAGTGGAAGGGATCTAAGGCTCGAAATATCGGCAATGGATATAAAATTGTCTATCATGGCATAACAAACAAACGGAATGGCGTAGGTATTGTAATTGATTGTGACCATCAGGAGCGGACAGTAGAAGTTAAACGTATTAGCGATCGTATTATAGCCGTAAAATTTGCACTAGATGGACAACCTTGTATGAACGTGATATCTGCGTATGCACCACAAGTAGGATGTAGCGATATAGAAAGACAAACTTTTT
Organism: Morpho helenor; assembly: GCA_029227775.1. Classification (NCBI taxonomy): domain Eukaryota; kingdom Metazoa; phylum Arthropoda; class Insecta; order Lepidoptera; family Nymphalidae; genus Morpho; species Morpho helenor. The sequence goes on along the minus strand of JARGCU010000020.1, from coordinate 14,075,298 downwards.
GGGATGATCTTAATGATCTTATGCAATCATATCCATCTGATGAAATTAAGTATATTGCGGGTGACCTTAATGGCCATGTCGGAAGTTCCGCATCATGTTATCGGAGAGTACACGGTGGACAGGGATATGGAGGTCGGAACGCGCAAGGTACCCAAATCCTAGAGTTTGCAGTTACTCATGACATGGCAATAGTCAATACTTTTTTTCAAAAAACGGACAGGCATAAGATAACATACCAAAGTGGAGAAGCAAGAACTCAAATAGACTACATCCTCGCAGATCGTTCTAAACTGCTGACCTATAGAGATTGCAAAGTAATCCTGGGGGAACCACTCACAACGCAACATCGATTATTGGTTGCTGATTTTACAATGCCAAGGTCGTCCAAAGCATGCAAAGAAATCAGACCTAAAATACGGTGGCACAGATTACCCCACAGCGAAGGAGACTCATTAATCAAAGAATTAACCGATTACCTGGTCAAACAAGAACTACGGTTAGATAACTGTACGGCTGATACAAGTTGGAATAGATTTCAATCTTATTGCACGCAAATAGCTTCTAATCTTTTAGGAGTTTCTAAGGGCCCGCTAAAGAATAACAAAAAGGCATCGTGGTGGCAGTCGGAAGTCGAAGAAAAAGTCAAGACCAAAAAGTTACTCTTTAAGACCTGGCAACTTAGTGGTCGTGATGAAGACCGTAACAACTATCGTATTGCGAAGAAGGCTGCCAAGCGAGAAGTTGCATGTTCCAGAGCAAAGCACAATGATGATTTTTACATCAGATTAGAAACAGCAAAAACTGATAGAGAACTTTTTAGAATTGCAAGACAAAGGAGCGCAAATAGTAAGGATATACACACCACTAAATTCATTAAAAATAAAGAAGGAAAACTTTTAACAGCAAATGCTGATATCAACGCTAGATGGCGAGAATATTACTCCCAACTGCTTAATGAAACCTTTCCGTCTGAAGAATTAGTCCCTATGGCCGCCGTACAGGGACCAATTGAGAAAATCACTTACGAAGAAGTAGATTTAGCAATTAGGAGCATGGCGAATAATAAAGCGACTGGACCGGATGAGATTCCCGTGGAACTGTGGAAGAGGCTGGGAGTAAACGGAGTGTCATTTCTAACAAACCTTTTAAATAAAGTTTTGTTAGATGGAATACCCAAAGAATGGAGGAAAAGTTATCTGGTCCCATTCTATAAAAACAAAGGTGACATCAGGCTCTGTGACAATTATCGCGCCATCAAACTCATGTCACACACGCTCAAAATATGGGAAAAAGTAATTGGTAACCGACTCGTGCAATTAGTAAATCTCTCAGAAAATCAATGTGGTTTCGTAAAAGGAAGATCGACAACTGACGCACTGCACTGCTTAAGGATTTTACTTGAAAAAAGAAGGGAAATGAAAAAAGACGTACATTTAGCCTTTATAGACCTAGAAAAGGCTTTTGACCGAGTGCCGCGACAACTTATCTGGCAATCTTTGAGGTCTCTGAATGTACCGGAGTATTATGTCAAGGCTGTCAGTAATATGTACCATAACGTTTGCACCAAAGTAAGGAGTCCAGCTGGAATAAGTGAAGAATTTTCAGTAGAAGTAGGTGTACACCAGGGATCCGCTCTAAGTCCACTGCTATTTAATCTTGTCATGGAACATCTGACTGCAAGGATACTGAAAGAGCCGCCTTGGGATCTACTGTACGCTGACGATATTCTTCTTATTAGAGATAGTCCCACAGAACTTCAATATGCACTCGAAAGCTGGAGAAACGCCCTAGAGACAGCTGGACTTAAGATCAACCGGCAAAAGACAGAGTATATGCGGTGTAGGCACAATAATACCAGCCATCAGCATTCCATCAAAATACAAGGTCACCAGTTAAAGGAAGTCGAGCAATTCAAATATTTAGGCTCCATAATATCGAATAATAGCACAATCGACGCAGAAATAACCCACCGCATCAATACTGGCTGGATGAAGTGGCGACAGCTCTCAAGTGTGTTGTGTGACAGCAGAATGCCGATACAAGTTAAAGGAAAGGTATACAAAACGGCAGTCCGTCCAGCTCTAATGTATAGTGCTGAATGTTGGCCTATTAAAAAGACCCATACCACAAAAGTCAGCACAGCGGAGCTCAGAATGCTTCGATGGGCAGGAGGTGTCACCCTCAAAGACAGAGTCCGAAACCAGCACATACGGGGAAGCTTTAAGATCCGCCCAATCGAAGAAAAACTCACCGAAACGCGACTTAGGTGGTATGGTCATGTCATGCGAAGACCTGAGCACGATATGACTCGAAAAATTTTAAATTTGTATACCGGTCCGAGAAGCCGAGGTAGACCCCTTCAAACCTGGATATCTGTGATCAACAACGACCTGAAGATGACTCAAATAAATGACATTGCGACGACCCAGAACCGACGTGTCTGGCGAAAAATGACGAGGAGAGCCGACCCCAATTAAAGATGGGACAAGGCTAGGCATAGAGAGAGAGAGAGAATTCAAGGAAATATTATATGCAAAGTTCTTTCTATTTTCACATCGCTGTATTACAGCACTTCCGGGCAGCGCTACCTATTGTAACATGTGCTGCATGCAATGTTATCATGATATGCATTCTTAAGATTTAACTAATACCATGTTAGGATGCCTAAACGCTTAGGGGATTTTACGTTTAATAGAATTCTATACAGCTATCTAGCTTCATGCGCATGTTTTAACTTAAAATCACAGCAGCATATATAATTTTATTGATATCGTAATTCGTTAGCTATTATAGAAATTATAATGTTCATATAAATATATCACATTTTGCTATGAAGCCTCTAGATAAGAAATGCGGTCTGGTGCGTAGTAAAGTAAGTAAGTAACGGCCTGTTATTATCCCACTGCTGGGCATAGGCCTCCTTTCTCCATTTTTGGAGAGAGGGGTTGGAGCTAAGACCTACCACGCTACTCCAACGCGGATTGGTAAGTTACACATATCTCTAGGATTCTCTAGAGATATGCAGGTTTCCTCACGATGTTTTCCTTCACCGAAAAGCGTGTGATAAATTGCAATTATCAATTAGACAGATAAGTTTTAATAGAAAAACTCATTGATGTCTGCCCGGGTTTGAACCCATGATCGTCTCTAGAGATTCACACGGTCGCACCGCTAGGCCATCACAGCTTAGAATTCAATTTAAATATGCTTCTGTCATACAAGTCTTCAATTGCATAGTAATTTATGTAGCTTTATGTAGCAGCATCGTTTTAAGATAATTTCTTATTCAGATATATGTTTAATAAAAATTTACCTAAACCTGAAAAACACTATAAGGTATTTGTTGTTTAGAATGAAAAGACTGAACGCTAACAAATATCCATTCACATAAAAGAAAGCTCCGGGTCAAATAGAGACAGATGGCTCTTAGGAGTCAACGACTCGCCGTCCATATAAATCGAAAGATATTTTTTCGAAAACAAAAACCACGCTAGCTCTAATGTATCTTAATGTATTTTCCTTAGGCGTGACAGTTGAGATTGATGGTTAGACAGTGAAAGTGAGGATCGTGCAGCGACTGCTAACTCGGTTTTTAAGCATGAGAGGTCAAGTTGGCGACGACTCTATTCCTGAGAATAAATATTTTGTGCCGGTCGTTAGTATTTATCGAAGAATATAACTTACTGTACAATATAAAATGTTACTCATACGATATATTTACAGAACGGTCATACGACCTCTCTTATTGTATGGGTCAGAATATTGGGAAATAAAAAAGACGAATGAAAGAAGAGTGCATGCAAATGAGATTAGAATGTTAAGGTGGACGTGTGTTGTGACAGGACAGGATAAAATACAAAATTAGTATATAAGGGGAAGTCTAACAGATTCGTCCATTTCAGAAAAGACGAGATGACGAATGAAAGGATAGAATGAAAAAAAAGCATATTGTGCCGATCCCACTTAGAGTGGGATAAGGTCAGAAGAGTGATGATAATTTAAAATTACGAAAGGCGAAAGAAAGCTGATACAATCATTCTATAATTCTTCAAATCGGCGCTACTTCTTTTATATGCATGTCATACTTAAAACAATTTGACCATCCCTTTTTAACCCTAGTTAGTTAGACCCTAGTCACCATCCTGATATTTTATTAAATCTTCTACCCTAAGATTGCCTGGAAGAGATCGCTTTTAGCGATAAGGCCGCCTATTGTACCGATACCTCTTTTGACTTCTTCATGTATTTTTTGGTGTGTAATAAAGTGTATTATCTATCTATGTATCTAACACATTTATATTTAACACTCGTGTATTATCTATGTATATATCTAACACATTCATATTTATCACTCGTTTGGTCACATGATTTTCATCCCCCCTAATTGTATGTCCATACCATCTTAATCTTGCACTTCTCATCTTTTCAATTTCGTTACAATTACAATTTCTACCTTTTTTTATATATTTTTGTGTGTACATGACTTTCGATATTGAGATTTAAAATAGTCTATGTTTTTTTATATAAATATAAATAGAGAGTAATCTCATTTAAAATACAAATAATCGATTTTGAAAGTAATCAGCAAATAATCAATCAGTTTCAATTTTAACACGCGACAACGCTTCATTATTATTCGCGACGCGCGATTTTTAGTACTTCCTATGTTAGAAAAAATAACTCTTGAATAGAAATTGACTTTTTAAAATTCGACATGTTAAATATTTGACTCAGCGTACTTCTAAAATGGTAAAGCTTGTATTATGAAATAGTTTTACGTAAAAACTCTACGTTAACCTTAGATATATCGACGTTTCTACGCGACAATTATCATCATGGTTGTTAAATGATTTATAAAATTATATAACTGATTCATAAAGCTTAATTTTACTCTAGACTTGTTATACCTAGAGTGTCTACTCTAGGTATAACAAGTCCAGAGCCAGACTTAAATGTGCCATATTACAATAAGTAGTGAGCAAATGGGGGTGGATGTATCTGTCTCTCTTTTTTATGTGTGCTTAAACAAGGATGAAGTATACGCGTTTCAACTTCCCTCTCATTATTTTTTGTATCATTGTTACTTACAGAAGAACCATTGGAAGGCTCCTAATCTAAGTATAATAACACTGTAGTTTTTACATTCCTTAGAGATCGAACTGCAATATACATTTTTTGTTTATGACACAATTTGTCAAAGGAACCTTAATTATTTTACACGTCATTCTTTATATTCAAAGACATGTACATATGACCGTGGTATCCGGCTGAGTAGAATAGACCAACCTCATTTCTTACCGAGGTGTCGTAAAAGGCGACTAAGGTAAGTTGACCCACCGTGTGGTATCCGGTTTAGGAGAATAGACCACCCTCTTGCTTACCGAGGTGTCGTAAAATACGGCTAAGGTAAGTTGACGTCAGGCAGGCGGCCGGTCGTAAAAACGCAGCCAAATCATGTGACAGCATGTTTATAACATGTTGTGCCGACCCCACTTAGAGTGGGAAAAGGGCAGGAGGATGATGATGATTCTTTATATTCAAAGACATGTACATATGACCCAAATTTATCAAAATCCAACTTAATTAATAGGAGGCGTTAGGTATCATCAAAATCTCGGTAAAAACAATGGTTTCATCATACTCGTACCAACCTAATATCAACAAGGAAAAACGCTTCTGACTGATAATGAAATAAGGAATACAAAATTATGACGACCGCATAAGCATCGATGACCGCTAGTATGGATACTAAATAACGTAATTAATTGAAGTATCGAGGTCGAGCAATTTATATTTTACAAAACAGGTCATAACCCATATTACACTCGCACAGTACAACAGCATTGCATAAATTTAACTGAAACTCTGTATTTATCAGATTATATTTAAAATGGTATTCAAGATGTATTCGTTACTTTGTATTTTTTTTTGGTTATCATCAAGAGTTTGTGTAATAAAATATTATGATACGGGTTTTTAGAGAAAGAAAAAGCGAGAGCATCGCACGTGCCATTGACAAAAAACTGAGACATCTTCAGTTTTTTCAGAATAAGAACTTTACTAATCATTATTTTGCTTCAATAATGTAAAGATTAAGAAATCTATTGAAAAAGTATTCCATAGCGCTTATCTACGCTTAATATTCTTAACTATTTTAAATTTCCCTTAAACTTAATTAATCGGCACCATTACAAAAGATTGAGCACCCATATTTTTTTTAAAATTTTAATTTTGACATTGTTCCTTTTGCATGTTTGAATTAATCATAAAAGCTTAGTAGTTAAACTAATATGTCATAAATCTGGATGTATTTTATAAAATAGTTGCAATTATTAAAGCCAAGCAATTAGATGTCTAAGGCTACATGCCTGTTTCTGTTACAAAATTGTACGCCAAAGGTTAAGGCATTACGTCCATTACGATTATAATATAAATAATAACTTGATTTGTCTGTTGCAATAATGTTATAATCTATAGGCATTAAGTATATTTCAAATTGGATTCTTGTTTCATTTCGAGACTCAACCAAATTAAATACGTATACAAATTTGTTAAAGGCCGGTTCACACATAACGCATCTTGAGAAGAAAAATTTGTACGATTATCATGCTTATATAATGTTGTAACAACCTCTAATTACAAGTGATCCGTATAAATCACCGCTTCCCATATAAGGGAAGGAATAACACCTGCATCCCGTTTTATTGCGTTTGACTAACGATGCACCGGTGTGATGTTAATAGCGAAGCCCTTTTTGTAATACAAATTATCAGTACCAACGGGTTGAGTAAATTATTTTGTAATTGCACGGAAAAAAGTTAAACCGGAAACTGCATTAACTTACGTAACGACAACATCAAGAGATATAAAAATATTTTATCGTTCATTGGGAGTGACTCTATTTGGATTCTATTCTATTCTCATTCTATTCTCATTCTATTGGGAGTGACATCATCATGGTGTTAGTCATCGATATCGTCCAAGAAGTCCCGAAATAGAAATGGATATGGGCGAGGCACGTGCTTCTAAAATCCATTAGATGTTTTGGATACCAAAGCGTACGAATGATGACCACAGACTAAAAGACGTTGTGTTATAGACAAACAGCGATGTAAAAGAGTTTAAAAGAGAAGTAACTGGATAACATGGAAACGACATGAAATTATATGGTACGAGATTTCCTAAAAGGGATCTAGTGAATTAAATGTAACAAATAGATGACCATTAGACAGTGCAGGGCAAAGAAAGTTTGTGTGATATTGATATTAAAATTTTTATTTTGCTTGTCTCGACACTAGAACAATTTATTACTACTCTATGATGAGAAAATCCAACGGCTATTAGGTTCTTTTGCTTGTTGCTTTGAAGCAAAAAAGTTTAAAAAAAGGAATAAACAGTTTTGGTAACCCAAACCCAGGTTTGGATTAAATTTTTATTATTAACGAGATGGTATTATGCTAATTATTGTTAATGTGCTCTTATATAATACCAAATTTTTAAAATTTGTGATTTACAAAACACGGACAAAATTGTATTTGATTTCTACATAACGTATTTTAGGATAATTTGTAGAATTAGGCGTTACTTTACGGACATCCATAATACAAAAGTATACTACTAGTGTTACTTTTTTTTATTATAGCAAAATAATTTTATTATTAATTTTGTATTATAGGATCCTCAGGATAATATGATTTTTAAACCTACCTTTAGTGCTTTTAATTATTTTTTATTCTGATTGTTACTGATTCGTGAAAATAAAGTCGAGTATAAACTTAATCAATACACTCAGCATATTTTCCATTTTCATGTTCCGTTTGTAGATTTTGTTTAAATTTCTAGCACGCTTTGTAATTTTTATTATTTTGTTACCAACACTATTGTAATCGTGTTTATGTCACATTTCTATCATCCAAACGTTCAACTCATAAATATCAATCCATCACGTAGATACAAAACAAAGGCCGTGAACCCGTCCTCGGGTTTCGTCACACCGTTAGCATTTTGCACTTCAGCCTTTCAAACAGTCACCATTACGCAGTGAACATATTGTACTGTGTCATGCGATGCCCCAACTGGCACGGGCTCACAAGGTGAATAACCGAACTTTATCTTTGTAGACAAACTATATTGGATGTGTGACATCATTAGTTCGACAATTTTAATTCTTATTTTATATTTATTTTATTTATGTACCATAGAAAATGTTGGAAAAACATTATCGGTAAAAAAAAGTGTACAAAGGTCAACTTATCCTTAAGACAGAGATCACTGCCAGCTAACCTACGAAATGTGACAATTTAAAGTAAAGGAAAAGTTGGTACGCAAATAACAATAATTATGAATTAGAATTAACCTTAGTTGTCAACAATGTCTTCGAGTCATATAGCTTAGTATTACTCTACATATCCGTACAGTAAAAACCAATAAACGAAGACCTTTTTGTCCAATACATATATTTAGATTGTAAAATAGTTAAACTTAAAAAAGAGCACGTGGTGTTTTCAAATAATTTCCTGATTCGCCTCCCAGGAATACACTTTACGTTTTCTATAAGAACTTTTCATAAACATTCATAACTCGTGAACGAAAACACTGCAATGAATGCTGCTGATCTACATATCAGGCCTATATTCTTTCTTGCTTTTGCTTTTTAATGTACACTGATACATTGAGATTATAATAAATTAAATAAGGAACAACTCGAGCTTGCAGTTTCGTGTATCGACACTATGTGTTATTAAAAAATCTTTCAATACAGTTCTCAGACTTTTGCGCTAACTATTATTCAGCTTGACTGTGCAGGTTAAATCTAATTTGGATAAATTTTGTAGTAGGGAAATCAAGTATGTAATGCCTATTTCTATAAACCATAAATACCTGTTGTCGCCAATGACTTCCGCTTTGTATTTTATAGCAACACCGTCATGAAACGAGTATCGCGCCCTTTTGACTGAAATTCCATAGAGACCTCGACCTCCCTACCATTACTCACCTCTTTAAACGTTTTTCGAAGTCTTACTTCGAGAAATTCGAGGTACACCCTAACCCTCTCATTTCAGTTGCTTCCACCTACATCCCAGTTAGGTCTGACCACCGAAAATATAAGCGTCCAAAAAGCGTCCTATATGACCCTGACGATCAAATAACGATCGCAAACACAGAAACACGTAATACACACATACAGCGTCTTCGCCGGCGAAGACGAGGTCCCAGATTTCTGACATCGGTTGGTCGTGACTTCTTGCCACCCTTCCGTCGTCGTAATGACTAATCAAAGTCATACCATCAGCCCCCCACTACACGTCGCCCTAAGCCGTGGTCCGGCCTCACAGGAGGCACCCTTAGGAAGACGTTTCCCGACACTAGTAGAGCTTCTGCGCTCTACTACTCTCCGCATTTCGCAACTTCGGCGATGCTTCTGCGCTCGCCCGTCCCGCCCGGTGACGCTGTAAAAGCCGTTAGGGCTAACAGCATAGTCAATTCGAAAAAAAAATGACTGAAATGGTGGCAACACTGTGTCGTGTTATTTCCGGTGGAGTCTTCCTATATATTACTAAAACGTTTCAGTTGCACGCAGTCTTTGTTCGTCATTCAAGAGAAGCATCTCGGAACGGAAATTGTGGTATTCTATTATATCGTGTTATTGTATATAGTGTGCGCTAACATACCAAATATTCTCTATATAATCTTATACGGCTTATAAGGTGAGAAAGAGTTACCAAACAGAAACTTGGTGCACTTATAAACAAAAGTCTTGCTTGCATTAACATGGAAGTAGCTGAAGGCGTATTCTATTTATTCCAATTTATTACTCTTCAGTAAACAAATGTGACAATATCAATAAACCATCGAACAGTATTCGAGAGTTTTATTTATACTGAGCAAGTTTAAATTCCTTTGAAGAAGCAAGTTCGGTGTTCCTTTTTAGGTTTTTGGCCGTCGGCATTCGGGGCCCGGTCGTAAATTTCGTAACTGTACACAACTCCTTTACTCCGAGCTTCCAGGCGGACCACGCCCTGTACGAATTGTATTTCGAGACTCATTTCTGAGAACAATGGTACTTTAATTTTATAATTCACGATACAAGTATCGTTTTATAACTTGATTCCACAGAATAATCAGAATATGCTCTTTATTTTAAAGCGTAAGACAGACGTATGTACCTAAACCAAACGATAATCCATTAATCTGTATTCTGTACAATCAGTGTTTTTGGGAAGATTTTATTTTACTATCCATTGCCGTGTAGTATCCGGCTTAATAGAATAGATCACCCTCATTTCTTACCGAGATGTCCTAAAAGGCGACTATGGTAAGTTGATTTGCCGTGTGGTATCCGGCTGAGTAGAATAGACCACCCTCTTTCTTACGAGGTATCGTAAAATACGACTAAGGCAAGTTGACGTAAGGCAAGCGCTCGGTCGTAAAATACGTTAGCAAATCATGTGACAACATGTTTATAACATGTTGTGCCGACCCCACTTAGAGTGGAATAAGGACAGGAAGATGATGAGTTAAAAAACTATATGATCTATGTATTTGTTGCTTTGTTACTTATTTCTGCATCTGTTGTGATTAATTCAATTTTTCATTTGAGAACGTTACAATTACGAGTCAATGTGCATAATCATAAGCTGCGTCAAACCGTGCTGTACTAAACATCGATATACCCTATATGAAGCACAATGTAAGTTAAAACAATAAATTCATTAACAATAATAATAAGTTAATTTTAAATTAAATTCACTGTACTTATATTTACCTCTTTTTTAATTTTAGACTGCAAGAGATTCCGATTCCGGAATAAACCCGCCATTACAGATTATGTTGTTTTTTTACTTTTATTTTTATTAATACAATTAAGAGATACAAAACAACAAACAAACTATGTTTGGATACTTCAAAGTTTGATGACGTCATTTTTTACCCACGTTAATTTTATGTGTTGCTGCAATAACGCCTAAAATATTGGGTAGATGTAATCTACGCATACCTCCATAACAACCTGTACGCCGAGGTAATCCGACCTATGTGAATTGGAAATACTCTATAAATTCAAATTCAAATTCAAATTATTCTTTATTCAAATAAACTTGTAAACAAGTGCTTTTGAATCGTCAACTCTACTGCTGGTTCGGAAAGCTGTTCCTACCGAGAAGAGCCAGCAAGAAACTCGGCGGTTGCTCTTTTAAAAAAAATATAATTCTTAATATTATTTACATTAAGTCGTTACTGTCTTGTACAGGTTCAAAGAGAGCTATATCCACACATTCTTATCTTCCAAATAATCCTCAAGAGTATAGTAGGCTTTCTCTATCAGCCTCTTTTTAACAGTGTTTTTAAACTGCTGTAATGGCAGTGCTGAAATTGATTGCGGAATTTTATTATAGAATCTTATACCAAAACCCACAAACGAGTTACGCACTTTTGCAAGGCGCAAAGCAGGAACCGCAAGCTTATGTCGGTTCCTGCTTTGTCTATTGTATACATCACCTATCGTTTTATAATTCTTTATATTTTTATGTACATAAATTAAATTGCTTAAAATATACTGTGAAGCAAATGTAAGAATACCTGTTTCCTTAAACTTCTCTCGCAGGGAATCACGCGGTCTTAAATTATAAATGCCACGTATAGCTCTTTTTTGTAAAACAAAAATTTTTTCACTACCCGCGCATTTACCCCACAGCAATATTCCATAAGACATAATGCTATGGAAGTAGGCAAAATAAACAAGTTTTGCTGTTTCGACGTCTGTGAATTGTCTTATCTTTCGAACAGCGTAGGCCGCTGAACTCAGTTTCCCTGCAAGAGTTGTTATGTGTGTGCTCCATTGGAGTTTTGTATCCAAGGATACTCCCAAAAATACAGTTGAATTTTCTGTTTTTAGTGGTACCTTATTTAAAGAGAGTCTATTTGCTGTTTTTGCAGCATTAGGTAATGCAAATTCAATACATTTAGTTTTATTCGAGTTCAGTACCAAGTTATTTAGCCTGAACCAATGAGCTACTTGCGATAAACCCCTGTTTACTTCGTCAATATTATTGTCATTTCTATTTACTTTAAAAATTAATGATGTATCATCCGCAAACAGTACAATATCGCAAATATTATGAATAAAATATGGCAAATCATTTATATAAACTAAAAACAGAAACGGACCAAGGATTGATCCTTGAGGCACACCCATAACTAAGGCCGTTCCGGATGACTGCACATCATTAATGCACACTCTTTGAATCCGGCTGTGAAGATACGATGCAACGAGACGAAGTGCATTGTCTTTAATGCCATAATAGCCAAGCTTTAGCAATAAAATTTCGTGTTGAACGCAATCAAATGCTTTGGACAAGTCACAAAATACCCCTATGGCATTTTGTGAGTTCTCCCACGCATCGTAGACATGCTTCAACAACTTCACACCCGCATCCGTTGTAGACCGACCCTTAGTAAACCCATACTGCTCAGGATGAAGTAAATTATTTAAATTAAAATGCTGGAGCAGCTGCTTTAAAATGATTTTCTCAAAAATCTTGCTTAGAGTTGGCAAGACCGAAATGGGTCTATAGTTCTGAGGGTCGCTCTTATCACCGGACTTAAAAAGTGGGATCAATTTACTATGTTTCATTAAATTGGGAAATATCCCTGTGTCTACAGATTTGTTAAAGATCTTGGCCATAATCGGGGCGATAATATCAATAATATTATTAATTAATTTTACGGACATTCCCCACAGATCAGTTGTTTTTTTAATATTTAATGTTTTAAAAGTTTTGACGATATCGTATGGGGAAATGTGTTCAAAGTTAAAATTAACACTGCACTCCGTGACGCTGTCCTTCAAAACATTAAAAGCTTCCATTGGGGATGAATTTATTGAGCCAGTGATAGAAATGGGTATATTCTGAAAGAAATGCTCAAATGCACTAGCTACTGCTGTATCAGAATTAATAAGTTCATTCCCAATTTTAAGCTCTATGGAAGAATTTTGCATTTTACGTCTACCTGTTTCATTTCCAATAACATTCCAGGTTGTTTTTATTTTATTTTTGGAATTAATTATTTTACTTTTAATATGAAGAGATTTGGCCTGTGTGCAGACACTTCTAAACGTTTTTGAATATTTTTTTACATATTCAAGAAAAGTGGGGGACTGATTATATTGTTTTTCTGCATACAGATCAAATAACTTATTCCTACTCTTATAGATGCCATTAGTGGCCCATTCGCTAAACCTAAGATTTTTGAACACTTTTTTTTCTATAATATTAAAAGTCTTATTAAACTCACAACCAATCATTCCAAAGAGGGCATTAAAAAGTTCATCTGAGCTACCGCGACTTTTGCCGAATTGCAATATCTTTGATGATATTTTTGATTGAAACCGCTTTATTTTATTCGAAGTGAAAGGCCTGTACTTGATATAATCATTTTTTTCCTGCATATAGTTAGGGACAGATATAATTTGCCCACTATGGTCAGACTTTAAGCGATTTATTATAGATTTTTCTAAGATATTACAACTGTAGTTAGTAAAAATATTATCAACACCGGTAGCCGAAGTTGCAGTTATCCTAGTAGGTTCGTTAAATACATTGATCATATCAAAACATTGAAATAAATTAAGTAACCTACAACGATTACAGGTATCCACCAAGATGTCAACATTAAAGTCTCCACATATTAAAACTTGTTTTGAAGATTTAGAGATCTTCTTAAGAACTTCCTCCATGACGCTCTCAAATAATATATAATCACTGGAGGGTGGGCGGTACACAGAAACTATAATATAGCGCTCTAACTCCACACAAGACAGTTCAATGGTACGTTCAACAGAAAGACCGACAATATCATTTCGTTCTACTAAAAAATTACAAAATTAAAATAAAAAATACGTTCGTTATACTAAAAAATATACGATATCTATCGCTCATAAATTATCATAAGACTCGCTCAAATAATTACTTAATATTACTGCTATTCCGATTATGAGTATATGGAATCTATATGCAACGAATGTCTTAATGATACATTCGATTAGAAAATCGATTATAACGTTATGTCTATATCAGTAAGCACATATTCAAACATTAATTGCCTCAATTAATACAAGGAATGTCTTCTATTCAACTTGTGTGTTAACTATAGAGTTATTATACTAGAGTAGGGAAGTCAGGCAGGCCAATGAGAGTGTCGCAACAAATAATGAGACATAATATGAAGCTCATATACCTTCTTCTTCCGCCGTGTGGTATATGGCTGAGTAGAAGAGACCACCCTCATTTTTTACAGAGGGGTCGTCAAAGACGACTAAGGTAACTTGACCCGCCGTGTGGTATCCGACTGAGTAGAATAGACCACCCTCATTTCTTACAGAGACCTCTTAAAAGGCGACTAAAGTAAGTTGATCCGACGTGTGGTATCTCGCTGAGTAGAACAGACAACCGTCATTTCTTACCGAGGTGTCGTAAAAGGCAACCAAGCTAACTTAACCCGCCGCTAAGTATCCGGCTGAGTAGGATTGGCCACCCTCATTTCTTACCCAGGTGCAGTAAAAGGCGACTAAAGTAAGTAGACGTCAATTAGGCGGCCGGGCGTAAAATTACTAGCCAGATCATGTTTAATACATGTTGTTGCGACCCTATTTAGAATAGTATAAAAGCAGAAGAATGATGATACCTAATCTTGGTCTAATCAGACATAAAAAAGAGAAACAGATAATAAGTATCGTTGGCTCTTTATAGACGATAGGCTCATTTTAGACTGACTCCCCAATCTATTAGAACAACTCTATGGTGTTAACGCGCTTGGGAAATCTCACATTCCATTTCAAGCTTTGGTAAACGATTAAACCATTTCGATCTATAACACTGATTGGTGTTCGTGGGATAATTGAATTGGGATTGTAATTAATTAAATAAGACAGGTTTAGATTCGATTACGAAATCAGCTGCAGTTAAATGATGAGCACGCGGAAAGGTGTTTGTGGTTTTTTTTTGTAACATTCTTAATGACTTTATTTTGGAGAGTCAACGCCAGTTAAACGCAGGCATATCGAACAAATGAAATTCTTACTTAAAACTCATTCACTTCTCAATTCGCCCATTCTCCTACCGTAATTTTTTACTTAATAAAACGAAATTTATAGAATTAGGCGTTACTTTGCGGAGATCCATAATACAAAAGTAATAGTAAAATTATTTTGCTATAATCCGCGATTTTTTCGTGGAGTCTATCTCCTGATGATGCTTCGGTTAGGGGGCGAAACGATAGTTGAGTTTATGATAGTAAACGTATGTAGTGCTTGTGTATTGTGGTGGCGGTGGTGGAGGTTTGTGCATGTGTTTTTACGAGTCCTGCATGTATCAGTTATGAAAACGGATTGTCCACTCTATATTTAGCATTATATATTCCATCTTCACATACATACATTGCAAATTTAATAAAAGCTTTCAATAAAGGGAACTTTATTCAACCAAACACATAAATATATAAATTAACTTCTTAATATTAATTCTTATACAATAACATATTCTGATGAATAGGACATAGAGTCGTCAGCTGATTTGGTAATATTTGAAAAGAAACAAATTTCCATTAAACCGTATATGGCTAAGCGATTTAGAGATACACAACACAGGAGATTTATAGATGTATAGTTTAAATGCTCGGCATGCTTAGGCTTGTGCGCCGTTCGTCGACAATATTATCACTCACCAGGTAAGACTGTAATCGATCGTAAAGCTGTAAATGATAAAAATCTTCGGAGATTCTTTTTAGCTGTTTATTCGAATACGTTAGATTGTTTTTGGACTGATTCCAACACAATCGCTTCACTGGGTCGTAGCAGTTCTATTTTCAAATAAATTTTTATACAAAAATTACTATATTAGAGCGCCCAAATTGCAAAAACTTTTTTGTGTCCGTGAAAATATATAAGAATTTTGTGTTAACAACTAATTTTCAGTTTTAACAAATAATTAACTCCTGGTTTGAAAGCAAATGAAGCCAGCTCATGAAATGACCAAATATGTAGTACTGAGAATAGGTATCTTCCAGAAATTGGATTTCATTTGTTTTATTCAACCTCTCAATATTTTAGATCGAGGCATTATTTAAAAACTCAAAATTTAATTTTGTTTCATTTGATTTATGACACACAAAGATAAGATAAAAATAAGACAAAAAAGAGAAAGCAAAAATCGGTTTTAACTTACTTTGAATCGCATCTTTATATGACTTTGAAATAAAGATAGTATATATATTTAATATTACACTTCCCCGTTCGCGCAATACGCTGAAAAAGGGATACATGCTATAAATAATTTCGATTTTAGTGATCTTTTTATTTAATCAGCTGAAGGGTATATATATTCTTTATTTAATAGTGTGTAATACTACATGAAAAGAAATCTCTGGCTATCGCCCTCTGTAATAACTGACGTGGTTATTTAACAAGTTTTTGTCACCATCAATATTGGGCAGGTTTTTCGAGTCGGGTTAATCGCACAATGAAGATGTCAACGCACTAACTGCTCGTAGCAAAAACCAAGAACAAAACGGCAATTGATTGCGGCAAAAACTTTTGACATTCAAAATAATTCCAATTAAGTAACGTTGAAAGGCGATCTGAAAGCTTATCATTAAACGATGCTGTTGTGAATGCGAACGGTGTATGTTTTTACGATTTAAACGGTGTTAGCAAAAAATTAGACATCTTTCAACATTGCCAACCTTATGATTAGTTAGGAGTTATAAAGTTGTGCGCTTGAAGGATTCGTATTTAATTATATGCTTTGTATTGCATTATGTTGTTAGCAATCTCAGAGAAATTAGTACGTAATTGGCCATAAATATAATGGCAGTAATAAAATTGAAACAAAAAGTAAAATATGAGTTTATTATCGTGTTATACGATTGTTATAATAATTCAAATATAACAGGAACTTTAGATTTAAATATGACTGAAATCTTTAGAATGCTAACAATCATAGAATTAACGATAACAAAAATATCGGAAGAGACGCCTTTTTGATTTTGTTCTGAAAATCAGCAATTTGTTCTTACTCATAATTAGTTAAAAAAGACTGTATCTCTGACTGTATCTAAATAACTGTTTCAACTAACCTCATAAGAGAAGAAATAACTGCAAAGAGTGAGGCTAATTTTAAATTGGAAACAAATATCAATACACAATAAACAAAACAGATATATGTGACTTATAATACTCTCGATGGTAACGGCTACTTCAAAGGCGCAGAGAGAATGATACTATTATTAAAAAAACTATAATAATTATTTAAATAAAATAATTATTATAATTACATTATCAAAGTTCTATAGCACAATCACAGTAAACAAAAAGGTTTCGTTAATTATTTAAAGTTTTAATAATGACGTGAAAATTTTTCGCTACATCTAATACAGTGAAAAATCTTTTCAATTATACGAAGAAAGAGAAAGCTTTGTTTCCCATTTATTAGAAAATTGTGAAAGATATAATTAATGGTGGAAGGGAATAAATCCATCGTTTTCTTACAAGACAAATGATCTCACTGAATCGGTCAACGTAACTCATGTTTGTGAATGCAATTACCACTGGATTTTTTGTTTGTGCTAGACAGGTGATTTTCATCTGCGTAACAACCACTTTATTTCGGCTCAAACACTACGTAATAACTATAATTATTTATCGCCAGAAAATCATGTCATAAATCTTAGGTGAAATTACATGGTTTCATGACTCGATTACATTGTTATTAGCGATGAGTCATCACGCTTGAAGTTGTAAGTTAATTAAAGAATAACAGGCCCGTAACGCCTTGTGTTTGGTGAACATTGATTCTTGCTAAGCGGTTGCGTGTTGAATTGGTATTAGTCCAATTACTGCAGAATACAAGGAATGCGTACATATTCTTCAAATTTAAATTCGAAATATTCTTAATTCAAACTTGTTAACAAGTAAACGCTACGCTACGCTAAGTAACGATTATTCGCCGAGTTTCTTGCTTGTTGTTCTTGGTGGGAGCAACCTTTCGAATCAGTTGTAGCTCCTTTAAAAACATTTGACGTTTCCTTATGACTGACCCACTGGCGCAGTACCCACTGCGCGAACACGACCATGGCAGGATCACCACCCGGTGATCCTGCCTTCAGCTCCGTGGGTCGCGGGTTCGATTCCCGCCGAGGACCAACATTTTCTATAAATGAATTTATTGGTTCTTCAAGCCTGGGTGTATATTTGTATTTAAGTATGTATTTCAAATTAGATTTGTATATATTGACCAGTTGTCACAAGTATTAAATTACTCACTTTGGGGACGGACGACCGTGTCTTTAAATTATATTTATTATTATTATTATTCTTTAGTATTGAAAACATCTTTGAAACTGTAAATCTTGAATATCCTTTGCGAATTTGAATTTGACAACGTGATATTACGGATGAGTACGTTACTGACATAGAATGTGTCGATTGACATAATATAAACGCTGTAAACAACCTTTATGGCAGCAACCTTGAAATGTACAAAGATATAAATTTGCGGAATATAATCCTCGTGACATGTTGGCAGTTTAAGCCAATGTATTGATTGTTTTTAATTCGTATTACAAAGCAAGCAAAAAATATTTGTTGTTTATGTTCATACTGAAAGCAATACGAAGTAATGTTAACAAACATATGTAATGTTAATCATTTGTTAACTTTCATACGGCCAATAAACCAACATACATAATAATTAATAGTCCAACATACATAATAGTCTGTAGTTAAACAGTCGTATTATGTCAACAGCAGCACGATCACCAATTAACCAAGCTTGGTAATTATTTGCAATGAGTTTCATGAATAACAAACATCTATGAAAGAAAATTACGACTGTGTATAATAAATGAATTATAACTGTGTATTATGAGCACATGTAAAACGTAAGTAAAGAGGGATGAAAATCATGTCACCAAAAGAGTGTGCGATATAAATGTGGATGGATATATGACTAAAGGAAGGCTAAAAAATAGGTAGATGGATTGAGCGAAGTACAATATACCATCACGATAGAGACGAGCAAGAAAGGAGTAACGCAAAAGGTGATGAATGATAGAAAAGAATGGAACATGAAAACATATTGTGCGCATTGTGAAAACATCATTGTAATTTCAAGTACCAATTTGCCAAGCTTGATAGTTTTGGTCACTCATGTTCACGACTAATAAATTTCCATAAAAAGAAAATACGAGTAGTAGTTAAAATATAGGTCGAAATGAAATAACTATAATTAAAAGTCCAAAGCATGTACCACACGCTTGTTGTATAAATAAATTCCGTTCCATGTGGGAGCGAAGGTTCATACATCTTTGGGAGCGGTAAGATATAAATAGAAGTTTGCATCGCATTACATCAATTCCCTTTGGTATAATTTTGACACCCAATACCAGTTTGCAATATGAAAAGAGGAATATAATTCGAAACTGTTTTTGCTTTCAATGGAAACAAGGAAACCATAAATACGATTTTTTGGATATTCAACTATGAAGTTTCAGTTTCATGTGTCCGTGTGCCCATAAATGGATTAGAAAATTTATGGTTGTTCTTCACGTGATCTCATATATTATAACTATATATTTAGTAATGAATTTTTGTCTGTATGTCCCTAATGGATCCCGAAAAGGCTGGTTCAATTTTAATTCAATTTTAAGATAATAGATAAAGACTTAGCGGATAATCATGTAAAGTTTGGTGTCGATAGGAGCATATTATTTTTTATAACTGTAATTCAAATATCTTTGAATTAATCTCTACGAAGCGAGCTGAATATAAAGCCGGATATTTACATAGTAAGATATCAATATCATTGATACAAACCAGGATGCATATAAAATAGTAACATTCCTCACTTTGGAACATTAAAGCGATTTACATTGCCAGTTCTCTTCAATAGACTAAGATTGGGAGATAATCTTGTCCTGTTAGTGGTTGATTAATATACCGTATGTACAAATTATATCTACCTTCTCGTGCTTTACAAAACCCATTTTATGCTATGGAGCCTATCTCCCACTAATATATCATTATGTCAATAAATGGGATCTTAAAATAGTTTAACTATAACATGTAGTACGTTTGTGTGATATCACTTTTCTGCGAAACGTAATCTAATAAAACGGATTTAGATACTAGGAAGTCTAATGGCATAATGGTACGAGTATGATATAATTAAATGAAAACGGTACTCCGTTGGACGTAGCAGAAAGCGAACGTAAATTTTCCATGGTAATGTCATTAAATATAATAAAGTGTACACATAAATCAATGTAATGTGTTGAATAACACGAAATCTCCGTATAAAATAAATGTAGTTATTATTATACTTCTTTAAAATTATTCCAAGGTTTTCCGTATTATTAACAGCCAAGGTCGACTGCTGATAATAGGCTTAACATCGTTGTTATCATATGACAAAACAGACAACAAAAGACTACGTAAATAAGATAACTAACCAGGAACCATATTATCTCGAACAACATTTGAAAACACGACGTGAACTTCGCAAAATGTCGAATCTACTAAATTCACGGTGAATTACTAAATGTACTTCGCACTGCTTAATTATATTTCCAATTTTTTGATTGTTGACTGTGACTGAATATTATAATAGCATTTCTAATTGGGCTTATATTTATCAACGTTTTAAATAATGCTACTAATAATAATTCATCATTCTCTAGCCCTTACTTCACTTTAAGTGGGGTTGATACAACATGTTTTAAACATGTTGTCACATGATTTAGCTAGGTATTTTACGAACGGCCGCCTGCCTGACGTCAACTTACCTTAGACGCCTTTTGCGACACCTCGGTAAGAGTGAGGGTGGTCTATTCTAATCAGCCAGATACCACACGGCGAATCAACTTACCTTAGTTGCCTTTTACGACACCTCGATAAGAAATGAGGGTGGTCTATTCTACTCAGCCGGATACCACACGGCTAGCTACTGATAATAATTTAGTGAAATACAGCAGTACACAAATAAACTCGGAACATGAGAATCTTTTAGTTCAGAAAGGGAACAAAAAGAACCATTGACAGATTTATAGCATCAACTTATTAATATACTTGAACCTGAGATCAATCGTTTAGTTAGAGCGCCCTCTTAACAAATAAACAACTGGACCGTTCCAGCGAAAGGTCAACGAACCAAAACAGCTGTGCGTCAAAAAATAACACAACCTGAGAATAGCTGCGATGTACGAGAAACATATGCTTTGCCTACTTTCGAGGCAGCAGTTACCGGGCCAGACGTGCGGACTGCAGTCAGCCAGGCGAGTAAGATAATTAACAACAAAATTGGCCGGAGACAGCTAGACGCCTTACTTCTGTGGCCCGCAATAATAATACACCGCGGTGCCGACACGAGACAATTAAAAAAATGTC
Source organism: Morpho helenor (assembly GCA_029227775.1). Taxonomy (NCBI): domain Eukaryota; kingdom Metazoa; phylum Arthropoda; class Insecta; order Lepidoptera; family Nymphalidae; genus Morpho; species Morpho helenor. The sequence goes on along the minus strand of JARGCU010000020.1, from coordinate 14,053,862 downwards.
GGAAGACCCGTTTCCCACACATCACTCGGTGAACGTCACGAATGCATTGACACAAGAAGATTTAGGCTTGAAGGAAAATCGTTGGATTGTAGGTGAAAGCCGTTGCAATCTTGATAATAACATCACATCTATACTAATATATAAAGCTGAAGAGTTTGTTTGATTGTTTGAACGCGCTAATCTCAGGAACTACTGGACCGATTTGAAAATTTTTTTAAGTGTAAGATAGTCCATTTATCGAGGAAAGCTATAACATCACGCTAATATGAATAGGAGAGTAGCAATAAAAAATATTACGAAAACGGCAAAATATAAAGCTTTCCCTGCGTTCGCTAAGTAAGCAGTGAAAATTATTTAAATATCATGAATTACAAAATTGTTCACGTCTAAAAGTTTCAAATAAAAGTCCACATATGTCTAACTTTTAAGGTTAACTCACTTTAACCAATTCTATGGTTATCAAAATACCATATTACGGTTTTAATCTATACACGCGGGTGGAGCCGCTGGCAATTGCTAGTCAGTTATAATGCATATAGAAATGCAGTCACGTCGTTCTTCAAAACCAATTTTATTAGAGACGGTATGTCACGGACGCCAAGCACGCTCACGGTCTGATTTGCATATCGCCAATGAAAGTGTAACATTAAGTAAAATCGACCTGTATTTCTAATAGCTATAGAAAAACAACAGCTTTTTAAAAATGTGTCTTGCAGTAAGGTTTTTGAAAACATAATAACCTACTTGTTTGGTTTACACTATCTTGAAACAATTCTACTTCATAATTATTTACTATGGCAATTTCAAATGAAAGATTTTTGGTGTTATGCTTAAAATACTTTTCAAATTTAACGTCTTTAAATAAAAAATAATAACTTATTTTGCTACTATTTCCGTGCGACCCTATATGGAAACTTTATCTCTATATAAGGTTTTATACCTCAAATAGAGCAGTTACTACAAATTTAAAGGTCAATAAAATAACAAAAATAGCACAATAATCTCTTATAATATTAATAAAATTTCAAGTTTCACTTTAAAACCAGTTTTAAATATTAGTCGCTCCAGTTAACTCGTTGCGCTCCCGATTGTCATGCGAATGGATTGCTTGAATCTGCGTAACAAATCAATAGCTCACCAACGCACATCTCGGGCTACCGTGAAAATTGCACTTTTATGGCCAACGCGTCAATAATCAATGGGCAAACAGGCAAACGTGCAACGCCGACCGTGATCTACTTTTCTAACGAGGAAAAGTGAAGTTTCTTTAGTTTCGTCAAATGCACCATTTACCCAAATCATGAGAGCGGAACAGATGTCGGCGGAAGCATTGTGCCGCTGCGTTTGACCGCAGTTCCATTGTCGGGCGTGTTAGATAACTCGCGAGAGCGGACCCAAGACAATGGGCGAAGTTTTCGCGTTCGAATTTTAAGAGTGAGAGCGATCCGTCAATGTACAATAGTAGAGCAGAAACTAAAGCATGGATAATTAACTGAGTGATGACGCGGAACAATTGGTAACTTGACATTGTTTAAACGTTGACTAATAGTCTTTGCGTGATATTGTTTGCCATTCTTCACATTTACCTTTCTATGTCAAGTTTAAAAATAATATTTTATTTGAAAGCCAAGTTTAAGTCGCACTTGCTTTATATTTCACTGTACACGAATACTCAAGACATAAATCGTCTGTAAAGTCATATAGGTAGGCGTTTTATAACATCTGATCTTCGTGAGATTGATTTGACGCGATTTTTCGGTAAAATAGAGATTCGCACGCTCTTTGGGGTCATCGACAATGTGGAATATAGCTGCAAAACAGGAATACAAGTTATTATTAAACAAACATACGGTTCACAGTATGTTAAAAGCAAAAACAAATCTGACGTTAAACTCAAGATCTAAATCTATGAAAAGGTTCTTAAAAACCTAAAAGAGCTTAACGGGGCTTAACAAAAAATGGCTACTCTGAAGGCCAGACCAGCTGCGGCCTGTGTTTTTGTGATATAAATTGTGCCCTGACATCCCTAAATTTCATTTGAACTTTTATATTGAGGAAAAGATACGTCAGCTAGTCATAGGTATTAATTCATAGAAGAGCACCTGATCCCTTCTCGTAGCAAAAGTCAAGAAATGGATATCTGCAAATTGTCTGGAGGATAACTTTGAGTGCATTTGTGGAGCCGTAAATTCTCTTGCTTCTATGGTACTGAAGGTTGGCTGTTAGCATCCTGTTAGCTACTCTTTACTTAGCAAAACGATACAATTCTTCGACAGAAGTAATTCCTGTCCACTTTTTTATGTTTAAGCTAACGAACTTTTGCTATATGCGGTATGCGGTGATGAAACTACTAAGATTAATACAAGAATTGATTATAGTCAATACGCTTATTATTACCTATGTACTATCTTTACAATCTGTAGTATCTTCAAGCGTTCCTGACTATAAGCAACGTAAAAGTTATGACCAAATAGATTTATCTCAGCCAAATCTTCCACGGATGGCTACCGCATTCTCGACAATACAATGTCTATTTATACACGTACCGCAGCATCAATTAGAGATCTAGCACAATAAACACAATTACATTTAAATGTCGGCATTGGACCGAAACGACGCTTCCAACACCTACGCACGTTTGTCGATTACAGTCAGTGAATCACGACTTAGGCCCTGGAACACCATAGGCTACCATTAACTTGTTCTCGGGTTCATACAACCAACACCATAGTCTCAGCATTCCATACCACCTACGAGTGATGTCGTGGCCTAGATTGCGTAGGTTAAACAACGTTGACCCAGTCACTATTGGTGATATGATATTGATGGCATTAAAATGATAAGTTTTGCAACTTGCAGTTTTGCATCCTAGTTTGTATATTTTATCCCAATAATTTATGTATATAAGCCGGCTTTACTCACGTCTAATTCTATCGGGTTAGTTAGAGTCACATAAACTATGAATACTAATCACGATAGTTTAAATTCAAAAAGCGTTAAATAAGCTTCAATTGTTGCCGTTTAGCTATAAAATACCAAGAGACAATTTCGCATTTATAATATTAGTAACATTTTGCGTCTAGAATTTTGGACAATATCTAATACTACAACACACTTTGCGTTTGCGACAACTTCGTTTGCATGGACTTTTGTCGCGTGATAGGTAGTTAATAGATGACGCTTTTCAATGTCCTATGCCTTTAGAATTAACAGGATTTCTATAGCCTGTATATGTTATTTGGGTATATAAGGAAAAATTGTGCCAAATTTCATCGATATTGGTTCAGCGGATTCGCTGTGAAAGAGTAACAAATACCCATACTCATAAAATTTCGCATTTATAATTAGTAGGATAGTAGGATTGTTTATATGCTATAAAATTCTACCAAAATTTCGAGATTTGCAATTTTTATATGATCCTCTTATTCAGCACTAAGCAAATCCTTTCACGCCTATGCAGAAAATTTCTTTGAAACGGCCAGATCCGCACTCAAGCCATTATAAACGCACTGCTTGCCTCTTGCCTGGCTAGCAGTGCATAAATCAGGACTTCACTGTTGGTTAATTCAGGGAATTCAAGGCATTCAAACGGATCGTAGGTAATCCTGGCGGCGCTACATTATGGTGGAGGCTTAGGCGCCTCAAAGGCGCTAACGAGCGACGATATCATCTAATAAACGATGTGTGCATATAATAAAATCGTAACAAACGTGTCCTTGTGTGATGTGTAAGGTCAGTCATGCTGATACTTGGTTATCAAATAAATTTACATAAATAACACTTTGTCAATCGAAATCAATAGCAAGTAGATTAAAGATCAATTTACGCCATGTGGTATGCGGCTGAATAGAATAAACTAACCTCATTTCTTACCGAGGTGTCGTAAAAGGCGACTAAGGTAAGTTGACCCATGGTGTGGTATCTCCAGTTGAGTAGAATATACCACTCTCTTTCTTACTAAGGTGTCGTAAAATATGTAGCCAAATCATTTGACAACATGTTGTGCCGACCCCACTTAGGGTCGGATAAGGGCAGGAAGATATATATATATTTGACGGGGCAAAGGTTTTTACTCCTCATAACTCATATATACAGCAAAACATTTCTATTTCATTATTAAATTGTGTGTCGCGACTTCGCTCGCGTAGATATTAGTATGTCACATAGTTTTTTCAGTATAAATCCCTACTCTGCGGAAGTTCTATGATAAAAAGTAGCCTATATATTGCTCCACAACCTTCTCTATTATCCCGTGAAAAGTCCCATATAACCGGTGTAGCTATTCCGGATAATCTACTATTAATCTAATCAAGAATTGCACTCCATTGCAGTTGTAATATTTTAGTAAAAACCGTATAAAATATGTATCATAGATTTATAAAATTCGACACATACATACAGACAAGCTTTTGGGGACTTTTTTGTTCTACATTTATATATTTACAGACACTTATCATTTCAATATTTAAAAAAGAAGCAAGCATGGTATGACCTTTAAACTACATAGTATCTTCCTATCAGATAACATTATTTTTAAAGTTGTTATCTATAAAATAGAATGTATAATAAATTTACCGATTACTTCTTTGACAATTTTTCAACTTTAAATACTTTGGCTGGCAAATAAACTGATAAGACTGATAGTAATAAAGTCCAAACAGACAAAATCGCAAGGAAAAGCTAGTTTAACACATGATACAGTGAGAAAATCATTATGCATTATACATTCTCTTGCATTACTAAATGCAAGTTAATATATTATATTTGGAAAAAACACTCTCAATACGTTAATAGGATGTGTATTCTATTCGTTTAAGTTATTTCAATCTATGTTTTTTTGTCTATTGTTTTATTCATTCTCACAATATTTAGAGCTTATGTATGTATATAAAAGATACAATCAAAATATGTTTAATATTCACTAAAATAGGTTATTAGAGGAACACGCTATGAAAATTTCTAATTACATTATTATTTTGCATAATACAAACCGTGATACCGTATTTAAAATACGTCAGATGAAATTTTTGATAAGCAGTGAAATGTAGGAGAGTTGGAACAATTTAACAATAACGAGCCCCGAGATACAATAGATGAGACATGACGTTCGCACAATGGAGAGAGTCGATGAGCCAGCACGTAACATTAATAACGCGGCTACACGTTCTCATACAACCTTAGTCGGATACGACTAGATTTGGATAACAACAGTAAGATTTCAGGTAGATAAAGTATTTTTGGAATGTAAAAAACGAATTTCGTAAGGTCCACGATAGGGAAATTTTTTAGAGTGAAATCATAACAAGAGTTACTATGCTTTAATCTTTAATTAATTGTTATAATCAAATAGAAAGAGAGATAATCAATCCCTTTTATCCACCTTGTGGTAACCAGCTGAGGATAATAGACCAACCTCATTTCTTACCGAGGTGTCGTAAAAGGCGACTAAAGTAAGTTGACGGCAGGCTGGCGGCCGGTCTTAAAATAACTAGCCAAAACATGTAACAATATGTTTAAAACGGGTTGTGCTTAACCGACTTAGGGTGAGATAAAGGCAGAAGGGCAATGATGTTAAATCCCTTTTATAAATATAAATAAAAGAGAAAACGGTTGTTATCAACAACAAGCTGAAAGCATTTTGGGCACTACAGCTTGTTTCAATAGAATAGAGGAATTTTTATTTATCCTAAATTATAAACAATTTAATTTGTAATTTCTTTGTGCTCTTAGAAAAAAACAAATTTTTTCTTGAGTTGTTTTTATTTTAACCTTACTAGACAGCTAGAAGCACTAGGCCCAAGGACGGCCTATTTTTACACTGCATTGGTTCCCAGTTAGAATGAACGTGTTCAGAAAGCGTAAGCAAAGTGAAGACGTTTTCAACATTGTGCAAAAGAAATTTCCCATGCGGATACAATTTTTAAAAGAAGCCACTCTTAAGCTTACCTACTTTTAAAGCGTAGTTATTACCTAGCAAGTGTTTTGCAAAACTGAAATTTCCGTTCTATGAAAAAATATTTTTCACACATTTTGGTTGGAACACCTCTTTTTTATCATCTGCTTTTAGTTATTAAAGTTTTTTCATCATCATTCTTTTACCCTTATCCCATTCTAAATGGGGTCGGCAGTATGACTTTGTCTTCCATTCTCCTCTATCATTCGTCAACTCTGGTGCCAATCCTTTTCAATACATATCATTCTTGAAGTAATCCAAAGTTTGTCATACTTAAATATACTGTATGATTCCAGAACATTTAAGTTTCTTGAGACAAATTCACGCATGGTCATTTTCCATCATCAAAATTTTTGTTTTTTTTTCGTTAATAAAAAAGGATTTATAGATACCACAGAGCACAAAACGAAGTCGAAATGTTAAAGGCTCGAAGTCAAGGTTATTATAATTTTGGAAGCCCACGACATTGAAGTTTTTAAAAAGCAATTTAATGATGTTATTGCGAGATTAAATCGAACATAAAGAATTCCACAGAAGTACCAATGAGACAGATTGATAGACTATCTCAAAAATATTGTGGGGATTCAGGTAACACAAAATCGTTTGGCATAGAACTCCTTGAAAATACAAGAGAGAGAGAGAGAGAGAGAAAACGAGACCGAGTGAAAGGGAGAGAGAGCAAGAGATTGTAAAGTAATAAAAACAATTCAATGTTTTATCCCGCTCAGCGAGATAGTAGAAACATCCAAGTATGTAAGTACGTACAGGTTTACCGATTACACCGCAATTACACGTGTGGGGCGATAATTTAGCGTCATTATCCGAATGGTGAATATCTGTGTCGCATACGGTGTGCACATTGAGATAGATGCAGTTTACGATCAATTACTGCTCTGTGTTATACCTACGGACGTGTGTTATACATACATGTCTTTGCGTCTATAATTTCAGTATTACAAAGTCGTGTTTTTAAACTATCTTTTTTTGTTGTAATCGAATATTAAGAACTTACTCTGAATATACTTACTTATAAGTACTAGTGTAGATTCTTACCCAAAGGTTAAATGCTTGGCAAAGACCTATTTTATATCTGCGTTTACTTATCTGCGTGGAATATACTGATTATCATGCACTTGTACAGTGAATGAATGACGAACGCGATGAACCCTGCATATCCGTTGTGTATTCCTAGGATCTGTTCAGAAGCTTAAATAGCCTAATTTCTATACTGTCAAGACAATAAAATTTGAGCTATGGCTCTTTTCGCCTGTTGCTACATGTTTTTATCTCACTATTAGGCTTCCCTCTCCATTTATCCATTAATCGTAGGATCTTGACTTATGGTCTTAAAAAAGTGTACCTGTGACATCGTGTCTACTTAAATGTAAATATACCTTTCTTAAGGAAGGTCCCGTTGCCGAAAGAAAATCTGGAATTTGAATATTCTATATGTTGGCCCGGTATATAAGTTTTGTTAATCTGTCTGTATGTGGTAAATTTTCTCAAAATCTATTGAACGGATTTTTGTACTGTTTTTATTAAAACATAGTCCAATTATTTTCTCAATAATTGTTGTTAGGAAGGTTTAAGTATTAAGTACACTACGGTTTTATGGAAATTAACTGGAATATAATGCAAGAAAAACTTTGTGACACACTGATTTCCACTCTGTCGAAGCTTCGGGTACAGTTAGTTTTAATCACAAGTGACTGCATGAAAATTGAATGAATGACCCCTTTTGGTAGGAGTCACAAAGTTTCACCCTACAGCTATCACAATTTTTATTGTTAGTCGGTTGTTAGTATTGAGTCAAACGTCTTGAATCTTAATCAATTGAACCAAACAATAAAATTATATTATAAAGCGAAGGAGTACGACGCAGATAAATTTATATCTTCAATAGATTTATAAACAATCATCTTTATTAAAGCTATTAAATGTATTATTCTAAAACAGTAGTCTGTGATTGATTTAAGCGTATCGGAGTACGTGTGCGGAATGTAAACCGGCGACACGAGAATTATATTGAAAAGTAGAATTTTACAAAAACGACGCCTGCGGGGAATGAAGAATATCTTGAAACGGAATATCTATATTGTATTAATGAGAATGCATGTCTTTTTATCTGTTAATCAATTTCCTAAGTGCTCCAGTTTGATTCCCAGGGGTCGACCCTACATTAGAGTAACAAAAAAATTGGGGGTTAACAATATTTATGAAATTTTTTATGGAGTATTCAGAATATTGTAGAAATATAATCTACCAAGCTACTAGGGAAGTGGCTAAATTTGTCTCTATAATAGGTCTATGAAGATCTGATCAGTTATTTATATAGGGCACAAAAAGGTTACCATCGGCAATACAAACGTTTCTCAAAAATCCATAGGGAGCGTTGATAGATTTAAGATCCATTTGAAATATCACACCACTATCAGACACAAGAAATGATTTGTGGAAGAACCAGAGATTACAAGTAGGCCATTGTGTGGTAAAGCTAAAGGGTAAGGAAACAGTTTAATCTTAGTTTGAGTCTAAAAGTGATATAATTAGTAACTTTTGTAAACAAATGAAATTCAAAAGCTTACTCTGTGTGTAATTATGCTATACGTAAATACCTCAACAAAACAAGTGCCAACAATAAGTTAACTGACAAAAATGAATAATTTAATAAACAATTCCACGACTCCTGGAATTTATTGGAAAGGGACATACATGTTTTTATTTCTTAGTATGTACCCAGTATTTTTAAAGAGAAACGTCAAAATAAACACCAGTAAAGCTTTGTTGGTGTTTTATTACTTCCACGACAAAAGAATGACAAGTTATTCATTCATCATAATCATACGTATTGTCTATTGAAACGACCATAGACATTAAAGAAACACCTATTATAATACTAGTAAATTCAATTAATTTATAGAATACATCTTGTTTCGCTTTAAAGTTAATAAGCGCTTTAATTTTTAATGCGAAACTATTTCTGAAATCGTGCAGTAATTGCGTATTGTTCTGTTATTGGTGGTGTGTAGTGCATGAGTTTTTACAAATGCTTGTACATTTGTTACAACGCTCTACATTTAGGAGAGATTAAAGTAACTATCCCACTGCTGAGAGTAGGCTCCTTCTCTCCGTTTTTGGTGAGAAGGTTTGGAGCTAAGACCTACCACGCTGCTCCAATGCGGATTGGTAGGCTACACATATTTCCAGAATTCTCTAGAGTTATGCAGGTTTCCTCACGATGTTTTTCTTCACCGAAAAGCGTGTAATAAATTTGAATTATCAATTAGATACATAAGTTTTAACGGAAAACTCATTGGTGTCTGCCCGGGTTTGAACCCGTAACCTCCTCAAAAGATTCGCACGGTGTTACCGATAAGCTACCACATCTTATTTAGCATTTCACATACATATATTTGGCATTTCATATATAATTTTTTATCGTGGATTATAGCAAAATAATATCTTCCTACATTTGAGTCAAGATTGTTTTACTTAAATCGACGCTTTTTGTCATTGCCGAAGTTAATATAAAAGTACCTGGGTGAACGAGCCTTGCTAGGTAATTATTTTAATATAAAAAAGATAATGTTACCTGGATTCGATCCTGGTATTCTGAATTTGATACAGGCGAACTAAGCTGTCAAGACTTTGTAATTGAGAGCGCAATAAACCTTTGCTTTCTCATACAATTGTAGCAGTTTTTTTATGTGCCCTAAATCATAAAACCTGGCTAGATCGATTTTCCTCCCCCAAAACCCTCTACATGCTAAATTCCATGAAAATCGTTGGAACCGTTTCCAAAATTGAGTAATATATTATATAACATTAACTTATTTAAATATTAAAGAAGATTGGCACAAGAGTCATTACTATAAACTAGAGGAAATTTTTTAATTGATAACAATGCAAATGATAGCCTATTAAATTTATTTACTTCTTCATATCGCTTAACCTTAACTTCACTTCGTTGTAGTACGATAAACAACAAGTTAATTGCGTGTAAACGGAGATAACAAGTTTGTTCAAAAGAAAATAACAGCTTGAGATTTTTTGTTGTAAGAACTAATTCATAAAACAAGTATGTTATCAATTAACTCGTTTGTAGAAGCATATCGATAAGAACTACATAATCCAACAGTGCATTAAATATCAAACAGATAAGTTTTATTCAGAGCACAATAAAAAAAGTTAAGTAAATATATCTCTCTTCTGAGCGTGATTGTGGGCCTGTTGCTTTGTTAAATAATGAAGCAATATTTTACCTAAGCTGTATATAGCTGTGTAAGCTGTATTTTGCTGTATATATAGCTGATAGCGCACCGTAATACTTTTTCAAGGAATCACCGGTTCAAAACCCGGCCAGGCACCAATGAGTTTATCTATTAAAACTTACATGATGATATTTGCAATTTATCACACAGTTTTAAGTGAAGGAAAAAATCGCGTGGAAACCTGGATTTCTCTTGAGTATTCTAGAGATATGTGTAACCAACCAACCAATCCAATCAATAGCTGAAAAAACAATATACGTTTATATGTCAAAATTTCACAATAAAGTTTTCAGTTGCTTTACGGAAGTTCAAAATACAAAACCACATAATTTGTGATTTTATATTTTGCTTTTTATACTATTCAAGATTATATATAGCCTACGTTTGACGTTTTAAATGTGCATGCAAAATTCTACTCGTTTCCATAATAAATTCAATTTAAATTGGTGTAATTGGATATGGTTTAAAAATCGTTATAAATGTAATCACTGTAAAGGGAAAGCAGGAAATGTCCGAAAATTCCAAAGTTTTCAAATCCGTATACTTTTAAAATCCCCAACATAGTAAAAAAAAGCTATAGTAGATAGCTATAGCTTTTCTTACTTGACATACAGACAATGAAACATCGTCGCTTTTGGAAAGTTCTCACAAAACTTGTAACCTCACAGCAGAGAGGTAGTAACTAACCTAAAAAGTGATTAGCAAATTATTTTTATACTAGCTTATGTATCAGATAGTTTGTAATGTACGTACGCCGTGTGGTACCCGGCTGAGTAGAATACACCACTCTCAACCCTTACCGAGGTGTCGCAAAAGGCGACTAAGGTAAGTTAAGCCTCGGTGTGGTATCCAGTTGAGTAGATTAGACCACCCTCTGTCGTACCGGGGTGTCGTAATTTGACGGCCGGTCGTAAAATACGTAGCCAAATCATGTGCCAATATGTTTATAAAATTTTTTGCCTACCCCACTTAGAGTGGGATAAGGGTAGGAGGAGGGTGATAACTTTGATGACGTATTATGTACCGCGTTCCCATCACGCCTTCATAATTAAGATCACGATTAAAAACCTTTGATGGGTGCAGAATCAAGTCAGGCCAACCCGGTAACTTTGCGACACCAGTAGAGCTGGTTATATTTTATTGCAAGTAGTCAGTAGAAGATCGCAATTAGTGATAAAGCCCGTTGCATTATCCACCGTTACTCGAACGTTATAAAAGTTTATTTTAACAGTCCGATTCATGTAAAATTACACTGGATATCATCACATATAGGTTTTCTTGGAAATGAATAAGTTCATAAGCTTGCTGAAGAAGCTACTGTTGATGGATATCCAGTGGTCTATTTGCCACATTATTCGGAATTTCTATATTTAGATAAAGCTCAAGTTGATCAAAATTGGCGTGAATACTTTGACGAAAGATCGCCTACTAAGGGAATTTGGTATAGAACAGTTAAATCTGGCTTATTAAAAAAAGCGTGGTTTGAAAATTCTAATCTTACTAGGAATGATGTAGTTATAGCATTAAGGCTTCGATCCGGACACATTTCACTTAATAGATTTGCCTATTTGATGTAGAAAGTGCCATGTCCGAGTTGTGTTATCGAAGATGCATTTCATATTTTGATGGAATGTGTGCGGAACGAGGACTTTAGGAGTGATTTTAGATTTAAATTAGGATTAATATTTGATTTTGCTACTTGTAATAGCATTTTGGCTTCTCCAGATTCGGGAGAAGCGAAATTGATTTACAATGTGGTTAAAGTAGGCAAAAGTCGTAGAAAGTAAGGTTAGTTTGTAGTTACTATGGGGGTGGAATTTTCCTTAAGAAAAAACCTCCAAAAATAAAGATTTAAAAAAAACAGTCCGATATCCGATAGATATCATTGGCGGCGGTCACTGCGCGCAATAAGCCGAGGCCCGCGGCCCGTGCGACTGCGTTCATTCGTCTCACTTTCACACTTTCACTGGGGCATCGGCCGCGTATCGCCACAATGCGGCCGATGTTGCAAAACTGATTATTCAACACACACGTCACAACGCAGATACGTGTGTTGTTAGATACTGTATAGATTTATTTTTGATCTCTAACAACCGAGAAAACCCTAACTTTATATAAATAAATATATAGGACACTTACACACACGGTAGTCCATCCCCAAAGTAAGTAACTTGATACTTGTGTCATGGGTGACAGACAAGTGGTGAATATATACATATATAATATTAAAATACATAGTTAAATACTTTGTTTTTTGTATGTATAGTATTCATCATCTTCGGCATAACATGTTATAAACATGTTGTCACATGATTTGGCCTGCGTTTTTATGACCGGCCGCCTGCCCGACGTCAAATTATCTTGGTCGTATTTTACGACACCTCGATAAAAAAGAGGGTGGTCTATTGTACACACGGTGAGTCAAATTACCTTAGTCGCCTTTTACGACACCTCGGTAAGAAATGAGGGTGGTCTATTCTACTCAGCCGGATACCACACGGCGGGTCGACTTACCTTAATCGCCTTTTACGACACCTCGGTAAGAAAAGGTGATGGTACTATTCTATTCAGTCGGATACCACACTGCGTTTTTGTATGTATAGCATTATTTAAAAAAATTTATTACTGTCTTATTGTTAGCTTTTATGATTTATAAAATAGTGGAAACTTTATGGGTCAATGATCATACATTTTTACTAGCTATTAAGTTTTACTATGTTCTTTTTGTTTTCCTTGAAAAATAAAAACATTACAACGTGTAGACGTTGTAATGAGGTCGTAGGACCTCATCACCATTTCGATTAACCTTCGACTGGCGTTCGGCTAAAGCTCGATAAGCGCTGTAACATTAAATCAGAGACTATAAATTCCTGAAACATCTACTGATCTACATACTGTCCAGAATTAAGTCATTCAGACTTTCACCATTTGATGAAAAATCTCTTAATCATACTAACATTAACCAAGAAAAGTAAATGGGTGTCTTCTATTTACTTACTATAACTATACAATCCTATAAGGAATGGCACACTTTAATTTAAGTTGGTTACGAAAAACGCAAAAGAAACTTAGAAGAATATAATAATAAAGACGAAGTCGGAAACATTTAGATGTGTATAAATAATAAAAAGTTTACGAATTTTCAATAAAATTGCATTATTGATCGTACTCTAAAAGCAAATAACAATTTATAGGCTAAGAGTAAATGTTTAAGTCTAATTCAGCAGTAAAAGTCTAGTTTAACTAATTAAAAGCAGTAAATTCTACATTTCAAAAATTCAATCAGCAATAAATTGACATTGAGACAAATCGCCTGTATTTATAGCTCGGAATATAATTGTATTGATGCAACTAAGTTTTTTTTAAAATTTTCAGTTAATTTATATAAAGTAGACGGCACGAATAACAAACAATCAACATAATTCCAATAATGCCTTTTTAAAGATTTCTATACTTTAAAAAAATATGTACATATTGTATGTACAATTTTTACAAATATATATAGCTATAGCTTATAGTTAGATATAAATCGTCAAGAGAAGAAAAACTGCTTGGAGTGTTGGTATCAATACTAAAAAAAAATTTCCGGTTTTAAAACATGTAAGGTAAGGCACTAGTAGTTGAAAGTATTGTATAAAATTTTGAAAAACAAGCGTTTTGTTTGTTGTAGCTAATAAACATATTAATTAATAATATTACATTTTAAATATTAAACAATGGACTACAGTTCTGAGGTTTTGGCCAGTTGTTAATAAATAGCAACAGATAATTTCAAATTTATTTTTTATTTATTACAAAAGAACAAAACGTTTATTAAAAAAAATTTCAAAACAGTAAACTACTAATACATGGTCAATTACTAGTTACCATAATATTACAATAGAAATATTGGAGTCGTCTCTGGGACTAAACAACTGGACTACTTGATTTAAAACGACCAATTTTTATAACAGTACCCCAGCGTGACGTACAAAATGTCGATTGGGTTTTATGACAAAAACTAACAGATTCGATGGCCAGATACTTTTGTAGTGAAATAATCAACCGAATCGATGTTATAAATAAAACAAATACGGAATATAGCGTAAAAATCAAGATAAAATTCAAAATAATAAAAGTCCTTTGTCTGGACTAGCATTCTGAAAAAAGCTTTGAAGTTAAATTAAAATAAGCGCTCATATAAAAGAACAAAAAAAAACTACACAAGATAATAAACGTTTATAAAGAATCTCAAGAAAGGAAACACAATGCAATGTTTAATTCGCTTTATATTGCAATAATTTTAAAAATGATTTAAATTATTTACATTGGAAGTACCTGTTTTTGCTATATTATAGCAATTTCCTTCATAATAAACACTAAACATCACAAGACACCTTCGATAGAAAGAAACGTTTTATATATGTCATGCGCTCAGCTTTCGCTGTAATACCGAACATAAAATATTTTTTTTAGCGTAGTATGAGGGTTAAGTTGAGACTTTCTTCCATCTGCTTCTGTCCTTGGCCATGTTGAGTGCGTCGTGCAAATTGTTGTCCAGATTGGTACGGATCTGGTCAGCCAAATTAAATGGGCGGCATCTCGACCGTGATTATTACTCTGTCTATCTATATAAAGACACACAAATCATACGTACATAAATATCCATACACTGTCTCAAGCGCACCACGTCAATAGCACCAGAGCCGTAGGCAAGAGCGGACTTACTATTAGTGGGTGTTTGAGCCTGTGCTTAACTCATACAATACAAAGAAACTCATACACCTCATTCAGAACTAATTGTATATTTCTAACGGAGCATAACTTAACAGAGAACATACTTGATAAAAAAACGTTAATTATTTTATTTGAAACGTTACGATTAACGTATAATAGACCAATAATAAACAACGCGCTGGAGGACGTCTTCAAAACCTTGGACTGGACTGAATTATTAATGGACAATAAGAATATCTCACACCAAGGATAAAATCAGAAATGAAATAATCCGCGAGAGAACAAGAGTAACCAACGTAGCTATCAGAATAAGCAAGCTGAAGTGGCAGTGGGCCGGTCACGTTTGTCGCAGGACTGATGGCCGTTGGAGCAAAAGAGTCCTGGAGTGGAGACCGCGTCTTAGCAAACGCAGCGTAGGGCGTCCACCGTCTCGCTGGACCGACGACATAAGAAAGTTGTTGGGGCCAGGTGGATGCGCATTGCGGAGAACCGGGATGTCTGGCGCAGACATGGAAAGGCCTAAGTTCAGCAGTGGACTGCGATGGGCTGATGGACAGATGGATACAGTACAGAATTGGAGTAAACAAAATTAAAACCTACTACTATATGTTATTGGTATCTCAATTCTAATTGTAGCATACAGTATCGTATATAAACATTTGTAATCAAAACATTCAATCCGTCACTCGTCATACAACTGCATCGAATAAATAAACACTACATTATTTCGTATGGTAGAATCCAATTAAACCAACGAACGCCTCAATCGCACACCTTACCTTGTATAGTCGGAAGGCTAACAGTATACTCGTATCTGTGTTCGCTTTAAACCGCATCTTGCGGTTGGCGGTTTTTCCAAGGTCCACGTGTCCCGTCAAATCGGTCTGGTTTGCCTCCAAACTGTACAATAAAACGACTACGCTATGAGGAAGGGTGACAAGGTGAAGCACTTTGTGCTAAAAATAAAACAGAAAATTATATATTTAGACCTCAGAAGCGCTCGCATCGTTAATGTAAGCTTATTCATTGACATTTAAAACTAAGATATCGCATTTAAATATATATGTATTGAGGACTTATATATCATACAAGCAATCGCCAGCGGCTCCGCCCGCGTGGAAAGATTAAAACCGTAATATAATATTTTGATTACCATAAAAATGGTTACAGTCAGTTAAACTTAAAAGCTAGACATATGCTGTCGCGGACTTTTATTTAGACCTTTAGAGGGGAACAATTTTGTAAAAACATGATTTTTGAATAACTATTACGGTTTACTCAGCGCACGCAAGGAAAGTTTTAAATTTTGCAGTTTCCGTACTATTTTTTATTGCTGCTCGTCTCTTATTCATCTTAGCATGATGTTACTGGCCTATAGCCTTTCTCAATAAATGGACTATCTTACACTGAAAGAATTTTTCAAATCGGTCCTGAGATTAGCGCGTTCGAAAAATCAAACAATGAAACGAACAAACATACAAACTCTTCAGCTTTATATATTAGTATAGATTATTACAGATTTGTATTGCTTTAGATTAATTTATTCCAACCTAGTTGTTCCTGCGGCTAAATCGGTGTGAATTTCATAAACATATTAGTATAGTAGTTATTGCGAGTTAACCATAAGAGATAGAGACATCATATCGCGGGCTTTTTTGTGGAATTTCTGTAGTTGTACAATTCTCTAATGTATCTTTAGTGTATCTATGTTTACGCGGCGTACGCGACTAAAGCTCTTTTTTTACAACTACGTGACCTTTTCTAAAATTTAAATAAAACCGTAATTTACTAAGAATTTAAAGCGTCCGGAAGAATTGCATTACCTTTTATACTATAATTATAAAATTCCTATTTTACGATCAATACCTCATTCATTAATTTCGGCGCTTCGCTTTTAGTAAGTTTTAAAAATCTATCAATTTTTTAATTAAAATATTAAAGACTCACTTAACTGCGGTTAATGTACGAACAATGACCGACGATTTAGACGATAAATCATCTAAATCGAGGCGGAATAGGAAGCTTCTATTTCAACAAAATGCCATACTATTTTATGCATTACATATCTTAATATTTAATTGCAGAAATCGTAAATACCACACGTGTTTGCTTTAAATATATTTCAAAATAGATTTTTTTATTTGTATTAAACTGAAACTTAAACAAAATATTGAAGGATACTATTGAGGAATTGTAAGGTCTATAAAAATTAAATGCGAAACTTTGCAATCAGATAGTTAATTATATGAAATCTATTATAGAGAGACTTTAATGATGAAATATTAAATTTAGTTTTACAAGCTCTGTGTGGTATCCGGCTGAGTTCGCGTTGTGGTATCCGTTTGAGTAGAATAGACCACCCTCATTTCTTACCGAGTTGTCGTAAAAGGCGACTAATGTAATGGGACCCGCCGTGTGGTATCCGGCTGAGTAGAATAGACCACCCTCATTTCTTACCAAGGCGTTGTAAAAGGCAACTAAGGTAAGTCGACCTGTCGTATGGTATCCGGCTGAGTAGAATAGACCACCTTCATTCGTACCGAGGTATCGTAACCTTTTACGACACCTCGGTACATAAGGTACCGACAAAGGTAAGTTGACGTCCGCCAGACGGTTGGTCGTAGAATACGTAGTCGGAGTGGGATAAAGGCAGGAGGAAAAAAAAGTGCTATCACTAATCTGACTGGCCCGTTGGCGCAGTGGGTAGTAACTAGAGGTGAGGCGTATTTATCGGAACAGGTATAAATACTAAGTACTAAAAAGTAACAGCCTGGAACAGGTACGCAAGTTCTCAAATACTAGCGACGAGTATTTTATACTCCCTGTGACAAAATACTCCCTGTTACAAAATACTCCCTGTTACAAAATACTCATCTAGTATTTTATACTCCCTGTGACAAAATACTCATCTAGTATTTTGTAACAGGTATAAAATAACAGGCCTCGCAGGGACGCGTACAAAAATACTAGGCTAGTATTTATGACACCTGTTCCAAAATACTATGTAGGCGTCTCACTCCAATAACATAAAAAGAAAAGAGAAGTGTGTTGCATTCTTTATCACTTTTGTTTTTACGGTAATATTCATTAGAATGAAAGAAATAGAAGATATATGCGGCGCTGCTATTACATTCAGTATTAGAAAATGTATTTTAATTTTATAATTAATAATTATATCATCTGAAGAGTCAAACAGTACTTTGTTTTATTGGATTTGGATACAAAAAGACTTTGAACTTATAAGTTTCAAGAATTGGCGTGTCACAAAAAAAGTGACAAATTTTTTTAACTTATTAAATATTTCTCAATATCAGCACCAATAAATAATTAATGAGTATTATATTGCTTCTTTTAATTGTTATTTGTTGCGGGTTAGTAAGTCGGGATAAAAAAATTATATGCAGTTTATAGATTACAGAGATACGACATTCAATTTTACACCATAACAGTTACAGTCAAAGATTAATTTCGTATAGCACTTTTTTTCAATTGTTCTTTTAAGCATACTATTTTCAACTTTCCATTGCAAATGCAAAGTCCATTGTTTGGTTTACAAATGACAAAAAGAAAGGTAAAGGAGAGTGCCAGAATTCCTTTGAAGAAAAACCTTTGGGCCCAGATGTTACGTCGTAATTTTTAAGTTGTTAAATAGAAAAATATTTATCATAGTTTCAATTATTATTTTATTAAATGTCTATGGGGGAACTACGCCGTGTAGTATCCGGCTGAGTAGAATAGACCACCCTCATTTATAACCGATGTGTCGACAAAACACATTCATAACCATAGATTACCAACTACATAAGTTTAAGTACGAAACGAATAACTAATAAATGTAGGGATGTGAAAAAATAATCAATTTTTAAAATAATCGATTTTTTTTCAAAAGTAATGAGGTAGTGCATGAGTTCTTACAAATTCTGTATGTTTCAGGTATGAGAACGAACAGTACACTCTACATTTAGCATTACATATATTTTTTTTTACCGCGGATTATAGCAAAATAATATTCTCATTACTTTTGTATTATGGACCTCCGCAAAGTGACGCCTAATTCTATAAACGATTTTTTTAAAAATCGAACGATTAAAAGGGGGAAAAATCAATTATTTATAAATCGATATTTCTACTCCATGTCAAATCCCTAAATAAATACCATGTATAGACTTAATGACTTTTTTTTGATCCCACAGAGTTTAAGATCGTAGGCCATACAGCCAAAGTAAAAATATTTTATTTCTAAGCATCAATTTTAATCAATGAGGAATAAAATTATTGTTAAAAAAAGTCAAGCTTATATATTTTAAGATACCTATTTTAAATTATTATTTGATAAAAACGTTATTTAAGAATTATTTGTATTTTTTTCTTATTTGTAATAAAACCATTGGAATCCAGCATGGTATAGGTATATTTAAAAAAGCAACAATTACGATACGTTCTACTTTAGGAAATTTTTCAATACTATTATATTGCTATTAAATAAGTTTTGTAGCACATTCACGTTGAAAGTTTATAATGTTTATAAAGAAATTTAATGAGGAAAAATTTTTTTTTTTTGAATTTTGGGTTTCTGTAACAATTAGGCCCAATTCTGGCACCCTCCTTTAAGTATTTGTGTTTTTTTAAATATTTCTTACTCAAAATGTTGTCATCTCTCTTACTTTGATTTGAAAATTCTATACTTACTTACGTGTGTTTTGAAATTTTTTAGTAAAGTAATACACATAAGTATGTGGTATAGATAGATGCATTGAAAATATCATATGTAATGTTTCAGGCCACCTAAATAGGTACTAAATTCTTATATTACCTAGTATTTTGTAACAGGTATTTGTCACAGGTATTTTTAAGTCACAGTCACAGTGATACTTAGTATTTGGTTTTGCCTAGTACGACCCAACCCTAGTAGTAACCCTATAACATTCAGCTCCGCGGTTCGCGTGTTCGATTCCGGCCGAGTGCAAACATTTTCTATAAATGAATTTGTTGGTCTTCTAGTCTGGGTGTATACTTGTATTTAAGTATGTATTTAGAACAACATAAGTATATATTCACCAGTTGTCTCTCAGCCATATATTTATTTAATCTCCTAGTTTAATTGTCTAACCAGTTCTACATTAACCAGAGTTATATCCGTAAACTCGTCCGTTTGATCGAACGAGTAAAAATATGCTCAATTAAAAGCAATAATGGATATAAGAAACAGAGTGAGTCATTTGAATACCTACTTTTATCATTTGGATTGACGTCTCCTTAGACCGCTGTAGCATATCGGTATCAGAATGACAGCCGCCTGTGCATGTCAGTGAGGAAAGACTATTTTCAATGTTAACAATTTCGTTTACATAAATATTTGTTATGTTGTACATAAATATTTATTATTAATATTTGTTATTAATATATTGAAGCTGTGATGGCCTAGCGGTGCGACCGTGTGAATCTCTAGAGACGATCATGGGTTCAAACCCGGGCAGACACCAATGAGTTTTTCTATTAAAACTTATGTGTCTAATTGATAATTGAAATTTATCACACGCTTTTCGGTGAAGGACAACATCGTGAGGAAACCTGCATATCACTAGAGAATTCTGGAGATATGTGTAACCTACCAATCCGCATTGGAGCAGCGTGGTAGGTCTTAGCTCCAATCTTTCTCTCTTGTAACGGAAAGAAGAGGCCTATTCCCAGCAGTGGGATAATAACAGGCCGCTACTTTACTTTATTTTTTTTTAAATATTTGTGTCTGACATTATCATCATTGAATTAGATATAGGTTTGAGTTTCTTTAATTACGTGATTACTTGTTGTCGTCCTTAGTGAGAATTATAGCCGTGTGGTATCCGGCTAAGTAGAATAGACCATCCACAATTTATACTGAGATGTCGTAGAAGCGACTACGGTAAATTTACCCGCTGTGTGTTATCCGGCTGAGTAAAATAGACCACACTCTTTCGTGCCGAGGTGTCGTAAAAGGCGACTAAAATAAGTCAACCCACCGTATGGTATCCGGCTGAGTAGATTAGACTAACCTATTTCGTACCGAGGTGTCGTAAAAGGCGACTAAGGTAAGTCAACCCAACGTGTGGCATCCGGCTGAGTAGATTAGACTACCCTATTTTGTACCGAGGTGTCGTAAAAGGCGGCTAAGGTAAGTAAACCCACCGTGTGGCATCCGGCTGAGTAGATTAGACTACCCTATTTCGTACCGAGGTGTCGTAAAAGGCGACTAAGGTACGTCGACCCAACGTGTGTTATCCGGCTGAGTAGAATAGACTACCCACTTTCGTACCTAGGTGTCGTAAAAGGTGACTAAGGAAAATTGACGTCAGGCAAGTCGTAAAATACCTAGCCAACACATGTAACAACACGTTTAAACATCCCTACTCAGAGTGGGATAAAGACAGGAGAATGATGACGATAATGTTGTATTCGACGAATTTTATAGCAAAATTCGTTTAACTGAAACTCTGTTTGAACAAATCCGTTCATTCTTTTTAACTGTACGGGTAACGGACAGTCTCGTTCTGGCTATTGACTTGAGCGTGAAAGGTTTTTATCTCCGACAGCTATATTCATCATGCCTTTCTACAGTTTATGTTTAAAATTTTAACTACCAGATACAGCTTTATAGTTTCTAGAAACTTACTACTTACAACACCAAACAACTTATATTCTGAGTTAAAATGTTAACCGACCCATTGACGCAGACGGCAGTGACACTGTCTTCAAATAGGGTTCGCGGGTTCATTCCCGTCGTGGGCCAACATTTTCTTAAAATATTTTACTGCATCTTCAAGTCTGAATTTATTTTGCCTGACACCAATAACACCAATATTAGGTTACTTGGTTTGGAGCCGGATGACCATGTGTAATTGGTCCATAAATTTTTACTAGCTTTTGCTCGCAACTTCGTTTGCGTAGACTGTTGTCGCGTAATGGGTTGATAATTTAGATAACGGCGCTTTTCAATGTCGTTCTATTCCTGTTGAATTAACAGGATTTCTATAGCCTATATGTTACCCTCGTGTATAAGGAATTTCATCGATATTGGTACAGCGGATTCGCCGTGAAAGAGTAACAAACATACATCCATACACACAAACTTTCGCATTTATATTATTAGTAGGATATATTTAGTAGGATTTTAAATAAATACTTACATACATATTTTATAAATACACCCTGAATCGAATAACTACCATATTGTTGTAGAAATATATCAGCGGGAATCGAATTCGCTACTCCTGCTAACGGTAGAGTCACTACCACTTGCACTAAGGGGCCATTTTTTAAATGTGAAGATCAAGGTCAACTTTTGGTTCGCTGTACACCAAGTAGCCAAAAATAAAGATTCTCATATTTGAACTATAATATATCCAGTATATTTATAAGTTCTTAACAAATTTCAATGTACAATTTTAGAAAGCGAAGAAATTGTATGAGCAATGATCGTGCTGTTACTCATTGCAGTCGCTTTCGTTGCACTTAATCGAAAACCCACGTGTAATTTATACTATACATTTAATTGACTTTCAGTTTTACGGCAATAAGTAACCATAAACTATTAACGACCATTATATTAACAGCCTTAATAAAAGGTGTAGTGCTTAGGAAGGTGTCATATATGCAAGACTTTATGAATATGCGAATAGCTATGTACACTATGACCAAAACAGTTTGTTTGTTATCTCTTAATTGAACTAATGAATATAAAAATGTTAAAAAAAACATCATAATGTGCATTGGCAGGCTTATCCCGAAATCGGAATCTCTTTCAGTCAACTTTAAAAGACTTAAATTTAAAAAAAGGAAATATTAAATAAATAAATTATTATTAATAGTTTATAGTAAAGTCATCATCCTCCTGCCCTTATCCCTCTCTAAGTGGGGTCATGTGTACAAGTGTCATCAATGTGGTACGTCTTAACACCAAACCCTTCTCTTCGAATACAGAGAAAGGAGGCATATTCCCAGTAACTTTCCTTTTTTTTTAAGTATGTAAGTTTCATTTTCCCTCTAATTATTTATTGTGATACTCTCATTTACAGGCCTGCCTATTGGCTATTCTACTCTGGTATAATAACTGTATTCCCAGTAGTGGGATTAAAACTTTACTTATTTTGTAAGTATATAAGTTTCATTTTCCCTCTCATTATTTATTGTGAAGGAAAACATTGTGAGGAAATATGATCTGTCTCTACACAGTTCTGGGGATATGTATAACCTACTAATCCACATTGGAGCAGTGTGGTACGTCTTAGCTACAACCCGTCTCTCCGAATATAGAGAAAGGAGGCATATTCCCAAAAGAGGAATTATAACAGACCATTACCTTATTTTTATAGTATACAAGTTTCAATTTTCCTCTCATTATTTATTGTTACACTCTCACTTACAGGCCTCCCTATGGCTACCCTACTCTAGTATAATAACTGTACAGTGTAAGCCCTGTGGTTTGTCAGATTAAACAAATGACAAATGAGTTTGACGTTTTGAGATTAACGAGCGTGAGAAAAACCAAAGTAATACAGTTAGAAATACATGTGCTTATTATAGGCGACACATAAATTTGGAACTAGAATTTAGTACATACTAATTAATTATTCTATTAATAGCTAAGTATTGATGTAATTTAATTTCCAATACATTTGTTGTACGACAAACAAATAAAGATAACAGTGTGTAACAAAGTTTTCCCGTGTGAATAACATAAAAATTTAAATTTAAATTTTGAAGTAGTTATTGTAAGTTAACCCTAAGAGATAGACATGTTGTCGCTTACCTTTAGATGAAACCGTACTATAAACAATTCAGTAGGTTTTGAGAAAATTGATTACAGACAGACACCGTTTGAGGACTGCGTTTTATTATTAGTATAGATAGATTATATCTGTGCAAATTATATTAAAATCTTGTATCAATAAACTAAGCTAGGATTTTTTTATTATTTTCGATATAAACAATAACAAATCTTAAATTTTTTTTTAAAGTAGTCGAGTTTGAAGAACCATTTATTATTTAAAAAAAATTGCCTACAACATTCTTCCAAACTTAGAACTTTCCGTGTAATTTAATAATATTCAATGATTTTATAATATTAATATATTTTATGATATTAGTTATGAATATCTAAGCAATGGTAATTGTTTTTAGTTGCAAAGAGGATTCAAGTATCGTAAAGTAATACCAATTAAAGTGATTAAAATGTTATTCCAAATGAGTTAGATGATGAATTAAATAAAATAGAACTTCATTGTAATATGCCAAAGTGAAGTGAAGAAGTGGTTTAGAGCTTGATTGTAAAACCATATCAATTATCATCTTCCTGCCCTTATCCCACTCTAAGTGGGGTCGGCACAACATGTTATAAACATGCTGGCACATGATTTGGCTGCGTTTTTACCACCGGCCGTCTGCCTTAAGTCAACTTACTTCTGTCGTATTTTACGATACCTCGGTAAGAAATAAGGTTGGTCAATTATACTCAGCCGGATACCACACGGCGGGTAGACTTACCTTAGTCGCTTCTTACGACACCTCGGTAAGAAATGAGGTTGATCAATTCTACTCAGCCGGATACCACACGGCGGGTCGACTTACCTTAGTCGCCTTTTACACCTCGGTTCGAAATGAGAGTGGTACTATTCTATTCAGCCGGATAGCACACGGCGTTGTAAAACCATATCAATAAGGAACAAAAAATGCGATTAAAGAGGTCAACGATGCGAGCTCATGGGTCGATACGTCTAAACCCTAAGTCCAATTAAAGAACAACATCAATAACAAAGTACTCACGCCCACTCGGTTACCGTGTTAAGCGTGCGTTCACCCCAAACATCCCATTAAAAAGCGTGCCTTCACATTTAATTGCGTAAGAGCAGTAAACGGGAACGTAATTGGAACACGTTCCAATTAATGGATCGTGCACGCATTAATGGGACATGAAGTATTAATGGGATGCTGAGCGTTCGTTTCGAAATTGGAACGGGGTATGTCGGTATCCCGGGTGAACGGCCGCCGGTGAAAGTCAGCACGGATATGGGTCAGGTGGTCATTTACCCTCAGGTATAAGTCATGCTTCTCTAAATACTCCAGGTCAGGAGTGTTTACGGGTCGATGAAATGGATACGTGTTGTTGACTACTGACTTTGTTAAATTTGATTTATTGTCAAATTGTATTGTAAGCCTGTAAAAGGTACAATTGTATTGTTAAAATACGTCCAATTTTAAACAGTGTTGTTTTTATATTCCCTGAAGGAAAATCGATAATTTTTATAATCAAAACGTTAGCACGGTATACAAGCTTCAATTGCACAAAATTCCATTAATATTGTTTCAGCGGATAAGTCGTGCGTGCGTAACAGACAGACAAAGTACGGATGTATATATTTTTAACCATTCTTTTATTTTAAAATTGATTTAAATTGTATCAAAGTTTAAAAGCTTTAGTATTTTTATTTAAGTTTCAATAGGTACATTAATAATATTTACAATACACTTCTTATCCTAGACCCCTAAACTAGGAATACTCGTATCTTAGGGGTCAGTACCTTCCCTTGTATGCGTATGTGTATATGTGTGTGTGTATATAAATGTGTGTATGTTTGTGAATGAGTGTACGTGTGTGTCTGTGTGCGCATGCATGAGTGTATATGTGTTAGCTAGCTAAACATTTTTCTGTTTGCTCATAATTGAGGCTTATTAGCAATTTTAACGATAAGAATGATTAGATTTCCTAAAAATGTCGTTTTATATCTGCTTCTGGAAAATGCTAAAATGTAGATTTGAATGCAAATGATATTTGAGCTGTCAAATGCAAAGCTGTAATAGCCTAATGATAACAGGCGGACAAAACGGTTCAAAAGTTCTGGGATCGATTCCCACATGTCATCCGGGGCTTTCACCCTTTTTTATTGCATTTTTTATATATTTAAAAAAAATACCGAACAAGGCTCCGTCAACCAACTATCATGTTTATACCTAAGACTTAAATCTTATGGCATCATTAATATGTAATTGAGCACGATTCTAGAAAGTCAGGTGTTCTTGCAAACTTAATGCAACTGCGATGTTACTCAGAGCGCTATCCCGAAGGCAAAGGTTCGAGTTCCGTGGCGCTATGAATTTTTAAAATGTAATATTCACTTGCGATACATACTGACTTCGCATGGCTGTAATTTAATATGGCGATATGTAGTATATCAAGCTCGTACAAATAACTTTATATACTTTTTTACATATTTTAAGTCCATAAACAAAACTAGTGAGCAGTTCACGAGTGCTTCCTTAGTCTTTAAATTTGTTTTTTAAATAGTAATAAAATATTACTGGCTTAATTTATAGTAATATTCTAAATGCAAAAGTCTGTCTGTTTTTCTGTTAGACTAGTCCGTTTTCGAAAAACTACTCTTCCGTAGCCGTTGATGTTTGTACCAAAGCTTATATGCCGGAATATGATATAAGGTTTTAAGAAGTAAAGTCCCGAATTTTATTTCTGGAAATGGAATAAAACATAGAACATAGGTAACATATTTAAACCCTTAAGTTGACGAGAACAAATACGTGGGTAGGCTAGTTAATTATAAAGTAAACAGTCAGGCGCGACTCACAACATGCGCCTCTCGATTTACTGTTATTAAGTAGTCATCAAATTTCTTCTGCCCTTATCCCTACTACACGCCCTATGGTATTCAGCTGAGTAGAATAGACCACCCTCTATCTTACCGAGGTGTCGTATAAGATGACTAGGGCAAGTTCACGTCAGGCAGGCGGCCGGTCGTAAAATACCTAGTCAATACGTATAATACTGACTTGTGCCAGGACCCTACAGCCCAGCTCGCAAGACCTGAGCGTAGTCTCTGGCACCACACCCCCAGATCAACTTACCTTAGTCGTCCAGGCAGATCAACTTACCTTAGTCGTCTTTTAAGACACCTCAGTAAGAAATGAGGGTGGTCCTAGCCAAATCATGTGACAACATGTTTATAACATTTAGTGCCGACCCCACTTAGGGTGGGACAAGGGCACTAGAATGATGAAGGAAAAGAAGCCTTAACAATAGTAGAGGACATAATAAATTTATTTGAGCCGGTTTCTATATAGACGCACTAGCTTTTAAGCGCGACTTCGTTCACGTGGATTGTTGTCGTGTGATAGATCGATAATAGATGGCGCTTTTCAATATCATCCTATTCCTGTAGAATTATCAGGATTTCTATAGCCTATATGTTATTCTATAGCCTATATGTTTTATAGTATAAGAAATAATTGCGCGAAATTTCATCAATATTGGTTCAGCAGAATCGCCGTGAAAGAGCCGCGTACTCACAACCTTTCGCATTTATAATATTAGTAGGACAATAACGTTTGCGAAACAATCTAGTTTAATGGGCAAAATTAATAACAGTTATGCCAATTAATTTGCAATTCAGCCGGCCATCAAGGAAATATATATACATATGAATTGCTATGTGTGTCAGTGTTTAACCGTGTTTAAGAGATATGTAATGCAATAATTATCAAAATAATGTTGTGCTTCGGTGATATCACGTATTAAATGCCGTTACTCTAAAAGTATTTTATTGACTTGCTCTGATAATTTGTTAGTCATATGCTAATATGGGACAACTTTTACAAATTGTTAGCGTGTGACACGTGAAGAAGTGAGGATGGTAAGCCTGTCTTTATCCCATTCTATGTATTATATATCTTCCTGTCCTTATCCCACTCTAAGTGGGGTTGGCACAACATGTTTTTCTCTTCCATTCTGTCCTATAATTCGTCATCTCTGGCGCTACTCCTTCTACATGCATATCATACTTCAAACAATCCAACCATCTCTTTTTAGGCCTCCTTCTAGGCACATATCCATTCTCATTCAAATTTAACTCTCGTTTGGTCACATGATATTCATCCCTCCTGATTTTTATCCCACTCTAAGTGTGGTCATCATAACATTTTATAAACATGTCAGATTTAGCTACGTATTTCACGACCGGTGGCCTGCTGACGTCAACTTACATTGACGTATTTTACGACACCTTGGTACGAAAGAAGGTTGTCTACTCTACTCTACCGGATACCACACGGTGGGTCAACTTAACTTAGTCGTCTGTTACGACGCCTCGGTAAGAAATGAGGGTGGTCTCTTCTACTTAACCGGGTACCACACGGCGGGTCGACTTACCTCAGTCGCTTTTACGACACCTGGGTAAGAAATGAGAGTGGTCTATTCTATTCAGCCGGATACCACACGGTGGGTCAACTTACCTTAGTCACCTTTTACGACGCCTCGGTAAGAAATGAGGGTGTTCTACTCAGCCGGATACCACACGACCGGTCGACTTACCGTAGTAGCCTTTTACGACACCTCGGTAAGATATGAGAGTGGTCTATTCTAGTCAGCCGGATACTACACGGCTATAGCTTCAAATATATTAAGTAAAATCAATATTACTCCATAGGATTAACCGTGAAAGTGTAACAGACAAACTTTCGTATTTCTATACTAATACTATAAAAGGGGAAAATTTGTATGTATAATTTCAAAAATTCTTTCACCATTCAAGCTGCATGTTTACTGAGCAACACAGGCTATATTACATTTAAAAAAATAGGGATCCGTAATGAAAATGTAATAAGGTGTAAATTAGTCATTAGTTAATCATCGCATGCGCTGCGGAAACTACTGATGATATATTTAACAAAAAAAAATCTAAAGTTCGACTTAGTAGACTTTCCACTGCCATGAGATCGGTATGTAAGTAAAGTAAGTGGCGGCCTGTTACTCTCCCACTGCTGGGAACAGGCCTCTTCTCCGTTTTTGGAGAGAAGGCTGCTCCAATGCGGATTGGTAGGCTACACATATCTCCAGAATTCTTTAGAGATATGCAGGTTTCCTCGCGATGTTTTGCTTTACCGAAAAGCATGTGATAAATTGCAATTATCAATTAGACACATGAGTTTTAACAGAAAAAATCATTGGTGTATGCTCGGGTTTGAACCCGTGACCATCTCGAAAGAGTCGCACGGTGTTACCGCTGGGCTACCACAGCTTACGATCGGTATGTACGCGAGTGAAACTGCGGTCTATTACTAGTATCATATAAGTGTGCATATAAAGCGCTCTAACAGCTTGCTTATCTGGTAAGACTATTGTTAAAACGAATAAATTGAAGCGCTGTACCATATACGTCTAACGGAGGACAATGACACCCCGTATTGGGGAACATGTAATTCCGATCAGCGATTTACATACATTACGGGCGCCTTTATGGGAATCGCATAATGTTTTTAATATGAATAAGCAATCACGAGTTACAAACAATAACAAGGTTTATTGTTTATTATAGGGACTGTTGATCCAAAGCTTTTATAGAATTTATAATAGGTAAGATTGTAAATACGAAAGTTTGCTGTGCGGTATCCGGCCTAAAGAATAGACCCACTCTCATTTCTTACCGAGGCATCGTAAAAGGCGACTAAGGGAAGTCGACCCACCGTGTGGTATTCGTTTGAGTAGAATAGACCACCCTTTCTTAAAGAGGTCTCGTAAAATACGAGTGAGGTAAGTTGACGTCAGGCAGGCGGCCGGTCGTAAAATACGTAGCCAAATCATTCGACAACATGTTTGTAACATGTTGTGCTGACCCCACTTGGAGGATAAGGGCAGGAGGATCACATTGTAAATACGAAAGTATGTTTGTTTGTGTTTTTTTCACGTCCAGGCGGTGCTATCTATATCTAGGCTTTAGGTAAGAAAAACATCACTTCAGTATGTAATCATCATTCTCCTACCCTTATCCCACTCTAAGTGGGGTCGGCACAATATGTCTTCTTTTTCCATTCTCCTCTATCATTCGTCAACTCTGGTACCACTCCTCTAACATGCATATCATTTTTCACACAATCCAACCATCTTTTTTTCGGCCTTCCTCTAGCCATACATCCATCCACATTCATATTTAAAACTCTTTTGGTCACATGATTTTCATCCCTCCTCATTACATGACCGTACCAACTTAGTCTCGCACTTCTCATCTTTTCTGTAATGGGCGCAACTTTCAGACTTCCTCTAACATACTCATTACGTATTCTATCAAGTTTTGTCACACCACACATCCACCTTAACATTCTCATCTCATTCGCATGCACATTTCTTTCATCACTTCAGTATGTAATATAAGTTAATATTCCGCACTAACTTATATTGTCAATAACTGCATTCCGTATTCCCAATTTAGATAAGGATTAAGGATTATAAGTTCATATAACCAAGCTGCTCCATAAGGATTGACGGCTCTCATACATTCTAGTTATTCTCCAAAAATACATCGGTTTTTTCCCGATTATATTCTTCACTTTAAAGCGTATCAATTAATATCAATTTAGCCCATTTGTTACTACCGAACTCATACCTACCCACAGTTTTGCACTCATATCTCCATCGTCCATTATAACTTAATTTAGTTATACTTTAATTAAATATGCTCTATAAAAATATCATTTGTAGGGAGAAATGATTCATTTTTTACGCGCCAGTTGCTTCCAAGTCATAGTACATAAATCCAAATTAAGCTACGCAGTTCGTTACATAATAAGTTATTATGGGGACTTTGCCCTCGCAGCCAACCTTTTCACTAAATTAAAGTGATAAAACGGACAAAATAAGCCACATAATTAATAAGATGGAATACATTTAACGTGGCTTAAAATTAAGAAGCTTAATTAAGCTGTTATTACGGAACTACGTGAACGTTAAATTTGTTTTATGAGAAAGGGTACAGTGTTGTTATTTCAATTATACCTTACTGAATGAATTATAAGCCTCCTTGAGCATAGCTTTGAATTTAAATATTCAAGCGCGGTTGACCTTAAGCCCCATCAGTAGCGTTCCCTCAAAATATCGACTATCAGAGGTTAGACTTTTCCTCTGAAAATAAATAAATTAAAAAGATCGAATACGCACGTATTTGAGAAGCGATCGAAGGAAATGCGAAAAGAAGAGAATCACTGTGTCTGTAAGAAACATTTTTTTACAGGTTTTTTTAAAGGAATAGTATGACAAAAAAGCATGCTGATCACGAAGTCACCGGCGCTCACAACCTTTCGCAAAGCGAGTGTATTACGGACCTTTCAAAAGCTGAAAATACGCTTTTTAAGGTACTAGTGTTTAACCAAACCGGAAACGCTGTGGGGATATTGTTCTATAAAATAATTTGAGATCTGCACCGTAGTGGATCGCCACGCATCCATATGATAAGGATGATATTTCAACCTGTGAAATACAGTCCGGTTACATAATTTTAAGGCAGGAATCAGGTTTTGTAGTTCGATGGAACATTCCCCGTGAAGAATTTTTGGTTGTTTTCTCGCTTTTTGTCTTGGAGAATTGTGGAAATAATGTAACGACTAACTCTACGTTACATTGTTTCCCTACACTTTGTAGAGAGATCAATAGATAATAGGTATACTTTATTATACGAAAAATGAACCAAAATAATTTTGATATTGACGCGTTCTTTTCGCTAAAGAGCGAACTTTTCATATTGAGGCGTTCTTTTAGCTAAAGAGCGATCTCTTCCAGGCAACCATTGGTTACAGAACATAATGTTACATTAGCGGCAGTTACGGATGTAACCCAAGTGAATCCACGGGGCACATCTTATATTTAAACCAGCAAAATATTGACATTGGAAGTAGGTTGCACGAGTACCCAGGTTATCGACTGAGAAGACCGTTCGTATATAATATATGCTATTGCTATTAGGGCATACGACACAAACACCTCGGGGTCTGGTAACCGGTTCTAGTTTGATATGAGTATCATATAAGATAATCTAAATTCGAATATTATTCAAAACAATTTATAAGAAGACCACACACTAATATCGAAAGGCTGTTCTAGGAGAACCCGATAGTGGTCACTAGATAACTTAAATAAAATGCAAGCATTATTTTATATTAAAACTGGAAACGCTAAAATTAACTATAAAGTATAATAAGTGTGGCTTATTTAGGAAAGAGTTCTGTTGCACAAAAAAGAGCCATACGATCTATTAATAATATGAAACATGAGTCCCTTCACGAAAGGTATAAAAAAGCATTTTTACGTTGGCGTCAGATAAATAGTAATATTCTTTAAAGTACTTACGAAAAAATATAGATATCAGAGATCAAAATATGCTTGTAATTCCTGTGTTGCGTTTCAGTAGACTTAGCATATCATTCGTTGATCTAGGTTATAATATTCAACAACACAAACCATTTTAAACATGTCTAAAAAGGTGCAAATTAAGTTTAAGGAATAAGTACGAAAAGCGAAAAGCTTTTACTAAAAATGTATTATAAAAACGAAAATTATCAATGATAAAAATGCATGGATTTCAGCTTTTAATTATGTAAACTGAAAATGTTTAAAATATTGACTGTCGAGTTTCTTAATGGTTCTTCTCGGCAAGATTAACAGTAACTCGTTGCTAGGGAAAGGCCTCCTCTTAAAGAGTTAAGACACCACTCTCCCAAAACGCAACATGGATATTTTCAATGACAGTTTAAGCGTACTTTACTTCGGGCTATCAGTGATAAGTGCTGATCTCAAATCTCAGTTTTTTTATTTTCTTATTAATTTTCTTTTTTATTAATTCTTTTTTTTAACTTAACGATTATATAAAACTACTATAGTTAAATTATATCCCTCAGTTCTCGTAACTTAGTTTGAAAGTTGTTATTACTTTTAATTAAAATACTACTTATTTAAAGTTGTTCAATGTATTAGAGTAATGTGTAGTGCGTATTTTGTTGGTGATCTATAAATAAATAAATAAACGCTGATTGACAGGTTATAAATATGTGTAGATTTTTTACAGCATTATACAGGTTTCATCAAGACGATTTGAAATTATCCGAAATCACGTGTAAAACATAGATGGTTGTTGAGTTTGAATATATTCAAATTCAAATTCAAAATATTCTTTATTCAAATAAACTTGTAAACAAGTGCTTTTGAATCGTCAACTCTACTGCTGGTTCGGAAAGCTGTTCCTACCGAGAAGAGCCAGCAAGAAACTCGGCGGTTGCTCTTTTAAAAATATAATTCTTAATACTATTTACATTATGTCGTTACTGTCTTGTACAGGCCCAAAGAGAGCTATATCCACACATTCTTATCTTCTGAATAATCCTCAAGAGTATAGTAGGCTTTCTGTATCAACCTCTTTTTAAAAGTGTTTTTAAACTGCTGCAATGGCAAAGCTGAAATTGATTGCGGAATTTTATTATAGAATCTTATACCAAATAATAGTTAAATCCTGACTACATAGCATAATAACGTCATTGTCGGCTTTAGTAAAAATTGAATTTGCGTATAAAAAATTAAGCGAGACAGGCATGGATAATTAATTAAACACACTAGATACAAGTTCAAGTGACATAGAAACAGTTCACGCATTCCGGACCACATACCGCGATGTTTAAATTATTTATTGTCATGGTGATGATATACGAGTGTTTTTCTGTTCGGGCCGTTAATCATGAGTGACGCGCCGTAGTTTAATTTTTCATTGTTCAGAGAACAAAAGGAGCTATTAGAATCATTTGTTGCGATTGAGTTTAGGAATTTCAACTTCGTTCCACCTTAAATAAAAAAAGTGAAGTAACAAATTGATAACCCCCTCTCTACTTAAATAGAGATACGGATATAAGCTGGATAAAAAAGTGAAGTAACAGACAACCTCCTCTCTACTTAAATAGAGATACAGATATAAGTCATCGGTTAAGCCGTGTGGTATCCGGCTGAGTAAAATAGACCACCCTCACTTCTTGCCGAGGTGTGGTAAAAGGGGATTAAGGTAAGTTTACCCGCCGTTGGGTATCCGGCTGAGTAGAATAGACCACCCTGTTTCTTACCAACGTGTCGTAAAATACGACTAAGGTAAGTTGATGTTAAGCAGGTGGTTGGTCGTAAAATACAAAGCCAAATCATGTCATCATAGCAGTCTTTCAGTTGCAGATTGTAGATGCTTTGTAGTAATTGGTCTCGTCAGATATAGCCGTAAATTTTGATTAAGGCTTTAATCTATACTAATATATAAAGCTGAAGAGTTTGTTTGTTTGTTTGAACGCGCTAATCTCAGGAACTACTAGACCGATGGACCATTTATCGAGGGAGTCTTTAGGCTATATAACATCACGCTAAGATAAATAGGAGAGGAGCAATAAAAAATATTACGAAAACGGCAAAATTTAAAGCTTTCCTAGCGTGAGCTAAGTAAACGGTAACGGTGCTGTAAGTAAATAACTTTCAGTTATTCAAAAATCGTGTGTAATTTAGAACTTTTAGAGGGGAACAATTTTGTAAATTGTTCCCCTCTAAAAGTTCTAAATTAGAGTCCGCGACAGCATGTCTGACTTTTAAAGTTAACTCACTTTAAACATTTTTATGGTTGTCAATACTATTCTACGGTTTTAATCTTTCCACGCGGGCGGAGCCGCTGGCGATTGCTAGTATAAAATAAAGAGTAAGGAGTTTTATTCGTTCCAGTATAAGATTATTTTCCGCAAGCAGTGCTATGTTTAAACAGGGACTCAAGGACAAACTTTCACTTCCCACTCGTTCCTATACGAGAAAGTTTTGTAGCTTGTTTTGACAACCCTATATTCCAAACCGGTACTAACAATAGTAAAGGATTAAGACTATAATAAAGTAAAAGTAATAAGAGGTTATTAGTTTTACACAGCTGGAAGTAATTATATCAGAAAAAAGACGGAAGCGTTTATTTATTTAAACGTTATACGAAGTAGGTGTTACTTGGTATAATTGATTGATTATACGAACGTTAGAATTGCATTGTAAAGAAATTAATATTCACAATTACGAGAAACGAATGATAATAATTTGATTTTATAAGACATTAAAGTATTGCTAAAGTATACCGCTGAATATTATGTGATAAATAAGTAAGAAATTAATTGTAAAACTCCAAAAAAACGGACTTTATGAATAATTTTTTGAGAATTGACGAATATTTCCTAAACGATTATTTTCCTAATATAATTATTATTGGTCGCGTATTCGCAACAGCCAACATAAATTTTATAAAAAGAATCTGAATTAGATTAGAATTTGAAATATACTTTGTTTATTGAACTACTAGCTGTTCTCGCGGTTTCACTTGCGTGGAAATCAAACCCAAAGTTTTACCCGCGTAAATTCTGATTCCTCGGGAATTCTAGGATAACAATCTTGCCGTGATCATTTTATCAAAACGGTTTAGCCGTTCTGGAAAATTTACTATTAGCATAAATCTTCTTTAAAAATCTTTAAGCAAAAACCGTACAAAAATCCATTCAGTACATTAAAAGAAAATCAATCACGTACAACCATATAGTTAATATCTCTCACGTCTAATTTCTCTCCTACCAAAAGATAAAAGAAATTTGTCCTTAACTGTTGATTGCTGTTAAGAGAATTACATAAACAAATATAACTAAATACAAAAGCCTTCTCCCATTTAAGCGCACATTTCGAATTTCACAATCTTATTTTCAGCGGTCTCGCCTCGACGATGACGAGTCAGCGAATCAGGACATTCACTTTTATACATATCAATATATGCGTTACAGTAAATGGATTTCACCTACCGTGTGTACAAATAAGAGAAAGTTATGTAGGCTTGTTTCAAGTCGTTAAATTGAATACAAATTTGTTTTCATCGAGAGCTATGAGCGTGTTCAGTTATCACCTTACCGGAATCATATAGAACGCTAATAGATTCAAATACCAATTTTCGACGTTCAACTACGTTGCATCAAACGTTGAAAATATTTAACGTGTATTTCCAATCATCTCCAAAGTAATTAATGTATAGAAACCGGCTATACTCACGTGTTATTTTATCGGATGAGCCCGACTAGTTTCAAGCCCATACGGGGCTCTTATT
This sequence comes from Morpho helenor, assembly GCA_029227775.1. Classification (NCBI taxonomy): domain Eukaryota; kingdom Metazoa; phylum Arthropoda; class Insecta; order Lepidoptera; family Nymphalidae; genus Morpho; species Morpho helenor. The sequence goes on along the minus strand of JARGCU010000020.1, from coordinate 14,017,980 downwards.
CATGAGCCTTTTACGCGGCGTTATCGCGGCGGGAACTGATGAATTCTTACTTAATTATGAATTCCACTCACGATAGTTTAAATTCAAAAAAAAATCTCCAAAGTAATAACATGACATGACATGACTGGCTCGTTGGCGCAGTTGTTAGTGTAGCTGCCTTCAGCTCCGCGGGTCGTGGGTTCGATTCCCACTGAGGGCCAACATTTTCTAACAAAAATTTGTTGGTTCTTTGAGCCTAGGTGTATATATGTATTTAAGTATGTATTTAAAATTATATAAGTATATATTTACCAGTTGTCTCTCACCCATAAGACAAGTATTAAGTTGCTTACTTTGGGGACGGACGACCGTGTGTGAGTGTCCCATATATTTATTATATGACACATGAGTGACCTGAGTGACTGAGAATCTGAAATGGCGAAGGGCAAAGCACCTAGTTTGGAGAACCGATGGGCGCTGGGTTCTTAAGATGTTGGAATGACGACCAGTCAACCAGAAAACCTGTGCGAACATTTTTTAGAAAAGTTAAATGGTAATTTTCACATACAATTCAGATTTTACTTTTTTACCTAGACATCGATAATTCTATTTAGCTGACGTTTCTGTATGTTGCTGTGTTTATTATGCATATGAGCTATATAAATTGGCTGATATATAGATCACAATCAAGAGACAGGAAAATCATGGATCCAAATGCTGTCTATGTTAACGTTAGGATGAAACAAGATAAGTCATGTGTTCATTAGTTTTATCTTCTAGCTTCCATTTTTATTTACTAAATATATATAGGTCTACACATAATGAACAATAATCCTACTTATAAATATAAATGCGAAAGTTAGTGATTATGAATGTATGTTTGTTACTCTTTCACGGCGAATCCGCTGAACCAATATCGATGAAATTTGGCATTTTAACTTATACACCGGATTAACATATAGGCTATAGAAATCCTGTTAATTCTACAGGAATAGGATGACATTGAAAAGCTCATTTTATTATCGACCTATCACACGACAACACTCCACGCGAACGAAGTAGCGAGTAAGAGCTAGTGATCAATTAATATACAATGATCAATAAACATACCGACACCGCAATATGACAGCTCAATTAAATTAAACACTAATATTCAACATTCACTCATTCATTCACTTATAATAGCAATGAAATGACATAACAATACATGTTTTCTATCACATCTTTAGGAGAAAGTTGTTCAAAACAAACATGTAAACAATAATCAGAGTGTGAAAACGCGTGAGTTACACAGAAACATGGAAGTACAATTAAGAGTGCTTAGAGATTACTCACCGTTAGTCTCAAGAAATTTTAATATAGACCCTCAAGGACTGACTTTCACCATCAACGAGTTAATAAGAGAAAGTGCGGCAAGTTGTTTTTTAATCCTGTGAATGAAACTTGATGCATACATGACAAAGGACGAGATGGTTTGTATACAGATAAACATTTTAAAAACACGATGATTTTTTAACTCGGTAATTTTTTTAAACGATATAAAAAAAAGGGTGAAGAGGTGGAGCTCGAACCTAGGTATTTTCACCTCTCTAGACTGCCCGATCCCCAAATGACCTGACATGACTTGACATTTGATAGCGAAAATTATCTTTTGAATTCAACATAAATGACAAACATTCCCGAAAACAGGGATAAAACGAGATTTTTTTTAAATAAAACCTAGCTAGATCAATTTTTCTCCCCCCAAAACCTACATACTGAATTTCAGGAAAATCTTTGGAGCCGTTTCCGAGATTCCAAAACTATATATACACATACAAGATTAACTCATTTAAGCATTAAAGGTATAACATATTTTATACATCATGCGGCATCACAGCACCCAATAGCAGGTATTAAAAATAAGCACGTACCCAGATACTCGTTTGTCCTTGACTTATATACGACTTCCAGTTTATTTTAGGTCCAAGCATTTGGGGCACAAACATTATCATAAAGATACCGTCTATACAGGTAAAGCCGAAAAAAAAGGGAATTGAGTAGATATAACTTTCGTAAGAAGCAGTTGCGTAACAGCGTAACAGCGTAACAGCGAAACTGTTAGATTTTGCTTTAAGGGACCTGTGTTACCAACATACATTTATGGGTATGGCGGAAGATTTAAAGTTGAACCGTATATTTTTCCTGTTTCACAATGCTCCCTTTGTTGGAAATATGGTCATTTAATGAGAAGTTGTCCTAGAAAAGTCAAGGTATGTCCAAAATGTGGAGGTAAACATGAAAATTGCAATACCGATTTTTATAAATGCGTCAACTGTAAAGGAAATCATATGGCTTTCTATAAAAAATGCCCGATTTTTTTAAAAGAGAAAAAAATCCGTGTTATTATGAGCAGAGATAACTGTACCTATAAAAACGCTCTGATTTCATTTTTAAAACATAGAGATAATATATTACCTACCGAAAATAGTATGAATAATAAAGGCTATATATCATATAACACAGATAAGATTCAAGGAAACAATGATACGATGTATCACGAAGATGAAAAAATAGAATCTGGCGAAGATAATAAGTCTGATTGTACCATAGAGGAACGTGAATCTCAATTAAATTTGAAAGCAGCAGGTCTAAAAAAGAAAAAAAAGAGAATCAAGAAAAATAAAACAAAGTTAGACAACAAAGGTGATATAACTGGTGAAAGAATCGTAACTTCATGTGAAGAAGACACTCCCTTTAAAGAGAATGGTGAAAGAAAGAAAAAAAAGATTGATTGGAAAAATATTCTGTATAAATGGAAAAATATTCTTTTATCCAATAAATCTGTAGATGAAAAAATAATCTTAATGTTTAAAATGTTTTTTGAATGGATAAAACAAGTTATTTATAAAACTGTGAACAGTAGTGAAGCTATTAGTAGGATTTTTAATATTTTCTTTAATGGATAGGACAACCTTAAAGAAATTTGCTATTAATATATCTCAGTGGAATGCACAAAGTTTGAGATATAAGAAACAAGATTTAGAACTGTTATTGTGTCAAGAAAAGATTCATATATGTATATTAAGTGAAACTTGGCTAAATCCTAGCTTGGAATTAAGGTTTAAAGACTATAATGTTTATAGAAACGATAGATGTGATTCTTGTGGCGGTGTTGCCATTGTTGTACACAAATCTATAAAATGTTATCATAACCCTATCAATATAATAGTAACGTTGGAATCGAAATCATTTCGTTAAGGATTGTAAATTGTAAATATCTAGATTTTATAACGTCCATATATTGTCCATCCTCAGTGCAAACATCACAAAGTGACTGGGATCATTTATTTTCAAAGTTTGGACAAAAATCCATCATAGCTGGTGATTTTAATGGACACCATAGTAATTGGTCTTGTAAAAATGACGCAAGAGGATCTCAAATTTATAATTCAGCTTTCGATAATAACTATATTTCTCTAAATAATGGAGATTATACTAGAATTAAATTAGTTAATAACACCTTACAAACCACGTCGCCAGATATTACGTTTGTTACTTCTGATATAGCAATTTATTTTAATTGGCAAACTACAAACGAAAATTTAGGCAGTGATCATTTATTTATTAAGTTCAACTTAAAATATGAAAACACAGTTACCTTTACACAATATCGCAACTTTAAATTAGATAATTGGAAAAATTATCAACAAGTTTTAGAAAATACCTTATGTATTCCTGATAATTACGATAATATTCAAGATATGTATAATAATTTTATTGCCCGAATCAACCATGCAGCTAATGAGAGCATTCCAATCAAAAAAATAGGTACGACTATAACACAAGCTTTTAAACCAAAACCATATTGGGAACCATCCTTATCACGTGCAGTAGCTGAACGACGACTAGCCTTAAAAAACTTTAGACGTAACCCAATCCCAAGTAATTTTGATAAACTCACTTCAAAAATAGCAGATACACGGCGTTTAATTAGACGTGCAAAAAATAAAAATTGGCAAGTTTACTGTACCGAAATGGATGAAGTTACTGATAGCCCTACTATGTGGTGCAGAATGTGTTGGGTCAAGGGTATAAAACATAAACATACAATAATTCCTCAAGAACATAAAGAAGAGCTTTTACAGTCCTTAACCCCTGATTTTGTTGAGCCTCCTCTGCCTGTACTGCGATCACATAATTCGATACTTGAACAGGAATTTTCGATGAATGAACTGATAAATTGTCTAAAAAAAAAAGATACCGCTCCTGGTGATGATGCTATAACCTATTCCATGATTTATAACCTTCCCTCTACTGGAAAATCATATTTGTTGAAAATTTACAATTTAATTCTTCATAATTCATGTATTCCAAACCAGTGGCGTAGTATTAAAATAGTTCCTATTTCAAAGCAAACTTCAAATACACGATGCAACTCAAAACTAAGACCTATTTCATTAATGTCATGTATATGTAAAATTTTCCATAAAATGATGACAAAACGACTTGAATGGTTTATAGAAAAAAATAATTTACTGCCATCATCTACCACTGGCTTTAGAAAAGGTCTCTCATGTATGGATTGCGTTGTTCGACTTGTGTCGCATATACAGATAGGATTTTCAAAAAATAAATCCACTTTTACTTGCTTTTTGGATATTGAAAACGCTTACAATAATGTTATTATTGAACAATTAATACAAAATTTTAGATAATCTTGAAGTTGGAGAAAAGATATGTAGATATTTATGGGAATTCTTGAGTAGAAGATATCTTAAAATTGAAAACGATGATAAAACTAAGAAAGATTTAATAAGGTGGACAAATAGGGGATTAGCTCAAGGGGACCCAATTTCCCCACTTTTATTTAATATTTTTATTTCCAATATATGTAGGATTACAGGAAACGTTAATATCTTGCAATACGCAGATGATTTAGTCTTTTATACGCAAGACTATAACCTAGTCAGTAGCAAATGTAGAATACAAGATGCCCTCAATATCGCAGCCACTAGTCTGGAAGAAATTGGATTAAAAATATCGCCCGATAAAACAAAGTGTTGCATTTTTACACGGAAAAGAAAAATAGAACGTATGTCACTAAATATCACTGGTAATAATATTGAATTTGTAGATTGCTTCAAATACTTAAGCATATGGTTAGATAAATCCTTACTTTGGAACAAACATATAACCGAAATTACTAAAAAGACGATGAAAACATTAAATTTATTAAAAATTCTAGCAGGTGCCTCGTGGGGAGTTCATCCTAAACACCTAAGGCTTTTATATTTAGCGTTAATCCGAAGTCGAATTGATTATGGCAGTTTCTTGTTTGACAGCGCAGCTAAAACGCACTTAGTAAAATTAGATCGAGTACAGAATTCGGCATTACGTATTATAGGAGGTTTCATCAGAACCACACCCATTCATGTAATGGAATGCGAACTGTGTATACCCCCTCTTGAATTAAGGCGCCAATACTTAGCAACAAAATATTGTTTGAAAATCATGTCTTGGTGTAATAATAGTACTGTTAGCCTCTTTAAAGAATTAATTCAATTGTGCGAGTTGCGATATTGGCGTAAGAAAAAAAAGCCTTTATTGATCAAAATATATGACGACGTAAAGGATGAAAAGATATACTCTTGTAATCCACCTCAAATGTATTCATTAAACACTTGGCTATCAAACATAGATAATAATTTTATATGTACTGAAATCGACAATATTGGCTCTAAACACAAACACAGTGACAATTTATTGAAGTGGGTAACATTGGATATGTTGGATAATAAATATGAAGGTTGGCATAAAGTATATACAGACGGATCTAAAACCGATAATGGACTTGGAGCAGCATTTTATGATCCCAGTCACAATGTGAAAGAACGATTTAAAATTACATCAAACATTAATATTATGTCCGCTGAACTCTTTGCAATTTCAGAGGCTTTGTCATATGCTGGTAGTATTATAGGATATGCAAAACTCGTAATCCTATCCGATAGTAAAAGTGCACTTCATCATTTAGCTCGATGCGCCTCTGGCGACAGAGGTGTATCGATAGCTTATGATATTATTAAGAAAATATTATATCTAGCTAGTAATGGAAAGTCTCTGAAATTGCAATGGATTCCGGCACATGTTGGTTTGAAAGGGAACGAGGAGGTCGATAGATTGGCTAAAGAGGCAAACATTGATGGAGCTGAGACATTTGTTAGACCTGATTATACAGAGGTTTTACTTAATTATAAGACGTTAATATATGATAAATGGAAAAGTTACTTTACCGAATTGTCGACAACAAAAGGGATATGGTATAAAGTCGTGCAACATAAACCTCCTCGTACACCTTGGTTTAATAACCCCGGATTAACAAGAAAAATGATTGTTTGGGCTCACAGGCTTCGATCCGGACACACACCACTAAATAAGTTTAAATTTACATTAAAAAAGATAAGTTCACCGAATTGTAGTCTCTGTGACACGGTTGAGGATACATTTCATCTGTTAGTGGAGTGTGCTCGGACCGAAGACATGCGATCATCTTTTGTTAACCGATTCAAAATCGATATAAAACAATTGGGTGCTATACAAATTATTCTTGCAGTACCGACATCAGAGCAAGCACAAGTATTGTTTAGAAGTCTCGATGCGATAATGTAAAAATAGATATTATTAGGGTACGATGGGTCTGACATAACCTCTAAGAGGTTTAAAGACCCGATTAAAATAAGAATAAAAAAAAAAAAAAAAAAAAAAAAAAAAAAAAAAAAAAAAAAAAAAAAAAAAAAAAAAAAAAAAAAAAAAAAAAAAAAAAAAAAAAGAGCAGTTGCGTGATCAAAGGGTAGATAAATAAAATTCCAAGCGAAACAGTTTTTGGTGACTTGTAAATAACCGAAATAATATAATGAGATGTGTTTCATTTTGTTATGTAAGGTTTCATATAAAAAGAAGGAAAATAATATGTCAAGTATTAATAATAGTTATTAGCAAAACGAAGTATGATGAAAAAAATAGAACTATAACGCGAAAAGGGAGAAAATTGGAATTTGGGACAAAAAATGGAATTATATTTTTGGGAAACGAGAGTTGAGTGGATGGTAGAAACAGCATCTAGACAGATTTTGAATAAGGATAATTTGTATAAGAAATTCTTTGAAACAAATGAAAGCAAAATAATGTTGTGTGTGAAAAGTGTGAGTTTTATTTACTATTAACTAACTATTTTAGCTAACGAAGTATACATAAACATAAAAAAGGCATTTAACTGCTATTCCTTTTTTATAAAACAAATATATTACTCCCGAAAGAGATCAAACATTTTAAGAATGTCGTGTAAGCTGTTGCTCTAGTGTACAAAATATAGTATCTAGTGATTGCAATAATTCAACAAATACCGAAATGATCCAATATTTCAAAAGAAAGAAACCAACAAAATAATAAGATGAACGATTGAATCTCTGATATCCAATACTACCTATCAATCTTTGAGCTACTGGGTCCTTTTATGCATGCGCAGAGATTTTTAATGTTTCTCTTATAACTTTTAGCGTCTTATAATTAAGTGGGTTTATATAATATGTGTACAAGGATAAAATTCTACATCTCTTATTGATTCTAAGAGCCCATATAACAATATTTATGTTCTTATTGTTACAAATAAATGTAATTAAAAATTGGAAAGTAATATTTACAATTTTTATGTGATTTTCGTAATTGTGATTTCTAAGAGGTTTTCCAAAACTACTACGTCAATTCACTCTTAACTCAATAGCTAGCTAGTATGTACATGAAACTAATGTCTCAGAAAGTAATAAACTCTCAAAGAGAAAACAACAACGTTCGCTATTGTCAATTCTGTTAGAAAGCAGTGTTTAACGTACTTAATCAAAGGTTTCAAGCTAGGAGTTAGAAAGCGTTGCTGTCGACCGCAAACGCTGTAAAATAAAGATTTTCCATTAAAATTGAATAAAAGCGAACTTAGATAAGTGTCTAAGATAGCGAGCAAGATATCATAGCGGTTTAGTTCTGTGAATTTTAAATCTTCAGCCCGGCGAACTCAGATAATTTATTAACTCGAATTCAAGAAAATCGGTCACAAAAATAAGTTACGAATATTCCAGCCTTAGAACAGAAATGCAAGCAATATCTGTTTATATATTTTAGTCACTTTGGCTATCACTATCTCTATAAAGGCCTCATCATGACGTAAACTGTTTTAATCGTAACTAATAAGTAATATATCTTTAAGTTTACGACGTTTAATCTCAAATTCCACACTAACCATCTGCTAAGATTGCAGTTAAGTGCAGATCTGACAATAAAAAAAAAAACTAAAGATGTAAATTAAATTCAGACGCGGTTCGATTAGCAAATGTAAATTGCGCACGTGAACGACGCCGCGGGCTCCTGTTTTTCTTCTTACCAACCAAGATGGCCAGTTCCATAACATAAATCATGGCATTAGGATATTACACGTGCCATGAGCTGGGGGCATCTTTGAAAAGATCATCTTTCATTTTTAAGATTTGCAATCACAGGTTACTATAATTTATGTCCTACGAGTACTAGGTTATGTCCGCCACATCATCCGACTTTAGCACCGAGATAAAATATATATAACTATAGTAATAGTAATTATGCTACGCTTCAAATATCACCATACCAAAAATCAATTTATCCCTTGTGTTGGAAGAAGGACAAACAAACACCTTTCAAATATTTTATTATTTATTGTCACTGTAAATATATTTGAATTGTAAAAGGACTGCAATGTCGTAGCGTCTCTTAATAATGTCTTTAGCTGCTAAGTTTTTTTTTATAGCTTTTTAAGAGGATTCAATAGCGCAAAATTAAAAAAAAAATTAAATAAAGAACTAGCTTATGTCTCGTGAGCTATGCTTTTTAACCGATTTAACTAAAAACTCATGTGCGTTTAAAATTTCCAACCTATAATCACCTAACTTCGACTAAAAAAAGGAAAAATTTTAAGACGTTTTTATGTAATACTATGGAATTTCAATTACATTTTGCCCAAGCAGCAGCGTCGCTAATCCTGTAGTGTGCTTAATCTTTAAATTGAACAGCTACTGAAAAAAATAGTACAAAAATTTCATCTTACCGTTTGGCGACACGTATCGCGTACCTGTAACAATTAATTTATATTTAACAAGAAGAATAGATTAACAATAGATGAAGAGTATACTTACGTCGTTTCTATGTAAGATTAATAATGATATAGCGAGCTTTCACGTGTTGGTTGGTTACAGCTCATGACCCTTAAGAGAGAGCAGGAACGGGATAACTAAGTTATCCTTGGCCGAAATTTGGATAAGTCTTATCCATACTAACATTATAAATGGGTAGCTCTGTTTATCAGTCTGTTATGCTTTCAAGAGCACAGTTAATCAAATTTGAGCAAATAAATATATAAATTCGCGGGTACAGCTTGCATTGTAAATACAAAAGTCTGTCTGTGTTTCTGTCCATCCGTTACGCGTTCACGGCTAATCTGTTGGCGCAATATTAATGAAATTTGGTACAACTGAAGCTTATGTATGACCAAAATATATATCAGGAGTTTTGTATATGCTACGTCGCTTCTGCAATTTGCCACAAAACAACTTTATTAAATTAGGTCACTTGAATGCAATGCGTGCGATATTATGTAAATTCCCGCTTTGGGGACGGGAATAAAGCACAAAGCAGATCATTGAGGGTGGTTTAACGCTTTATAGTATGCCGACGAAGTCACGAGTACAACTTGTGTTTATATAACACAACTACTAATTTAATCACGTCTAGTCAACAATTACCGATATTACCATGTCGATGACTATTGACTACAAAGAGCCTGACTGACTCACGAACAATACTCTGTCATCATTGTATCAATTTAACTCGAGTTAGCAATTAAATGACACCATTACGGTGATCGAATGATCATCTGACTAGAATGATTATTGTTTTGGATTATACGTTGCTAAGCCGTGATGGCCGTATGGTGTCACGTGACCAATGTTCGTCCCATCATATCCTACTAATATTATAAATGCGAAAGTTTGTGGGTATGGATGTATTTTTGTTACTCTTTCACGGCGAATCCGCTGAACCAATATCGATAACCGAATTCAACTCGGATGGGCAGCGTTTAGGAAGTTATGCGGTCTTTTCGTCCAAAATACCACCATGTTCTTCAAACAGTGCGTTTTGCCAGTGATGACTTACGGATCTGAAACGTGGTGGCAGGCAATGGGCTTCATGAGAAACCTCAGAGTTACTCAGCGGAAGATGGAGCAAACTTTGCGGAATTCCATAGTACAAAAGTTATGAAAGAATTATGTTGCTATAATCTGGGTTTTGTTAAGAAAATATATGTACTTTACCGCCTTTTGTACGTTACAATTTATGTTTTTTTGTTTTAATTGCTGTTTTTCTCTTTCCTATTTATTAGTAGTGGTGTACAATAAAGTGTATATATAAAATAAAATAAATATGTAATGCTATGTGTAGGAAGCAAAACCGTTCTCAGTGGCATATGCTGCTTGATAATTTACTGGCATAGGCATATGCTGCTTGATAATTTACTGGCATATGCATATGCTGCTTGATAATTTACTGGCATATGCATATGCTGCTTGATAATTTACTGGCATATGCATATGCTGCTTGATAATTTACTGGCATATGCATATGCCGCTTAATAATTGATATTAAACTTTACGGATAACAAAACCTCATAAAAGACCTATGTTCGTAGTATAGGTTATGTTGTTTTATGGTGGATATTCTCAGAAACGTTAGCCGGTAAATTTCCAACGCTTACTTAACATTCCGGTACGATGTCATTAATTCAAAATTTACAATGTGTTTTATAAGTCTTTTACAAGGTCTGTTAAATTATTGAACAATATGTTCAATACAATATGTTGTCTACATAAATTGTACCATTAATTTGATACTACTAAGATCCTCAGAGATTCATCATTCTCCTGCCCTTATCCCACTATATGTGAGGTCGGACATGTTATAAACATGTTGTCACATGATTTAGCTAGGTATTTTTGACCAGCCGCCTGCCTGACGACAACTTAACTTATTCGCCTTTGCGACACTTCGGCAAGGCAAGAGGGTGATTTATTCTATTTAGCTGGAAACTACACAGCAGGTCAACTTACCTTAGTCGCCTTTTACAACACCTTGTTAAGAAATGGGGTGGTCCATTCTACTTAGCCGGATACCACACGGCGGGCCAACTTTCCTTAGTCGCCTTTACGACACCTCGGTAAGAAATGAAAGTGGTCTATAGCTGGATACCACACTGCTAATTCTTAAACAGAGATAACACATTCATAAATACGTAAATATTTGATTGTTGATATGATCATCGTCAAATAACTTTTAGAAACTGCTTCTAAAAAAAATCCTTTTCCGGGCGGAATACAAGCAACAAGAATGGTAAACTATTTTTATAATGATTTGCAATATCATTACAGCAAGCAGTCATTTAGCTTAACTATCATAGACAGAATTAAATGAATTTATCTGGGTCTGAAAAGTAACCTCTTTAATATAAAATTTCAAAAAGATTTCATAATTCACGTGATGTTTCGATCGGTATTAAATCTACAAGTCAATAAGCTTTTAATTTAGTTAATATTAAGATTTAATGTTGATAATTTTATAAATATTTAATTTTATAAAGTGACAAACATACAAAACTATCGTATTTATAATTTCAGTAAGACATTATTATCATTATCATAATATATAAAAATATCATGAATATTATAACAACATTGGATTATGCATATTAAATAAACGATTGGATTTATGGTATAATATTGAAGAGACTATTTATCAGAATTAATTATAATTAATGTTAATATTATGAACAAGTTATAACAAGTTGTAACAATAGTATGAACCGCTACTAAGGTATAAAATACCCTCAATTATGATTAGCTTTTTCCCGTTCCTGAAAGATAGACTATCAAATTTATAATATTAGTCATCATCCTCCTGCCCTTATCCCACTCTAAGTGGGGTCGGCACAACATGTTATAAACACGCTGTTACATGATTTGGCTGCGTTTTTACGACCGGCCGCCTGCCTGACGTCAACTTACCTCTGTCGTATTTTACGACACCTCGGTAAGAATGAGGGTGGTCTATTCTACTAAACCGGATACCACACGGTGGGTCAACTTACCTTAGTCGCCTTTTACGACACCTCGGTAAGAAATGAGGTTGGTCTATTCTACTCAGCCGGATACCAAACGGCGGGTCGACTTACCTTAGTCGCCTTTTACGACACCTCGGTAAGAAAAGAGGGTGGTACTATTCTATTCAGCCGGATACCACACGGCGTCAAATTTATAATATTAGTAAGGATATGATAATTAATATTTAAACTAATTTATATATATCCGTCTGTATTTAGCGCTATTAAGGCATTATCACTAATCCACTTGATCAATATTGATGAAATTGGGTCCAACTAAAGCTTATACATCAGGGTATATAGGAAAAAAATCTCCTTTTTTGAACATCAAATAGAACACATTTTGTATTATTGGCGGTACTTCAATTCTTAGATGGCCTGAACAACATCGCAGTACCACTAGTAAAGATTATTTTGAAAATTTTGAATCGGAAAAGGGACTGCTTCCTTTGCGTGCGTTACACCCAGCTTTAGTATGTAAAACATGCATTAAAGTGTCAAGACGCGGCCACTGCGACCGGCCCTTTATCATGAATCTACACGCAAAAAAAGCTATTCACCATTTATCTCTCCCATATTTGCATGCTATGTGACGTTTTAATGGAGGCATACAATCTCTTTTTACATTTCTCGTGTATTAAATAAGTCATCTATCTCGTACATCTTGACAATGACCGGATTGTATTTACAACTAACTTCAGATAAAGTTTCTACTCCCCAAGTGATTATTTATGTGGGAGTTATTTTTTTTGCGCTTTATATTGTCGAGACAAATGCTATTGAATTGGAATTAATTTTATACATATTTTAAAATATTCAATACGATTGTTTGTTTATGCTATTCGGTCGTACAAGCAAATGTTTTAACTGAAAAAGTTCAATCTCTTGTCCTTCTTTGACATGTAAACTGGGTAATGGACATATCGCTCACCCGAACATTAAAGTTACATATGATGTGCTTATACATAGGACATGTAACTTTTATTCTTTGGATGGGGTGATATGTGATTTCTGATCATAATCTGATTTAATACTCAATATTTACTCAATACTAATCTAAACTTATTATAAAACAAAGTTCCCAAAATCTGTGTCTGTCTGTATGTGATAGATTTCCTCAAAATCTAGTGAGCGGATTTTTGAACGGTTTTTACTTAAAGAAAGGCAATTCTTTTGGAAGGTTTAGGTTAATAGTACATTACGGTTTTACGAAAATTGGGTTGAAGAGTCGCGTTGTGTTGCGTGTATAAAAACTCACCTGCCGGAAGATTTACTCGTAGTCGCGTGCGCCGTATAAACCAGCATAGATACATTGAAGTTATATATTAGACAATTGTAGATCTACAAAACTTCTACAAAAAAGTCCGCAATAGCATGTCTCTATCTCTAAAGGTTATCTGACAATAACTACTGCATATCTCTAAAGAATTCTGGGGATATGTATATGATGATTTATAGCTTTAACCATTCTCCAAAAACAGAGAGAGGAGACGTCTATGCTGAGCAGCAAGATTATAAGAAGCCATTACTTTACTGCAGCATAAAAACACTTGGTGCATGGAGGGTATTTAACACTAAAGTTTTCGCGAAAGCTGCAACTTTTTAATTTCAAATATTTGAACGTAAAATATTTTAGCTCGATGTTTCATAGCACATAATATAGACACATCTTTTCGTTTCACTGTTTTTATTAAGCATGGTGCTGGCCCCATTTCACTTGACTGCTTGACTCTTTTTTGTTGTCCAAACCAATCGATCTCTAATATTTACCTTTCCAAACATTATATGAAGCGATTTTATGCTCTTTGTACTCAGTCAAGAAATTGAAGAATTTATTCAATCAAATATTATAGACGCGAAAGTATGTCTGTGAGTTACGTTTTTTCGATTAATTTGGAATAAAAGAAATTTGACACAATTTAATCTGACACATAATTCTCCTGCCCTTATCTCACAAGTAGGGTTGGCTCAACATGTTTAAAAACATGATTTGGCTAGTTTTTTAACGACCGGTCGCCCGCCTGACGGCAACTTAGTCACCTGTTACGACACGTCAGTTAAAAATGAAGGTGGTCTATTCTGCTCAGCCGGATACCACAAATTTCTATATAAACAGGAAAAGTTCTACTATATCTATCAGCTCTTACTGTTAGTTCCAAGAGTCCTTTCTCAAGTAGTGGAAGCCTCCCTTTTTTTTCGAGGACAAACTCCTGACGAGTAAACACGCCGCCAAGAAAGGGAACGACGTGGTTTCGTGATATTTGTTGCTCGACTAGTTGCACGACTAGCTGCTTTACTAGTCGACAATAATTTTTCATTATTATAGTATGGTGATGCACTGATATACTCTATGAAAAGGACACGTGAGTTGTCTTGCGCGATGTGGCTAGGCTATGATAAGTTGACCAAGAAATCTGGCAATAACTTACATTATAGATATTATAAGTACTGATTGGACGAAAACTGAGTACTACATGCAAAATCTATCGTAAGGATGTGATAACACTCATTAAAAAAAGGAATTTGGAGAGACACGCCATGTTATCGTGTTTTATCTCTATGTAGTAATTAGTTCTACAGAATTCCACAATGTAACTCCTCTTTAAAACTTCGTTGGTATCAATGTCGCATGATATATGGCAAAAGCCCTAACATTATTCACTGTAACGAACCGTAAAAACACATCTACATTTCAATTTGAAGGATTTATTACGGGCAAGGGAGCCTAGGTAACCCGGAAGATAACTTAAATCATCTTCCCGCAGATGTCGTCGTAAACTACAATTAATACCCTTCTCCATTATAATGGGCTGGAACAAGTTTTCTATCCCCCCAGATATCTCGGACATTCTGAATAGATTATCGTAAAGTGAAATTTGATACGGGCGCCAGGGTAATAATTTTCGTTTGTTGCACTGTTGATAAGCATTTCTAAGGGTCAGCTGGTATATTATCAGCTACAATGACTAAAGTTAAAATTTAACATTTACTTTGATGTTCTACTATAAAAAGATGATTAGTTAATAAAATAAACCTTTTACGTTTGTATTAAAAGATAACTAATTGTGAAGCGATGATTATTTTCAGTGCCATGTGCATAAAATTACCCCTTAAAAACCCCTTAGGAAAACTTCATATCTTTGAATTAAAGTTAATATAAATTCTTTATGGAGCTGTGCGACTCTTACGAGAGGGTCATGAGTTCAAAAAATGGCATCAATGAGTTTTTCTATTAAAAACTTGTGTCTAATTGATAATTGCAATTTGTCACATACTCTTCGGTGAGGGAAAACATTTGTGAGGAAACCTGCATATCTCCAGATATATTCCGGGGATATGTGTAATCTACCAATTCATATTGGAGCAGCGTGTTGGGTCTTAGCTCCAACTTTTATCTCCAGATACGGAGAGAGGAGGATTATGCCCGAGATTGTCCGAGTAACAGGCCGTTACTTGAATTTTATGGGATAATTGTAAACTGCCATTTTCTATAAAATCAACTTAAGGGGTCTAAAGCTTCAATCTTCCTCTCTAAAGAGACATTAGTCTATTCCCAATTGCGGGATAGTAACACATCGTTGTCTATCGAAAAGTGATAGGCACAGGCACAAACACGCAAAAAATTATTTCTTTACAGTATAAAATGGGTATTATCTATGTATGGAGATTATTTTTTTTTGTACACATTCAAAAGATGTCCGTCCGCAGAGCTTTGCCTACAATTGACTCGGATCGGAATGATTCAAAAAATTCTCAAGGTAAGTCATTTTATAAAAAAATATATATAACGACAAAATTGCTTGGGAACACAAAAGAGAGACCCATCATTAAACATCATATTTCATTGTGGTCCAACGAAAAAAATTTTTCAACAGGGGTGCGTAGCGAACCATAAAACATGGGAAAAAGAATTTCGGTGCGTCGGGTCGCTTTTGTTAATTGACAACCAATTAAAGGAGCTTTTTATCTGACAGTCGACTGGCAGAGGTTTTTAGATCGTCTCTAACAGATACCAGGTGAGTTAATGGTGTGGGCGGTGAATAGAATGAATTGGGACATCGTATGTATCTGAGCTTTATAACTGTTAATTAGAACTTTTTTTGGATATATCTACAATTAGTGGGGTTCCATGATCCCGTATCAATAGTGACGTCATTTTATATGACAAAATCGTGTTCTATGTTCGTAGAAAAAATGTCGCTGTTAAGAGATTTTTTATCTATCTATAATTATTATAAAACAAAGTCCCCAAAAACTGTCTGTCTGTTTTTGGATTTTCTCAAAATTTACTAAATAGATTTTTGAACAGTTTTTACTAAAAGATCATACAGTTCTTTCAGAAGGTTTAGGTTACTAATACATAGTTATATGTTAATTCTGTTAAAGAGGTCGCGCGGTTGTTAAAAAACTTGCCTGCTGGGAGCTTTACTCACATGTGCCGCGTAAATCAGCGGAGATACACAAATGTAATGTACTATATTCAAATTCAAAATATTCTTTATTCAAATAAACTTGTAAACAAGTGGTTTTGAATCGTCAACTTTACTGCTGGTTCGGAAAGCTGTTCCTACCGAGAAGAGCCTATAGAAAATTGTTCTAGTAGATCTAAAAAAGTACTACCAGAAAGTAGGCAACAACATGTCTCTATATGTTATGGTTAACTCACAATACGTATTGTTACATTCAAAAATTAAAAAAAAAATTTTAAGGGATTTACGTGAAAAAAACTTTATGACACACTGATATGCATACGGCCAAAGCCGCGAACAAAAGCTAATTCATAAATAAATTACTACATAGAGATAAAATAGATTATCATTTTTTATTTGATTTTATATACATTAAACAACTTCTTTATAAAGTATTTTATAATGGCTTGTTCTAAGAAACTTCAGTTCGACTTATCACACAGAGCTAGTGGCCCGATAACAGGTTTAATTTATGTATTTAGTGAAGTGTACGAGTCGTCACATTACCGAATACCTACAAATAAAGAAACATACCGCGTCATTGCTATATTATAAAGTAATAGATAAGATATGAATGAATAAATAGTAATACTATTCTTTAGAAGCAGTGGTAGCCCAGCGGTATCACCGTGCGCCTCTTTCGAGAAGGTCTAGGGTTCAAACCCCGGGCAGACACCAATGAGTTTTCTAGTAAAACTTATGTGTCTAATTGATAATTGTAATATATCACACGCTTATCGGTGAAGAAAAACATCGTAAGGAAACCTGCATATCTCTAGAGAATTCTGGAGATATGTGCAACCTACCAGTCCGCGTTGGAGCAGCGTGGTAGGTCTTAGCTCCAATCCTTCTCTCCAAAAGAAAAAACGGAGAGAAGAGGCCTATGCCCAGCAGTGTGATAGTAACAGGCCGTTACTCACTTTTTACTTTTACTATTCTTTAAATTAAACGCCGGGTGGTATCCGGCTGAATAGAATAGTACCACCCTCATTTCTAACTGAGTTATCGTAAAAGGCGACTAAGGTAAGTTGACCAGCCGTGTGGTATCCGGCTGAGTAGAATCTACTATCAATAAATTAAAAAAAATATAGTAAATATAATAATTTTATTATTACTTTTATATTATGGATCTCCACAAAATAACGCCTAATTCTATAAATTATTCAAATGATACGCTATACCAGTGGTGAAATATTCAGTTTTATAAAAGTCTTGGTTTCATGTATAACAATCAGATAGCAATCCTATTCTACACTGGGGTGAATGTCTCTTTTATTACTAATTTGATTGTCACAGACAGTCAGAGTGCTTTTATAATAAATCAAAGGTCAATTACTTTATAATATAGGTATATATTTGTTTTTAGATACGAGTAAACTTCAGATACACCTTATTCTGAAGATTGTATATTAGAAACGTTTGATTTGCAAAGAAGAACAACTTTACAACAAACCTTTTGAATATTATTCTAAAACTAAAGACCAAATGACCAAAAATTACCATAAATTTTGAACTGACAACAGACAGACTGGAGATGCAAATAAGTCAAGTGTGAAGCCAATCTTGTGATGATAATCGTCGGATAAAATGACCGTGGAGACGTATAAAGTATGAGAACAGATTTTCCTTTCCAGAACTTACCTTTGTCCTATTTTACGACACCTCGGTAAGAAATAGGGTGGTCAATTTTACTTAACCAGATACCACATGTCTAGATACACTTAACTAATTTACTAGAGAATTTTAGATCTACAGAAAAGTCCATTAAAACATGTTTATCTCTTATGGTTAACTTACAATCATTACTTTTACGGTCAAAATTTGAACTAAAGACCACTGATTTCCACGCAGGCGAAGCCGGAAGCACAGGTAGTTTATATATAAAAGCTACATCTGTTTGACGCTTGCTAACAATAACTATTACTAATATTATAATGAAGGATCCTGTTCGATTAGTTCATTATATTTCAAGACAGCTCTAGCTAACTGGAACATCACACCGGCGGCGACACAAACGCGCTCCGATAACAAGACAACAGCTCGGGAATATTTCCCTGGAGTCATTTACAGAATAAAGTGTGAGGTTTTGTATCGATAGGAGTCCTATCTGCGAGCCTCACCTTTATGGTGTTCTGTAATATTGTGGATTGGAAAACAGCGGAATCAATAGTATAAGAAACTGAGATAATTTACATCTATACTAATATATAAAGCTAAAGAGTTTGTTTGTTTGATTGATTTATTGATTGTTTGAACGCGCTAATATCAGGAACTACTGGACTGATTTGAAAAATTCTTTAAGTGTAAGATAGTCCATTTATTGAGGAAGGCTATAGGCCATAACATCACGCTAAGACGAATAGGAGAGGAGCAGCAATAAAAAATAGTGCGAAACCGGCAAAATTTAAAGCTTTCCTTGCGTGTGCTGAGTAAACGGTAATATTTATTAAAAAATCATGTATCACAAAATTGTTCCCCTCTAAAAGTTCAAAATAAAAGTCCACGACAGCATATGTCTAGCTTTTAAGGTTGACTTTAACCATTTTCATGGTTATCAAAAGACTTTTAGGTTATCAAAAGATTATATTAAGGTTTTAATCTTTCCATGCAGGCGGAGCCGCTGGCGATTGCTAGTATACTATATTTAAACGTAGCTTGCGTCCGTACGCAAGGGGCATAACTTTTAAACGCGACTTCGTCCGCGTTAACCTTACTCCTGGAATAATCAGTAGCGTTTGTCACTCTCCAACCCTGCGAATATCTCCATCACAAAAATCAGATCGATCCGGGGGTTAAATTACTATGAAGCCCACATGCCTTCGAAGTCTGGCTGTCTGTGTATCTGTTACACTTAAACAACAAGTCTGCTGGGCAAATAATGATAAAAGTAAAGATTATATATAGGGTTAACATAACGAATAAAAACTCCCTGTATTTCTTTCGAGAATAGGACACAGACACATCTAAAATAATTAAGGGCATTTCAGTTGAAATACCCTTAATTATTTTATAAGTAAGGCGACAAAAAAGAAATTTGGAGGTACATATAGTTTTCTAAGTACGTCGACCTTTCCCAAGAATAAAGTCACATATCCCATGTGGATATGGATATGGAATATGACTTTATTCTTCGGATAGGGCGATAAAGTGTTTGTTTAATTACTTCAAACCTTTTAGCTTTGAGCGTCAATTGGAAGCAACTGGACACAAAAGTATCAAGATTTAGGTTTTTTTTATTTAGTTGTACGAAAATAACATCAACAATAGTTTGTGTCAGCAACATAAGTTTCTCATCACTCTTATTCTTTTGGGTAATACTTGTAATAATTAAAGTGTTTATTTATTGTTATAACTTTTTTAATTTCAACAAGGTGGAAACAAAAATAATTCTATTTAAACTCGGTCGTTTTCTCTTTTAAAATACCCACGTCCACACGCAATTCCAAAGCCTAAATAAGTAATTAAGCACATAATAGACCATAAACACCTCGTGACTATAAACTTTACGTTTTAAATTATTCGCGTTTAAGTTGAGTAGATTAAATACGCAACGAAGTTTTTAAAGTGTCAAGTTAAAAAAATAAACAACTATTAAACACTCAACACTTTCTGTTCGTCATTTAGTCTATAGATGACGAATTATGGGAATTTTTGACATAAGACTCCCCTAAAGACAGTTGTCTTATTTCAAAGCCATTTTACATTACGCCACCATAACGTCACATATTATTGATTAATAATATTGGACGGGATCAAATCTTATCGTTCTGAATCATTAAATCTCACAAGGTTTTTTAATCACCTTAAATAAAGATAGGGAAACAATGAACATTGCGGGATATTTGATACTAACATTATAAATAAATGCAAAAGTCTCTTTTTCTGTCTGTTACGTTTCCACGGCAATCCGCTGAACCGATATTGGTGAATATAGGACAACTAATGCTTATACACCGGGTAAGCGTATAGACTATAAAAATCCTGTCAATGCAACAGGAAACATTAAGGTTGTTTATTCACGATGTGCCAATATCAAATGAAATATGTAACTTAAAGAAGTAGGTTCCATATCATATTGATGATTTTCGTGTAAAGAGTTATTTTAGAAAGTTTTTATATATTTTGGTTTTTTGTTTATTTGGTTTATTGGAAATATATAAATATTGTATATAATTTAGATTTATAATAGTTATTTTACTACCTCAGCATATTTGTTGACTGTATTAAATTCATTTTAGACTATTGTAGGTCGGTAAGCAAAATATTTTCGTGTAAACATAGAGAAAGATAACATAAACACTTGTTTTAGTAGAAAACTAATGGGTTAATTATCTGTACTAAGAACACTTAAAGAGATGAAGTAAATTAGGTTAGTTTCGCGCCATTACTGTAAGCTCTGCAACACTTTCGCTTGTTAAGTTAGTTTAACTTCTATCTGGAGTAGAGAACTAATTGGATAACTGTTCCCACTCAAAACATTTTAAGCTATGGAATTAAATTACGTAGTGTTATCTCAGTGAAGCTCTTTAGAAATTCCAGCTTATATATTAGGCAGAGACCTAAATTTATTTTATTGTACCACTCGGGACGCTTAGGGCGCTCGAGTAAATTAGTTCAGTTACGCTTTATTCACTCCTTTGTCAAGCTTGTATGGAAAGGCCAGTTTGATCATTAAATAGATCTGTTACAATTTAAGGTAATATAATTGAATTTAGCTTATCCTTGGGTCATCATAATGGGAACTTTAGATATAAAAGTACAAAAAGGGGTTTGAGTCGCCAGGTCAGGATATCATATGTATTGCAGTTACTATTCTCGTCCTATACGCTTATTCGACGGTTACATTTAGGTCGAAATAGTGAAAAAGGCACAAAAAACAAAATTTCAAATGCACCACAATCTGCATATCAAACACCACATTACAATGGAGTATCTAAAAGAGTTATATAATAATAGTAATAATATAACTATCCATCCAATGTTTATTTCAAATTGTTCGTTGTTTAAAGCGACGAAGTTTCGAATGTGAAATTTTTGTTCTAATTCTTTATTGTCTTTCTTTAGCTCCTGCGATGTTTTGCTTTAACTTACTTATTATTCATATCTTAGTAACAGTTTATAATTATTTTCTTATCAATATTTGTCTACGTTACGTGTCTCTAAAAAAAGTAAGTAAGTAGCGGCCTATTACTTTCCCACTGCTGGGAATAGGCTTCTTTTCTCCGTTGTTGGAGAGAATGATTGGAGCTAAGATCTACAACGCTGCTCCAATGCGGATTGGTAGGTTACACATATCTCCAGAATTCTCTAGAGGTATGCAGGTTTCCTCACGATGTTTTTCTTCATCGAAAAGCATGTGATAAATTGTAATTATCAATTAGACACATAAGTTTTAACAGAAAAAAATATTGGTGTCTGCTCGGGTTTGAACCCGTGACCTTCTCGAAAGAATCGCACGGTGTGACAGCTGGTCTATCTCAGCTTCTCTACGTTTACATGCATAATTTTTTCACAAAAATTCATCTGTCTATTTTTTTTATGCAATTACGAATATACGATCGCTTAAGCGACATGTAACCTAACGTCTCACTCTATACGTTAACTAATTAAGACTCCACGTTCGACGCTGTTTTAGGAACCCCGCCTAGTATATCGGGCGGAGATCAGAGTCGGTTGCGTGTGAACGACAATATAGGAGTGCATGGCATGACTAATCTGACGTGTTAGCATTCATGACAGAGCTCTGGTGGTCGATAATATGAATCAAGGATCACCGGCGTCTGCTACATGTGTAAATTTGAAACATGAACAGGATAATTAAGAGGTTCGGTCTATGAAATATGGATGTCCTTCTGCGGGTCTTGATTATCACGAAATTTTCAAAGGAAAATCGTTATTACTATACTTCTTATCAGTTGTCTAAGTCTAGATTTTATAATATTGCTGGTATTCTGAAAAAAATATGACTAATTATTTGCATATTTCTTTATAAATATATAGACCTAAAAATTCCTAGTGTGTGTTACATGGAAATGTTCATTGGAGTGCCTGGATCTAAGCTATAGTACTTCTTCTTATCACATTATCAACCTGTTAATGCCCACTATTGGACAAAGGTCACTACGATAACGATTAAGGAATTTGTGGAAGAGGAATGTTATAAATAGTTGTCATAAGATTTGGCTAGGTATTTTACGACCGGCCGCCTGCCTGACGTCAACTCACCTTAGTCGACTTTTAAGACACCTCGGTAACAAAGAGGATGGTCTATTCTAGTTAGCCGGATACCACGCTACGAGTCAACTTACCACAGTCGCCTTTTACAAAACGTCGGTAAGAAAGAGGGTGGTATATTCTACTCAGCCGGATACCACACGGCGATTGGACTAACCTTAGTCGCCTTTTACGACCATTCGGTAATAAATGAGGGTGGTCTATTTTACTCAGTCAGATATCACACGGCTTACTAGCGCTATGCTTTGTAATGTTATTTAAACAATTTAATTACATTAAAATAATTGTATAATTCCAAGTGAAAGCCATAGAAAAATCTGAAAAATTAAAAATACCGCTGCTACCGCGAAGGGCGGCTCGTCATTACCTCAAAGGTAAATAATTTTATGCGATGACGTGCAATTAGCGCAATTAAAAATAGTAGCATCGTTTAAAAGAGCAAAGAATTACCTCTTTTTAAGCCTAGCTAATTGCCGGCTTACCGGATAAAACGCGATCCCGTTTAACTCTGTTGAGTTTTTAAGTGCATCCTTCATATGATGTGGATGGTTCCCGGAACCGGGATTTTTTAAAATGAACACCCAAATAAACAAAAATATATTATAAGATGTACATTGAATCAAAAAATCTTGTGAAATTGATATACGTGTATTACACCTAGTGGAGGTGCATAGGATTAATAGTTAGGGATGCTATTTTGAAGAAACCTAAAAAATACCCCTTGGCCTCTATGACGGATTGCACGTTAGCTCCAATCAGATGTACATCGCTCATCAAAAGTCGGGTACATGTTCATTAGGTAAGTCCCAGACAATTTTGATAATATAAGCAAATTTTACTCCTTACTACCAATTTTTGCAACATTTTTAATAGGTGGACCGGAAAGTAATGTCGTATTTGTGAATCTCGATATTTGGTCGTCATTTCTCAGCTTACTGTGTATTGCAAAGAGGTGCCTAAGTTATTTTAAGGTTATTGTGACTTGTTTACTTCTGAATATTTCAATATTAAACTTTTTTATTTATAATTTGAGGAAAAATGGTCAGCCAAATACCAGAAGAACATATCCGGCATTGTATGCTTTTTGAGTTTCGCAAGGGTATTAACGCAACAGTTGCTACCAAAAACCTTTGCGATATTTATTCAAGTGCATTAGACGTTTGCAAATGTCAAAGATGGTATTCCAAGTTCAGATCTGGTAATTTCGATGTTTCTGACTCCTATCAATCAGGAACACCAACATCATTATTTAACAACATGCTAAGGGCAGGAGTGGAAGCAAATCCCTGTCTAACAATCGAGGAACTATCAAACACACTTAACCAACCTTAGTCAACTACTCAGGAACATTTACAGCAGATTGGGAAAATAACCAGTGCATGTGTTTGGTTCCCTCATAATCTGTCAAAAGAAAGAAAGTCAATCGATTCATTACATGCAACCCATTGCTTTAACGGCACCAAAGAGAACCGTTTTTAGATCGTTTGATCACTGGAGACGAAAAATGGGTCCTATATGATAATCCAAAACGGAAAAGGCAGTGGTTTTTTTAAATGAATCACCAAGAAGTTCTTCGAAGCCGGGTTTACTTCCCAAAAAAGCGCCCCTATGTGTTTGGTGGAATTTTCGCGGAATTGTCCACTCTGGAGTGCTAAAACCAGGAAAAACTTTTAATACAGACCTTTATTATGAACAATAAGATCACGTGAACCAATCTTTAGTGGCAAAGTATCGAGCGATTGTCAACAGAATGGGAGTCATCCTGCAATAGGACAATGCAAGACCAAACTGTGTACGGCGACCACCCCAAAAAAAATAATGAATTAGGGTGGGAGGTACTGCCTCACCCAGAAAACTCGCCCCATATCGCACCTATGGATTTCCATTTATTTCGATCCCTGCATCATTTTCTTAGTTGAAAAAAAAATTAAAATTTGGATGATGTCCAAAATGCCACCTCAAGATATTTTTCTCAAAACTCAATTAATTTTTATCAATCTGGGATTACAAAATTTGCACACTAGATAGCAAAAAGTTGCTGATAACGAGGGTGATAATATTATTGATTAGAAATAAAGACCTATCAAAATATATTATTTTGAATTTAATGTAAGCAAACGACATTACTTTCCGGTCCCCCTAATATAATAGCTGTCATCGCCCTAGAAAAAGCCTATCGTCCCATAGCGTCATTGTGCTATGTTCATTGTGTTATTGCTATAATTCTTTAAACTTAATAAGAATATGGAAACGTAAGGGAAATCTTTTTTTGGGTACCACAGCCCGACGGGGACGAGACGACGGTTTTGTCGGACTCGCACCGACTCAAACAACCTGGTGATAACCTATCACTTCATAACATGTTTAATAAGACAAAACTAATGACAATATTATTTTCTCATTAGTTTTGTATTATGGACTTTCGCAAAGTAACGCCTAATTCTATAAATAATTTTAATAAGCTTTTTAATAGGGACTTTTAATTAAAATTGCGTTCAATTTGAGAATTATTTTCTCAAATATTAAATATTTGTATTATTTAATCAGGATCAGGAGGCTTTTGTGGATTTAAATATTTGCTACACATTTTAATAATATTATACTGCGTCCATCATATTATCAGTCTTTTGACAGCTCACGCTCATTAAGTTTTGTATTGCTTACGTACAAATATCATACAAATAATATTTGTACTTTATGGATGGGTACCGCCCACTTAGTGATGTCACACATAATGGGTTACTACGATTATGCCACAGATTAAAATAATCGGTAGAAATCGATGTTACGAGTATTAAAAGACATTTAATAACATTATATAAAGTTTTACTTTCTTCTTAGTTAATACATGAATACAAATAAAACAATCAGGATATTTTAATTTATTTTATTAGCACGAGTCGTCGGAATGATAATCAACACTAGACTCCTCCGATGAGGAGTCTTCAGTAGCAGTTATTATTAGCTCTTGTGTAGATAATATATTATCAAACGCAATATCACGTTCTCAATCAGAGAATATTACTCTTTTAGTTCTTTCCACCACACTTGCCCAGTTCTCGGCCGTTACGTGGGTGCAAGCATTTTTTAGCAATTGCAACATTTTATTCGCTGTGAATGGGGGGCTTGTATTGCATCTCGCAGCATGCCCTTTTACTTGTGCCCATATAAGTTCTATTGCGTTGTACTGGCAGTGGTATGGAGGAATCCGAAGAACAGTATGGCCATATTCTGCTGCCATTTCATTGATTACATAGCGTTTTGCTCTCTTTTTGGTTTTTAATATTTTTATTAATTCAACTTTTAACATTGAGTCGTCCACATTTTCTCCATTGTCCCGAAGCCAATTAATTATTTCATGCTTTTTATTAGCCTGTGTTGGCATTTTGTCAATTTGACGGGAGTGGTAGGGCGCATTATCAATAAAAATTATTGATGGTTCTTCCAATGAAATGAGCATTTTTTTGAACCACTCTTCATACACATTTGCATTCATCTCTTCGTGGTAGTCATTTGATTTCTTCGATTTAAATGCCAACAGTGCGTCTTGTACAAATCCTTTTGCTGTACCTGCATGGCAAATGATTAGGCGCTCACCTTTTCCCATTGGTACTGAGGAAGTGGAATCAGCAGTATCATCAGTCCAGAAACGAGATAGTGTGTGGTTAGCGTTGAGCCATGTTTCATCCGTGAAAACAATATTTGCCCAATCTTGTATTTTCTTTGCCTCTCTTAAAAAATCACAACGTGCTATAGCTATATCTGTGCGTTCCATTAATAATTTTCTTTTATTTAACTTTTTATATGAAAAGCCAATTGTGTTCAAAACTTTGACCAAAGAAGATTTTTCACCATGAAATAGACCACTTCTTTTCAAAGAAACAATAAGTTTTCTCAAAGTTGGAATTTCTTTTCTCAAGTAGTAATCTAGTTTACGTAGGTTATCATTAATCGAATTACTTAGGTACGTAATTCGATTAATGATAGTAGGTACTATAATCGGAATGGTATCGCATACGAGAATCTTTAGGACATCACTATCGTCAATCTGTCAAAAGATGGTTAATATAATGGACAGTGTATAGTCCTGTCACGTTCGCTCTCGGATGGTCTTATGTTTATATATAAGTAGTCTTCAAATGCAACCGGAAACTCCATAATACTGTAGGAACGTTTAGATAGATTTTAATCAAGCGGCCGGAGATGATAATAAAAAAGGAAAAACTTCCTGGATGGAAGGTAACCGAGGAAGTATTAACTCGGTGAATCTAGAATATATTATACATATGATTTTATTTTAAGTCTGGTGTTGCGACTCAGTAGGTATGCCTAAGAAATCATCTAAAAACGTGGGGTCATTCCCTTATTTAAAAGCATTCAGCAATATTAGACTCGTTTAACCACACTACATACAATATAATACGTAAGCATATTAGACGTATAGTACCTGGTTGAACGATCGGTAATTTTTTACGAAATAAAAAAGACATTAAAAAGAAAAAATAATAGGGTAGGTGGGGCTCGATCCTAGGTATTTTAATTTCTCGCGACCACCCGTTCCCCGAATAAACTACGCTGACTTGACATTTAACGGCAAAAATAGGGTTTCATATATTCAATAAATTAAAAGTATTCGAGCTTCGTACAAGACTGCCGTCGCTGAATAATGTAAATCAATTTTCAAAAGATCTAACTAAGGGTTATCGTTTTCAGATTCTTTTGTTCATTTTTTTTTCTATTTGAGTTTCTTAATGTTTTTTGGTAGCAATATTATAACTTTTTCACTATCTTCTAACTGATCTTTGACGATTCAAAAGCATTCATCATTTTCTTACCCTAAAACCACTCACTTTTTCAATACTTCTGACTGATCTTTGGACGATTCAAAAGCAATTCATCCTTCTCTTACCCTCACTCACTCACTTAGGTTATTTAATGATATTGTAAAAGTATCATCATCTACCTGCCCTTATCTAAGTGGTGTCGGCACAACATGCAATAAACATGCTGTCACATTGTAACATTCTCATCCCTACATTCGAGTTTTAAAAAATAAATAATTATTAAAATTTCAATATTTTAGAAAAATTTATAAGTATAAAAATAAATGTTTGTTTGTCACGCAGTAATGTTTTTTCGCATCTATAATTGATGCTCTATTCATAAAACATCAAATTCAGAAAAGTATAATTTTCGTCATATTGACCGAATGTCACGTTATCCGCCGTACTACAGTATGGAGAGAGCGGGCGGAGCGCAGAGCGCAGAAGTGATCTGTTAGGTCGCTTATGAAATGTTGTTATAATGATATTGTAGATGTGTACTGGGGCGATACAAGATATTAATTGAGTTTTAACTCGACTATTTTTAATAATAATTAATAATAAATACACATCTAGGCCCGCTCTCGTATAATGGTTGCAAGATGCAAGATCGTGCCGATTTTTGGAAAGGCTGTGATTGTGACTTGACCATTAAGAGTGTAGCGATGGTTACATCGCTTAGCTCACCTCGAACGATTAAAGTGTCAGAATGATACTTGGTAAAGGCAACTTTGCTGAGTAGTGGTTGGCACTCTACCGAACATGCTCTGGCGGGTACTGGTGGGAGACTTGAGGTTTAGGCCGGCAGTGATTTCGGTCATTGCTGTGTCCTGGCCCAAAAGGCTACACTAGGCTGCATCTTATTAGGGCTGGACATAGGCCCGTAGTTAACTTCGGTTGCTGCGGCGTGCCTTTATTCGGCTTTGGTTTGACGCAACCAGAGTTACTTTGGGCGTGTGCCTTTGTGATACGGGTTTAGTTAGGCCGGTGGTGATTTCGGTCATTGCCGTGTGCCTTGCTCGACCTTTGGACGCATAGGCCGCTTGAAGTAGTGCCGGTACAGTGGTGGCTGAAATGTTATTGTTTGACGAACGGACATCTATACGTTGTTCGTAGTCTCTCAATAGTGACGGTACCACAGCTGAATGTTGCTGGGCGTTGCGGAAGTTAACTTTATGTTGCTGAAGTGATACGCCGCAGCAGTGATGGATCGCTATGGACTCTGTTCATAGTAACGGATGGGAGAGGTGTTCCGTCCTTTTCAGGACGTCCCCTTAGCTTAGTTAATGATACCACGAATGACCATTATAGCATGGCATTATTGCATAAGAGCCGCTGGTCGGGTCTTTGTTAATAAGACTGCGGACTGGCTTTAGACAGTGTGGCCTGCATTTCCCTTATCTTCACATATACATATACATCTTACGTGGCTTGCCGCGTTAAACATAAATTACCTTTTGTTGTATGAGGTGGCGTGTTGAGCTTGGCGCATACCGTAAGCGAGTGCACTATGTGTGACTCCATTATATGGTATTGGGTGAATAGGGGGTGATTGGCATTCATGTAATGCTCTGCATACACATCTTCCACTTCGGTGGACACACACTATCCACTTCGGTGGACACACACCTATATGGTGTATATATTATAACTAATCAAGTTGCTTTGCAACATGTTTGCCATCTCGATGGATTTCCACTTTGTGGACTTTATACGTATTTTACGTATTATACTGTATGTGGTTTTTACCATAGAACGCACCGTTACGACGTGTGCAGGCGACATGCGCCTTACTGAATATAAGAATTGGTAATTTATTATCAAAGTTTACCAGGCCTTGTGCCTTTGGCTAATGCCATATTTTATAGCTCCGGCTATTTATTATATGGGCTTCGGTCCTCTATTATACACCAAGGCACTCATGCCTAATATGTCAACTGTGGTTTTGTTGACTCCCGACAATAATGGGTTTATCCCACGATCATACGCCGCAGGCGCACTATAAACAGGTACCCCTTGGGGGGGGGCTCATATCCTATGGACGGAGCTCACCGTTGGTAGCGGG
The DNA here is from genome assembly GCA_029227775.1 of Morpho helenor. Classification (NCBI taxonomy): domain Eukaryota; kingdom Metazoa; phylum Arthropoda; class Insecta; order Lepidoptera; family Nymphalidae; genus Morpho; species Morpho helenor. The sequence continues at coordinate 13,988,199 of JARGCU010000020.1, read as the reverse complement.
TGCGGAGCTACTGACTATCACTCTCTTTTTATATTTTTCCAAATCGGAAGAATATAATAGATGGGAGAGAGATACCACATTGATTAAACTTCTCTGCGGAGTTGTTTAAGGGTTAGGTATTTAGATCGAGTGAGTGATCTTTCTGTTGGCTATAACATATCCTATGAAGTAACATAAGACATTCGCGAGACATTCAACTATCTGAATGTCTCGCATTTTTTTATCAAATTTTATAGTAACCCGTTCATGTATTAACCATATAAGAAACTGTTCGTGTAACGAATATATATCTGTTGGACATATAAAGTCTGTTCATGTAGAGTACAAGTAAAATCTGTTCTTGTATTAGATAAATATAAAACCTGTTCGAGTATCGTACACTGATGACAAACAACTGTTTTATATTATAACAAATGATATTTGATAATAAACCTCTCTGTTGAGGAAAGTGATATAAACTACGAATGTAGGGCTGACGGCTCTATTTATATTAAAGAATACGATATATTGAAATATTATTATAAAACTATAATGTGATTATTATCACATTATTTTATTCTATTTAAGGGTTTATTTGACTCCTTTAGATTGATGGACACATAGCCTCTGACGGTCTAAAAGAATTTGAGTTATTACAAATCACAACGTAGTACGGGTCCTAGCCACTTAGACGAATCACGAGCCAATATATATTAAGAGTGCTAGCGCCTTCGTCGCGTTTTTATGCATTACGCCGTCGGAGTGCGAGCGCACTAGCGGTGGTTAAATATTATAAAATAATATTTATACTAGACGAAGGAGAAGTTAGTTACAACATGCTTTGGTTTTTACGACCGGTCTGCCTGACGTCAACTTACCTTAGCCGTATTTTACGACACCTCGGTAAGAAATGAAGATGGTGTATTCTACTCAACCGAATACCATACCGCGGATCAACTTACCTTAGTCGCCTTTTACGACACCTCAGTAGGAAATTAGGGTGGTCTACTCTATTCAGTCGGATATCACACGGCGTGATATTGTAAAAGTATAACAGAAAGAAATGCAAGATTTTAATATGCACTCATAAGCATCTTGCACACAATCATCGCTCTCGACGTTAATTAAAGGAAAATTTCTCATTAGTCCACAGTAAGTGGTAAGGTGATTCTAAAGTGTGGTTATGCGGTTGTAAAAAATGTTCCGTTGAACACATTCATGCATAAAAGAATTTTAAAACATGAACGTCAAGTAGGACGGACGTTGTTGGCCTCATGTAGCAGTTTCTGTCGCCGGTGACCTGCCGAGGCTTGACATGTCACTACGGCCTAGATATAGTGAGCTGAACTTTTAACGCGACCAAAGATGTGTTTACATTTTTAAAACAGCATTCACCTCACTGTACGCTTGAAATATTCTATAGTCACTTCAGTTGTAATAGATGTTTCTATGTTAGTGCGCTTTGCTATCGATTTTCCAGTGTATTCCAGAATCTTTTTAGTCGGTTATTAGAAGTAAGAGAAACCTAGTTAGTATGTCTAAAATAATTACTATTTTAAGTGGTTCTGCAGTGCTTTTTTTTCTCTAGACGAGGGGTAATCCATTATGGACTTCCTGCGGACTGTCTCACAGGGGAGTGTCCGACTCCCATGGACTAAAACTCCTCCCCGTTTCCTCTTCCTTCTACGGCAGGACCACCTTTCGGCATTGCTTCATCTGTTCTGCGGTTCTGCAGAGCTGGACTATATTTTCATGAATCAATCTCAAATGAGGTATTCGTTTCTTAAGTCAAATAAATATACCATACCATATAGCCGGATAATAAACGACGCCCGCCGTGTGACATCCGACTGAATAGAGTAGACCACCCTAATTTCTTACTGAGGTGTCGTAAAAGGCAACTAAGGTAAGTTGATCCCCGGTGTGGTATTCGGTTAAGTAGAATTGACCATCTTCATTTCTTACCGAGGTGTCGTAAAATAGGACTAAGGTAAGTTGACGTCAGGCAGGCGACTAGTCGTAAAATACCTAGCCAAATCATGTGACAAGATGTTTATAATATGTTGTGCAGACCACTAAGAGTGGGATAAAGGCAGGATGACGAGGATTTGGAAGATAAGAATGTGTAGATATAGCTCTCTTTGAACCTGTATAAGACAGTAATGACTTAATGTAAATAGTATTAAGAATTATATTTTTAAAAGAGCAACCGCCGAGTTTCTTGCTGGCTCTTCTCGGTAGGATCAGCTTTCCGAACCAGCATTAGAGTTGACGATTCAAAAGCACTTGTTTACGAGTTTATTTGAATAAAGAATATTTTGAATTTGATGATGACAAGCGCTATATATAGCACCATGTTCAGAAAACGTACTTTATCCGATCAATGCTGCGAGTATTCCGGCTAATAAAAAGATTAAAAAGGCAACCTGTTCAGACATCCGATATTATTTTTGCTCTGATTCAGGCAAGGTCACGCGATTGTGCAAATATGCGAACCACGCTCTGATTGCGACCAAGTGTACATTTCATACGCCTGACGCTTACGTCGGCGCGCTCGTCTTAACAGCGCAATGATCATAATTAGAGACATCTTAAGAACGAGTTTTTTTTTACTTTGCTTTTTTTGAAGTGTCAATATGCTATCAGCCCTACTTGCTTTAACAATGTATAGAAAAGTATGGCAGAAAGTATTTGAAGCTAATAATTCGCTGGTTGCAGCGAATACAACGCAGAGACATTGGAAAACTTCTTCCCAAACGCCCTTATAAGATAAGTGGTTAGGTTGAAATGTTTACAGATTTCGGTAGAAATTCTGGGTAAAAATCTGGGTAAAAATAAGAAAAGTAAGTAGCGGCCTATTACTATCCCACTGCTGAGAATAGGCCTCTAGAGATATACAGGTTTCCTCACGATGTTTTCCTTCACCGAAAAGCGTGTGATAAATTGTAATTATCAATTTGACACAAGTTTTAACAGAAAAATTCATTGGTGTTTGCCCGGGTTTTAACGCTTGACCTTCTCGAAAGAGTCCGCTGGTTACCGCTGGGCTTCCAATATGGGTCTTCAACACAAAATGCAACGCCCACGGAAGCACACATTTCTACAATGTCACAAGCGCAGATATCAAAAACTGAACTACACGGAAGTATTGTTATTTTTCGGTTCCTTCTTTTCAGGTTAAATGAACTTAATCATTCTTTTTCTATCTTTATTCTTCTTCTTCTTCTTAATATTTTACATTTTACTGAACTTACACTAATAAAAAGCCATTGCGAGCATGCAAAGCGTTGCCATATCTAACAACACGTAATGCGTATAAAGTGAAATGACGATTCATCCTAATTGATAAATTGCTTTGTGACTTTGACTAGAGCATTACCAATTTCGGTAGCTCAGTCTAATAATCATGAAAAAATACTGAACCTTCTACCCTAGTAAAGCACTTCTATAAGAAGAACATAAGCAACTTGATAGCCTGTGTTTGCAGTAAATGAGAAGCATCTATAGAAAAAAAAAACAAAAAAGTATACATACTCACCTAAACAATTTAAAAAAAGCCTGAGTAAACTATTATATTTCCTTTAAAGCATTAAAGATGGTTGCATGTTCAAAGTATTTAAAGAAACTCAAATATATATGTCAATGACAAATATGTTAATTATAAGGACAAACATCTTAACAGATGGGTACCAAAAGAAAAAAGGGATTTTTATCCAGCTTAATATTAATGAGATGAGAATCTTACGCCCTTGATACGCAGTATACGGCAACTGGTCGAGAGCTTATAAAGAAACGAGGTTACGTTTACATTCGGTTCATGACTTTGACTATAAAAGGAGTGTCTTTTTGCGAGGTGAGGTATAAATCACTCGGCGTCACATCCCATATTATCATTTACAATACAACACAGCGCTTCAGATTAGCGAAAAGATAGATGACAGGAAATTATTAAGTCCGATGTCGATTACTTTTACTTCTAGAATTATCTCAGTACTCAAACAGGATATGCGTTTTATTTTAACTTATACTACTACAAAATGATCCCTGCAAGATAAACCAGTTGCACAAAGACATAAAAATGAGACATGGCTAAAATCATTTAAAACGGATTTTATAAGATGGAATGGATTAATATAATTGTTGTCATTTTTAATATACCGAAGTTTCAAATACTATTTAAATCTAAATAAAATTTTGCGCACATTACACGGTAAATATCGAATTTTTAAATTTTGTGTTAGGTTATAAGCAAGTATTTTCACTGCTAGCAACAAAATAGGAAAATCAAAAATGTTTCGCGTATTACGCTTTATCAAATGAATTTATATCCAAATTTGTTGGATGCAAATTTTATTACAATAAAAGCTGTGCTAGTTGTATAAATTGTAATCATTTCCTGAGCTAGTAATATAGAGACCTATAGGACCAATTTTCATGTTTCCCTGTAAAGGGCTTCTTCATTCTCGAAATACCTATTTCTTCCCGAGGTGTTCTTATTAATTTTATCTTAATGTATTTTCTTTGCCGCTAACATTACGTCTAGTATATAGTAGAAATATCAAACGCATCAAAATTTTTCCTAGAATATTAACATTTCAACCAAAACCATGTTTTTTATAAATACCAATGAAATAAAAACATGTGCTGAAAAAAAAATGTGCAATTGTTGTGTTTTATACTTAATTTACAGTTTTATAGTTAAATTCCAGTAAATTTCTATAAATATAAAACGCGTTTCCTTATTAATATATTCAATTAGATTGAGTCATTGTTTTGTTTCTAGTTTTTAAAAAAAAGTATTGACATGTTCTTTATAACTATAATAAAATATCACCGGTCAAATACCTTGATATATTGTCTGATATTGGTACGCTGGTATTTAACTAAAGCGGAAATATTCAGAGGGTCATAGCCAATCAATGCACTGCCGTAAAATAACCTGCCTGAGAACATAAAAAAATAAAATGTTGAAATGTCAATGTTTATGACTATAAGCTGTTAGTCCTAACGGCTTTTACAGCATCATTAGGTGGGACGGACGATCGCTGAAGCATCGCCAAAAAAATGCAAAATGCGAAGAATAGGGCGTAGAAGTTCTACTAGCGTCGAGGAACATCGTCTTAAGCATGCCTCCTGCGAGGCCGGACCACGGCTTAGGGCGAAGTTAACGTAGGTATTATTAGTAGGTATATATTAGTAGGTATCATATGGCAAGGTATGACTGTATGAACTATAGACACTACAGACGAATCAGTATTTGTAGTATCGGAAACTTCGGTAAATATATTAGGAAATAATATTTCCACAGAAGTTCATTGAACATAGAATAACCAAACGTATGCTGTTTTAAATATATTTCTGGTATCCGTATAACTTGTCAGAAACCCTCATTATTCATTCAGACTATTCTAAGAACCTTTAATGACACAAATAAAACTTCATCTGCTTGTAACATAATCATTGTTTATGGATATAGTTTCGTAGAAGTGGTGACTTAATCATATAATTTTTGCCAAAATTAATTGTTCAAATTTGAAATGTCAAATTCAAATAAAACTAACATTGGAATTTACTTTCATTTAGTAAAGAAAGTCTTAGTGGATGAATTTTAGATACCCTGTATATAACAATTATTCATACTACTAAAAAATTAAGACTGTAGTTCGCAGCATTCCAAAAGAAAACAAAAGGTCACTAAATGTAGGGTTAGTTAGTTACGTTGATTCGGACGACCATTAGAGTAGGTCCCCGAGGCATACACACATCTGGTGCTCTTGATGCATCGATTAGCGGGGGGAGGGGCCACTGTTCAGATAGGCCCAGACCGGGAAGTAACATTCTTAGAGCAGATCAGAACCAGCCCCACCAGCAAAACAGAGTTGCTGCTGATGGGGATGGGGGCAATGTGCACGTTACCCTGTTCTCGCCACCATTAGAGTGATCGAGCACTGTACAAAACTCCCCAAACCCTGGTCCTCTGAATTAAACACTTCACTTTTCACTGAGTACTTTATTCGGGATCTATATAACTATATATAACTGTATGCGGTTGAATGCGGTTGAATGCGGTTGAATGCGGTTGAATAGGGTTGAATGGGATTGAATGGCGCTAGTGGAAAATACGTTCGACTATATACTTTAACAAGAAACACTCTATAGCGCGTCACAAAGTACCACTAGCGCCATCTATCGACATCAGCGAACATTACAAATAATTTATATTCGTTTAAACAAGCACTGTCAGGTTTTTACTCAATGAGAGTCCGACATACCAGCCGCTGGTTCGTGTCAGTTAGCGACGAACCATAATAAATTTTCCTGAGATAAAATTGACATATACTTTCCTGCGCAACACAATCTACACATTGGTTATGGCAGAAATGAAAACTGTATTCTCTGACGACAGCGCGTAGCATGCCGGAGGGGCCTGCCTCCAACTGGTTTAACATTTACATATTTCTACAAATTATTGATTACACTGTTATGTTCCCACAATAAGAGTTTTCGCAGGATATCCCACGAAGGTTAATGCTAAGAATTATCACTTGATAAGCAGGTTGTAGATCGCAATGTTGACCTCCATCGATACCTGTTATGTATTAGAACTATTATGAACAGTTATCGCTATTGACTGGTTAATCTAATCTTAATTAAAATCCGCGTCTAGAGATTGATAATACAGGAGACATATTGGGACATATTTTCTTCTTACACCCTAATAGTTCTCTAATTACTAGGTACGTTATAGCTAATAGAATATTACTAGCATCAGACATTGTATTGTTTGGACGCTTTATTTGATAAATATGTTTTTTTTCATTAATGACTTTTGCATTTGTTTTCTAATTTGTTTGTTATGCTCTACAAAATAAAAACATCGAGAGGAAACCTGCATATCTATAACAACTCTTGGGAATGTGTAAGCTTCGCATTGGAGCAATAGGATGGGTCTGAGCTCGAACCCTTCTCTCTAAAAAGGCACACAGATGGCCTATATCCAGAAATGAGACAGTAATAGGCCTTAACTTGCTAAGTAACTTGTTTGTGCTGATGAAAACGCCGTCGTATAACAAATTCAGAGTAGGTACTCGCAATGTTGCAAAGACCTCGGAACTAATATTTCCGCTGCTGCTATCTAAGATCGACCAGACAGTTGCCGTCACATAGTTGGTCTAACTTTGGAACACGACCGGTGGACGTGCACGAAGTTCATTACACGTACTTGTTAATAAAGCCGGTGTATGTGTTGAACCGAGATCTGAGAAATAGAGCTTATCGTGACAACGCCCACGTCTGATAACATCGACAGTGGCAAGAGAATTGGACCTTTGTGATCACGTAATTTTAGCTTTGTGAACTTTGTGTATCATCTACGCCCACAGACTAAATAAATTCCTCGTTGCCTCAAACCTAAAAAATATATAAATATTAAAAATATTATAAAACTCAGTCCCCAAAAGCTGTCTGACTGTATATGATAGATTTTCTTAAAATCTGCTGAACAGATTTTTGTACTGTTTCACATAGTTTTTTCTAGTACAGTTTTTAAAAGATAGTGGAATTGCTGAGGAACGTTTAGGTTAATAAAGCATTCTCCAGAATGGCTAAATTAATTTTGATTAGGCTTTTACTGGAAGATAGAGGATGTTGTCATGTAGGTGTGGATTACTTTTTATCTTAGGGAAAACATTGTGCCACACTGATTTCCAGTCAAGCGAAGCCACGGGCGTAGTTAGTGACAAATAAAAACTTGACACTCGCTATAGAATTAAAAATCTTCAAAAGATCTAAAAGCCAAATCAAATCCTACGTGTCGAAATAAAAATTAGCTTCTTAAATATCCTTTTCTAGCTTTGATATTTGGCGATAAAACTAATAACTTTAAAATATATAGATTTTATTGAGTTAGTCTTATCAAATCTAAGTATTATTTAAGTAATTTACATATGGTTGATACTTTATATCAAATATTTATTTTATAGAAATTATTGGAATCTACTGCAAATGTTGATTTAAGAGTATTCTTAATACAAATCAACTTGCAAAAAAGTGCTTTTTCATTAACTCTACTATTAGTTCGAAAAATTGCTTCACTAAAAATAGTCATGTCGAGTCTCGGCAATTTTTCTTTTCAAGACTTAATTCTCATACCTAGTTATCTTTCGTCATTGTTGTGCGAGGTCGGAGAGTAATAAAATGCACGCATTTTTATAATACGATAATGTCATTCTCATTAGTGTAATAGGACTTATGTATTATATACAAAGAGTCAACTTATTTGGAATCTTCTTTACATATCTAAATATATACAACGACCATATTTTGTAATAGAAAGCAATCATTTTCCGTTTTAGCTGTGACTACATTTGGGCAACAATTAAACTAAATGTCAAACAATTTTTTTCCATTATGTAGCATCCGCTTCCTTCCCATCAACCTCAATTTGAGTATAGGGCAGATCAGAATAAACGTTTGAATGTAATGGGATAATTTGTTCTCATTATTTTACAATCAGGAGTCGAGGGCGGAGTTTTGGTGGCTATCTATCATACTTTATCAGTCAGAGAAACTAAAATACTTTAATACTAAGCGTCTTAGTACCTTAGTATAATTAAGTCAGCCAAAGCAAGTGAATATATCATTTTAAATATACTTTCACTGTTAATGTTCGTTCATATAAAGACCGCTTTGAACCCGACACCGTAAGCGTCGCGTGCACAAACTTCATCCGTGCATGCGATGACGAAGACCAGAGCGACAGGGAAAATTTGGAAGAGGCGCAGCCACCGCCGCCACCGTGTCCCCCCCGCACCCCCGCCACCCACGAGTCGCGCCCAGCGAGCTGCAGGACGCAGTTCCCGCCGCGATTACGTCGTGTAAAGAGCTCATGAATAAGTGCCCCGGATGGGTTCGAAACTAGTCGGGCTAACCCTATAGAATAAGACGTGAGTATAGCCGGTTCTATACATTAACTATGAATACTACTCACGATAGTTTAAATTTAAAAAATACTTTCACTGTAATTATAACATTGTCGTCCAAATATGGTATGTTAAATATTGTAGGAAATAACACACACACACACACACATACCTTAAATAGCACAAACCTTGTCACGCCTGTATGTCTTGTCTAAGTTAGACAAATATTAACACCAACTACGATATGGTTACGCTACGCTAAACTTCATTGCGACAACAGCTCCTAATTCACAAAGCTGCGAACCAAATTTCAGCTATTAAGCAACTTTAAAAACCAGAAACTGATATATCACTATTCCCACATATCTATTTTGCAAGAAACTCGAATTAGATTTTTTCTTTAGTTTCTAAATTTATAACTGAAATTTTCTGTTACTGTTAAAAATTTCTTAAGATAACATTGGGTTTTGAAAATGATTTTTGTTATAGTTTCTATCAACAAAAAGTTGTCAGACTTTATCTAACCTTTGGCGTACTTGGGGTTCATTGAATCCTGACATAGACGCGCTCATCACTTAATAATTCTCGTAAAGGCCGGCTAGTTACGGCAGTAACTACGAATAACATTGATTTATACGAAACAAATTGGATCAAACAAGAATACAAGTTCACTCTACCTTGGGCAGTACCAATAGACAAGATATCTATTGTATAGAACTTAAAATTTTTAAGACCTGATATTATGCATGTGTACTTACTATTACTTACAGCAGATATAAGGATAATCATATATATCTATATCTATAGGATAGCCTATAGCCAAACGCATAAAAAATGGCCTGAAATTATTATAAATGCCAACTGTGCCCCCTTAACATATCCTAACAGAAGACAATAATTACTTGTATGATAATATACTGAAGAAGTAATCGCAGTATGCAAAACAATCTTCATTTTGGTGAATCTGCAAATAATAAACTACACGACACTTTCACTTTTTAGGGTTGTGACTACATATTAGCATACTGTCAATCGAATGCTAAGTGATGTGGAAGAAATGCGATATGACTGACTAACTTTGCCAGCCATAAAATCTAATCTTAGATGATATTCCAATACAGTCTAATTAATTACATTACGGATCAAAAACAAAGCAAATATATCATTTAAGAGCACTAAAGTTCTTTGTATTTTTGCTGGCAATTTCATTGATGAATCCACGTAGGGTTAATAGCGGTATTACATGGCACCGTTATCTTGTCCCGTCGTTAGACCGAGAATTCAATCTTCCAGATTTAATTAGAATTGGGTGACAACGCAAAGACGGCTCTCCACTTAAACATATTCAGGGCACCATCTAAGCGGGATAACATTAACGAGCTCATAATAGGATTACGTACGTCGCAGTGTCCCAGTTTCCGTGAACCGTTACCGAGCCGTACTCGCCAGTGATGTGACAATATAATGATTGTGTATTTATCGGCTCCGCAATAACGCGTTCTCATATTGGAAGCTGTCAAAAGCTGTATACAGGTCCATCAATCTAATGTATGAAAGTACACGTACCTATATGGTAAACACTGTACTTTTAAAGATTCGTGAGATGAAGTTTCCATTATAAAAGAAGGTGAAAGCTGCATCTGGTCTGGCGTATGACGCGACGACGAGCCCAAGTTGGGAACAATGGTTTACGAGTCATATCACGCACCATAATTGGACGAGGCGGTCCGATCATGACTCGCGTGCCATTTCACTGGACCGTGACTCACGAATTAGAACTCCACCGCTATTGTAATTATACAAGTAATAATAAAATTATTTTGCTATAATCCGCGATGAAGTAAAATAGTAAATATATATAATGCTAAATGTAGAATGGACAATCGGTTATCATACCTGATACATGCAGGAGTCGTAAAAAACACATGCACAAACCTCCACCACCGCCACCGTGATACACAAGCACTATATACGTTCACTATCACAAACTCAACAATCGTTTCGCCCCGCAACCGAAGCATCGTCAGGAGATAGACTCCACGACCAAAATCGCAAAGCGAAGCAATACCCAAATAAGTTTAGTTATATACTAATCGGTTCAACCCCACCCTTTATTTTATTTTGCCTGCAAACAAGTGTAACAAGCTTGAACTAGAAACATTTGTTTGCTCGTTAATGAGAGTGCCATTGTTATGTTTAATAATCTCAAGGTTTTCCAATAGGCTCAGCTTAAGTCCTTTATTTGAACACGTGTGCAATACTTCGAAACTATGGTCATTAGGAACTCTATGACCGCTTTCTATCAAATGTTTGGCGAAATGTGAATTTTGTGGTTTATTATTCCTGAAAGCTGCCATATGTTCTTTAAAACGGGTTTCAAAATTACGACCAGTCTGACCCACATATGTATCATTGCATTCAGGACATTTTATTTTATAAACACCACACTTTTTCGCGCTTTCTAATTTATCTTTATTATTGCAAAGAATCTTCTTTAAAGAGTTACTACTTTTAAAACCTAATTTTATATTTGATTTTGATTTAAATATAGTTGAAATTCGTTCTGACAATGCTCCAAAATAGGTCAGACTGGCTTTGTACTTATTATCTTTGTAATGTGGCACCGCGTACAAATGTTTTGTCAATTGCAATTTCTGTTTATTTTTTAATATATTATGTACTAATTGTTTATCATAGCCATTGGAATGCGCCATCTGGTTGATTATTTGAAGTTCTTTGTTAAAATTCTTCTCACAAAGGGGGACGGATAAGAGTCTATGTATATGACTGTGAAAGGCGGCAAGTTTGTGTTGCCATGGGTGAAAAGAAGAAGCAGGTATGATCGTATCCGTATGTATGTATGTTTATTGTTAGACCGTGTAACACGGTCTAACAATAAACATACATTTGAGATCTTTCGCAAACCAACCTATACGGATACGATCATACCTGCTTCTTCTTTTCACCCATGGCAACACAAACTTGCCGCCTTTCACAGTCATATACATAGACTCTTATCCGTCCCCCTTTGTGAGAAGAATTTTAACAAAGAACTTCAAATAATCAACCAGATGGCGCATTCCAATGGCTATGATAAACAATTAGTACATAATATATTAAAAAATAAACAGAAATTGCAATTGACAAAACATTTGTACGCGGTGCCACATTACAAAGATAATAAGTACAAAGCCAGTCTGACCTATTTTGGAGCATTGTCAGAACGAATTTCAACTATATTTAAATCAAAATCAAATATAAAATTAGGTTTTAAAAGTAGTAACTCTTTAAAGAAGATTCTTTGCAATAATAAAGATAAATTAGAAAGCGCGAAAAAGTGTGGTGTTTATAAAATAAAATGTCCTGAATGCAATGATACATATGTGGGTCAGACTGGTCGTAATTTTGAAACCCGTTTTAAAGAACATATGGCAGCTTTCAGGAATAATAAACCACAAAATTCACATTTCGCCAAACATTTGATAGAAAGCGGTCATAGAGTTCCTAATGACCATAGTTTCGAAGTATTGCACACGTGTTCAAATAAAGGACTTAAGCTGAGCCTATTGGAAAACCTTGAGATTATTAAACATAACAATGGCACTCTCATTAACGAGCAAACAAATGTTTCTAGTTCAAGCTTGTTACACTTGTTTGCAGGCAAAATAAAATAAAGGGTGGGGTTGAACCGATTAGTATATAACTAAACTTATTTGGGTATTGCTTCGCTTTGCGATTTTGGTCGTGGAGTCTATCTCCTGACGATGCTTCGGTTGCGGGGCGAAACGATTGTTGAGTTTGTGATAGTGAACGTATATAGTGCTTGTGTATCACGGTGGCGGTGGTGGAGGTTTGTGCATGTGTTTTTTACGACTCCTGCATGTATCAGGTATGATAACCGATTGTCCATTCTACATTTAGCATTATATATATTTACTATTTTACTTCATCGCGGATTATAGCAAAATAATTTTATTATTACTTTTGTATTATGGATCTCCGCAAAGTAACGCCTAATTCTATAAATTAATTATACAAGTATTTCATAGACGCGCTTAGGCCCTCAGGACGGGAATGTACGATAAAATGTTGTAATTGAATCAGAAAAGGCGAAATTAAGGTCAATTATTAATTGAGAAAAGTGGAACACTTTAAACAATAGAATAAAGAAGCGTGCTCACGATGTTTGAAGTACAAATGAAATATTATACACCTACGCTAAAATCATCAATAAAAGTTATTTGTAATAAGATAATGAACAATTGTGAAAAGGAGATGGCAGCCTTCAAAATAAGGCCATTCAGAAGGCAAGAGACCACAAGGCCGGTCACCAACACGACAGTCTGACCAAGTGAAAGAAGTCGCCTCCTTATCTAAATTCTATCAAACGGTGAGGGCTACTTTAGGTTCAGGTGACGATTCTCAGATTCTCAGTAATGAGGGGCCGATAGAAATTCATGCAAATGAAAGGCAACTAAGGTCAGTCGACCCGCCGTGTGGTATCCGGCTGAGTAGAACATACCGCCCTCATATCTTACCGAGGTGTTGTAAAAGATGATTAAGGTAAGTTGACCCACCGTATGGTATCCGGTTGAGCAGACAGGACCACCCTCTTTCTTACCGTAGGTGTTGTAAAACACGACTTAGGTATATTTACGTCAAGCAGGCAGCTGGTCGTAAAATACGTAGCCAAATCATGTGACAGCATGTTTATGACACCGCCGGAGCCCTGAGCAGGCTCCTCCCGAATTTGGGAGGGCCTAATGCAGGCTGCCGGCGCCTATACGCCGGGGTGGTTCGGTCGATGGCCCTGTACGGCGCTCCCGTATGGGCGGGGCGGCTGACCGCGAGATCCTTGCCCCTGCTGCGCAGGGCGCAGAGGATCATGGCGGTCAGACTTGTGCGGGGCTACCGGACCATCTCCGGCGAGGCGGCCTGCGCCTTGGCCGGGTCCCCACCATGGGACCTAGAGGCTGAGGTGCTAGCTCAGGCCTACCGCCGTAGAGTCGAAACCCGTTCACCAGGGGGAGACTCAGCGGCGGTAGAGGTGGATTGGCGGAGGGCAGCTCAGGAAGAGCTCCTCCGCCAATGGAGGCGGCGGCTTGAATCGCCCAGTGCAGGAGCCTGGACGATTTCAGCCATCCAGCCCATTCTCCAGGGCTGGGTCGCCAGGAGGCATGGGGTCCTCACCTTCCGCCTGACACAGGTGCTTTCCGGACATGGTTGTTTCGGGTGGTATCTGTGGAGGGTGGCCCAGCGCGAAGCGACTGGTGAGTGCCACGAGTGCGGCGCCGATTTTGACACGGCGCTGCACACGCTCGCAGACTGTCCAGCTTGGGCGGTTCAGCGGGCGGAACTCGTGACACAGGTGGGGCACGATCTCTCCCTGCCCACTGTGGTTCGCGCCATGGTGGACAGGGAGCGATCGTGGGCAGCGATGGCCTCCTTCTGCGAGGAAGTTATCTCGCGGAAGGAGGCGGCGGGGCGGATCCGGGAAGTCGAGTCCTTGGATCCAATCCGCCGCAGGCGAGCGGGGCGCAGGCGACTCGCCGAAGTCCGTCGCATGCCGCCCTAACGGGGACCTCCGAGCGATCCGAACGGGGTTTATCGGACGCTCGCTGGAGTTAGGTCCCCGAGGCGTTCGATGCATCTGGTGCTCCCGATGCATCGTCCAGCGGAGGGAGGGGCCACTTTTAGAGAGGCCCCGACCCAGAGGTGGCGCACTCTGGGCTACAGAGTTGCTGCTGGCGGGGATGGGGGGCAATGTCTTCATGGGTACCCTATCCCCGCCACCAGCAGCGTAGTGGAGCACACAGGTTATTTTAGTCGGTGCGAGTCCGACATAACCGTCGCCTGTCCCCGTCGGGCGGCGGTACCCATAAGGGGTTTTTTCCTGTATAAAAAAAAAAAAAAAAAAAAAAAAAAAAAAAAAAAAAAAAAAAAAAAAAAAAAAAAAAAAAAAAAAAAAAAAAAAAAAAAAAAAAAAATGTTTATGACATATTGTGGCGACCCCACTTAGAAAAGAGTAGGATGAGGGCAGGAGGATGATGAGAGGCTGATAGAAGAAAAGGAAGAAACAATTATTAACAAAAACAAAAACTCCAGTAGTAAGTGTATTTTCAAATTCCAAAATCAAAGTTTCAAAGTCAATAATAATTATTTACGATTATTTACGTGTAACATAGAATCTTCCAAGTATTAAATAAATACAAATATCCATGTAAATGATTACTAAAAAGTTATAAAACGGACATTATAGTAGTACAGCTAAGTCGGTTAACATCTTTTGTATCCGGTCAATAGCAGTATTAGCTTCAAACAATGTAAAATTGATTTCAACTTTCCAAAACAAACACAATCAATAAATTTTATGTTTGCTTTACCATGTCAATTTATGACCAAATTTATAGGCATACCAGTGTCCGTAATGTTAACCGACTTAGAGTGTGCGGATAACTATTGTGGTATTCGTGAATATCTATCTATAAACAACAAAAAGTGCTAATTGAAAATAAAAATCGGGTTGTTTGATTACTTGTTCCCTGTACCCTATTTATAAACAATATACAATTGCTGTCTCAAGTTAAGTTATTTACATTTAAGACTTGACATTCAATATCCATAATAATATATCTAAATAAAGCTGAATTATTATATTATAATTATTATTTAAAATCCAGTGTTTCACTAGTTATTGAGCGTAAACTTTTTCGCCATGCATCAGCGAAAAAATTTCAAAAATCAACTGCACCTATATTAAAAATTATAATTATAGATGTACAATATTTTGACGCCAATGTCGCTTTCATCACTAACCCAGAAACCGTATAGGTAGTCATGAAATTTAAATTTTAATATGTTGCTTTTAATACAGCTCTTTAGAAGTTTTCACTTCAAAAAGAAACCTACAGTCTGAACGAACGAACTACAAAGTTTACTTCTGTATATCGTAAAAATAAGTACAACTTGGTTTCATTATTAATAATTACTGCACAGTTAAAAAGCATAATAACGTCAACCGAACTGATACTTGATTGAGGTAGATAGATAGCATTGGTAGAGTGGTAGAGTGGATTTCAATAATTATGGATGGGCTCATTTAATACAGACACAAGGTTTACATAACCCTAGAAAGTGTCGTGTCGAAAGATGCAAATAATAAGCAAGTGGAGCAGACGGAGAGCGGCGACATTGATGCTCTCCAATTAACAAGATAACGGCTGAGAGAAGGCGCCTGATTCGAACACAGGCCTACGTCACGGCTGACGGTGCAACGGTGGAAAGCGAACAATCGTTAGATAAAAATCGATCTTACAATAGTACGTATGCTATCGAGCTACTTTTGATTCTATTCAAAGCAATATTATGACATCTTCGTCTTTTGTTTATTTACTAATTAACGTAAGTAGAATTTTGCTCAGATGACGGCGAGAGCGCCACGTGGGTGTCAAGCGATGTGATATCTTATATAGTAGGTACGTTAATCAATGTGATATCCGCATTGTAATTTATATTCGATTTAGTTTTGGATTTGCGATAACGTCTATAAAAGTAAAATAACAGCCTGTTATAATCCCACAGCTGGGCATAGGCCTCTTTTTTGGAGAGAAGGATTAGATTAGTCCTACCACGTACCGATTGGTAGGTAAGGGATATCCCTTAAATTAAGGTGATAAGGACCAATACTGTATCCGACTAGCTTTATTGGAATATTTGAGTACAAACTATAAATACATTTTAAAGCGTTTAAGAGCAATCTGTGACACATTTAACTTTCTATACTACAACATAAATCCACTTTTTGCAAATAACGTTAGATAATTGTAATTCGCGCCGCGTATGTATCGATTAAATTAATAGGAATATTATATTAAAGGCAAACATGTAATCAATATAGGTGGTTAACGCGTCATTACTTCATAATAAGCATTTGTAACTGTTTTCCGATGTAATAGCTGGCGAAGCGTTATGAAGATCATATCTGCGCATGTGATTTTACCACTTATGGCGTAAATAAGACGGACTATAATCCTGCAACACATTTTATTTTTTCTTAGATGTGGATCGAAGAATCGTTTGCGTTTTTTTTATTAACACCCGCACCGTTGTGTCGGTGTAATTATTTTTGTTCTAAGTCCGTCTGTCCTTAGGAACGTCCGGGCGTCTGTTTACGGTATTTACGTCATTGGTGGCTATCGCGCAATTTGCGCAGCTGCTAAAACACTTACGGTATAGAATCAACTCGAATGCAGATCCAAATTTTTTACAACATCACATCTATTATATTCGTACATGCACAAAGACATGTTGATTAATGTCTTATTAATTGAATTGCATTCCACGTATTACGTTGTGAGCCTTTGAGAATTTCAATGCTTTATTTTTGTATCCCAAATTTTGTATAGCATTATGCATACAAAATCAAAATAAAAATAATCTTATTCAAATAAGCTCTTTCAAGAACTTTTGAATCGTCAAGGATAAATATGATTAATGAAGCTACAACTGGTTCGGAATGTTGCTCTTACCGAGAAGAACCAGAAAGAAACTCGGCAGTCAATCATTTAAACATTTTCAATTTTACATTATTAAACCGCAATCCTGTATAAATATACTATATACTATACACTATACTATATAAATATACACAAATATATAATGAATATAACAATATATATTTGTGTGAGTTGCCTGAAACTTTTAGTTAGAAATTATTAGTTTAATTTACACATTTTTCTGGATTTCACAATAAAAGAAAAAATCTAACAAGCAAACCTTTTGTACCACCGGTTCATCATTTAAACTCACTACTTAACCGTGAACCTTAATTGAGTGACCAAATTGACAAATTTAAAATACTTGTAATGGAAGAAATATATATATATATATATATATATATATATATATATATATATATATATATTTTGGTAGATTTGAATGTAATTTTTATAAAAAAAGTGCATTTTGCATGCTACTAACAGACTGTACACCGAAAAGAATATCAAGTGCGTGTCACGTCAGAATTTCTCAATTTTACCGTCGGGGCAGGTAAAAAAATCTCACGTGTCACTTAGAATCCTTATAAACCAACGATTTATACACAGGTCTCATATTACTGGGTAGTATGAACCGTTTAATAATAAATACAAGTATAAATAGCCTCGTCCCATATCAAGGAAATGGCGTCAAGACCTGGTGCTGTGGCGGAAATAGCTGCTTCCAGCAAGCGGAGAAATGCATCTCTCATTATCATCATCATTCTCCTGCGCTTATCCCACTCCAAGTGGGGTCGGCACAACATGTTATAAACAAGTTTTAAATGATTTGGCTGGGTATTTTACGACAGGTGGTCTGACGACAACCTGAGACCTCAATAAGAAATGAAAGAAATGAGCCGGATACCATTCGGTATATACTCGTAGTAAGCACCTCTCATCGTGAGTTATATATTTGTGCCATTTGCAGTTAAGATCCTAGGGCCATGAAGTCAAATTGCAAAAAAAAACTTATCCGTTTTAACACCTCGGTTAATTGCGTCTTAAGATGATAAGAGGGCTGGCTGCTTTTTCACACAAATCAAGTTAGCGATTAAACGCGGAAACGCTGCCAGTATTCTTGGGACCATTCCACGTTGGCATGATTTATATAGTACTTACGTTAAAGTAAATTAAGATAGAAATAACCTGCACATTTTTGATGTAAATAAATGTATTAATTATCTATACGTTATATCTAATCTATAATCTATACTCTGTATGTTTCGGTACTTAACTAAAGGTAAATATGCCAAAAAAAGATCAATTGCCATCAATAATTTTAAAAACTTTGAAACAAACAAATATAAATATTATTTAATGTAATGTATAGACTAATACAACAATTTTTATAGATTATTATTGCGGTTTAATTCAAAATGGTATCGAAAATCGGCAAATTCATACTTTGTACACATCAGATAGAAAGTAACAAAAATAACATCTCTTAACGGGCCTTCCAGACAGGAAAGATCATCAAAGAAACATAAAGACAGTAATTCACTGGCAGTCATCCAAAACTGGAAGAAAACAACTGAGATATACGAGATGATGTAAACATAATTATAGTGGCTTACTTAAGATGGAATAGTACGAAGAAACGAGGTTGAATGTTAATTTTATATTAAGTTAATATTTGCCACGGCTCACTTATTTAATAACATTTTACTGCACACTGTAATGGGTTAATAAAATAGTATGAACTGTGACCGATGTTTTAACCGACGAAGGTAAGTTTTAGGACGTTGAAGATAAAGTGGTTTAAACTAATTTTGCACGTCATCAAATAAGGGTAAGGCTAGTAGGATCTGGTATAGACAATATTAAGATATCATCATCATCTTCCTGCCCTTATCCCACTCTAAGTGGGGTCGGCACAACATGTTATAAACATGTTGCCACATGATTTGGCTACATACTTAACGGCCGGCCGCCTGAATGACATCAACTTACCTTAGTAGTATTTTTATGACATCTCAGAAAGAAATGAGGGTGGTCTATTCTACTCAGCCATATCCCACATGGCGGGTCGATTAATCTTAATTGCCTTTTACAACAACTTGGTAAGAAATGAGGGTGGTGCTATTGTATTCAGCCGGATACCACACGGCGTAGACAATTTTAGGAGACATGGTAATATATCACACTTAGTATTAAAGTGACCTAATTCAAAATTAGGCTTAATTGATTTAGATACATTGCAATCCTTATTTTAATGTCATCTATGACATAACGCTACGAATTATTAACTAAATTAGTGCTTTCTTGCTCTTTCAAGTTATTGGGTCCCGTTAACACTCACTAGTTTTGTAGGCGCTACGTTACAATTTGCCACAACTTTTTTGAATTAGGTCATTTCAACACTAAGCGTGCGATATATCTTACGTTATATTATATATATACTATATCAACACACATAAATACTACACGAATAGCACACGGAAAACGGGATATTTCAGATCTTTATTTCGAATTAAAGCTTTATGATGTTTATCGTTCCATTAAATTTTTTAACAGGTCCACTAGCAGAGATATATTCACAAGCTATAATTTCCTACGCATTTAAGAATCCAAAACAAAAAAAAATAAACAAAAAAAACAACACTCAATGATAGGTTTCTTTTTGGTTTATATCTTTTGTTATATTTGTTTCTTTGGTTTCTAATAAATTAAAAAAGTAACTGCGTAGTATTCATATGGAAGAAGCGCTATCTTTCAGTATTCTAAAAACAATGTTATTGACGCGAAACATTGTTGCAGTTCTGGAAAATTATAGCCCAATGAACTCGGTTCAAATTGATTTAATATCCTACTAGGAAAACGATGATTAGAACAATACGTATTTTAAAGCATGATAGCTGCGACGTGCGGTTTTATCCATGACTAGCAGTGCGAACAGCTTCGCCCGCGTGGAAATCAGTGAGTCAAAAATTTGTTCCCGAATTGAAATTTTGGACATAAAAGTACTTATCGTGAGTTATTTATAAGAGATTTTTGATTAGCTTTCACCATTTACTTAGCGCACGTAAAGAAAGGTTTAAATGTTGCAGTTTTCGCAATGTTTATTATTGCTGCTCCTCTCCTATTAATCTTAACGTGATGTTATAAAGCCTTCCTCGATAAATGGACTATCTTACATTAAAAAAAATTTCAAATCAATTCAGTAGTTCCTGAGATTAGCGCGTTCAAACAATTAATAAAACACAGCAACAAACTCTTCAGCTTTTTATATTAGTATAGACACACAGGTAATATTTGTGTAACCCTGGATTAGAACCAATTAAGTTTATATAAAAACTTATATGCCTTATAGCCGTGTTGTATCCGGCTAAGTAGAATAGAACACCCCATACCCCGTAGTGAGACAGTGACAGGCCACTGCCTACATTCCGAATAACCGCGTTAATACACGATAATTTTGATAAACGCTAATTGACACAATGTTCATACACGTCGGTTAAAAATTATTTCTTTCTTTAAACAGCCTGCATAAACGGCTGAAACTTGTACAACAATGTTGTATTAAAACTTACGTGTTATTAAATTAAGCAGCATATTAATGAATGCACAATTGCTAACACTGAGTATTGAAAGTAACTGACATGTTGACGAGAAAATGGTTACCGAATTTGCATAATTGTCAGTCACTGAAAGGCGTTCCAGTAACGATTTTATTAGGGGGCAATTAAGGCTTAAAATTATATTAGGAAAGTACAGTTGGCATTAAAATATTTAAAACATAAATGTGCTTAGCAGTTACGCCGTGTGGTAACCCGGCTTAATAGAATAGTACCACCCTCATTTCTTACCAAGGTGTCGTAAAAGGCGACTAAGGTAAGTTGACCCACCGTGTGGTATCCGGTTTAGTAGAATAGACCACCCTCTTTCTTACCGACGTGTCGTAAAAGGCGACTAAGGTAAGTCGACAGCCGTGTAGTATCCAGCTGAGTAGAATAGAGCACCCTCATTTCTAAACGAGGTTTTGTATAAGGCGACTAAGTTAAGTCGACCCACCGTGTGGTATCCGGTTTAGTAGATTAGGCCACCCTCTGTCTTACCGAGGTGTCGTAAAATACGACTAAAGTAAATTGATGTCAGGCAGGCGGCCGGTCTTAAAAACGCAGCCAAATCATGTGACAGCATGTTTATAACATGTTGTGCCTGCCCCACTTAGAGTGGGATAAGGGCAAGAGAATGAGGACACTAGAAATGCCCTAGAAATAATGTATATAGCAAAACAACGTTTGCACGGTCAGCTAGTAATATATAGAAGTTATATACAAAATTAAATGTAAGAATAAACAAAGAGATGGGTGTGTACACATATGGCACACAAACATATATGAATACACGCACACACAAATATTCTCTAAGACAAATTAAGCTTTAATCCTACTAATATTGTAAATGCAAAAGTTTGTTAGTATTGATGTATGTTTGTTACTCTTTCACGGCGGACCCGCTGAACTAATATCGATGAGATTTGGCACAATTATTCCTTATACACCGGAGTAACATACATGCTATAGAAATCCTGTTAATTCTTCAGGAATAGGATGACATTGAAAAGCGCCATCTATTATCAACCTATCACGCGACAACAGTCCACGCTAACGAAGAAGCGGGTAAAAGCTAGTAACCCATAGTTTATCAAATTCCTAATAATTTATTTCAGTTTTGAATCATAATATTTAAATCCGACTGTACCAGGAACATTTGGTAAGTTAAGTGTAAATAGATGGACGTATGCAGACAATTGGAGGGGCATGTCACAGGAATCGCGCTCCGGTGGGCCCGGATGGGGTCCCCTTTGAGCCCAACCGGTATAACAATTTCTCTGCTAACTGGCGCGTTAAGGTGAAATTCCACGAATTGCTTATTTCCTTACAACTTATGTACTAAGGACATCCATACTACAAAAGTTATTATTATTTTGCAAATAAAAATTAATTAATATTAATTTTGAATAATTCTATCATAGCTTTTGTACTATGGAATTTCGCAAAGTAACGTCTACTTCTAAAAAAGACATCCATACTAATATTTTGAATGGGAGAGGACTTGCACTTACCCTTAAACGCTTTATTTACTGGAACCATATTGATGAAATACAACATGGGTAGTAGTAGATTCTGTAATCGCGGATCAAAAAAAATGATTTACTATTTTAATCGTTTATTGTATTAGTTCTTATATAAATAATTAGAATAGAATAGAAATAATTTTATTTGACCAAAATACAAATAAAAGAAATGATAACAAAAAGAATGATGGCCAAATATGCTGCCCTCAGCGCAAAGATTGCAGCGAAGCTGCAAAGCTGGTTTTCAGGGTGAACCTAATGTAATTCAATTATTCAATTTCAAACCGTAGAATCAAACCGAATATCATATTGTGAAGAATAATTCCCGATGTTGCGAATACTTTTCAATAACCCGGGTCACCACGTGACTGCCCGTAATTGAAACGTGCCCAAATCGTAACGAGCACGACGAACATTTTTAAACAATAAATACCATTTATCGAAACAATATTTCCTAATTTTCTGTTAAAAACAGAGATGGACAATCAATCCAAAAGCTTATGTAATAAATGCTTATGAGGGACTGTGAAATTGTAAATTAGTAGGTACTGAATAATATGTCGCATATTATAGATAATGTTTAATTTATCATGTATTTTTTTATTATATCTGCTTTTTTAATAGTGTACACGAAGCACCGAATATTTCTACACATTATCTATATTTTCTTTTTTTATTATTTCCTCTAGTTTTTCTGGTTGGCTGTAAGCGATTCCTGATATAGAATAAGCCCGCCATTGTACATTATTATATTATATTAGTTTGTACTTTGCGATTTTATGTTACTTAGTTTATAGGAATGTGCATTTATGAGATCAACGACAACAATCACAACACCATAAAAACTTTTATACTAAAATGATTATTTTAGATTGTCATACTTAGAACAAAACACTCGTAAATATGGAAATATGGTTTCAAGTTATTACAAGGTTCACTTGTTCTTATACTATTCTAATAATACTATAAATGCGAAAGTTTGTGAGTATGTATGTATTTTTGTTACTCCGCTTTGATACGGTGTATCCGTTGAAGCAATATCGATGAAATATGGCACAATTATTCCGGATTATACCGGAATAAAATATTAAATTCTACAGGAGTAGGATGACATTGAAAAGCGCCATCTATTGTCGACCTAACACACGACGACAGTCCACGCAAACGAAGTCGCGGGTAAAAGCTAGTGAACTCATAAGAGTGACTTCTTCTACACGGCATCTGCTTCACACAGTAAAGGCCTTAATTTAAGATTAATGTTATATATATCTCATCGTAGTAACACGCTTGAACCAGCATCAACGCAACCAACTCGCTTACATATGATTGTGGCACAAAATTAAATTTCAGCAACATAATCAAGAAAGACGTAATTTATTTTCCTACGAAGGAATTCCCCTTATATAATCAAGAGGGAAGTGTTCAATTATAAAATGTTTGATCCGTATAAGGATAGAATAACCATGTTACATTATTGCGAGAGTAATCATTGAGAGGCGGCATTGTTAGAATACAACTCTTACTAATTTTAAGAGAAAAATAACTGATCCATTACAGGTAGGAACAATTTAAGCAGTGAAAGGAAAATGACGGTTCTGCTACTAAATGCTTTATTAGGTATGCGTTTGACAAGTGACGTGCGTACAAGTAGCTTGGCAAAACTGACTTTAAAAAGCACTCAAATATTAAATGTCCACGAAAATATACTCTCAAGTTACAATTTTTTTGCGCGGCAAATTCCTTCTCTCTTTTTGAAGAGGAAGACTGGCGCTTATACTGACTTTTATCATTAGCCCTTATTCCATTCTAAGTAGGGTTGGCACAACATGTTTTTCTTTTCTATTCTCTCCTATCATTTAACTATCGCGCCACTCTTTTCATATGCTTGTCATACTTTACACAATCCAACCATCTCTTTTTGGACCTCTCTCACATTTATCAGTCACATATCCATCAATATTCATATTTAATTCTCGAGCTTAGACTGACTGTATGTACTTACATTTTAATTACTAGCGATTTGTAAAGAAATTATTTTGGTATAAGTTATTGAAGACTTGCATCAAATTTCATCAATTTTGCTCAAGCGGATTAGCCGGTGAAAACCTAAGAGACAGACAGACTTTCAAATTTATAATATTAATATGGATTAAGATAATTTATATTTTAATTTTATGTTCATGTATTTAAGTTTAAAATCAATCAAAACTAATCTCAAATTTTTTTGTGACTTAAAGATATTTTTATTTTATGTTTATTAATATGTCTAACTTACGATTATGTAAATTGTGTTTAAAATGCAAAAAATTAGCTAAGCTGGCCATATTTTAGACCACATTAACGGTCTGGAATTTTAATTTAAACATTTATTAATAACCCTAATTTACGATTGCATAAATATGATGTGACCTAGCATACTTTCTTCGATATAATTTGTCGTAAAATTTGCATAGATAATTACTTATAGATTTAATTAAGTGAAATTATTCACTATATTTATGGTTTTTTATACATATATTTTCGATTTAAAGATAGAATTGATTTGATAAAAACGTATAGTGAAATAAATAGCCGTGTGGTATCTAACTGAGTAGAATAGGCCACCCTCTTTCTCTTCGTGGGGTAGGCACAACATTTTGTTACATGTTTTGGCTAATTATTTTATGACTGGCCATCTATCTGATGTCAACTTACCTTAGTCGCCTTTTACGACACTTCGGTAAAAAATGATAGTGGTCTATTCTAATAAGCAGGATACCACACGGCAGCAATTATGTACTATCCAATTTTAAAAATTATTAAATAACTTTTATGTTCCGTTATAGTGTTCTAATATAGGGTAGGTATTATAGGTAGGTATTATAGGTATTATAGGTATTATAGAAGGAAGTTGATACACAGTCATGTCAGTATGAACTCCGTTTGGTGGGCATTCCGATGCAAGTAACGCCCGACTTTGAGTTATTCAAACGATACAGTCACATTTGTGTAACAATGTAAAGTGATTCAATAACTCAGGACGTGTGCGCTACAAGGGCATTGACAAGGAAGCTCCTATTGTCACGTTAACTTTTTGTTCCATCTAAAAGTAAACACATAATAAATAGAGTTTTAAAATACTAAAAAACATGCTTTCTGACTAATAAGTGATAGATAGAGTTAGGCGTTACTTTATTTTTATACAGGAAAACCCCCCTTATGGGTACCGCCGCCTGACGGGGACAGGCGGCGGTTATGACTCGCACCGACTAAAACGACCTGTGTCCTCCACCATGCTGCCCATGGCAAGGACAGGGTATCGTTGTACACATTTCCCCCATCCCCGACGACAGCAGCTCTGATCCCAGAGAACACCTCCTCCGGGTAGGGACCCCTCGAAAGAGAAGACTCCCTCCGCTAACCGGTGCGTCGGGGGCACCAGATGCACCGACCGCCTCGGGGCCCTGTCAACCAGACGTCCGATGTACCCCGTTCGGAACGTCCGAAGGTCCCTTGAAAAGGCGGCAAGTGATGAAGATGCTTGCCTAAGTGGGCTTAGGCAAGTCGCTAGTTAGGCGTTACTGCTCCAACATATGCTCTGATCGCTAACAATCTTATAAGGATTATCCGCACCGTCTATCTAATTGTTTGAAAATTTCACTAAAATTTGGACGAGACGTTTCGGAGTCTATATTATAAAGAACATACATACTTTCTATTTTATATATGTAGATTATTTTGTGATCGCATCAGGCCATAATGACGAAACGGTTGGAACTTCCTAAGGCATTGCGGGTTTAATACACATGCCTTTTTTATTTAAAAAAAATACAGGCTTAATTATAATAAGTAGTATCTTATCATGAGCTTTAAAATGAAGGAAAGCTATGTGATAAAACAAGAAACTAGATAATTCCTTAAATTATATAATCCTTATATTCTAGAGGTTTCCTTCGTATGAAACCTGCCTATGAAGTATAAAAAATTATTTCGAAAATGAATTTCCAAGGCCCAGACTTTCAACTCACAGACTTTGGATATGAAATCACGCGTTATAACAACTGTGCTATAGTTGCTTTTTAAATTATCAAATGCGTCATTGTAATAATATTATTGCCGCTTATTTTGATAACAAACGACTTCCTCGCAAATATTGTTCGATATTACCGCTCGACACCTTTGAATAAATCTGGCAATAGTTCAAAGAATATGCAAATAAAATAAATAAACCTGAAATTATTTCAGACGTTTTAAAATATGGAGGGGAGAACTATCTATAGAATCGTTATAGTCCTGCTAATTTATTAACAAAGCCGTTGTTTACGAATACATATAGCATTTATACTAGCAGTTTATGACGTGTATAAATTGTGGTTTGATGTGACAATTAGTTAATTAGTCAGTACCATATATAGCACTATACATCGCCCTGAACGTGGTGCTCTTGAGCCTTTCGGGAGGAATCCTTAGGATGTCAATAGCTTCGGTGCTCTTTATCTGACTTGTTTACTTCAAGCTTCTGCGCTCGTCGTTTCCGTCCGGTGGTGCCATGAAAGCCGTTATTACTAATAGAAAACTGTTTTGTTTTTAGAAATGTATAGGAATGGTACTTTTACCAAGAAGATAGTCTTTCCAGCGAATATATTTTGACTGGTATTCAACCGTGGACAATTCGTGGACCTTATGAGGTTAAACCTCACGGCGGGAACCATCGAGTATTTTCCAAAAAAATATATGTGTGATATTAAAAATTTATCATACGCTTTTCGCCGAAGGTAAACATCGTTGGGAAACCTGCATATCTCTCTAGAATTTGTTGGATATGTGCACCAATCTGTATCGCAGAGGCGTGGTATTTTTAAGCCACAACCCTTGTGTCCATAAGGAGAGAGGAGGCCTTGCTTAGCAGCGTCTAGAAAAGGCCCTTGCACTATTTTTATATATTTTACCTTACACCTAAACTTTTTTACAGCTTTAACCTCAAACTGCATCAAAATAATTGTTTTAATAATGGTTCGTAATAGTTAATTTTCTCACGTAGTTAACAAAGCATAGGAAAAGGTATATAGTACTTGTTATATATTAAGTATGACTAAATAATTATTATAAGCTGCGAATAATTCACACTTATGTTACAAACAGAAACTTGTAATATTAAAATACATAACTAATTTATTAAATTGTTCTCAATTATATGGGAATCTTATGTTAATTTACTCGAACAGTGCAAAGGGAACATGCCATAGTATAATCAATCGGGAGTGTGTTATGCATACAAATAACGCTAATGAATTAAGTAGATACTACGCATATTAAAACTCTTTTCGCTTTAACATATTTGTTACTAACAATGGTTTCACTATACTACCAATTTAGTTTGCTTCTACAATTTCATTGAACACATTTTATTATGGTATTTGCATTCATTTATGTGAAACATTAGATTTCGCGAAAATCTAAACCTTTGAAGCAAAAACCACCACTGCTCTTGCACCTTAAACTTAGTACCCTCCCTCTTCAAAATTAATAAACAATCAAAGTCCCTTAATTTCTATTTAAATTTATGGTACACGTACACTATCAAGCACCAATTGTAACTTTAAAAAAAAAAATTGGTTTAAACTATTCGTCAATTTTTGTCGATACTTATAGAACTTTAAGGTGAAAAGATTCCAAGCATACAGTCTTAGTGTAACAGTAATTTATTCTGCAATTTTAACGGCTACCTATGCTATCTTCATAAGTTAGAAGTCAAAGCTTCAACAAAAAATAATAGTTCTTATATTAGTGTTTATTGATATTACTTGTTTGAAAAGTCAATCTTTGGCACTAAATAAATATATGGTCAATAATAAACTAAATAAATTGAATATTATATAAATTTTATAAGCAATGGCCGATTTACGTCTATTCGGACATAACTTATGTAAATTCACGAACGAAACATAAATATGAGAAAGCCATTTTTATCATATAAATTTATTAGTCTTAAAATACTCGTGTAAACAAGTGAAGCAAAATAAATTTTACGAGAATATTTTTTTAACTGTTTAGGAATTCATTATATAAAGTCCTGCATTGCAATTAAATGAATCAAAGCTACATGTAATGGATAAAATAAGCACTGAAATTTCTTTATTATTAAAAAAAATAAGGGAAAATCATTTTGACCGACTAATAAAAACTTATGTACCAAAAAAACTTTTGACAAAGTTCAGTTTCTGACTATAAAAGAAAATTCATCTTTAAGTATTCTCAAATTATTAACAGACATATTACCATGGTACCCTATTGTTTGAAAACCGATAAGTCTTAGTTCAGGAGCTATTAGAAAATACATAATAACAGACAATGAATTTGACATCAGCTTTTTTATGATCAAGGACAATGGTAAAGTTTGGCCTCACTGTATTCTCGTTCTTTAGTCAGATAAAATACTCAGGGATGATTTGATATGATCCCTAAACACATTCTAAAGAATGGAATACTGTTCAAAGAAAAAGATAAATATGTCGTCGTTTACGAGGATAATAAAAAATTACCTCTTCCATAACATAAAATTCAGCAAAATAACATTTACAAATTGCACACAGGTGTTTCATCAGAACACCTTGCAGTGGCATACATTAGTGCGAATTTTAAATTAACTTGCGAAATAAGCCCGAAAGAAATAACATTAGGCATAATGTTTCCGATATTGCATACCGACGCGGGAACAAGGATATCATTCGAAGTAAAGGTCAGTCGGCGTGAGGAGAGACCGGTCAGCCTTGAAGCGAGTAATTCACTTTCGTACTCAACAGTACACGGCCCTTCGTGTGGCCTCATTTCTCAACACTGTTTGCTTTGTTCTTTAATACATCGTATGGCGATTTTGTTTGCGATGTGGTCTTTTTTATGTTTGCCAGCGGCTACCGTCTGTGCGCTATTAATGCTTGAAACTACCAGTTCAGTTAGTTTCTGATTTTCTGTTTATAACTATAAAAAACTATAAATTTTGTATTTGTATTTAAAAATATATAAGTATATATTCATCAGTTATCTGTCACCCATAACACAAGTATTAAGTTACTTACTTTGGGGACGGACGACCGTGTGTGTAAGTGTCCCATATATTTATTATTATTTATTATAACAAGCTATGACGATATTTCACTCATATATAATTTATTACATCACTACATATTATAAAACAAAGTCCATATTTCCGTATGTACGCATAAAACTTTAAAACTACGCAACCGATTTTGATGCGGTTTTTTTCATAGATAGAGTGATTCCAGAGGAAGGTTTGTACGTATAATAACATTCAATACGAAGTACGATCAATCAATCGATCAACCAATCGACCAACCAATCAACCAATCAATCGACCAACCCATCGACCAACCCATCGACCAACCCGTCGACCAACCCGTCGACCAACCTGTCAACCAGCCCGTCGACCAGCCCGTCGACCAGCCCGTCGACCAACCCGTCGACCATCCCGTCGACCAAGCCATCGACCAACCCGTCGACCAACCCGTCGACCAACCCGTCGACCAACCCGTCGGCCAACCCGCCGGCCAACCCGTCGGCCAACCCGTCGGCCAACCCGTCGGCCAACCCGTCTGCCAACCCGCCGGCCAACCCGTCGGCCAACCCGTCGGCCAACCCGTCGGCCAACCCGTCTGCCAACCCGTCTGCCAACCCGGCGACCAACCCGTCGGCCAACCCGTCGGCCAACCCGTCGGCCAACCCGTCGACCAACCCGTCGGCCAACCCGTCGACCAACCCGTCGACCAACCCGCCGACCAACCCGTCGACCAACCAGTCGACCAACCCGTCGACCAACCCGTCGACCAACCCGTCGACCAACCCGTCGACCAACCCGTCGACCAACCCGTCTACCAACCCGTCGACCAACCCGTCGACCAACCCGTCGAGCAACCCGTCTAGCAACCCGTCGACCAACCCGTCGAGCAACCCGTCGGCCAACCCGGCGGACAACCCGTCGGCCAACCAGGCGGCCAACCCGTCGGCCAACCAGTCGACCAACCCGTCGATCAACCCGTCGACCAACCCGTCGACCAACCCGTCGACCAACCCGTCGACCAACCCGTCGACCAACCCGTCGAGCAACCCGTCGACCAACCCGTCGGCCAACCCGGCGGCCAACCCGGCGGCCAACCAGTCGACCAACCCGTCGACCAACCCGTCGACCAACCCGACGACCAACAGGTGTCGTAAAAGGCGACTAAGGTAAGTTGACACACCGTGTGGTATCAGGTTGAGTAAAATAGACCACCCTCTTTCTTACCGAGGAGTCGTAAAATACGACTAAGGTATGTTGACGTCAGGCAGGCGGCCGGTCGTAAAATACGTAGCCAAATCATATGACAACATGTTTGTAACATGTTGTGCCGTGAAAAAACGTGGTTCGCCCTTTAACCATTTGAATTTAGCAGCGATCGGACGCATTTATGATCGGAGCTCTCTAGCGAGGAAAATAACAATCACTACATATTATAAAACAAAGTCCATATTTCCCTATGTATGCATAAAACTTTAAAATTATGCAACAGATTTTGATGCGGTTTTTTTTAATAGATAGAGTGATTCCAGAGGAAGGTTTGTACGTATAATAACATTCAATACGGAGTAGAGAAATACTGTAATTTTTGAGGTTTCTGTAAATAATTAAACTGTAAACCCTACGAGATTTATCACGATAATGTACTAAGTATTGGTACATCTTGAAAAGGTCTACAGAAAAGTCCGCGATGGTATATGTCTAATTTTTATGGATAACCCACTAAAGCATTTTTTGTCGTTCACTTTTTACGAAAAATAATGCCTTATTTTTGAAGCGATTCTTATACAATACAGCATTAATCCTTATCCAATTGAGTACCTTAAATAAATTGTTGATTTAATATAGATCAATATAGCCGTTTTGCAGCATGTAATTTAAGTGAACATTTTCGGAGATATTACAGATTTAAAATGCCGTGAGGAGGCCGCGCTTCGCCCTATAACACTTCGACTTTAGCAGCGATGTCGCTCTTTCAAGAGTTTGTTTAAAGACATTCTGTAATTAATTGTAAAAATAAAATACAAAGGTAAAATATAAAAGTAAATAAGTAATAATGTACTATATGAATTTAGATATTCCAAAGATAGCAGGAAATCTTCTTGGTATAGGGAAAGGAAATTGTTTTTCATCAAATTTAACGCTACGGCCACGGGCAGTAATAAATAAATCAAAACAACTGGATCGATTTTAATCATTTTTTTTACAGTGACTGACATGGGATATATATTTTATACCCGTGCGAAGCAGGGGCAGGCCGCTAGTTCATATATAATT
The DNA here is from genome assembly GCA_029227775.1 of Morpho helenor. Taxonomy (NCBI): domain Eukaryota; kingdom Metazoa; phylum Arthropoda; class Insecta; order Lepidoptera; family Nymphalidae; genus Morpho; species Morpho helenor. The sequence goes on along the minus strand of JARGCU010000020.1, from coordinate 13,956,354 downwards.
TTTTACTCAGTTACAAAAGAAATTTGACTTCTATCTACACGTTGTAAAGGACTTTTTCTAAATGTGATTTGAAATTATTAAATGTTTAGAGCAACAAGTGATTGTAGCAAATTATGATAGAATGAATTATGAAAAATACAAGTGGAACTATAAATGGAATACTTTTCTACATCCCAGTGGAATGTGGGAACATTATTATTGAATACTACAAAATTTTATCAATATTAAGCAATAATAATTATTCCACTTGCAGATTTCCAAAATCATAATATAATTATGGACTAGCTCTGCCAGCGGCGAGACGTGCTGTCGCAGACTTTTTTTGTAGATTAAACAATTCTCTGGTAAAGCGCACGAGCCCAGTTCCCAGCAGGCGAGATTTTTTACAACTGCGCGACCTCTTTATCACAATTTACATTAAACCGTTATGCACTATCAACTTCAACTTTCCTAAGAATTCCACTACCGTTTAGTAAAAACCGCACAAAAATAGGAACAATAGATTTTGAGAAAATCGATCACAGACAGACAGCTTTTAGGGACTTTGTTATATAATAAGTATAGACATTCATACCAATAATATATATACTAAAGTGTATTTGTATGGCTTTATCATATCACTTAACACACCGGAAGTGAGCAACCTAGACAAATTATTTTTGATTAGGCGTTTCTGAAGTTCACGCGGAAAAAATCGCGGTCAGCTGCTAGTATCAGTAAAAAAACATTATCCAAACATTTATATGTATTAATTAAAAAAAAAAACAACGATTTTGCATGTTGCTAAGTCATATATAATTCCAACATACAGAATGAATGAATAATCGGTCATCGACACCCAAAATTTATCAGTCCGCATTAAAATACGAAAGACGAATTGGAAACTTGTAGGTATTCGAGTATTCACTTGTTAATGTTACTATCTTATAAGGCCTGGATAGCCTTGGATGGTTTGAAAAATATTAGAGGATATTGGGGAAACCAACAGGAATTACCAAAGATAGCTGAAGTTAAAACCTGGAGTAGAAATTGACTAAAGTATTTCTTTTAAACTTACTTAGGTAAGGTATAATGTGCTTTATAACTTTTTATTAAGGCTAAAAATACACCTGTATGCTCATTGCATTATGACATTATCAGAGATAGAGAAGAGCGAAAGAGAGAGAGAGAAAGAGAGAGAGAGAAAGCGAGACAAAATGAGGAGAGAAAGGAATATTTGACAAATTTAATGTTTCCAATGAAAAAATGTTTAGATATTTTCTTATAAAAATTCTTACTTATTTTTGTGCTCTAAATATTAAATATGTTTTGTAAACTTATCTTCGTACAGAAAGAGATACTAAAAAAAAATAATTGTACTATAACAGTAATGCTTCTTTTAAGACATAAAAGGTTGACCTGTGATTTTCAACGAGTCCCTACGTCATATACAAAAAAGTTTTGGAGTTTTGATTTATACAAAGTTAATGGGTAGAAACCGGCTATACTCATGTTTTATTTTATAGGGTGAGCCCGACTAGTTTGAAGCCCATACGGTGCTCTTATTAATGAGGTATTTATGCGGCGATAACTGAATATTAAGTTTCCGCCGCGATTCCTTCTTCCATTTTCAATTCATCTAAATAAACCTCTCCATTCCTGAGATCTTTCGTGGATGTTAGACTATGTTCGTCATAATGTATTATTAATAAACTATATATATCCTCCTGCCCTTATCCCACTCTAAGTGAGGTCGGCACAACATGTTATAAACATGTTCTAATTTTTATAATATCTATGATTGAGCTGCTTTTTTACGACCGGCCGCCTGCCTGACGTAAACTTACCTTAGTCGTATTTTACGACACCTCGGTAAGAAGGAGGGTGGTCTATTCTACTAAACCGGATACCACACGGCGGGTCAACTTACCTTAGTCGCCTTTTACAACACCTGGGTAAGAAATGAGGGTGGCACTATTCTACTCAGCCGGATACCACACGGCTAGTAAGTAAGTAACGGCCTGTTACTATCCCACTGCTGGGCATAGGCCTCCTCTCTCCATTTTTGGAGAGAAGGTTTGGAGCTAAGACCTACCACGCTGCTCCAATGCGGATTGGTAGGTTACACATATCCCTAGAATTTTCTAAAGATATGCAGGTTTCCTCACGATGTTTGCCTTCACCGAAAAGCGTGTGATAAATTGCAATTATCAATTAGACACATAAGTTTTAATAGAAAAACTCATTGGTGTCTGCCCGGGTTTGAACCCATGATCGTCTCTAGAGATTCACACGGTCGCACCGCTAGGCCATCACAGCATCACGGCTAGTACTCTTAATAAACTAAACGACTTAAATCCAGACAAAAAAAAATTGTGACGATTGTAGTAGATAAATCATCCTTTACGTAATTCACCCGCAGTACACGCAATTAAACTAATATGAAACATAGATAGTTGCCAAGCAAAGTATATTCGCACATAATTTAAATACACGTTATCTCTCCACGATGTAATTACACGGACAAAGAAACAACGATCCGAACTGGTTTCGAGCGTACAATTTGCTATTTCGTGTTTTAATTTAAAAGAGCCGACATCATAGTCGTCACAAGCGTAAACTTAACGTATACTATAATTAATATATACTTAACATAATGAGAGGACATTATTATAATGTACCGGTCGATATCTACGATGGATAATTCAGGTCCGTTTTGTATACAGTCTCAATTCCGAATGTGTAGGGTTGGCGATCGATTCTAAATGAAATATTGGTTTCTACTTAATTTTTTTTTCTATAAGTAAAGAAATAAACAGCGACTAGGTTTATAAGTCATTACTGGGAACACCGATCATCATCCTCCTGCCTTAATCCCACTCTAAGTGGGGTCGGCACAACATGTTGTCACATGATTTGGCTACGTATTTTACGACCGGCCGCCTGCCTGAATTCAACTTACCTTACTCGTATTTTACGACACCTCGGTAAGAAAGAGAGTGGTCTATTCTACTCAGCCGGATAGAACACGACGGATCGACTTACCTTAGTCGTCTTTTACGACACCTCGGTAACAAATGAGGGCGGTCTATTCTACAATAAGTTTAAAACATGTTGTGCCGACCCCACATAGAATGAGATAAGGGCAGGATAATGAAGATGAATGATAATGACCTTTATTTATAAGTTTTTACAAATAAAACTACAAAAAGTAATTAATTGGATATAAGTTATTGATGTGATAGAAAAGATTGATGGGACATGCGTTTTATGAATTTTAGATTTCAATTTGAAAATGAATAGTATACAGTTTAGTATTACATAGATTTTCTCTAATCCCAGATTGAGCAAAACTTCTTTATTTTTTAAAGTAAAACCCAATTACAAAAACAAATACAACCCAAAACATAAACAACTGTTAATTTACTTGATTTACATAATTATAACATATTCTGTACAATTTACTTTAATTTTCACACAAAATATTTATGAATAATGACCCGTACACAACCCTAGTAGCAGAGAAGCAATAACTTTAATTGTATGTAAACACAAAGTGTTGTCAAGTATTACTGTTGATTATACAAAGGCACACCGGCGTTTGTTAGCGAGCAAACGAAGCACGCAAATAATAAAACCATAAAGCTGCTACCATATATGATTATGAAAACAATCAACCGGAATATTCTTACTATGGGTATTAAGAAAATATTCATAATTTATGCCAAGTGTAGTCGTCTTGTCTGGCCTTAGCCTTGATCCGAGTGCGGGACTCAATACTATTATCGCTTCGTAATCTTTTCTTTGTGATGAAACGAACTAAAAAATACCATTTCAATGATGTTAGTGTTTATTCAGTTCAATGGAGACATGTGATGCTCTGATTATATGGAAATCCTACTTATTTAGATATTGTTTAAACATCCAATACACATCAGAATATCAATCTTAGTCTAATTAGAGAACGAGATTCAGATATTTAGTTTCACAAATACTAAGCTTCTTGAATACATTTCTACATCTCTCTCATACGAATAACGCTCTATTTCAGCGATCGCATTGTAAATTTAGTAAACTGTTGTCGCATGATAGGTTGATAATAGATGGCGCTTTTTAGTGTCATCCTATTCTTGCAGAATTACCAGGATTTCTATAGCCTACATGTTATTGTGACAAATTTTATCAATATTGGTTCGGCGGATTCGCCATGAAAGAGTAACAAACATACATCTATACTCACAAACTTTTGCATTTATAATATTAGTAGGATAATAATTTTTTTTGCAATTTTGGCGTGGAGTCTATCTCCTGATGATGCTTCGGTTGCGGCGCGAAACGATTGTTAAGTTTGTGATAGTGAACGTATGTAGTCCTTGTGTATCGTGGTGACGGTGTTGGAGGTTTGTGCGTGTGTTTTTACGAATCCTGCATGTATCAGGTAAGAAAACGGATTGTCCACTCTGCATTTAGCATTATATTTTCTATTTTACTTCATCGCGGATTATAGCAAAATAATGTTATTATTACTTTTGTAGCTTTTATTTACTTTATTTGTTCATTCTCGTTGATAAAAATCTTGTTTGTTACTATGCCTGCAAAACGTAAAGTTCAAAACTAAATATATCATTAACAGTATAATCGCTACAATTTGAATCTAATATAAGCGTGTTAAAAATACGTGAACAAAATAAAAGTCACGGCAATAACAATAAACACGTTAATGTTGTTTAAATTGAACACGCCTGTTAAAACTATGTACAAATATATTTATACAAGACCTCTTTGTCCCTATATATTTTAACTTCTGCAATACCTACAATAATAACAATTTAAATAACAAATATCGCATTAGATTTTCAAGAAGACCTACTATGATGCTATATGGTATCCGGTTGAGTAGAACAGACCACCCAATTTCTTATACAGGTGTCGTAAAATACGACTAAGGTAAGTTGACGTCAAGCAGTCTGCCGGTCGTACCAACCAATATATACCAGTCAAATCATGTGACACCATGTTTATACCATGTTGTGCCTACTCCACTAAGTGGGATAAGGGCAGGAAAATGATGACTTTCAGCAACTGTGTTCATGTCGTTGGTATGTCTTTAATATATACTCGTAAATAAACAAGAAACCTTGACAAATGATGAGATGTATAAATTTCAATATCGGTTTTATAGCTTTCTGCGAAAACTGTCTAGACGTTTTGCGAACGAAACGGTTCCAAATATCACAAAAATAGAATGTTATATCCGACGAAAGAATACGGTTCCTAGAGACTACGTTTATCCTTTTTATAACCTATCGCGATTGAATCGATAGATCTTTCTCGGAATGACGCGAGTTCGTGGAACTAGGGTGAAAAGATCGGACTGTGACATAAATACATTCGCCGGTAAAGAATCGTCCTGTCGTAATACCAACATTCTATGGATAATAACAAAGTAAGTAACGGCCTGTTACTATCCCACTGCTGGGCATAGGCCTCTTCTCTCCGTTTTTTTTTAGGATTGGAGCTAAAACCTACAAGGCTGCTCCAATGCGGACTGGTAGGTTACACATATCCCCAGAATTCTCTAGAGATATGCAGGTTTCCTCACAATGTTTTCCTTCACCGAAAAGCGTGTGATAAATTGCAATTATCAATTAGACACATAAGTTTTACTAGACAACTCATCGGTGCCTGCCCGGGGTTTGAACCCTAGACCTTCTCGAAAGAGGCGCACGGTGATACCGCTGGGCTACCACAGCTTGATGGAAATAACAAACGAGGTGCTTTTATAAGGGCCAGTTTTACAAGTTACTGATAAAGTGTCGGATAGTTAACCGACAAATAAACTAAGTAGCAGATAAATGTCTCTAAAAAGTGAAAAATTTAAAAAAAAATTGCGGCCATTTTTAAATAGGTATTTGCTATCGAGCAGATAAACAAAATAACAGCCACATGATCTACCTGGACTGGAACTTATTAAAGACTTTTAGTGCTGAATAATCCTATCAGAAACATGAGAAGCGCAAAATTTGGAGATATGTGTCAGATATGTTCCGAATAGGCTAACTGACAATTTATTGGTAACTTGTGAAACAGGCCCTAAATCTACAAGCTTCTACCCGCAACTTCGTTCGCGTGGACTGTTGTCGCGTGATATGTTGATAATAGATGGAGTTTTTAAATGTCATCCTATTCCTGTAGAATTAACAGGATTTCTATAGGCTATATGTTACCCCGGTGTATAAGGAATAATTGTGCCAAATTTCATCGATATTAGTTCAGCGGATTCACCGTGAAAGAGTAAAAAACACACATCCATACTCATAAACTTTCGCATTTATAATATTAGCAGGATAGGATTTGTTTGTCCAATAGAGGATAAGTGAAAGTGAGCGTGGGCAGCTGACTAAGAATAGTATATTAAGGATGTCGATTGCGAAAACATCTAGAAACGAGCTAGAAGATATACGGCTAACAAAAATAACTAATTAGTATGTAGTTTGCCTTAGCGAATTTGAGATAAATTTCAAGAATTCGTAATTTATATAAAACACATCATTCTTCCATTATCCCAATTTAAGTGGGGTCAGGCAAATGTATAAGCTGTGATGGCCTAGCGGTGCGACCGTGTGAATCTCTAGAGACGATCATGGGTTCAAACCCGGGCAGACACCAATGAGTTTTTCTATTAAAACTTATGTGTCTAATTGATAATTGCAATTTATCACACGCTTTTCGGTGAAGGAAAGCATCGTGAGGAAACCTGCATATCTCTAGAGAATTCTGGAGATATGTGTAACCTACCAATCCGCATTGGAGCAGCGTGGTAGGTCTTAGCTCCAATCCTTCTCTCCAATAACGGAGAGAAGAGGCCTATGCCCAGCAGTGGGATAGTAACAGGCCGCTACTTTACTTACTTACAGGCAAATGTTTTCCACTTCCATGCTCTCCGGACATACGTCACCTGTGGTGCTACTCCTTTAATATGCATGTTATACTTAGCCAAGGAGCCTGTGCGATTTAATATATGAGGCACGTTATGTTCACTTAATATAAGTATGAAATATAAAATAAAGAATAATATTTATTAATCTGCTATAATCGGTGATAAATTTTAAATTACTTATTTATGATAAATAATTTATTTAGAAAAAAAAAATCTTGGGTTATAATAATATTAAGAACTTTTATGTTCAATTATGGATCTCCGCAAAGTAACGCCTAATTCTATGAATTGGCAAGTATTACAATGAACATTTTCTAAATATTATCCAAAAGGCAACTAAATTGTATGAACAGATGGAAAACTTCAAATATATACAATATTTACGCTATAAATATTAATCACGATTTACGAGACGTGTCTCCGGAACGAACCGAGTGTAAAATATAGATGAACTATCCACGAGTTTGGAATTAATCGGCCGTGCTTACTGAATTATGTTAGAATGCATGCAAAGGGCAAAGGCGATTGATTTTCTTATGGACATAAATCTTTAAAATATTCTTTGAATGATGTCACACTTAAATGTACTGTACATGAAATACTGTTTCTTCTGAAAAAAAAAATACAATTTTATATCGTAGTAAACATATAACCAAGTTCAATATTTTGCCGATTTCTAACACTTTGTGATTGCTGCGTAATTAAACACCAATATTTCAAATTAAATCTTAATAACAAATGAAAGTGTTAAGTCTATATATTTAACCCTGAAAGCTCACGTCCCTTAAAAGAACCTGAAAGCTGAAATCGATTATTACAATGAAGTTATTAGAATATTCATTAATGCGTCTAAATTATTAGTATCATATGAAATCATCTACTATCACCTTAAAATTAAAAATAATAATAATAATGATGTGCGTTTCACGTTCATAATCTGACGCATCGATGGTAATGAAGTTATTAAGATTATGAAACGGTATCAATAAATAGTTAACGGGTGGACGCGTGGAACGTTAGATGTTCTACGGAACTGTGACCCACGGGTCACAGTATTATAAAAGGCAATTTTTTTATCGAATTAAGTAAAGCCATTTCAATTTTACAAGATTGTGTAAAATAAAGCTGGAATTTTACATCAATGTAGCTTCTAGTGAGATTAAAAGAAGTCAATATTATACACATTGAATGACATTGAGCATATCAACTAATATATCTATACCAAAACCACATTCAGCCGTTTGTGCTTGAAAGAAAAATTATTATAAAGTATTGCTATTTCAGAGACAAAATGTAGAAACAGCTGACAATTTATTTTTTTAAGAATGCAGCGAAGAAAATGAGGCAGTAAATCATAAACAGGATTCCATAGAAAATATCTAACATTAATCAACGTCTAAACTAGTATTAGTTGTATCGGCATTAGAATGCCAACCGTTTCCGCGTTCTAGGATACATCTAAACAATACTGACATTATACTGAGCCAACGCTTTAATTTCTAAGAATACGCAAGGCCGAGCATATGTACCATGTTCCTATTACCATCAACACAATGCTATTTTAACGCACGTATGTCTGTCTGAGCGTACATTTTTTACAGCAGCGTTTCCCAGTATTGTAAGTAAGTAACGGCCTGTTGCTATCCCACTGCTGGGCATAGGCCTCCTCTCTCCATTTTTGGAGAGAAGGGTTGGAGCTAAGACCTACCACGCTGCTCCAATGCGGATTGGTAGGTTACACATATCCCTAGGATTCTCTAGAGATATGCAGGTTTCCTCACGATGTTTTCCTTCACCGAAAAGCGTGTGATAAATTGTAATTACCAATTAGACACATAAGTTTTAATAGAAAAACTCATTGGTGTCTGCCCGGGTTTGAACCCATGATTGTCTCTAGAGATTCACACGGTCGCACCGCTAGGCCATCACAGCTTACCAGTATTCTAGCAGGATCTTTTTTATTATCCGCCTTCATGACTTCATGGATTCAGCATCGAATATTGAAATTTAATATTAAATTAAAAATAGACCATCAACATTCCTCTACCCTTATTCCACTCTAAGTGGGGTTGGAACAATATATTATAATCTTTCTTTCTTTTCATTCGTCAACTCTGGCGCTACTCCTTTTATATGCACATATCCTACTAATATTACAGGAAGTTTGCGAGTATGAATGTACGTTTGTTACTGATTCAAGGCAAATCCGCTGAACCAATATCAATGAAATTTAGCACAATTATTCCTTATACACCAGGTTAACATATAGGCTATAGATATCCTGTTAATTCTACAATAGGATGAAATTGAAAGGCGGCATCTATTATCAACCTATCACACAACAGTCCACGCGAACAAAGTCGCGGGTAAAAGCGAGTACTTAATACAATTCTTCCATATTTTTTTCGACATAGTCATATAGCCATCCACATTCATATTTAAAACTGGTGCACGTCCATCGATAGAAAATAATAAGACAAAATGTAATCCTTCATTCGGCATTTATTTAGTTCTGTAATGTTTCTTTCAAAAAAAGATGGTAACAAGCAGTAAGATGGTAAGAAGCTGGTACTTAACTCCACATGAGATAGGAAGGTTTCTTTAATTTTATTAGTTACCCAGTAGTGCGATTGTACCTCTTCTACTAAAAGGTCGTAATGCTAATTGCTAAAGGTTGACAAATCGTAACTTTTAATATGTTTAAGGTACATCATGTCAGGAAATGTTTATATTTGAGTATTCAGGTGTCCTTTCTTATAAATACATTCAACTGTAGCCAAAACCGACTTAATCTTGACGTATCGATGAGTTTAGAGATAAACTTTAAATTGTGGACATACTAGTTGTACTCGCGGTTTCGTTCGCGCCAATTTAAACATTTAAGTTATGTATGTTTTATAGAAGTAGGCGTTACTTTGCAAAATAATTTTATTATTGCTTTTGTATTATATATGTTTAGTTTAACTATATGTTTTTTCTGTTTTCGAAAGAATCGAGATGTGTCACCTCGGCATATAAGTTTAAAGAAATCCAAACTTTGATTTTAACGGATTAACCACGAAATCGTATCAAATACAGAGACATACTGTTGCCTTTATAATATTATTATGGAGTAGTTCTACAACGGTGTTCTTCTACAGTGTACTAAAAATATAAATAAAATTAAACGTCGTAAAACTTAATAACAGCCACCAATAAAATTAATTAATTATACAGAGAACTCGTTATAGCTAAATCCGCAATGTATAACACGCAATGTAAAAAAAATATTTATTGAACATTTCAAAATATATCCGTCACTAACGGCTTAATTACTTAATTAATATAAATAATACATATAAAAAATGTTGATATGTCATGTATACATTCTTAAGCTATTTATACGATGAAACTTTATTGCTTTAGTTGTTACGCGAGTAAAGGTTTTTTTATTAATAATTTATAGAATTAGGCGTTAATTTGCGGAGATTAATAATAAAAAAAATAGTAATAAAATTATTTAGCTATAATCTGCGATAAAGTAAATAGAAAATATACATTGTGGTATCCGGCTGAGTAGAATAGGCCACCTAGTTTCATACCGAAGTGTCATTAAAGGCGACTAAGGTAAGTCGACCCGCCGTATGGTATCCGGCTGAGTAGAATAGGCGACCCTCATTTCATACCGAAGTGTCGTAAAAGGCGACTAAGGTAAGTCGACCCGCCGTGTGGTATTCAGCTGAGTAGAATAGGCCACCCTCATTTCTTACTGAGGTGTCCTGAAAGGCGACTAAAGTAAATTGACGTCAGGCGGGCGCACGGTCGTAAAACACCTAGCCAAAACACATAACAACATGTTTGTAATATGTTGGTGCCGATCCCACCTAGAGTGGGATAAGGACAGGAGAATGATGAATGATGAAATAAAATAAATTAATTAATTCTTAAAATTTCTAACCCGATTAATTAATCTAATAATTCATTAAAGCATTCCTACGGTTTTATAGTAAGCGCAAGCCTTCAAAAACATTTTTTACAGCTGTTCACATAACAACGTTGCCGACACATCACACTATAAGAACAATGTACTGTCAAAAATAACACGTTTTTCAATGTCCGTTATTTTTATGAGTGGTATTGATCTTTGTTCCTCATTATTTATTGATGCTACATTTATAATTTTGTATAGCTGTATCTTAATTTAGCGTAATATATGATAGATAATTTATTATAAGTCCTCGAAATTTTGTTATGTATTCAGAAAAAATGTTCACCGCAATTGAGGTTGTTCAATAGGAACGCCAGATTGCGTTAGAGGGATTTTATGTTGCGACACAATTGATTTTGACATTATAAAAGAACAGATTAAGGATTCTATATCTTGGGTTTTTCAAAGGATTAGATCAAGTACTTTAAGTTTTTTTTTCATTGTTTTTTCATTGGCGCTAATATTTTTACGTATCCCACGCTGCATTGATTGACAGAAATTTAAGATATACATACTTCCTAAAATTGTTATTTTAAAAAGCCATATAGCCACTGTTGGTCTTTAGTGGTCGTTAGATGTGAACTATAATTAATGTATATATCTATTTTATATGAATGTATATACTATATTATAAGAAAAGATTAAACGAACGAATACGAACTGTAGTATATCTATCGAAGTCTGGAATGTAATGCTAAATAGCGGCTGACAGAATTTTTGAATGAAAAATTTTACGGTGACGCTGTAAAAGTAATTAGGTCTAACAGCACATAGTCATTTTCGAGAAAAAGAAACTGCTATTCTGCGAAAGAACGGAACTATTTCATCCTATTTTAGAATACACAAATTGTCGCTGTCAAATCAATCAATAACTTAAGAAGAGAATAGAAAAGCCTGGGGAATATAATAAGAAACTACTGGATAGTTCCTTAAATAATAAAAAATATGAAATGAAATTTTATCACACTGCAAAATCTAAAGACACAGTCAGCTGATATCTAGAGCATAGAAAAAACTCGAAATAGATAGTGGTCTGAATAATATTCTGAAACTGACAGACGTCTACCATCTACAACGACCCGTGACCTCGGATAACTCAAGTGCTAGAAACGTTAATATAGCAAATTTTTGATATTTTACATAAATATACGTATTTATATATATATGTGTGTGTGTGTATATATATATATATAAAAATTTAAAAAATCATCCAATTGTACATAGCGCATTGAAGCCCTAGCTCCTGAACTAGAAGAACTGTGTTTCAGGAGCTAGTACCTTCCCTTATCAACTAAAACAACAACTAAAAAAATAAAAGAATAAAATGTATATATTATAATAATGTAGAAATAACATCATATGAGAAAGAATTAAAGACTTGAATATTTTTGTTACATTTGTAATGCGAAAAGCAGTACCTAAGCGTACTAACGGAATACCCAAGGAAATAAATGCTCGTTAGTTTTCGCCCATATTTCCGTGCATCTGATAACACCGGGTCGATGCAAGGGGTTCTGTTTTAAATTTTTAATTCTTAAAAGGGTGACGTGGGGTGGTGGGTAAATAGCAGTGGTAAAAGTTTGCGTGGTGCTAAATTATTGCCTACGGCATTATAACGGGTTTTACTGGGCATTAGTAACATATGTTACTTTACTTCTGTCTTCGATTCTAACCATTCAAAAGTAATAAGAATAATATTTTGCTATAAGCAAAATAGTCTTATATTATTATTAAGTATTTGATACGTAAGCAGTTAATACACGTACGCACAAGCCGTATAAAATACGTAGTAGGTTTTAAAATAAAAAAATAACCAATCTTTGACGATCCTTTATCGCAATCACTACCAGGAGATCGCGAAATCAAAGCTCGGGACAGTATAAAGTCAATTAAGCTTATAAGTTTTTGTAAAAATTTTGCATTTATGGTGAAAGAAAACATAGTAAGGTACCTACATATCTTCGAACTTTCCTTGAGGTTAGTGTTAACTGCCAATTGCAGATCGAGGCAATTTAAGATTAAATCGTTCAAAAGTAATGAGGATAATATTATTTTGCTATAATCCGCGATAAAGAAAATATATGTAATGCTAAATGTAGAGTGTACTATTCTTTCTCATACCTGATACATGCAGAATTTGTAAGAACTCATGTACTACCCGACACCGATGACAACAATACACAAGCACTGCACACATTCACCACCACAATCTAGACAGTTGTTTCGCCCCGTAACCGAAGCATCGTCAGGAGATAGACTCCACGACAAAATCGATTAAATCGTTCTCTTCTTCTTTTTTAGTTGTAAGTCATAATAGTACATTACCAGGCCATTTTCCAGACTGGTTGCGAGAATTATTGTCAGAAGGAGCTTCACATGAAGATAATTGTATATCATTCTCATATTCCCTATCACACTTATAAATATGGCATATTAAATTCCATTCTGCAAATAAGATTTTGGACGAATTTACAAGAACCGCACCTGATCTTTACAGGCCATTAAACGCGTAACAAGTATTGTACAATAGGGGACGGTGCTTTAACCTTTAAGCCTCACCTGACTTTTGCTAAATTGCCCCCAAAAGGTTATTTATGGGCATTAGTGCAGGTATAGTCAAAGCGTACAAAATTTAATAAAAAGCTGGTTTAGTAGAATAGTTATCTTAATTTTGAGAAATCTTTTTGGATTTGACGAATCGAACTTGAATTCGTATTTATATTAGTCTAATTATTAGAAAGTTGAGCTGTGATAGCCCAGCGGTAACACCGTGCGACTCTCTCTAAAAGGTCACGGTTTCAAACCCGGGCAGACCCCAATGAGTTTTTCAGTTAAAACTTATGTGTCTAATTGATCAATACAACTATCACAAGCTTTTTATGAAGGAAAACATCGTTAGGAAACCGGAATATTTCTAGACAATTCTGGAGATATTTTTAACCTACCAATCATTGGAGCAGCTTGTTAGGTGTTAGCTCCAATAATTCTCTCCAAAAACTGAGAGAAGAGGACTATTTCCAGCAGTGGGAGAGTAACAGGCCGCTACTTACTTAGATATTAGAAAGAACCTTTTTCGTTTAAGTTGAAGACAAGAAGTCACGTGGTCCATCATCCAAGCATTGGATGAAGCAGACCTTATGAAGAATGCAATACCAACTTTAATAATCCAATGTCCAAAGACAGTGAGATTGCAACCAAGAGAGTATCGTATCGTAGAGGATACACTAGACAATGAAAATGCAGCGTCCTTAACCAATACCACTCTGACAAATTAAATCAAATAGCCTTTTAATAGCAACAATTACACTTAACCTACATATACAAAAATAAAACGACGAATTCAGATCGCTAAATACATTCTACTAATAAACAATAACAATATTATTAAAATGATTTTTATTTACAATATTTTTATTTTATTTTATTTTTTTTGACAAGCCAACAACATTTATGCATTAAGGTAATTAAACATAAAAGAAACACTTATACAATAAGACACATAGCATAAACATCATAACAGGCGTGTACAATTAATTTACAAACAAATATGAACAATAATAAGGCAGTTTAACACCAAACATAACAAACCAAAAATAAAAATAAAATTAATAATACTAATAAAAAAATATATAGTGTTGACAGATGATTGTGATTATATGATAAATTTAGTTAAACCAATCAATTTTCCAACATATTCTATTTGAGTATACTTTTATAATTAATATTTAATGTATAAGTAAATTAAGATTTCAGTTTCTAGGATCTGCAAAATCAGTGGAAAGAATCGAGTTTTGCATAATTATGACGCAAATTCACAAATTAGTAAGTATATAATTCAATGAGTTTAGCTTCTTCACAGCAATCATCATTCTCCTGCCCCTATCCCACTCTAAGAGAGGTCTATTATTTTTATATTATTATTATTGGGGAGTATGATTTGGCTACTTATTTTACGATTTACGCGATTAACGCCTGCCTGACGTCAACTCACCTTATTCGTCTTTTACGACTCATCGTTAAGAAATGAAGGTAGTCTATTCTACTCAGCCGGATACCACACGGCGGGTGAACTTGCCTAAGTCGCCTTTTACGGCACCTCGGTAAGATATGAGGGTGGTCTATTCTACTCAGCCTAGCTTCCACACAGCAATACAACATAAAATTAAATTTAACTAGAGTATTCAAAGCGTGAAGGATACATTATGACAGCTTAAAAAGCGTCACAAATAACTTTCAAGCAAACTCGTGCGAATTTGTCACGTTACATTAATGCAACTAGTTCAAACAACATTTTTGCAACTACGCTATGCGTGTCACTAGAATAGTAGGTAGATGTTTTTTTACTAACCGCACCAAAATAATACACCATAAAAACTAAACATATTAGTCATATGTTTAGATTATATTTGTCCTAATAACCGTAACCTAGATATAATGACTAATATGTAAATTTCTACACGCATTGTGTATAAAAATAGTGACCTGTTACTATCTCACCAATTGACAAATGCTATTCTTTTGTAAATAACGATAATAAAACTAGATAAATGCGGAATGATACATTACATTTTCTCTTATTTTTTATCGATGGAAGTGTACTAATTAATCACCACTATCACGTGACCAGAATAATTTTAAATATGAATATAGGTGGATATGGAACTAAAGGACTAGAGGGAGGCTGAGAAACGGAATTTTGTGAAGTTACTTCTTTTATATGACATGCATATAATAGAAGCGACAGAGTTGAGGACTTATAGACAGGAATGGAAGATGAAAATATATTGTGCCGACGATAAAGTGTCATAAAGGTATGATGAAAATGGACGTCCATTGCTGGTAACATAACATCTTCAAGAGCTTTTGATGTTACATGGACAGGAGGGGCTTTTTGCTACATTTTTAATGTCGTCCTTCCGCTACGTAGGGATTTAAAAAACGCTGCGTTTTTTGGTGTGCGTCGTAATTTCAACAATCTTTTTCTTCGTATTATGTACCCCGCTTTGCGACTCTCCTAAGTATATCGGAACTACTCTTCCTTATATTTTGATCTCAGCAATCAACTCCGATAAACTCCGAGCACAAGTTGATCCATCGACCGCTGAGAAACTTTTATTATAAAGGCAATAGTAGCTATCAACAATAATGCATGTACTTTTTAAGAATACGCGTTACTTTGCGAAGTTTGCGAAAAAATTCATTATAAAATTTCGCTAAAATCGACGTTTAATAAAACATTAACTTAATCGCGGATTATAGCAAATTAATTTATCATTATATTCGAATAATATTGGTATAAATTTAAATATTACCAACAAGGCCAAAAACCTTAATGTAAACGAACTTCACGCCTTAACAAGGCGTTTAATCGTTCGCCGGTTAATTACTTTTACTTGCACTACACGAGTGTTTTGTTTCACTGCCAATTAAGATACTACTGTTATGGCAGTGACTAACAAGAACAAGAAACAAATTAAAGAAAGAGAATGCATTTAAAACGGTATACTTCAATTGGGATAAGTGACAATCAACATATCTTTTATTACACTCATTAAGAGTTGCTTTTTTGTTATCACAGGTTCTTCAAAAGAATTCGCCTCTTGGCAATAATCATAAAACGTGACAGACGATAAACATGCTAAATAACGCTACTCACAATATATGCTACTTTTTTTAACAAAAATGCGATAAAAGGACGTTATGTTGAAGTCGTATATATTTAATCTACCATTCTACTGAATCATTCATTCAAAAAAAGAACAGTTAACTTATATTGTTAAATAATTAAAAAAGTACCGATAGAATTATTTTGCTGTAATCCGTGGCTACATTAATTTTTTAGTTAATGCGGATTTCAGCAAAAAAAAATTACTATCATTATTTGGTTGTACTATGGAAATCCGCAAAGAAAAGTGTTTTATTTTTAAGAACACATAAATAATATTAAATATGTTTTGAAAGTAAGTTTATATTAGACCTATAGTAAAAAAGGAAATCCGCAAACTAATCTTTCGAAAATATTAGACCCGAAGCTTGTGGATACTTATAATCGTAGTATTTTATGTTAAAATATGTTGGTGACTGAATCTTGCTCGGTAAGTTTGTTAAAAGACAAAAATGCAATATTAAAAAAAGAAAAAAGAGGGATGGTCATATCTGGGGTAATTTCACTTTTAAAGACCTTCCGTTACCAATTAGGCTATTATAACTTTGCAAATCGTAATTAGCCTTAATTATTTATTATATTAAAAGATAAATAATATTATACGATAATAATCTTATCTAAAATTATTTACAATTAGAGTTGCTCAAAGAAACGAATAATTCTATAAACAAATACTAAAAGCTCTAGCCTCATCAAAGCAAACTGAAAGATTATGTATATTTAATTATCATACTCTGACCGACCCTCATAAAAGGGCGACTGAAAGGAGATAATTAGAGATTCTGATATCAAAAGGTCGCTATTAATTCTATAGTCTCTCAGACCGACCGCTGTGTCAACGATTTCAAACATCAAAAGTCAGCTCGTTTGAAGTGGCAATCGACATTTGACTATTAACTGAGTTATACAAAAGGAAAAATACGAAATATGCATATAGCGAATGTTCTTTATAAATTTCCTCAACTCTTATGCATTATATAACTTTTATATTGTGTTTTGATCCCGACCTTTTGCCACCGCAAATATTTATTCCATTACGTAATGGGCGTCCCGAATATACTAACAAAGGGTAGCGAGAAAATTTTCCTTCTTTCGTTACGGTCACGAGAACTCTGCGCAAAATTCTCCAAAAACCTTACGTAATAATCTTTTTTATTGGCAATGGTTTCACGTTTAATACATAACAAAAACACTGAAATTTTAACGGTTTCAATATATATCAATCACATATTTGACAACCAGTTGTATTCTATTCCTCACTAATATTATAAATTCTTATTTCTTCTTAAGAAAGTTTGTCTGTCTGCTTTATCTTCATGTCTAATCCGCTGGATCAATATTGATAAATTTTTTGCACAATTAATACTTATTTTTGTCGAATACAGAAGAGGCCTTATTCCCAGCAGGGACAGGAATAGGTCGTTACTCTATATGAGTGACAAGATATAAAAAAGTTAATCGAAGAGCTTTGCAATTTAGTTGTCGAGCCTGTATCCTGAAGATGCTTCGGCAGCGGAGCGGAAAGTGTGTTAAGTGCCTTCGTGAATCTGTAAAATGTTGGTGTTCAACGGTATCGGTAGTTGTATGTTTAATTAACTTAATATTTTAAAAGGAGTAAAAGTAGGTGCATAGAGCGCCCTACAATATATATGCCATTTAATTCTATTTTTTTTTATTTATGTACCATTTTATAAAAAACATTATTAAAAAAAAAGTGTACAACTCTCAACTAATCCCTTTGACAGAGATCATTGCAAGCTAACTCATGAACAGAGACAATTTATAATAAAGCTGTTTTGGTACGAAAAAAAAATCCTCCAAGAACATCTAACCATCACAAATTACTGTATCGCGGTGTAAATTTTAATGGCGACACTTTAATTGGGCTTTTAGGTACGCTCATTTAACCAAAACGCCAATAAAGTTTATGGGGAATAATTCACTCGGAAGCTTTCGGGCTGAAGTGATAACCATTAATAAATAATGCTTAGTTGAAGATAGACATATAATAACTTATTTAACTAAGCAGATATATCAGGTTTCTTACATCTTTACAAACCTACTCTATACGTTTGGCAACGGTCCAAATAGCTAAAAACATTATAAAACAAGAGCCAGTGAACGCTAGCCGTTCGTTAATTTATAAAAGCTGAATGTCTTTCAAAGCTTTCTGTCAACAAAGATAAGAAAGATGGACACTTATGAAGATTGTGTTGCCATAACTTTGGCCGGTAAAACAATAAATAAATGTGTCAATACTAACCTAAATACATTCAATAATAAGTAATTCATTTTAATAGAATAAGACTTAGCGTATGTCCATAATACAAAATAAAAATTAACGGTCTGTTACTATATCACTGCTGGGTATAAGCCTAATCTCTCTTATATTTAGGAGAAAGGGATTAAAGCTAAGACTTACCTCACTATTCCAATGCGGATTGGTAGATTACACATATTCCCAGAATTCTCTAGAGCTATGCAGGTTTCCTCACGATGTTTTCCTTCACCGAAAAATGTGTGATAAATTTTAATTATCAATTAGACACAAAGTTTTTTAATAAAATAACTCATTGAGGCCTGCCCGGGATTTGAACTCGTGATGCCCTCGAAACAGTCGCACGGTCTTACCGCAATGCTTGAATAAAGAATTTGATTTGAATTTGAATTAGAATTTTAATCTAAACTATAAGCTACCTGTGACAATTGACATTTTGAATTCCTGTTAAAATTATCATCAATTATATTTATATTAAAATCAAAGACAACTGGTTACGGTCTTGTAAGTTTGATTCGCGTATCATAATTGTTCTTCCAGTGAAATTTACTTAGCAAGTATAATTTGTTTTTTCAGTATTAATATTAATTAGTGCATTATAAAAATTATAGCTTTGAACCGAAGTTTTGGCATACAATTAGCACAAGCACTATTAATATGCACAAACACTTAAGTAAATATTTCATGCATAAATATACAAAGAAATTTTTATTAATACGCTTTAAAGAGAGAACTATACGTAAAAACGGTTTTGGCATTAATTTTATTCGGAACATTTTAAAATATCTTTTCAACAAATCTGTGTTCATGCAACTAGAAATTCCTAGGGTTGCTAAATGTTAATATTGTTCAGATTACATTTTCCTTTTCCATAAATAATTTTGTAACCTTGCCTAACATATATTTATGCATTTAAGAATTTATTTACATATTTCTCAACTTTTACGATGACAATCCCTTAATTTTAAAATCTTTGTAATCTAAAGACAAGCGTTAGTGTTAAATATTTATATGCATCTTCATATTTTATTTCTCTTATTTTATATTTTTCAATTAAAACTCAAATATTGAAACTTGACTAGTTTTGATAAGAAAGAACAATAATTATTATGTACTTTTATATGGTAAACACTTAGAACCATATAGATATAAAAATTTGTATGAAAAATTGAAGATTTAATTTGTAGTCGTTAATAGCAAAGCAATTGTTAAATTTAATTTAATATTGAATTATTAGGAAATTGACAACCCTAGAAATCTACATGTACGTTTGCATGCTATGTCAAATTAAATTCGAATTTCAAATAATGTTTTATAGAATGGAGCTTTTAAAATAATTTAAAATTATTCCTTAATTAAAAGTCCACTACCGGTTCGGAACGCTTTTTTCAGCATAAACCGGTAAGCTTTATAACAAGTCTCAATTAAGTTGAGTTGTTTTGACAAAAATCGTGCTCGTGAGTTGGCTATTGACTCGCTTTATTTATTGAATACAAGTTTTCGCATAACTACTTTCTCACAATAAAGTAAAAATACAGTCTAAGGTAAGAAAGTACAGTTTGAAAGAGCTCTAGGTCTCAATGATTTCTACATAGCAGCTTACCGCATAGCTGAATCATTTTAGCTGTACGTTTATGCCAAGATGGTTTATGGCAAGGTGGTGACTAACCTTGGCTGGAACGGTATATTAGATCAAACTAGAAAAAACTTGGAAAGTATAAATTACATCTTAAACTGGGAGTTAAACTCATAAATCCTTTGGAGACTAGCCACAGCTAAAGGCGCATATAAACAATAATTGCTTATACGCCGTTTCAGGCGTTAAATTTTTAATAGATATATCGAACCCTTGGTATTAAAGTGACCTAATTCAAAAAATTTGTTTTGTGGCAAATTGCAATAAAGCGTATTTTAAGCGCTTTCAAAACTCGTGTGTAAAAGAGACATGTAATTAAGAAGAACAGGCTTCGTAAATATTTCGTAGCGTCAGGTCATACCTAAAATTAGCCAATTTTGAATTCGGTCAGTTAAATACTAAACATCCGATATATTCAAATTCAAAATCAAATTATTCTTTATTCAAATAAACTTGTAAATAAGTGCTTTTGAATCGTCAACTCTACTGCTGGTTCGGAAAGATGTTCCTACCGAGAAGAGCCAGCAAGATACTATATACGAAATTACAGAAAATAAAAATTACATCTCACACTGGGAATTTAAACCCAGCACCTTCCGTAATAAGGGGACGGATTAACTAAAATTTTGGTACTAGGTGCACTAAATTTATTTCACGAGTTACTCATTCTTCAACTTGTTTTTGTTGGCCTCGAGGTCATTGTCCTCTGTGTTCCAGACTATTCATTTTTTCACATTATGCCTAAAGCAGGTCACGATACTAGTACTTCATTGCATTGAGGTTAAGCCATTTTTTTATTTTTAGACGTCGGTTGATAAGGAAGAAAATTCCAGAGTTTCTAGTGAAGGAAAAATATAAACAGCATTTTTCATTTCGTTGTAGCGATTTGCCGTTTCCGTAATGTTTTATTTAATATTTGCAGTTCAAATTTACATGCTATCGCGAAAACGATTAATCTCTCTCAGTCTTTCCGGATCGATCTGATTTTTGTGATCGAAATATTTGTAGGTTTAAAAAGTTAGTGAGTTTTTTTTATCGTACGCTCGTTAGAGTTAGGTCTCCAATCGATGCATCTGGTGCAGTGGAAAGAGGTGTCACTGTTAGGAAGGCCCCGACCCGGAGGTGGCACTCTCCGTGATACAGAACCGCTGCTGGCGGGGATGGGGACAACGGTACCCTGTCCCCGCCCCCAGCAGCGCGGTGAAGCACTGTCAGGTTTTTAGTTGGTGCGAAGCCGACATACCACCGCTCGTCCCCGTCGGGCGGTGACGACCCATAATGGGTTTTCCTGACATAAAAGAGGGTTAAAGAGTGACAGAAGCTATTGTTTATTCAACGACTACAGTCCACGCGAACGAAGTTGCAAAGCTAGTAATTTTATATAGAGACAATACTGACTTGAAGAAAAGTTTGACAAAATCTTTTGATATACTCGTATTACAATTAGTTTGAATACGCATGTAACTAATATATTTGCCGGTAAGACTCGTTGCAATTGATCACATACACATCGCAATTTTTTCGTGGTATATATTCATAGTTGGAACATCTGATTGACGTTGGGGTCTCAAGGTGTTAAAGTGGCTTTGCATTTAAGCCTTTCCCATTATGATAGGGTAAAGGGGTAGGTAAGATACAAGGAGTAAAAAGTTTAAGAAGTTATAGTATAGGCTTGAAAGGCCTTTTTGAAACCAATGTCAAACTGTTACCGTCCGCTGATTGTAAAAAGGAAAAGAGAGACATAAATATATAATGTAGAGTCAAAACTATATTTCGTTTTCTAATGATGAGTCTTTAAAAAATGCCCTTCAAGGAACAAACTCTCTAGTAAGGTCACAGGTTATTTTTCTTATCCATACATGACAACGTAGACATCCTATTCAGATGGCGAGCAAATAAGGCCGGGCCAGTCTCCCCGCCACGACCTATTAACCGAGTAGCAAGGGATATTATTGTATGGCGTGAAAATCCCTTGGAGAAACCTATATCCATCATTAAACAGGTTTTGATTGAAAGGAGAGAACGATAGAGAGGGAGGGAGTTCGAGTTAGAGAGAGAACAATTACTAAAGAAAGAGTCAAAAGATATCTTCGGGTTGTTATATATTATAAATCAATGCTAATATTAGGAATGTGAAAGTCTGTGTGTTACCCTTTTACAGTTAATCTGATTTCATATAAATTACGAGGTATCATAAGAAATTCCATATCATCATCTTCCTGCCCTTATCCCACACTAAGTGGGGTCGGCACAACATGTTATAAACATGCTGTCACATGATTTGGCTGCGTTTTTACGACCGGCCGCCTGCCTGACGTCAACAAACCTCAGTCGTATTTTACGACACCTCGGTAAGAAAGAGGGTGGTCTATTCTACTAAACTGGATACCACACGGTGGGTCAACTTACCTTACTCGCCTTTTACGACACCTCGGTAAGAAATGAGGTTGGTCTATTCTACTCAGCCGGATACCACACGACGGGTCGACTTACCTTAGTCGCCACTTACGACACCTCGGTAAGAAATGAGGGTGGTACTATTCTATTCAGCCGGATACCACACGGCGTATATAATTTTCGTAAATGATAGTATTAAGTCCCCTTTTTTCGGGAACGGAAAAAACCAAATAGTACGTAATTAAAGGTACTTTGCACACGAGTTGACACGAACTAAGTCAAATGCGAAATACAATTACAAATTCCGTTGGTTTACGATCCGAACAAACAGATCCGTAATAGAGCCGGTCGCAAGGGCATCGCGTGTCAACAAGACATTAGCGACGTATGCAATCTTGATCGCGCTCCGTAATTATAAACTTTCATGCGACATGATTGCGAACGTCATGCCATTTAATATCAATAGAACAAGTACATGCGTTTTTACCTTGTAATATAGCTGATTATAAAGGGATGTTTAGTTCGGCATCAATCTTACGTAAGTCATTGACATGACTGTAAAATAGACTGACTTCTACTGTAAATGATTCAAGTCAGAAACATAATATTTTTTTTTAACGATCGCACTATTCAAGTGCTTTTCGAGAGTTATCCCACCGGGGCGAATATATAGATAACCAAATATGTTTAACATGAATACCCTGATGATCAAATCATGATAAATATGTTAAAACACACATAATATATTTGCTGTCAAAACGAGATTTTCCATCTTTAATATCAGCCAGTTGTAGCTTAAGTTGTGGCTTCTGATGGTATAACCTACATCCAGAACCATTGATTTTAAGCTGAGGTCGTTTCGAAAAAGAGAAATACTTAAGATGCCACGAACCACTACGTTGTAAACAGCGTATTTCATACATAAATTCCCAACTGTGGTGTATGTGTTCCCTTGTATTGACTAATGTGTGAATGATAAGCTCAAACACGTGCTAAAAAGGAACACAATATGTCACTAAACGTCCGCTCTCGCCAAGGGCTCTCTTGTTACTGACATGGTGCATTCTGAGACAGTGTACTGTTTCCTATGTAATTAATGTAAGTTTATTCCTATATGTATAAGACTTGTATATGCAAGGTAAGATACATACATCTCAACCCGCATACACTACACCTACTTCAGCTTGTCTTAACTTTTCAATGTACATGTCTTTTTCAGGCTCAAAAATATGCACAATCCACAAAAACAATGACGTCCATTAAATAATTCAACACAAATAAAATTCAATTTGACCGGACAAAAATAACAGGGCAAATTCAAAGGTCAAAACAATTTTCAAGGGCACGTGGCGGTGAGTGTAAATTTGAAGTGACCGCATAAATATCTGCAGTGTTTTCATTATCTAATCTGGTACATGTACGGACATTTGGTCAATAGAGACGCGATGGACTTCATTAATGAACGTGTTAGAAGTTATGCCAAGCATGTCACGTTGCTTTAAAGACAGTTCATTAATAATCGTACAGAATTCGCTGTATGTAAATGTTACCTTTGAAAATTACGTAAAATAATAAGTAGTAACGGCATATCTGTATCCCACGGCTGGGCATAGCCTCTTTCCGTGTTTGGTGAGAAATTCTGGGCCATAAAGTTCACATCAATGTTCCGTAAAAACAAT
Organism: Morpho helenor; assembly: GCA_029227775.1. Classification (NCBI taxonomy): domain Eukaryota; kingdom Metazoa; phylum Arthropoda; class Insecta; order Lepidoptera; family Nymphalidae; genus Morpho; species Morpho helenor. The sequence goes on along the minus strand of JARGCU010000020.1, from coordinate 13,931,813 downwards.
GCCCACTATTTAGTATACAGGAATATTTTCGTAAATAATTTAAACTCCCAGTAGTAAAAGCTAATATAAATAGTTAAAAAAAAACCAGTAGCTTCGCCCATCAAAGAATAGGTACGAGTATGTAGTTTAAATGAAGCGATGACATTGCATGAAGCAAGATAGGCTATAATATCTCAAAGTCATAGGCCTTTCACGATATTGCAACGAACCAACTTGAGCAACTTAGACAGGAGAAGGCAAAACAATTAAACATAAACACACGTCCTTGGTTTTGTTACTCGTTGCAATATAAGACTGACAGATCCATCAATTATAGTTGTTTTATCTATAAATTGTGAAAACGTTAAAAATATTAAAAGAAATACAATTTAAAACCATTCAGCTAAAAGCTGTTTACCATGAGCATTTAGAATACAAGCGATTGCTTGTGGCTCGTTTTTACCGCCCAAAGAAACAATTTAGCAATTAAACGCGGAAACGCAGCTAGCAATTTTGGAGAGTTCCACATGGTCATGACTTGTATAGTTATAGGTTGTAAGGAATTTAGGATAAACATATATAAATGAGAATAATTACAATTTAAGCTTTCGCGATTCATACTGATTATTATATAAACATACGGGTCACATCGCGTTATAATCGAATTACCTTTGTATATGGTTCGACGTTTCGGCAGAGTTGCATCCACCGTGGTCAAGAACTGACTGGAACGCCGCGGCGTCTTCGTCCCCGAGTACTACAGTCATTATTTTGTTGACATTAATAGATGAACAACGAACCTTATACAAAGGTAATTCGATTATAACGCGATGTGACCCGTATGTTTATATAATATTTATATGTGACATAGTCCTCTGAAATCTTCGAAAGGTATTCCGTAGGAAAAGGTGTTCCTCAAACTGAGGTTTGCCTCATGTTTTAAAGATACGCTTTGTAAATACGATTTTTTAAAATAATTTATAGAATTAGACGTTACTTTGCGGAGATCGATAATACGTAGTTATATATCTATTTTACTTATATATTCTATTTAACTTCATTGCGGATAATAGCAAAATAATTTTATTATTACTTTTGTACGGTTTTTTAATTAAAACTCCCTACTACTAGCATTCTGAGACTGATTACGATAATGCAGAAAACACGTGTTTTTGATACAGTTCTAGCTTTTAAATTGATTTCGTATTCATAAACCTTAACCGACACATTAAATCAATCTGAAAGTATACTTATAGAATTAGTAACAATAAAGAAATCATGTGACCAAATCAAGTTTTAAATATGAATGTGGATGTATATGTGTCTAGAGGAAGGGCGTAAAAGATACTAAAAAAAGAGATGATTGGATTGTCAAGTATAACACGCATATACGAGTAGCGCGAGACTTGATAAAATGACAGAATGGAAGTGAAACACATGTTGTGCCGACCCCACTTAAAGTGGGACAAGGGCAGGAAAATGATGATGGAGTACATAATTTTTGAACACATTAAGTTGTAAGATTCTTAGAAACCATAGAATTATATACATTAATACGTATTTCAAGTTACAACCACCCCTTATCTATTGACAAGGAAAAAAATTCAAAACTTAAGTTTTGTAATAACTTAAAAAGCTTCTACTAAATATAGAAAGCGTAATTTTTGAAAATAGGTTGAGTCATCTATTCATTAATGGATATCAGTTCAACGAAATTAAAGAATATATTTATGATGAGCATGATATCATCGAATCATGACAGGATCATGACAGAGAAAGCGTTACCCGCGATAATTACACGATAATAATTATACTCACGTTCCTCGATTAATCAGCAACTTTAACATACCTGAAAAATAAAACATAACCGGTTTAGTATGAATTGTAATTTGTTCCAATTATAATATGATTGCTAACTAATTGTAGTGGAATAAAAAAAAATTAGAAATAAAATCGTTTTAGTGTAGATTATTTCGCAGAGGTCGTTGAAAATGAAAGATAGGGGACATGAGACAAAAAAAATAAAGCGTTTATCGCCTTCACATACAACAGAAAACACAGTATGGTTACCAAAAATCACACATTCATTTTTATACATTAAAATTTTCTTTGTACCTACAAATACCTACTATTGATTAGAACTGAATTAGAAAAATTTAGATATACTGGTCATTTTTCATAACTAGGCACTAGAAGTTATCGTGGGTAAGTAAAACACTTTATACAGCTTAATTAAATTTTACTTATATTGAAATTTCTCAAAAAATATATTTCTCCTGTACGATTTTTTTCAATTTGGATAGGACATCATATCGTGTACTCGTACAATAAATTTGTAATACCTACCTATCTTTATCGAAAACAAGATATAAAAAATAGCAGACATGTTTTTACAAACATGATTCACAAACTTGGCCTACAGAGCGTATGTCGCTTTATTCGCAGCATGTGAAATTGAGAAATCGAGTCGCTATGGCAAATTATAATATTTGTTTCGAAACTATAATCGAGCGAAATACTCATTGCAGTTGTGGCAAAATCGAGTCACGCTTCACGAGTGGTTAGATTGGTCCAGTGCAATGCGGCAGATTCAATTATATTTAAATGCCTGAAGATGACAAAATCATAATGATGTACCAATAATATATCGATTAGAGATCCTTACAACAAATAATAAACTTTATTAATAATATAATAGACACAGATTCATACATACAAAAAAGGTATGATCATTTTAAACATCAAACGATTCAGGAACCAAAATTTCCTGATGTTGGTTTTTGCAAAATATTTATTACTATTTTGTTAATTGATAGAATTATGCGTTACTTTACGTCCATAACACAAAACTAATATAAATATTATTTTGCTATAATTCGCGATAAAACACTAATTACAGAAGTCGGTGTCGGAGGATTCAAGAAAACCCAGATTACTAAAACTAATTTATATTTGTATAAAAACTACAAACTAATGACAAATTAAAAGGCATCTTTCCTAGCACAATGCTAAGGAAAGAATATTTTAAACTAATTTATTTTATATAAAAACTACATTCTAACTATAAACTAAAAGTGTCTATCCTAGCTCGATGCTAAGGACAGAATGACTCGATTAAATAGCTATTCCTAAGGGCTGGCGGCAACATATCCGATTACAATGATTTGCCGCCCGGTGACGGCGTCCTATGGTCCAGTTACGCCGACGATGTAAATATCCGCATGGACCCATTATTTATTATAACAACTATAGAGCACCATTGTTACTTCTATAACACATTATTAACAAATTTTTAACACTAATAAGAAATAAATTATTTGATTATCAATTTACATCCCAATTATTGTACAACCAATTGTGATGCATATGACTGGCCCGTTTACACACTGACAGTATACCCTACCTTTAGCTCCATGGGTCGCGGGTACTTTTATCATTTTTTTTTAAATGGTTTCTTCGTTCTGAGAGGTTAGATGTATTTATTATTAGTATGTATTTATGATACGTTAAACAGTTGTCTGTCACCCATAAACACTCAGGCAATCAAATTACTTACTTTGGGGATGGATAGCCGTGTGTTTAACTGCCCCATAATATAATTGTCCCATATATATTTGTAGGATATTTAAAAATTTATACTAATGCATTAAGTATTAAATGTTTCTTAATGTTGGGTCCTATTGAATTATATTAAGATACAAACTACTGCCTTAAGTGACACGGATGTTTCGACATAAATTAAACTAGAGCTTTCACGTAAATTGAAACCAGTTTATAGGAAAAAAGCGCACAGAAATCGACAGGTGTGCCGGGACGTCACTACCGGTCGCCGGCTGATAAGCGAATGTATGCCGGGCGTTCACCTGCGCCCACTGACACAGTCTCTATCCTTGTCCCGCGACTCAACGCGGCCGCACGTTGAAATGGGACGAATGTAACCGACCACGGACAAAAGCGAGTGCACGCAACAATTCCAGTCAACAATACGTTATGCGACATTTCAATTTATGCAGAAAATATCTGCATTGTAGTAATTACTGTTATCCCACGGCTAAACAATAGGTTCAGTCACATAGAAACTTGTGGACGAAATGTGTCGTCATGTTTGATATTGTTTTACGCTAAATCAACGAGATTTCTAGATTTAAATGTTGCGATCCGCTATAAAATTTTATGTTGTAAACATCAAAAAACGGTACTATGCGGTTACGTCACTGTTATGATGGAAATGAAGTTAAGATAAGCGTTTAAGGAAAATGAGGTTGGTATAAATGAGTTTATTGTTCGAAAACCAAAGATCACGGACTCTAAAATGATATTTTATTTCGATCTCGATTTAATATGTCATAATCGAATAACGATAAAGAATGTTTTGGGTACAATGTGTCAAATCAGATTTAAGTATAGTATGGAAGGTATGGAAAAATCGTAGAAGCCTAGTTAATGTATAGAACCAGCTATACTCACGTTTTATTCTATCGGGTTAGCTCGACTAGTTTGAACCCATCCGGGGCACTTATTGATATTATATTAGAGTTATAAATAATACTATTATAGTAGAAGCCTGTTTACTACCAATGCGGTGTAAGTGCTTCTTCGCGCTTTGGTAAAAAAGGATTTGAACTTAAGCCCAACTTTCTATCAATTTCCCATGGTCCAGGTTCCTCAGTTTTCATTGCCCAAATAATTTATTCTTTGCGGAATTATATAGTACAAAACTAATGATAGAATTATTTGTAAATAATTATTTGCTAGAATTATTATCCTATCTCCTGATGATTCTAAGGTTACAGCATGAAAACTCATTGAAATTGTCGTAGACAATATATGCAGTGGTATGTTAGTGGTTAATAATCCCGCATGAATGAGTTACGAGAACGGATTGTGCTCCCTATGCTTAGCATTTCATAGATTTTCTTAAAAATCTAGGTCATCCGTCCCCAAAGTAAGTAACCTTAATATTTGTGTTATGGTAGACAGATAACCGGTGAATATATACTTATATATTTTTTAAATACATACTTAAATACAAATATACACCCAGGCTCAAAGGCCAACAAATTCATTTATAGAAAATGTTGGCCCTCGGCGGGAATCGAACCCGCGACCCGCGGAGCTGAAGGCAGGATTACTACCCACTGCGCCAACGGGCCAATTATAAATCTGATATTTATATTTTATCGACTACAAAAAACTTCGAGAATTTTCGTTTAAACCCCTTTAAAAGATTCCTTAAAAACGTTCAAGAACTCTCACCGTTCAGTTATCACAGATGGGTACATTATTGGCATTCTTTTTTAAACATACCCGTATCCTTAAGATAAATTTTCTCCAAGAGACCATAATTTTCTCTAACTATCAATTAAAATCTATACGCTGTGTGGTATCCGGCTTAATAGAATAGTACCACCCTCATTTCTTACCGAGGTGTCGTAAAAGGCGAGTACGGTAAGTCGACCCGTCGTGTGGTATCCGGCTGAGTAAAATAGACCAACCTCTTTCTTACCGAGTAGTCGTAAAATACGACTAAGGTAAGTTGACGTCAGGCAGGCGGCCGGTCGTAAAATACGTAGCCAAATCATATGACAACATGTTTGTAACATGTCGTGCCAACCCCACAGAGTGAGATAAGGGCAGGAGGATGATGATATCAATTAAAATCTATATGAATGAGATTAACAAATACTGTAATTTTGAAGTAGGTACTTAACATGGATGAACCAATGACTTCAGGGTTACAATTATCGTTAAATTCATCTACGTTATTTAAAATAAGAACAATGTTTTAGTGAAGTACTTAACATGGATGAACCAATAACTTCAATTATCGTTAAATTCATCTACGTTATTAAAAATAAGAACAATATAGTAGTATAAGATTTGAAATAGGTCGACTCGCTGAGCTAGTTTTTACTTTCACAATGGCACCAGAGAGCCAAATTTTCCACAATCGACGGGCAGTGGAAAGCATTTACTGAGGCAACGTTTACCGGTTGTTAGCTACCTATTTGTGCAAACAATAGACAAGTAAAGAGCGGTGGCATTCACTAAGCGAAATTGCGTTGTAAGTTTTCATTCAAGTATTTACTGAACGATTTAAGTAAGACTGGATAGAATCTAGGCGTTAACGAGTAATCAATTGGCGTTTACATAGAGTAAATTACAAGGCATATTTTGGTAAGTTTAAAAGGCTAAAAAATGAATCTAAAAAGGATTAAGATTTATTTAATCTAAACATAAGTTTAATAAAAATCTTGAGAGAATAAAACCAACTATTTTTTTGGAGGTAGAGTTGAGTTAAGGTAGATTTGAGTAATTTTTGTGTGTAGAGTGACTACACACACACACTTACATATACACACGCTTTTACACAACACACATATAACATAAACAACTTTTAGATATATTCTGTTATTCGTTTCTATTTTTATTCTTTTGTTATGATTATAGAAGAGCGAGATCTTCTAACATAAGTGTTATTATACTTACCAGAAGATCTCAAAAACCTGTTAAAAGAAATTTAAGATTTAAGGGTATAAACAATTCTTATTGTTGTAGAGTCTAGTTATAAAACTAATTTAATTTAGTGTTATACAAAAATCGACGAATAAGATTTTAAGGGCATAAACAATTTTTATTGTTGTGTAGTTTAGTCATAAAACTAATTTAATTTAGTGTTATACAAAAATCGACGAATAAATTATTGTCCAGTCAATCAGTCAAGACAATCTGAAATTAACTTGTTTTTAAAGCGAAAGTACCAGATATATGTTAACACATTTAGCTGGCGTAGTATTTCTGTACTTCAAACTATCGTCAATCGAACCGCAGTCGTTAGTGGCAATGCAGTTTTGTAACAACGGGCGCGAAAATCTCCGACCGTTTCGTAACTAGGGGCTTACGGATTCCCACGCGGATTTCGTACATAGATACTGTTCAATGCAATGTGCAATCATTGCGCGTTGCTGGCAAAACCTTAGCTGCATCACCTAATTATGAAACACTCTATTTCAAATCAGCGATATCATCATTTTCTTACCCTTATCCTAGATCCCTGCACTCTTAGTGGGGTCGGCGTAACATGTTTTAAACATAGGGTAGGTATTTTACGACCGGTCGCCTGACTGACGTCGTCGTCGACTTACGTTAGTTGCCTTTTATGACACCTTCGTAACAATTGTGGGTGGTCTATTCTACTCAGCCGGAAAACACACGGCGGGTCAATTTACCTTATTCTCCTTTTACGAGACCTCGATAAGAAATGAGAGTGGTCTATTCTACTCAGCCGGAAAACTCACGGAGGTTCAACTTACCTTAGTCGCCTTTTACGACACCTCGGTAAGAAATGAGAGTAATCTATCCTACTCAGATGGAACACACACTGTGGGTCAACTTACCTTATTCTCCTTTTACGACACCTCGGCAAGAAATGAGAGTGGTCTATTCTAATCAGCCGAATACCACACCACGGGTCAACTCACCTTATTCTTTCTTCTTTTACGACATCTCGGCAAGAAATGAGAGTGGTCTATTCTAAGCAGTCGGGTACCACACGGCACATTTTAAATCGGCGATAATGACTCTAAGGGTTTGTTTCACAAGCTACCAATAACCTGTCAGTTAGCCTATTTGGAAAATATCCGACACATATATCGGAATTTGTTTTTATTTTGTTTATCTGCTGTATAGCAAATACCTATTTTAAAATGGCCGCGATGTTAATATATTTTTTTTTAATTTAACTTTTTAGTCTCTTTTTAGAGACATTTATCTGCTACTTAGTTTATTCGCCCGTTAACTATCCGACACTTTATCAGTGACTTGTGAAACAAGTCCTTAGAAAAAATAAATAAATCTCCAAAAAGTGAAATTTAAAAAAAAAAAAATCCATTTTAAATAGGTATTTGCTATCCAGCAGATAAACAAAATAACAGTCACATAATCTACCTGTTAACTTAGGAACTTTTAAGTGCTGAATAAGCCTATCAGAAACCAGAGAAATGCAAAATTCCGAGATATGTGTCAGATATATTCCAAATAAGCTAACTGACAATTTATTGATAACTTGTGAAACAGGCCCTAAATCAAAAATAAGTGAAACTAAATAAACTATACGACTGGAGGCCATGACGGCTTATGCATTTTATTAATCACCTGCTTTTGTTGTGAGAGATTTATCGAGTCATGGCTTATCCCAGGCACGGTTGAGTCGAGATGCAATAGATCGGGCCGCAATAAATATGTAATTCACGAACAAAACACCTAAGAGGTCGCCTGCTGCGCCTACTGATTTACATTTACGAGTTGGAACACGTTGTACCACGCCTTTGCCCTTTGAATTTATGTTGCCTACGTCTAAATAACATCGCGAGGTTCGCTATATCAAGGCTAACAAAGCTATAACGAGTTATTTAGATTACCTAAAAGGACTAGATATTATTTTATTAAGTATGTAAATTTTGACACTGCAATAAGAAATATGTTGCTAAACCAAAATATATCATCACCTTCCTGCCTTTATCCCACTCTAAGGCGGGTCAGTACAACATGTTATCATATGATTTCGCTACGTATTTTACGACCGGACGCCTTTTTTTATACAGGAAAAAGCCCCTTATGGATACCACCACCAGACGGGGACAGGCGGCGATTATGTCGAACTCGCACCGACTAAAACGACCTGTGTGCTCCACCATACAGCTCCAGCATCAGCAGCTTGCCACCACGCTGCTGATGGCAAGGACAGGGTATCGTTGTACACATTGCCCCCATCCCCGCCTACAGATCCGCTCTGATCCCAAAAACACCACCTCCAGGTAGGGTCCTCTCAAAAGAGAAGTCCCCCTCCGCTAACCGATGCATCGGGAGCACCAGATGCACCGACCGCCTCGGAGACCTGTAAGCCAGGCGTCCGATATACCCCGTTCGGAACACCCGAAGATCCCCAGATATCCATGAAGGCTTCAACTTAGCTTAGTCGTAGTCGACACATTGGTCAGAAATGAAGGTTGTCTATTCTACTGAGCCGTATTGACTTACCTTAGTCGCCTTTACCGACACCTCGGTACGAGTAAGAAATTAGGTTGGTCTATTCTACTTAGCCGGATACCACATAACGGCCAGCATAATGGCTAAACTAAATATATACATTCAAACGTCACAAAAATTTGCAAACATCAAAATACCCTAAATTGTGTAGATAGCTAACGATGGACATACCAACGTCGTTCCAATTATGTCGTACGTCGCGACAATTAAGGCCGGGAATGTAGTAGCTGTGCAAAATGTAACTCCGATAAACTATAGTCGAGGTGTGACCATCGACAACCTTCCATTCTCCCCAATAGCCAATGCCGATGAGGCTATTAAGTATTCACAAACGACAATTATAGTTTCGTTTATAACTTGTACTGTAGTCCATGTCAATTAGCTAACAAACAATTTATATTGATATAAGAGCTTTAATACCCGGAAGAATAACCTCACGAATTATTTTCCGGGCATTATCTTTAATATTTAAATGAGTTAAAATTGTATGTATATATATGGGAATATCGAAAACGGCTCCAATAATTTTCCTGAAATTCAGCATGTAAGCGGTTTTGAGGGAGAAAAATCGATCTAGCTAGGTTTTACTTTAAAAAATATTCATTTAATCCCTGTTTTTGGGAATTAAAAATACTGAAATTTATATTCAATTGAATTTTTGCCATTTACTGTCGAGACAGCGTGGCTTATTAGGGAAACGCGTGAGAAATGAAAATACCAAGGATCGCGATCCACCTACCCTATATATTGTTTTTTTTATTTTTTTTTAAGTTTCTTTTTTTATTTTCTAAAAAATTACTAAGCAAGGCTCCCAGATATTTGTTATTAATACATGATTGCAGTCATTTTTATGACTAAATTTATACACTATTAGCTGTGCAAGCGGCATCGCCCGCGTGGAAGTCTCAAAATTATTCCCGAATTGAAATTAAAAGTTAACCATAAAAGATAGACATACGCTATAGCGGATTTTTATTTTTTAGATCTACAATTCTCTCATACATTACTTTACTGTACTTCTGCTGGTTTACGCGGCGCACGCGAGTAAAGGTCATAGCAGGCAAGTTTTTTTTACAACTGCGTGACCTCTTCAACGCAATATACATAAAACCGTTGCGAACTATTAACTTAAACCTTCCGTAAGACTTGTATCTGTCTTTTACTGAAAAAAATACAAAAATCCGTTATACAATACACATACATACATTCTGCTGCCCTTATCCACTCTAAGTAATAAAATAAATAAATAAATAAATACATACATGGGACACTTACACACACGGTCGTCCGTCGCCAAAGTAAGTAACTTAATACTTGTGTTATGGTCGACAAACAACTGGTGAATATATACTTAAATACAAATATACACCCAGGCTCAACATGTTACAAACATGTTGTCACATATTTGTTGTCAAAAATCCGTTCAATACATTTTGAGAAAATCGATAACGTAAATACACACAGCTTTGAGGGAGTTTTATAATACGTGTAGTCAATAATGTGATAAATCAACAACATAATTCAAGTGAATATTGTATATAAATATTTCAAGTACACAACAAATTCAAAAATAAACAACTATCAATAGTCTTTTACAAGTAAATATTTTAGAAGTGTCGAGTGAAATCGTAAACCTCAAAACCTCGATGAAGACTCGAGAGAAATTGAAAACGACAGTAATGATGGGTATGTAACGGAAAATTATAATGTATTATTTGTTTAAGACCATCATTTTTACAAATACAATTACTTCATGTTTACAGTTTCTCTGTTGGAAAATTTCGCTAATGATTTAAAATTATTTAACTTAAATCGTGATTCGTTGGTTTGAATATATTACTAGTATATACAAAATTCTGGTGTGACAATGTTAGTTACTATACTACTCCGAAATGGCTTGACCGATTGTTATGAAATTTTTTATGTACGTTAGTCTGAGATACAGCTACTATCTATTTTTCACACTCCTAAATGATAAGGGTTCTTTACCTCTAACATTTTTATTTTATTTTTGCTAATTTTTTTTTATGTACACTAAAAATTCCCTAGAAATAATTTATATGGCAAAACAACCTTTGGCCGGTCAGCTAGAATAAAATAAAATATGAGTAACTTTATTTTTCGGATGGGGCAATATTTATAGGTCGTTAATACAGGATATTTAGAAATACAAAGTGGTCTGTTAACTGCACAGGGTAAAGGCTTTAAGTACGCAACAATCGCCGAACAAAGACCAACATAGACGACCTTGGCTGGGTAACAGTTAACGCGCGAGACGCTGGTCGCGCGTCAATCAAGTTCTATTAGTTCAAAGTCGCATCTATACCGTTCATTACCTTGATAGAACGATTTACATTGTTCAGATCGTGTTTCAAATGTTTTTGTTGCGTGAAAAAAACATGTTAGACAATAGTTGTTTTTTAGGTCGCCCGATATAGACCAGTGAATGGACGTAGTTCCTTAAATGTTTTTTTTTTATTAAATTCTTTATACTACTAATACTATATAGGAAAATAATTGTGGGTTAATGATTATATATCTACTACTTTGTTATAGGTTGATTAATACTGAACAAAATAGCGTGGTATCCAGTTGAGTAGAATAGACCATCCTCATTTCTTATATATATATTTGCGACCGACCGTCTGCATGACGTTAACGTACCTGAGTATACTCTTACGAAACCTCTGTAAGAAAGAGGGTAGTCTATTCGACGCAACCGGATTCGACACGGTTTGTCAACTTACCTAAGTCGTATTTTACGACACCTCGGTAAGAAGGAGGGTGGTCTATTCTACCAAACCGGATACCACACGGCTAAATAATATATAAAATCTAATCTAGTATTAGTCAAAAATATAAAATCTAAAAAATTAAAAATCTAAAAACAGTTAATTTACATTCAAAATTACACAGCACTATTATTTATTTTAATAACATAATTTGAGCAAAGTGTATACCATTTAGTTGCGGTTGGAAAGCCTCGTCGAGTTAGCTTTATCAGTGTAAGCGCAATTACCTCTTATCATATTAAGTAGAACAGCGATAACGGCTTAGTACTCTTAAAACGTATTTTAACGACCTTCGTTATAGCGTAGTGGTGCAATTACTTCTAGGATAGAGTTTCCTATTTTGAATTTTAAGTAAATAAGAATGAAAGAATACTGATCCTCCATCCTCCTACTCTAAGTGGGGTCGGCACAACATGTTAAAAACATGTTGTCAGCAAGATGTCTTAGCGGGATACGAACGTGGTATTTGCCTTTGTAGAATAGAACACCCCTATTTCTTACCGAGGTGTCGTAAAAGGCAACTAAGGTAATCTGACCCGCCGTGTGGTATCCGGTTGAATAGAATAGACCATCCTCTTATTAACCGAGGTGTTGTATAATACGACCTTAACATGTTATAAATACGTTGTCACGTGATTTGGCTACGTATTTACGACCGGCCGCCTGCCTGACATCAACTTACCTTACTCGCCTTTTACGACATCTCGGTAAGAAATGAGGTTGACTAGATCCCTTTTAAGAATAAATCCACCTTCATACATGCGTTTTTTTACTTTTTCTTTCTCTTTTCATATGTATAAAAAGAAATAAACAAATATTCTATTTGTAAATAAATATTCTATTTATAAATAAGTATTCTATTTATGAATAAATATTCTTTTTATAAATAAATATTCTATTTATTTCTATTCTATTTAGCCGGATACCACACGGCGTGGTTTGATCTAGCTTAGTATTAAATTGATTTACTATATCGCTCACGCTTATGACCTAATACGTTTCTAAGATATATACGGTCAGAATCACCTCGCTCTCTTGTTAGAAAAACTTGTCCGTTCTCGTACAAGGCGATCCCGCGTGGCGTGACACTGGCGTTAATTTATTGTGCCCTATATCCACATATCAAAGACAGACAAGAATTCTCTAACGACTCTCTATGCTTTACTCAGATTTATTCGTTTAGAACTTATGCCTGTGTTGTGAACGATTTGTACCAAATGTATAATACCGTGACTAGTTAAGTTGCTTTAGTATGCTTTAAATAACATAATAAGTTATCCTTAAAAGATTGATATATGCCATTGTGACTATTTTTATAGCCCCATAAAGGAGGAATATCCGCATTATACATTATTTTGCTATATCTCAAATCGTTGCTTAACAGTTTACATTGAAAGCTCTTAAGTCCTAACTATAACTCCTCCTATATTTCGATTCGTAATGCATTCACTATGACATTATGCCTTTTTTAAATGAAATCAGAAATGAGTAATCGCAAAATTGCTGAAAATCTACATATAGGAATTGTTTATACAATTAATATTTATTTTCTTCTTAAACAATGCTATGCCGTGTGAGTAAAATAGACCACCCTCATTTCTTACCGAAGTATCCTAAAAGGAGACTAAGTTACGAGTAAGTTGACACACCGTGTGGTATTCGGCTTAGCAGAATAGACCATCCTCATTTACCGACTAAGGTAAGTTGACGTCAGGGAGGCGGCTAGTTGTAAAATGACTAGCCAAAACATGTTACAATATCTTTTAAACGTTTTGTGCCGACCCCACTTATATCTATTACGTGTAAATAGCGCCATGAAATATTTAATTTTATATAGCTGACATCAATTTGTTTCAAATACTAAAATTACATAAAATACATTAATATCAAAAATAAATTATTTAGAGCTTCATACAGGAAAAATTAACAAAGCATAATCACAAACAAAATCCAAGCATTTAAATAAAACTACAGTGTAAGTCACGAAAACCAACATTGTAATGGTAGCAAAAATCCTCGTCCAAAATATCATAATCAATAAATTTCCAATTAAATCGCCCCGAAACCTTAAAACCGTCGAACAGCCAAATAAGGCCGTTGAAGCCGCTACCGCTGTATTATTAAATTTAATACAGTAGACATTTTGAAAGATTGTTCAGTTTTATAACATAGCAGTTCGCGGTCTTTGTTAATTATATTTTCAATTTCACAACCCGCCCGTATCGCCGCGGGCAACAAGTAATAGGCATCGGACAACTTCAACGGCGAATATTTGCGGAGGCTCTTAATTATATCGCTTGGAGAAGGCTCTATTCACCAATCTCGAATAAATATGCTAAAACAAGCGGCGAGTGTAGACAAGTTGGAAACGCTCCAAGCTCAGCGCCGGAGAAGCAACATAATGTGCAATAACTAACAGACAACCGATAAAATTACTTTGTACATTCACTTGCGAGTGTTTGATAATAGTATGAATTATTTATTACACGTGTAAACATATTTTCGTTTACTTGTATATCGATAACGAGTATATTTGAGTTATAAATAACCTCAATAAACTTATCAGTGAAGAAGAGAAATTGTAATCGATGGTCCATTGATTCCATAAACTATTATTGCAATCACCCAAAAAGGAAAAGCTCAGGTGTATGCCAATAAATAACTGAAGTGATTAGATATATGACACGCTTAGTATTAAAGAGACCTAATTGAAAGTAAGGCCTAATTGAGTTAGATGCAAGCTGTGATAGCCGAGGAAAGAGCGACTCTTTCGAGGGAGCACGGACAGGCACCAATGATTTTTCCTGTTTAACTTATGAGTCTAATTGATAATTGCAACACGCTTTTCGGTGAAGGAAAATTTCATGAAGAAACCTGCATATCTCTAGAGAATTGGGGCATTTATAAGCTACCAATCCGCAGTGGAGCAGCGGGGTAGGTTTTAGCTCCAACCCTTCTTTCTATTGTATATTTGTTAATTTTTTTAGTATGCATATTAGGGGGCCTACTGACACAGGTGTTGTTACACTTAAAAGAAGGTCCCAACCTTCGTGTTGTAATATTTATGTATTTAACGAAAAACTAATAAATTTATAATTTAAAAAAAACGAAGATAGGAGGCCTATGCCCAGGAGTGGGATAGTAACAGGCGGTTACTGAGTTAGATACTTTGTAATCATTATTTCAATGCCATCTATGACTTCACGCAACGAACTATTTAAAAAAACTAGTGTTCTCTTGCTCTGCCAAGTTATAAGTCTCTGTAATACTAATAACGTTCTTGATTATTCATCAATCAGTACTTCAGCTACAAATATTCCAACTTTATTCATATTAAACCAATAGTCATTGCTTCTCATTGACATCGAGTTTCCAGTAGCGGTTTCTCTCACGCGATTTGGATCACGAATGTTATAGAAAGCAGCTTTTGCTAAATGGGTTTACGCAAACTTATATAGCAAACGGTACGCGAAAGGTTAATGCACGTACACAGTGGTTCTAGTTTGACCTTTGACGGACAATCCTACCGGTCGGTATCATGTAAAATGTCAAGTACTACTTGAGTATGGAGTTGATGAAAGAATGTTTAGCTTACGCGCTTGTTTAAGTGGTTGTAGGTATATTGGGTATGTGATTTCTATGCAACTTTCATTTTTGTATTACACAGTTTGAGCATGCAATTTTTATTTGAATAATACTAGATAGATAATCGTTGTTAATATTCTTGCTGAATCATCATCCCCCTGCCCTTATCCCACTCTAAGTGGGGTCGGCCCTTAATGTTATAAACATGCTGTTTTATGGTTAGGCTGCGTTTTTACGACCGGCCGCCTGCCTGACGTCAACTTACCTTAGTTGTATTTTACGACACCTCGGTAAGACAGAGGATGGTCTATTCTACTCAACCAGATAAACACGTTGGATCAACTTACCTTAGTCGCCTTTTACGACATGTCGGTAAGAAATGAGGGTGGTATATTCTACTCAGCCGGATATTACACGGCGGCAATATTCTTGTTGAATATCTTTAATATTTAAATTAGCTAATCTTGTATTTATGGTTTCAGGAGCGATGAATCGTTCTAGCTGGGTTTGATTTAAAAAAAATGTCTTTATCCCTGTTTTAGGCATTGAAAAAATGCTAAAATATTTATAGAATACAAAGGTTAATTTTTCTGTCATTTGTAAAGCTGTAATAGCTCAGTTGGGAACGGGCGCACTAAAGAAGTGATCCTTCAGGATCACCAGTCCTTTCGTTCTCTTTCTAATCGCATTTTTTTATATATTCAAAAAAATTACCGAGCGGGGCTCGGTGACTCAGGTACGATTAATTTGGTCACCCTAATATAATATTGGATTTATATGATGTGTTAATACGAAAAATTTTATATGTACTTAAATACCAAAACAACGTATATATAAGATTTTTGGAACGGAAATAGTGGTAAGGGAAATCTTACACTTTATGTCGATACTAGAACCATGAAGGCGAAATACCGAGCGAAAGCTAGTAGGAAATAATTGCAAACTATAACAGATACGAAATTAAAATATACTATTTATAAAATGTTTAATGAGAAATTAACGGAACGAACATTTTCAAGGCAATTAGGAGTAATAAATTATTATATCGTTTACACACTGAATAACCTCATTCATTATTCATACAAGTTTATAATTTGAATCTGGAATCAGGTTTCACATTCACAACGGTTTAGTAGGAACCTAATTTAATTTCTAAATTCAATTACTACGGAAACATTAGGCATAATTGCGGTTTGTATTATATTAATGTTGAAAGCGGCAAAATATCTCTGGTGACAATTGTGAAGCAAAAAAGATAGCTATTTTCTCATGATCTGAAGTAAATAATAAATATGCTGTATTCAATGTACAGCATTTTCTAAATCTTGTAAATCAGGCAAGATTTAAGTATACAAGCATATAAGCATGGTGTCATCATCATTCTCCTGCCCTTATCCCACTCTAAGTGGGGTCGGCAACAACATGTTATAAACATGTTGCCACATGATTTGGCTAGGTATTTTACGACTGGGCGCCTGCCTGACGGGGAGTCAACTTAACTAAGTCGCCTTTTACGTACCCTCGATAAGAAAGTGGATGGTCTATTCTACTCATCCGGATATAACACTACGAGACAACTTACCTTCGTCGGCTTTTGCGACACCTCGGTAAGAAAGAGTGTGGTCTATTCTACTCAGCCGGATACCACACGGCGGGTCAATTTACCTTAGTCGCCTTTTACGACACCTTGGTAAGATATGTGGGTGGTCTATATATTCTACTCAGCCGGATAACACACAACTTATATCGGAACTATAGCCCGAACTTTGTTTGTGTGAAAATTTTAGCACTTTCACTTTCGATGTGTCTTTAAACACGGCGGCTGATGTAGGTAATATTTAACGACGTTCAAAGATATATATTTGAACACATGTATATTTTTATAAGTTGTTTAGTCGAGTACAAGCTGTGCCAGCGACTTCGCCCGCGTGGAAATCAATGTGTCACAATTGTTTTTCCGAATTGAAATTTTGAAAATTTTAGTTATTGTCAATTATCAGTAAGAGATAGAGACACGCTGTCGAAGACTTTTTATAGTATTTTTGTAGATCTACAATTCTCTAGTACATAACTTTAGTGTATTTCTTTTATTTTACGCGGCACACGCGACAATAGCACCCAGCAGGCACGTTTTTTTTACAACTGCGCGACCTTTTCAACACAATTTACATAAAACTGTAACTGAATTATTAACATGAATTCTCCTGGGAGATTTACTACTTTTAAGTAAAAAATGTATAAAAATCCGTTAAGTACATTTCGAGAAAATATATCACATAGAGACAGACAGATTTTGGGGACTTTGTTTTATAAGTATAGATAGATCGTCATGATTACGTCTATTTTAGTAAATTAATTTTTTAAGTAACAGCCGGATATAAAGTCACAACCTGTCAGCATCCCCCCCCTCTGCTGGGTTTTGAATTTTGATTCTTTCAACTTCAATTTATGAATATCATTTTGATGGGGCTTTCACTGGGGATAGAGGAGGTTGTGGAACAACATATAGATTTTGTCCTAAAATTCCCGACCCAGAATTTCCGCGAATTAATGCCGGAAAAACTTTGAAACACCCTTATTAACAAGGGCAATAAATATATATATTCGTTGTACTAATTTAAGTACACGACGATTTTTTTCGTTAAGAAAATTACTATCCAGTTTTAGCAGCTTAATCACAATGGGAAGGACATAGGGCTATTCAAATAAGTTTGTAATAGTATATTTGAATAAAACATAATCTTTCTAGTTTAAATTTAAATTACAGCCCTGTTGCCGTAGCTCATGTATATCAATTTGAATGCGAAATGAAGAATGGAGCAAACTTTTGGCAGATTACACGCTCGCTAACAAGCCTACATTATTCAGAAATAATTTCCATCCACTTTGTTCTGTGGCAGCGAAAAATTGTATGATATTTGTGATCGTCGGGTGTTTTGACTTCGCCTCTCGCACGAAACAATTTTTTAGAAGTTGGTATTGTTAGTAATAAATTATTTTTTACGTGTTATAAATTATGAAGTAAATGCTTTCAAATTGGGAGGACGGATTTAGCGCTTTATTCGTCGCCCACGACATGTGCAATGTGTTGAGTGGCATGTATATACTACTAATATTTTAAATGCGAAATTCGCGTTCGCCGCCTAAGGAAGCAGAGAAACATTACAGTAATCTAGTAGAAAATTATAGATTACAAAAAACCGCGATAGCACGTCGCTATTGCTTATGGTTTAAATCGCAATAACTACTTTTACTATCAAAATTCCACGGAGGCCAAGCCGCAGTTAGTATACAATAATTGTTTAATCCTATTCTGACATACGTGTATTATATACCAGAGTCATTTCATTTTATTTTAAAGTATAACGATACTTAAAACAAGACAGTAGGTACTGACTTAATGTACCTAACTAGTCATAAAAATTATATTTTTAAAAGAGCAACCGCCGAGTTTCATGCTGGCTCTTCTCGGTAGGAACAGCTTTCCGAACTAGCAGTAGAGTTGACGATTCAAAATCACTGGTTTACAAGTTTATTTGAATAAAGAATATTTTGAACTTGAATTTGAATAATGTATACGATTCGTAATAATCACGTTTAATATTTCTAAAGTTGACGACACTTCTAACTTTCCAGTAACAATTAAAACTATCATTATTAATTCTGATACATAGTTCTAAGGGGTTTCACTGCGTCACATAAATGCAGTTAGCTTTTTTCCCATAGCGTCTTGTCTTGTTCGACACGAGAAACCGTTGGCGACTTCAAGCCGAGCTTGTAGATAATTAATTCTTGTGCTACTTATGTTACTAATTACAAAGAACTATGGCAAAACGTAATGTACTAGTGCTTATTGTTCAAATATAATTGAACTGAAATCATCAATTCTTTCGTAGGTATTTATAACTTAGTATTAACAATACAGTATAGAGCCCTATACTGCGAAGAAGCATCATTAAGTTTTATATATTAAATGAAAACCATTATTGTGATTTTATCATTTACATAATTTATAATTTACTAGCTATTCTCGCGGTTTTGACTGATATTACTGATTGGGAAGACTTTGTAACAAACTGATATCACAAATGTGTTACAAAGTCTTCCCAACCCCGAGCCCGCGCAAATTCTACTATAAAAAATATCATATTATCTACATATTATATTTTTGTGAGATAATATATCAAATTATATTCCAAAAATCTCTAACTTTCAGTGAAAGTCCCATAAAAATCGGTTAACGCATTCCAGAGATTGTACTATTTACCTCAAACCTTCCTCAAGAATTGCAATATCTTTTAGTAAAAACAGTACAAAAATCTGTTCAGTAGATTTTAAGAAAATCTATTACATACAGATAGACAGCTTTTGGGAACTGTTCTATAATAAGTATAAACAGATGTTGAAGGTCTTAAGTGAAAGAATGTAAATGTATCGATAGTTAGTAAGTAGCGATTATGCTATAAAGACCAGAGAGTATAATAAAGGATAAACGTTTTGAATCTTTAAGTGCGATAATAAATTCATATTCATCATTTTCTTAAGTCGTTTCAGCTTATCTCATTTAATTACTTAAACTGGTGAAACCAATCAATTTAGAGATAAATCTAGAAGCGAGCATATTATTTTCTTTGCTGAATAGATGCTAATTATTAAACGACAGTGAAAGATGTGCTGTCAATGCAGTAATATATTATGTAGCAATTAAAAAAAGAAAGTCTCACTTTCGCATAGTTTCGAAGAAAAAGTTTTTAGCGAGAAGTAATTTTTTTTTGCTAATTACCTTTGTCACGGAAGCTAAGAATTCAAAAATGTCGGCGTACATCGCGAAACTGACAACTTATAATTTCCCAAGCATAGAGGCATATACTAGACTATGGGAGTCAAAGGCAGTAAGTGAGAGTGTCATCTATACTAATATATAAAGCTGAAGAATTTGTTTGATTGTTTGAACGTGCTAATCTCAGTAACTACTGGACCGATTTGAAAAAAATCTTTGAATTATCGAGAAAGGCTGTATAGGCTACTCATATATAACATCACTAAGATGAATAGGAGAGGAGCAGCAATAAAAAATTAATTACGAAAACGGTAAACGGTGAAAGTTATTAAAAAATCATGTATTACAAAATTGTTCCCCTCTAAAAGTTCTAAATAAAAGTCCGCGACAGCATATGTCTAGCTTTTAAGGTTAGCCCACTTTAACCATTTTAATGGTTACCAAAATACTATATTGATGTTTTAATCTTTAAGTTAAGTTTTTTTCTAAGCCGCTGGCGATTGCTAGTATTTATATATGAGAGGAGAGATGAAACTCGGATACTTTATCGTCAAATATTCATGAAAAATAGAGACAGATATGTACAGTCTTATTTACTTTCTATTTAATAAGGCACATTTAAGACTGGTTTTCCCGCTGTAGCTCAAATATCCCAAGTCCTCTCTGCTTTGCATAGATGATAGTCTAATTTCTCTGTCCGTGATTTTCAAAATTTATTAGTAATTATTATTTATCTATTTATTTTCAGCTTATCACTATCCTTACAGGGAACCCTAATACACCACTGTAGCGAAACTTAATTAATTATATCTTATTATATATAAAACTATCCTTGTAAGTTCACTCAGAAAACTGAAAAATACGTCTTCTTATAAATATACGGGTCACATCGCGTTAAAATCGAATTACCTTTGTATAAGGTTCGTCGTTTCGGCAAAGTTGCATCCACTGTGGTCACGAACTGACTAAACAGACTCCACAGAGTCAGTTGTGATCCGTATGTTTATATAATAATCAGTATGAATCGCGAAAGATAAAAAAAGACACTTCTCAAAACGATGTTGCTACATAAAGCTTACTACACTATTGAGGATTATTTGAGCGATAGTAGCATATCTTAACTGCAGTCAGCTACGCATCCAGCTGCAACGATTATCTTGTAACCATCAAATTGTAATTTTTTTTTTTAAAGATTAGTCGTCGAGTTTCTTGCTGACTCTTCTCGGTAGGAGCAAACTTCGGAATCAGTGGTAGCTTCTTTAAAACATTTGACGATTCAAAAGTACTGTAAACAGTCCACTTGGATAAAAAAATAATTTGAATTCGAATTTGACTACTTATGCAGTAGAAGGAAATCGTTCCTAAATTATGCATCGTCAAAAAAAAATCATAAATGTTTCGCGGTATGTATGGATAATGAGACAGAAACCTTCAAGTGCAGCCGCAGCTCCAGTTTCCACGGCTTTAAACTAAAGTTACATACTCCTTATAAGTGTAACGAACCCAGTGGTTACAAAGGGGCCGTAGCTTCGAGTTCAGTGCGGTTACCGTCACCGGACACCGCGGAAGAGCTCAGGTATCCAGTCCTCATAAATCAAACAGCACTCCCCCTGCTATCTGGGCCCGACAACGCTTTTGTTTACTGACTATTCATTGTATATCGCCTTGCTATAATCTATGTGGAGCAAAGTGTGTACCGTAAAGATGTAAAGTCAAATGTTGTGAAGTAAAACGTGCGGATTTATTTTCAAAAGCTATAATCTCCGACTAGGTACAATAAAAATATATATAACTATCTTTTACCCGCAACTTCGTTTGCGTGGACTGTTGTCGCAATAGGTGAATAACAGATGGCGCTTTCCAATGTTATTCTATTCCTGTAGAATTAACAGGATTTCTATAGCCTATATGTTACCCCGGTGTATAAGGAACAATCTTGCCAAATTTCATCGATATTGGTTCGGCGGATTAGCCGTGAAAGAGTAACAAACATACATCCATACTCACAAACTTTCGCATTTATAATATTAGTAGGATAGGATGCTTAATGTAGAGCGGACTATTTGTACAAACACATGCACATACCTACACCACCGCCATCAAAATACACAAGCACTACACACGTTCACTATCACAAACTCAACAATCGTTTCTCTCCGCAACTGAAGCATCATGAGGAGATAGATTCTGGAAATACAATAATAAAGATGTTTAACCATGATAGGCCACCGTGTGGTATAAGGTTGAGTAGAATAGATCAACCTCTTACCGAGGTGTCGTAACAGGCGACTTAAGTTGATGTCAGGTAGGCGGTCGTAAAATAACTAGCCAAAACATATAACAACATGTTCAAAACATGAGCCGACCCCACGTAGAATGGAATAAGGACAGGAGAATGCGTAGACAAAACACTATATAACAGCTGTAGGAATTAAATATCGTCGATTCGATTTCTAAATAATAAATACTAGTCTAAAACAACAAGGTCTAAAAAATCGGTAGCAAATACTAATTATAAATTTATGTAAACATTTCAAAACGACCTTAACTTTTAATTTTAATGTTTGATTTTATTTGAAATATAATCATAAAACTTAATTGAAAAAGATGGCGAAATGGCAGATAAAACAAGTACTAAAATATTTTAACAATAATTTGACGGTCCAATCCTCGCAACCAACCTTCAGTAAAAGGGAATGTCAATGTAATTCAATTTTTTTTTCCATTAATTCTGGTTCAAAAATGTACACTGTTTGGGTTGTTCTTCTTTTTTCTCAATCTCAACTATCAACTCCTTTATGTATATCACGTCTGCCATCGTATATTATGCGTAAGCAAGGTAGTTACTCGTATATACGAGCATCTGCCAAATTCCATAGAGGGATAACGTGATCTTTATTATAATCCAGGGTTCCAGCCTCATTGTCACTGAAATACGCTTCCGAAGCATATGACAAAAATTTTTTTAATTATCCGCAACCGTTGAGAAAACTATGAGAAAATCATCCTTTAATTTTACCCGATCGAAAAACTGATGCTGAGCTGAGAGTTGACAACTTGTTCTCGTTACCTATATAAACCGAGATCAAATTCAATACGGTTGTAAAATTTAACACTGCATTGAATTTTTTTAATTAAAAATTGCATAGACATTAAGCGTAAGTTTAATGTGCAAATAGTACACCTTGCATTGCATTATAGACTTTTTTTATCTTTGGTATCAAAACGTTTCTATCCGTGTCACAAATTTTATCTAATTCCAATTTCCATGGAAAAAAAACTATTTCAAGCTAATAAACATGGAAGCGAAGCAGAAAATTCATTTTGCATGAAATGTCCAGCAAATTAGGTGGCACAGTCGATTTAGATCCGAGTAATTAAACTAGTAGTTTATGTACAAGGCCGCCTGCTGGCGCCGATCCCAGTTCGCACTGGTATGGTTTCTCAGTTTGTCGGACGACGGCGTTCCGCGAACCGACCGCACTGATTCAAATCGAGGTCCAGTCGAGAGATGTTCGCGAATCGATAATTGTGCTTCACTAGCGAATCAAATAATACATCTAATTATAGTGAATCTTGAATTCACTATGTTTAAGAACGACGTTAGATTTATTATGCTTTAGCTAACAACATCAAATCAGACAATCTATCAAAGAGATGTAACTTTAATTTGGCAGAACAAATTATTATGAGATTGTTCATGGAACATTTTCGTTAGTAATTAGTAAAAGTAGCACAAAATTTCGTTTTCATATTGTAATCATGTAGTAACGGGTAATAATACGATTTTGTATATGTTCATAACCTTAATGATGACAGTTAATCTACGCCTATAAAATTCGAAAAAGATAAAATTTAATCATATTTTGAAAGCACAAAGATGCGATTAATTGAGCAGAATTCCCTATCAGGTCAAGTGGAAATAATGTTGGTGACTAATTCAAACAAATATACTCCCGCTCAAATATTTTACGAAGAATCATCCGAGTATATATTTCATATAAAATAAGAGTTTCTTAGAAACAGACGCAATAAATTAAATAATCTTGAACTGTTACGTAAATCAACAGATGGAATTGAAACCGAACAGAATCACGCCCGCGGCAATATATTTACAATGAGTACGCATTTCGACTTTCCATTAGCAATAACTTAATAGATTGAAACTTGTATTGTAGTATTGTGATCATCAAAATTTCTATTTGTTACTTAACTTTTATTACGTAAATGTTCTTCGTTTCATTTAATTTGATTGATATAAGTTTCACGGTCTTGAGCCGCTGAAATCCTACATTGCACTACTTGTTATATATTGTGTTTCTTTAGAGCTACTCTCAAATACTGTACAGACTTAACCTCTTTTATAACTTAGATCTAAGGTGTCCTTTGTATTTTATCCTAACTGAAACTTTAGTGCATTATTCAAATTGTCCAAATGTAAACAAAGGCAAAATACTAGAAAACACACTATACATTCTTGCTCCCCTCTAAAGTGTTTCCGGGATATAAACTGCGTTTGCGCTCTGGGATATCATCAATACCTAATAATCAATTGCAGCTTTACATTACAAATGGTCCATAGGACCATAACGAAAACGCATTACAGACGTTCATGACTTCGGGGGCCGCATCAAATCATCAAATATTATAGGCTCTTGACTTCCCGGGCGCTACGGTCGTGTGTTAGCGGTATCAATGATACATTGTTTCCCTGCGGCCTCGTCCATATATTGTCTGCAGATAAACGGTTGTGTTCTCGTGAAACAGAAATATAGGGCTAATGCCAGGCAGTCATGTTAAATGTCCGATCTGACATCTGCCCCGGGGATTACGTAACAACCTAACGATAGTCATTAGCAATCAATCTCGTAGATTCCGGTGGGTGGTAGACGCCTTGCCTGCAAAATTGGCGGAATGGGCCCTTGCAGTCAAATTGTGAAAAGTCATGCAATATGCAGATTAAAGACACGAGCGTGGTCGATTAAGATCATTTTTATAGATGTGATAACTTTCTACTTCCGGCTACCACAAGGAGCGCACATTGATCGATATGTTTAAATATCTTTAAAAAATATCAAAGATGTTGAGTTGTTGAGAAGATGAGATGAGAGAAGATGAGATGTTGAGAAGATGAAAATTTTGGAGATTTATGCATAATATAAACCTCTTAAATTCCAGGAACGAACATTTCGTTTCTTATTAATTAATATTGTCAGCAGTAACCATTCGATAGGTGCTGTGCTGATAGTGCTCCACTCCATTGCATTAATGCTATCCACGAGTAAGATTGTTTTACTCCCTTATGTTTACAAAAATTTGATTGAATTGTTATTTACTAAGCTTAGTGCAGTGTAAGTGAGAAGTTTGACAAAACAGTCTTTTACTTTTACTTTGTCTCTTAGAGCATAGTCATATTGTCTTTTTCAAGATAACCTTTCTTGAAAGTAAAACCATATTTAAGCAAGCTACAGAATAGGCGTCTTTTCACAAAGAAAAACAATCAACCAACATTTACAAATATTTAATTTTGTCTTAATTTTTTTTTCAACCAACTCAAAAATACGGAACCTCTACTACTTTGTTATATCTATAGGCAAGTTTGTTCGACGCAGACGTTAGAAAAGCCGGCGAGATGAACTTGAACATAGGGTTTTATCGAAATTGCAAGCAATACGTTGATGGATGCGGTCGGTGGCACGCGCTTCAAACACGTTGAGGCAATTGAAAAGAGCGCGCGTTATGGTCTAAAATGCACAGAAATTCACTGCTCGAACAACGCGATGTTGTGTTTTTAATATCGTAGATATATTAACAAAAAAAATATCAGTATATTTGTACGATTAGTATGATTGTACCACAATTACGAATTTATTCATTAATAAGACTAAAAAAGGCTTTATAGTATTTAATATTGAAGAAAAACTAAGGAACGTTTCAATGACTGCGAGGCATTCTACTCGTTATGTGTACATATGCATATGCTATTAATTATGTATTATGATACAATCGTTGTTTTACCTTTAATAAAATAGTAATAGGAAATCTGATGCGTAACTTTGTTGTCAATCTTCCGGGCTGCATGTCCTGTAGGCTATTAACCCGTACTTTTCATTAGTGCTTCCGCTGGTCACGCATTGCGTATCGAGGTGCATGGGATATTGCGACATCAGTTCTAGTGCCTTTGTTATGTGTGTCATATGAGCTGTATGTGAATTATTTTGTCACATAATACTCGTATATGGAAAATAGCGTAGGTAGGATTAGGCTTATCGACAAATGCCTGACATACATTATGCATATTTTATTTTTAACTTAAGTTAATCATCAGCTTTAAGCTGACTGATGATTATCTCAATATGCAAATATTGTAGTAAATAAACAAAAAGTTGAAACTGTTTTATTCGATTAAATAAAGCATCTAATTTTCTATTTTCACGAAACACGTAGCCGTAAGAGATATCCAATAGATATAACTTTATAGTCGAGGATTCTTCCCAATCTCACGATTCACACTAATCCACATCTATGAAACCGAACCGAATTTTGTTAGTATTAATATATAACGTTGACCAAACCACTCGACATCAATAAAAAAAAATCTATTGAAACACATCGAAGCAAAAACGGTATGATAACTAAAAAAGACAAAAGAAAAAACAATTTCAACTGATAAAAGAATTCCCACCAATTACAATAAATATATCAGACGGCAAAATTAATTTGGTGCCTCCTGCAGTTTGAATGTCCCATATAATCTTAACGAGAAGTAAAGCTCAGATGTCGCCGAAAACTAAAAAACAACGACTGAAAGAATATAGGACCCGTGGCCGACAACGTCACGCGCCGTCGACCTCAAGGGATTACCTGTCGAATTTTGATGATCGAATTACAAGATACCTGATTAATTCAATGAAGCGGGTATTGTATTACTTTTTTTGTGTCCCTTTGCTATTCGAGTGTTGTATGATTGATCGAGTTGTTACATTTGAACGGATACACGTTTAACCTTTTTTTTATTACTAACATGTGTGATTTAATATCTTACTCATACGGGAGACCGTTTAAATGATAAACAAATCAAAATTTCAAGCTAAAGCATCCTTAAGAATTTGTAACATTTATTTTATTTTATTACAAAGAAAATAAAAAAATCATGAATACAACCCAGGATTGTTGAATTTCATAGCATTTTTTATGATATAAAATTTCATCACGTGAATTACTATATATTGGTTGAAGTTTTTATTGGTACGATAAACAATCAACATTCACATATTACTTCAACACCTAACAGTCAAAATGTACTTATAATTTTAAGTTCCAATGATGATATTTGGCCAACTCAAAGGAAACTTACTAAGGCTAGTAGAAGTACTTAATATATAATCAAATGCAACATTCAAATTAAAACGACGTGACATCAAAACAATCGGATCATACTATGATTGATAGCATAATTCATACTCATTCATACATAACTCACACACGACAAGGGCACGTTTGATGCATTTAGATCCGAGATAAATTCCTATTATATTTTTCAAGTTAGTCATGTTGCAATATACGATACAATAATCGGGTACGCAGCCCGTCACTCGTGGGAAGACCGAGATAAGATCGTACTTTCATCCGATCACGCATGATTTAAGTGCGAACCTAACAACAATGCTAAAGAACAGTCACGTATTCGAAAATAAACAAATGTAAGTAGGAAAGGAATTACACGCAGATGTAAATATATTTATAGGTAATTGTAATAAGTAGGAAATTACTGACAAACATATTTACAAATATAATCAACACGAATATTGCGGAAATCTGTTTGTTTGGTGCAATTGACGCTTACCGATTATATACGATTGCAAAATTTATAATTGCCACTATTTTAACACTTGTTGAAAGTTTAGTTTACTAGAAAGAAGATGCAGGTATAAAAAAGGAACGGCCTGTTACCATCTCACTGCTGGGCATAGGCCTCCTCTCTTCGTATTAGGAGAGAAGGATTGAAGCTAAGATCTCCAATGAGGATTTGTAGATTACACATATCCATAGAATTCTCTAGAGATATGCAGGTTTCCTCACGATGATTTCCTTCACCGAAAAGCGTGTGATATATTGCAATTATCAATTAGACACGTGTCTTAACAGAAAAACTTATTGGTACCGGGTTTTGAACCTATTATCGTCTCAAGAAAGTAGCACGGTCTCGCAGCTGGGCTATCATAGCTTGCAGACACAGACGCAGATCTTGTAATAAATACTTTGTTTCAGAACATTAAGTGCGAAACTCCAAATAACAAATGTCTTGTTTTCAACAAGATCTAACTTGTATTCACGCTATTCGGAGTTTTTGAAAAGGGCAATAAAACTCAAACAAAACGATTGATTCTTATTATATACCCCCACATGCTACGTTAGAAGCGTCTGTACCCAAGTGGAGATATCACCAAAAGTTTCCCAATAAAGATACGGAATTGTGGGGAGTCACGCAGGGTAGAAAATATTACCACTCTTTTAGCTTCGTTAAAATATAACATATTGCTCTTTTAAAAAAAATGGCTTTGCAAATTTGAACAGTGATTTTCTAAACTGCTAATCAATACATATTAATAAAATGAATGTGCCTTTTATCGAATTGACAAATTCCATACGTAAATCAAAAATATTTACGTTTTCTCATGGACATATTAATATATACATCCTTAAAAGTCTAGTTTTGCCATTTGTCTGGGATAGTCTTTGGCCGTACCGTTTTTTAATGAAAATATACACGCTAAAGGGCTTGAAGATCCTACAAAAGATTTATTATTTATTCCAAATAAGAGATAAGCGTTTACAAAATATCCTCCTGCCCGTATCCCAAACCTTTGGGGTCGCCACAACATGTTACAAACATGTTATCAAATGATTTGGCTATGTATTTTACGATGAGCCGCCTGCCTGACGTCAACTTACCTTAGTGGTATTTTACGACACCTCAGTAAGAAAGAGGATGGTTTATTCTACTCAACCGGATACTACACCGTGGGTCGACTTACCTTAGTCGCCTTTTACTTGCCGCGTTAAGAAACGAAGGTGGTCTATTCTAATCAGCCGGATACCCCACGGCATGCGTTGACAAAATGTTTTCTTTTATAATTTTGGAATGAAATTGCTACGAATAAATAACTTCAGACAATATTTACGAATTACAAATACGAATATAAATGCATATGCATATGAGAATAAAGAAATAAGATGACTGGTTTGTTCTGCTAACGTGTTTTTTTTTTTTCAAATTTACACGTTTGTCCGAAATGTTACTTAAAAATCCTTCTACAAATAAATTATACACATTAACTAATCCTCGTTAAGATATCACTAAATTTTAATGACGCAATTCCGCGACTTATAAATCAAAGGTAGAAGTGATAATTTTACAAGTTCGTACAAATTTGTTCTAGAAGATACCCAGCAACGTATTTCACTGTGTTATCTCGCACCATGGCGTTTATGGTCTCAATCTTGCCGTTGGACAAAAAGATTGAGTCTCTACGAGTATACGATAAGAGTAATATCTAATGGCTGGATGTTTTGTTATTTATATGGTACACATGTCATAAATTACCATTAGAAAAGTGTAAACAAACTGCGTGGGAAGAATAATTGGATTTCCGAGACATACAAAACTTTCAAATCTCCAGATGAACATTTTTATGTCAGCGTTTGTATTGTTTTTTGTAAACTTTTTCTATTACCGTTACAAGATTTATTATCTATTTATTATGTAGGAGTTCGTGACATAACTAATACATTAAAATATAGCCTTATAATAAGAGAATGCGTATTGATTGTCTATCGATATTATCTAACATATTTTACTATTATAGTATTTGGTAAACAAATGTAAACAAATGCTTTTGAATCGTCAACTCTACTGCCGGTTCGGAAAATTGCCTCTACGGAAAAGAGCCAGCAAGAAACAAGTTGTTCATTTCAAAATATAACTCCTAAGTCCTAACTTTCCTTAACCTTAAGTCATTTCTATCTTGTGCAAGATAGAAGAGTAACTAAATCCACGCATAGTATATATTTAGTTAATATGAAACTAATTATTTAGAATCAGGGAACTCTCATTCATTTGCATTTTCGCATTTTGCTAACGTTATTTAGCACAACATCGAATTTTCCAGATCAAACATTAGGACGCAAACGCTACAATTTTTATAGCCCATAAGCACATTTTATGTTAATATTTTGTTAGTGTCTGGCCTTCGTACATAAAATATCCGGATCAAGGTAGAGTTTAATGTGCACACCGGCCGTGACCTCTGAGCTGGTCTGGCGTCCGGATATCGCTTAGGATTACAGACGTCCCACAATTTGGCAGAGAAATTGGGTTTTATATATTCCGTACTAGAGGTATATTTAGAATAGAGGTTTCCAGACTTTTTTTTTGGACCACTTTCAAAATTTTGCTGGTTTCGGTAACCTCATGAAGTTAAATTTTCAACATATATCCAAAACTCGAAAAGATTTTACCTTTTTTACACCTTTTTTCCATATCAACGTAAACTTTTTTACTATACCTAAATGCCTAACTTCGTAGGTTAGCTGGCAGAGATCTCTGTCAAAGAGATGACTTGAGCGTAGTACACTTTTTTTATTACTACTGTTTTTTTACTTTTTTACGGTTCATAAATAAATAAATAAATCCCTCGTCTTTCGTGAACTCCTGAAGGTCCACCAGGACCACTTTGTGTACTAAGTATCTAGAACAAGTTGTACTCGTGTTTCGTGCTTTTCACCTTAAATATTAAAATACTCTTAAATTTTTACCGTGATTTTTTTAATTTGTTAGGAAAAACGGGAAGTTTTGTGTTCACGCCGCGATAACGCTGTGTATAGAGCTCATAAATAAGTGCCCCGGATAGGCCCGAAAATAGTCGGGCTAACCCGATAGAATTACACGAGAGTATAGTCGATTTCTAAACATAAACTATGAATAGTACTCACGATAGTTTAAATCTGAAAATATCATAAAATTGTGAAATTACGATATCGCTTTGATAATACCTATTATATAGAAATTTTTATGGAAATATCTTGCGTAGTTAACCTTTAACGATTTATTTATCACTTATTCGACACTTAATGATACTTTGTCGATATTGACGTGACCCGAATGAGTAATTAAATTGTTGAGAACGAAAAGCTCAGGAATCCATAAGTATTTTAATGTTCACTTTATATTGTAACGAAATGAATGTGAACAAAAAATTTAACCTTGCATAATACAATCGTTCACGATGGAGGCGTGTTGCGATTTTTTTTTACCGAAACTGTTTTGTAACCTAAAATTTTTGATGGAGGAAAAATGAATAGCACTATCCATATTAAGAGATAATTGCAATTTTGACATCCAATATTGATATTCTGATGCATGGAGTTGGTTTCATAATTTATTTTCATATATAATATTACTAGTTTTTAGCCGCAGCTCCGTTTGGGTGAATTATACAGCCTTGGAATAAACAGTAATCGGTTATTGTCCAACACTGCAAATTCCCCATCACAAAAATCAGATTGATCCCGGAAGACTAGCAGAGATTTATCGTATTCTGGAGAGCGTAGTATAATTATTTTATTAGCTTCTACCCGCAATTGCGTTCGCGTTGACTGTTATTGCGTGATAGGTTGATAATAGATGGCGCTTGGATGGCAATGTCATCCTATTCTTGTAGAATTAACAGGATTTCTATATATATCCCCCGTGTATGAGAATAATTGTGACAAATTTCATCGATATTTGGCACAGTTATCGTGGTTCAGCAGATTCGCCGTGAATGAGTAAAAAACATACACAACTTTCTCATTTTCTAACTCACCAACTTTCCCATTTAAAATATTAATAGGACTTAAGGATAAGTCCTACGATGCAAGAAGAAGAAGAAGGATCTTCTTCTTCTTGCATCGATATGATGAGAATCGTGGCTCTTTGAAGACAGGAGGACTTATCCATACAAATATTACAAATGCGACAGTCTGTCTGTCTATTACGTTTCACGGCGAATCCGCCGAACCAATATCAATGAAATTTGGCACAATTATTTTTATACACCGGGGTAATATATAGACTGTAGAAATCCTGTTAATTCTACAGGAATAATATATGTACGGTAATGTAATTTATATTGGATTCTGTAAGGAAAACAAAACCAATGTAAACAAACGCCGTTCAATTTACACACAATTCATAAGAGCCGCTAGCGAAACGCAAATCTTGTTTTCACCCAGACACAGTTAAGCCATCTGAAACGAGACAACGTATCGCAAACAATCAAAAAAGAAACACGGTACAACTTGCTCCTTTGTTTCGACAAGCACTCGGCAAACTACGATCTAATCAGATCGAACTGTAATTGATAGTGGACAGTCCAAATCAGGGGACTTCAACCTTTTATACCCTTAGATGATTAAGAACATAATTTAGAATCCTTCGAGCACATGGTTTTCGTGAAGGAACTTCATGTTTCACCTACGCAACCTCATAAAGAAAATAGTTGGTCATAGTTTCCTCTACTCGAACGTTTATTCAATTTTAATACGGCAATAAATATAATAGTAAGGTAGCAAATCAGAATTTAATTAATTATTTTAAATATATTTATAATTTATTTAGTATGAGAAAATGCTGCCAACACCAACACTCCACACAGGCACTACCACGATCTCTACGATCGTTTCGAAACCGAAACCGAAGCATTATCAGGAGCATAGGTTCCACGACAAAATCGTAATCATTATTAAAAATATAATTTATTCATTTTAAGTAAAATGAATGACTTAGATGTGCTTGTTTTTATAGCCAACTAAAAGCTTATAAACAAACAATTTTCCTATTTGAAGTTGTTCAAGAGAAAGTTCCAATTATACATTGTTTTTACGTATATGTGCTTTGACTCAAATCAGTTGCGGAACCCCTGTCAACGTTTTAGGGAACCCAGGTTGAAGACCCCTGATCTAAAATATTATTCCGTTGTAGAACAGATAAAGTGAGTAGGTCATATCGGAATATTAAAATAAGGTTATAGACAGTTGGATACAAGCCTCGAGACTACGCTTCAAGGCTCTTTGAAGAAGGCTATGAGTGAGGAATGCTAATTTTTATATGTAAGCAATAGAAATCATTCAAAGACAAAGTATGTATGAATTACATTGTATGGATCAGAATTCTGGGAAATGCATGCAAAAGAGATGAGAATGACAAAGTGGATGTATGGTATGGTATGGTATGACAAGACTGGATAAAATACGAAATGAATATAAAAGGGGAAGTCTGAAAATTGTTGCCTTTATGAAAAAAAACGAGAAGTGCAAGATTAAGATGGTATCAACATATAATGAGGATTGATGAAAATTATGTGACCAAACGTGAATTTCGATGGATATGAATCTAGAGGGAGCCCAAAAAAGAGATGGTTAGATTGTGTAAAATGTGCCATGCTTTTAAAAGGAGTAGTGCCAGAGTTGACGAATGATAGGCGAGAATGGAAATATAAACAATCGTTGGTATTTGAAAAATTATTTCCAATACTAATTTTGAGCTTATTGCAGATAGGACTGTAAGTTCCAATCGCATCAGGAAAACGTATCCAGAATATAATTAGTACTAGTCGGGCACGTTAATTAACGCTAGATAATTTTACAACGAATACAGCCGGATATATTGGCAATTAAAACAAACAATTAATGAATTACAATGCAATAACACAATTAATCGGTGCACTGGCCGCCCACAAGATTCGATGCCGGCATTGCGGTCTTCGTTATTCATAAACGCCCACACTTATTGATCATCCTGAATCACAATAACAAATAAAAAATATGACTTAAATTAATATTTTATAAGTTATCGTTATGCCGTGTGGTATCCGACTGAGTAGAATAGACCACACTCATTTCTTACAGAGGTAAGCACTAACGGGTAACTAACCAACGGGGCTTATCGAACGCCCACCCTTTTAAGGTCCTAGAGGCGGTTGATGCATCTGGTTGTTCCGATGAATCGTCCAGCGTCCAGGGAGAGGCCATTTTTAGAGAGGCCCAACCCAGAAGTGGCGCACTCTAGGGTTCATCCTATCCCCACCATCAGCAGCGTGGTGGGAACACCACCCTCTTTCTTACTGAGGTGTCGTAAAAGGTGACTAAATAAGTTGACATCAGGCAAGCGGTCGGTCGTAAAATACGTAACCGAATCATGTTAAATGTTAATGACATGTTGTGCCGCCCCCACTTAGAGTGGAATAAGGTCAGGAGGACGATGTTTTATAAATATACTAAAGTTAAAATTGAATAGGACAGGGTTGAGGGACTACAATTCAATTATGAACCTAATCTGCATAGATTTGAATATTGCTTGACTATAGATGTTGTACAATGGACGATAGTAACTTTATAAATATTAAGAAAATTTACTATAGAAGTTTATTCCGCCATGTCGTATCCGACTGAGTAGAATGGATTAAACTCATTACTAACCAGGGTTAGGTAAAGGGTGACTAAGGTAAGTCGATCGACCGTGTGGTATCCGGATGAGTAAAATAGAATACCCTCTTTCTTAAGATAAATTGACATCAGGCAGGCGGCCAGTTGTAAAATACGTCACCAAATCATGTGACAACATGTTTAGTACATGTTGTGCGATCCCACTCAGAGTGGGATAAGGACAGGAGGATGATGACTATAGACGTTTATTAACAGACGACTGTAGCTTTGCAAATATTAAAAAAACCTTGTTTGCAGTTTCTGTGAAATGATTCCAACAATATGGATGCAACGGATAAGCCACTGACATGCGCCGCTACATTTAACCTTTAACGCTTTAAGCTCGATATGGCAAACACATTAACATTTGCCTTATTAGAACTTGAACTGATCAGAAAATGTGGGATAAAATCAAATTATTAATTCGTTTTGAACATTGGCATTCGCTAACAAAGACACCGGTTTTTACCGTTTTTAAATGTACGGCAAAAATTTAATTTGGGACTGCGTGTGTCACATCGGAAAATTTTATAAAAATAACAGAAGGCACTCTTTATTAGCCGTGTGGTATCCGGCTAAGTAGAATAGTGCCACCATTATTTCTTACCGAGGTGTCGTAAAAGGCGACTAAGGTAAGTTGACCCGCCGTGTGGTATTCGGCTGAGTAGAATAGACCGCCCTCATTTCTTACCGAGGTGTCGTAAAATACGACTAAGGTAAGTTAACGTCAGGCAGGCGGCCGCTCTTAAAAACGCAGCCAAATCATGTTACAGCATGTTTATAACATGTTGTGCCGACCCCACTTAGAGTGGGATAAGGGCAGGATGATATATGATATATAATGTCGGTCGATAAACAGCAAGATACTGCTTTAAGTGTTAATTAGTCTAATTATTATGCATTAAATTTGGACACATGAAAATTATTCGGTTATATATTTGTATTAATATTAAATTTAATTCTAATAAAATATATTTAAAATACATCATTATTGTAAATAAACATATTGCTTATAAAATTTTGACTTTTCCATAGGCTAGATTCATTTCCTTAAATGAAGTTGTACTGATAAAGGTAGCCTAACAAATATTTCCGACATTAGAAACTCCGCTAATATTTAATCTTAGTAGTATTAACTTAGGAACAAACAGTGTTACAATACACTTAACAGATAACAATGTGACTAAAACTTCAAAAGTTAATTTATCGTGACCAAGCTTTAATAAAAGTAAAAGGTAATTTTAACATTGATTGGCTAACATAAATACCTTCTTTTTAGATTCCAAATATTAATAAGAATGAATGTTAATTACTTTCTTCTATACTTGTTATAAAACAATGTCTCCAAAAGTATGTATTTGATTTATTTTCTTAAAATCTACTAAACCGATTTTTGTACGGTTTTTACTAAAAGGATTACGGTTTTAGCATATTAATTAAATGGATTACGGTTTACGGTAAACTGTGTTGAAGAGTTGGCGTATTTATAAAAAATACTGCAAAAAAGTCCGCTATAGCATGTCTTCTCTTATGGTAATGGTAAATGGTAATTTGGTTGCGGGGCGAAACGATTGTTTAGTTTGTGATAGTGAACCTATGAAGTAAACGTATGAAGTTGTATGTATTGTGGTGGCGGTATTGGACGTTTGTACATGTGTTTTTTCGAATCCTGCAAGTATCAGATATGGAAATGGATAGTCCACTCTACATTTAGCATTATATATATTTTCTATTTTACCTCATCGTGGATTATAACAAAATAATTTTATTATTACTTTTGTATTATGGATCTCCGCAAAGTAACGCCTAATTTTATAAATCATAATAAGTGTTTTTATGTTCAAAATTGCAATTAAATACACTTATTTCCAAGCGGGCGAAGCTGCAAGCACGGCTAGTTTCCGAATAGAATACAAATTACGAGCTAAAAGTCGGAATCAACAGCTTGTAACAATTAGTTAAGTGTGGATAGCGTGCGATAAAAGATACGAGATTAACCACGCCATCATTCCATGCACCCGCCGGACGTGACGCGGTGTACAAATTAATCAAACGAAACGTGCCATTTTAATTAATACCATTAGATAATTCCTGTATATTAGACGCACGCACGCACGTGCTTGATTATCTAGATCAGCTATTTTGTCATGTCTACGTTCCTATCTTAGACTTCAACAAATCGAAGACTAGTGTTTGATGACGCAATATCTACAACGCGTCATAGTCGTATTGTTTTGTTTACGAATTTAAATAAGAAGCGGGTTAAACCGAACTGTATATTTAATTTTTGATAAATTAGCGGTCCGGCTACGCGTTGTTGGGGCTCAGACGGGTTTTGATTTTATCTAACTCATTGACAGTTAAAAATAATTCTTTGATTGCCACCAAAATTTACAAGAATATTGTTGGGTCAATCAAAAGATTGTCTGATAATTTCTTTAAAATCAGTCCACCCGTTACAGAGTCTCTAAAGAACATACTTACATACATCATGCGCCTTCCCTAATCACACTCTAAGTGGAATCGGCAGAATATGTCATAAACATGTTGTTACATGATGTCGCCTTTTACAACACCTCGATAAGAAATAAGAGTGGACTATCTACTCAGCCGAATACCACAAGGCCTATCAACTTATCTTAGTCACCTTTTAGGACAACTCGGTAAGAAATTAGGGTGCTCTATTCTACTCAGCCGGATACCACACGGCTATAAAGGACATACATACGTTCTCTTTAATATAAAAAGATAGATACCGAGATAAAAGCCTATCACATCTATCTATACGAACAATTAAAAAAAAATGCAAAAACAACTGAATAAATACATTCCATACTAAAAATAACTATGGATGGTCAAAGTCACTTTGCCACTGGTTCATCCCTAACGGGTTACAAAGGTCATACAGCACGCTACACTTTTAGTAAAAGTTGGTTGCTCATTTCATATGCCATAGAATAATAACTAGTAAAAAAATAGTAATATGCTAATTCAAACGGAGAAACGTAATAAATTTACCTTTAGAGAGACGTTTCAATTCATCATACATTCTTCTGTAGACGTGGATGTATGTATGAAGATGAAGTCTAATAAATTGTTATTTTTTAATTATGTGTGATCGAAGCTGTGAAACGGGTATACTTATAATTTTAATAGAGTAAAAGAGCCATATTTTTTATGTATGAAATCTTAACGAGCAACATAATTATAGTAAGGAGATAACTGTCAAGATTGTATGATTGATGACTGTTTCATTAACTGTTTACATTAAATATTTATTAGTTAATTAAATATTATTACCCATTTGGTATAAAATAGATAATTTAAATACATTTCTTTATTTGTGGCGAGAGAGAGTCCGGGTATTTAATATGATTATGTGATCAAACGAGTGTTAAATATAAATGTGGATGGTTATGTACCTAGAGAGAGGACTAAAAAAAAATCATTGGAATGTGTGAAGTATGCATATAAAACATGCATATAAAAGCAGAAGTGTCAGAGTTGACGAATGTTAGGAGAGAATGGAAGACAAAAACATGTTTTGCCAACCCCACAGAGAGGGAAAAGGACAGGAGTATGATGACTTACACGTTATGTGTTCACGAATTTGATACTATATTTTGTGTGTGACTATGATTACGGCCACTGTTTTATTTGATTAAATATGATGATTAAATGGAAGATAGAAACGCACTAACAGCAAAGGGGGACGATAACTATATCTTGTTACCGTTTTACCTTATATAACATTTTTCATATTCTAAAATCTTTAGTATTGATAATAATTCATTTACATTATTTTAAAATATCACTTCTGTTTCACACTGCTGGTGTGTAACATATAGCCTCAGTAAATAAAATATAATAGTTTCAGTGCAAACTAGGTTAGTAGTAAAAAATAAAAAAGAAAAAGAAGAAATGATGCTTCGAGTAAAATACATAGTGTGCAAAGGTTCCAAGCGTTATCTGTGTTATGCAACACATCGGATATCACATTACCGGGGAAACGATCCGACCCTCGCACGCTTCGCTAGAATTTCCCATAACACAACCTGACAAGTCCCTAGTCGATCTTTATTCTATCGATATAACCGATTGGGTAAAGGTTAATGCCTTTTGCCCAATAATGCATTCATTAGAAGGAAATTGTGGATATATAAAATAAGAGAGAGAACTATTTGGTACTCCGAAATGTACCTTATATTACGCTATCCACAATTTGGAAAAAGTTAGAAAGAAATATGAAATATTCTAATAATTTTATACAGGTCCAAATAAATTAAAGGATAAAACAAAATGTATGAAACTAAAAAGGGAAATAAAGCTATCTCCATTGATTTTAGTCCTAAGTCAAACGAAGAAACGAATAAAAGAAAATTATCGCGGATTATAGCATAATAATTGTATTATTACTTTTGTATTATAGATCTCCGCAAAGTAACGTTTAAATCTATAAACTACAACGAACGAAGTTTAAGGAAATGAATGACGGAATAGAACGAAGCAGTAATATATTGAACAGTGAATACTGACTGGCGTACAAATCAGGCGAAGCTCAACGGCTATAAGCTATAATGAACTGCAACAAATCGAATACAGTTGAAATGCTATCTCTACATAAATTGTCAGCAGAAGCGGATCGAACATGCAATGAAGATATATAGTGGCAATTTCGATAGCGTCGAAAAGGTGATTCAATGGAGACCTAGTTAGACTTAGTCAACACGTAACAAACTGCTGTTTTCGCACATAAATAATATAAAAAGGGCAACTATTAATGATTTTATTATGAAATCGAACTGTATCGAGTAGTAGGGGGTATGAAATTTGAAAGTTCTATTGTATTAATATTTGTGCATATTATTTATATCGAATTTTCTCAATACACTTAACAAATTGACGCGAAAACGGAAAATAATGACTAAAGAGTTCATAATAAACATAAAGGACTTGAATAATTATGTATTTAATAATATCATTAGGTACTAATTAAAAATTCAATTTCTTATCTCACGCATCTTTATTAGTTAGCCGTACCTTAAATAAACAAATCGCACCGCTTTTTTAAGACAAAGTTTTATTCAGCTTACAACCGAAGCAATTGCACGGAATTCGCTGTCTTTTCAATTGAACATATATATTTCGAACTTTTACGAAATCCTGCGAATCACATCTGCCGCTTATATTTTAAATTTTATTATATGTATTGATAATACCTGAGTGACTTTTTATACAATATTAATTTACACTTGATAAAAAGTTTGAATTTTATGTTCAATGATGAACGCTTTGTTATAAATCGTTTACGAAAGCATAGCCTGAAATTGTGTTAGGATCTACCTGTTTCCCTGGTTTCTACACAGGATAGCCTAGTGTTCAAGAACAGTTTTTATTTTCATAGATTTGAAGATAAAGATGATTGAAAACAATTATAAATGATATGTTTCAAACTAAAGCACGTAAAACTCCAATATCCATATATTATACTTGACGTGGTAACATTATTAGTTGATCGTCATCATCTTAATTATTATCTATTTCATCTCTAGGTGGGCGTCGTTGGGTATAAGGTTGGTTCATTAAAAATACAACGGTGGTACTATTCGTTATTATTACAAATGGACATTAACAACAACAAAGATCTACAGTTAAAATGTTACATTTACTGAAAGCGTCACTACATTACCACTGGGTGGCACACAAAGGAACGCGAGATGAATTTACGTGTTGACCGCGCACGACGACCGCCCGAAGAGAAGTGTGGTCTCTCCCCGGCCTCGTGGACGGGCGTAAAGCCATCTAGCACCAGCCAGGCGCTTACGTTCCCATAAAAAAGGGCAGACGTCCTCTCGACCGTCTTAATGGAATGTGTTGACATCTGCACCATTGAACTCCACTTAACCACGGCACCATGGCGTCGATATTCCTAGCCAAACGACTCAGGCACGACACGGCCATCCTGCTAGCACACGCCCTCGTGTGACAGTTAGCCTGCAATTGAAAATACACAAGAAATTCTTTGTTCTACTCGGCCAATCCTGTTAAAATACAATGCGCATACAGCCAGAGTAAACCAATCTTAAAGTTCCTTTAATTTTTCATTAATTATTATTTTTTTCTTTTAATCAATCGAAAATATAATCACTACGGAAAAGCCACAGCCTAGTACCACAGTCCTCATAACCATCAAAACTTTAAACACATTATCGAACCTCTACTGCAACCACAAGTTGCATCAATGCTCACAGAAACTCCCGAGTAAGATCTCCAATACCATGGCCCTCTTGGCCAAACATCCATCGCATGGATCACCTGTGTGTATCACCCAGTGACTACACACCATACTACGGTCTCTCAAGACCCGACCTCCGCCAGGGTTAAACGCGCACCGCGCACCCACGGACTACTTGAGCTACCCCAAGAGACACCGATTTCCACCGGGCTACGACTACGTAATAACCACTGGTACGGTCGAACAAAACACGGCTGAAAGAGCAACCCACTCGAGTTTCCACCAATTAAAATTTTACATCATCATCATTATTTACATCAACCTTGACTGGTACATGGCCTGCTGGCATATCCTTAATCTACCATAGCATACTCATTCGCTTACAATTTAAAACTCTCAACTCGCAGCGATTGCCCGCTAAGGTCCCAATCTCACTTAAAAAGGACCTTGGGAGGAAAACTTGGGAACTAATTTTATCTAATTCCTCTCTTACTTTATAACATCACAAAATTACCCACGGAAAAATTCTTAACTCGTCTTTGTTGCATCAAACGGGATTTGTCATAAACCGCGCACTCTCTATTATTTTCAGATGCTAACCATAAACCCTCTTAATATCGACGTCAGTCTCTACTTTGCTACATATTAACGTCAAATGCCTCAAAACATTAACTATTAAAAGTTCTAGTGGTCATATTTTTGTCACTAAGCGCAAGTTGAACTTCACTTAACGAGTCTTTCAACGATCTATTATAGCTAGTCCCTTTCGCAGTTAACATTGACTTTCAAGCACCCGTAAAGCACTCTAGCTAACCGTCAATACGTGACGAACCTATTGCTACGAAACAAAAAGTCACGCAAAAAAACAGAAATTTTTGCTTACAAAAAATCGTTCTTGTTCGGCAATTATACGAGTCGGGACCCCAACCGTGCTGTATACATTTGTCATCGCCAAAATACTACTTTTAGAATCGATGCTCGTTGCGTGAATAAAAGGGCGAACTACGTAAACGCACTAAGTACAACAAAACTGTACACTTTCGTATCATGTTTCCCGCCTAATTTACCCGCAGCTTCAATAGGAACCATGTGCCACAGAGTCGACACTAGGGATCGCTTTGTTCATTAACAATTTTAAATTAGACTTCCGGAATCATAAACCCGAAAAAGGCTAAGTTGAGTTTTTCGTCTTGCAAACCATTTTTTA
Source organism: Morpho helenor (assembly GCA_029227775.1). Lineage (NCBI taxonomy): Eukaryota > Metazoa > Arthropoda > Insecta > Lepidoptera > Nymphalidae > Morpho > Morpho helenor. Next base: position 13,889,661 of record JARGCU010000020.1, on the reverse strand, counting down.
TTTAGATTTATCAAAGTTACAAAAACGTCAATTTTAAACCATCAGTCATCTTAAGCATTAGTGCGGTATTTGTAAAATTAGATAAACGTGAACTCTTCTTTTAAAACCCAAATTACAATTGATCTCTTAATGAAACTCAAACGTCACATAAAGCGCATCCAGTTTTATATAAACGTCTTATTAAATTTTTTTTTTTTTTTTTAAACTAAGTGCATATGTATAGACGATAAAGTCAAATCGGTTGTCAACATCGGTCAAAATCGGTTATCGGGTGTATAAGACAAAAATATGCCTAACGTTTTAACTCACGTAATATTTTTTTTTCTTCTGAAATCTGACGCGTAACTAAAATAAACGAACAAAGAGCAAGAGAATAGTTTTCTTCGGCTTAGTAAAATCATCTCATTCATAACTCTTATGCAATACCGGTACACAGACTTTGTTACGAATCCAATTTATTTCTTTAGGATTCAGCTAAATACTGTTTTAACCAATTTTATACAACCCAGGCTAGTCCAGCCATCGGGTGTAGTTTTTCTTTAAACTCACTGGAATAAGATTTCGCGATCTTACTTCTATCTTAATTCTCTACAAACTTCCTAACATATTGTGGTGTCCCGTCTCTTTACCCTATAAGAATCTTGGAGTTGATAGTTATAGCTGCGAGCTTACCGAATGATACCGTCGACGACACATGAAACTGAGGTAGATCACATATTTATTGCCGCCCGTCTTAAGGACACCGTGTTACGAGTTATGTCAATAGTCATTAAGTTACATTGATCATCGTACACACATTTAAACTCCTACAGCTTTCCCGGTAAACAGTAAAAGACGATCAGCTTTTCAGTTGTCTTTTCAGACCAAAGGTAAATGATGGATTCATGAAAATTATTTACTACTAATAATCTGAGAGCACGGGCTAACTAAGGCAAACGTTTAATCCTACCGTTGCGTTAAATCTTATGATAGAATAAACCTGACTGCATTACCTAAATCTCAGTCATTTATTTGCTCATCTAATTATCCATGTTCGACATCTGTTAATAATTTAGAAATCTTTACGTCCCTTTGTTGATCAGCCTGGAACTAGTTGGGGGGAAGGTCAGAAGATTCAATATGTTTTGACTCTGCCTGCGATTCTACTATTATAACTTAGATGGTAAAGGGTTACGTGAAAAGAAATCAACGTACGACATACGTTTTCTTCCTTCCTACATTACATCAAAGTCAAAACTCTATACAAAAGTTCACCAAATAAGCGCTGTGGGGCTCAGCCTTTCCTTTGTTTTGGATGCAAATTACAATCTGCAACGACGTTACATTTTCTGCGATAGCTTCTAGCTTCTACGTCAAAGTCTTACTTTTAACTTAACCGTTAAATTTATCGTCGTCTTGAGAAAGAAGCACTTTTTAAGGTTAAAAAGAAACCGGTTTTAGTTAGAGCATCCGACACAACGTTAAGCCTCTCTATACCTGACTCTCCATCGGAAGATAATACTATCTTCCTGTAATACTATCTATCTAGGTAGTAATTTCTATTCAATTCGCGGTAATTAATACGCAAATGGTCCGAACTGTCTTGCTTTTTAACTAGCAAAGCAGAGCTTGCAAATCGAATCAAATCAAAATAATCTTTATTCAAATAAGCTCTTTCAAACATTTTTCAATCATCAATGATCAATATGATTAATGAAGCTACAACTGGTTCGAGATGTTACTTTTACCGAGAGAACCAACAATGGGCAGCAACTAGATCTAGCAATGTTCACGTCTAAAAGTTCTTCTACGCGGTCTCGGATAACACTACATTCGTTTACGCACATCCTATACGAGCCGCGCCGCAGTGTACGATTCAGATTAAAGTAATCTAATTTTAAGCTCGCCTGTGGTTACTAGCGTCGCAGGTAAACAGCAATGAAATATTCAAAAATCGATCTACAGTTTGCAAAACTCTCGACTGGTCACTGGTTTAATCCTGAGATAGGTCGGTAAGGTAACATTTAAATACGTTATTCATTAAAATCAAATTAAGTTAATTAAACTTTACAAAAATAATTTTCATGTTCGAACTATCTGTCGCGGTCATTTTTACCTTAAAACCGTGTTTTATAAAATTTCGCGTCCTATCATGACGTCATAAATGTGGGTCGAAATGCGAAACTTAATCTCAAGAGGTCAATCGTTAATCACTGTACTAGTTTAACCCTTTTCTTTACGGAATACTCGTGTCTGACCAATGCCTCTTAACAACAAAACGAACTCATTCAAAACAACAATATTAGGTCAACAACTAACGTTTTTTGTCCCTAAACTCCTTTAACTTAAGAACACGAACAATTGACTCATAAAACAAGAATAACATCACCATAACGTAACGTAACGGGCCCACCGGGTGGCTCGACGGTGCAGACCTCGATGCGCCGCTCACTACCTCACTCGCCAGCCCGCTACTTGCGTAACTCGCCAGCCCGCTCGCCGCTTCGGTCGCCATCCCGCCCGCTGATCGCTGCGCTGGCGCCGTTTTCGTTCGGTCCGCTCCCGCCGCTCGTGCACGGGACTGCGATGTGGCTCAGCTTGATGTGTCATGAAACAAAACTAAAGGCTTCGCTCCCGGCTGTTTCGCTGCTCGGCCCGACATTACAGGTGTTGTGGGACATCCTCTCGCATTGATCGTTCTGCTCCTGAAATCATACTTTGAACCAACCATGATCCCACTTCTGATGACGTGGTAACATTATTAGTTGATCGTCATCATCTTAATTATTATCTATTTCATCTCTAGGTGGGCGTCGTTGGGTATAAGGTTGGTTCATTAAAAATACAACGGTGGCACTATTCGTTATTATTACAAATGGACATTAACAACAACAAAGATCTACAGTTAAAATGTTACATTTACTGAAAGCGTCACTACATTACCACTGGGTGGCACACAAAGGAACGCGAGATGAATTTACGTGTTGACCGCGCACGACGACCGCCCGAAGAGAAGTGTGGTCTCTCCCCGGCCTCGTGGACGGGCGTAAAGCCATCTAGCACCAGCCAGGCGCTTACGTTCCCATAAAAAAGGGCAGACGTCCTCTCGACCGTCTTAATGGAATGTGTTGACATCTGCACCATTGAACTCCACTTAACCACGGCACTATGGCGTCGATATTCCTAGCCAAACGACTCAGGCACGACACGGCCATCCTGCTAGCACACGCCCTCGTGTGACAGTTAGCCTGCAATTGAAAATACACAAGAAATTCTTTGTTCTACTCGGCCAATCCTGTTAAAATACAATGCGCATACAGCCAGAGTAAACCAATCTTAAAGTTCCTTTAATTTTTCATTAATTATTATTTTTTTCTTTTAATCAATCGAAAATATAATCACTACGGAAAAGCCACAGCCTAGTACCACAGTCCTCATAACCATCAAAACTTTAAACACATTATCGAACCTCTACTGCAACCACAAGTTGCATCAATGCTCACAGAAACTCCCGAGTAAGATCTCCAATACCATGGCCCTCTTGGCCAAACATCCATCGCATGGATCACCTGTGTGTATCACCCAGTGACTACACACCATACTACGGTCTCTCAAGACCCGACCTCCGCCAGGGTTAAACGCGCACCGCGCACCCACGGACTACTTGAGCTACCCCAAGAGACACCGATTTCCACCGGGCTACGACTACGTAATAACCACTGGTACGGTCGAACAAAACACGGCTGAAAGAGCAACCCACTCGAGTTTCCACCAATTAAAATTTTACATCATCATCATTATTTACATCAACCTTGACTGGTACATGGCCTGCTGGCATATCCTTAATCTACCATAGCATACTCATTCGCTTACAATTTAAAACTCTCAACTCGCAGCGATTGCCCGCTAAGGTCCCAATCTCACTTAAAAAGGACCTTGGGAGGAAAACTTGGGAACTAATTTTATCTAATTCCTCTCTTACTTTATAACATCACAAAATTACCCACGGAAAAATTCTTAACTCGTCTTTGTTGCATCAAACGGGATTTGTCATAAACCGCGCACTCTCTATTATTTTCAGATGCTAACCATAAACCCTCTTAATATCGACGTCAGTCTCTACTTTGCTACATATTAACGTCAAATGCCTCAAAACATTAACTATTAAAAGTTCTAGTGGTCATATTTTTGTCACTAAGCGCAAGTTGAACTTCACTTAACGAGTCTTTCAACGATCTATTATAGCTAGTCCCTTTCGCAGTTAACATTGACTTTCAAGCACCCGTAAAGCACTCTAGCTAACCGTCAATACGTGACGAACCTATTGCTACGAAACAAAAAGTCACGCAAAAAAACAGAAATTTTTGCTTACAAAAAATCGTTCTTGTTCGGCAATTATACGAGTCGGGACCCCAACCGTGCTGTATACATTTGTCATCGCCAAAATACTACTTTTAGAATCGATGCTCGTTGCGTGAATAAAAGGGCGAACTACGTAAACGCACTAAGTACAACAAAACTGTACACTTTCGTATCATGTTTCCCGCCTAATTTACCCGCAGCTTCAATAGGAACCATGTGCCACAGAGTCGACACTAGGGATCGCTTTGTTCATTAACAATTTTAAATTAGACTTCCGGAATCATAAACCCGAAAAAGGCTAAGTTGAGTTTTTCGTCTTGCAAACCATTTTTTATTTAGATTTATCAAAGTTACAAAAACGTCAATTTTAAACCATCAGTCATCTTAAGCATTAGTGCGGTATTTGTAAAATTAGATAAACGTGAACTCTTCTTTTAAAACCCAAATTACAATTGATCTCTTAATGAAACTCAAACGTCACATAAAGCGCATCCAGTTTTATATAAACGTCTTATTAAATTTTTTTTTTTTTTTTTAAACTAAGTGCATATGTATAGACGATAAAGTCAAATCGGTTGTCAACATCGGTCAAAATCGGTTATCGGGTGTATAAGACAAAAATATGCCTAACGTTTTAACTCACGTAATATTTTTTTTTCTTCTGAAATCTGACGCGTAACTAAAATAAACGAACAAAGAGCAAGAGAATAGTTTTCTTCGGCTTAGTAAAATCATCTCATTCATAACTCTTATGCAATACCGGTACACAGACTTTGTTACGAATCCAATTTATTTCTTTAGGATTCAGCTAAATACTGTTTTAACCAATTTTATACAACCCAGGCTAGTCCAGCCATCGGGTGTAGTTTTTCTTTAAACTCACTGGAATAAGATTTCGCGATCTTACTTCTATCTTAATTCTCTACAAACTTCCTAACATATTGTGGTGTCCCGTCTCTTTACCCTATAAGAATCTTGGAGTTGATAGTTATAGCTGCGAGCTTACCGAATGATACCGTCGACGACACATGAAACTGAGGTAGATCACATATTTATTGCCGCCCGTCTTAAGGACACCGTGTTACGAGTTATGTCAATAGTCATTAAGTTACATTGATCATCGTACACACATTTAAACTCCTACAGCTTTCCCGGTAAACAGTAAAAGACGATCAGCTTTTCAGTTGTCTTTTCAGACCAAAGGTAAATGATGGAGTCCCCGGCCTCGTGGACGGGCGTAAAGCCATCTAGGTATTCCCAAACCGGGAAAGCCTCGAAATCTCCCGATTAGCTATCGTCCCATTAGTTTGTTAAATAGCTTAGGAAAAATATACGAGCGAATTATCCTTGCCCGATTAAAATCCGTAGTCGATACTTATAATCTCCTTCCCAACGAACAGTTCGGATTTCGTCCAAAACACACCTGTGTTCAACAAGTGCACCGCCTCACGGAGCACATATTGCAAGGTTTACAAACCAAGCAGTTTACAGGTGTCATATTCTTCGATGTCGCCAAAGCCTTCGATAAGGTCTGGCATGCAGGCTTAATCCACAAGTTGCTCCTATTAAATATACCTGACAGACTCGTACTTATCATACGAAACTACCTTACCAATCGTACCTTTCGGTACCGCGTAGACGGCACTCTATCATCTCGCCGCCCTATCCGTGCCGGTGTCCCTCAAGGATCTGTGCTGGCACCCTTATTGTACTCGCTCTACACGAGTGACATTCCACGGGCGCCTATTAAAGAACGCACTCATCTTGCCCTTTTCGCGGATGATACCGCTGTATTTACCACATCTCGCCAACCTCAAGTTATCACTAGACGTCTCCAGAAAGCGGTAGACAGCCTCGGACGCTGGTTCCGCCGATGGAGAATCGAAATAAACCCTGATAAAAGTGCAGCTATGCACTTTATCGGTAATCGTTTCCGATCTCACACAGACACACCTACGGAAATTTCCCTTTACGATACACCAATTCACTGGCAACAGAAAGTCAAGTACCTAGGTGTCACCTTCCAACCTTCCATGACCTTCCACGAGCACATACGCATAGTCTGCAATAAGGCTGCGTATGTCATGGGACGACTTTATCCGATGTTATGCAAGAAAAGTAAAATGTCACTCCGCAACAAAGTGACACTCTACAAAACTTGCATAAGACCAATAATGTCCTATGCGAGCGTTGCGTTCGCGCACGTTTCAAAGGTCAGATTGCTTACGCTTCAAAGAATGCAAAACCGATTTATGCGGACAGCCACTGGTTGTCCGTGGTTCATGCGGAACGTTGACCTCCATAGAGACCTCGACCTCCCTACCATTACTCACCTCTTTAAACGTTTTTCGAAGTCTTACTTCGAGAAATCCGAGGTACACCCGAACCCTCTCATTTCAGTTGCTGCCACTTACATCCCAGTTAGGTCTGACCACCGAAAATATAGGCGTCCAAAAAGCGTCCTATATGACCCTGACGATCAAATAACAATCGCAAACACAGAAACACGTAATACATACACACAGCGTCTTCGCCGGCGAAGACGAGGTCCCAGATTTCTGACATCGGTTGGTCGTGGCTTCTTGCCACCCTTCCGTCGTCGTATTGACTAATCAAAGTCATACCATCAGCCCTCCACTACACGTCGCCCTAAGCCGTGGTCCGGCCTCACAGGAGGCACCCTTAGGACGACGTTCCCCGACGCTAGTAGAGCTTCTGCGCTCTACTCTACGCATTTCGCAACCTCGGCGATGCTTCTGCGCTCGCCCGTCCCGCCCGGTGACGCTGTAAAAGCCGTTAGGGCTAACAGCATATTGTCAATTCGAAAAAAAAAAAAAAAAAAAAAAAAAAAAAAAAAAAAAAAAAAAAAAAAAAAAAAAAAAAAAAAAAAAAAAAAAAAAAAAAAAAAAAGCCATCTAGCACCAGCCAGGCGCTTACGTTCCCATAAAAAAGGGCAGACGTCCTCTCGACCGTCTTAATGGAATGTGTTGACATCTGCACCATTGAACTCCACTTAACCACGGCACCATGGCGTCGATATTCCTAGCCAAACGACTCAGGCACGACATACTTGAGAAGGGAAGCCAGCCCTAGCAAATGAAGTTATATCTATCCGTATGTTTTTTTGTGTGATCGGACGAAATAAGTATACGAATGTCATCTTTCCTACACATACAGGTCTGCCTTTAGCTCCGCTACTCTAGTATAATAACTTTATAGCAATATCACTACGAATAAAATGAAAGAAAGAGCAAAACAAATTCGTAACAGATTCGGCACATTTTTTGATAGTTATCTTTAATAATGAAAGCGTTGTCGAAACAGCCCGATTGATTATTATCAAATCGAAACCGCTGAAAATCGAAATACCTCTGTTTAAAGAGGTTATACTTTCATCGATTTTGCTTGTGATACGATTATTTTTATTTGTTGATCAAATAATGTGTTAATGGAATATAAGCTAGTGTCAGTACACAATGAAATATTGCGATATATTTTAACTACCGTCTTGTGATACAGATGTAAATAAATAAATATATGGGACACTTACATACACGGTCGTCCGTTCCCAATTTAACTTGAATACTTGTGTTATGGGTGAGAGACAACTGGTGAATATATACTTATATATTTTTTAAATACATACTTAAATACCAGACTTTATTAGCTACCCAGACTCGAAGACCAACAAATTTATTTATAGAATATATTGGCCCTTTGGCGAATCGAGCCCGCGACCCGCGGAGCTGAAAGCAGGGTCACTACCCACTGCACCAACGGGTTAGTCAATAGTAGAATATGGTTTCAGTAATGTTTCTTAAAGAAGGAGGGGAGGGAGATCAAAAAAGTTAAAACTGATAGTTTTATAAATATTAGTTTTAAGACCTTACGTGGATTGTGCGGTTCAAGTGAGGGTAGATAAAGAAAATAATGTCTGTAGTATACAGGCACAAAGCCGCCGCGGCGCTCAAATCAGTTGAACCACTATGGATGCAATTTTGGTGAAACGTGAACCTTAACAAAGGTAACTAAATTTTATCGCGATGTGATTCTAATGTTTATATAATAATTAGTTAACGATTACAAGATCAGAGATCAGAGACGATGGCGTTTCTAATGAAACAGCTTTTCTAATGAAATATTAGCTAAAGCGTAACAATGTCCTAATATTTTGGTTTCTGACCCAAAATGGGAGTTTCTTCTACAATATTTATTACACTGCAAATTTCTATTTGTCAAGCATTTTGCGCGTAGTGAAACTTTAATGCAACTCTACCATCACGGTTCTTCCAATGTATATTCAAAACATTTTATAACTGAACCGCAAGAATGTGACATAAATATGTACAAATAGGACATGCACAATGCCTAAGGCAATTCAATTAGGGCACGTATCGTAGACAATTGCAAGGAGCTGGGCTAAAGCTGCAAACAATATACAATATTTAAATAAACAAGCCGTACATTAGAACAAATCACACCACACATACAAACCGTCCTCGCATATTCAATATACCTTTGTTTGTAACCCTGATATTGTTTACGCAAGTAATGTTTGTAATATTAAAATAAAATAAATGACGGTTGGCCGCTTGCCTAACGTAAACTTACCTTAGTCGCATTTTACAACGCCTCGGTAAAAAATACAGTAGTAGTAAATGTTGTAAAACAGTAGTAAATGTTGGTAGGCAACTTTTGTGGATACATACATGTATATAATTCGGGCATCATCCTCCTGCCTGCCGTTTATACGCTATTTTCAAGTATTGTTAATTTAATATTTTAACAACACCATTCCGTAAAAAAAACTGCCGAGTACGTAACGACCTAACTCGCCATCTCGTTCGCACCTACCCGTATATATACTTCCCGCTCTTTCCAACCGCAACCTTTTATGCTTGTCTGGCTGGGGTAGGAACTATGGAAAATGTCTGGCTAAAGGGGAAACATCATCTTATTCTTATCCAAGTAATATATATTAAAATCAGCTTTTATACTATGACGTAAATAGAAGTCAAATTTCATGAACTTTAAGGGTGTCTGGCAGGGGGGTTTCCAATATGCTAAGTGTCTGGCATTGACTGACGTGATTTTTAATATTATTCTAAAGGTAATATCAAAAGATCAAGCTTTATACGACTACTTTATATGACGAAATTAATTCAGAATTTTGCAACCTTCAGTACCTCGTATCTCCCAAAGCCACTATGATCCAAATTCCATAATCTACCATCGTTCTTATCTGTGTTGGGAGCATGCACTGACAAAGTTTCAGCTTTTATAAAATGACGAAAGTCTGGGGTCCACGGGATCTCTCTCTATTAACAAACAGCAAGTTAAATAAAAGCTTTTAAAGATGTTACTTATCTTTTGTGTTTACAGTAGGTACTATTATACGATATATACAATTGGGATCCAATTATACAAATATGGAAATATAAAAGTTGCGTAAGCCATAATGCTTGATTTTTTCGCAATGAATATTAAAAAAAAAACAAGTTTTTATTAATCATGCGCTAACCTCGAGTTTATCAATTATTAATTAGATAAAATGTTAAAAATGCGCATGATATTTAGTGGACCAGTTGTTCTCTTGAATGTAAACCTATTTAAAAGCAACACATTATTAGTTTGGTATGTCGACGGATGGCCATGACATCTTAAACTACATAAAAATTTGAGAAGGCCAGAACTAATTATAATAAATTGAAAGGAAAATTTAATTAACCTGTGAATTACGACCCATTTAAGAATAAATATTTATTTTAAAATAGCGACTTCAATATCAGATTAAAGACCCATTAAAGTATCATATTGCCGTTTCTATAATATCGTTTTTGGCAAGAGTAAGTTGCGCAATTAAAAAAACACCAATCGTATTTGTATACGATAGTTATGATCAGTTAGATTATATTGTTACTTGTATTTATTTATGTACCACGAAAAACATCTTCAACATATCCCTTACCATAAAGAATTCTCTGCTAGCTAGCAGTGAGACAATTTATAGTGTTGGTAAGCAAATATCAAAATCATTTAATTATACTTACTAATAATATACTTATGAATAAATTTATATTAATAATTTGAAACAAAAATTTAAAAACTTACAAGTAGACACATAATAGATCGTATAGTTATGATATTAAATATATTGATAATATATTTAATATCATAACTATACGACCTATTAATCTAAGAACTCCACACCTACAATCAAAACCCTACGTAGATTCCGAAAGACGTTAGTCTAGAATAGAAATTCTAGTCAGTAATGGAAGAAACGACCGGAGAGAGAGTATGTTTGTTACACTTTGTATACGCATTATTTTGGCAAAAAAAATTAAAAAACTAATAAAAAATTAAGGTGAATAATAAATAAATAAATATAATTATATGGGACACTTACACACACGGTCGTCCGTCCCCAAAGCAAGTAACTTAATGCTTGTGTTATGGTAGACAGAAAACTGGTGTATATATACTTATATATTTTTTTAAATACATACCTAAATACTAATATACGCCCAGGCCCAAAGGCCAACAAATTCATTTTATAGAAAATGTTAGCCCTCGGCGGGAATCGAACCCGCGACCCGCGGAGCTCAATCACTACCCACTGCGCCAACGGGCCAGTCGAATAATAAATTACCTACATGATTTTTCATTTTATTATATACCTAATCTCTGCAACTCCATATTCATAGACTTATAATTGTTGTCAATAGTCCATATAATTCTACAAGATTGTATAATAATGTATAGGTATAATGTATAGAAACGGAACAATTCAAGAATTACAAGTAGTATATACAGAACATTGATTAAAATACAATATTATTTTTCAAGTAAATCAAAAGAAAAAAAAAGTATGGAACTAAAATCAAAATGATTAACCAAACATTCTTTATACTGCAATTCCAACACGCTAAACAACAAAGCGAGGAACTTGCAAAGTTATTATGCCTACATAAACAGGCTAATAACACTTTGGTTAGCAGATAGTATCAATACAGTACAGTTGGTAAAGTTTGATTGCATTAAGCGAGTTTGTTTGTTTCAGTGGTAGGTACTATTTACTAGACTATGGCGAAATGGGAGCGATAGTATATCAGAAGTTAACAAACTTTAAGTTTATACGAGCCAGCATAAAGTAAGTTTACTATACTCTTAGTACATCAGGAATTATAGCAAAATAATCATATAATTCAAAAGTTAATTGCTTTGCGAATGTCATAGACCTCATCTGATGATGCTGCATTAACGGGGCGAAACGATCGTTGAGATTGTCGTATTGGTTGTGTGTAGTTCTTATGTATAATGTGTTTATGGTGGCGGTACTTTGTTATACGTGCGTCCAATCCTGCATGTATAAGGTATGACAACGGTTCCTACTTTCTACTACTACTACTTTTTAAATAGAATTCTGCAAAGTAACGCCTATTTATGTAAATTATAAAAAATATATATATCATTTGTATTATTTAACTTTACTGAAAAAAATGATCAAATGATCATTTGTTTTTGGAGAGAACGGTAGAACCTAAAGCTGCATCAATGCGTATTAGTAGGTTACACATATCTCCAGAATTCACTAGAGCTATGCTGCAGGTTTCTTCACGATGTTTTCTGTCAACTTTTCTTCCTTGCCCGTAGTTTGAACCCGAGACCCCAGCTTAATAAGATCATAAAAATCCATATTTATCCTTCAATCACATCTAATATATCCTTTGATATCAGACCATTGAGGAAACAGAAGCGACTAGAGAGTGGCGAGACAACTTTCTCACCGCCGTCAATTCGAGCCCGCCGCAACCGGTGTTTCGTGTACGGATTACAAGTTTATATTACGCAGACAATTAGCGATGTGTTTAAATAGTATTAAAAACGGATTACGATGGCATACGTTTTGATTGATAAGATTAATAAAAACGGAAGATATTAATTGGATGATGACGCGGTTTTTACGTTGAATCAAATTAAAACATCTGGAATGGAGATCATGTGCTAACAGGAGATCACGTGGCAGTCCTCCCAAGAGAGGGGTGGACGATATATGACGACACGCTGGTTGAGACTGGATGCTGAGGGCAGAAGGCCGCTTGGCATGGAGGGACATGGATGAGGCATGCGTCCAAAACTGGGTCCAAAATAGGTTAAGATGATGATGATGTCTGTATGTTATACTTTCATATTTATTCCTTTGGAGGAATAATGATTAGGTACAACTGAAGATTCTATACAGGGCTTATTCTCTGTCGATACTGTTTTGATAGAGCGGTCGTGGCATTCACCAGTGAAGGCTCATATCACTGGTCTATGTTTCGTCTGGCGCATTTATGAAGGACTATACAGGGTTAAAATAACATATATAAAAAACTCGTTTTCAATAACACGATAAAAACAATTAGTACAAAATCTAGGGTTATTTAACTCTCAATTTAACAAATAATACGCTGGGAGGATAATATAAAAAGGATAGCTGGCCCAGTATACGGATTGCAAAGGACAGGACAAAATGGAAAGCATAAGGGAGACCTTTGTTGAAGGACAAGCTGGAAAAGATAAACCGACAACTGAAAACGTGAAACTTATTAAATAAATTATGTAATAGGATAAGAAAATTTTTGTTACAAATTTCAGCAATAAATTAAAGGCTTATTTATTTATCTCAAATCACCTCTCAATTCTGCATAAAATCATAACCGCAACACTTTTTAACAAGCGTTCTGATACAAGAATGTCAAACAAACACAAAACATGCAAGAGAATTTTGCTACAAATACCTACAATACCTACCTAACTATAATCAGCGCTTTTGTGATGAATGAAACATCGCATATTAGACATTCTAAAACGTTCGGTTTTATTTTGATGAAAAATTCATTAGGGATAAGAGTCTTTTGATAATTCTATAAAAATATATTCATATAAGCATCAAAAACGGCAACTTTTTCTTCTATATCTGGACTGGTGCTTGTCTACCTCTAAACGTGGTACCTATTTTTTTTTTTAAGTTTCTATAAGAACCATAGGCTTCTGTAACTTGTTCCATACAATCTTTGGTGTAAGAACATCAAGAAAAGTAACATTGACTGCTTTCTCTTCAATAGCAGCTTTATCGATCCGCGCCCATAGAAAACGCCCGGTGAAAATTATGAAATCACGGATGCAAGTTATACCTGTCATAATGGCAAGGTGAATTGCGACAATAAAAAATAAAATATCCTGTCGCTTACACGTAATAGGTCCGTTTAAAATGCAATTAACAAAATTAGACGTATGAATTGATTTAAACGTATGTATATCCGGTTTGACTAACTGTTAACGACTTTAAAAACAAATATATCATTATTATTTAATGGTACGTGCACGCAACGGTAATTTGTATAAATATTACACATTCCGAAACAGATGTATCCTGGCTATTATAAAATAAACATGGCCAATGCTGCTGGGTTAACTTTGATGAAATCACTCTGCTATCATTGCACTCTGCTATCATATGCAGAAATATTGCACCTATTTTATCTTTCCGTTCCCCCTCCTTTAGTCGTGTGCTCACTACTGAGCATCGTGATGGTATTTAAATGAATACAAAAATGATTAAAGAAACCAGTTTACATAGTGTACAACGGAGGGCTTATTCCGGAATCGGAATTTCTTTCAGCTGACCAGATAACATAGGTAAGTTATAGGAAATATTAAGTGAAATTAAATAATGGATAAAAATAAAACAGAATGTATATAATAATGACAACCTTAAATTAAATACAACTAAAGAAACTAAAAAACTAAATTAAATAGGTAACTTAATAAAATATTAAAAAAAAACTAAATTAAAGACATCTTAATTTTAAACCCATCACGCTATTTATGCGTAATAAATGTAAGTTAAAAAAAATTAAAAATACCAACATTAAAAAAATTGTAAGTTATATTATAAAAAAAAAATACCAAATAAAGAGCTAACGTTTGTAATTAAATTAGTTAAGCTCAAAATTTCAACTTCGGTGCATTCAAGAAAAGCAGATAAAGAAATAAGGAGTCATCGGCCGCTTAATGAGATGTCTTCTGATAAATATGGGTTTATGTGGGATGATTAACATTGAAATGTCTATTCTAATACTTGAAAGGGGCGTTTTTATGTAAATATAAGATAACTGGCGACATAATAGATTCACTGAGCAAACGGTATAAATATTTCGGTTTATTTAACATTATAGTTAATACACAGCGATAATTCGATTTTCAAATATTTTTCCTTCACAATAACAGACCAGTATTGGCAGTGTCCTTGGAAGAGATACATATTTATTTATAAGATTTGATATTACTACTAAATCATGCAACAATAGCACTAGATAATCAAGGTTCCCTACAGATAAGAGAAAACAATTTTCGACATTTTTCTTATACAAATGATATATTAAAACATACGTAAAGTTTATTTGTTTAAATGCATGTGACGCTCCTCAATCGGGAATATGTCCTTCATTATATTAAATTGATATGTTGTATATATAATTTTTATAAAGGAACCTAAATAAAAGGAAATAAAAAAGGTGACTGAAAAAGAGTACTTAAAATTACACCTATATACGAGTATTCGAAAGCATTGTCAGTAAGGATAACGCGCTGCATTCGTTACAGATATACGTACGAAGGTATCGAAGGTACTTTATAATACTGATGAGTTAACCTAAGTAATTATTTATTCGGGCCGGGCAGAGCATCGGGGACCCGCATAAGCGGATATACTTGAACCCTTCTTGATCTAATGTACTCGTAATTGCCCTTTTTTGCATCCTCGCCCTAGACTATTTACACTCACTTTTGAAGTTTGTTTGTATTCCTGTAGATCAAAGATACAATCATAGAACTAGTTCCATGCATGCTCGCTGTGAATCACAATGGTCATATTTCATCTCCTCATCAAAAATTTCGTTAAAGTAAACCTTAACCAAATGTTATACACACCCAATAAGGTCGTCATGATAAATTCATAATACAAATAACTTATTATTAAATAACCACTTGCGTTATATTATGTTAATATAAACAAACCTCGATTGATTCAGTTACGATGTGACACAATTTAACACTCTCGTACTGTACGTTTTGAATGCATGTCTGATGTCGCCAGATAAACATATATTAGCATACAAAGACGCCGCCTTCATCTAATAAATAGGCCTAATGTCTTTGACCCAAAGCAATTTGATATCACGACATGGAAGAGTAACGTCTGCGATAATGCTAATTGATGTAATCACATAAAATTTTAAACGTAACAACCAGTTTCCAAGAAAGCCTTGTCAAATTTAGGCCATCACGTCTGATCATAACCAACAAGCATGTGATTAATTAAATTTAAATTCATAGTATACATTATGATGCAATATAGATATCTAAGCATTTCGGCTATTACAGCGTCATTAGACAGTTAAAACTTGCAATGAAAAGCATAGCAAAGTCTTGTGAAATGGACTGCACAGAGCAGAAGTTGTATTACGATCAGTCATTACGTTGTCAAGTGTGAATATGCGATTGAACGGCATGAAAAACCGGACACATAAGCACTTTCCGGTAAAGTTGCTTCGTGCTTATTGCGAAATAAACGAACGTCTAGTCACAGGTCTCTGCTCACCTTTTTCTCGCAAATTTCATTAACCATAACAACAGAATTGACCGGTGTAAAGCCTACATTTTGCCAGTTCCCATCCACCCCATAAATTCTCTAAACAAAAAGTTTACTTACAATGATGAATTACAGATTACAGACATACATTTTAACCATGACTTAGGTATCTATATAACGGATTTCAGCGTAGCTTTAGGTCGAGTTTGGAGATTAGAGTCTATCAAATAAAGTCTACAATTCGAAGTCGCAACGCATAATAATCTAATGCGGAATCTTTGCGAAATTCAGACCCTGGTATTAAGTGCATGTATTCTGGCCCTATTTGATACATATGTTCACACATTTTTACGTCTTGTATAGAACTTGTGTAGAAGTTAATTTATAAAATACTATTTAATATAATACAATTGCCTAAAAGGACAAGGTCGGGACTTTTATTCGAAGAGCCGTTGTCGCAGTAGTTTAAATAAGAATTTGACCTTGTGCCAGTACCAGTTTTAGAACTAGCCGGAGAACAGTTAAATCGTTCATAACAAACCATTTGTAACAACGTGAAGAGTTATGATACTAATAAAAAAAGATGGAACTTTGTGTGTGTTTGTACCGCTGTAACGGTAATGTACGAATAATTTATAGAATTAGGTATTACTTTGCGGGGGTCTATGATACAAAAGTAATAACAATATAATTTGCTATAATAGAAAAAAATATAGGTAACGCTAAAAGTTAAGTGTACTCCATATCCGTTTATGCAGGATACGTAAACCCCATAAACTATCACAAACACAAAATACACCACTAGCTCTGCAAACACGATGAAATCCTAAAGGCAGTTTTCGATTTCGTCTATCTTCTGATGATGCTTCAGTTACAGGATGCAACGATCGTTGACATTAGTAATAGAGTGCAATGTTGGGTTATGTACGAAATTTTGCGCAAAAGTTTTTATCCTGCAATACTATTAGGCATTTCTTAATTAGGAAAATGTGAAAATCTTAATCCCCGTTTTCCTTGAATTATCCCACTCTCAGTGTGGTCGGCAACAACATGGCTTAACCATGTTTTGACGTCATTTGGTATTTTACGACCGGCCGCTTGCCTAACGTTAACTTATCTTAGTCGCTTTTTAAAAAACCTCGGTAAGAAATAAGGGTGAGCTATTCTACTAAGCAGGATACCACATGCAAAATGTGAAAATCTTAATATTTTACCTAAATTATCGTCTGTTACTTCCCTGCAAGATTATTTACGATGTTTTTTACTTAACGTTGGCATAGCGGTTAAATCTGTGGGGTGCAGCAGGCAAATTATTACAGGGAGCACAATTGAAGCGAACGATTTACAAAACCGGCCCCGATCGGTACCGACCAGTCCGCGTTGCACTCGGTCCTGAATAGTTCATTAGATGACTAAACACAACTCTTAATAAAGGAGTAAACGCAGCAGTAATCAGACATAACAACAGTGCACAATCATTGACCGTAGACGTTTTGCTCCCTCTAGCGACAATGTAAAGAATTTACCGCCTGTCAATGATTACATAGACTTTCTGTGTAGTTATTGAGTGTTTCACGTAATTATAGGCATACCTGTAATTACAGATATATGCAAGCGCTAGATCTAAAATAAAGACCTCTTTGGAAATAAGGGCATGTAGGTTACACTCACGTCGCTCAAATGCGGATTAGCAGATTTCATACATCCCAGAAATTCTATCTCATTCTAAATAATTCAGCATAAAAGAGATTTTGGGGAGAAAATCGATCTAGCTAGTTTTAGTTTAAAAAAAAAAACATTTTATACCTGTTTTCGGGCAATAAAATATGCTAAAATGTACAAATTATATTTAAGCTGTCAAATGCAAAGCTGTGATAGCCTAATGGTAAGGCTCAGACACCAAGGTACTTAACAAAGCACATAATATTGTAAATATCAAAAACGCAAATCCTTGGTTGATGATCGAACGGTTTGATTACAATTATTTAACCAATCATAATAATCATACTAATTACTTAAGTTAGTAAAGTAATTTTCAATACCTATATTTGCTTCGGGATACTTCTCCAGTGGACATCTGCTGGAATGCAGTAATGACACTGTATGTTTTATATGTTACTTACGTAAGCAATTAATCGCCTATAATTAAGTATCGATGAAGTAGCTGACAGTACTTAATAACAAGACGTTACTAACGACACAGTAAGTGATAGATCACAATTGAGAGATCGATATATAAACGAGGCGAAATCGCTCAAGGCACCTTGGACGTTTGATCTTGTATAGTTTATCGCTAATGAAATCGAATCTTATTTAACAAATTATGAAAGTAATTAATAAAGCTAACGTGATCCTCCATATCAATATTGTCACTAGTTAGCTATCGTATATTAAAATCAAAATCGTATATTAATAATTAAAAATAAAAGAAAAATCAGGTCATACAAAGTATACAAAAAAATTAGCAAGTTCTAAAATTATATTAGAATACAATGAAAACGAAAAGATGTCACTAAAATATGATATAAATGTAAAAGTTTAGTGACAAAGGTAATTTAGAACAAAGCGATCCATCATCTGGAGTAAAGCAATGGGTAATTGTAGAATTCGAAGTAAGTATTTTTTTAACAATATTGGTACAGTCAAACGCAACGCTTAAAAATGTATTAAATACAATTTATGTGAAATATGAACTGTAAATATACGAACTTATGTTATGAACCCTTCCACAAGTTAATCGGTACGATCATCGTTCGAGCGTCGACCCAACCGCTGCATTCAGATGATAAGCCATTTTAAATGAGAATATTGTACTGACCGCCATTTGTCCTCAGCATTTACGAATGTATGGCTTACTTTGTGACAACTGACGATCAGATATTGTTGCGAAAAAATAAATGCAGGCTAAAATTGTGGATTGGACTATATATTCCCTAATTTTGAGACACTGAAGAAAAAAGGACCTGCCTACTGCTATCCCATTGCTAGGCAACAACATGTCTACTGTTTGGATAATCTACTTCGTACTTTAGTGCTAAAATACTCTCCTTTATGTACTAATAATGGATTTTCCTGTTTCTGAACGGAACGGGATATTTCCATCCTATTTGTCAGGTATTTATTACCTGATTCAATTGGAGTAAATTAGGTCAATATAGCTGATGCAGATTAGCAAAGAAAGCTATCAGACAAACTGATTTTCGCATTCTATTAATTTTATTCATAATGCTACTCGAAAGCGGATCGGTAGGTAAGACATAAACCAAGAAGTCTCCAAAGAAAATGGATGTAATCATTATTTTTTTAATTACATGCTAGGACTACCTGTATACAAACATGCCTACGTGGAATGGTACCAAGAATGCTGGCAGCGTTTCCGCGCTGAATCGCTAAGCTGATTTTTTATGCGAAAAAGGTGGCAACCCTCTTGTCATCTGTAGAAGCAATTAACCGAGGTAATACATTGTGTATATCAATTAGGCATATATTTGTTTATACAAAAATTTGCGACCAGGAAATAATCATATTTGTACAGTAAACTAGAACCGTAGCTTCGCATTTGTATTTGTTTTTACACTGAATAGTAATGTCTATATTTTTTAGTATGTAACACTTTGTAAGAATACAGAGGAGACACGTGTAAAGACATTGAAATATTGAAAGCGATATATTACACGAAATATAATACAAAAAGTATTGTAAGTTCTGAATTCTATTTGTTTATCTGTCACGATTGAACGGACGACAGGGTTGATATGAGTTTTGGTTTCCTGAAAGTTAAAGGGCTTAAAAGTGACTTCTGAGTGGAGTACCTACGTTAATTTTAGTTACCATACTAAAGTCAATACTATTTGCTATTTGTATACTACCTGAATCTGGATGATTGTTATTATTGTACATAGTGTTGCCATCTTTAATTAATATAGCATTTAGTTTTGATTTTTTAATATACCATGTATCGCCTGAACACGTTTGTAATGTATATATTGTTGATGGCCAAATAAAAATAAAAAATACAAATTCACACGTGTGGAACCTAGTAATAAATATTATTTTCATAATCTACTGTTCCATACATCTCTTTAAAATTCTTTCCAGTAATGTACAAACAGAACTCCCTAATCACTTTTATTGTATGTATCGAACAGACGGAGTGACCTTCATAGAGTCAAGTTACAGTTCTCACGCTTTGAATATAGCATTATGAAAATATATTCATTTTTGCATTACTCAACTATTCGCGGAAAATGTTATCGTGCGAAGAGTGTCACAGAGTGTCATATTTATGTAACGCTAAAAAAATATTTATGATATCCCTCTTGTGTTCTTGGATACAGATTTCTTCTTCACGTTTATCTAAGCTTCGGAAACTGTTTCATTCTCACATTCTCTTGCATCGTAATCTTTCTTTTACGACAACTGTTATCTTCTTTTGCCTACATGATTAAATGATTTATAGAAGCAGGCGTTACTTCGCGGAACTCCAGAGTACAGAAGTTATAATCAAATTATTTTACTGTAATCCAATTTTGTTAAGAGAATACATGCAATGCTAAGTGTATGAAGCAGGCAACAATCACATACCACATACATGTCTTGCACACTCCACGAAAAAAACCGCATTGCGATTTTGTTCGTGGAGCCTATACTTCTGGTGATGCTATTGTTTCGGGGCGAAACTATCGTAAAGGTTGTGGTAGTGAGTGTGCGTAGTGCTTGTGTGGAGTGTTCGTGTTGGCGGCGTCTCGTGATACGTGTGGAGGCTTGTCCTGCATGTATGTGGTATGTGATTGTTGTCACATACTGTTTTATACACTTAGCATTGCATGTTCTTTTAACAAACATGGATTACAGCAAAATAATTTTATTGTAACTTCTACATGATTAAAATTATCCAAATCATCTTTTCACCCACCCTTCTTTGCCTTTGATTAATGGCGGTAACTCTGATACGAAATTAACATTACTATTATTACAAACCAATAGTAACCGCGAATTCTTTTGTATTATCATATGCGTTAAACTACCCAATATATTATGCAATATGTGTTTCTTTCGCTGTTCCCGAAAGAAATTTGAGAATTCCTTTAATCATATATCTTAATCTAGTTAATAGCTTCAAAATTTCATAAATATAGGTCCAGCGGATTATCAGTGAAAGTTTTTTCTTTAATCGTATGGCATTTATGTTAATATAACTATAAGCTTCAAATAAAGAATGACAAATATAAAATAATAATAAAAATTACAAATATACCTTATATAATAATAAAAATCAGTGAAAAGTGTAACAGACAGAAAAAAAAACATAATTTTGCTGTTGTAATGTTATTATGATTGTATACGAAAACTACCGCACTTAATTTGAAATAATAACATGAATTTGTATAAGTAAATTACATACTAAACTTTGAACCTTTTATCAGTATTACTTTTTCAATTAATAAAATAAACTCTATTATGCAGTTTTAGCCCTATAGGAGGTATATTACATTCTTCACATTATATTCTTCACCATCTACATTGCATTCTATTACACGCTAATGACCATTACGCAATCTCTACAGACAGACATATTTCGCGTGCGATCGCGTAACTCATTCATACTCGTATAATATAAATGCGGTGTGCAGTTGTAACACCTCGGGTGACGAGTGCTTTCGCAAGTGAAATCGTTGGTGAAACTTCCGAGCGGATACAAGTCTGCTTTCTACCCCACCTCTTGCCGTCCAGAAGAAAACTAACTATTCTCATATCGGACCACTAATAGCTACGATTAGTAAACAAACATAACGGCTAGCGCAGGTTAGCGGATTCGATTCCCGCCGAGGACCAAAAGTTTCTAAATAGAATTGGTGGTTCGAAGTGTAAGTGTATTTATTTAAAACTACTAATATAGTTTTAATCGAAAAGTCTACTAAGTCGGACTATAGATTTATTTTTGTTAAATATATCATCAGTAGTTTCCGCAGCGCACGCGATGACAGATTTTATGACTAATTTTTTACACCTTATTTCATTTTTATTACAGATCCCTATTTTTTAAAAATGTAATATATAATGCTCGGTAAAGATGCAGCTTTCCAATAGTGAAAGAATTTTTGAAATCGGTCCAGTAGTTTTTGTGTGAAAACATTATAAACATACATACAATTTTTTTTTAAATATTAGTATAGATTAAATATGTTTTACTCACTAGTCTGTCATTCATAACACAGGTATTAAGTTAATTTGGTGACGGACGATCGTGTGTGTAATTGTCCTATCATCATTCTCCTCCCTTATCGCACTCTAAGTGGGGTCAGCTTAACATTTGTTTTCCATGTTGTTAAATGATTTGGCTAGGTATATTACGACCGGCCGCCTTTCTGACGTCAACTTATCTTAGTCGCCTTTTACACCTCGCTAAGAAATGACAGTGGTCTATTGTACTCAGCCGGATAGCATACGACGGCGGTGTCCATGTCAAATATAAAATAATAAGATATACTTAATATACTTATATAGTTGCGAGAAAGTATAATCATAGCAGATATAAAAAGAGGTTATTATATATTTTTTTATAAATATCTTTTTGATAAGAGAGAGTAAGGTCCTCAATTTCAGTGAAAGCGTTTATACGGAGGTTTAAATTTGTAAACGCATAATAATTTTATAGACACTTAAATTTGTAGTCGTGTATCTTCTGCAAATGTTTAAGTTTGGTATAAAAAATGGAGCTCAGGAAAAGTAATCAGTTCTATTATAAAAGCAATAAGATCGGTTGATATATAATACAGATTACTCCTAGACGAGTTGTGTCTATGTTCAATTATGGACCCATCATATTATAAATTTAGAAAATAGCTCAAAAACGGTGTCCATTTTTAAGCGAAAAATTCATTCTAAGATTCGTCTGATGTTGTCAGTAACATGACGATTCCATTCGTTCTTTGGACTCACATGAAACGAAAAAGTCATGCATATGTTACATCGCATGTTGGAACCAGATTGTTTTCGAAATCGTTAAATTTTTCGTTCATACGTTCATTATTATAGTACAGGTCAAAAGGTGCTGTATTCAAACAGGTTTTAAATTTAAAAAAATACCTTTTTTCTTTTACTGCTATTTATGCAATATTATCGATTTTTTTGTGTTACGTTAAATTAAATCTCTGGTAAGTTGCATTCTTGGTGGTTCATTTTCATTCTTTTTTTTTAATTAAAGCTAAATTCTAATTAATACAAAAATAAGTGATATGCGCTTTGTTCTCAGTCTTTGTCTTTGTCTCAGTCAGTTAGTGAACTGCAAAGCGAATTTGCGTGACACTTAAAACCCATAAATTACAGACGTCTGTAAATTTAGTGTCAAGGATACATAGCTGGAATATAGATTAAAAATAATGTAACGATGAAGAAACAGTTTACAATCACGACATTTAAAGGGCAAATTAACCGATAAATAATTAATGAGTTAGTTGTATTAAATTAAAAATTCTTTGAGTGCGTGAATTGAATCGACAGATTAATAGCTAACCTTCAATTAAGATTTCATAATGAGATATTGTTCGGTATATTAAATAGTTTTAATTTATTAGGTTAGCTTGAGTGGTTTAGCATGCTTTATCTGAAGTGGAACAAAGAGGCGATTATTGATTGAGAATATCAATAAAATATGGAAAACATATAATTTTACGATACAAATACAAAATCAATTTACGTTTCCTAACTTTAGCAAATTAAATTCACGAAACAAAAAGAATAACAACATCGTTTAATAGAATCAATAGCTTTATGTGTATTAAAATGGAATCGTTACGAGTAATATTTGTGTTCGAAAGGGTCAAATTTACTAAAGGCCATATTTTTTACACTAAGTATATATAAATAAATAAATATATGGGGCATTTACACACGCGGACGTCCGTCCCCAAAGTAAGTAACTTAATACTTGTGTTATGGTAGACAGACAACTGGAGAATATATACTTAGTATATATTTTTTAAATACATACTTACAAATACACACCCAGGCTCAAAGAACAACAATTTCATTTAACGAAAATGTTGGCCCATGGCGGGAATCGAACCCGCGACCCGTGGAGCCGAAGGCAGGGTCACTAACCACTGCGCCAACGAGCCAGTCAAAAGTATGAGTAAACGTTCTGAAAAAATGTGAATAAGAAACTATTTATATAAAAATATTTGTTTTAATAAAATGGTATTTTATTCAATATAAATAAAAATCCGCGGCACGAATACAATTATCATCCAAAGATTTAGTATTTGCCAAGACAAATCTAAATTTGGCCGATTTGCTTGGCTTGATTGGTTAAACTTTCCTAAGGGATACTTGCTCTTGAGTCATCATGGGCTTCAACAGTACTTGTATCGAATATAATTTAAGAACCTGTAGGAATGATGAAGTATCCTCAAAGTCAAATGGAACGTAATAAGAATAAAAAAAATTGCGGTAGCCGTTGCTAAGCGATTGATTATTATATTTATTGAATCACGTGCTCGAATCTATATCGAAATTTAGCGATATTTAAAAAACGACCACAAACTTGAAACCGAGAATATTTAATACTATTTAGCAAAATGCTTGTATCGAAATCGCTGTAATAAAAGTCATTTTATAAATGAAACTAGCTCTAAACTATAACTAGTCTAAACTAGTAAAACTAGCAAAAGGTAAAGAAAATTCTCGTGGGAACAAAAAGAATAAAAAACATTCTACATCAATCGACAACTTTCGAGTTTTGCAGACGCCAATTTGTTTTTGATAACAGGTTTGCGCTTGGCTGTCATCTCAACTGATGGTAAGTTAGGATGTATTCTAAGGAAGCGCACAAGTTTAGAAAGATTCATCATCCTCCTGCCCGTATCCCACTCTAAGTGGGGTCGGCACAACATGTTACAAACATGTTATCATATGATTTGGCTACGTATTTTACGACCGGCCGCCTGCCTGACGTCAACTTACCTTAGTCGTATTTTACGACTCCTCGGTAAGAAAGAGGGTGGTCTATTTTACTTATCCGGATACCACACGGTGGGTCAACTTTACTTAGTCGCCTTTTACGTCACGTCGGTAAGAAGTAAAGATTAAAAATCAAAAACTAAACTAAAATTAAAGATCAAAAACCCATAAAGGGCATGTATGGCTTTTGCCGGCTTAGCGATAATAGGATACAAGTTAACGAAGTCCTTAGCAATGTAGATAAATAGACGACAATTTTTAGATCACAAATTTCATGTCAAACCCTAAATTGTTCCTTAGACTTCTAATTACAATGGATCACACCAAGCAGTACGCCATGGAGGCTATAATAAAACAGGTTTATCTGCGGTGGCAAAGTGTAAAAGTAATATAGTTAGTTATAAAAAATTTGAGATATTTCCGAATCCAAATAGTCTGTGTGTTTCACGAAATTTATGTCGTAAAAATAACGTTGCGTAGAATTAAACAAAAAATTTCGCCTTTACTGTATTTATAGTTTAATTTCAATACAATAATTAATGAGAGCCTTAATAAAATAAATATTGAATGTGTCAATAATTATAAATGAAAATCGGATTGTTTTTTTTTTTTCTCGAACCATCGATTTTAGCGATACGAAAGAAGCCGCCTATATATATTCCAGGATTAGACATATCTGAACGTAATACAGGTTTAAATAAATACGTGGTTAAAAACGCAAACGAGGTCATAACACCACGTGTTACGCATTTTATACGTGCAAAAAAAGAGCTCGTGTATATAAAGGAATAATTTATACGCGTTCCTATGTCTTCCTATCTCTCGACCCAGCACGATGACATAAAGCGATTACGGACATTCCAGTCGCTTTCTAGGATAAGCTACTAAACAGCACTAACCGGGTTATTAATTTGTAGACTGCAAAACAACAGACACTTGTCTATCACAAGTGGCAGTGTGCAATTTGCCATGTTAACGTGAATTATGGGTTTGAATACCGTTCTCGTTAGAATTTAACAAGTTCCAGTTAAGGAAATGTATATAGTACTAGCTGACCCGACAGGCGTAATCCTATCTCAACTATTTAAAGTTTTCTTAATTTTTCTAATGTTCCATCCATTCACGCGTGTTGCGATGACCAAGGGAAGTAGAATTGTTATATATCTATACAGATAATAGTATACTACATTTAAAATTTGCGTTTTATGTCTACTTTGTCGTAATATAAAAGAGGAAAAAGATAAAATATATTTATAGGATTTGTTGGCTAATAAAGATGTTCTATAATAAATGTCAGCAGGACAAAAGCCATAAAATTGCGAAGATTTATATATTTATATTAGTAACTAGTATTGTATCTACAAATTCATTCGCATATAGAAACATTCATTTTAAATTTCATTCATTCGCCCGTAAGCTTTAATTGTAATAATATTGCACAAGCGAAAAATGTCCAGAATAGAAGTAGAATAAGAATAAAAGAGCGCCTTTTATATTAAAATATATATATTAATTTAAATTAAGTTATATTAGGAAATTATTAGTAAGGTAATTTACTAATTCATAATGTTTGATATTTTCGTACCAACTTTTTCTTAACTATAAAATGTCTCACTTCGTAGGTTAGCTGGCAGAGATCTCTGTCATAGCGATAAGTTGATTTTGTACACTTTTTTTTACCGATAATGTTTTTTCCAACATTTTTTATGGTACGTAAATAAATAAACATAAGATGATTTAAACATTACATTATTCGCGACATATAGAGACGTAGGTTGACAGATGACTTCAAAAAATTTGTGGCGTTAAAAACCTTTAAAAAACCAGTTGACGATAGATATCTATATCATTAAAGCATTCAACAATTGATACCAAAAAAAACTAGTATGCATGAGCCTAACGTAGATCTAAACTAGGATACAAATAAAATCTAATTCCGAGCATGACATTTACAACCTTACACAAACGACTGGCATCTGACCTCCAAAACCAGTTTAGGGTGAACCAGTAGCAATGGTCATAATAATTTTCCAACTATATACCGACGGGTCTTAAGATTAGATTATAAATAACTTTCGAGAACGGAAATAAAAGAGTAACTTGTTATTATATTAAGGACCCATGGAGATTAGATCTTCCATTTAATTTATTACTTGGTACTAGATTCTATTCGACTAAAATACCAAGACAAGAAGTAAAAGGTAGATAGGCTTTCGCCCCGTAACTAAAGCATCATCAGGAGATAAACTCCAAATAACAAATTGCAAAGACTTTTTGGGACGAAACAATTACTGGGATTGTGATAGTGAATGCTCTTAGTGTGATGGTTGAAGAATCCTGCATGCATACGGTACACGGATAGTAGGTACTCTCTATAATTGAACTTTGATAGATTTTCTCTAATCGCAGATTATGGTAAAATAATTAATTACTTTTAATTTAAAATTTCTTTTTACTTATACTACACTTTGCAAAGAACCTGGGCATTGGTGTCAACGCGGACGTCGGACGCTCGCTGGACTTAGGGCTCTAAGGCGGTCGATGCATCTGGTGCTCCCGTTGCATCGATTAGCGGAGAGAGGGGCCACTGTTTAGAGAGGCCCCGACCCGGAGGTGGCGCACTACGGGGAACAGAGACTCTGCTGGCGGGGACAGGAGCGTTGTGTACAACGGTACCCTGTCCCAGCAACCAGCAGTGGTAGAGCACTGTCAGGTTTTTAGTCGGTACAAGTCAACTATACCCGCCGCTCCCGACATAAAAAAACAATTCGACCGTCACAAGATTGTGTAACTCCTTCAAGACAATTATGTCCAGCGACAGATATCCTTAAGTTAAAAACAAGCTGTTCGAAGAAAATAACTAAACTACATACGTTTTAGTACACCGCACGATACAATTAGTATTTATCATGATTGACGTTTTGATACATTATAAAGTTTATTGCGAACACTTACACTACAGTTTTATAACACTTATAATAAATCCAACACTTGCTTACGTAATGTTACGCAGGCAACATTAAGGCACGAAACACAATGACACTAAAACAAGAATTTATGCCGTCGTAACACTTGGCGTTTTTATTTTTACGTTATGCAACATATACAATAGTAGAACCCGAAGAAAATAAATTATTGTTATTCGTTCGGATTATATTGTTATCTAAAGTTAAGTACCTTTTGAAGGACAGACATTTCGGTAAATTTATAACGGATTTCGTCTCGTAATGAATATAATACCTTTATTTAAGTCCGCACCAACTCATGTTAATCATCAATAAACTGTCCGAAAAGTGACAGAGCGTGACAAAGTATCATACTCTGTCGCTTTGTTTGGAGACATATATCACTCTACACACAGTCTATTGGTGACTGAATAGAGTCGGCTCCTTTATAAAGTTTTACTGAAGTAAATGTCACATACCGATGCGAGGATTAGATTAAATCTGTGACTCAGTAAATGAAGCAAAATTGTAGCAGAAAAGGGAACTTTAAAGCACCATACCTACCCGAAGCGTGATTTTAATATCTACGTCATCATCCTGCTGCAATAATCCCACTCTAAATGGGGTCGGCACAACATGTTATAAACATGTTGTCATATGATTTGGCTACGTATTTTACAACCGGCCGCCTGCCTGACGTCAGCTTATCTTAGTCGTATTTTACGACACCTCGATAAGAAAGAGGGTGGTCTATTCTACTTAACCGGATACCACACAGTGAGTCACTTACCTTAGTCGCCTTTTACGACACCTCGGTAAGAAATGAGGGTGGTCTATTCTACTCAGCCGGATACCACATTACGGGTCGACTTAGGTTAGTCGCCTTTTACCACACGTCGGTAAGAAATGAGGGTGGTCTATTCTACTCAGCCGAATACTACACGGCATTTGCTACAATATTTAAAGTCTCTGATTAAAATAATAAATTACGAGTCGAAATATTTTTATTCTTAATATATTCCAATAGTTTACTTACTCCACTACTTTCTTACCGAGGTGTCGTAAAATACAACTGAGATAAGTTGAAGTCAGGCAGGCGGCCGGTCGTAAAAACGCAGCCAAATCATCTGACAGCATGTTTATAACATGTTGTACCGACCCCACTTAGAGTGGGATAAGGGCAGGAAGATGATGATGATATTCGAATAATCAAAAAATACGACCATTTATAGAAACCGCGACATAATCCCACGTTTCTAATTTTCAATTCATGTTTTTTTTTAAACAGTTACAATCAGTTATTTTATGACAGTTAATTTGTTATTTCATACCGGTTATGTATATGAAGCCAGAGTCCCTGAAATAACTCCAAGGTGATGTATGAACAGCCGTATATTTTGACAAATATTTAAAGTTCTTTGACGTCACTTATTATATAGGTTTGAATGTCACGTATTGATATGTAAAACACCATGAAACAGTTGGAGACATTTATCTATATGTACCTAATTACATGTGACATGTATTACCAAAAAAACATACATAGAGTTATTATATTGAAAAAAATCTGAAAATCGAGAAAAAACTAGAAAGCAAATGCTACATATATGACTTATTTTTTTTGTCATGAATATTTCCTTGAGTCTTCTTTTTCCGGCCCTTATCCCACTCTAAGTGGGGTCGGCACATGTTATAAACATGTTGTCACATGATTTGTCTACGTTTTTATTACCAGCCGCCTGCCTGACATCAACTTACCCCAGCCGTATTTTACGACACCTCGGTAAGAGGGAGGGTAGTCTTTACTACTTAACCGGATACCACACGGTGGGTCAACTTACCTTATTCGCCTTTTACGACACCTCGGTAAGAATCATTTCTTATCTTTCATGGATCTCCGCAATATGACGCCTGATTCTCTAAATAACCCAAGAGTGTTATTAGAGATATACCTAAAAGAATTGTTTATGAAATCGTAACATACAGTCAGACTGGCATTTATAATATTAGTATGGAGTACAACAAAGCAGACGCCACGCGTCCATAACTAAAGCACGTGGCTCTCGACCTTGTGGTCGACCGGGTATTGAAGACGTTTCAATGTAAACACGAGCACGCCTACTATGAAACGACAAAGTTACATATTACATGTCCGAGACGCAGTAACGATTTACACGAATCCCATTATTTACAACCTCTGTAGCAATTACTATATTTTTATCCTATGTATACATATATCGAGTTTGCTTGAAAAGATCTAAACTCTTTTATCTAAATGAAGTAATTCCTTCTAACGTCTTTCTCTTTATTTCTGTTTTTGTCGTAGCGATTTTCCCTAATTAAAACGCGAACGCGATAGTAAAGGAAACTATCACGACGAACCTGAATATCTGTAGAATATTCTGGAAATATGTGTTAACTACCAATCCGTATTGGAGCAACAACAAGTCTTAGCTCCAACTCTTCTTTCCAAAAACGGAGAGAGGAGGCTAAGTCCTAAGGATAGTAACAGTAACGTCATGTTTTACACAACGAATTCTCTTTACCACATTACACTTGTACTCTACTCGTTTGCTATTGTGCAAACAAATAGCTACTGCGACAATTCCAGTTCTGGACGTGGTAGCACCGCACATAATTACAATGCCAACAATCGTCGTGACATTGACCAAGGCGACGTCCTTGTTTGAAACAAAATGTACATAAATGTTCCGCAAACACTTTCGTTTGAATATTTGGCGCATTTTATAAGTGAGAGCGTTTTAATACGCTCTCCCACGAGAACTGCTTTGAGCTGATGTTTCGGCTATGAGGTCCCAGTTTTCCGACGTCGATTGGTTCGTGGCTTCTTGGCACCCTTCCGTCCTCGTAATGACTAATCAAAGTCATCAGCCCTCCACTGCGCGTCGCCCTAAGCTGTGGCCCAGCCTCATAGGGGGCACCCTTAGGATGACGTATCCCGACGCAATACGCATACAAATTGGCGTTACGCCAAAGCGATGGAGTAGGTTAAAAAAAACTCGCACTAAGCGCACTGATTCCGAAAAATTGTAAGTTCTAATTAAATTATATCTCGGCATTCAACTTCAGCTCCGATTGATTTTGGTACTTAATTCCTTTTGAGAACTAAATTTTCATTAAAAAAAATTCGTTGTTTCTCTCGTTTCGTGTGTTGAACTTGATCAATTCACGCTTGAGTATTTATACGCTCTCCAATCATGGCTGTTTTCATTAGAAATATTCGGTGCTTCGAATATGATTCTGGAAGGGTCATAGCTCACGCCACTCTGTTGTGTGGAAAAGTTTTCCCGCGCTAACCCTAGTCTGAAGGGATTCTATGATAAAAATCTTTACGTTTCTCTATTACCCCCTCTATCTTCCAGTAAAAGTCCCATCAAAATCAGTCAAATCGTTCTCGAGAATGTACTATTAACCTACCTTTCTTTCTTTGAAAACGCTTCATAAAAATCGTACAAAAATCCGTTCAATAGATTTTGAGAAAATCGCTTACATACAGGCAGACAGCTTTTGAGAACTAATATGTATAGATATTAAAATTTCATTATCTATATAGATAAACTAATGTGATTGATTGATTTTGTAATTTCAAAAACAACAAATATTTTTGTACTTATCTGCTTATCTTTATTATACTTCCGTTAAAAATAATTAACAGATAACTGTTTTGTAAACCGTTAGAACACTGAAGATCAAGTCATAAATTAAATTAATTTTTTAATTAAATGTTTCCACCTTAACATTAAACATAAGCATCTTCCCATTTATCCCATTTGAGAGTAAAGACTAGACTTACTACTGTTTCATTTTAAAGTTATCAGATGACAAATAACTCAGCTATGGAGGTTTCTTCACAATATTAAAAAGAAAGCAAAAAAAAAACAACACAATAAAAGAACACAGTGATGATAAAGTTATATGATAAAATTAGAAAAAAGTGTCATGAAACTATATGTAAAAACTTCGCGTAGGAGAGAGATTTGTATCTTAGAGGTGATTCCATTCTAGTATAATAACTCTATGGCTAAATATCACCAATATTGGTGAATTTGAATTTCGGAAACTGCCCCAACGATATTTATGAAAGGTAGTATGTAGCGATTAATCGATCCAGGTATCTCATATCCCTCTTTTTTTATATTGGATCTTTTTTATATCTTAAATAAATACTGAGCACAGCTGCTATTAGTATTTTTTTTATGAGATAAGGCTAGCGCCTGGCTACGATCTCGCCTGATGGAAAGCGAAAGATGTACCCTAAGGTGGACTGCGCTGCCAGTGAAGTGCCTATTCACTCTTTTTTTTAAGTTTTTTAAATCGTACGAGTCCGGAAAGATAGATGAAGGAAGGTATGCCGAGTAAGTATGGAATGCCGAATATCGCTTATAACATACACCAAGACCTTCCTCTCTCTCTCTCTCTGTAAATACAGGGCACAATAGCAACCGAGTAGCTAACTAAAAGCTGTACCACAACAATAGAAAGTCGTGTAAGGAATTACGTAAATGCCGAGCCGACGATACACGTTTCTGAATTTTAAGCCTTTTTGTAACAGCGCTATTCATTACTTATTATGGTTATCGAGTCCACCCGCTGAATATAAAACAACCTACTGGACTGGTTGCGTAACGGATTGCGTAGCGAACTAAACTTACAGAAACTTCATATTATTTGTAATGTGTAGTACCTGGTTGACCGAACTTGCTCGGTAATTTTTTTCAAAATAAAAAAAAACTTAAAAATAATGATAGTTGGGTAAATGTAAATTTTTGTATTTCCCCCCAAAATTTCAGGAAAATCGTTGGAGCTGTTTTGAGATATAATAAAACAAAGATCCCTATCTGTCTGTTCGCGATGAACTTAAATACGATTTTCGCTAATTGACAAAGTTATTCGCCTAGAACTTTCGAAAAGTTTAGGTTTATTTGTTAAGGGTCTCATTCGGGCCATAAAAATTTCTAGTCCCTACATATTATAAAAAAAGTCCCAAAGAGCTGTCTGTATGTATGTGATCGAATTTCTCAAAATCTAACTCAACGGATTTTTGTAAGGTTTTCACCAAAAATATAGGGAAATTCTTAAAGAAGGTTTAGATTATAGTACTTAATCGGCTAAACCGATTTTGATAGGACATTCACTGGAAAATAAAAGGGGATATATATGGACTTCTCTTTATCCTTTAATTCGCGAAGTTGAATTCGAGATATACGCGGGAAAACTTTGTGACACACTGTTTCCAAAAAAAAGCCGCGGGCACAGCTAGTCACTACATATTATAAAACAAAGTCCATATTTCCGTATGTACGCATAAAACTTTAAAACTACGCAACCGATTTTGATGCGGTTTTTTTTAATAGATAGAGTGATTCAAAAGGAAGGTTTGTACGTATAATAACATTCAATACGGAGTAGAGAAATACTGTAATTTTTGAGGTTTCTGTAAATAATTACATTTTTGTCCGCTTACATTGCAAACGCAGGCTAAGCCCTACGAGATTTATCAAAATGATGTACTAAGTATTTGTACGCCTTGAAAAGGTCTACAGAAAAGTCCGCGATGGTATATGTCTATCTCTTATGGATAACCCACAAAAGCATTTTTTGTCATATACTTTTTACGAAAAATAATGCCTTATGTTCAAAGCAATTTTTATACAATACAACATTAATCCTTATGCAATTAAGTACCTTAAATAAATTGTTGATTTAATATAGGTCAATATGGCCGTTTACAGTATGTAATTTAAGTGAATATTTTCGGAGATATTACAGATTTAAAATGCCGTGAGGACGCCGCGCTTCACCCTATAGCACTTCGAATCTTTTAAGAGTTTGTTTAAAGACATTCTGTAATTAATTGTAAAAATAAAATACATAGGTAAAATGTAAAAGTAAATAAGTAAAAATGTACTATATGAGTTTAGATATTCCAAAGATAGCAGGAAATCGTCTTGGTGTAAGGAGTTGAAATTGTTTTTCTCCAAATTTAACGCTTGCGGGCCACGGGCAGTAATGAATAAATCAAAACTACTGGATCGATTTTAATCATTTTTTTACACTGAGTGACATGGGATATATATTTTAACCCGTGCGAAGCATGGGCAGGCCGCTAGTATTGTATAAAACGAAAAACATATCAAATATACCTTCTTCAATAGAAGCCGCACATAGCACTTTGTAAATATGCATATGTAACTGATTATAAAAATTAGACTATTATTATTAAATATATATTATTAAAAAATTCAGTCAGGGTAACACAATATATATTCCATTGTCTTCAGTCACAAAGTTGACGAAAATATATTATATACATAAATTTAAAACTGCGATCTTCAAAGAAAAAACTCCGCCGATTCATCTTGAGCGAATTGACATCGCGCGATAATAAATCTATTTACCTATATTGTTTGTTG
Source organism: Morpho helenor (assembly GCA_029227775.1). Classification (NCBI taxonomy): domain Eukaryota; kingdom Metazoa; phylum Arthropoda; class Insecta; order Lepidoptera; family Nymphalidae; genus Morpho; species Morpho helenor. Next base: position 13,855,339 of record JARGCU010000020.1, on the reverse strand, counting down.
TTTTTAATATAAAGACGATAATGTTCTTCCAGATTAATAAAGGAGCATACAGAAAGTGCAAACATTGTTCAAATAAAACAAAAACATATATCAGGGCATGATGGTTTTTTATTGTACAAAAATAGTGTGCAAGCGTGTAACTCGTGCATCACGACGTACACAAAACAAATGAATAAACCTATATAATTTTACGTATAAAATGCATTCACTCAGTAAGTTAGACATAGCCTATATTTTTTTTAAACATTATTCTTTAGTATCGTTGAGTTTTACAGAACGCTATTTATTGTTCCCGACACAAGAAGCCACTCGACGTCGACATAGAGTTATAAAAAAAAGGACGATAATGAAGAAAAGAATGTAAGGAATTACTCTCGAAACGAGTCGGCGTGTTCACGTTTTCTTATCAGTGTAATAAACAGTGATATCATTCTTTTACTTTTGGATAACAGACGAGGGTGCCGGCCACACCATTAATGTGACCGGTTAGTTATTTGAAGGGCGATAATAATGTGATATATACTGCAATTAACATTCTCACGTACATGCCTTTTTAAACCTTATAAAAACTAAGCTCGCAGCTATAGATTTAGATATATATAGATAGATTTTTAGGGTTAATTTTGATACACCCATTGATTTGTAATTAAAAAATGTTGAAAAAATACTTATGATTTGTAAAAATGTAAATATTAAGATTTTATAATAAAATTTATGTCTTAAAAGAAAAATTGAACAAGCGAAAAGTTTACTGTAAATATAAACACAAGTTTCAACCTAATAATTACAGATTGAATTCAAGCTAAAGCAAGGTTATTTATTAATCTTAAACTGTTTTCCTTTCTAAATTTCAAAAACAGATCAATTTATTTTTAAATATATTTTTAATACATAAATAGATATATGTGAAGCTAGTGTGCTAAAGTTTTTTTGGGATCAAAGTTAACCAAATATTTTGCCATACCACCACTGATATGACTAATAAAACAGTTATAAATGAACAACTCGATCGAATATTAACAATTTTAATTTTTTAGCCACATGCCTTAATAATTCCTCGTCTACGTCGAGTCTATCTTAGAGAAAAATAAAACAAGAAAACTTATCATGTCGTCCCACGCATACTCAATATAAACTAAATAAAAATAATAAAGTATACTAAACAGATCGTGTAAAACCCAACGAATGCGTTGCACAAACGCACAACGTGTGTATAACTTAGTTATATTCACATTATCTACATTATGGAACTTTATCTGGTGTACCCATTGTTGGACCCTTACACGAAGAAAAATAAATGAAAATAGAAACGATACCTTGAAAAGATAACTACTGATTCGCCGTTAGCCAACCCATTCCACGTAGAAACATACCGAATACAGAAACAATATTTCAATAGCGAACGAATTAGTGAATTTCGCCGAGTAATTTAAGAATTAGTTATGATCGAAACGAAAATAAAAATGTACAATTTACAATAACCTATCAATTATTGAAATCAAAGTCGCACACTGTATATGGAGTGAAAAGTACAATACATAATTATTTATAATAAATAAAAATAAATATTGATGCATCAAAATATTAGGAATGTTTTGTTCATAATTAAAATATGGATAATTCAAGTTATTTAATATATAACCTAGAATTTCTATAAAAAATAGAAAATCAAGATTTTATGCTGAGACTATTCATGAATGATTTATTTTTAAATTTTATTGAATCGTATAAGCGAATATTTATATATTGTATTTCATCGTAAATAAGAGTAGATGTTATGTTCGTGAGGAAAAAAATAATTATAATTGGACCATAATACCTAATTATTAAACTCAAAGTAATTGGAAACAATATTATAATTTTCATAACAAATCGTAATTTGTACCTCATAGCCTTTTATGGTGAATTTGCTCTGCGACTATACTATATACGTTATATTTACCAAATAAACGTTACAAAGTGTCTACTACACGCGTAACTAAAGATAAACTTAGTTATCTATAGATATATAGCTATAAAAAAGTGTCGACGGTATCAACAAAGTGAATGAACTGCAAGCACTGAGAACAAACACTGATAACAAAATTGTTAAGGATAAAACTTGATCTACGTGTTTATGTCAATAACAATGGTTTTTAATTTATTGTTGTAAGAAGTACGTGATAGTAATATTTGCTGATTTTTGCAGATGATGTGTGTTCAATGTTCTGATCTCGCAATAATGGTGTTTTTCATTTCAAAACTACAAAAACTAAATTCTATTTTAATTTAAAATATGTGTGTGCGAAGTGCAAAAAATAACAGATAATATATACAGAATAGAAAAACAAAAAAGACGATGGTGAAAATGAAAATAAGTATGATAATGGCAGGAAACTAACTACTGATATTATTAAAATGGAAGATGAAGCGATAATCCTTATATACATAATCAACGTAGTAAATATTACGTATATGTAGGAAAAATTTTACGACAGTTAAATGTACATAAATAAAAGGTCCATAAAATATACTGCAATAAACATTATTATTAATGTTAAAATTTTACTGACTTTCGGAATCATGAATTATTTTTAATAATGTATTTTATAATGAAATCTACATTTTGAAAGAAAAATGTATATTTATAGTGCAGTGTATAAATAGTATGACTTTAATGAGCATAAATATAATATTCACGCTGCCATTTTTAATTTCCAAGGCCACTAATTCATTAGTTACAGAACGCTAAGCCGATTGAGCGATACGATTATGGTAAAAGTGAGCCACGAGAAGGAATAAAAAAGCCATTAACGCTATGAACCGGTGCACACGAGGCGCCACCCGGAACGACGCGCGGTGAAAACCACGGGAAACCGCAATAGCGAGCACGCATCCGCGCAACCGTGTCAGTAGTGTGTAACTATAATTGCGTACTGTTAAACAAACTAGTTGCGATTGCAATAGTTCCTATTATATTCCCGGATTTAGTTCCTATGCGCACAATGTTAAAATAAATAGAACCCGACACCCATACATCACGTTACAAACAACAATTTGTCGGCTTAACGGCGAATCGTAATTTATAAATGCACGCAGACAAAGTTCCATCATAGTCTCCTACGCTATTGTTATAAAATAAATTAAATATAGAATCTACAGGAAACCAATTCGGAGATCTCGATTTTTATTGGGTCGCGTTGAGACACTCCGCGTATGCCACGCTGTTATGATTTGAGTCCAGCTCAAATGGCGAGCGTGAAGCTCTTTGAACCGATAAATCATACGCATCTAAATGTGTTAATTAACATGGTCAACAGAGACATTAGGCAGAAACTAAGGCTAAATCACAAAGGTTACGCGAGTTCTCGCCAGCCACGAGTGCTTTTGTGCACCCTGTATCCACGTTATCACTCTTTTTAACGTTGTTGACACTGGACACTCTTACACTGTTCACTACACTGTTTGATTTTAGCTCAGGGTTCGTGTTCGCACATCTATCGTTTGCATCACTTTCACTTTTATTCTCAAAAAAAGATCGACGTTCTACGGAGGTCGAGGCCGGGGGCGAGGTCGAGAATAACTTAATTTCCAAGTCACGGTGGCCGTTTATTGATGTAACAATCTCGGAAGATATCTCTAAAGCCAATGGCGATCTAGGCTCCGGGGAAGTTGTTCTTCTTGGTGGTGGAAATAGCGAATAGAGATTCGGAGCCGAAAATGTATCGCTATTATTTACTTTTCTTTCTGGAATCCGTGCCGAAGGATCACTCCAACTACGCCGTAACATCGTATCCATTCCACGCCTACCTAGTGGACCAACGACCTTCATCGAGTCTTCCAATTTTGTAGGTGCAAAATCAACACTTGAATTTTCATCCAACAAATGTGCTATCGAATTAGCGTCCCAGATTTGCCCAACGGGATCGCAATATCGACACTGACAGGAACTGACTGCAGATTCCGAAGGGGAAACCGCTTCCGCTAACCCAAAACGGGTGGCCTCAAAAGCTTCTCCTAAAGCAGCCACCCTATATGCTTCTGGCGCCGGATCCGGGTAGTCTAATACTTTCACATTTAAAGGGTACTGTATTGCCATTTCTCTAGAATAAGATTTCTCGTAAATACCGTGCGATGACGACCCCATATTTGTACAGTGATCGACATCGCCGAGATCCAATGATGCGGATGTTAAATCGTGTGGCACTAAGTTATTAGGTTTTCTATCTTTTTTACGTCGCTTTCGCGGTTTTATGATTCTTGGCAACATTGTTTCAGAATTCGTGGAGCCGGAACTTTCATCACTAGCGACACTAACTGCGTCCGTATTGTTGTTTCGTCCGTTTCGAGAAGGACGCGTTTGCTGCTGTTGTTGTTGATGATTTCGATGTCTCGTATTTTCAGGGTCACATCGGTCTCTCGCCAGGCTTTCTGTTTGTCCAATGGGACGGTGATGATTGCGTTGCTCAGGTACAGTGGTGTACTTTCTCCGATCATGTCTGTTTTGAATAATGAGTGGAGCTCCCTGTGCGTGCATTGCAAGCTTGGAAACAGGGTTCTCACGGGGTGGTGGCGTACGTCCCGTCATATTTATGAGGGGCGCTCCAAGCCATGCGTTGGGATGTGGTACACCGTAGGGCGGGTAATATGGTGGCGGGAATCCCGGTGCGGTCGCAGCATAGTGAGGGCGAGGGGCATCGCGGCGCCCTAGAGCGGCGCGCTCGCCCGGGCTCATTTCGCTAATAGGGTCGTTTAACCCATATTCGAGTTAGTAATACTCAATGTCACGGTAAAACTCCGAGTTGCGACGCGATGTCGTAATCGTAAACTAACATCGGATGCGCGAACGAGCGTGGCGTCCGTACGCCGCGGTTGTCGGCTGGGAACTGAAGTGAATGAGCGCGAGCCGGCCGCGGCCGCGTTAGGCAAGTGGGAGTGCCGCGACACACCACGCGACTATCGCCGGCATAGATGCAACGGAAAGCTTCAGCCCTAATCACTCCGCCATTAAATCCTTGTTTACTTTCGTAGCGCTCTAATAATAAAAGCTTTGTCACCTTAGGGTTTAAAAGTCGATAGCACATATTATCTAGAGCGATATGTTATTAATATTCCGGCTACCGACTTTCTTTTCGGTAAGAAAAATAGGCAAGTAACAACATTGCTAACCAAACAAAAATAGAAACAGTATCTTCCTGATATATGAAGATTTAAAAGTGCTAGAGATATGCTTTATAAGATAAATTAATACTTCCAGGTTGACACCAGAAAACCTAATCAAAATGCATACAGAATTGAAACAAAAACTTAACAACTATCTATACACACTTACCAGGAGAGAAAATGATGGTTTTCTAAAATCAAACAACAAACTTACCTGAAACAAAAAAAAAATACAAGTTATATTTTTATAACACACGACGAACGAACTTTCAGAAAGCACCTCGGAAAGTTGTTTAAAATGATGATGTGAGTGAGTGAGTGATGAGTGATGTTGTTACAGTATTTATTATTAATTTAGTTTTAAAGATAAACAAGAACCGAAGACAAAATGTAATGAAAATATTATTTTGCTGCGGCGAAATCATCGTACCTATTATAGCAAATGTCCTAACAGGCAACTAAGGTAAGTTGACCCACCGTGTGGTATCCGGTCGAGTAAAATAGACCACTCTCTTTCTTATCGAAGTGTCGTAAAATACAACTAAGGTAAGTTGACGTCAGGCAGGGGGCCGGTCGTAAAATATGATGCCAAATCATGTGACAACATGTTCGTAACATGTCGTGCCGACCCCGCTTAGAGTGGGAATAAGGGCAGGAGGATGATGTTTTAATTTAACGATAACATAAAATTACTTAAATTGTATCTCTCAGTTGTCGTAACTTAATTTGAAAGTTGTTATGACCTATAATTAAAATACTACTTATTTTAAGTTGTTCAATGTATAATTTTAATGTCAAGTGTGTATTTTGTTGATGATCTATAAATAAATAAATATATAAAGACGCTAGTTGATTGAATGTATATCAATTCTTTATCATTATTAAGTAGTAAACATGCTGATTGTAATCAAATATAGCCATAAATAACGTACAATAAAAAGCGCGTCGAATCCATGACGAATAACGAAAGAAAATCAAAATTTAATAGTTATCGCCGCCTTAAGTAGTTGTCCACTGATTGATTAAAGTAACGTCTGTAGATTTTTGATTGTTTATATATTTGTTAGTAAATGATGAAATATGATCAGTGTTTTTAACGACTTATAATATAGGTATTCGTGTTGTTTGGAGAGAAAAAATAATCGCGTAGCAATTTTGTGGACTTTGGACTATTGTCATGAGTAATATTAGTACGGCCCAAGTTTTACTGACTCAGTATATATTTAGACTTTGATCGTAACACATTCACATGTTATATCAATATAATAATGAAGAAAAACCTTGTAACCCTTTTTTAGCATATTGCGCACATGAAGGAAACAGATCTATATCACTACATATTATAAAACAAAGTCCATATTTCCGTATGTACGCATAAAACTTTAAAACTACGCAACCGATTTTGATGCGGTTTTTTTTAATAGATAGAGTGATTCTAGAGGAAGGTTTGTACGTATAATAACATTCAATACGAAGTAAAGAAATACTGTAATTTTTGAGGTTTCTATAAATAATTACATTTTTTTCCGCTTACATTGCAAACGCAGGCTAAACCCTACGAGATTTATCAAAATGATGCACTAAGTATTTGTACACCTTAAAAAGGTCTACAGAAAAGTCCGCGATGGTATATGTCTATCTCTTATGGATAACCCACAATAGCAGTTTTTTTCATTTACTTTTTACGAAAAATGATGCCTTATGTTCAAAGCAATTTTTATACAATACAGCATTAATCCTTATCCAATTGAGTACCTTAAATAAATTGTTGATTTAATATAGATCAATATTGCCTTTTACAGCATGTAATTTAAGTGAACATTTTCGGAGATATTACAGATTTAAAATCCCGCGAGGAGGCCGCGCTTCGACCTATAAGCACTTCGAATTTAGCAGCGACCGGAGGCGCAACTAAATGTCCTTCTTTCAAGTTTATATTGTCTAATGATAAGAAAGCTATGTATGTTGTATGTAAAGACATTGTCTAATCAATTGTAAAAATAAATAATATCACTACATAGTATAAAACAAAGTCGCATTCTCTGTCTGTCCCTATGTCCGTATATCCCTATGTATGCTTCAATCTTTAAAACTACACAACAGATTTTGATGCGGTTTTTTTTAATAGATATAGTGATTCGAGAGGAAGGTTTGTACGTATAATAAAATTCAATACATAGTAGAGAAATACTGTAATTTTTGAGGTTTCTGTAAATAATTACATTTTTTTCCGCTTACATTGCAAACGCAGGCTTAACCCTACGAGATTTATCAAAATGATGTACTAAGTATTTGTACATCTAGAAAAGGTCTACAGAAAAGTCCGCGATGGTATATGTCTCTTATAAATAACCCACAATAGCATTTTTTGTCATTTACTTTTTACGAAAAATAATGCCTTATTTTTGAAGCAATTTTTATACACTACAGCATTAATCCTTATCTAATTAAGTACCTTAAATAAATTGTTGATTTAATATAGATCAATATCGCCGTTTACAGCATGTAATTTAAGTGATCATTTTCGGAGATATTACAGATTTAAAATGCCATGAGGAGGCCGCGCTTCACCCTATGGCACTTCGAATCCAGCAGCTATATCGTTCTTTCCAGAGTTTGTTTAACGACAAGGAAGCTGTGAATGTTGTATATAAAGACATTCTGTAATTAATTGTAAAAATTAAATACATAGGGAAAATGTAAAAGTAAATAAGTAAAAATGTACTATATGAATTTAGATATTCCAAAGATAGCAGGAAATCTTCTTGGTATAGGGAAAGGAAATTGTTTTTCTCCAAATTTAACGCTTGCGGGCCACGGGCCCGTAATGAATAAATCAAAACTACTGGATCGGTTTTAATCATTTTTTTACACTGAATGACATGGGATATATATTTTATACCCGTGCGAAGCAGGGGCAGGCCGCTAGTTTGTTATAAAACAAAATTTTCAAAAGCTGTCTGTCTGTGATCGATTTTCTCAAATTCTACGGAACGGATTCAGATAGATAGATAGATAAAAACTTTATTGTACACAAAATATGTACAATAAAGATATGTGCAATACGGATTTATGTTCGGTTTTTACTAAAAGGTAGTGCAACTCGAAGCGGCGGTAGAGGAATGGTTTGAATAACGGACTTGCGATCAAGAGGACATGGGTTCGAATCCCAGTCATTACCGACGTGAACCCGATCATGCCAGAAGCATTTTAAGCTGGAAGGTTAAAAAAGTTTTCTAGTAATTTGTAACTCAAATTGCTAGTAACCTTAAGAAAAAGAAAGATAAAAAACAATTCTTCCGGTTTAGGTTAGTATTACATTACGGTTTTATGTAAATCGTGTTGAAGAGGTCGCGCGGTTGTAAGAAAACTCGCCTGCTGGGAGTTTTAGTCCCACGTGCCGCGTACACCAGCAGAGATACACTAAAATAATGTACTAGAGAATTGTAGATCTACAAAAATACTACAAAAAGTCCGCAACAGCGTGTCTCTATCTCTTATGGTTAACTCACAATAACTACTTTTATGTCCATGAATTCCAAGCGGCTCCACCCGCGTGGAAAGAATAAAACCGTAATATAGTATTTGATAATGTTAAAGTAGGTTAACGTTAAAAGCTAGATATATGCTGTCGCGGACTTTTATTTAGAACTTTTATAGGCGCTTTTTTTAGTCAGCGCACGCAAGGAAAGCTTTAAATTTTACAGTTTTCGTAATATATGTTATTGCTGCTCCTCTCCTATTCATCTTATAATTTTTCAAATAAGGTCCAGTAGTTCCTGAGATTAGCGCGATTAAACAATCATCCATCAGACAAACAAACAAACAAACACACTTTTCAGCTTTATATATTAGTATGAATGATAAATAAATAAATAAATAAATATATGGGACACTTACACACACGGTCGCCCGTCCCCAAAGTAAGTAACTTAATACTTGTGTTATGGTAGACAGAAAACTGGTGAATATATACTTATATATATTTTTAAATACATACTTAAATACAAATATACACCCAGGCTCAAAGGCCAACAAATTCATTTATTGAAAATGTTGGCCCTCGGCGGAAATCGAACCCGCGACCCGCGGAGCTGAAGGCAGGATCACTACCCACTACGCCAACGGGCCAGTCTAATGATAATTAACTTGTAAGACATGAAGGATAAGTAAAACACACCGACAATCTTAACACTCGTTTCGCCCTTTAGAAGTAGCTTCATATAGGAGATAAACTCGTAAAACTTTACTTTTCAAGTTTAGGGATTATTTCACCATAACATGCCCTGCAAGTTGTTAGAATTTAATAATAGACAAGTTATCGTGTCAGACTAAAAATAAAACAACTGTTTTGTCGGGAGCACAATATTGCCTCTCAAGGGATATACCTAACATAAACTTTCTCAATATATTATTTACTTGAGAATCTTCTTACTTGCTAGATCGTCATTTATGTTAGGTAAGAGACTTTTTACGGCCAGAATTATATAAATAATAGTAGAAGATTAGATACTTATTGATTTTTTTTTACACAGTAGTCAAACCGTCTGCTTATTTCTTTGACGCTATAAAGCCAAGTTTTTGAATAGCCCAGAAACTACAACGCCCCCCACCCCCGTCCAATCTAACCCCTCCACTAATTCCATAATTTCCGGTCAACATTATTCCAGTCCAATAATCCAGCGAGTCAATCAAGTCCAGTGCTGGACTGGATTATATCGTTTACATTATTCCAGTCATTAAAAGCTGTCGCATCTGTACCAATAGAATTCCACAAATAAAACAATACGTGTTCACTGTTTAGCGTGGTAGTCAAGCACTGGATTCAACTAGAATGGGCGGATTGGTATATTCCAGTGCTGGACTGGAATGGCCGACTGGAATAATGTGAACCGGGCATAACAAATGTTACGATAAGTTGCTCTATCTATGAAAAAGACAAAGAAACTCAATTATAATATTAGTACGGATAATTTTGATATTGAATTATCTTCCTTTGAAGACTGTTATACGCTAGCAGGTATACCGTTAAAAATCTGATAGAATTCGAAGTTACTTTGCGAAGGTCCATAGTCCAGTTATAATATTATCATTATTTCTATATGGATATGATAAGAATCGTCATGACTAAAAATTATTTCTACCTTCCAGACACTGTTTAGGACATAACAGGTGAAACTGTTAACCTCTCAAATATGGTCTCTATAATAAACTGACTGGTTGATATAACACCATATTAAAGCATGAGACAAATAGATGACTCTTCAAATTATACGTCTTCATAATCCGCTCATTGACCTTTGGAAACTCCTTGCACCCACAGGGACGAGTGAAAGTGAACTCGATGACTCACAGACCTCTCTCTCGATGAACATCAACTTCGTCCATATACGTTTATTCAAAACAACCGTACACATATTAATTAAATATGTTCAGAGAATTTTGACCTTTGTGAATGTAATATAAAGAACATAATTCTTTGTGTTCAAATGTTACCAAAGACCAATAGCTCAGCGTGTAGAATCCCATTTAGCACATATATAATTGCATACGAGTTAACGACAAACTTTCAACATGAGTGCTTTATCGAAAGTTGTTGACGGATCTGACATCACGTTGTTGATTACAACCAAAATATACAGACATTTGTATCCTATAGAAATTTTATCAGCTAGGTAAAATAGACCGACTTCATTTCTTACCGAGGTATCGTAAAAAGCGACTAAGGTAAGTTGACATCAGCCAAGCGACCGGGCGTAAAAACGCAGCCAAATCATGTGACAGCATGTTTACAACATGATGTGCCGACCCCACTTAGAGTGGGATAAAGGAAGGAGGATGATGAGACATTTTATCAGCGTTATCTTTAATTCAATTTAGCACTTTTTTTGGACTTTTAGAAAAGATCATCTATAAATTAGCTTGTTTCCATCAGTGCTTTTGTTCCAGACAGCTTTACTATCTAAATTTTCCGGTTCCTGACGGAAAAACTTACATTTTTCTATTCTATATGATAGCGGATTATTTATAAAGTAATGTAATTTGTAATGTCGGTTCCGGTCCAATAAGCCAATATAGCCAAGCCCGACAGGCAGAATTTCGCATTTAGAACACTAGACGTAATGGCCACTTTTATTAAATAATTTAGCAAAAACGTTTGTTTAAGGCCGTGGGCCTTGCACAAAATTAGCAAACTGGATGGACAAATTTCACAATCCCATCGAGGAGGTCATCACTTCCTGTGGAGATCGTCAAGAAAAATAAGTAATGCACTGACCGCTACTATGGAAATTGCAGTAGTGGCTTGTAGCTTTCGCACTGCTGGGAAAAATACCTTTTCTTTAAGTCCAAGTGACAAACTAAAACCGCACTAGAAGAGCATTTAGTAGACCAAGTTAAGGTAGATTAATTAACCCTTATGTGGCGTATTGACGATCTTATAAATATTGCAGACTACCACTGGGTTAAAGCGCTACAAGGTCGTTGTTAATGAAAATCCATAAAGTGGCTTAGTGATCAAAAAGTGGATTTCAATCTATTGATATCATCATCATCTTCCTGCCCTTATCCCACTCTAAGTGGGGTCGGCACAACATGTTATAAACGTGCTGTCACTTGATTTGGCTGTGTCTTTACGACCGGCCGCCTGCCTGACGTCAATTTACCTCTGTCGTATTTACGACACCTTGGTAAGAAAGAGGGTGGTCTATTCTACTAACCGGATACCACACGGTGGGTCAACTACCTTAGTCGCCTTTTACGACACTTCGGTAAGAAATGAGGTTGGTCTATTCTACTCAGCCGGATTTCAATCTATTGATATATTAAAAAGAAAAGTATTTATATTTTCTTCCACATTTGCTTATATAATTCCACAAACATATTAGACTTGTCAAGCAAAGGTTTAAATTAAATGTAAATAGTATGGTGTAAGCTTATACGAAAATCATATTATACAGTAAATTAAATAAATGATAAAAATGGACCGGATTATCATTCCAATGTATTAACAACACAAATAATTATGTAAATTAAAAGCGTTTAAGAGATTGACCGTCGCATAACGTGCTGGTGCTTCTCGGTAAGAGCAAACATTTCAAAACATCGTTAGATTCATTATTTATAATTGACGATTCAAATAAGATTTAAAAAAGCTTATTGGAATATTTTGAATTGATTTATTTGAAAATGTGCTTATCTTAAATTTATTACAGAATATACTTTTCAATACCAATCCAGTGAATTGTTATGATTTCTCGCAACAATTCGCATTCTATATTCAGTCGCTAATATCCATTGATGATTCTTGAGAGATGAAAGGAAAGCGTTCTGCGGTTTCAACGACCTTTGCAGAGCGTTTGCGTGCTCTCACAAAATTTATAGCATACACACTCTCGCTCTCGGATGGTGCGGATGGTGTGCATCGAGGTTTATTTCAAGTTATGATGGTTATTACGAACCGGCTGGTTACCAATTCGTGTTAGGTGAAAGTTATTAAGGTAACTATCCTGACTAAGCTGCTCGATATTGCGCAAGCACTGACGCATCGTTAATCACAACTGTATATATTAGGGACGTTTCGTTACACATAAACGCGAGCAATCGATGTTCTGGTTTCGATAATTAATATTTTAGTTATGAATACGCATTCGATAACGATTGGTTATCTAATTACAAGTACTTAATAGCGAACAAAGTAACGTCCATTTATGATACTGTTAAGTAATAACCGTTGAAAACCAGTATTCAATGAAGCCAAGCTATATCGTAGAACACAACAACGTTGGTTGTTATATTTCACTTATTATTTAAAAGCATGGGCATAAGGAAATTTCCGCGTGATCCTCTCAAACATTTTGTAGAAATTTTTAGCGCAATGTGCGACTATCTTTGCAAAATCCATAAAAGTTTGTAATTAGTTCTAATTAGAAGTACATAAGTTCATATGTTTTGTATTATTCATGTTTGTTTGGTTGGTTGGTTTGTTTGTATAAAAAGAACAAAGGATGAATGTAATTTATGGTACGGGGGTAGTGAAGGACTAAAGTATTAACATAGGCTACTTTTTATTTCAAAACTGAAGTCCGCACAGAGAAAGACGCGGGCAAAAGTTAATTCACCAAGAATAAATTGAATACATCGCCCCATCCGGAGATTAATGTTAAATGTTCCATGTATAAGCATGTAACTTTATTCTTCGGATGGGGCGACATATATCTACGAACACGATGCTCACTAAATATATAAATCCAAGGCAGTAATAAAGTAAGTAAGAAAGGCAGTAAGTAGGCTTTGATAAAATACACATAAAAAGTACAAACCAAAAAAACAAATAATGAATATAAAATAAATTGGAAATATTCACAGAACATTTGATTTTGAACAAGCGATAAAACGTGTAAGCCAAGAAAGTGAAAGGTGGTTCAACCGCAACGCAAATCTGCTAGCGCATTACCAATATATACAGATGAATGAAACCAACTGACGTATATTTATATTTTCATTTAAATATCAAAAATAAACAGGAACGTTCAGTAAACTATTAAAAACACAAAAATTTGTTCAACTTAAATTTGAAACAACGAAACTCTTCTCTTTAATTTGAATAGGTTTAATAAGTGCAAAAAAAGTTCCATAATACGTCCTATCCGAAGAACCAATTCACATCTCCCATATATAAGCACAGGAAATGTTACTTTATCTTCGGATATGGCGAATATTATTGTAATCAGTATCTATTATACACTTAAGTTAAATGTAACTAACAAAGTATAGGAACCAGCGGAAACTCGCGTCTGACTAATGTGTGCGTAAAGGATAGGCTTATGACTTTAGAACATTAGATGTTAGACTAAATATGAGGCTCTAACGCGGATTGGGAGAATAAAGATATCCCAGGCTTTTTGGATAAGTATGTTTCAGCACTACGTTTTTATTCACCGTAAAGCGCATGAGTAAATATCAATTTAGCTCATAACTTATCCTTTATGTATTCCGGATTGTAGATGATTGTGAAATATGGGTCTTAGTAGGACATTCATTTCAATCCATCTCTAACTGTCAATTCAGCAGTTGGATAACCATACAGAAAACGATAAAATAAACGTCCATACAACTGCCACGTCCTCAGAGTTCTTAAATAATTCATATCGATATTTTGGAGGCAATGAAACATCCCTAAATTGAAACGATCAATAAATAATAAGTAATAGGATGGTCTATTTATTCTTGAGCCAGGGTTTGATAGACGTTAAGTGTATTACATCATGTGTTTCAAAGAGCTCAACTGTCTGGTAAACTTCTTATACCAACACCAATTTAGATCCTCGTCAAAGTCATCCCTTCTAAAAGAACTTTTTTATTCATCTCTTGACTTTATTTTGCATACATAACTAAAGGTTAACTATTATTCCGGACCAGTAGTAGTCTTGGAGATTGATGAAAAAGACGGTTTGATTAATGTAAATTTTGAATAGAAGACCATGTATCTTACAGTCAAACGCGCTACAGCTAATATCCGTTCATTAAGAGGCAGTGTCACAGGTATTCAGTATTAGTAGTAGTAGTATTAGTATTAGACAGTATTCAGGTGTCTCTCTATAACGTATTATCAGTATACAAAGCTATAAAGCACACAGGGAATAGATTTCTTACGACACCCAATTTAACTAAAACATAAAATAGGTGGATATGATGATACTTGGCCAGAATTGAACTATAGATTAAGATGAACTCGTAAAATCATAGAATAAGCTTCCATCATGGTCAAATTAGTTCAAAAAGGTCCCAGGTTACCTACCTACTGCCTACTGGATTAGAACAGTTTTATTGGGTAAAATAGAAAACTTTTGAGGGATCCTCACAAATTGTTAACGGAAATTTGAGTTTGAGACATTACTATTTAGTTTTTTAACTACGATTACTGATCTTAAAATTGTAAATTGATTTTATTTCAAACAGGAATTTAGAACGTACAGTTAATACGATATGACTTTCCATATAACTATACCATTCGCAATAATATCGGAACAGATCGCTTATGTAACTTTATATAACACAATAATTGCATAGGTTACTTAATAGAAAGGCATTGGACATTAGGTGAAAGCGACTTAAGTGTAATCGCTACAGATACAAGAGTACAAAACCAGTTGATAATGGCATCATTTGATTTAATCGAACCTCAAGAGCTAACATAAATTACAAAACGAACGATGGAATTGAAGGTGATTTTAATTCCAATCTCAAAATTATAGTTGACGAAATTATACTAGTTATAGAAAAGTAATCCGTTGAATTCCACTTTACTTAAAAAGATGAAAAGTGTGGTTTTTGTGGTAAAAGTTTTTGAAAAAATTTAGCCAGACCTAGCAATACCATAACCAAGGTTCTGCGCATTGATAAGCACTGCGCATTGATAAGTAACAGAAATCAGACAAATTATTTGAATAAATGCAGGTTATACAAAATTAGACAAATTATTTGTACTCATGGAGGTTCCATCATGATGTTTTCCTGTTGGTACCGTAAAGCGCATACTTAATTGAAATATAAACACAATTTTTTACAGAAAACTTATAGATTAGTACAACGCGTTTTCCATCATGGCCTCTATATATACGAACATCAAATACGTATAAAGGCTTAGTGTTAAACTGTTACCAGCTTCTTTTATATAACTGACGTAATACAATTACAAGCGTTATATAATTGAAAAGGACAAAAGAGATTTGGTGAAAGCAATTGCGGCACTATCAGATGTAACAAACCAGTACGGGTGGCAACCACGTGCTGATTCAATAACGCAAAAAAGTTTGGACCTTGCAACGACACTCACGACGCCTTGGGAAAGTTTGCGTAACAATTACGTATAGAATTTCGTATAGAATGTGTATCATTCTTTATTAGCTAGTTAGAGGTTTATTCGTGCTTTTAAGTAATGTTGACTGGTGACATCAAATGTTCGGAATATGTTTGGGAATTCCGATTATAAGCATTAACCGATTTTGCACCAAAGCCAGAATTTCTGCAAATTCATCAATTAATCAACGTAAATTTATAAAATTATTGTTAAATAAACCGACACGCCCGCACGGATAAAATAACATTTTACGTCCTGAATTAAACCCGCTATTGATTATTTTTCACGCACGTTACATTTGATTTTGCGATAACACTAACATAATGTTAAGCATGAAACGGTTATTAACGGTTAAACCAACAGATTATATTGACATGTATTGTATTCATTAAAAGTAAAATTAGTATACATGCTATTTTAAAAGGGTGAATACCAACACGGACTTTTCTGCAGACTTTTAAAAGCGGCTATTATTCTTTTTTCACCAAACGTTGTTTTTATCTCAAACAATCAAAACAAAACATGCGTTCTGATCGAGTTTTCAACAATTTATTATAGTTTAAATTTTTTTATGAACACTCAATCAATTTGAGAGAATCACATGAAAATCCGTTCATAAATTGAACACTTGAAGTAAAGAATAAAATAAGAATAAAATTTGACTTTTAGAACCAAATTGCATACTTAGTTCGAATTTTAACTTTTAGGTACTTAGTGCCTTATTTACTTCAAGTGTTTAATTAATGAAAACATAAATCAATCACTTTTATATCAATCAACTCATAGATTTATCCGGAATACGTTTTTTTCATTATAAACCTTTTTTACTTGTCACTATTCCAAATTATCATCGTGCTGAACTAATATTTCCTGTTAAATGTTATCCGCTTTATCCGTAATCGAGATAAGATTTACATCAAAAACTCACAAAGGTGACATTAGAAAATGTCAATATGATTTCGTGTTGTATAGTCATTTTGTAATATACTAATTTCAAGAATGGAAAATGTTCTAAATAGGTAAAATAAACTATTAACTACATATTACATATACATATTAGCCGTGTGGTATCCGGCTGAGTAGAATAGTACCACCCTCATTTCTTACCGAGGTGTCGTATAAGGCCACTAAGGTAAGTCGACCCACCGTGTGGTATCCGGCTGTGTAGAAAAGACCATCCTCATTTCTTACCGAGGTGTCGTAATAGGCGACCAAGGAAAGTTGAACCACCGTGTGGTATCCGGTTTAGTAGAATAGACCACCCTCTTTCTTACCAAGGTGTCGTGAAATACGACTATGGTAAGTTGACGTCAGGCAGGTGGCCGGTCGTAAAAAGGCAGCCAAATCATGTGACAACATGTTCATAACATGTTGTCCCGACCCCACTTAGAGTGGGATAAGGGCAGGAGGATGATGAAACTATTAGCTACATCTAACTCAAGCAAATCAGAAACGACAATTACAAAGAAGTAGAAGACCCAAGACCTTGAGGCGTTCAAATTTTTGAATAGACCGATGTCTAAAATAGGAAAAAGAAGAACTACCAAAAACAACAAAGGTTTCTCACAACGTTAAAAAAAAGTTAATTCTTTACAAGATGTGAAAATAAATCTTGCAAATACTATAGGTACCAGAAAACGAAGTCGCTTAAAGAATCGCAAATTAGCCAAGCATGGATCTGTTCAAAAATAAATCCAAATCAATCCGTTCCGGTGATCGGTCTCAATTTAGTCATATCTTCAGCGAACGCCTGTCTGATTTCTCTTGTCGTTTACGTAATACTGAGATTATGAAAGGTGCACGTATTTCTGATACTTTCGCATTGTATTCCGATATGAATCACGCTTTCAAAAAGAACACTCTTGTTGAAACGTTGCATTGTGTTGCAACAGAAGGCTCAGGAAATCTTGATTCTTAGCCTAGTAAAGCCGCGGTTTTTAATTCGCGCCGTCGTGGTTAGGATGACGGGTTCTCATCATTTAACCATAACGGTTTTGATCTCAAATCTAACTTATATAAATAATAAATTTATTTGTCTCAATTCAGTCTTGGAATAACAAAAATTATATCAATTACTTTGCTCTAATCCACATTTTCAAGAAAACCTATGTAATGCTAAATGTAGGAAGAAAAATTCTCACACCTATTACATGTAGGTTTAGTTACCGTACGTATCACAAAACACCTCCACAAACTCCACACTACATAAGCACCACACACGTTAACTACAACAATCTCAACGATCGTTTTAATAATTCTATCATAAGTTTTGTACTAAGAAATTTCGCAAAGTAACCCATACTTCTATAAATCATTGTCTCAGAAGTCATGTCGTTATTTTTTAAGTGGTGATATACATATATAAAAACATAGTTTTTGTCTGTGTAGTTAATCGACAAAATATTTCTATTAAAAATCAATCAACACCAAAAGCTCTCCGAGCACCAAACATGTATAAAAAGTATTAGCAACTACAAATCGAAGAATCATTTGTATTAAATAAACATAAAAACATTTAACACAAACATTTGATGTACAAATTTAGATGACAAGGAAAATTAGACTTTTTATAGCACGTGATTATAATTAATGACTTGTCGCTGGCAACATTTGTTGGGATATTTCTGATTATATATTGGTCACATGTAGGGTTTTCATCTTGGCTCGCCACACTTTAGTCTTTGTGGGGAACTAAAAATAAGTCAAGGAGTGTTTAACCATAGTTTCGTAACAGGCTGTTACGAAACTATGGTATTAGGTATTCAAATTGTTTAATGCTTATGTAAATCAAAAGTATGTCTGCTTGTTATTAAAATAGGTATGTAGGTGTGTTTCTTTGTATATAAAATAGACATTATCATTCTCTTGCCCTTATCCCACTCTAAGTGGGGTCGGCAAAACATGTTATAAACATGATGTAACATAATCTAGCTAGATATTTTACGATCGGCCGCCTGGCTGACGTCAACTTACCTTAGTCGATTTTTACGACACCTCGGTAAAAAATGAGAGTGGTCTTTTCTACTCAGCCGGATACCACACGGTGGATCAACTTTCCTTAGTCGCATTTTACGACACCTCGGTAAGAAATGAGGGTGGTCTATTCGACTCAGCCGGATACCACACGGCGTTTATATATAAAATAGACATTGAATTAACTATAGAATTTGGTAGTGATGTTTTTTTAAATATAAAAGTGATATGTCGTGTAGCGACAATTTATTACTAAACAAGATTTCAAGAAATTGAACATGTATAGAAAAATGTATAAGGCTTTGATTCCCTGATTCCAATGCGCAAGTACTGAATTCCCCTGAGGCGTTTTCTTGTTACTTTCAATTCACCTTGAAGGCCATAGTTACCGCATTATATATTACTCGCATCATTATTTCAAATCTGTTGCGATTGTAGTCAAGTGCATGACTAAATGAGGTGTAAGAATAGATATTAACATTCAAACATCATTAGCCGCTAGCATTCCTTCAATAGTTTAAGCAAGTTACAAAATAATAATAATAATTTTGTAACTGGCTTAACATAACATTAATAACAAAATAATAATAATAATTTTACTACACTATAATACCCTCAAAAGAGTATCATATGTCATCAGAGACTAAATCCATTATTTCACATTTCGCGAGTAAAATATTATTTCGCTTTTGTATTTATGTAATAGGCAATATTTTATAATCATAGGATGACTATTTACATATTATAATTTTGATTTCATAAAAAAATTTACACTTTTTATTTTCTCTTTTCTATTTCACCTAAAAACGCAGAACTAGAGGACTATTCAAGAAGGACATGAAAAGTATTTATAGATTTATTCATTCAAATTAAATCAATTTATCCACTTTGTTACACTCCACCGCGGTATTCCACGAACGTAAAGTTCACAAAAAGTTCTGAATACATCAAGATTAAATTCAGATATTGAATACTATATTACATATAAATGGGAATAAAATCTAGGTTTATATAATTCCCAACAGGCAAATTTTTTAACAACGAATTATTGTATCTTTAAAATTACTTTCCTTCTCGACTTGGTTAAATATTTGTGTTGATGTACTTTATAATACATTGGCACCTGTCTTTCTGATTTCGAAAGTAAAAGGTGACATTTCAAATACAAGTGATTATTTAAATAGATACATAACGAGACGTCGATAATATTTTTAAAGCAAAAGCGGCAGAGGTCACTGATGTTTACACACGCACTTTGCACTCAATTTGCAAAAAAAAACTTAAACTTCGATCATTTAAGAACAAGCACTTATCACGTAACATTGTTTTCGTGTTCCATGTTCTATAATCCAAAAACTATTGGACGGTTTCTATTGCCTCTTCCTTGCATCGTTTTCCTCAATACTGAGGGTCGTGATTCCCTAGTTGTGGTATGATCATCGGACTCAAATTCAAATTCAAAATATTATTTTTTCAAGTGGACTGTTTACAGTACTTTTGAATCGTCAAATGTTTTAAAGAAGCTACCAAAGCGGAACCGGATTCGGAAGTGTGCTCCTACCGAGAAGAAGCAGCAAGAAACTCGGCGGATAATCTTTTCAACAAAAAAAAATTACAATTTGATGGTTACAAGTTAATCTTTGCAGCTTAGTGCGTAGCTGACTGCAGTTAAGATATGCAACTAACAGTCAAATAATCCTCGATTGTATAGTAGGCTTTATGTAGCAGCATCGTTTTAAAATAATTTCTAAACTTAGGGAATTAGGATTTAGGGATTTAGGAAGAAAATTTTGTGAGACACTGAATTTCACGCCGGCGAACCCGCAGACGAAAATTCAATTCTTTAAGATATAAGTTACAAAACTCTGATACTTATTTACTTATTGGAGTTAATAGTTACATATAATGTATAACAATCCCTATGTAACCTAAACCTTATACAACGCTCTTAAACAGGAACTAATAGCTAATAGCAGGTAGTTGTTAACGATATCGCGCTTGCAATCATTTTGTACTACAATAAGGCGTCCTAATGGCTCTTTGCTGCTGTTACAACGTCCAGCGACTGTTATCAAAGCATGGACCAGTTTCCGTTCTTATCAGCGTTGAGTAAGACCGAGTAACATTTCATGTTACAATTTCTTACTGCGTGCTTATAAATATTTATATCTTCAAACTGTAGTAAGGGCATTAGTAATTGACCATGTACTAGTAGTTGACCGTTTTGTATGAAATTTTAAATAATAAGCATTTTGTTTGTTGTAGCTAATAATAAATATAAATTTGTAATTATCTGTTGCCATCTATTAACAACCTCCAAAAGCTCAGAACTGTAGTACCCTTTGTTTAATATTTAAAATTTAATATTTTTTTATTAATATTTTTTATTAACTGCATAAAAAAAACCGCTTATTATTTAAAAATTCATACAAAACGGTCAACTACTAGGACATGGTCAATTACTAGTGCACTTACCTTAGTTGCGCCGGCGACTTCATTCGTGTCTTCCTTAAATATATATATGGGACACTTACACACACGGTCTTCCGTCTCCAAAGTAAGTAACTTAATAAATGTGTTATGGGTGGCAGACAACTGGTGAATATATACTTATATAATTTTTAAATACATACTTAAATACAAATATACACCCAGACTAGAAGACTAACAAATTCATTTATAGAAAATGTTGGCTCTCGACGGGAATCGAACCCGCGACCTGCGGAGCTGAAGGCAGAGTCACTCCCAACAGCGTCAACGGGCTAGTCAAAATACGTTGGAGTAATAATATTGTCTATCGTCCGTGACTATATAGCACGCAGTTGCAAATTGCAAGTAAGCGTAGCGACTCATCATCAATCATAGATGATATGAAAATGAGGATAACAATGTATCTAATTCAATTTAGCTTCATTTTAAATTAGATCAGTTTAATACCAAACGTGCAATATTGTATATATCTATATACTAGATTGTAGATACTTAATATAAACTTTATAATGGTATAAGAACCTCCGAAACACATGTTGAGTTACACCGTAACATTCGGCCATGAAGTTTTCTTTCATCATTTTCCACTTAATTTAAAGTAAACATAATATCCATCTTCCATGTTGACAAAACGATTTGTACAAAAAGATTAACATATGCTTAACTTGAATGATATATCCGATAAAACGCCTCGTTAAAATGTCACAATCCTATGTTTATGTATTATTCGCACATTTTGTAATGGATATACTATCAATTTTGATAATGTCATTCTTAGTGCGTTACCTTGAAAATATATTTAGAGATGTCACAATGTAAATATTAAAATATGAGTAGCAATTTGTAGACGTGTTAAAATTTAAGCATATCGATTATGATAAGTAATTTTAAATTTAAAATTCAGTTTAAAAACAATTTTACGTACGAAGTGTCGTAAAAAGCGACTAAAATAAGTCAACCCACAGTGTGATATCCGGCTGAATAGAATAGACCATCCTATTTTCTTACGGAGATGTTATAAAGGGCGAATAAAGTTAACCCACCCTCTGGTATCTAGTTGAGTAGAATAGACCACGCTCTTTCTTACCGAGGTGTCGTAAAATACGACTAAGGTACGTAAAATACGTAGCCAATATCCGTAAAAGTCGATAACCGCTACGGGAACTCTAGACTCGCAAAGCTGTGCGATTTCGTCGTAGTCACTCTACATTTAGCATTACATATATTTTTTTTTATCACGGTAGCAAAATAATATTTTCATTACTTTTGTATTATCGAACTCCACAAGGTAAAGCTTAATTCGATAAATTCTTTCTAACTAGGTGGTGTACGTGATAAAAGAAGATTTTTCTTTTATTCTTTCTATGTTATGTCAACTAGTATGATCGGATACCAACAGTATTATCTATGAGATAGAATAAGAAGTCAATCACCTTCGATAACAAAAAGAAAACATTTATAGCTGCGATGCAAATTAAAATTTTGGAAATCGGAAGTAGAAAACTTATCTAAAAGAGCATTAATAACAAACATCATCCGACTGGGCCCGAGCCGGCGCCGCACTGTAACCTAATACGAGTTTAATTGGCGCCGCCCGAACACTTTCACTCGCGTTCACGACTTTACCGACGTCACGGCTACACTCGTGAAGGTGTCTCTGGGAAATCGGATTAAACACAAATTTCGAATATTAATTACAATCAACCAATATTGGTGAACGTAAACCAGATATATACGTCACAAGTGAACATGTATTTAGAGGAATCGGATTAAGTACAAAAATCGAATGTTAATTACAGTCGGGTCGCAATGAATGTTGGTCAGATGCATACGTCACGGTATTGTCATTGAACATGTATTTGTGGAATGGATTAAATACAAATTTCGAATATTAATTAAAATCATGTAGGTAACAAGAAATTTTTGTGAAGGTGACCAGATACATAAATCAATGGCATTAATTAAATAAAAGCGAATTCGTCCCTGATAAATCGGTTTCAATATTAATTTAGAATATCAATTAACTTTGTAATGTTACGCCGTGTGGTATGCGGCTGAATAGAATGGTACCACCCTCATTCCTTACTGAGATGTCGTAAAAGGCGACTAAGATATGTCGACCCGCCGTGTGGTATCCGGCTGAGTAGAATACTACCACCCTTATTCCTTACTGAGGTGTCGTAAAAGGCGACTAAGATAAGTTGAGGCAGGCGGCCGGTCGTAAAATACGTAGCCAAATCATGTGACAACATGTTGTGCCGACCCCACTTAGAGTGGGATAAGGGCAGGAAGAATAAGATTGATTAATGAATATATCTGACAATTTGATTTTTGTATTGTTTTGTATAGAGAACTAGGTGATCAAACAAACGATGTCCAAACTTCAATATTTTATTAAGAAAGTTTTCTTAACTTTCCGCTATACTTAGGGTTTTTTTTTACATAAGAACGTTCTATATCACGATATAGAAACTATTTCTTTAAGTTGTAGACTTGACTTTGAGACTTCGTGGAGACACCTTAATACTTTAACACTGACATGTATCGAAAACTTATAGAACTTAGAAGTCATATAATCTAAATTTGCAAAAGTAATATTAATCAAGATAAAAGCTGCCCTGGTAAGAAATGGGGGTGGTTCTATTCTATTCAGCCGGATAACACACGGCGTAAATATTCATTCATCAATATTCGATGAAAAAAATTAACAAAACTCCCATCAAGTGGGTTTGCAACTCTTAATTCCAAGTTGTGGTGGTGTAAGGCACGAGTGCTTTACGACGCAATAAAGACCCGCGTGTCGAGCCTCCAAGATCGCAATATTAAGAGCTATCCAGTCTCCGATAGCTATTTGTAACCACACTCCCATAAATACGGAGATCCCCGGCCAATCCTTTCATCTATCTCTATGTCGCTAGTTCAAAGTCTATAAATAACTATTAACATCATAAGTCACGGTGTTCAGGCTTATAATTATATAAAGGCAATAAATAACATATCAGTCTTTTCATTTTAGTAGTTACGATCTTTTGTATATAATGTATAAATGTACACTTAGCGAATCAGGAAATGTTTAGAGCTATAAAGTAAAGTGCTAGCAATAAGCTAAGATAATATGTAGTATACAATACGGCTCAAAGAATAAATACTTATATATTACCAGTAGTAGTTAACTATCCAAGGTTAGCTAGATAAGATTAAACTATTAAACGACAGGAAAGAAAAGGCTTCCAATAGACTAAAATAAATTTACTGGTTCATGAAGAAAATAGTAAATGATTCACCAATGATTAAAATTAACAAATAATTGTAAAATTTACTTCAAAATTATTAAAAAAAAGAAGTTATTACAAAGTCTTATAATAATACTAAATAATATAAGGATAAAAGGATTCCAACTTACACCCACCATACAACTCTAATGTGGATTTGAAAGCAACGCATAACCTAAAAATTCGGCCAACATAGTTCTGGTTCTGCAATGAAGTGAAGGTTTTGCAGATTATTATTAAAAAAACTATTTTAATAAATCCGAATATTATCATAAAAACCTCTTTCATTTTCATTATATCAATAGAGTTTTTTTATGTCTAAATCCCGAAAGTTATGAAAGAACAAATGCAAGGTGACCTTGCGACGCCCGTCCGACCTTCGAAAGCTAAACAAAGTTAATATTTAAATTCATTAGACATTTTAAGTGGCAAAGAAGATGTAGGTTCAGTAGACGAGTGAATATATAAATCATAAATGCAAGTTATGTACAGTATATGTCATATATAGCCTAGATTCAACACGCAAGTTCCAGTGGATTTCAGTCCCAGAATAAAGCGTAGCCTTCGCCAATCTCCTTTCAACTAGATAGTTGAAATATCAATCTCATCTATACTTTGTTACGATCGAAGGTGACAGTAAAGGATAAAGGAAAAACAGAAGGATAAATAAAAACAATAACACTTCAACAACTATACCAATGACCATGGGTTTTATAAGAAAGCTCAGAGTCACTCAGCGAGCGATAGAATGAGCTACGCTTAGAGTATCTCTAGCAATCAAATCAGGAATGAGTAGATCCGTAGAAAAAATTGCAATTGCGGTCGTAAGGAGTTGGAATGGCGATCTCACAACGGAAACGCAGCGTTGGTACACATCTTACAATGTGGACTGACGTGAGTGTGGAGTTTCCTTTAAAAGATCTATATCCAGCAATGGACGTGCATCAGTTGAAGAACCTAACAATCGAAACTCCTATTGTCTAGATACCCTGTTCAATACTTTATTCCATTCGATAGACGTTGCTGGCAATAAGCAAACAATTAGAAAAATAACTGTGTTGTCAACTTTTGTGCTAAAAAAATCATTTAAATCAAGATCGCCACTAACATACACAAGAATTTCTCAGGTCAGATCCGAATTTTACGACTTCACACCTGGCGTTCCCCAGACCCTCTCCACGGCATGATAATCATAAATCTGCATTTCCATCATTACACGTTACCCTTGCCGATATTCGACTTAACAGAAGGCTTACTTAACTAAGGATAACTTTACATGATGCTATTAGAATTACAGCTTTTTACACTTCACATTGTGAATTAAAAGACGTACGCTCTTTCGCACCAGGTGTCGCTGAAAATCCGTTAGTACTAACGGCATTTTATCAATTTAAAGTTATCGTTCTATAACTATCGTTAAGTGATTTATGGTTTCTGCCGTTAAGAAACCGATAACAAGTATGGATAACTGTCACACCTCATTAAGATAAGCCCGTTTCATAGTAGGCAGCATCATAACTTATACACACGTGAAGGAATAATCACCTGGAATTCTTTTTTTTAAATCACTTTCCACGGCCATTAAACACAATAAAAATAATTTTTATTGATTTTTTAATCTAGTGTACGATACAAAAAATTTACATTTTTATCATAAAGCGTTTTTATTATTTCGTATTACTTTACTGTTATATGCGGTCACCGGAAGACCTAGATGGTTTACCAGTGAATAATAGTTATCACTATATTTAATGATTTTGCTTCAAAGGAAAGCATAGATTGTATGTAATCAAAAATCAGAGTGCTCCCACGGTATATACCTCAGAATCTATAAATATATGGGACACTTACACACGCGGAAGGTCTCCAAAGTAACTCGATGCTTGTGTTGTGGATGATAAACAACTGGTAAATATATTCTAATATCATTTTAAAAGAAATAGTTATATACATAAATATAAACAGGCTTGAAGGACCAACAAATTGTTTGAATAAAACACTGGAGTTTGGCGGAATTGAACCCGCAACCTCGGAGCTGAAGGCATGGTTACTGTAATGTGCGCCAACGTGCCTATTCATACGATTTGCTACATATTTTCCGCAGATTAATTCAGAACGTCGACCTCCATATAGACGAAACAACCTAGATGTATAAGAACTTATTAGTGTCTTTAACTCTATATTCCTCTTAGATCAACTGAAAATATAACTCTAAGGGTTATTATGATCACGATAAAAAGTTTAAATTACATATACAGGTGTTCGAAACTTTTGACTACACTTATTGCCAATATTGTCAGATTCTCCATAGATATCTCAAATTGAAGAGTACCGAAAATACATTGTTATTAGGACTAGTGATGTTGAAATTTAATTTAAGTTTAATAAATTTAAAAAAAAGGAGGCCGATACAGAAAGCCTTCTTTTCTGTTGAGGATTACATAGAAGACAAGAACGCGTCAATGTTAATACTCTTCGACCGTGTACAATATAGGAATTACTAAATATAACTAGTTATGAGAATTATATATTAAAAGAGCAACCGCCGAGTTTCCTTCTGGGTTTGAACACCTTATGTAACCAGCAGTAGAGTTGACGATTCAAAAACACTTCTTTACAAGTTTACTTTAATAAATATTATTTTGATTTTGAAGCAAGGTATGTTTTTACTAAAGGCAAGTCCTTTAGTAAAAACATACGTTGCAATAAAAAGATACAGAGTGTAAGAATTCACCGAGATAAAAGCCCGCGCATTTAACCGTATAGTAAACAAAGAGATTATATTAATACCGTATGAACAAACAATGACAAAGAGTTGGATAGGATATATCGGCGACCTCCAGACTGCGTCCCGCCGGCGCAAGGTCGGCCCGCCCTTGCATCTACCGCCCGCCCTTCATAGTTAGGGCAAAGCCAATTGCCGTGTTATCACTCGGCGCACGCAATGCCCCGATCTGTTTCACTCACACTGCATTAGGGGTGAAAGTATAAACTTAATCCGCCATTATATAGCTACGGGGCGTAACTACACCGAAAGTGATTAAGTGTAAATGTTACTTTTGTCTGCAGTGACCTTTTATGAAGTGTAAATTTAAAATTAGAACTGGATAAATGTTTTTGAAAAATATTAGCTGTGTGGCTTCACCCGCTTGGAAATAAGTGCGTCACAAAACACAAAAGTAGTTATTGTGAGTTACCCACAAGAGGTAGAGACATGATCTCGCGGAGTTTTTTGTAGTTTATTTGTACATCTACGATTCTCTAGAACATGACTTCAGTGTATGTTTGTTGGTTTACGCGGCGCAATTTAATCTCCCGGCAGGCGAGTTTTTTTACAATCACGTTACTCTTCAACAGAATTTACGTAAAACCGTAATGTACTATTAACTATACAAAAATCTGTTCAATAGATTATGAGAAAATCGATCACATACAGACAGACAGCTTTTAGAGAATTTGTCTTATAATAAGTGTAGATTATATTAATTTGTAATTACATACTCGTATTAACGATGTGTTTTGGGTGCTAATAAAATATACGATAATTATTGCTAAGCAATTCAAAGATGGGTTTACGTTGAGAACATACGACGGTGGACCCTTACCACGTCACGGGTTCAAAAGCGGGAACTTACTAATTTTATCATCTTCCTGCCCTTATCCCATTCTAAGTGGGGTCAGCACAACATGTTATAAACATGCTGTCACATGATTTGGCTGCATTTTTACGACTGGCCGTCTGCCTGACGTCAACTTACCTCTGCGTATTTTACGACACCTCGGTAAGAAAGAGGGTGGTCTATTCTACTAAACCGGATACCACACGGCGGGTCAACTTACCTTAGTTGACTTTTACGACACCTCGGTAAGAAATGAGGGTGGGTACTATTATTCTATTCAGCCGGACACCACACGGGAACATACAAATTTAAGAAAATGTATTATTCCTACTAAAAGTTATTTCTGGGATATGTATAACCCGTCGTTAAGCATCGTAAAGAAACCTGTATTGCTCTGGAAAATATCTAGCATATGTGTAACTTAGCAATCTGCTTTGGAACAGTTTGGTAGGTCAAAGCTGCAATTCCTACCTCCAAAAAGAGAGATCTATTAGGTCACTAAGGCAATTATTCCTTTATACTTATATTCATAAGTTAATCGATCTCTGATTCTTCTTATGCTATACCTAAACGAGGCTCTGAGGATATATAACGAAAATAAGTATTAAGATTTGTTTGTAAACATGAGACCGGTATTTCTATAATCATATTTTTTTTTTACTTTAACAAGAGAAATCAACTTAAACACTCAATTTTGCAGCGGTCTATACTTGTAATTCTAAATAAGACACCAAAAACAATGCATCAATTGTCAGCGGTGAGAAATATTCTCAAAGAGAACAACAATTGTTGAACATAAATTCACCCGACACATTTATCGAATTCCACATAAAATAACATTTTCTAACATTATTTGTCACTATTTAAACTCTATGAAAATATCTATTCGCCAAGCACATCTAGCTAGCTAGCTAGCATAAATTGTACGCTTGAATTTTATAAAACTGTTATTTTTACTGATTTTTTGCGCACTGATTGACCCCGTGTTATATCCGACTGAATAGAATAGACCTATCTCATTTCTTACCTAGGTGTCGTACAAAGCGACTAAGGTAATACGATCCGCCGTGTGGTATTCGGCTGAGTAGAATAGTCCATCCTCATTTCTTAGTCGAGTGAGTGTCCCATATATTTATTTATTTATTTTTAGTTTTTTTATGACTATATAAGTGGGTTAACCGAAACGTTAGACATATGCAGTCTCGGACTTTTATTTAGAACTTTTAGAGGGGAACAATTTTGTAATACATGATTTTTTAATAACTATCACCGCTTACTCAGCGCACGCAAGGAAAGACTTAAATTTTGCCGTTTTCGTACTATTTTCTATTGCTGCTCCTCTCCTACGCATCTTAGCGTAATGTTATGTAGCGTATTGCTTTCCTCGATAAATGGACTACCTTACAATAAAAGAATTTTGCAAATCAGTCCAGTAGTCCCTGAGATTAGCACGTTCAAACAATCAAACAAACAAACTCTTCAGCTTTATATATTAGTAAGTATAGATATAAAATATGTTGCCATGAACTGGAAGTATGTAAAATCAGTGGTCCATTACGATAATTGTTTAATTACATAAAAAAAGTAATTACGAATTTTCATTCCTTTGTGGGACCCGTGTCGAGTTAATTTGAATTAAAAACGCTTATTAAAATGTGACCTACAAGTAATAAAATGTAAAAGAGGCGAGATTTCTTTTTGCGGTTGTGTTCGGTGAACGTGACGCGGTTGCAAACTTTAACCTCATTAAAACGTTAAACGAAAAGAAAAAGTTTGGTAAGAGTTAAATTAACAACTTTTTATCGTAGCCATAGGGATTGTAGCAAAATAAAACTAATTCAAGAAACAGACTCCGTTTAAGCTGGGCTTACAAAATACGAGTGAGTGACTTGAATTGCTAATTTGTATAGCAAAAAAATTGCAGTATCTACTTTTACAACTAGTTTGGAACTGGACGCATTTTTTAGGCAAAGAATTTCTAATCGGTGATTTGCAATGTATTTTGTTTAAGATTTTACTTATTAACTATTAATGTTTAGAAACCGGCTATACTTATATTATTATATCGGGTCATCTCAACTAGTTTTAAGGTCATCCGTGGTCCTGAGTCATGTGATCTTTATACGACGTTACCGCGTATTAACTCGTATTAACTTAACCATCATTCTCCTGCCCTCATACCACCTTAAGTGGGGTCAACACGTTTTAAACATGTTGTTACATAATTTGAATAGGTATTTTACCACCGGCCGCCTGTCTGACATCAACTTGCCTTTGTCGTATTTTACGACACCTCGATAAGAAAAAGAGTGGTCTATTCTACTTAACCGGATACCACACGGTGGGTCAACTTACCTTAGTCGCCTTTGACGACACCTCGATAAGAAGGAGGGTGTCCTATTCTACTCGGCCGGATACCACACGGCGGGTCGACTTACCTTAGTCGTCTTTTACGACCCCTCGGTAACAAATGAGGGTGGTACTATTCTACTCAGCCGGATACCACACGGCGGGTCGACTTACCTTAGTCGCCTTTTACGACATCTTTTTAAGAAATGAGTTTGGTACTATTCTATTTCAACGGATACCACACGGCGTGCATGATAAAGTTTATTTGAATAAAAGTTATTTTAATTTTATTTGATATAGTATTGAGAAATAGGATAGCATAACTAAAGCATCATATTTGATGCTTTAAATCAAATCAAAAACCTTTTATTTACAACTGTCGCACTTACCCTACATGAACATTTACACTTATAAAATGACAATATAAAATAAAAAATTCTACCTATGCAGAGAAATGTGACGTTGCAAAAAGGGACACCACTCAGTATACGTTAAGGTGGCCCCCAACACTGGTTTTCAGTGACTTTAGTCTCTATCTATCTTATTAGATAATAGATAGAATAAAGATTATTTTTATTCACTTTTATATACAATCGAGAAATACTATAGCATAACTAAAGCATCAAATAACATAATAGATACGTTAGTAACAATACGATATACAGGTAACATTTCGCAACCGCACACGACTCTTGCGCAAATCGCGCGTGACGTCACCGCTCGGTTCCGCCTTCACTTTCGCGAACACTTTCACCGGCTGGACCGGCGTTCAGTGGCATTGTCATTCGAATCGATGACCAGCCGAAATCGAACCCGTAACTTATTCAACAGTTGTGGGTCGGACGTGCGATCTAATGTCGATTACGCGACGTACGTTTCAACGCGTCATTAGTTGGGAAAAAAATTGCTAAGATCTACGTTAAAGTGATAAACTCCAAAAAGGTAATGATGAAAATTGTTTATCTGCAATTAAGTAAATAGGTTATATATATAATGCTAAATGTAAAATTAACTATTCGCTTTCATACCTGATACATGCAGAAGAAGTAAAAACACATGCATAAATCTTCACCACCGCTACCATAATACATAAACAAAGCTTTATGCAAATTTTAAATATTTATTTATTAATTTATTTATTATATTTATTTATTTATGTACCATAAAAAATGTTGGAAAAAAAACATTATTGGTAAAAAAAGTGTACAAAGGT
The DNA here is from genome assembly GCA_029227775.1 of Morpho helenor. Taxonomy (NCBI): domain Eukaryota; kingdom Metazoa; phylum Arthropoda; class Insecta; order Lepidoptera; family Nymphalidae; genus Morpho; species Morpho helenor. Next base: position 13,823,419 of record JARGCU010000020.1, on the reverse strand, counting down.
CAACTTATCCCTATGACAGAGATCTCTGCCAGCTAACCTACGAAGTGAGACAATTTATATTAAAGAAAAAATATTCTTTTATAGAAATATATGTCCCTATTGTAGACAGCAACACAGTTCAAACAGTGTTTTAATTTATTGGTGCTAGCATCATTTCGTAATTACCACCTATCCAGGAGTAGAAAAGTGGTCAGATCAAAAACAGAGGCCTCTTTTATCGGTTATCGCGTGCGAAAGCTCTGTTAGTTGATTAACTGCCATGGCTGACGTCAACAGATTTGTTGACGTCAGCCATTTTGTTTCTGTTTGTTTGGTTACAAATGTATTAAGTTTATTATCTTTTTATAAATCCTACTTTGGATCCTAAATATATTTAATAAGCAAAGAAATATGTTTTAAATAATATACAAATTAAAAAGAGTAATGTCTGACTAACATTAAATTTATTGTTTATTATCTATGTATTTAATAGCTAATAAAATAAAACATTATAATACCATTAAACGATATCACTCTACCTACATTTTATAGGTTCCTTGACCACCGTGTCGAGCCTAATGGCAAGCTCTGAGTGTGGTACCTATATAACTAAGCTTATTTGGGTATTATTCGCTTTGAGATTTTGTCGTGGAGTCTATCTCCTGATGATGCTTCGGTTGAGGGGCGAAACGATTGTTGAGTTTGTGATAGTCAACGTTTGTAGTGCTTGTGTATTGTGGTGGCGATGGTGGAGGTTTGTGCATGTGTTTTAACGAATCTCGCATGTATTAAGTATGAAAACGGATTCTCTCTACATTCATCATTATATATATTTTCTATTTTACTTCATCGCGGATTATAGCAAAATAATTTTATTATTACTTTTGTATTATGGATCTCTGCAAAGTAATTCTATAAATTATTAATACTAATATTATTAAGACAAAAATCTGTCCGTTACGCTACCAAAGCTTATCCGCTGGAACAATATTGAACAAATTTAGTAGAAGTAAGGCTTTTACATGGGGATAACATATATATTTTAAAAAATCTCGTTCTTCTAACGGAAACAGGGAAAATATTTATTGCTTGCTTGACTCTGCTACCTGCCATCTGCTACCAAAAGGTACCTTGTGACTTTGGTAATATCGCCCGTTAGCAACCATGACAAGTTGGTCGTTGTGGACAAGATATGGTGGGTACAAGATTATATAATGAAATTCCGCAGTCAATTTAAGCATTACAGCAGTTTAAATCAGTAAATAAGTGGCTTGACAATCATCTATAAAATAGCCGAGCTTGACATAGCGAAGGCGTCTTGCTGTAAGATTTAACTAGAACAGTTATTATACTGTTACGCTGCTGAATCGTGTCATCATTACGATTATTAAACACATGTCTAGATCATGTTACAACTTGTTTGAGGGAGTTCTGTTGCTGAGGTTTAACTGCGAGCTGCTAGCTCAATTTAGTATTGAACTTCGCGTTTCTTTTTCTTTTACACACATTATTTAAATGGAAAGGTTTCAAAGCGCAAACAACCGCACCGAAATAGACCAGACAATAATCGTTTAACTGGGCTCAACTGTATTCAAACGACTCAGGCAGAATTGTACGCTTGTTACACTGCGGTCACAGTGTCAATTGAAAAGTGACAACCGCTGAAGAACAATACCTTTTCAATATCGCTATAGAAAATATAACTAATACAACTCTTTGAACGAGTAGTCTAAGATACAGCTGCGAAAACGCGTTAGAAATGTTTTATATCGATAATTATATTAACGACTAAGGTAAGTCAATTCGCCGTGTGGTATCCGGCTGAGTAGAATAGACCATTCTCATTCCTTATTTTGTGGAATTCCACAGCACAAAAGTTATGATTGAATTCATCATCCTCTTGCCCATATCCCACTCTAAGTGGGGTCGGCATAATATGTTTCAAAAATGATGTAACATGATTTGGCAAGGTATTTTACGATCGGCCGCCTAACAACTTACCTTAGTCATCTTTTACGACACCTCGGTAAGAAATGGGGGTGGTCTATTTTACACAGCCGGATACCGCATAAAAGTTATTATAAAATTATTTTACTATAATCTGCGTTCGATAACAAAATCTATGTAATGTTAAGTGTAGGAAGCAAAACCATTAACATTTATCGAGTAAGTCTTAATCGAGAAGTATCTGTATGATAGGACTTAAAACTTCTAGACACTAAAGATTGTTGCGGAATCATATCATACTAGTCTGCTAGTATTATTAATGCTAAAGTGTAGTAGCAGTATTATTAGTAGCAGTATTATTAGTAGCAGTACTATTAGTAGCAGTATTAGTTATTATTCACTATTTAGAAATGCGTTAAATTGAGTAAAAATAATGAGCATGTAATGTAATTGGCGTGTAAGTCATTTAAAATGAAGTTTAACTGAATAGTTTTTATTATATTTTGAGCCTAAAGCCTTCCATGTCTTGGAAACGTACGTAAAACTAAAATAAATACAACCATCTCTCAGAATAAGCCGTTTCCACAAAAGTTTTCTCCAATAGCCGCGGTAACGGGCCGACGTCTGAAACAATCAATTATATAGACAAACGTCTTCCCACACTTTCTAACGCCATTGTAATTGAGTGAGACAATCATATCTCCCGCGGATTTACTGTCGTAGATCGTCAGGTGTAATCACGACATTATTTTCGTTGGACGACCGGGATTTCTGCTGACTTTCATTTGATGGTCGGCCCGACCTTCGAGTGTTATTTGGGACGAATCGTCATTAAGGCCAGTACGGTGTTCTGACTGCGGATGCAGTTTGGTAAAATTTGTGTAAATAAGGTCAAGTACGTTTTTTTATTTATTTATTTAATAAGTACACTAACAATATACTTATTAAAACATTAACTATTATATACACACATATTTTAAAAATGTACTGATATGCATATCTTTAAAAAGTGCACATAACATTTACCAAGTAATATCATGTAACCATTAAAGTAATTTATAAGTTAAAAAAATACGGCTATTTCTTGCTAAATTAATATTCTTGCTAAATATTAATTTAGCAAGAAATAGTTAATAAGTTTATTTTTAAAAGAAACAAGTGGATCGTGAAATATGTCGATGCCTGGTAAGGACTTCGACGTTGAACGACCGTGTGGTATGTCACTGAGTAGAATAGACTACCCTCCATTCTTACCTAGGTGTCGTAAAAGGCGACTAAGGTAAGTTGACCCTTCGTATGGTATCCGGTTGAGTAGAATAGACCACCCTCTTTCTTACCGAGTTGTAAATAAGACTAAGGTAAGTTGACGTCAGGAAGGCGGCTTGTCCTAAAATACGTATCCAAATCATATGAAAATAAGTTTATAACATTTGTCAACCCTACTTAGAGTGGGATAAAGGCAGGAGGATGACGAAGGTCAAGTACGTTGAACTGAAGCTGTGATAGCCCAGAGGTAAGACCGTGGTACTGCTTCGAGGGGTCACATAGAAATACAAGAAAATTTTCAAATAGAATAGTTTGAAAAATGTGATTATTAATAATCGAATTTTTCTATTAAGTGTAGTAAATTTTTTCAAAAATCGATCTGTTCTGAAGGGAGAAAAATCGATTATTTACTTATGGATTTTCCAATCCAATTCAGGTCATATTCCTAGTCGACAGCTAGTTTTAAAAGATTTATATTATACATAAATGTTTGTGTTATATTATTGAACGAAAAGAATAAAAACTAAAAAAAAACTGTAAGTAGCTTTTTTAAGACACCTACTTTAAGCAGGTCGTGTAACGGGCGTTAAACGGTCGTGTAAAGTTTAATTTAAATGTATGAGATATTAAATAAGCAAAAATATATTTCTTTATAATTTTCTATTACCTGCGGATTAAGTACAAAAATTTCACGTATAACAATGTTCAAACAAGAACCTGTTTAAATTCATTTTCGAAGTGACAACAAAAAACGACCAAATTAAAAAATTGGGTTGAAATAGCGGAAAAACCTTGCCCCGAGCGACAATGATCGAACGATTTTGCTGCAAGAGAGTACTCAAAAACAAAAACCAACTGATGTTCTTACTTTCTAAAACGATCACAATGAAAACAAATTATACGGTAAAAATATTTCAGTTAAAGTCCATTTGCAAGTAAATATAGGTAGAACAGAAACTATATTTGAAATTACCTATATATTTATTTTAACTTTGATATTTTTTATTTTAATTAAAATACGACAGAGGTAGACGTCAAGCAGGCAACCTAAATTTAAGTCTTATTTGTTAGGAGAAACATATATAATAAAGACAAAAGTTTGTGAGGGTATTTATACCGGACCGTACTCGGAAAAACCAAGAAAAATCCTATAAATCTCCTTGTCTATTAGTAAATATAGCGCCTATTTCACCCTTTTTACATTACTACTGGACCCCGGGTAAGGTAAGGAAGGAAGGTAAGGTAAGGAAGGGAGGAAGCTAAGATAAGGAAGAAAGTAAGTAAAGCTTAAGTCTGCGACTACCTTTTGGCAAATAAGGAAAACTTTAGTATTGAGATAAAGTGTTTAATCTAAATAAACTAATCTATATCACTCCGGCGCTTAAACTATCAAAAAATCATATTTATGCATTACTCTAATCAGACGTATAAAAGACTTTTTCAATCTAATATTACTTACGAAACTTTCTGTCATTAAAATTTTAATTAAATAACATTGTTACCTTTTTACCGCTGATATCATCACTCTCACAGAGAACTTAGCTTTATTTACTAATCTAATACAACATGCGAAAAATAATTCTATCTTTGCCGATTTTATTTTTAAATAAACTTTTTTATATATAACTTACCTTAAACTTACCTCAAAATGAATTTATCATGTTTATCATTATCATCAATCGCACGTAAAACCGTAATATATAATACTTTAGATATCAATTGCAAGCACGTGACAAAACAATTTTAATATCTGAGCATACTGATCTCTAATTGATCTTTGTAACTCTTGTTAATGAACGTAAAGTTCCTTCTAACGTCTTCAATTGGTCTCGAACAATGCATCACGGACAATAAAATAAGTATACAAACCTATAAATCAAAACTTAGACAAACAACCTTTTCATTGTAATATAACAATGGCGAAAATTAAATATACGAAATCTGTTTATCCATTGCTTTGCTTTATTTTTTATAAAAAAAAAATATATATTTTGTATGTTATGAAATCTTATTGTAATCCTACATAAATTGTTTAATTTTTTTTATTTTACAAATATTTTGATATTACATAAAAAACATTGAAATATGTAAAATTCCAAAATTTGTATATATATTTCAATTTTTGTAATAATAAATATAAAAATTAAAAAAATGTCCCAAGAAAAAGTAAAAATTTGTAGAATACTAATTTAAACTTTATTTTGGTGTATAAGAGAACACGGGAAAGTTATATCTTAAGGAACAATATTGGATTTTTTTTCTGTGTATGGCCAATAATAAGAAACTGAAACAAATAGAGACTTGTTCTACTGATAAAATACATAGTTGCTAGCTTTTTTTTTATACATAAAGAAAAATTGAACGCGGCAATAGTTTAAAAGTAATATTTTAATGCAGACATAGATGGCAGCAGTAGTTCGAAGATCAAGTGCTGCCATCTGGTCAACATTAATGTAAAATGCATAACAATGTAAATTTTTAGATTTGCGTTCTGTTTATTTGTGATAAATATGCAAATTTTATTCTTTAAACATATTCACAATACAAGAAAATCATTAAAAACTAGAGAAGTAAAAAACATGCATTTGAATTAAATAGCAATTTTACTGACCCAACGCAGATTTACAAACTGAAATAATTAAATGAATAGATGCTTTCGTGTTGGAAATTTTATCTTTAAAAAACCAATTTATGTCTATAATATTGTCATGATTTAGCCGTGTGGTATCCGGCTAAGTAGAATATTACCACCCTCATTTCTTTCCGAGGTGTCGTAAAAGGCGACTAAAGTAACTTGACCCGCCGTGTGGTATCCGACTGAGTAGAATAGATCACCCTCATTTCTTACCGAGGTTTCGTAAAAGGCGACTAAGGTAAGTTGACCCATCGTGTGGTATCTGGTTTAGTAGAATAGACCACCCTCCTTCTTACCGAGGTGTCGTAAAATACGACTAAGTTAAGTTAACGTCAGGCAGGCGGCCGGTCGTAAAAACGCAGCCAAATCATGTTACAGCACTTTTTAACATGTTGTGCCGACCCAACTTAGAGTGAGATAAGGGCAGGAGGATGATGAGTTGCTTAGTTTTCGTGTGTCAAATTTTATCTTTAAGAACAAATTTATGTCTATAATATTGTCATGATTGTTAATAATTAGTCACATCGCGTTATAATCGAGAGTTGCAAGAACTGACTCAGTTCGTGACCACGGTGGATGCAACTCTGCCGAAAAGTTGAAACTTATACAAAGGTAATCGATTATAACGCGATGTGACCCGTATGTTTATATAATAATAAGTATGAATCGCGAAAGTTTAAAATCTACTATGTCTAGACCTTTGTTAATACTAAGGAAAATTGTGGAGCAGTAGACAAAATATAAGCCACTTACCTTGCATATTGTCGAGTAGATACGTCAACAGCTTAGACGTGCCATTGTTATCGTTGTAAATGGAGAGCATTTCCTTACTGAGCGGGTTACCCTGTAGACCTAGGAGCTGCAGGTGAAACAACTTCCCGAGATCGTACGGTAATACCCTTAGGTAATTGTTGTGTAGGTGCAGTTCTCTGAAATAGAAAATGATGTTTCAGAACTGCCTTATGTTTAACTAGCTTTTAACCGCGACTTATTCAGCAGCAGGGTCATCTCGCCTACTCCGCGGTTGGGGGGTAGGCGGGGTACGGGCCTCGAGGCGTACCTCTTTGCCCGGACATTTCCTCGCAGGCATTCTGCCTGGCCCATGTTCCTGCCGTAGGCCGAGGTCACCTAGGTGACCTAAGGGTTGTCGGTATTCGGGCCGTGAGCCCAGGTCACCTAGGTGACCTAGAGAATGTCTGGTTCAGTGGGGAGGTCTGGGAATTTATTTCGGGTCTGGGAACTTATTTCGCCTGGACTATTGTCGTGTAATAAATCGATAATAGACGGCGCTTTTCAATGTCATCCTATTCCTGTAGAATTAACAGGATTTCTATAGCCTATATTTTATTCCGGTGATTAAGGAATAATTGTGCCAAATTTCATCGATATTGGTACCGCGGATTCGCCGTGAAAGTGTACAAACATACATCCATACGCACAAACTTTCGCATTTATAATATTAGTAGGAAGTAGGATTCGCCTTTATACATGTGCTTTTTTAATTTTTCTTTCTCTTTTCTAAATATATGTTGTGGCGTAGGTACTATGTTACTTCTTATAATGTTGAGCGAAATTAAAGAAGGCAGGTGAAGATGGATTTATTATCGATACGTCTAACAAGTTAGCTTATTGATTAGCGACTACTTATACAATGAATCTATTGCGGATATATGAGATCCGCTGACTTCGCGCTACATCATTTCCCCCTTTTTTTTAAAAAAAAATGCAATATAAAAATAATTTGAAATTGTTATATAAAGAAATATTAAACTATGTAAAAGGGGTGTAAAAATTACTGTTTAAAAATATTATACATAACTATAAAAATATAAAAATTATTAGAATATAACACTATTGAGAAAAAAATCACTTAAATATATTCACTTAGTTTCAAATTGTTATGAGCAAGTGAACCGAACCACAGGTTTGCTGATGCGTCGTGATCGTGTTACGGCGCCGGGCTCTTCACCATTTTGGTGTTGTTTTGATATGTTATTATTCGACTCATCTTGCGTACTTAATAAGAATGCGGGTTTAAGGCGATCTATACTAATAACTTTTTCTGTATCTCCTTGTAGGATTTTAAAATATTTTTCATTTCTCTCTATAACCTTGTAGGGTCCAATATACGGCGGTGTGAGGGATTTTATCATTGTATCACATCTAACGAAAACGTGTGAAGTATGTTGGAGCTCAGGATGAACGAATATTTTTCCTTGTGTTAATTCTTTTTTAGGAATTGATGACAACGTGGTAATTCTGGTTCGCAGTTCTTTTAAGAAAGCATCTTCATCAGGATGTCCGCACCTTGACGGTTCAAAGAAATCTCCCGGTAGTCTGATTGTTTCTCCATACAGCATCTCCGCTGCACTGGTTTTCGTATCATCACGTAAACTTGTTCTTAAACCGAGTAATACAGTTGGTAACTCACTAACCCAGTGTGTTGTATTTTCTCTACATTTGAGAGCGGTTTTTAAACAACGATGCCATCTTTCTATGGCTCCGTTTGCTTGAGGATGATATGCGCATGTTCTAATCTTTTCTATACCCATTCTTTTTGACAAATTGCGGAAAAGGCATGACTCAAATTGTCTTCCCTGGTCAGTTGTTATTCTTAAAGGGCAACCGAAACGAGAAATCCAGCCAGTGTAAACAATTTCAGCTATATTTTCTGCGGTTATCTCTTTAGCGGGGTATGCTTCGGGCCAGCCTGTTTTCCTGTCTAACATTGTTACGATATAACGATATCCTTTGCAGTATGTCAAGGGTCCAACAATATCGATATGCATATGTTCGAAGCGGTCACTTTTTGTGAAAGTGCCATAAGGTGAAATGGTGTGACGTTGAATCTTCGATTTCTGACAACTTATGCATGATTTAGCCCAGGATACGATATCTTTCTTCATTGATGTCCAGAAATATTTGTTGCACAACATTCGCTTAGTCGTACGAATACTCGGATGGCTCACATCGTGTGTGGCTTTGTAAGCCGACACGCGAAATTCCTTCGGCAAATATGGTCGTGCTGTGGCGCCAGATATCTCACAATATATCGCTATGTTATTATCTACAGTGTTAATCTTTTTTATTTTCAGGTTATTTTTTTTAAATAATATTTTTAGCTCTTCGTCATTTTCTTGTGCTTTAGCTAGCTCTTTATAGTCTATAGGAGAAGGAGTATCAATGGCGGCTACTCTTGACAAGCTATCTGCCACGACATTTTCTGATCCTTTTATGTGTTCTATAGAGCTACAAAACTGTAATATGAAATCTAGATGACGCAACCTTCTTGGTGTATCATTTGGACTTATGGTGTTCTTCTTAAAGGCTTGAACCAAGGGCTTGTGGTCTGTGTATACCGTTAGGGGTTTTCCTTCAATATGGTAGCGAAAATATTTGATTGCCATATAAATTGCGAGTAATTCCCGATCGAAAGTACTGTAGCATTGTTGGGCGTTACTTAGTTTATTTGAAAAAAATCCTAATGGTTTCCATGTATTGTTAGTAGGGTCTCTTTGTTGTAGAACTGCCCCTGCGCATGTGTTTGAGCAGTCTGTCATTATTGCTAAAGGAGCATCCGGAATTGGAAAAGACAATGTAATTGCGTCTTGTAGGCTACGTTTACATTGTTCAAAAGCCTCATTGGTTTCCTCGGACCATGGAATTGGGGATTTATCTTTTTTCTTCGCGTTTTGTAGAAATACGTTTAATTTGCTATGAATCTGCGCTGCTTTAGGTAAGTGTCTTCGGTAAAAGTTCAACATGCCCATAAATCTTCTTAATTCTTCTACCGTTTTTGGTTTGGGATATTGCGTAATTGCTTTCATATTCTCTTCTAGCGGTCGTATTCCTTGTTGTGTAACGCGATGCCCTAAGTAATTTAATTCGGTTTTTCCGAATTCGCATTTCGCTAAATTTATAGTAATTCCAAATTGATTTAGTCGTTCGAAAACGAGCTTCAAATGATGTCGATGTTCTGACGTAGAGGATGATGCAATTATGACGTCATCGATGTAGGTGAATAAAAAGTCTAGATCGCGAAGTACTACATTGTTTAAAAATCTTTGGAATGTTTGTGCTGCATTTTTGAGTCCGAAGGTCATCTTTGTAAATTCATACAAGCCGAATGGGGTAGTTATGGCTGTCTTTTCTATGTCCTGTTCAGCAACGTTAATATTATGATATGCTCGTTGCAAGTCCAAGCGTGAGAATATTTCTTTTCCAGAAAGTAGATAGACACAATCTTGTATCCGTGGAATGGGATATCTATCGGGCTTAGTTATAGCGTTTAAGCGGCGATAGTCTCCACATGGCCTTATTTCTCCGTTCTTCTTTGTAACCACGTGTAGTGGGCTTGCCCATGCGCTTTTGGAGGGTCTGCATATTCCCATGTCTATCATTCGTTGAAATTCTTTCTTGACTATGTTATATTTATTTGGAGGTAAGGGACGAGGGCGAGCGAAGACAGGTGAACCATTCGTTTCAATGTGGTGGACGATATTATGGCATGAATTCTCTTTAAAACACATGGGTTTGGTAATCTCAGGAAATAAGTCCAAAAGATCGCTGTATTCATTATCGGAATCTATCGTTCTTATTGATGGCTGATCATGTAAAGTAATAGAGGCGACCGTAGATAAATTTTTTACTTCGTCGATTAGTTTTTTGTTGCGCACATCTACTAAAAGTTTGTGATGGCTTAAAAAGTCTGCGCCCAGTATTGGCTGTTTAACATCCGCCAAGACGAAAGTTCATCGGAAGGGTCTTCTTAGCTTGAAGTTCAGGTCTAGAGTTTTCACACCGTATGTATTAATTTGGGAGCCGTTTGCTGCGTATAATATGTAGTCATTATTGCTTTTGCTGTAAAATGGCTTTTTGGCAACTGGTAAGACTGAAATATTTGCGCCAGTGTCGACAAGAAATCGTGTTCCCGAATTTATATCTGTGATGCAGAGGCGGTGATGAGGAGTAATAGTGCAAATCTCCGCCTGCGATTGCACTTGTCTTAGTTTTCCGAATTTTGATTCTGCGATTTATTCCACGAGCACGGTTCTATACATTTATTAGCTCTGTGGCGAAAGCGTCGATGATAATAACAATACTCGTTACCCGATGCGGAGCGGGTCGAATTTCTTTCGCGCGATGACGATCTAGAAAAGCGGCCCCTGTAGTTCCGTGGATGGTATCTCGATGTTCTATTTTCTAGGTGTTGTATTCGAAGGCTTAATTTTGCAATTTCCGATAATATTAAATTATGATCTCGAGAACTAGAAGAAGGTTGTATCTCAGCTACGTGCATGGGTTGAGTAGTCTCCATCACTTTGTCTGCAATAGCTCCCAAGTTCTCCAGGTCTTTTACTTCACAGACTGCTAAAACTGTTCGAACTGCTGAAGGTAAATGTCCTTGCCACATCAAGCAGAGAGTCTCATCCGTCATTTTACCTCGCGCCAAATCTCGCATGCGGCGTAAAAGTTGTGAAGGCTTTTGATCACCTAGTTCCATTTCGCTAAGTAATTTTTGAAATTGCCGGTTTTCTGATTCTTCGTACACCGTTAATAAACGTTTTTTCAAAGTTTCGTATTTTCGGCCCTCTGGCGGATTTAACAAAATGTCCGATACTTGCTGAATACATTCCTTGCCTAATTTGGCCACGACCAAGTTAAACTTCGTTTCATCACCCAATTTTTGCGGTGTTAAAATAGCTTCACACTGCACAAACCATAACCGTGGTTGATCGCTCCAGAAGTCAGGTATTCTTGAAGATACAGTTACGCTTGCCAGGTCAGCTGTTTCCACAATATTCGCCGATTTGCTGACTTGAGTCGCTGGAGAAGTCATTTTCTATTTTTGTGTTCTTCAGTGGGGTCACCAGTGTGGCGTAGGTACTATGTTACTTCTTATAATGTTGAGCGAAATTAAAGAAGGCAGGTGAAGATGGATTTATTATCGATACGTCTAACAAGTTAGCTTATTGATTAGCGACTACTTATACAATGAATCTATTGCGGATATATGAGATCCGCTGACTTCGCGCTACATATGTATAAAAAGAAATAAATAAATAAACCAATATCGATGACATGTGGCACAATTGTTACTTGTATGTACACCAGAATAACATATACCTAGGCTATAGAAATTCTGTTAATTCTACAGGAATAGGATGACATTGAAAAGCGCAATCTATTATCAACCTATCACACGTCAACAGTCCACGCGAACGAGTCGCATTCGGCACCCCACCGCTCCAAAGATACCACGCGAAGAGAAAACCATTACTCCCCGGATTATACCCGGCTTTTCAATGACCTGCAGAGGTCCCCCTCATAAATGGATATCCCCTAGGCTCAAGCCAATGGCGAGAGCCCTGGCCATAAGGCCTAAACAAAATCCAGGCGCAAGCCTGCGAGGAACAGCCCGGGTAAGGAGGTTCGCCTCGAGGCCCGTACCCCAATTGCCTTCGGGCATTGAGAAGACCCTTCGTCGACGAAGTCGCGGGTAAAAGTTTTATAAGTATTATAAGTGCAAAAGTTTGTGAGTATGGACGTTTGTTTTTTACTCTTCCACTGCTGAACCCACTACAAACTCAACAATCGTTTCGCCCCGCAACCGAAGCATCATTAGGTGATAGACTCAACGACAAAGCTTTGAGAGTTTGTGATAGTGAACGTGTGTACTGCGTGTGTATTGTAGTGGAGGTTTGTGCGTGTGTTTTTACGAATCCAGCATGTATCAGGTATGAAAACGGATAGTCCACTCTATATTTAGCATTATATATTTTTCTATTTTACTTTATCGCGGATTATATTATCGATATCCTCAGAGTAATGCCTAAATCTATAAATTGTCTATCTTTTAAATCGATGACGATATCATAAATTAAAATTAAATTCTTCGATTTAATTAATTCGCGTCGTAATAGTTGTTTTAGGTATTCATTATTAAAATTAAACGAATATGTTTTTATATTCGCGAACTGTTTACTAATAACACAAAACCCGCTTATCGTGGCAAGCTATAGGTCGTTGAACTTTCGAATATCACGCTCCACGTTTGTTTTGAGAGCTAATATCGTAAATTTTCAACCTGTTCAAAGTATTATCTATTATATTATCATAATGATCGTAAAGTTGACAGTGTAAAGCGTAATGACCCCCAGATATACGATGAAAATATTAAATTATTAATTTGCAGTATTTTGGGTTTAGAACTCGGCTACAGTTTTGTCTTATTCTATCCGGTAAGTCAGACTAGATAGCGCGGCGGGAACTGTGTACTTATTGCAAGTTTTTATAATATACACGATCACGTTAGCGTGATGCCAATTTGTATAGCGCCTGAACAGCGGTCACTAGATGTCGCTCTTGCAGCGTTATACAAATTGACGTTACGCTACCACGATCGAGTAGATTAAAAAATTCGCACTAAGTAAACGCCATATGAAGAGCTCCTGAATAAGGGCCTGGATGGAATTGAATCTAGTTGGGTTCACCCGAAAAAATAAGTCGTGAGTATAGCCGGTTTCTATACATTAATAGTTGCCGATAGTTTAAATCCAAAAATGGCTTTATTTTTAACGGTATTTTAATTTTTTTTACAGAATTTTCAATACCAATATATATTTTCATGTGATGAATTTATTACTAGAGGGAGGCCGATAAAAAATGGATGAATTGTATGAAAAATTCTATGCATATTTTTATATGAGTGGCACAAGAGTTGACGAATGATAGCTAGATAGAATGAAATATAGAAAAAATATTGTGAAGATCCTACTTAGAGTGGGATAAGGATAAAAGAATGATGATGATATATTTTCATGACCTCAATATAAAATGTAGTGTAGAGTAAGTTGTATTGAATGAAGAAAGCTTTCGTATACTTAAGAGCAAAGATTCTAAATTTTATTGAAATCTTTATCATCTAATTGCCAAAAAAAAAGTAAAAAATAGTAAAAAAGTGCGATTACATTTCGTTTCTAGAATCAATTTTGTACGACCCGAGTGAAAGTTTGACGCTTTTATCAGTGCAAAACAGCAATTTCGTGCACTAAAATCAAAACAACGATTGTTTATCGCGGTTAATGTTGAAAAAACAATGAATCAAGCAATTATGTGAGAAAAGTTTTTATTCTAGTACAATCACGTGAAATGTGCCTAGTGACATTTAAAAGTACACATTGGCCAATTGTTTCACCTTTATACACAACTTCGCAGATATGCGTAACTTATTGTTGGTCAAATGATGTGTAAATGTTGACCTACTATTTGATACGACTTCTAAGGGGCCTAAATTCAAATTCATAATATCATTTACTAGCTATGCCAACGGCTACACCCGTGTGGAAATCGAAGTGTTACAAAAAAATTCCCGAACTCAAATTTTAAACAAAAAATTAGATATTGTGAGTCAGCTAAGAGATAGAGACACGCCACCGCGCTTTTAAGTAGTATTTTTGTAGATCTACAATTCTCTAGTACATTAATTTATTGTATGTCCGCTAATTTACTCTGTGCACGCGATTAAAACTCCTAACAAGCGAGTTATTTTACACCCGCCCTACTTCTTCCACACGATAATGTACTATTAACGAAACCTTTCGGAAGAATTGCACTCCCTTTAACTATAAACCGTAAAAAATCCTTTCAGTAGGTTTTGAGAAAATCGATCACGTACAGACAGACATCTTTTGGAGACTTTATTTTTCAATAAGTATAGATTCAAGTAAACTTGTAAACAAAGAACTGCTTTTGAATTTTCAACTCTACTGCTGTTTCGGAAAAATGCTCCTAACGAGAAGTTTTATAAAGAACATAGGCCCAAAAATTAATTCTGAGTATATTACTAATTCCCAATTGCCTCCGTATAAACCCAACAATCTTTTATTCAACTTGCAATGTATGTATGTAAAGGTGGAATCTTGCAAGTTAAATTTGATAAATATTCAAAGAGTCCATATATTTAAAGTGTGTCTCAGCGTTGTGCGATACCTAACTATTTATAACAATTTAATACGTAATTCAACATATCAGTTGGTGAAAGGTCGTGTTTACCATCTTTGTTGCATCAGATCTTACAACTAACAAATTACGAAGTATTGTTAAATCTATAGAATTCGATCGACTAGTAAACCGACTGGTCGTCCATAAACTAATTGCTCAGTACAACGTACTTCATGAGGGGTATTGATGCGCCAAAATATTTCCATCCACTTTTGTCGTAAAATTTTAAAACAATTTATTTTAAACCCATAAGGAATATGTTTATTACGAGATCGTAACAAATTAATGACATAAACATAAACTTGTAAGTTCAACCTAAAAATTTCAAGCGTTGGAAACTATTTGGAAGTATCAAAAGTCATATCAAAAGTCATATCAAAAGTATCAATTCAGTTTGAATTCAGCGTCACAGATTTTACGATAAATTAATCACCATTTATGTACTACTCTGTATTATTACCATTTATGTACTAATATATATTATCTACGATGTTATTATTAATTGCACAAGTGCGTCATTAAGTTTGTATGGTCATGTAATGAGGGATGAAAATCATGTAACTAAAAGAGTTCTAAATATGAATGTGGATGAATGTATGACTAGAGGGAGGCCGAAAAAAATGGATCGATAGATTGTGTTAAGAATGATATGCACAAAAGGAGTGGCATCAGACTTGACGAATGGAAGATGAAGACATATTGTGCCTCAGTTAGAGTGAGATAAGTGTAAAAGAATGACGATGATTCAGTCAGCCCCTATTCCGGACTATTCCAACCATTTCCCCATGTTGGGACAAGGATTTCACTGCTGTCCCGACAGTGTCACTTGCTCTAATCTACCCGTAGCTCTTACGAACCTGATAATATCCCTGAAGGGGATATTTGTCAGATTCTCAACTTCAATTTCATCCTTACCTAGTATCTACCATCTTACCAGCAAGTACATAGGGCACTAAGCCATAAAATTGTCTCACCTTAGTTGTATCAGATCTCCCAGCTCAGCGGGCAGTGTTCGCAGCTTATTGTTGGACATGTCAAGCGTGTGTAGGTTAACCAACAGATTGATGTCCGGCGGAATCCTTTGCAGCGAGTTGTCGTTCAGGTACAACGCTGTCAAGTGCGTCAGTTGAAACAATTGAGGCGCCAGCGCGCGCACACCTCCTGTTATCTGAAATATTAACTGTCTGCTTAGAAGTTTTAACGAGGAAAGTGAAAGAATGGACGATGAGAGAAGCACCTTCAGAAGTTCCTGAAACTTTAATATTAAAGTACAAGGGAAATCGAATCGCACTTGTTGTGGCCAATGATTTTCGCTTTGTATTTTTTAGCAACACCGTCATGAATATCGCGCTGAAATTCATGAATTGACTGAAATGGTGGCAACACTGTGTCGTTTACGGTGGAGTCTTCCTATATATTGCTAAAACGTTTCAATTGCATTCAGTCTTTGTTCGTCATTCAAGAGAAGTGTATCTTGCAGCGGGAATAGTGGTATTCTATTATATAGAGTAATTGGATAGTGTATGCACTAACACACTCATCAATAATCATTTTTTATCCTACAAACAATATGATTTTAACTTTCATTATTTTCTATCATTCGCCAACTACTACGCTACTCCTTTTATATGCATATCTAACTCCACACAATCCAACCATCTTTTTTCGGTGTCCCTCTATTTATATATCCATCTACATTCATATCGAAAACTCTTTTGGTCACGTGATACGCATATTTGTCTAATTGATACTAAAAATGTATCACACGTTTTTTGGAAGAAAAACATCATGAAACATGAGATATCTTCATCATATCTTATCTATCATAGCTTTAGAGAATTCATACTGCCTGATTGATATTTGCAATTTATATACGATTTTCGGTGTAGGGAAACACCATGGGGTTACCTGCATATCTATAGAGAATTCTAGGGATATGTATATCCTGCCAATCCGAATGGAGCATGTAGGCTTTAGCTCCAACCCATCTCTCCAAAAAACATAGAGGTGGCCTATATGTCCAACAGTGGCATATTAAAGGCCGTTACTTTGTACCTGGAAAGCAATGCGTGTGCGCTCGAAATTCTTTTTGGGGAGTATCATATATCGTACCTCAAGCGTTGTCCAGCCTCCGCGCCTGCCAGATGCCCGCTCCGCGTCCGACATGATGTGATATGTGCGCCCGCTAGCGCCCTCGTGCTTGTCTTTGTTGCGAGACATTCTGTCACCTGAAACGAGAGCAACGCATGCTTATATACATTTTTGTGCCGCGCTGTTTTTATAGCGACTAGAAAATGAAAAACGTAGCCCGTAAAATTCCGAAGCGTAACGATCGGATATAAATGCCAGTGATATAGCAAAATAGCATGGCTTAGAATTTCTAAAATCTCTTTCACTATTATTTGTGACGTAAAAATCACATGTTTAAATACTGTGAAATAAATAACTAATTGAACGATACAACATATATTTCCATTTTGTTACGCAGCTATAACTAACTTTTTATATGCTTTGGTATTCTTACTCTAGAATTAAGGAAGGAATAAATAACAACGTACTAAGTTCGTACAAAATGTGCGTTCCTTCTGGTTTTATTATTGTAAAACATTTTTTTTATCTCGACGTAACCGTAATAGGCTTAACGGCATCAACGACAGCAATTTTAAAATGTTTGCTTGTAGCCTTCGCGCCGCGCCTCCTCTAGGCCGGCGCACCTTGCCTTAAAAGGTCGTTGAAAAGTAAAATATCTCAGAGAACATCTAACTAATGTTCTTATTGCGCTAATACAAATAGCATCTGGACAAATTACTATCGATAACCATAAAAGCCCGTTAACTTATCTGATATTTACAAACATTTACCAAGAAATGTATATAAGAAGCGGTACTCCATACTTAATTTGTTGCTAACTGTGCCCGCGGTTTTGCTCGCATGGAAATAAGTGCGTCACAAAGCTTTCCCTGCGTAAGTTCCAAACCGAATCGAGGATAACATGTATCCGCTATATTGGTCCAAAAACTTATATATCTTTCAGTGAAAGTCTTATCAAAATATATACTATAAAACTAAGCCATATTCCAGGATTGTACCAGTCTTTTACATAAAAAGATATTTTTGCAAAAACCGTACAAAAATGTGCTTTTTGCGAAAATAAATCAGACCGAGAGTTTTGAGGACGTTGTTGTATAATAGATATGGATTTAAATGTTTTATAATAGGTCTTAAATTAAGTTACTTTGTCTCAAGTTTAAGTTGTGTCTATCTAAAATAAGTAAAAGATACTTGATATCCTACCAAATCAATTAGCTACACTGACGATATCTACGAGATTCGAAATCTGAGCTTCAACATGATCACAAATGTAATTAGTAACACTGATTCAGAAAACAATGTAAAAAGATGAATCAATACATAGTTTTGCAAAAGTAATAATAAAATTATTTTGCTATAATCCGCGATGAAGTAAAATAGAAAATATATATAATGCTAAATGTAGAGTGGACAATCGGTTATCATACCTGATACATGCAGGAGTCGTAAAAAACACATGCACAAACCTCCACCACCGCCACCGTGATACACAAGCACTATATACGTTCACTATCACAAACTCAACAATCGTTTCGCCCCGCAACCGAAGCATCGTCAGGAGATAGACTCCACGACCAAAATCGCAAAGCATTGACTAAATTACATAGTTTTGGTTAATTATTTACTGTACTCTGTTTTAAAAGTAGGTAGGTTATTTTTAGTGAAATTGTTTATTTATATTTTTTATATTATATATATGGGTAGTCAGAAACTTGTATTTCGCGTGTTTTTTCGTCTTTTTGACTGTTTTAGAAGTTATGGATTTAAAACTTTCTTTTATTTTATTCTTATTACAGTACTAGTATATAGATTACAGTATTGACATTAGTAATCTAAATACACTTCATTGTTAAGTTTCAAGTCAGATACAGGTAATGAGCTCATTCCTAATGTTATTACTACCTTATGTCTATGTCACATAATTTTTGTATTTTTGTTTATTTATAATTATGTTTAATTCGAAGTGACAACTGCATTTAACTCTCGTGTATGAAAATATAAGGTGTGTGTGTGTGTGTGTATGTGAGTGTCTGTGTGTATGTGCGTGTGTGTATGTACGTGCGTGTGTGTGTATGTGCGTGTGTGTGTGTATGCGCGTGTGTGTGTATATGCGCGTGTGTGTGTATGTGCGTGTGTGTGTGTGTGCGTGTGTGTGTGTGCGTGTGTGTATGTGCGTGTGTGTGTGTGTGCATGTGTGTATGTGCGTGTGTGTGTGTGTGTGTGTGTGTGAAAGTGCGCGTGTGTGTGTGTGTGTGTGTTTTGTTTGCTTATGCGTTGCAACGGATTAATTAATTCGTGCGTGATTTTGCGTACAAAATTGTCTAACATAAGTTACTTTATATCCCACTAAATCTGAGGTACTATATAAAACCAAATGTGACAATTTTCCTTTATTATTATAAGTTACCTATATTACTTTTTACATTAACCTTTGTGTCGCGAGGCACAACACATAGCTATAATATACCATTATAAATTAATACAATGATGTTTGCAGTTCCAATTCGGTGAATATTATCGTCTAATTATGATTTACAAATTCTAGGCAAGTTTCTTATAAAAATGTTTATTACTTCTTATATTAGAAAATTTTAATACACATTACCTAAAGTTGAAATTCATAATCTATTTGATCAGTCTTTTGTTATAGCTTGCTATGGACACGGTTTAATAAAAATTCTTTTTTTATTCTCCATCATTCGCCAGCCTTTGTCCCCACTCTAGATGGGTTTGGCACACCATGTTTTTCTGTCCCATTCTCTCCTTCATTCTTCACCAAAGAGTTGGTAGAATTGTGTGAAGACATACTTCACACAATCCTACCAACTCTTTTACTTTCTCTATCTAGTCACATTATCATCCACATTCATATTTAACACCCGTTAGGTCACGTGACTTTAATTCCTCCTCATTGTATGTCCCTACCATCTTAATCTTGCACATTCTATTCTACAATGAGAGTAACGTTTCAGCTTATTTTATACTTTTTTTTAAATAATGTTTAAATTTCTCGGCATTATTTTTAAACAGTCCGTGTAACGGGAACGCAATGAAATCGGCAACACCCGATAAAAAATTATATAGCCGCTAAAATATAAAACTGAATGGTTTTGGTACATTAATTTTAATCGGTACGCGCTTCACACATTAAAATAAGTAGAAATCGTTTTTTTTATCGATAAGCAGATATGCTCAACGCCACTAAAAGCTTGTAAAAGTTGTTGTAGGCATGTCTTTTAACAGTCAAAGAATGGTAGTAGAACGGTAATGTAAAATAAGACAATAAGACAAAAATAATAATAAATAAGACAATTTTCTTGCTATTGAAGTCCTCACTGAAGCTAGTGTTGGGATGTTGATGTCGAATCAAATGGAAATAGACTTTAATTATCCTGTTTATAGAAAATGACAAAGGACTTAGAGAAAGATTAAAGTTTTTTTTAATTTAGACTATCATAAATGGTATTAATATACTAATAATATAATTATACTATGCTGTCGTGTGGTACCTGGTGTGGTGGTATCACTGTTTTATGTCCAAAAAAATTATAAACATTTAAATTTAATGTAAAACACTTTTTTTGCCGTAAATTGTCAAGTCAACTTATTCGGGAAACGGGCGATATCGATTAATGAAAATACCTAGGATCGAGCCCCACCTACCCAATTTTTTTTTGATGTTTTATTGGTTTTTTTTTTGTAAAATTTTACCGAGCAAAACCAACCAGGTACTATTATTAAACGAAGTCCCCAAAATCAGTCTGTATGTGATCGCTTTTCTCAAAATCTATAAAACGAATTTTCGTACGGTTCTAACTAAAAGATCAATGCAAGCAATGATCAGTGCAATTATTGAGAAAGGTTTAGGTTAATAGAACATCTCACAATTCTCGCGGGATCGGGATTTAAAAGAGAGAAAAAACTTTGCGATACACTGATTTTCACGAGCCATACGTGCAAGCACATCCTACTAATATTATAAATGTGAAAGCTTGGGAGAGTAGATGTATGGTTTTAGACCTTTCATGGCGAATACGCTGAACTTCAATCAATGAAACTGGCACAATTATTCCAAATAAACCAGGGTAACATATAGGCCATAGAAATCCTGTTCCTTCTAAAGCAATAGAATGACATTGAAAAGCGCAATCTATTATCAACCTATCATCAGGCTACAACAGTTCACGCAAACGATGACGCGGGTAAAAGCTAGTATTATAAATGTGAAATTTAGTGAGTATGGACGTATGTTTGTTACTCTTTCACAGCGAATCCGCTGAACCATCAATGACTCTTGGCACAATTATTCCTAATACACCAGGGTAACATATAGGCTATAGAAATCCTGTTAATTCTAAAGGAACAGGATAACATTGAAAAGCGCCATCAATTATCAACCTATCACTAAAAAGCTAGTCACTACATATTATAAAACAAAGTCCCTATATCCCTATGTACGCATAAAACTTTAAAACTACGCAACAGATTTTGATGCGGTTTTTTTAATAGATAGAGTGATTCCAGAGGAAGGTTTGTATGTATAATAACATTCAATACGGAGTAGAGAAATACTGTAATTTTTGAGGTTTCTGTAAATAATTACATTTTTTTCCGCTTACATTGCAAACGCAGGCTAAACCCCACGAGATTTATCAAAATAATGTATTAAGTATTTGTACATCTTGAAAAGGTCTACAGAAAAGTCCGCGATGGTATATGTCTATCTCTTATGGATAACCCACTATAGCATTTTTTTGTCATTTACTTTTTACGAAAAATAATGCCATATTTTTGAAGCAATTTTTATACAATACAGCATTAATCCTTATCCAATTAAGTACCTTAAATAAATAGTTGATTTAATATAGATCAATATGGCCGTTTACAGCATGTAATTTAAGTAAACATTTTCGGAGATATTACAGATTTAAAATGCCGTGAGGACGCCGCGCTTCGCCCTATGACACTTCGACTTTAGCAGCTATTTCCCTCTTTCAAGAGTTTGTTTAAAGACATTCTGTAATTAATTGTAAAAATAAAATACATAGGGAAAATGTAAAAGTAAATAAGTAAAAATGTACTATATGAATTTAGATATTCCAAAAATAGCAGGAAATCTTGGTAGAGGGAAAGGAAATTGTTTTTCTCCAAATTTAACGCGTGCGGGCCACGGGCAGTAATGAATAAATCAAAACTACTCGATCGATTTTAATCATTTTTTTACACTGACTGACATGGGATATATATTTTATACCCGTGCGAAGCAGGGGCAGGCCGCTAGTATATAATATAGGAGTACATATAGAGTAATGTACATGGCAATATAGATATTATGCTCGATTGCCTTCAAAGTTGTGACCCAATTTCTCTACATTCACTTTAATAGGTACTTAATAGTTATAACCCTGTTATGTAGTTACTAGCTTTCGCGTACGTCTTCCGCTAATGAATTTCAGTGCCGAGATAAATGTCACCTAAATGAACGAAATATTAATGAGCGTGTATTTTTTACGTTAGTTATTGTAGACTCAAACATTTATTTCACATTGACGTATAGTTTGGACTTAGATATCGGTAAAGTTCTTTACAAGTCAAAATTTAAATCTATCGCTTTTGTAACCTTTTGAGATAATCTTCGTATGTTGTCTTGCTCTTTAAAAATAAGCATACACGCAACCAAGCAAAAACTGTCATCATCTTCATCATCTTCCTGCCCTTATCCCTAAGTGGGGTACATGATTTGGCTACGTATTTTACGACCGGCCGCCTGCCTGACTGTTAACTTACCTCAGTTGTATTTTACGACACCTCAGTAAGAAAGAGGGTGGTCTATTCTACTACACCAGATACCACACGGTGGGTCAACTTACCTTAGTCGCCTTTTACGACACCTCGGTAAGAAATGAGGTTGGTCTATTCTACTCAGCCGGATAACACACGGCGGATCGACTTACCTTAGTCACCTTTTACGACACCCCGGTAAGAAATGAGGGTGGTACTATTCTATTCAGCCGGATACCACACGGCGTTGAAACATTTATTTCATATTGACGTATAATTTGGACCTAGGTATCAGCAAAAGCTTTTTAGCAAAGTTCTTTACAAATCAAAATTTAAATCTATAGCATTCTTGCGAATCTTTTGAGATAACCTTCTATAAATGGTGCATGTATCAGATGTTTTATTATTTTTTATTTAGTCTAATCAATGTTTAAAATGTGTGCTGTGGATGTTCCTTAATAAATAAAATAAAATATGTTGTTTTGCTCTTTAAAAATAAGCATAAACGCAACCAAGCATAAAATGTATATATACAAAAGTCAGCAAGAGTGGGCGCATATTATATTCTAAGTGCCTGGGTGAGCCATGATCGGTATTTTTTTTAAATTATACACATTGGAAAAATAAAAAAAATAAATAAAAAAGGTTGGTAATTACAGGGGCTCGGTCCCAGTCATTTTTACTACTTTAGTCCGCCCGCTATCCGAAGCTATGACAACTTTATAATTGACAGCTAAAATATCATTCTATAAATATATACATCCTCCTACCCTTATCCCACTCTAAGTGGGGTCGGCACAACATGTTATAAACATGCTGTAACATGATTGGGCTGCGTCCTTACGACCGGCCGCCTGCCTGACGTCAACTTACCTTAGTCGTATTTCACGACACCTCGGTAAGGAGGATGGTCTATTCTACTAAACCGGATACCACACGGTGGGTCAGCTTACCTTAGTCGCCTTTTACGACACCTCGGTAAGAAATGAGGGTGGTCTATTCTACTCAGCCGAATACCACACGGCGGGTCGACTTACCTTAGTCGCCTTTTACGACCACTCGGTAAGAAATGAGGGTGGTACTATTCTACTTAGCCGGACACCACACGGCTAAATATTCTATATATATTCAATAAATTATTTGATATTATTTCTATTTTCTAGCTGAAATGATGATTTCCGTAGTCAGTCATCAAGTAAGGTATTACGTACCTAACGTAAACGTAAACGTAAGTATATCTGTCATGTCTTAATATTTTGTGGTGAATTCATATGTGAAACGAGTGAAACGCCGTTGCATATTGTTGCGACGTTAGGGATTCCGCGTGAAAGTGCGTCGACGTCACGCTATGTGTGCGTCGCTTTGCATATTACAAGTGTAATTTTGGCATAACATTTGTCCACATTGAATGGGTCAATACTCGCAGAGGCAGCGGTAATATATGGGATATTTCCATACACGGTCGTCCGTCCTTTGTGTTGGGGGTGATAGACAACTTTAAATAAATACGTATTCTTGTTTAAATGTGTTGGTACAATAGATTTCCCCCATGTATGGTATCCGGTAGAGTAGAATAGACCACCCTCATTTCTTACCGACATGTCGCAAAAGGTGACTAAGATACCCACCGTGTGGCATCCGACTGAGTAGAACAGACCACTCTCATTTTTTACCGAGGTGTCATAAAAAGCGACTAAGGTACGTTTACTCGCCGTGTGGTATCCGGCTGAGCAGATTAGATTAGAGGTAGCTTCATTGTAATTTGACGATTCGAAAGTGCTTGTAAAGGCCAATTTGAATAAAGAATTATTTGAATTTGAATTTGAATTCAGGCAGGCTGTTGGTCGTAAAGTAACTAGCCAAAACATGTTGGGCCAATCCCACTAAGAGTGGGATAAGGGCAGGAGAATGATGACGTAATATACCCAGAAGTGCCATGACAATTTAATCGTTTCATTTGCATAATGAAACCCCGCAAAGTCTATCAAACTCTAAGATTAGGTAACAAATACCCTTATTGTTTGCAAAACAAGCAAATTAATCTCAAACTTCAACGTAAACTTGTTTGTGGTTTCAATATGAAATCTACAATATCGCACAATATCGAACAATGTGAATTGTTGAACTTAATTTGTTATAACAACCAAAATTAGACGTTAATATAACTTGATTACTCATATTAAGTACAACAGTAACAACTTAACGGATAACTATAGCACGATGAATATATAAAATCTACATATATAAAAGAGAACGTATGTTTATATGTCTTCTGTGGGCTACTAGAAAAACAATACAATATACTTAAGAGATCGCTTTGTATGAGTGTAATATAATGTTATAGTGTTCTATCGCGTCACTAAATAGCTGTCTTGGTTCGACTTCAATATATTACGCCCTTTTATCGCGTCACTAAACTGTTGTAATGACTAGTCACAATCTTACCACCTGCCGTTTAATGACTTCTCCAGTCTTGATGCGATCTCAAAGGAGGCACACTTAAAACGACATTCTCCTAACTCTTTCACGCTCTACATTCCGCAATCAGCTTCACGTTACTTACTCGCCCGTCTCGAATAGTGGCGCTGCAGACGACTTTAGAGTAAATAAGAGAAAGAGAGAAATATATAACGTCCAATCAACAGATCATTTCTTATTGTAGAAAAATATTGTAGGTAATTTAGACGCATGCCATTTTTCAGCAAACAAACAAACAAACAAACACTTACTCTATTCGTCGAAAAACATTACAAAATCTCTCTTAAATTATAACAATTAACCCCGACCCATTTTACAAAAAGAAAAAAATATAACGTCGCATAAAACAGCGATTACCAAAGTAGGTATTGTCATAAACTTACTTATAATGTCAATGCCAATATGAAAATAAACGCTTAATTTTAGTTAATTTATTTTGTTCGTATAACTTAATCTCTATATAATAATATCAGAAATTGGGATATCCCTTCAATAAGATTCATTTCATAGCGATAAGATCATACAGTTATTATACTTAATAGTCGGGGAGCAATAGGCAGACCTGTAAGTGACAATGACACAGTAAATTATGATAGGGAAGATAAAAATACGTCATCTATTATTAATCACACATAAAAAAAGAGTGACAGATAGATAACTCTCATTTGCTTTCTCTTTATTGTAATATATCACATTTTAGACTAAGTTCCCTCCTCTAAGTACAATAACTTTACATAGTTAAGATTCGCGAAGGTATCGTGGCTCAGGGCATCCAAAGAAACAGAAGACTTAGGACAAAAAACACCAGCCCATACTCTACATAAGTTATATAGACAATCTCAAACAATTCGCACAGTGTTTAAAATTCCTGAAGTTTCATAGTTTCATTTGGTTTAGAAATGGATTAATTGGTAAGTTCTTTGATAAGTGATTAATTAGTTTTTCTCCAAAAAGTAAATAATAGCACAAAATAAAATAAAAATATTTCAAAAACGATTTGATGGACATTCTTCTACACCCACCGAAATCCGGTATCATTTTAACCATTCCTAATCTATTTTAATCGCATATTTTATCACCGCTACCAGTAGTTGCCAAAAATTGCAGAACTTTCTTGGCCATGAGATATTTCAACTGTTCCAGTTATAGGGACTGGGATTGGAGAAATTTGAAGGTTCGAAGTAGGCTGTTGCAATATCAAGTATCGGATGACTGCAATACTGACCCAAGGCGTTGATTTAACGTATAATATATTTGAAGGTTCTATCATAACTATTCCCTTACATTTTCGCATCGCTCCCAAGAGCACGTTAAGGCGGCTACAATAATAAGAAATAGCCTAGCCAAATATCGAGAATATGCTAGGTCGATGAATATAGGGATCAAATTGAGAATTGCAGAAGAGATGAACTTTCTAATCATCGTTATCGTCGTTTCAATAATCAAAACCGAAACGTCAAACCGCATCGTGTACGGTTTCGCAAGTACGTAAATCACAACGCTTCTTTACGCAAAGTAGGCCAATTTCTAATCCATTCATGTCAAGACCCAAAATCAGCGCCATTGCCACACTCCTTTGTATCGCCGCCGTGGGCTTCAATATTGTGACAGGCCTTGACATGCCGATTTGAAACAGGCCATATACACCTACTGTGATCACTATGTACTGACTTATTAAACGCTAATGCCTTATCTATCTATGTAAACAAATGAATTTATGAACTTGAAAATTGTGTAACCAATTTCCGGATTGTCTAAGATACAATTAGGCACGTTCAAAAGTCTTATAGGAAATATAAGAAAATTTGTATACTTTGAACAATTCCATCATCATCTTCCTGCCCTTCGCAAGCAGGCAACGGTCACATATTCTGTACATGCAGGACCAGTCACCACACGTATCACTAAACACCGCCACCAACAACAAACCACACTAGCACTTCACACTTGCAATACAACAATCTCTTCAATTGTTTCGCCCCTTAACCGAAGTATCATCAGGAGGATATGCTCACGGCAAAATCGTAATGAATAACGATATTATTTGTGATTGGTTAACAGTGCTGGTAATAATATTTTAGTTGCGATAAGTTTTCGTTCGTCGGTAGGTAGAGTGATTATTGGATGTAATTCGTAAATAAATAGTTTTCTGCGTGAATTTACTACTTACCTTGCATTTTCTCTGTTCATAATATGCAAAGGCTAGCCACCGCTGGTTTTTTTAAGAATGTGAAAATTCCAATCAAAAGTACTCGTATATTAAACATACAAGAATACTTAACAATTAAAATTCAAGATCATTTACATCATCTAAATATATTTTGCGTACAAAAAACAAAAAACTGCAAGAAATAAACCTGCTAGCCATACTTCCCGTTTCCTACTTGAATACTATATCAATCCTAAGAAATAATTACTAATTCCTTCAAATATAACGAACTTTAAAATAACTGTACCATTATTATATAAACATACGGGTCACATCGCGTTAAAATCGAATTACCTTTGTATAAAGTTCGACGTTACGGCAGATTTGCATCCACCGTGGTCACGAACTGACATTCGATCGATCGATCTTAACGCGATGTGACCCTTATGTTTATACAATAATCAGCATAATAATCGCGAAAGTTTAAAAATAACTTTATCATGTCATTCATCATCATTCTGCAGCCCTTATCCCACTATAAGTATGGCCGGCACAATATGTTTTTCTCTTCCATTCTCTCCCATCATTTGTCAACCCTGGTTCTACTTCTTCCATACGCATGTCCTACTACACACAGTCCATCTATTTGATAATCGGCCTCTTTCTAGTCATATATCCCTCTCCCTCTAGTCATTACAATACGAATAAATTCATATAACAATTGTTTCTATAAAATATCATAAGTATTAGAATTCTCTAATTAGAGTCAAGGCCAGAATAAAAGGAAAACAAAGATTGTGATATGGCAGCGAATCGAGCTCATTTAGTATCGCGTACATATTTAATTGGTCGCATTTTAATTACCCTGAGCATAATATATACTATAGTGGTAGGTGTTCGTCACTACGTTTGCAAAATAGTACGAAAAACAAGTGTGACCTTAATGAGATATGTATTTTTTAGATATGCTTAAATCAAAAATTAATTCGCATAGCATTTATTTTAAATGGTATACGAGTTTTGAATTTGAGTTTTGAAATTGAATTGATAAATGCCAGTGTTTTGGTAACAGATCTATACATTGTTTATAGAATAATAAGCTGGTAGTATAAGTTTTTTAAGTATTATTGTATTACTAACATAATTTATGAGTCAAGTAATTTGAATAAAATAAATATTATTATTTTAATTATAAGCGACTTTGATCGCGCCAACTTGAGCGATAAAGCACCATCAATAATGGTATAAGAGGTTTTTCTGTGCTCCAGAAAGAGAGTTTTTTTTTATATTACTAGTTGACCGGGCAAGCGTTTTGCTATATGAATTATTTCTAGGGATTTTCTAGTGTTCATTATATAAAAATAAACAATTATGTCCAAAAACAAATATTAGGAGTGGATAATCATTATCACTTCTGACCATGAAAAATAGGTAGTAGCCAATTCTATAACAATTTTATTCATATTTTAATTTCATCAAAATCGCTTCAGCCATTTCAGAGGATTATGGTTACTAACATTGTGACACGAGAACATATATAAGATATATAAGTGTAACTCTAGGTAGTTTCATTTGACAATAACTATACAGTATAGTTTCTATTCGTTTATTTAAATATGTATCTGCATTTTAACATCCTTTAAAAATAAATATTAAGAAACGAAGTACCGTTCGCACATTTTAGGTTTCTTCAGAGAAAATTATTTAAGTAGAAACCATTTGCGATCAAGACTGTTGTCAACGGAAATATATTGCCGATATAAAATTCAGCTTTCATACTGGGACAAACATAATGAATCATTCAGACGGACCGTTATAAATTGAGGCGTGTGACGTAGCCCTAAACTTTGTACCGTTGAGATATAAATAACGCATCGCATTAAAAGCAGAATTTTACATGCAGAGATGAGTGCTCTGGTTAAGCAATTACTTCAAGTACGTCTATTAGTATATTGTCTTGTGTACTCTTTTAATGGATAATAAACTATGAAGCGAATACGATCGACAAATTGATAAGACAAACAGTTTGCAGATGACTATTCAATAAATGAATAGAATTAAGTTTTGTATGACCGTGACCCCTACCAACAGTTCTAACCTCTAAAAAGTCATGAGTATAGTGAAAATAAAAGTTAAAATAATTCATCAAGCTCTGAAGTGCAGAAAAAGATTTTTATAAAACATGTACAATACTAGAGAATCTTTGGGATATGAGTCCGCCAAGTCACTTTGGACAACGCTTTGAAATAAAAAATAAATATAAATAGTTTTATCTAAAATGATATTGTCAACAACCAAGTTATTATTCTAAAAGTAACCCTTAAAAGTAACAATTTTGAAATACTTAATCTCGTTGTGGCGACAAAACTAGCGATAAATTTAGTTAGCGATATTTTTAGTTGATGCAGTTACGCCGTGTGGTATCCGGCTGAATAGAATAGTACCACCCTCTTTTCTTACCGAGGTGTCGTAAAAGGCGACTAAGGTAAGTCGACCCGCCGTGTGGTATCCGGCTGAGTAGAATAGACCAACCTCGTTTCTTACCGAGGTGTCGTAAAAGGCGACTAAGGTAAGTTGACTCACCGTGTGGTATCCGGTTTAGTAGAATAGACCACCCTCTTTCTTACCGAGGTGTCGTAAAATACGACAGAGGTAAGTTGATGTCAGGCAGGCGGCCGGTCGTAAAAACGCAGCCAAATCATGTGACAGCATGTTTATAACATGTTGTGCCGACCCCACTTAGAGTGGGATAAGGGCAGGAAGATGATGATTTTTAGTTGATGCAGTTGCCTTAATATAGACTTAAATTAGTCCATCATTCGTTGTTATATGTTCATATATTTCGATACATAAAGCGAAAAGAGTTATAAAGCAACATATGATAATGTAAGAAACAAAGCTTTACATCTTTAGTCCATTAAATAACATTAATGTAACACAATCGTCGTTATTTCCAGCCATTAATCTAATGTCTTAACTACTTCGCGTCGTAACTATGTATTAGGATTTTGTGTGCGTTAAGGCTGACCGTACGGAATGGCGAATGTAAATTTGATCGTTTCACGCGAGAGAAATGTCTAACAACACCATTACAATTACGAATTGCAACGGCCTATATTCAAATATAGTTATCTCACGTAATTGATACATAACGATTATTTATAAGTATCTATGGATCCTGAAAACTGTCTATCATTATCGTGCCTTTATAAAACTCAAAATAGGTTCGACAAATATTTTCCTGTTACAAAACCAAAAAGTAATATTTTCAATGATGGTATAAGGGAATTAGAAAACCTATTTAACCTCGTGCTACAAATGTTAATCATGATTTATGTTAATCTCAATTTTTTATTTTCATAATGTAACTCTTAGTTTATTTCGTATAGGTTTTGCTTTTCATACATGCCGCAATACCGAATACGTTATGACTAGTCGCAGTCATACCACCAGCCTTTTAGTTTACGTCACTCTTAAACGTTGTCCGGCTTCACAGGACCAAACTTAAATTGAATTTCACTGAAACTTAATAGAGCTTCTGCACTATACGCTCACGTCTTGGCAATACTTCCGTGCTCGTTCAGCCCACCCGATGACGCTTTTAGGGCTAAAGTACATTGTCAAACAAAAAAGTTTGTTTCCAATACCTTAGATGAATGATCACAATCCAGGTGACTATAAATGTCTTAGAAAGCTCAACTGCTTTTCCGATTAGATACAGCTGTCATCGCTTCCTGATGGATGATAATGTTTCGCGTCGATTATTTTATACAATATTACTAAGAGTACAACTTAAAAGCAAAGAATAAAAATATATTAAAACAAATGGCCCGGCCAAAGCTATTCATGCCCGGGTCTTCTAGCTAATATTACAAAATCGAAAGTATTATTCGTCCTTTTTCACGTCCGAACAAAGCATTTATATTTACGAAGTTATCCTGTTGTTAGGTCATAGCTTATCATTATAGTTAAAAATAAAAGAATCCATAGGAGAACAGTGGCAGAGGAAGCGGTACGACTCATTGCAGAGTTCCAGCAATTCTTACTGCAGTCAAAGAAAGTAATATACTATAGAATATCAAGTATGATCAAAATGGAACTGAACTTAAAAGCTGCTACTTTTCCGAGAAAAACTGAATTACGTTTGCGCTGAAATAAAATTTAATTGAGCACTACAAAATTTCACAAATACAAAGCCACATAATCTGTATTCATTAAACGATAATTTGTAGATATTAAAGTCAATGAAACTAGATTTACTCGTACATATGCCTTGACTGATATCTGATTGTTCAGGTGACCGTGAAAATTTGATATTTATAATTAGTACGGACAAGATCCAATTAAATCAAAGCTTGATTAAAAACTTATTTACTTAATTGAGTGCATTTTTGTTGCTTTTATGAAATAACGGTCACGTAGATACAGATATAACGAACTACAAGTGGAAACGAAGTAGTCTTTAAACAGCGGGGTAGGGCGGTCACCTTCGTGCGTGTTAAGATGTTTTTCCAACAGTGTTATGTCCCTATGCTATAAGAAGATTAAAGGTACGCAACGAAACTATACGCACTATACGCTTACGCTCTTGGCAATACTTCCGTGCTGGTTTATCCCACCCGATGACGCTTTTAGGGCTAAAGTACATTGTCAAACAAAAAAGTTTGTTTCCAATAATATCCAACTTAGATGAATGATCACAATTCTAGTTGACTATGAATGTTTTAGAAAGCTCAACTGCTTTTCCGATTAGAACACGGTACCATTCCCCGCTACCAGCAGCGTGATGGAGTACTATCAGGGTTTTAGTCGGGGAGAGTCCGACATACCCGCCGCTCGTCCCCGTCGGGCGGTGACGACCCATAATGGGTATAACTGACATAAAAGAGGAGAATGATGATGTGTACTGCTTACAAATATTTAATACTATCTACACCCCACGGCTTCAACGGTTTAGTAAAATGTAAGGTTACCTATATGTATATACTTAAAAGATTAAAAGCGAGGTCTTTTTTGTTATTTACTTGAGATCGTGGATTTTATCCGTATTCAAATTAGCATATGTGTTATTCCAAGGTTTAGAACTATCGGTGCGCTAAATTTTATACACACAGCTGTTCATATAATAATTATCATTTGCTTTTATAATTTGTGGAATTAAAAATGCATTTCAGGCACCATAAGGTCACGAAAAACACTTGTGTCTAACCTAAATGTCCTGAACAACTGTACACGCGCAGGTGACACTGTTCGTAATTGTAAGGGCTGCTACACACAGTGCCGGCGACAATGCCGCCGGGTTTATGCTCTGCGGCTATGCCGCCGGCAATACAAGCCGCCGGCACAAGCCGAGCAAACCCGCCCAAATCCGCCAGTCATCATTCTTGGTTGTGAGTTCACATAGGACGAACTGACGCCGGCAAGCCGCGTAACCCGCCGGCAACCCCCGGCGGCTCAGTTGGCGGCTCCTTTATGTGGCAAAGCCGGCGGCTTTGAATGCCGCCGGGTGGACGGCGGCATTGCCGGCGGCTTGCCCGGCGGCCCTGCCGCCGGCACTGTGTGTAGTAGCCTTAAAACGTGTTAAGGAATAATCAACTACAAAACTCAACTTATACTAAACACCTGCTAAAAAGCGGTCATGAACACAACACGAAACTACATTAAAAACTTGTGTAGACATATATCGATCTTAATATTAAAAAATACTGAAAAATAATCATTATACTCTTGCCCTTATCCCACTCTAAGTGGGGACACACGCTGTCACATGATTTGGCTACGTATTTTACGATCTCCCGCCTGCCTGAGTTCAACTCACCTTAGTCGTATTTAACGACAGCTCTGTAAGAGAATGGTATATTCTACTCGACCGGTCACCACACGGTGGGTCAACTTACCTTCGTCGCCTTTTACGACATCGTGATAAGAAATCAGGGTGGTCTATTATACTCATCCGGATACCAGACAGCGGGTCGACTTACTTTAGTCGCCTTTTACGAAACCGCGGTAACAAATCAAGGTGGTCTATTCTACTCAGCCGGATACCACCAGGCTTATATTTAAAAATAATATCAATCAAAAATATATTTATTCTAATAATCCTTTTCAAGCACTTTTATATCGTCAAGGATCAATAAGTTTAATGAAGCTACCACTGGTTCAGAATTTTGCTCTTGCCGAGAAGAACAAGCAAGAAAATCGAAAACATGTAAACATTCTTAATTTACATAATTAAACCGTAGTCATGGAATGAACAGCAATGAAAGTCATGCGACCAAAACAATTTTAACTTTGAATATGGATGGATGTATGACGACAGGGCAGTTTTAATAACTCATTTGGGTAATCGGGCGGTCCAAAATATTAAATACCTTTTTTTCAAATTCCGTTTTATGTAAGAAAAATTTTATTGGAACCCTTTTATGAGCACACCTAATTCAAATAATTATATCTTCTAAAAATACCAAGCAAACATCGGTCAACCAGGTACTTCTTTCTTTCTCCTGCCTTTATCTCACTTTGGGGTCGGCACAACATGTTTCTCTCTTCTATTCTCTTCTATCATTCGTCAGCTCTGGCGCTACTCTTTTTTATATCCATGTCATCATCTCTTTTTGGGCCACCCTCTAGTCACATATCCATTCACATATTTAACACTCGTTTGGTCACATAGTTTTCATCCCTCGTCATTATATTATGTCGATACCATATCAATCTTGCACTTTTCGTCTTTTCTATAATGGGAGCTACTTTCAGTCTTCCCCTTATATACTCATTTCGTATTTTATCCAGTCTTGTTTTCGGAAACGGCTTGGAGCCGATTTTTATGAAACTTAGTATATAGAGGGTTTCGGAGGCGATTAATATATAGCTAGGTTTCACTTCAAAAATCCTGTATTGTCCGTTTTTAGTCACTGAAAAACTTCGATAATATTATGTTATTTCTAAAGTAGTAATAGAGCTCAGTGGGTTAATCGGGCGGTACGAAAAATTATAACATCCCAGTCCGAGTCCAGGTATCTCATATCCCTTATTTTTCTTTTTTCCTTTTGCATCTTTTTTTAGCACCCAGGTGCTATTATTTAAATGCTATTGTATTATATGCCATTTTTTACTAAAGGCGAAAGTAATAACAAAACTATTTTGCTTGATAAGATTGCGGATTATAGCAAAATATATATATTTTTTTTTTTATGGGCACTTACATACACGGGCGTCTGTCCCCAAAGTAAGTAACCTAATACTTGTGTTATAGTAGACAGACAACTGGTGAATATACTCTTTTTTGTAAATACTCGAAGACTCGAAGACCAACAAAAGAAGAATTTTATAGAAGATGTTGGCCCTCGGCGGTAATCGAACCCGCGACCCGTGGAGCTGAAGGCAGGGTCACTACCCACTGCGCCAACGGGTCCAGTATTACTTTTCTATTACGGATCTCCGCAAAATAAGGCCTAATTCTTTAAACCTTTTTTTACCGCTGATTACCTGCGGTAGTAATTTTAGGTCATCGTGATATTTTAACGTATTTCAATGTTTATAGATAAACAATTAGCATCTAAATGGTTTCAACGTAGAAGTACTTAAAAACGTCACGTTTCCGAACTATTGTATCTGATTATAGCATTACGCAATGTGACCTGCAGGTGAGCATAGTACCTATCAAATCCAATCGTAGAGAACGACATCGAAATTATTCAAAACTTTTCCAGTACATCAAAATATATTATAGGATATTTATTTTCGAATTTCTAATATGCTGATTCATTATATTAGTTTCACAAGTATCATCATCTTCTTGCCCTTATCCCACTTTAAGTGGGGTCGGCACAACATGTTATAAACATGTTGTCACATGATTTGGCTACGCATTTTACGACCGGCCGCCTGCCTGACGTCAACTTATCTTAGTCGTATTTTACGACACCTCGATAAAGAAGGTGGCCTATTCTACTTAACCGGATACCACACGCTGAGTCAACTTACCTTAGTCGCCTTTTACACCTCGGTAAGAAATGAGGGTGGTCTATTCTACTCAGCCGGATACCACACGGCGGGTCGACTTACCTTAGTCGTCTTTTACGAGTCCTCGGTAAGAAAAGAGGGTGGTACTATTCTATTCAGCCAGATACCACACGGCGTCTAATCCTAGTAATATTATAAATGCGAAAGTTTGTAAGTATGGATGTATGTTTGTTACTCCTTCACGGCGAATCCGCTAAACCAATATCGATAAAATTCGACACAATTATTCCTTATACGCTGGGGTAACATATAGGCTATAGAAATCCTCTTAATATTACAGCAACAGGATAACATTGAAAAGCGCCATCTTTTATCAACCTATCACGTGACAAAAGTCCACGCAAACAAAGTTCTGGATAAAAACTAGTACCTGATACATGTAGAATTTGTAAAAACTCATGCACTACTCGCAAATCATAACGCACCAGTTCACAAGCACTGCACACGTTCAACGCCATAATCTCAACAATCGGTCGGTTTGCCCCGTAATCAAAGTATTGTTAGAGACAGACTTCAGTCTATATTTTGTGGAGTCTATCTATCTATCGCAGTGGGATAGTAACAGGCTGTTACTTTACTTTTTAAATAGTAAAAAAAACATGCTCATATTCATACAATTGTACTAAATTTCATCAATATGAATACAGCAGATTAGCTATGAAATGAAACAGACAGACAGACTGCCGCATCTATAATATAATATACTATATTAAGTAGTCATATGTCGAAATAGCTAACATTCTATCTGTTATACCATCGACTCTTTATCTTGAAATATTCTTAGATATAATTACCTTGCATTGTCTTGTTAGATGAATTAACTAAGAATAAGATTAAGATTTCTTACAGACTATGGAAAATTTTCATAATTTTCATAATCTCTATTATTTACAAACTTTTAACTGTGAAGGAATATCCCAGTACTGTAATTAAAAGTAAACATTTTACTCAAAATAATTTTGTTAAATAATGTGTAAGCTACATCATACATATATTTTATTCACTACTTAATTGAAAAAACATTCATACAAATATTATAAATGCGACTTATGGTGCAGGTTTGTGCATTTATTTTTATGAATCCTGCATGTATTGGGTATAAAAATAGATAATCCACCCTACATTTACTTATTTTATATATATTTATTTTCTATTATATATATTTTGTATTTACTTTATCACTGATTATAGCAAAATCATTTTATTACTAATTTTGTATTATGGATCTCTGCAAAGTTTATTATTTTTTAGTATTTTAGTATTTTTGGAACTATTTTGTATTAGAATGTTAATTATTTTATAATAGAAAATTTATATTATATGAAAAAAAATAATTTTAATTTTTATTTAATTTTAATTTTTATTTTTAATTTTATAAATATTATAATTCTTATTAAATAATTTTATAATTCTTTTCATATGAAATAAACCTCTTTTTATGTTTGACCATGTACAAGTATGTACCACATGTATGTGTTATTTTTATTAGCAGATAAAAATTTTGATATCAGACAACACTAAATAGTGACAATTTCAATATTTAATATTCAATATTAGAAGTTTAGCTGTGTGATATCTGGCTGACTAGAATAGACCACCCTCATTTCTTACTGAGGTGTCGTATAATACAACTAAGGTAAGTTGATGTTGACGGCAACCAGCCGTAAAATATGTAGCCAAATGATGTTAAAATATTAAAAGTTTAAAAATAACAGAAATATAATATAAATATTACAGGTTAAAAATAAACCATAAAGTTTTGTGACCGATCTCTTGAAGAATTTTGAGAAAGTTTAAAATTACTTAATATTTAAATAGTTACGATTATTTAATGTATACAATAGACATACACACAACAGATGAGACTGTAGCTTTATAACAATTTTTAAATATTTCTAAGACTTTCTATTTTAATGTAAATAATATAATAAATTTAATCAATCTGGCGATAAATAATGACAGAATAAACAAAGTTTAAAATGTAGATATTCGCCAAAATAAATAATCAATATTTACAGTGAAACTACACATTTTATTGTCATTTAATCTATCTAGTAGTGGTACTACATTTAAAATTGGGGCCAGTGTCACAATAAGACAACAGCTGACATTGAGCTTGGATATCAACACATTAGATGCCTACATTCAACATCAAATGACTCGACAAACGATACGATGCATTTTAATTGCTAAAAGACACAACATATGAATATATTCATAAGATATAAACTACACTTATCTACGATAACACTGAAGAATACTATGTTGTTTTTACTCTATCGTATATGTATTATATTGCCTGCTATACCTTTTTACCACCGCGAAGGATCATTAGGGGCGTTAAAAAGACTTTGTTCGATATAGCATTAGCCTCGCTCGAGAAATATGGACAACGGGATCGTTCCATAACCTCCGATGTTCGGGAGGTAAACCTAGAGATTGAATGGAATTAATGAACATCATAGGCATTGAACAATAATACAAGGTCTATTTTGAGAAAAAACTGCGGTTTTAATTCATTATTTTGCCGAAATTAACGTAAATGCGTATGATCTTTGTATACAGCTGACATGAAAGAGATGGGTCGACGCACAGTTGACGGTCTCCAAGCGCCAAATCACAATAGACTGATACGATTAGTTTATCACTTTTGTATAGTATGTTATAAACAATTCATACCTTCATCTACTCCTTAAAAGCGTTAACTTCGATCCGGACTATAGTAACGGGATAAAAATCACTGTAAACACTAATAGCACAATCTTGACAAACACCACATCAAACTTCCATTTACCGACTGCAGCGACAATCGACATTAACGGCAAATTCTAGAAGTTTTTCATTGAACTACAGATTAAATTCCTTTGTACAGTTTTGTAGTATGCACCACAGACTAATTTTTGATGTCTAATCCAGTGGTGATTAGATTAAACAAAAATAAATTAGATATTAACTAATTAGTTTAGTTATTAACTTCAAATTTCTGGATTCTGCAAAAAAATTTAGTTATTTATTGTACATTTTTGATGTAAATAAAAAAATATATATTTACACTATAGTAATTTATTCGGTAATGTTATTTTAATTAAAGTAATAACGTAATCTATAGTAACAACAATAAGGTTGAATTGAATAATGCAACAAATAATTTCTTTATTCGCCAGATTAAATACATACCAATAAGCTATATCAATATATGCCACATTTTATTTAGGCTTTCGTTTTGCAGAGAATCAATAACTAATGGCTTATTTATATAGCTAGCATGTAAAATTTAAAATGATATCATTTATAACATTGATGAATAATAAAACAAAAATATCAGAATTTTACAATATTAGTCTATCTCCATGATTTTTAGATAATATTTTATCAAAATGAGTAAAACAAAGTTTACTTAACCATATTGCCCAAAAATATAATGTTATATATTCATATGTACATTATTATCCCCATTAGATGGAAAGACGTCTTGAAAAATATCGTAAAAAGCTACCAGATTCAGACGGAATAAAATCCTATAGCGTAGTAATAATTTGATGCGACCTATATCTATATTATTTGGTTACATAAAGAAAAAGAAAAGCCAAACTTAGTGAACCTATGGTTACATATGTATGTATTATAAACAAAAAGCTTTAAATTAATATGCATGAGCCCTACACATTTAAATTAACTGACCTATGAACTGTTGGTTTGTGCAAAACAATAGATACTTATATTCAGTCTACTTAGTAATTAAAACATTTCAGTTAATAGCTTAAATCGAAAAAGGACCACTGTCCCTATGAATTAAATACTTTTAATGATTAATTGCCAAGTTCTGAAAAATAATAATGGTGGAAATTAGTAAATTCGTGTTGGACACTTCAGGTCTCTGCGATCGTGGATGTGCAGAAATACTTCATCCTTGGACTGATAATTGTTTTAAAGCATTTTTGACAATGATGCGATCGTGTCTCAAAGGAAATGCTATATTTTGGGCCTCCATATATGGCGTTAGTTTTGTAAGTAATGCCATTTTTAGTATAATTAGAAGTAAAGTGTGCATTAAATTTTCCTTTTCGCAAGTTGGTGACTGATTTAAATATTGCATTTGTCTTGACTATACGTATAAAAATATAAATTTGGTGGTAAGGTAGAGTTTATTTCCTATACACTGTCCATTATATTAACCATCTTTTGACAGATTGACAATAGTGATGTCCTAAAGATTCTCGTATGCGATACCATTCCGATTATAGTACCTACTATCATTAATCGAATTACGTACCTAAGTAATTCGATTAATGATAACCTACGTAAACTAGATTACTACTTGAGAAAAGAAATTCCAACTTTGAGAAAACTTATTGTTTCTTTGAAAAGAAGTGGTCTATTTCATGGTGAAAAATCTTCTTTGGTCAAAGTTTTGAACACAATTGGCTTTTCATATAAAAAGTTAAATAAAAGAAAATTATTAATGGAACGCACAGATATAGCTATAGCACGTTGTGATTTTTTAAGAGAGGCAAAGAAAATACAAGATTGGGCAAATATTGTTTTCACGGATGAAACATGGCTCAACGCTAACCACACACTATCTCGTTTCTGGACTGATGATACTGCTGATTCCACTTCCTCAGTACCAATGGGAAAAGGTGAGCGCCTAATCATTTGCCATGCAGGTACAGCAAAATGATTTGTACAAGACGCACTGTTGGCATTTAAATCGAAGAAATCAAATGACTACCACGAAGAGATGAATGCAAATGTGTATGAAGAGTGGTTCAAAAAAATGCTCATTTCATTGGAAGAACCATCAATAATTTTTATTGATAATGCGCCCTACCACTCCCGTCAAATTGACAAAATGCCAACACAGGCTAATAAAAAGCATGAAATAATTAATTGGCTTCGGGACAATGGAGAAAATGTGGACGACTCAATGTTAAAAGTTGAATTAATAAAAATATTAAAAACCAAAAAGAGAGCAAAACGCTATGTAATCAATGAAATGGCAGCAGAATATGGCCATACTGTTCTTCGGATTCCTCCATACCACTGCCAGTACAACGCAATAGAACTTATATGGGCACAAGTAAAAGGGCATGCTGCGAGATGCAATACAAGCCCCCCATTCACAGCGAATAAAATGTTGCAATTGCTAAAAAATGCTTGCACCCACGTAACGGCCGAGAACTGGGCAAGTGTGGTGGAAAGAACTAAAAGAGTAATATTCTCTGATTGGGAACGTGATATTGCGTTTGATAATATATTATCTACACAAGAGCTAATAATAACTGCTACTGAAGACTCCTCATCGGAGGAGTCTAGTGTTGATTATCATTCCGACGACTCGTGCTAATAAAATAAATTAAAATATCCTGATTGTTTTATTTGTATTCATGTATTAACTAAGAAGAAAGTAAAACTTTATATAATGTTATTAAATGTCTTTTAATACTCGTAACATCGATTTCTACCGATTATTTTTAATCTGTGGCATAATCGTAGTAACCCATTATGTGTGACATCACTAAGTGGGCGGTACCCATCCATAAAGTACAAATATTATTTGTATGATATTTGTACGTAAGCAATACAAAACTTAATGAGCGTGAGCTGTCAAAAGACTGATAATATGATGGACGCAGTATAAAGTAATTTTCGCAAGTATTTATATACAGCATTCGACCACCATATTTCTGATCTTGTGTCTCTTGTATAATTTTATATTAAATAATTTTCTCCAACATGAATAGTGATTTAGTAGTAAATAGAAAATATAAATAATGCTAAATTTAGAGTGGAGTCTATTTCCCAATGATGCTTTGGTTGCGGGGCGAAATGTTTGTTGAGTTTGTAATAGTGAACGTGTCTAAAGCTTGAGTATTTTGTTCGCGGTGGTGGAGGTTGTGTTTTTGAGAACCCTGCTTGCTTTAGGTATAGGAACGGATAGTCCACTCCACATTTATAACTATATATTTTCTATTTACTCAATTTTATTATTTTTATATCCGCAAATGGACACCTAATTCTATAAAAGCTTTATAAAGCCTGCTGTAATTGTTATCTGTGGTATTAACATATTGACAGCCTACTTTGACATTTCAATTTGACATAGGTAATTTTAATAGTTGTCTGTGAACTCTGCGGGTAGGGATGTATGACTTGGAGTGAAAAAAATCGATTCATAAATAATTGACTTTTCTTCTTTCAAAATAAATCGCTTTTTAAGAAACGGATGAATTCGAAATGTTAAATCAATTTTTTAATAATTAATTTTTTTTTATTATTTATTTTTAATAA
Organism: Morpho helenor; assembly: GCA_029227775.1. Lineage (NCBI taxonomy): Eukaryota > Metazoa > Arthropoda > Insecta > Lepidoptera > Nymphalidae > Morpho > Morpho helenor. The sequence goes on along the minus strand of JARGCU010000020.1, from coordinate 13,781,774 downwards.
TTAATTAAAAACTTGTGAAAATGGACAAATATTATTTAAAAATAACAGAGGCTCTGTTTGCGAAATTCGATTTAAATGTTTGGTTACATTGGTTTAATTTAGCAACGCATATCTTATCTTAAAACACAAGAGAAAGAGGGTGAAAAAGAATAGAGAAGAGGGTTGTTGTTGTTGTATCACTTTATAATAAACAAATTCACAAAAAAATATACAAAGTAGTAGGTAATAAAGTAAAAAGAAAAACCAATTTTACTAGCTTATAAAAAAGCGCACAAAAGGCGGACTTATACCATAAAGAGGTCTCAAAATTTTTCTCGTTCATAAATTTCATTTTACTTTAGCGTTTGCAGTATAAACAAGAAACAAATGATAAGTGTACAAATAAAAAATATAAAAAAATAACAATTATAGATGATAATAACTGCAAAATAATATAAAATGTTTATTATTATTGAGTGCTATTAAATATAATTGATTTTTCAAAAAATAGATTTGAAATGTTTAAAAAATCTATTCTTAAAAATTGATTAATGTGATACTATAATCGATTAATAAAAAAATCGATTATTTTTTGACAACTCTATTATGGGTAATTGCTGATTGAAGTACATAAAAAAATCAACGTGAAGTATTAATTGCGGAAAACTTGAAATCTAGTTTTCCTTTTTATAACTGGGTTATTTATATTCCGTTACTTGTCTGTAAGAGTGTGATATTCAAGAGACTCACTGGCATGAGTGAATTTACACGTTATAAGTAATTCACATTATTAAGAATTTGTTCAGTTTCTGATTATTGTTCTTGTTGTACGCATGTTTGTATGAATAATAAAGAATTATAGAAGAGGAAGTTTTCGTGTACAGTCTCATCAAACCCATGTAGTATAAGCAGTGTTTGCAATTAGCCAAATTAATTCGTCGCTATGGTTGAAGCAAGCAAGTATTGGTTCGATAAAGCCTGTAGTGGCTGTGAATGCAGTACATTAATTCATCCTTGGACATATAAATGTAGTGATGCTACAAGTACTATGCTCGCAAGTTGTATAAAAGGAAGCTATAAGTTTTATGCAATGGTGTATTTAGTAAGTTAAAAAAAAATGTACTCTAACAATTGTGTGATTCTATCATTCAATTGTCCCTTTTTTTTGTATTTGTTGTTTATGCAGCTATTAAATCACTACAGATATCTAAGGCTTAAGAGAATTTTATTTTAAATTTATTTAAAAAGCAAAATTCACAGCGAAAAATTGAATCTAAGCAGAATAATTAATAGAGGTAATTTCTTATAAAGATGTTAATGGATAGAGCATCTTTCTATTTTAAAAAAAGAATAACAAATATTCTGTGTCAATTGTAATTTAAAATTTATTCTAATCTTTTTTTAATAATTGTTGCTATGCTGCCTTAGGTTGCACAGACAAATTAATCAAGATGTTTTTTAATTAGTTATAATTTGATAAATGAATCAGATTCTTTATCTAATTATTTCACTATGGAATAATTTAAATAGAATTTTACTATAGTAGGCATAAGAATTTTTTATGTATCTTATTATGTAAAAGTCTTACTCACAGTAATTGTGTAATTTTAAATCCATCTAATGTATAATTTTCTTTTTAGATACAAATACTAATGAGGGGTAAAAAATTAGGCAAGAAAGAAATGATAGAACAATTCAAGTTATATTTAAAATCTGGTATATTTGGTTTAACGGTTGGGAGCTCTTTTGTGACATTGAATTGTATATTTAGGTAAGTGTTACATTATTATTATTGTTAGTATAATTTTTGATTGAGCACTTTATGTTTTGTTAGGAAATTTTGGACTCAGTATAGTGTTAAAAAATCTGTGTCCTAGCGCTGCATTTTTTAAAAATTATTTATGGGTCATCTGACCCCACAGTAAGTATCTTAATACTTGTGTTATGGATGAGAGATAACTGGTGGATATATATTTTAACAAATTTATTTATAGAAAATGTTGGCCCTCAGCGGGAATTGAACCTGCGACCCGGGGTGCTGAAGGCAGGGTCACTACCAACGGTGTCAGTCTGCTTTTGAATTCAAAATTGAATCAATTATTTACTATTAAACGACTCCTTTTCATTATAATCAGTCGAAAATGTTATAAGATCCTATTATTATTATTAGCCTTTATTTTCTGAAGCTATTTTTTTTAAACTTTTACAAAAAAACAACTTTTATTCTTCAGTTTGTCCCTTGACATAGACCTCTTCCAGAGATTTCCAGATTATTCTATTGCCAGCCTTCTGTCTCCACATGTGACCTGCAACCCTTTTCATGTATATATAAGATCCTATACATCATTGTAATTCCCAAGGTTCTTAATATGGAAACAAGTTGCAACATATTATATATTGTCCATAAAATTTAGTTTTCATTTAAGTAATTTGTTATTATGACTCTGTTGTTTGATACAAATTGATTGTAAGATTACAATATTATAAAATTCTTAAATTAAATTAATGTTAAATTTCACAACTTTAATATATTCTAACTAAGAGCATCATAAGAAAGGTTGATGATGCCAAACAAGCTATAGCAACAGACACGAAAAGGCTACAGAAAACTCCGCGATGGTATGTGTCTATCTCTTATGGATAACCCACAATAGTATTTTTGTCATTTACTTTTTAGGAAAAATTATTTCTTTTGTTTCGAAGCAATTTTAAACAATACAACATTAATCCTTATCCAATTAAGTACCTTAAATAAATTGTTGATTTAATATAAATCATTACAGCATGTAATTTAAATGAACATTTTCGAAGATATTACAGATTTAAAATGCAGGCGTATAGTGGTTGCGCGTCGACGCTTTGCCCTTTAACACTTTAACACGAATTCAACAGCGATCGGATGAGTTTATATTTTTCACATGGCTAACTATATGTCGCTCTTTCAACTGTAACCTCTAAAAAAACATGTTTGTACTATCTAATGACAAGACAGCTGTGAACGTTGTTTATAAAGACATTCTGTAATATATTAATTGTAAGAATAAAGAACATAGGAAAAATGTAACAAGTAAATATGTAGTATATGAATTTAGATATTCCAAAGATAGCAGGAAATTAAAGGTATAGGAAGAGGGGAATTGTTTTACTCCAAATATAACGCGTGCGGGTCCCGGGCAGTAATGAATAAATCAAAACTACTGGATCGATTTTAATTATTTTTTCATCGAGTGATTTTTTCATAGGCTATATATTTTATACCCGTGCGAAGCAGGGGCGGGCAGCTAGTAAGATTATATGCCATGATACCTAGCTCAATCTACGGAAATAGCAAAAAGCGAGTTTAAAAGAATTATACATTTTGTTGAACAACAAATAAATTATCATCAATTATATATGATCGTAAAGAGCAATGCATGCATATTAAGTTTTTTTAATTGTAGCTAAAGGTTCAAAGAGTTATTTTTATAGCATTGAGATTATTTTATTATTATTGGCTGGCATAGTGATACTCACTGCAACCTGCCATCAGCTACAGAAGTCACGTTCGATTTCGATACTTCTATATCTATGTTAATTTATAAAGCTGAAAAGTTTGTTTGTATGTTTATTACTTTGAACGTTCTAATCTCAGGAACTACTGGAACAATTTGAAAAATTTTCAATGTAAGATACTCCATTTGCTGTGGTAGCCCAGCGGTAACACCGTGCGACTCTTTCGAGGAGGTCACGGTTTTAAGCCTGGGCAGACACCAATGAGTTTTTCTGTTAAAACTTATGTGTCTAATTGATAATTGCAATTTATCACACGCTTTTCGGTGAAGGAAAACATCGTGAGGAAACCTGCATATCTCTAGAGAATTCTGGGGATATGTGTAACCTACCAATCCGCATTGGAGCAGCGTGGTAGGTCTTAGCTCCAATTCTTCTCTCCAAAAACGGAGAGAATAGGCTTGTTTCAGTAGTGGGATAGTAACAGGCCGCTACTATTTAGTCCATTTATCGAGGAAGGCTATAGGCTATATAACATCACGCTAAGATGAATAGGAGAGGAGCAGCAATAAAAAATAATACGAACATGTCAAAATTTAAAGCTTTCTTTGCGTGCGCTGAGTAAACGGTGATATGCGATATTAAAATCATGTATTACAAATTTTTTCCCCTCTAAAAGTTCTAAATAAAAGTCCGCGTTAGTATATGTCTAGCTTTTAAGGTTAACCCACTTTTACCATTTTTATGGTTATCAAAAAATTATACGGTTTTAAATCTTTCCACGCGGGCCGAGCCGCTGGCAATTGATAGTTCAACATATTTATTTATTTATTAGTTGTGTTTAACCCAAAAACACAAGTGTTAAGTTACCTTGGGGGTCGGACGAATTTTCCCATATATTTATCAATACTTATCACTTAATTATTAATAAATGAATAGAATTAATTTAACTCCTTTTAGTTATATAAATATAAATACCTTTTGTACCTACGATAACGCTGTACTCGCCTTAAAAAGTGTTTTACCTAGAACTAACCGTATGAAAATGTGTTTTAATAAATATTGTAAAATACTATTGGCTTGTCATTAATAAATAAATAAATAAATAGAATAGTACCACCCTCATTTCTTACCGAGGTATCGTAAAAGGCGACTAAGGTAAGTTGATCCACCATGTGGTATCCGGTTAAGTAGAATAGACCACCCTCATTTCTTACCGAGGTGTCGTAAAAGGCGACTAAGGTAAGTCGACCCGCCGTGTAGTATCCGGCTGAGTAGAATAGTACCACCCTCATTTCTTACCGAGGTGTCGTAAAAGGCGACTAAGGTAAGTCGACCCGCCGTGTAGTATCCGGCTGAGTAGAATAGTACCACCCTCATTTCTTACCGAGATATCGTAAAAGGCGACTAAGGTAAGTCGACCCACCGTGCAGTATCCGGTTAAGTAGTATAGACCACCCTCTTTCTTACCGAGGTGTCGTTAAATACGACAATGGTAAGTTGATGTCAGGCAGGCGGCCGGTCGTAAAATACGTAGCCAAATCATGTCACAACATGTTTATAACATGTTGTGCCGACCCCACTTAGAGTGGGATAGGGGCTGGAAGATGTATGTATCATTTAACTATTATTGTATATTTGTTTTGCAGGAAATTGTTCTTTAGCCAATTCAATTATTATACTACAGTTTTACTTCCTTGTACAGTCAGTGGGATAGCTGTATATTTTGAACCTCCATATAGAAGAGTTATGGTTCTAAATCTATTCGTGAATTTGGTAAGTATAGTTTAAAATATAATAATTTCGCAATCATATGTCAAAATAGTAAAATACTATCCATGTGGTATCTGTTTGAGTAGAATAGACCACCCTCATTTCTTACCGGGGTGTCGCAAAAGGCGACTAAGGTAAATTCACCCGCTGTGTGGTATTCGGCTGAGTAAAATAAACCACCCTCATTTCTTACCAAGGTGTTGTAAAAGGTTTGCATAGCAAATATATATCTGCCCTCGTTTTGAACTCACTACCCCCAGTAGCCCAGCGGTAACACCGTGCGACTCTTTCAAGGAAATCACGGGTTCAAACCCGGGCAGACACCAATGAGTTTTTCCGTTAAAACTTACGTTTCTTATTGATAATTGCAATTTATCACACGCTTTTCGGTGAAGGAAAACATCGTGAGGAAACCTGCATATCTCTAGAGAATTCTGGAAATATGTGTAACATACCAACACGCATTGGAGCACCTTGGTAGGTCTTAGCTCTAATCCTTCTCTCCTAAAAACGGAGAGAAGAGGCCTATTCTCAGCAGTGGGATAGTAACAGGCCGCTACTTACTTTACTTTGCTTATCCCTTTGTAACGGTCCCATCCACCGTTCAGCTATTTCACGACACTATTATTATCACGACATACCTTTTTAACTATTAGAACAGTGTACAATTACTTTATAAAAATTACCTAACAAGCTATAAATTGTAATTCTTACGTAATAGCATAAATTAACATAGCTCCGACAATGTCAAGGCTTACTCAAGATTAACTTATAAGTGTAACGTATAAGATTATAATAACACCGTACCTGAGTGACTGAGCCTTTTTCGGTATTTTTTTTAAAGGTATAAAAAAATGCAATAAAAAAAAGAAAGAAAACGCCGGCGACTTATAGGATTCGAACCTGGGTTTGAACTTTTTGGTCCGCCCATTATACCATTGGCCTATTGCAACTTTATAATTGACAGCTAAGATATCATTGAAAACAGGAATAAAAAGACTTTTTAAAATGAAACCTAGCTAGATCGACCTAGCTAAATCGTTGGAGACTTTCTCGAAATTCTGAAATATGTATGTATATATATATATATATTATACATACACACACACAATATTAACGCATTTAAATGCTGGTTTAGAAAATTACGCCTACATTTTTATCTTGTGGAAGGTCGGAGGACTGTTAAATCGACTTAATTTCTCTTTTAAGTGTACAGAATATCATAAATGGTTGACCGTATCGATTGCTTCAGTATAAACTGGCAAATTAATTTTCCATATCGTCATTCGAAACTTAGTAAAACTTAATGCTTAAAGTTAATGTAATGCTCATACTAATTATGCTTAATATAAAATTGTTAATGAATTGATATATATATTTTTTAAATTGCCTATTAATTTATATCCATTAAAAATTAATTAGCGAACTGCGATAACCTTAAAATTTCGCACAAAAACAATAGAGCAACAAACTAGTATTCGTTAGTATGAAGATTAAATAAAGTTTTATCTTCAGTATAATGCAGTAGTAATATATTTTGAAGTATTATTTATATTTGGTATTATTTTTCTTTATAATATTTGCATACTTAATTTACATATATAAAATAGTATTAATTTCATATTTAAAATAAGTGAAGCTAAGTTAAGAAGCTTTTTCTGCATAGACCCTACCGGGTTCAAAGTATGTCACTGCGGTATTTCAGTTGTTTTTATACAAAAAATTACATTTCATGATTTTCATAAGGCAAATTATAAAGCACGCAGCGAATATAGAATGTTAGCCTAATGTTCTATTACCTCCATATAATAATGCTGGTTTATCCTAGCCCTCGGTTTTCTGAAAGTAGAGAACCTTCAACGTGTGCGGTAACGTTCTCGGCGAGCCTAAAATATTATCCGATGTTTTTCAAAAATTCATGCAATAAGGCATGACTTAAGAAAGTGTTTCTTTACGTCTTATGCATATAAGTCTATCTATTATATATTTCTATGTCTCTATTTATAAGTACTATTCCAAACTTTAAATAATTTCGTACGCAATTTCTTGACCTAACCACCGAAAGTCTTATAAGTGCCACTGAGTTATCCTCGCACAAGATTTAATCATCCACTCGATTTTATTATCGACGACACGTTCGAATCCGCAATTTGTCTCCACTTCTTATTCCGTCCACTGGTGAACACTGAATGACGCTCCTGTCATCTCGACTACATTACAAAGACTCGGAAATGGCGCGAGTCAATATGTCGCCGCCTTCAGTGCTACCGCTACCAGTATTTTATTCAAAATACCCTAGCAAAATGTTGCCAGCTACAATATATTGTAGCGATACGTAGTTTTTTACAGCCCGCCCAACTCCTTTCAAAAACCGAGAACTCTACGTACTTCGAAAACTTCTTGCAATGTTTTCGGCGAGCTTTAAGATTAGTCGATGTTTTGCCATCTCCAAGAAATACAGCATGACGTTGAATAGTGATTTTGGTCACCTCAAGCAGCTGCATAGATCATCCTCCTCCTCCTTTTATCCCACTCTAGGTGGGGTCGTCACAACATGTTACAAACATGTTGTCACATGATTTGGCTACGTATTTTACGACCGGCCGCCTGCCTGACGTCAACTTACTTTTGTCGTATTTTACGACACCTCGGTAAAAAGAGGATGGTCTATTCTACTTAACCGGATACCACCACGGTGGGTCAGCTTACCTTAGTCGCCTTTTACGACACCTCGGTAAGAAATGAGGGTGGTCTACTGTACTCAGCTGTATAACTCACGGCTAAACTTTGTCAGCTGCATAGATATTAAATGAATTATTAGTAAGCTATGTCCGCTTAAGCAATTTTTCGAGTTTATTCAAAAACATTGTATTCTATTCTTCCAGGACCATTCTTGTAAAAGCAGAGACGGATTGTTAACCTAGTCCATTCAATCTTTAAAATGAATCTGTGTCTATTCTTATCTTTGTTTCAATCAATACAAAACACTGTCATGTATTTCCCATTATTTATCTATTATCATAAACATTTTCCGCTTAACTCGTATCATCAATTTTTTACTCATCCAAACATGTGTTATAATGAAGGATAATGAGATATAGAATATTAATTTCGGAAACGGCTCCAACGATTTTCATTAAACTTTAGTATGTTGAGAGTTTCGGGGGCGATAAATCGATCTAGCGAAAAATGACATTTTATCCCTATTTTCAGAAACTGAAATACTGCTACAATATTATAATATTACATAACAAAGGTTAATTACCGTGTCATTTTCAAAATTATAATAGCTCAGTTCGAAACGGGTGATCTAAAGAAATGAAAATACTCTGAGTCCAGATATGACCAACCTTTTATATTTCTTTCTTTTTTTCATATTGCATTTTTTTGTCTTCCAAAAAAACACAGCTCGGTTACCCAGATACAATTGATTTAAATCAATTAAAAAACTATTTTTTTAGGCTTTTAAACTTTTAATAAAGAGAGACTTGCGTCGTAAAGCTGGCAAAAGTAAAGGTCAGCCGGTAAATCTTACCCTAATTCTTTAGCATGGTCCTTCTTAGTCTATTATTATATAGATCTACACTTTTTTATATTACAATAATATTATGGTCGTGTAGGTAAATTATACTGAGTACAAAGAGTTGAATGTAAGCTGTTATTTCAAGATGATCTTGTTTCAGGTTTTCGAATATTGGACACGTACTTTAGAGTATAAAGGTTGGCTGCGACGGTCTGCCGGCCGCGAGACAATCCTCTTCATGTTAGGTAGCGCCGCTTTGTTCTATCTAATGCGACTGGAGAGGGAAAATCCCAAACGGACTCCTTTGTTCTGGTAAATGAATTAATTCATATTGTATCTTATGTGTAACCGCGTTAATTTCAGTTTTTAATTACCCTCAAATATGTCTCAAAAATGTGAAATTGTCGTCCTATATTTGGGCTAATGTATTAGATTCGATCGTACTGAATGTAATCAACATTGCATTGGATTATGCAAATTCAAATTCAAAATATTCTTTATTCAAATAGACTTGTAAACAAGTGCTTTTGAATAGTCAACTCTACTGCTGGTTCGGAAAGCCGTTCCTACCGAGAAGAGCCAGCAAGAAACTGGGCTGCTCTGGTAAAAATATTATTCTTATTACTAGTTACATTAGTTATTACTGTCTTGTACAGGGTCAAAGAGTAGCTACATCCACGCATTTTTATCGTAAAGTATTCCTCAATACTATAGTAGGCTTTCTGTATTACCTTTTATTTAATAGTGTTATTAAACTGCTGTAATGGCATAGCTAAAATTAATTTCATTGGGCGTAAAAGTTTAAAATATTATATAATAAATTTATTTAGTTTATCCTCCTCATTTAAACGTCAAATAACATAGCAACAATTATATGTACCTACGTATTCTAAGGTCATCTGTAACATATCACTTATAGTAATATCCTTTATTATTTAATAGTACATAATTGTTTTTATTAATATACATATACTATTTGCTTACGCCTTGTGGTATCCGGCAGAATAGAATAGTAACACTCTCATTTCTTACCGGGGTGTCGTAAAAGGCGACTAAGGTAAGACGACCCGCCGTGTGGTATTCGGCTGAGTAGAATAGACCAACCTCATTTCTTACCGAGGTGTCGTAAAAGGCGACTAAGGTAAGTTGACCCACCGTGTGGTATCCGGTTTATTTTTATTTTTATAAACCACCCTCTCTCTTACCGAGATGTCGTGAAATACGACTATGGTAAGTTGACGTCAGGCAGGCGGCCGGTCGTAAAAACGCAGCCAAATCATGTAACAACATGTTATTAACATGTTGTGCCGACCTTACTTAGAGTGGGATAAGGTCAGGAAGATGATGACATATACTGTTTGCTTCTGCCCGCGATTCTGCTTATTTCAAAATGTAATAACAATATTGTAACAAAACCATTTCTATTATCCTTCGCCGCCCGCCTGATCCTTAAAACATACCGCTTCGATTAAATTCGTTTTCAACACCCGAACATTTCATTGCAAGTGGAACTCTACCCTCGAGTTGACCTCTTACAATATTTACCATGAATGACTCAATTGATTTATGTGCGTTGCTTTTCGTTCAATAAAACTGGGTTAAAATTTGAGGAATTTCACTGATTTACCACCTAAAATTGGTTGTTTATATAACTTTGTACAATATTTCACCATCGTGGTCAATGATACTCATATTTGTTTAGACTGACAATATTGAAATACGCAGGTAAATTAGGAGATCATGGAAAATTGGTCGAGCAACTTTGCCATGACGCAAGTATAGGGGACGATATATTTAGACGGGTTTTCCAATTACCATGTTCTGTATTTAAAATCTTAGTATGCAATTTTTCACTTCGTGCAATAGGTTCTTCACTCCTCCGAAAGTGTCAAAGGAAGTAGCTGAACCGATGACAGGTATTGAAGGAAAAAGTGCAGCGTGCCCGCATAGAGGACCTTGTTTGAACTATATATTTAGGGTAAGCATCATTATTTAAGAAATTACCTATTGACTATAATCTTTAACTTCTAGGAATCTAATATTTGAGAAAACATGCAATTAAAGAATATGATCACTTTAGAGTAATTACATTTATAAGGAAATTTGATGTGTACAATTTTTTATGGTCTTTAAGCTAATGGACATTTTGTTGATTTAACATCAAGCTCTAATGGATAGGTTAAATTGAATAGATTGGTAATTGTCGAGTGATAATTGACTTTGGGTTTTCTATGGAGCTTCTCATTTACTGGTTAAAATAATAGCAAATTATTTTGTTTACAATCTGCTCCCAGAATATGTAATATGGAACTCTATAAATAATATATTCTTAGGTAGGTAATGCTTTTGCTGTCACCTGCTGAGTGACTTTGTTGTGAAGCCCATCCTATGTCAACTGCTAGACATAGGTCTCTTTAAGGGATCTCCACACCCCACAATCTTGTGCCGCTTGGATCCGGCGGCTCTCCGCCTTTTGAGATGGTCTACTTCATAGGAGGTCTACCGACGTTGTTTTCCGGTGTGTCACTATTCCAGCACCTAAGGACTCTAACGCCCATCCGCACAACGTTGTGAAGCCCATAAAGATGAAGTTTCGTGTCCATAGATCTGTTGGTAACAAGCATTGCGCACAGATTTTGGTCTTGAGGGATGCACAGACTCAAACTCATCGAAATTCTTAAAACAAAGCTAAAATTCGTCAAGGGAAACCTAAAATTGGCTTTTCGGACAATAAGTCGTAATATTTTCTTAACTCAAAGCTACGTTTTGTGTTTTGCCTTTATTAAAACTACGGATAGCGAAACAATAAGAACGTATCGAATATTTACGTTTATTATTGTTTTTACTTTGCAAATAGGAAAATATAACGTCACAAATGTTAGTCACCGGTTTTAGTACGAGGATAAAATTTACTAATAATACGATGTTTGTCGTATATTGAGGTTATTTCAACGTCAATTTTATAAAAAATCCATTATATCCATAAGGATAAGCTTCTCTTGATGGGTTTGAAATTTTATGAATTTTCCGTGCGGTCGTTACGTCATTAAAGTGGTGTATGGTTTAACATACACGTAGTCTTGATGACTTATTTTTGTTATTGGATTTCTTGGGGAACAGATCTCTTGTTATGCGATCTTTTTGTGGTTGTATTTACACCTACTGAGAAGTATACCAACTTTGCGTTCCGATGTACGGTCGTCTCACTAATATGTCCTTTGAAACTCCAACGTCTTTTTAGGCATCTATTATAGCTCTTTAATAAAATAGGATGCTGCCCAAAATATTTGTAAGCTCTTCTAAAATTAAACTACCTTTGTTGCTATTAATTAAATGTTTTTTAGGGCGCAGCACAACTATTCGGTGTCGGTTGCTTGATGACCGTATTACGGACTATTATACCAAAGATATTAACTCCGGGGAAAGCGTTAAAGTCGCTAAAACTGTCGCATATGAAACTTGGATTGTTCTTCGGTGGCTACATTGGAATTTATCGAGTAAGTTATTATTATCAAGTCTATGTGTGGATGATACATACTTCTAAAGTTACTTAGCAAAGAGAAATGCTCACTTAGCTAGTAGAGATCTGAAGCTCACTAGCTTAGGATGCCTTCTGCGAGACAAGACTATAGTATAAGGCTAAATCCCCCCCGTTATTTTAAGTGTTTCTCAGGGTGTTTTTTTTAAACTGCCAAAAAAACGCCAAACGAGGCCAAATTTGACTTAGCCATACTCGAATATATTTTGTAGTTCACAGTTCAATTTCAGTTGTCGCGTCATAGATTGATAATAGATGGCGCGTTTTTTAACGTTATACTATTCCTGTAGAATTAGCAGAATTTCTATATGTTACTCCGGTGTATAAAGAATAATTATGCTAAATCTCATTGATATTGGTTCAGCGGATTCTCAGTGAAAATGAAACAAACATAAATCCATACTCACAGACGTATACATATTATAATCATCATCCTCCTGCCCTTATCCCACTTTAAGAGGGGTCGGCGCAACATGTTACAAACATGTTGTCATATGACTTGGCTACGTATTTTACGACCGGCCGCCTGCCTGACGTCAACTTACCTTAGTCGTATTTTACGACTCCTCGGTAAGAAAGAGGTTGATCTATATTACTCAACCGGATACCACATGGCGGGTTGACTTACCTTAGTCGCCTTTTACGACACCTCGGTAAGAAATGAGGTTGGTCTATTCTACTTAGCCGGATACATGGCGGGTTGACTTACCTTAGTCGCCTTTTACGACACCTCGGTAAGAAAAGAGGGTGGTACTATTCTATTCAGCCGGATACCACACGACGTAAACATACTGGCCCGTTGGCGTAGTGGGTAGTGATCCTGCCTACAGCCCTGCGGGTCGCGGGTTCGATTCCAGCCGAGGGCCAACATTTTCTATAAAAAATGAATTTGTTGGTCTTTGAGCCTGGGTGTTTATTTGTATTTAAGTATGTATTTAGAAAATATATAAGTATATATTCACCAGTTGTCTGTCTACCATAACACAAGTATTAAGTTACTTACTTTGGGGACGGACGACCGTGTGTGTGAGGATACTATTATTTTATTTCAGCTAGTAGTATGCTTACTGTGCCGATCGAATGGCAAAGATAGTGCCTTGTATGCGTTGCCTGCTGGTTTCCTAGCTGGTGCAGCATTCAGGGCATCGCCTTCAACACCGATAGCGTTGGCACCACTGACATCAACTTTACAGGTAAGAAGTAATAAATTGAATTATTCCAACAGCACATTGATTTTGAATTTCATTGATGAATGCAACGTGTAGGAAATAATAAAAATATTTTGTTACTAGCTTTGCCCGCATGGAAATCGGTGTATCAACAATCGTTTCGCAATCGCTTTGCGATTTTGGTCGTGGAGTCTATCTCCTGATGATGCTTCGGTTGCGGGGCGAAACGATTGTTGAGTTTGTGATAGTGAACGTATTTAGTGCTTGTGTATCGTGGTGGCGGTGGTGGAGGTTTGTGCATGTGTTTTTTACGACTCCTGCATGTATCAGGTATGATAACCGATTGTCCACTCTACATTTAGCATTATATATCTTTTCTATTTTACTTCATCGCGGATTATAGCAAAATAATTTTATTATTACTTTTGTAATTTTGAACATAAAAGTAGTTATCGTGAGTTAATTATAAGAGATTTTTGAATAACATTTCACCGTTTACTTAGCACACGCGAGAAAAGCTTAAAATTTTTGCCGTTTTCGTAATATTTTTATTGCTGTTCCTCTCCTATTCATCTTAGCGTGATGTTATATATATATAGATGACCTATAGCCTTACTCAATAAATGGACTATTATATTACACTCAAAGAATTTTTCAAATCGGTCTAGTAGTTCCTGAGATTGGTGCATTTATTTAAAATTAACTTCCCAATATTTTTAATGCTGCTCCTATCTTAGCGTAATGTTATATAGTCTATTGCCTTCCTTGATAAATAGACTATCTTACACTCAAAGAATGTTTTAAATAGGTCCAGTAGTTCCTGCCTGTTTAAACTATCAAACAAACAAACTCTTCAGCTTTATACATTAGTATAGATAACTGTTGTTGTAAAGAAGTTTATTTCCAGATCCTCTTCTCGTGGTTGTACCAAAGGGGTACGATACCCGAGAATTGGCCGTTGGTCGAGATCATGTACTGTTTATGCCAGGGGCTATTGTTCCACGCGAGGGTTATGCACGAAGACGTTTGCCCCAGGTACATCATCAACCTGATGAGGACCGTCACAAGTCGCAAGTGAGTATATGCAAACTATTCGTAATATTGTCTATCTAATTTCGGGGACGCCTGTTGGTGCAGGTCAGCTTCTATTCCGGACTATTCCACCCATTTGCCCATGTTGGGACAAGAGTTTCACTGCTGTCCCGACAGTGTCACCTGCTCTAATCTACCCGTAGCGTTTACGAACCTGATAATATCCCTGAAGAGAATATTTGTCAGATCCTCAACTTCAATTTCATTCTTACCTAGTATCTCCCATCTTACCAGCGAGTACATAGGGCACTCAGCCGTAAGGTGAAGACTCGTTTCGTCCTCTCCACACTTCGTAATATTATAGATGCGAATGCGTTTTCTATGATACATCGGTTTTCAGTACCACTTTGGGGTAGTAAGCCTAATTGCAAGCTCCAAACCTCATATATCCAGTGTTTTTCATCTCTTTTTATGCCATGTTCCTCTGTAGCCTTTCCAAATTCTTATGTCCACCTCTGAAACAAACATACGCCGTGTGGTATCCGGCTGAATAGAATAGACCACCCTTATTTCTTACCGAGGTGTCGTAAAAGGCGACTAAGGTAAGTCGACCCGTCGTGTGATATCCGACTGAGTAGAATAGTACCACCCTCATTCCTTAACGAGATGTCTTAAAAGGTGACTAAAGTAAGTTGACCCAACGTGTAGTATCTGGTTGAGTAGAATGCCATTCCCCACTTTTAACCTTTCTAAATTCGTATGTCCCCCTATGTAACATATTTAACTTTTAATTTTAATTGTTTTGTTGTTAAATTAAAATTGTTCATTTAAATTATAGGTTTCAGGGAATTAGTTAAATTTGACACCGTAATTTAGGATTGCATTTAAATTGCTCGTAAGTGGAAAAGGTTAAACTAAAGGGTCAAGATGAGTAGAGTCTGTTTTCGAACAATCTAATTGCCCCCAATTGGGGAGCAACCGCAAGCATATATGAAAATATTATTTTTTCTATAAACCGCGATAAAACTTTTAATATAAAATTTTAATTTATCGATAATAGTATGATAAGATAATAATTGTTGCGGATTAAAGCTAAATAAAATATTAATAACTTTTGTATTATAGACCTCCGCAAAGTAACGCCTAATTCTATAAATTATTTAAAATTTACTTTAATTTACTTAAGCCACGGGCCAATAATGCGTATGGCGAAAGGACAAGGTCCATCTTTTAATTATTAAACCAAAAAAAATATTAAAATAATACGTAACTAAATACGTTAAAATAAATTAGCGACTATTTCATTGCTCAGATATGATAATGTACATACCTAATTCCTTTAATAAAGGTAATATAAATGTAATTTAATATTGCTATATTTTTTTTGGTTTAAAAAAAAAATAGTACGGCTATATTTCTGTAGTTTTTATAGCGGCATATAGTGCTATTTATAAAATTAATTAATTGAAATATTAAATAAATGAAAAAAAATAGATATCACGTTTTTCCGTCTATTACAGTATTAATCGCCCTATTCGAAGAATAAAATCACAGTATAATTGGCGATATAATTGGTCTACTATTTTGACGATATATACATATAACATTTGTAAAGTTCAAAATTAGCCGTGTGGTATCCGGCTGAGTAGAATAGACCACCCTCATTTCTTACCGAGGTGTCGTAAATGGCGACTAAGGTAAGTTGACCCACCGTGTGATATCCGGTTTAGTTGAATAGACCACCCTCTTTCTTACCGAGGTGTCGTAAAAGGTGACGAAGGTAAGTCGACCAGCCGTGTGGTATCCGGTTTAGTTGAATATACCACCCTTATTTCTTACCGAGGTGTCGTAAAATACTACTAAGGTAAGTTGACGTCAGGTAGGCGGCATTTCGTGAAAACGCAACCAAATCATGAGACAAATCAAATCAAATCAAAATATCTTTATTCAAATAAGCTCTTACAAGCACTTTTGAATCGTCAAGGATTAATATGATTAATGAAGCTACAACTGGTTCGTAATGTTGCTCTTACCGAGAAGTACCAAAAAGAAACTCGGCGGTCAATCTTTTAAACATTTTCAAACAGACAGACAGCATGCTTATAACATGTGCCGACCCCACTTAGAGTGGGATAAAGGCATGAGGATGATGGATGATTTGTAAAGTTTTAAATTAATACAATATAATAGATAACAAAAAAAAATGAGAAAAAAACATTAGAAGGGCATGTTGTATGAATATTTTTATTAGCTCAGTACAGTATTTACAGTCACACATATCGTGAAACTCTCCTTTGATATTTCGCCCATTATATTTTCATTCACCTTAAACTGGTGATGAATTTCAAATGTGATTTTAAAATCAAACGCCTGTTACATAACTTTTCATTTATAGGTGTGACCTAACTTAAGTTAACACGCTGGTATATTTA
Source organism: Morpho helenor (assembly GCA_029227775.1). Classification (NCBI taxonomy): domain Eukaryota; kingdom Metazoa; phylum Arthropoda; class Insecta; order Lepidoptera; family Nymphalidae; genus Morpho; species Morpho helenor. Next base: position 13,764,839 of record JARGCU010000020.1, on the reverse strand, counting down.
TATAATCTATATTTCCTTATAATGGTGTTATATGAATAAAACTTGGATATACCGTTATTAAATTGGTGTTTCTGGTGACGCGTTCAGTTGCGCAATATATAGGAAAAATGCCTGAAATGATTTATGGCTGTAACCACAGATAACTGGACAAATCTCGCAGTTTATTTCAAAATACCGCATAAGGGACCTTAAAATTATAATAAATCTTATATTTAACAATTTTCCTACCAAGTAGATAAAATAAACTGTTGAATATTATTTCATATATATAAATAGCGGCGGTAGCGGAATGTTTAGGGTAACGGACTTGCGATCGAGATATCATGGGTTCGAATCCCGGCCATTATACTACCGACGTGACCCCACTTCTAACACAAGCATTTAGCTTAGTTGGAGAGGATAAATTTTTTTAATGTTAAATTTTTGAGGTTAAAAAAGAGGTTAATTAAAAAAAATCAAATAAATGAATCTTGTAATTTGCTCGTTACCATCGTATCACGTGTGAATGAATAAAATATTTTAGCTTATTCTTCACATATTTTTTTCTTGTGTTAAATATTATCTTCTGATAAAAAATTTGCACAATATTAAAAAAAAAAGAGTTTTGTCTATACTGTAGTCTACATATCAATGTTACTTATAATGCCTATTAATTAACCGAATCCTATTGAGCATGGCCAAATATTTTGCAAATATTTGTAACATTGCACGTCTTTTACTACCCTACTGGAAAGTTAAATCTCTTCCTTGGAGAAAAGTAATGTAACAAACTTAATGCTTCCAGCGGATTAACTAATTCCATATGGCATAGTAACTCTTTAAAAAGATGTATGAATATTTTCATTCACAAAAGAGTGTATGAATAATTTTATATACTAACTAGCAATCGCCAACGGCTCCGCCTGCGTGGAAAGATTAAAACCGCAATATAGTATTAACCATTATTGGTTAAAGTGAAAAAAAATAAAGTGAAAAAAAGTGTAAAAAAAATCTTTAAAAGCTAGACATATGCTGTCACGGACTTTTATTTAGAACTTTTAGAGGGGAACAATTTTGTAATACAAGATTCTTGAATAACTATTACCGTTTACTCAGCGCACGTAAGGAAAGCTTCTAAATTTTGCCGTTATCGTACAATTTTTTATTGCTGCTCCTCTCCTATTCATCTTAGCGTGATGTTTTATAGCGTTCTTCGATAAATGTACTATCTCAAAGAATTTTTCAAATCGGTCCAGTAGATCCTGATATTAGCGCGTTCAAACAGTCAATCACATAAACAAACTTTTCAGCTTTATATATTAGTATAGATTAAACCCAAATTTTTGTTGAAACTTATAGAAGATTATCCCTTTAATGAATCCACGATCTAAAGAATATGTAAAGAACAATTATATAACCTATATATTCATATATAATTATATAGAATATGAATATATCATCATCTTCATCTGCCTGCCCTTATCCCACTCTATGTGGGGTCGGCACAACATGTTATAAACATGCTGTCACATGATTTGGCTGCGTTTTTACGACCGGCCGCCTGCCTGACGTCAACTTACCTCAGTCGTATTTAACGACACCTCGGTAAGAAAGAGGGTGGTCTATTCTACTAAACCGGATACCACACGGTGGGTCAACTTACCTTAGCCGCCTTTTACGACACCTCGGTAAGAAATGAGGGTGGTCTATTCTACTCAGCCGGATACCACACGGCGGGTCAACTTACCTTAGTCGCCTTTTACGACACCTCGGTAAGAAATGAGGGCGGTACTATTCTACTTAGCCGGATACCACACGGCTAAAGAATATGAGTATATATTCTATATATAATTATATAGAATATGAAATGTAACCGCTCGGTCATCTTAACTTATTTTTTGCGTAGTACTTAAATAAAATCTTGACTTTAGTTAAGACGAGTTGCTCAGAGACCTGACTTATAATATCTACAATTAACATAATAATTACCGTGTAATGAGACAGCGAGTTAAACAGCAGCGTAGAATAGTTAAAAGTAATACGTTTAGTTGATTTAGGTATTTTAAAGTAACATAAATGTAATAGCCTTGTGGTATCCGGCTAAGTAGAATAGTACCACCCTCATTTCTTACCGAGGTGTCGTAAAAGGTGACTAAGGTAAGTTGATCCACCGTATGGTATCTGGTTTAGTAGAATAGACCACCCTCCTTCTTACCGAGGTGTCGTAAGAGTTTACTAAGGTAAGTGGACCCGTCGTGTAGTGTCCGGTTGAGTAGAATAGACCACCCTCTTTCTTACAGAGGTGTCGTGAAGTACGACTAAAGTAAGTTGACGTCAGGCAGGCGGCCGGTCGTAAAAACGCAGCGAAATTATGTTACAGCATGATTATAACATGTTTTGCCTATCCCACTTAGAGTAGGATAAGGGCAGGAGGATATATATAATTGTGATGTCGTCCAATATTATTCCAAATATTGGTACACATCGCATGCTTAATACAAAATGACATAATTCAAAATCAGGCCACACAAAACCCTATGCAGCTTAGCACTGAAAATCAGGAAAGAAAAAAGAAGAATAACTTTATTGCACAAATAAAAATACAAAGTGAAAAGAATAAGAGACATAGATAATAGATACAGTTAAATGTGCAAACGGCGGTCTTATCACACTGTTGTGATCTCTTCCAGACAACCCTTTGAAAGAGAGGATCTTTTGTAAAATTATCCACGGGTTTGCACGCGGATAAGTATGCAAAAGAAGAGTAAATTCATAGTAACAACTAAATATAAATATAATATAACAAATAAATAGTGAAAAATAAATGAAAAAGAAAAAAAAGGCATAGTAAATAAATGGTAACAATGCCAGTGAGAATCATCCTTATGTGATAAATAAAAATCCTTCACAAGTCATTACTTTAAAATTGTTTGGGTCAAAAGTAATAAAATTATTTTGCTATAATTATAGCAAAATAATTTTATTATTACTTTTGTATTATGGATCTCCGCAAAGTAACGCCTAATTCTATAAATTACCTATTCATAACATAGTTGAGATTTAATGTAACAACTATTCTTCAATTGTACAAAATATATCTTGGACGTAAAGATTTTGCGCATCTTCCCAATAGCTGTCCAGGTTGTTCAGATTCAGCGGACTCTTTAAAAAAATTAGATTTACTCTTTTTTTGTTTTTACCTGAGGAAACTCTTTATAGCATTGGCCAAGCCTTTATCAGACGGGAGCAAAGCTCGGTTACAGTTTGCCATTATAATTCATCATTCTCCTGCCTTTATCCCACTCTAAGTGGGATCGACACATCATGTTCTAAACATGTTTTTCCAAGTGTTTGGGTCAGAAACAGGCCCAAACTACCTTACTTTTTATACGCTTTACGTATTTCTGCATTAAATTTATCTGTATTTTAACTAGATACTAAAATTTTACCTCTCGTTTCAGAGCCGACGAAGTCCAACACGCGTTTATACAGAAGATCCTCAGGTATAAAGATTTGCATCCTTAGTTTTTAGCGTGGTATGAAATACCGGATTTGAAGAGTTACCTGAAGCAGTGTACTTTGAACAAATTTTAGACAATTTTGAGAAAATTTAGACCTAGTAAACCCATTGGGTGCCTCTGAGAAATTTATGACTTAAAATAATTGCATTATAAAATTTATGATCACAAGGTTAGCGCAAGCGCCATAATATTGTACCATAGGTTTCATTTTGATTTTGATTATTTGGAAATTTATGAACCTCTTATTTATAATAATTATTATATAAACATACGGATCGCATCGCGATGAAATCAAATTACCTTTGTACAATTTATAGAATTAGGCGTTACTTTGCGGAGATCCATAATACAAAAGTAATGAGAATATTATTTTGCTATAATCCGCGATAAAGGAAATATATGTAATGCTAAATGTAGAGTTTCGTTCTCATACCTGATACATGCAGAGTTTGTAAGAACTCATGCACTACCCGACACCGATGACACAACAATACACAATCACTGCACACATTCACCACCACAATCTCAACAATTGTTTCGCCCCGTAACCGAAGCATCGTCAGGAGATAGACTCCACGACAAAATCGCAAATTCGAACAGTCAATTCGTGACCAAATTGCATGTAATTATCCCGAAACGTACCTAATACAAAGGTAACTCGATTTTATCACGATGTGAGCCTTAAAATAAGTTTGAATTGCGAAAGTTTAAAATCTCTTATTTATAAACCTTTATTTTATTTATATTCTGTCCCCTGAAAGGTTTATGGAATCTTTGAAATAGGCTGTGTATCTTATATCCGATAATGTTGATTTCGGATTTTGTTTATGAATATTTGCAAACTTGGACTAAGTAAATGTAAAATGATAAGCAAACAAAGCATTTGAGCTGTCTAGAAATAAAAATATAGATAAAAAATTTTATTTCTAGACAACGTATTGAAGTCTCTTGGATTATTTATGACCCTTGGTGCTTTACAGCAACTCTCCAACTTAGAATATGGAATATCTTTAACTTTAATGCACTCAAGTTTTTTTTCCCTTCTATAGTATTTCCCTTCTATAATAGTTTGCACATTGCATTATTCTCCTATGAATATGTCCATTAATCTTTACCATATTCGTGTATAATTAAGGCGCATATTCTGTGATTATAATTTAAAATGAATATTTATGTATTGATAGAATTAATTTTCCTTACCAACTACGACTTAGGGCTTCGATACCTTATTCCGCTATCAATAAGGTATCGAAGAAGATGCGTGCATTACAATTTTAAATTATATTTTGAGTCCCTTAATAATTAGGTGTAACATCAGCAATCAATCGTCGAATAAAAGAAGAACGAGTTAGTACTTTTCTACTCGAATATATCCACTCACTATATCCAGAATACATAAAAGAAAATTTTCACTAGATTATCAGTAGTGGACTTTTTGTTCTTTTAATTAGTTAATTTCCTTTAACTATTATTATATAATATAGTGCCTAAAATTTTAAATCACAGTGATAATTCTAGCATTTAATGATAAGTTATATAATCTATGATAAGTTAATCTTAAGCTAGTTGTATTAAAATCTTATGGGTCAATTTATGATATAAATTTTACTTACAAGTAGAATTTCAAATAACTTCGAAATTCTATAAAACAAAACTGAAACGATTATTTAGCCATAGTCTGCGGGAAAACGGAATCCATGCAACGTTTAATATAAAGCTTGGTTTAAAATAAGTTTCATTGAGTTATGTATTACATTACATTGAGCATTATTTAGACTTATTTATACCGATTATAATCAGGGTCATATGAACATTGTTTACTATACGCCGTGTGGTATCCGGCGGAATAGGATAGTACCGCCCTCATTCCTTACCGTGGTGTCGATCCGCCGTATGGTGTCCGGCTGAGTAGAATAGACCACCCTCATTTCTTACCGAGGTGTCGTAAAAGGCGACTAAGGTAAGTTGACCCACCGTGTGGTATGCGGTTAAGTAGAATGGACCACTCTCTTTCTTACCGAGGTGTCGTAAAATACGACAATGGTAAGTTGATGTCAGGCAGGCGGCCGGTAGTAAAATACGTAGCCAAATCATGCGACAACATGTTCATAACATGTTGTGCCGACCCCACTTACAATAGAATAAGGCCAGGAAGATGATGTTGAACATTGTTTACTATGTCTTTGGCTCACTTATTTTTTTTTACAATTAATAAGTTAAGTGAATGCCGGAAATAATTTGTACCATAATAATTTTTTTATAGATTTTCGCAAAGTACAGTCGAAATAAACCGTTCAAATAACTTGAATATAAACGTTGATCAAATCTTTAGTGATAATTTATGTAGGTTTTTTATCACTGACATTTATTATCTGTGAATATTTATGTTTAAGAACATATTTTAAGGCAAAAAATCAAATATTATAAATAGTACCTAGGTGAACAAGCTTTTCTCGCCAATTTTATTAAAAGATATAAAAAAATGCAATTAAAAAAAGTAAAAAGAAGCCGTTCCCTATTGAGCTATTACACTTTGTTGCAAAATAAAGCTTTGTATTCTATTTCTATTTGTTTAGTGCTCTAAATCAGGGTTTAACGACTTTTTAATGAAAACTAGCTAGATCGATTTATCGCCCTCTATTTTACAAAAGTAATAATAAAATTATTTTGCAATAATCCGCGATGAAGTAAAATAGAAAATATATATAATGCTAAATGTAGAGTGGACAATCGGTTATCATACCTGATACATGCAGGATTCGTAAAAAACACATGCACAAACCTCCACCACCGCCACCACGATACACAAGCACTATATACGTTTACTATCACAAACTCAACAATCGTTTCGCTCCGCAAGCGAAGCATCATCAGGAGATAGACTCCACGACCAAAATCGCCCTCTATTTTCATGAAAATAGTTGTCAGATCGAACAGTAGCAGACGTATTTTACGAGTTTTCCTTTTTAATAATATTAATGTTTGCTCGCTGGGAGTTAATGAAACGACTCACCAAGAGTAACAACAAATTTATTGGGTCGTAGGGTCTACTGCCCGTCTATGCAATGCTCCGTAAGAGGGTAGGTGTGCGCTAGGTACTGCCCTGGCTTTATGCATGGATCATACAATTCCGCGCGTTAAACTCTTATTTAAATAATAAAATATACATATATATATATAAGTAAGTAAGTAAGTAGCGGCCTGTTACTATCCCACTGCTGAGAATAGGCCTCTTCTCTCCGTTTTTGGAGAGAAGGGTTGGAGCTAAGACCTACCACGCTGCTCCAATGCGGATTGGTAGGTTACAAATATCTCCAGAAGTCTCTACAGATATGCAGGTTCCTCACGATGTTTTCACCGAAAAGCGTGTGATAAATTGCAATTATCAATTAGACACATAAGTTTTAACAGAAAAACTCATTGGTGTCTGCCCGGGTTTGAACCCATGACCTCCTCGAAAGAGTCGCACGGTGGTACCGCTGGGCTACCACAGCTTACATATATATAGGTTTAAATAAATATAAAAATAAATAAATGTACGTTTTTACTTTACAATGTTAATGTATATTTAATGTGATTTTGCATTTAAACTTTTTAAAGTCGTAATTTGAATAAAAAGATATATAGATAAGATTTTGTATAAGTAACAATTATCCACTTTAAATATTATATCTGTGAAATGATATTATATCTCCATAAAACAATATTTTTAACAGTGATTTTAATCACATCTACAATTAATTTATCACAAAAATGTTTCAGCGCACACATTTAATTATTATGTTATAATTATTTTTTATATTACAATCAAATGGTGTATGTCAACCATTAGTTGTAAGTGTTTTGGGTAGATAATGATATTAATTAATATAGTGATCCGGCTTAAAGGACCATTAATTTACTCCATTGTGATACGCACAATATAAAAATAAAATAATTTGTAAATAGTCAGCCGATTTAAAAATCCTTTAAAACCTCAAAAAGGACTTTTCCAAATACATAACGAACAAATAGACTATTTGACGCTTTTTAAAATATTGTGTTATTTATTTTATCAATTTTAATTATATTCCTGATTTCTTATTCAACAACATCGCTTTTTTTAAGTATTTAAGTTTGTGCGCGTATCTACTATGTTATCGTTATATAAAAGAAATCGTATTGGCTTGACAGTTAGAGGGTTGATTAGTGATTCTGAATCTCTTAATTGTTATAAGAGATATTCATATTCAAGTTCGTTAAAGATAAACGAAAACCAAACCCAGAAACACCTAATTGCAATGATAGTGCTGTGCATTTATTTAAAAATTCTAGGCAATAAAAAAGTACTTTCTGTTTAGGAAACCAAATTGTTTTTTATAGACTTTTATGACTAGATGTTTTATTTGGTAATTATGGAACAAGATGTTTACACAACTAGGTTGTTGTAAGGATAAGGTATAAGTAAATCGGTAAACTGACGTCCTGAGGGTAGAGAAGGTAGGGCTTTCTCAAGTGACTTAAGAATAAATATATTAATGGTTTATGACAAAATACTCAACTCTGTTCGACATTTGAATATTGAGTCCATATAAGATCCGAAGTATATTTTAGTAAATATAAGCTGTGGCAGGCGGCTTCGCCCGCGTGATATCCAGTATGTCACAAAGTTTTTCCTATTTCAATCTTTAAGTAAAAACTGTATTGTTTTGCTATAAACCGCGATAAAATCGCGGATTATAGTAAAATAATATTCTCATTAGTTCAATTATTGTATTATGGACCTCTGCAAAGTAAAGCCTAATTCTATAAATTATTTAAAAACTGCACAAAAATCCATTTAGTAAGATTTCGTGAAAATCGACCACATACAGACATACAGCTTTTGGGGACTTTGTATGTATAGATACGGTAGGTATAGTGCGCAAACATCGAAAATTAAGGCAAGTTAATATAGACGCGTGAATTAACAAACATTTGGGCTAATACAATAAACAATTTCAAAACAGTTCTTATTGTGTACAAACCATAGACATTAGTGTCTTTTATCTCTAAAGAACAAATGTTTTATTTATATTCAGTAAATATATTGTTTATGTACAATATTTAACCCCCTCAATTGATATTAAAAATACATATTGGTTGGTTTAAGAATTTATCTTAGTGTTAAATTTGAATATTTTACTTTAGGTATAATCTGATATTAGATAATACGCTATGTTAATTTCAACGAGTACTCGAAATACATATATGAAATCATAGACAATTTTAAGTTTTTTAGATTTATTTAATTTTTAATTTCTGATTTTTGCATTCCTAATACAATTGATTTTATATTAAAACGTGTAATGACATTGTTATTGAATTCAAATTCATTTGAGCACCAAAAAAAACCTATTGTTATATTTTTAAAATAAAATTATAAAAAAAATGTTGTATTTTTATTTACATATATCATTTATTATTGTAACGGGTAATTCATTAAGTTATTTTTTGGTCTACCTTACAATCTTAGATCAAATTTAAAAAAATAGAGTGAAAAACAATCGAATATGATAAAGAGGTATTTATAAGGTATGTTGCATTTATATGATGGTATATGTGCTTTTATGACTTACTATTTCATGTTAATGTTTGATTAAAATATACTTTTTTATCTGATGTACGTAGATTGCGAATACTTGTATGTTTTTGTCATAATTTTAATATTTTTAAGTCTAGCTGCTTTAATTTTTCGACTAAATATGAGTTTCAAACCTATGCAATTGGATCCCAATCCTTCATAAACGATTGAAAATAGCTAAAAAAAATTGGTCGTAAATCGACCTATCGTTAGTAGGTCATTCTTTTCGAAATCTTTTCAATGGAATAGTAAATCTAAGTCGGTTCTATCATAAAAATCTCATTGTTCAGTGCTAATAACTTGATATAAATATATGCCTTAAATTTAAGATTCCTTCTTAGTTATAATACATGTTTATATTACTAGTAATATCCCGCGGTTTCACCCGCGCACATACCGATCTCATGGCAGTGGAAACTACCAAGTCGGACTGTAGATTTAATTATGTTAAATCATCAATAGTTTCCGCAGCGCATGCGATGACAGATTTTTATGACTAATTTTTTACACCTTATTAAATTTTTAGTACGCATCCCTATTTTTAAAAAGTAATACAGCCTTTGTTGCTCAGTAGAGATGCAGCTTTTCAAATTGTGAAAGAATTTTTGGAATCGGTCCAGTAGTTTGTGTGAATACATTACAAATTTTTCCTCTTTATAATATTGATACGTTGTTTTAATCAACTTCTTCTACTCTCGGCCCACCAGAATTTGTCGGTCGTGGAACACTCGGTGCACCACTCGGCATTGCTCCATGTAGTTTCATCATAGCTGATTGACAAACTGCTTGCGATGCTTTCAAGTGTTCTTCCAATTCTACTTGTGATGCGTCAGGATTTGTTTCTAGCCAAAGCAATTGATTTGTGCATTCGCTGACCACTTCACTGCGTTCGCTATCTGTTAATCTACTACCGGAGTTTTCAGCTGCCTATGAAAGAAAATATACATCATCCTCCTGCCCTTATACCAATCTAAGTGGAGTCGGCACAACATGTTATAAAGAGTTTGTCACTTGATTATGTTTCGTATTTTACGACCGGCCGTCTACCTGACGTCAACTTACCTTAGTCGTATTTTACGACACCGAAGAAAAGTGGGTGGTCTATTCTACTCAGCCGGATACTATACAGCATGAAAGAAAATCTACATGTCGATGTATTTTTATATTTTAATGGATGGACAGTTGTTTTGTTATATATATTTATCAATCGGCAATACTCTATGAAGGAACACATCTCATGTAACTTAAGCTCTGTAAAAAATATTTATAGCTTAACAAGTCTGTTTTTTAATTCGTCGTTACAACCGTTTTTGGATAATAGTTACATTGGAAGGTGAAAATTTAACGGAAATACTCGTACCTAAGATAATATAAGATAAACAAATACCTAAGGACAAGAAGTTAACGTAATTCGACTAACTAAACTAAAAGACTACTATTTAGTACTAAAATTGTAGATTACCATTTTACAACCAAACAAATACGCTTCCAGCTGATTTCTGATTTCCACTCTTTTTCTTATAGCTTCGTCTTCGCTTTTGAATTTTTCAGCGTCCTGTAACATTTTCTCTATGTCCTTCTTATTAAGGCGCCCCTTATCGTTGGATATGGTGATTTGCTCTGAACGTCCAGTACTAGAGTCATGTGCGCTCACACTGAGAATACCATTGGCATCTAAATCAAAGGTGACCTAGAATTTAAATGTACGCTACTATAAGTCATTAAAATAACTTCAAAAAAATATGTTCCAAAAATAAGTCATATACCTAATTCTAATTTTAACGAATTGGCGATTAACCTTTACTATATACTTACTTCTATCTGTGGAACTCCTCTAGGAGCTGGAGGAATACCAGTCAAATTGAAGGTACCCAATAAATTATTGTCCTTTGTCATTACACGTTCTCCTTCGTATACCTGAAATAAAGGTATTGTTCAATTGGCGCAGAGGTAAATATGCAACTTTACATATAAAATTTAGAAATCTCCAAAATAACCTGGATCGTGACTGCAGGTTGGTTATCAGCATAGGTTGTGAATATTTTCTTCTGTGCAATTGGTATTCTTGTGTTTCTCTCGACAAGGCGTGTCATAATTCCTCCCGCAGTTTCTATACCTAAGGATAATGGGGTCACATCTACGAGAAGTACATCTTGAATCCGAGTATCTTTAGAACCAGTGAGAATCGCGGCTTGAACTGCAGCACCATAAGCGACAGCTTCATCAGGATTAATAGAAAGATTGAGAGTCTTTCCACTGAAGAATTCCTAATAACGAAATATATTATGATCAGTACAGCTTAGTAATATTCCAAAAAATTATTTCCTAATGTACTTGCCTGTAACAGTCTTTGAACTTTTGGGATTCTTGTTGATCCACCAACCATGACAACATCATGGATTTCTCTCGTGTTTAAACCTGCGTCCTTAAGTGCTTTTTCAACTGGTGCAAGAGTTTGTCGAAACAGATCTAAACATAGTTCCTCAAATCGCGCTCTTGTTATTTTCGAATAGAAGTCTATTCCTTCATGTAAGGCATCCACCTCTAAACTAGCTTCCGTACTAGATGATAGTGTACGCTTTGCTCTTTCACAAGCCGTACGTAGTCGCCTCAATGCCTTTGGATTGCTTTTTATTTGTTTTTTATATTTCTTTTCGAATTCTTGACAAAAATAATCTACCATACGAGAATCAAAGTCTTCGCCGCCTAGATGCGTATCGCCTGCTGTAGATCGCACTTCGAAAAGGGAACCTTCAGATATTTGAAGAATAGATACATCAAAAGTACCACCGCCAAGGTCGAATATAAGAACGTTTCGTTCACCCTTAAGGTTTTTATCAAGACCATATGCGAGTGCGGCTGCAGTTGGCTCATTAATAATTCTCAATACATTAAGTGCCGCAATTACACCAGCATCTTTTGTTGCTTGACGTTGAGCATCATTAAAGTACGCAGGAACCGTTATAACAGCATCTTTAACAGTCCCGCCGAGATATGTCTCAGCGACTTCTTTCATTTTTGTTAAAACCATTGACGATATCTCTTCAGGAGTGAACCTTCGTTTTTGTCCTTTATATTCAACAATAATTTTAGGTATGCCATTCTCAGATACGACTTCGAATGGCCAGTGTTTCAGATCCTGTTGAACTTTAGGATCATCAAATCGTCTACCAATTAACCTTTTGGCATCGAAGACTGTATGTTTTGGGTTCATTGCAATCTGCGAAAAAATAATGACATATATTAGTATTTTGTTTACGCCGTGTGGTATCCGGCTGAATAGAATAGTACCACCCTCATTACTTACCGAGGTGTCGTAAAAGGCGACTAAGGTAAGTCGACCCGCCGTGTTTTATCCGGCTGAGTAGAATAGACCAACCTCATTTCTTACCGAGGTGTCGTAAAAGGCGACTAAGGTAAGTTGACACACCGTGTGGTATCCGGTTTAGTAGAATAGACCACCCTCTTTCTTACCCAGGTGTCGTAAAATACGACAGAGGTAAGTTGACGTCAGGCAGGCGGCCGGTCGTAAAAACGCAGCCAAATCATGTGGCAGCATGTTTATAATATGTTGTGCCGACCCCGCTTAGAGTGGGATAATGGCAGGAAAATGACGATGATAAGTATTTTGTTTCTGTTCATGATAAAATGTTCTGTTCAATCAATAGGTAGTCCTATTGATTACCCAATAACAAAAAAAGATTGATTTGTATTTTCACCAAATAAGTGATCTTTAAAGTTACCTGATTCTTAGCAGCATCGCCTATAAGCCTTTCGGTGTCGTTAAAAGCGACGTAAGATGGAGTGGTTCTGTTGCCTTGGTCGTTAGCAATGATCTCGACCTTGCCATGTTGGAACACGCCCACACAGGAGTACGTTGTACCTAAGTCTATGCCCACCGCTGGTACGACCATATTGTCAGATTCTAAGAACTATTAAATACATACCGATATAAGGATTACTTAAATTCGTTTTTATGATTCAGTAAGGTGCATACCCGGTGACAAAGGATATTCTAATTTTGATACCTAATCGAAATAAAAACGCACAACAATTTGTTAATTTAGGTCTCTTTTTAGGTTCAGTTATGACCATTAGCTTATAAAGAAAATTCTGAGTTTGAAACTAGGCTAAGACATTGGCCGATATATAATATTAGTAGGACGTGGCCTATATACTCGTATGACCGAAATGTCATTTAAAAATTGAATTTCATTTAATTTAAATGTTTATAGAAGCATCTGGTAATCGTGAGATACGTATAAAAAGTTAAAATAAGCTTGCATAAAAGTCTTTGTAACATAAAGCCGTATAGGGTTTAAAGGTTGATTTAATTTATAATACTAATGAAGATTGGAAGCTATTGTTTCTCCTAATTCTAAAATGTTATTCTTTAGGAGCTCCAATTTTGATCAACAATACAGATTAAGACAATTTCGAAACAATTACTATTTAATACAATGAAAGCTGTGACCCCAACTAATACTTTTATAGTTCACCGTGTAACCCACTATTCTGTTTTACTTTAAACCGTATTGTTAATAACAGTCTTTCAATAAACTCAAAATTGGGCTAAATTAAAAACAAAATAAGAGTCCCGAAATGGCTGTTAATTATTGCAAGGTATAATAAATACTTTGCAATAATATAAAATAAGCAAGTTTCTACCAGTCAGTCGTGATGTTGAAAAAACACAAAAAATCTTTATAAAACTAAGTTCAAACTAAATGTTATTTCTAGGTTTCAGAACTATTATCATTTTAAATTATACAAATTTCTACGAGTTCAAGGCTTAAAAGTTTTCTTATTCAATTTAGATGAATTTTAATTTAAATTTTTGCATTTAAATGGGTTTATCTTTAAAAGATATAAAATCTCAAACTTTAAATTCACTAGTCTAAAAATTTCTATTTTATTTGTAAGTCGTATGAACGTGGTAGGTGCCTAACTTTTGCGTTAATGTTATGTTTATGGTACTCAGATTTAGGACATATTAAATTATAGTAGGTACCTAATTTAATAAGACCTAAATCTGAAAATATTATTGTCACAGAAATATGCGGATAAGCGTAATATATTAGATTTTCTTGAAATTCAGCATGCAGGAGGTTTTGGGGAGAAAAATCGATCTAGCTAGGTTTTGTTAAAAAAAAAAAGTTTTATCCCTGTTTTGGGCATTAAACAAATGCTAAAATTTACATTGAATATATAAACCACTATTTTTGCCGTAAATTGACAATTGATAAGCAGTTTATTCGGGGAACGGGTGATCTCGAGAAATGAAAATACCCTAGGATCGACCCAATTATTTTTTCTTTCTTTTTTTTAAGTTTATTTTTTTATTTTGTAAAAAATTACCGAGCAAGGCTCGGTCAACAAAGTACTAACTTATTAAGGCAGTAACACAACTATTAATTTTTTTACGTAGTTACGACTTCTAGATTTTTTGTTTGTTATACAGACTATTTAGCATAATACGGTTCAATTAGGACTTACTCTTGGCTGTAGAGCAAAAATATACGACGACTTACATATATACCTACCTTAAAGAGAATAGCTTCGAAAAGTACGACACTTACTAGATTAATTTAAAAACAGCCGTAGTGCGAAAAGGTTGATACATTTTTGATATTTAGTTACTTTCATTTTCCAGCATTATTAGAAAATTTTATTAAATTGGTTGATTGTTTATTAGGTTGATTGATGTCATTTTATTGACTCGTTAAGAGCAATCTCATAAATTTGACATAGGTATATTTTTACTAAAAAGGTAGCATGACATTGTTAAAAATTTATAAAATTCGTTAATGAAATGAAGTGGTAGGGTCCAAAAAGATCTTAGCGATTTATCGTTACTCAAGATGTTTTTAGGGAATTCTTTTTATTTGGTCCAACCATTATGATTGGAGTAAATCTCATCATCTAAACTTATAATTTCATATGAAATAATAAATTCCTTCTTTTAAAATTTTATTTCATTTATTAAACTATATTAAATATAATTAAATGAATATTTCATATCTATTTTGTAACTTGGTTTGCCAATTTTATAGTCGACGTTAGCAAACGATATTCTTAGCTCAAAGTCATCTGCCATAGCTATATTGATGGCGGCCATTAACAAATAATTTGATAGTAGTACGTGCTACATTCTTACTAGTGGTATTTGATAGTTTCTTATCTCTCACGTTCCCAAAATAAGTCATTCAAAGTATTTTTAAGTCAATAGATGAACCTATGCGAGAATATCATCAGCTCTTCACACAAGCTAAATTAGCATACGAAGAGACAGTCTTGGAATTTTTAGTCAACCCCTCAGTATTTATTTCTCTCCGAAATTTGAAGAAAAATTACTCTTTTTATAGCCGAGCGTGAAATTCTCGAGTTACAAACTCGAGAATTTCAAACAAAACAAAACGTGTTAAACAAAATTTTGTGAACAGTTAATCGGGCGGAAAAAATATTTACGTAGTTCGTTAAATCTGTCAACTCCAGGATTTCATAAATGCTTTTTCCTTTTGCTTTGAGTTTGTCATTAACTGGCTTTTAGAAAGTTTCAGTCATATTCAAAATCGAATGAATCAAATAAAGTAACTCATTACCGTCTCACAACTGGGCAAAGAAATTTTCTTCTAAGGTAAGAAGAATTGGACCTATAACTGTCCTGCAATGCAGAGGTTTCTAGGAAATTTTGTTATTTGACTGAATATGTAGGCGAGTGTGTATAACATAAGTAGCTTAGGCCTTAAGCAACACGTCAGTTAAAAAAAATTAAAAGGCGGGCAAAAAATCAGGTTTTTGACACATACATTTTATTGCAATCGAATTAACAACAATGACATTATTTATATTAAAACAAAAAAAACGGTATCAATAACTCAATTTCTGAATATTCTGAAAAATCACAAATAGAAAAAATAATAATTTGTACTTAAAGATATTTAAAAAGTTACATACATGTTTATGATTTTTTTAATCGTAATAATTAACTATATTTTACAAAGAAGAAATAAAGAACTTTATAGAATTAGGCGTTACTTTGCGGAGATCCATAATACAAAAGTAATAAAGAACCTTTTATTATTGAAATAAAGAACCTTTTATTATTTTTGAAATAAAGAACCTTTGATACAAACCAAACCATAACCAAAAATACAAACACAATTTAACATGCTTAGATTACTTTCTTTTTTACTTGAAATTCAAAGAGCAGTGAACATCAAATTTATATCCACAATAAATACAAGTTAATGTCTTTAGTTTAACACTAAAGCGATTTCGTAACTTTGACTGTAGATACAGAGGTTGAGAACAAGTGTAATTTATTAAATAGATACTTGGTTCGAGTAAAATAGATGTTGATCAACTGTTAAACATTTTTTTAGCTGTAGAGTTGACCATTCATAAGCAGTTGTAAAAATATATTTTAATAATGTAAGTGCACTAGTAATTGACCATGTACTAGTAGTTACCCGTTTTGTATGAAATTTTAAATAATAAGCGTTTTGTTTGTTGTAGCTATAAAAAATAAATTTGTAATTACCTGTTGCTCATCTATTAACAACTGCCGAAAGCTCAGAAATGAAGCCCATTGTTTAATATTTCAAATTTAATATTATTAATTGATATTTTTTATTAGCTCTAGCTAATAAAAAATATCAATTAATAATAAAAACAAAATGTTATTATTTAAAAATTCATACAAAACGGTCAACTAATTAGTTCATGGTCAATTACTAGTGCCCTTACCTCGTATTGGATTTAAAAAAGGCATGAAAATAAACTCCAAATCAAAGTTTCCGTTATTTAATTAGTTTTGTACACCATATTCATTTCGAAGTAACGAAGTCCACTCAGACGAAGTTCCGGTCAGGACCTAGTTTAATTTTTGCAAGTGAAGTTACATAAGATTTTATATAAATTGTTTACCTTATCGCAATTATTATTGGAATTATAACATCACGATTTCCTGTATTATAGTGTTAGATAGTTGTTTCTATTACAAATAAAAATATTAGCGTTTTCCCTTTTTTTTCTTCTTATTGAAGTCAGGAGGGTAAAATCCTCTCGCTTGTAACAGTTCTTGAACATTGTGACATGCATAGTAAACGTTGTCCATAGCGGAGTCTGTCAGCATGTCCACGTTACATCTTCCTTTAGCTTTACCCTTTTTCACTCTCCCTCCCCCTTTTTTGGACTTCTTTTTATCTCCACCTTCTTCCTTATCCTTCTTTTCCTTTTTCTTGCCTTTCCCTTTGCCAGCCATTCTGAATTGTTTCAGTTACTGTGGAAGCCGTTGCTAATAGATATTGATTATACATCTAAAAATAGGTGATTTGAGCTTCTCTATCGTATTAAGGTATACTCAAGAATGTCTTTTTTGCTTTGCTAATTAGTAGATTTTTTTAATATCTTGCTTAAGCGGGTTTTTTTGTCCGATTTTATCGTCTAGATATAATATTGTAATTTATTTAAAACCGATCTTCTGATTTATCTGAGGTCGAAAGGAATAAAATTCATTTGGTTCCTGATAAAATGGTTTTAATTGAGCTAACTTTAAAGTATATTAAGTTCCTTTATTCTAATCAGCGAGATTATTGTTCAGTACGATTTTTCTATAAATTAAAATCAGAATGTTATCAGGAGGAAAAATCGAAAATATCAGGATTTATGCCAAAGATATACAGTTTATAAATAAAACACAAATTTGGTAAAATCATTTTATTTGCTATTAAAAAATTAAAAGTTATATTAAATGCATATAGTCGATTCCAAGACATTGAAGCTATATAGGTAATTAACAAAACTACAGAAGATCCTGTTATTTATAGGTGTAATCAGCCTGACATAGTTTATGTATTCAAACTTTTGTCGCCATATTTTGATCCTTCATTGACTTGAGAAATATTAATGTTAAACAATGCTAATTATGGTAATATTTTATAAAATACATATACAACATATGGAGATCAGTTAAGTATAGCGATCATGGGCTACGATAATGGTACAACTCAAAAATCATGTTTTGGTTTTAAAGTTTTGATCATTACTAAGGACAGTGCAAAAACGCTTGAGTTTGCTTAAAACAACGGCCTAATATTGAATTATGAATTCTGCCGGTATTTCTGCTGAAAAGAATGTGTATTTTAAAATTTACACCTATTTCTAGTCCAAAAACGCGTTTTTTGACTTGTGCCACTATTACAGCCCATGACGGATATATCAAAATTTGATACTCAAATATAAAAAACGTTAGTATAAAATTTCCTGTAAATTTTTATTCTGTACATTATACTAAGAAGATACAGAGAAGATATAATTTATTTAATGTTATACAGAGGTTCTCTCAGGATGTGCTCAACTTCAACACGATGCAATTTGGAGGCGCCCACTGCAGTAGTCGGTGCTTCAGCTCTACCCGCGTAGATTAACTGCGAAGGTATTCATACATTATATGCATTTATATTATTCATACGCATTTTCCCACCAAATGGCTGCATGGAGAATTAACTCAATGTATCGTCAGGTAGCCAATTGGGTATCGTCGACAGTAGATATGACTCCCTCACTCATTAGATCCCCTTTTTTTTCATGCGCCTTATCACTTCGTTCAACAGAACGAGTAAACTCCGCGTTTTACTTTAAAACAACATATGAATTAGTTTTAAGTAATATTGTATTCTCCTAGTGTTCACCAACCCAGTAGAGGCGTGGTGGTGGTATCCAATAGCGGAAACCGTCACCGTGACCTATGTCGAGTTTAGCCAAGAGTTTGGCGTTTCTCGACAATTTTGCACAAAACACGTTGTATGCATGGGGCACATAAAATAGGAAAAATAAGGTATGAAGAGTTTACTCGTTTCTTGCAAAAAATGTGTTCATTTTTTATAATAATACTAGTCGTTCGTAACTTTTGTTTAAATTCCCTCAATTACGTGTTATATTGTATATTTCCTGTACCCGAAGGGAAAATGGGAATTTTTATATATCTATATTATGCCAAAGTCTATCAATCAAAAAATTGGTTCAGCTTATTTGCCGTGAAAGCAAAACCGAGACATAACAGACAAAGAGACTATCGTATTGATAATATTAGTATTTATGGACATACAGTTAAAATACAGAAAATAATAAAACTAAGTATACATACAAATGGTATTCAAACACCAATATAATTTAAAGAACTTAATATGTAAAATAGGGGCAAAGTACTAAAAAGGTGACCTCACATTTTAAAGGACAAACTTACTACTAGATGGAAAGTGTGGAAGAGAATTGTCTTCAAGAACCCCATGGTCAAAATGGACGTCGAATAAGAAAGTGTACTAACCTTTTTTCCAAGTAGATTTTCAAATCGAGGTTTAACAAATGACCAGGCTCCCATGTTTCTATGTTCTTCTTGACTCCAAATGAATTCTGAAATAACGATATTGATAAATTCCTTTATCATCGTTCTCCTGCACTTATCCCACTCCAAGTGGAGTCGGCACAACATGTATTAAACATGGTGTCACATGATTTGGCTGGGTATTTTACGATCGGCCGCATGCCTGACATCAATTTACCTTATTCGCCTTTTACGACACCTTGGTAAGAAATGAGAGTGGTCAATTCTACTCAGCCGAAAACCACACGGCACTTATCTTAGTCGCCTTTTATGATACCTCGGTAAGAAATGAGATTGGTCTATTCAACTCAGCGGGAATATTGATAAATTCCTTAATTATTATTATCGTAGTAAAGGCCTATTATAATAATAGGCGTTAACTACGATACGATATTTGTTAGATAAAGCGTGTATATATAATAATACTTATTATTATTTTTTACATTATTTCAGTAGCTAATTATAGTCTTGCTATACACTTTATAACCTTTTAGCCATCGATATGACCTAGTTTAAGTTCAAATTAAACAGCGCAGTAGCGTATGTGTGTAGGAATTTTAATTAAAACAGAATGAAATTGGATCGGTCCCCAGTGGGAAGCTTGCGGCGGCCATCGGCGGAAATGAACACGTTGAAATGTCAGTTCGCAACTGTTTTTAAATACGGGATTTTAAGTTTCAGATTGATATTGAGTTTGGATTTGTCCTTGTTAATCGATCGTCTGATTATAGCTAAGGTCGATGCTCGTGCCCTCTATTTATCGAGTGGAGAGAGCGCTTTAAAAGTGTTCTATACAATCCTGACGATTAAATAACGATTACAACACAGATTCACTGTAATAAACACATAAATACACCAGGTGCTTGTTTTCTGCGCCTCTTACCACACTCCCGACGGCTGTCACTGTCATACTATCAGACCAACATATTGCCCTAAGCCATGATCCGGCCTTACATGGCATCCTTAGAACGACGTTTCCCGATGCTAGTAAAGTTTCTACGCTCACCTGTCTCACCGTATGATAAGCCGTAATGGCTCACAGTATATAGTCAGTTTGAGAAAAAAGTGAGATCGTTACTTCTGAGAGAGGATACTAAAGTTGCAAAGTTCATTATGTTTTCTATAACAATATTTGCAAAACACACAAACACGACAAAACGAACGTTACATACCGAAATCCCAATGGGACCATTGGTGACCTTAGGGTTAGGCATAGCACAGTTTAAGAATTATTACTGTAAAGTAACAGGAATATCTTATTATGATATAATTGTCTTATATAGATATAAACAACGATCATGGAGTGGAGCCGAACGGTGAAAACCATCTTATTGCATCCAGGGGGGTCAAGCGTTTAGACCTCAAGCAAACGCCAATTAGTTTTTCTGCTAAAACATATGTGCCTAATTGCTATTTGAAATTAAGTAAACGCCGCATTCCGCATTAGAGCACCATAGTGCGATTAAGCTTCAACCTTTCAATAATAGAAGAACGAAAGTCTATGCCTAGTAGTGGGATAGGTTTCTTTAAGAAACGTGAATAGGTTAAAAGAACGCAATGATTGGACCTAAAGATTAAGCTAATAATGTTACTGTCTTTACACTTACTTCTTGCGTTTTTATATTTCCCTATTTCTTGTTGCAAAGCCTGCAGTGGAAAAGGAGATAGGGATTCGACTCTCACGATGGCGATATCTTCTATCTTTGCTTTAAGTCTCTCCTTCTGCAATTCGTAGAAGTGTTTCCCACATACTAGTATCACTCGATTAACTTTTAACGGATCTGCGATGTTGTCACCTGCAAAATTAGTAATTTTAATTACACTTTATATAGTAGTAATTTAAATGATTATAAATTAAATAAGAAAATTTAATATTCTTTTATAGACATTTTACTGATTGCAAGGGATATTTTATTTTAGGTACCATATATCAAATAAAGGTTTTCAACGTACCAATGACTGATTTGAAATGTGTCCCGGGTGTAAAGTCTGATATGCTGGAGACAGCATCGGCCAATCGCAGTAATATCTTCGGAGCCACCACTATTAGCGGCTTTCGGTAGTTACGTACAACCTGTAAGATTTGCTATATATGAAGTAGGTATCGTAAAGGGGAACACCTCAACATAATATTGATCTTCTATTTAATCGATATAAGTACACTGCCAAACTACATTTCTGTAGTTCATGGATCGGTATCCTTCTAGATTTAATAAGCATAGCGTTATTACACTAAAACACCTTTGATTCAACATGTATTTGAAATGGCCCCGCGTGGTCTTTGGACCTTATTTTATCGATCTTTGCCTTTGTTTAATAATGCTACATAATTAATGGATTAATTACCTGTCTTCGCAACACATGGAAGTACTGCGCTGGAGTAGTGGGATTGACTATATTCATGCACACAGCCTCCGAGTCTGGTGTTGTCTCCGAGCTGTCTGTCAGCTGCAGAAACCTCTCCATTCTGCACGAGGAATGTTCTGATGCTGCCCCGTCGAAGCCGTGTGGGAGAAGCATCACCAAGCCATTGCTTCGGACCCATTTGCCTAAAATTAATGTTATATAGTACAACCAAATCTCGACAACATGGCGTCCTAAGCCGTGGTTTGTCCACAAGAGACCGTTATATCGACGTCCCCAGACGCTAGTAGAGTTTCTGCTCTTTACTCTCCGCTTTTAGCACCCTCGACGCCCGATCCATACGATTATGCTGTAGAAGTCATTAAGGTTAAGAGAACATACGCAGTCGGTTAAGAAGTAAAGTCCTTTAGAGAACAAATAATTTTATATCTCTATAAAAAATAGACTATCTTCTCCCTTTGTGTGGACTTGAGTACCGAAATAATAATTTGCCACTCTTCAGTTCTTCAACAATCGTTCCATTCGAACAGAAATCAAGGGCAAACAAACATCTTTTTATACGACGTAGTCAGCTTCTTCGCTCACCTGATGAGTACCGGAAAGTACGAAACGTTCATATAGATGAATTTTCTAAACCTACCTACCCTAAGAAAGAATTGAAGAAATCCTATTGGATAGCTTCCACGCTGAGTCTCACACACAAACATCTCTTTGGTGTTATTAATATGGAATCGATATTTAAAGTAAGATCTAGCGTATATAGCTTGGATGGAATGCAATTATATGGGATCTTGGAGTTGATTTGATTATGGATCCAATATGCTGTGATATTGCGACATGTAAAGCACGCTATTGATATTATATGTCGTATAATATTTATATTTTTGGGTAGAAAAATCTTTGTTTTTAGCTTTATTATTATTATACCGTTTGTATTTCCCCATGATTCTCTACCGATATGCAGGTTTCCTCACTATGTCTTCCTTCACCAAAAAGCTTGTGATAAATTGCAATTATGAATAAGACACATAAGTTTTAATAGAAAAACTCATTTCAAATTCCTATTATATAATATTTTCAATACAACGCATTTACAACGAATTAAGTTGGATTACCATCGAAGCCACAAACAGATATATAGAATCACACCTAGATTAATCCTACATCGCTTTGTAAGCAAAAGGTCAGACAGTTACTGATCGCGTAAATCCATTAGATCCCCTTAAAAGAGTTCTTTTACATCGTTATATGAGAACGTATTCTGTACAAACGACCACTTATGTATAATGGTGTACGTGAAAATAACATACTATTATACTTATATTGTAGCATATCAAACCTTTTACGCTGTGGTAACCGGGTGAGTAGAATCGACCACCCTCATTTCTTACCGAGGTGTCATAAAATGCGAGTAGGTAATGTAAGTGCCATATCAGGCTGAGTGGAATAGACCGCCCTCATTTCTTTCCGAGGTATCGTAAAAGAAGACTTAGGTCAGTTGACCCACCGTGTGGTATCCGACTGAGTAGAATAGACCGCTATCTTTTCTTGCCGGGGTGTCGTAAAAGGCGAATATGGTTAGTGACGTGTGCAAGCGACCGGTCGTAAAAAATTGCCAAATCATGTAACATGTTTAAAACATGTTACGCCGAGCCCACTTAGAATGGAATACGCGCAGAAAATGATGATGAAGCCGATACAGCTTATAATTGACCATGTTGACCCGTGCATTGTCTAATCACTTTTTTATTAAAATTAAGTAATAAAAATACTTATGGGTCTGGAAACTTACTAGTTATATAAACTATTCAATAAAAAATAAAATGAATCAAATCTTTTCTTCATCACTCATGAAGTTAAAAACGCGGCTAGTTTCGTATATAAAAAAAAACTTTTAATAGACAGAATAATCAGAAACCTTACAAATGCGAAAGAAATATACGAAATAAGTTTGCGAAATGAAACCAGACTGAAATAGGTACCTTATATAAAATTACCCGTTATATTGGAAAACCTATAAGTTGAAGGCAAAATTGAGTGTAAATAGCACTTCCAAGCGTGACTTCAGAGGCTTTTGTCGGATTTTCTCGAGTTTTGTGTTAAATATTGATGTTATCTTATTAGTACTTATTAATGTTTGCCTCAGTATCAATTTTGGATAAAATTTTAAACACTTTTAGCATTTCCTATTTATTATATAAGATATATAATGCGTTCTTTATATTTAATGCAGATATTTCTGTAATCAAATTAAATAAAATCTAAATAATCATTTCTCAAATAATGCTTATTTCAAGAATCGGCAAGGTTCAACTTAAATAACAAGTCAAGTTAAATTTTTTTTAACTTGACTTGTTATTCAAGCTTTTAACAACATTTCGACTCCCTTCTGTTACTTGTTAGGAGTTTTCTCGCCTGGAGTCAATCCTGACAGCAGGGTCAGGTCAAGCTTATCATGTTATTGGGACTGCACCATTATATAAAATTTGATTTCAGCTCAGTCGGACCCCCGAAAGTGGGTCAAATTTAACTTGCAACATTTCACCTTCCCATAAATACATTGCAAGTTGAATAAAAGCTTTAAATAAAGTTACCACGGGTTGGGAGTGTTGCTCTTACCGAGAAGAACCAGCATAAACTCGGCGGTCTTTTGAATATTTTCAATTTACATTACCAAAGTGGATTTTAAACTTTCGTTATTCATAATGATTATTATATACGTCGAACCCTATACAAAGGTAATTCGGTTTTAACGCGATGTGACCCGTATGCGTATATTACATTACTAAACCATCTTGCATGAAGCTGAAAAGATTTTCAAATCCAAGCATTTTTATCATTTAAATAATATCTCATATCATTTGTCTTGTTGACTTGTTTGAAGATATTACTGTAGGGAAACGCAAAAATGGGAAAACTTCATATTGTTTGTACTTGTGTGAAATCTGATGTATATTGTAAAGAACCTCTTTACTGAAGCATGAGTTTAAATCACGTCACCGAGTTGATTATATGGGCTTTGGCACATATAATCAATACAGACAAAGGCATGTATTTAGTGAGGGGAGATGACTTCCGGCTACCTAAGGCCAGGGCTCCTTAAATACTTTTGTGTATGTGATCGATTTTCTCAAAATCTATTGAACTGATTTTTGTATGGTATTTACTAAAAGATAGTGCGATTCCTTCGGTTTTCGTAAGGTTTAGATTGATAAAACATTACTGTTTTATGTAAATCATGTTAAAGAGGTCGTGTTGTAAAAAAACTTGCCTGCTGGGAGCTCTATTTGCATGCACCGCGTAAACCAGCAGAGATACACTAATTTAATGTCCTAGATAATTATAGATATATAAAAAATACTTCAAAAAAGCCTGTGATAGCATGTCTCTATCTCTTATATAACTCACAATAACTACTTTGAAAACTCGGGACAAATTTTCTGACACTCTTGGTTGCCACACGGACAAAGCCGTTGGCATAGCTAGTCCCTGTATATATCGGCGCAATACTAATACTAGAACTTACTTTCCCCAGAAGCTATATAAGTGTCCACGATAATTTGGGCACCAGTGTAAAAGTCTCCAAACTGCGCTTCCCAGATATACAAATTTTGTGGACTGTCGAACGCCATCCCATATTCAAACCCTAATACTGCTTCCTCAGACAAAATTGAATTCGCTACCTGTAAACAAAATTTACTAAAACAAATAGTATTTAAGCAATATATTTTACTGAATTCGAAAATATGTTTAAATTTTTCATCATTGACATCATCAGAAGATATAGATGCTTCGGATGCGGAGCGAAACCATTGTTGAGTTTGGTTTGTGGCGGTGGTGGAGGTTTGTGCACGTGTATTTACGAATCCGCATGTATCAGGTATAAAAACAAATAGTCCAATCTAAATTTAGCAATATATATTTTATATTTACTTTATCGCGAATTATAGCAAAAAAATATTATTACTTTTGTATTATGGATCTCCGCAAAATAACGCCTAATTCTATAAACGTTCATTCTCAAACTGTAAACTAACCTCTAAGAAACCTTTCTGTTCCTCGTGAATGTGATTAAGGGGCACGTGTATATTTTCGTTTTGTTGATCTACCAGCATGACGTGACGATGGGAGAATGTGCCACGACCGACATCTTCACCGCTTAATCGTACGTGACGGCCTTCCATTAGAATAGAGCCTAGAAGATAAAGTAGATTTGATAATTTTTGTATCTTACCCATATACACAACTATAGAATTTGGTCGACGATCAGGACAGCTTTCAATATGGACTGTCCCATTTTTTAAACTACCATTTACCTAGTCATCAAGAGCCCCACTATCAAACCACTGAAGCTCCTTGAAGGTTTCTTGATTGTTCTTGATTCAGGCATATATCTAACAATAAATTATTAATATGAAAAGAATTACCGATAGCCATAGCTTCTGCTGTTGCCCAATCAATGCCTTTTTCCTCCGATATTTTGTTCAGGCGGCTTTTAACGTGGGTTTTAGCGAGATGGGCATGAATATTCTGGAATAAATCAAATATGTAGATGTAGCTTTTACATACATAAATAACGAAGAATTGCTTTTCGTGTGCCCTGACTGAATTGAAGTGCTGTTTTAGTTTTACATTAATTAAGCAAGTTATTATTATTAATTAAGTATGTTTAAGTCAAGGAAAAATTGCAATATGCGCTGTAACTATTTACTTATATAAGGGTAATTTATTAATATGAAAAGGCTGTCTTTCACACAGATTGTAAAAAAACTAGGAAGGAAACCAGTTCTTGGTTTAAATTCGGTTCTGATTAATTAGTAATAACAAGTGTTAATGTAAAGTCTTATTGTATAAGCTAATCTTTGTTTATATAATGAAATAAATTTTGAAATAAGAATTGATTTGATTTGAAATTATGCTTAAAACAGAAAATAACTAATTAATTAATTGTTATAGTATATTTAACTCCAATAATTTAACAGTAAATTCGAAGTGAACGAAATCGCAGGTACCAAATACTTACAAAATTTACATATAACAATGGTGTAGTAAAATGTTTTTTAAATCAACCAATGTTGATTCTAAAAATTGTGGTTGTGTAAAATGGAGATTAGAAACCCTAATCCGTCATTTAAGTCAAAGGGAAAGCGATTAAACTGAAATTGAAGATTAATCGCGGGAAGGGCAGTTTCGTGAACCTTAAATAGGTCAACTGGGGAATCGAGTTAAATCAAATCATTTAAGTACAATGTAAACAAAGCTGCCAGTTACTGTAAGATTACAAGAAAGTCTGTCTTATTTCGAGCGAAAGATTGAAGATTAGACCCAAAACGTTGCACCAATGCTTTTAGAAAGTTAGGTACATATACGAATTAAGCGAAGATATGCATTTTCTCACGATGTTTTCTTTGACTAAAGCCTTAAACTATCCATAGTCCTATATCAATAAATCTTAATAAAAAAAACTTATGGGTTTTCCTAACGGGGTGTGAGCCTCCTATGCTTTAGTAAGGGTTACATAGAATCATCATCAATAGAGCTTACTGGCTGCCTACTTGTATGTAAATTTAGTGAAGTTATTGTTTATTGAAGTAGCGATTTTATTTAATAATTTTTATCTTATTCATGGGCAAAGTTTCTCTCTCATTTCGGTAAAACGGTGATCCAACACAATGTTCCATCTAGATCCTCTCTATTTTTGTTTCTTTACATATAAATTTACAGACAAAAAAGCTTGAATCCGTGAAAGAAAAAATATTAACCAATTCCATGTACCTACTCTTTTTTTATATGTTATGAGTTGCATGCATAGAATTATATTATCTGCTAAATTATGTATGTTTTAAAACTGTATCAAAACATTCAAAATCAAATAAATCTATTTCTCTTTCTTTCAAAATACTTTTTTTTTTTTAAATTGACGATTGTATGCGATACTAAAAATATGTACATATAACTATCGACGAAGTCCCGATTGTGGCTTTTCATTCTATTATTGAAACAGTTAATTCATGAAAGTTATCACATATCGCCAATGCTTTCATAAAGTGTGGTATTTTATAATTTCAGAAATATTCTTAAGCCGCAACACAATACGATAACAAGGTTTCAATTTATTTATAAAGAAAACAGCAAAGTGAACTATTCGAGTTTTATTTTATTTGCCATCAGCGCGGTGGCGAAATTTAGTTTTACAGATAAGGAAAGGAATTTCATTTCAGGGACAGCGCGGTCCCTTATTTGATATTGTTTCTCTTTAGCGAAACTATAGTTTTCTTCTTTGGCAGTCTTGCCATAAGTTTTCTTCTTGGGCAAGACGTCAGTATTTAGAATATTGTTTTTAGTAACACGTGATGTAAATGACTGGCATACTTATAAGTCTTTCTAAAAAAATATGCCATTTAGCCTTTAATGAGCTTTTGCATAATTATTATGACTAAAAAATACTAGCTAGTTGTATGTTTTTTTATATATATATTTTTTAATCAATTTATACTATTGTATTCTTTGGTTCGTAAATGCATTTAAAGTATGTTAAATATATTTCTGAACTAAACCTCTAAAGTATTTTTTTCACAAATAGATTAAGGACAAGAAACTTTCTCGACTCAAGAGCTATGTAGTAGTCATTATTTAATGCTATTTAATACAATATGGTAGGAATATAATTGATTGATCCGGCTGAGTAGAATAGCACAACCTTATTTCTTACCGAGGTGTCGTAAAAGGCAACTAAGGTACGTTGACCCACCATGTGGTATCTGGTTAATAAAATAGATCACTCTCTTTCTTACCGAGGTGTAGTAAAATACGACTAAGATAAGTTGACGTCAGGCAGGCGGCCGGTCGTAGCATGTTGTGCCGACCCCACTAATCCAACGATAAGATGACTATTTTTGTATGATAGAAGTCCCCAAAGTGCCCAATTCTATAAATTTTCATATACTTAACCTTTAAAGATTTACGGCCCTTGAACTAATACGTACAAAATCACTTGGTGTAGCCACAGAAGAACGTCCAACTAGATTTAGCACTTCTTTATCAACGCCCGTGTCCCATACTTCAACAGCGGCCGGCGCTGGTGACATTCCGGACCATTGTTCTTGGTAATAGGTCACCTGAAACAATTGAGACCAACTGAATTTGACTGCACAAAAGTAATGATCATATACACACGCTTAGTATTAAAGTGACCGAATTAAAAAAATTGTAGCAAATTGCAATAAAACGAAGCGTAGTGGTTTCAAAACTCGTAAGTTAAAAAGACTTGTAATATGAAAGAGCAAGAAAACATAAGCTATTTTAATAGTTTGTATCGTGATGTCATAGATGGCAATGAAATAATATATCATCCTCCTGCCCTTATTCCACTCATTTCCCCCTAATTTCTTACCTAGGTTTCGTAAAAGGCGACTAAATTAAGTTGACCTGCAATGTGGTATTCAGCTGAGTAGAATAGACCACTCTCATTTCTTACCGAGGTGTAGCAAAAGGCGAATAAGGAAATTTGACGTTAGGCAAGCGGCCGGTCGTAAAATACTTGGCCAAACTTATATTATAACATGTGCCGACCCCACTTGGTGGAATAAGGACAGGCGAATGATGACGGGATATTCTGTATATAGGAAATAAAATTTATTTCTTGATCCCAACATTTTGCACACAAAAACACCATGAAAATAAAGTAGAGCCTAAGGTAAAAGAGTAAGAAAAGAATTGTATTGCAACCCTACTGGTAATATATGTAAGTAAAATAAGGAACAACTTACTCGTGGACTGTAGGCATTGGCCGCTTCATATTGTTCTTGTAAAAATTTACTGTATTCTATATTTATGTTTGACACGTCCTTTTCATTAAGCAATGCTTCAGAGACAAGTTTGTCAGCGTATAGATCAGGAATTGATCTGCAATTGATATTTTCCGTTCAAATGTGCAAATTTTCTTGAAGACATTATATACCCAAATATATGTATAGAAGAAAGGGAGCAAAATTGGCTATAACTAGATCCAATACAGTCAAGTCGAGACAAGTCTTTTGCGATCGACTACGTCGATTACATTTGCTATAAATCGATTCCTATTACTGGTCCAAAAATTATGTACTTAGTAATATTGTAATTTTAAATATATTTGATAAAAAAATATATCATATTAAATTAATCTGAAACACTCTGAATAATAAGAACATAATTGACATTAAGGTGGTATCTTAAATTTGCCAGACTTCGATATCTTTATTGCAGAAAAATTTAGCAATTAGCAATTTAGTACATTATCAATTTAGCTTAATTTTTATTTATTACAGTGGTGTTTGAGCATCTGGTAAGAAACAGTTGCAGTCAAATATGATTTGATGTGGATTAACGATTGCTTAATATCTCTCTCTCTCTCGCTGTGTGTGTGTGTGTGTGTGTGTGTGTGTGTGTGTGTGTGTGTGTGTGTGTGTGTGTGTAAATCTCTGAAAATCCCGTTTTTTTTCCAGGAATAGGGAAAAATCACATATTACACTACCTACGCCAACGAGCCAGTTGTATATAATACTTACTCTCTATGATGAATGAGCTTATATAGTAAGGGATTGGTAAATGTTGGATCGTCGAGCTCATTGTGACCCCATCGGCGATAGCAGTTATAGTCTATGAAAACATCTTTCCGGAATCTTCTTTGATACTCAAACGCTATATTCGTGGCTTTAGCTACTAACTGAAATAGAAAACTAATCTGTTCATAAAAAAGGGATGACAAGTAACATAAACCAGACTAATTTAGCTAAAAGAAAATAAGAACAGCAATTCTATATTTATACTTGTCAACACACTGGTTCAGAGTAAAGAAAATTAGACCAATAAGTTTTACATTTAGACGCCAACGAAATTTTAATTTAGTGTAACAAATATGTACGTTTATAAGTAAAAGATCGAAGATCGATAAGTTGAAGATTGTATAAATAATTAAATTTGCTTTGATTTGAAAATCCTGGCATTTTATACAAGACTACGGCATAAGGAGAATAAAAATCCATAACATATAAATAAAAATAATTGATCTTAGTTTCTTGTTGGTGTTTCTCGGTAATATCAGAACTCCAAACCTGCGACAGCTTTATTTAAAATTTAAATAGTCCTTGACGATTCAATAGTGTTTACAAAGGGTTATTTGAATAAAGTTTATTTTATCATTAATTTTCATAAATAATTAATGGTATTACACCATTAAAAATAAACCTTTAAATAGTTCAAACCAGCAAGAGTAAAGGTAATAGTACCTTATCAGTAATGCAGCAATTATAACCAAAACAACAATAATATCCATAAATTGGAAGATAAATAATAAAAAACTTAGCGTCTTAAGTAGTCCTTGTGATCTACCAGTAGTCTACTAGAGACGGAGGTCTACATTGAAGTGACAGAATTGGAGGTTCAAAATTCGTAATTATTTGTAGAATTTTTTAAATGCAGTAAAAAGCTGAAAGGATCAACTGAAACTAGCAAAATTTTCAAGTAATCTTTGAGGAAAAAACTGGGAATCTTGTTGAAAGCGTACTTACTTCTGGATGGTCCCCGTTCACGTGTATTACTGGAACAGCTATCGATTTAGCCAAGTCTGTAACGTAACGACTTGAACGACCCCGATTTGCTGGCAGCGTGAAACCTACCTGTGTAAAGTACGGACAATTATGAGAAAAGTACAACAAATTAAATATAACAAATGTGAAAATATAGCGAGGTCATTCGCCCATTCAGGAATGAAAAAGAAATTGATAATGGAATTAAATATGTATACTCCATTTTAAATTTGTAAAAGTATATCAAAAATATAAATCACCCCAATACATCGATACTTCTAATCTAAGTAGTCAGTTTGATTCTTGTGCAATTTTAACTAAAAGATTTTGAAATTCTTGTCTCTATGTACATTGACTGAAATACATATTTATGGAATATCGATATTCACGCGGGCGAAGCCGCGAGCACAACTAGTATATTATAAATGCGAAAGAAAACTAGTCTGGCTCAATATTGATGAAGTTTTATACAATTAAAGTTTATATAGCAGACTGACCTATAGGATGTGAATTTTCCCGTTTCCCTTTTCGGATACAGAGATGGAGATCGGATACGATCATCATCCTCCTGCCCTTATCCCACTCTAAGTGGGGTCGGCACAACATGTTACCAACATGTTGTCATATGATTTGGCTACGTATTTTACGACCGGCCGCCGATACGATATATGATATATAATATAATACAGAGAGTATGTGATATATATGAGAAAGGGTCAGTTATATAATCAACATTATTTCATAATCAACCTGTCAATCGACCTTCTACTTTCTATCATCTACGATGGCCGAATTTCAGTCCCGAATTTAGCAAAAGTTTTAAAATATGAATAGAATCCATATGTACTTATAAACATGTCATACTCACTTGGTTATTAACAACTACGTGTAAAGAGCCTCCAACATCAAAATGTGGGACTTGTGAAAGCATAAGCGTCTCTTGGTTAACTCCTTGCCCAGTAAATGCGGCGTCGCCATGGATCTGCAAACAAAGAACTTTGATTGATCGATTTAACTCGATCGATCGAAACTATCTTTGTACTCAACAGAACATACTATGAGCATTATAACAATGGAAAAAGTTTAATTCTACAAACCGGCGGTGTTATCTTAACTAAAGTAATGAATATTTTGCTATAATTTACGTTTTTTTTTAAATCTATGTTATACTAATTATTAGGATTAGTTACCGCATCTATCACAAAACACCAATACCAACACACATTCACTACGACGAGCTCAACGATCGTTTCGCCCCATAATCGAAGCAAGAAAATTAAATTATCAAAAAAAAATCGAAGTAAATTATCAAAGATACTTCGTTGAGAGCTTCAAGTGCATGTAATTACCTGAACATTTAAAACTTTGTCACCGAACCTTGATGAGTCGTCGCTCGAATAATCGCCTTCCATTAGCTTTAGTTGCTTGGATCTAGTTTTTCCCATCGACACAGGGTTTGCAGCCTAAAAATTCTTAGATATTTTTACACGCTCCATATGAATATATATATATATATATTTCACTTTTCATTTTGATGTTCTATAAAATCATGTTTTAGTTTTTTAACTTATTTAATTGATAACTTTAAAATGCAACACATTTTGCCCGGTGGTTAAATGCGTCTTTAGTTCCAGTAGACTGATTGTGTTCATTTAAATGAAAATTTGATAAACGAGGTTCATTCAATGCATTGAAAACAAACCTCAACTTTTATTCAATCATTTTTCATAAAATTCAAAAATTTTCTAACAGAACGAGAGAAATTTAAAAACTTTTTATAGAAATAAATAATATTTTTATACCTCTAAATGCGATGGGTTGTTTATAAGAGAGTATCTGATCATTTTGCCATTCACGTTGATATCGCTTGAAGCACCTGTAACAAAAAATAAGTATTATATGATCCGTTAAAATGGTAAAGTATTGGCCTTTTATTATCCCACATCTGGGCATAGGCCTCCTCTCTCCATTTTTGGAGAGAAGCAAGAATAGGCTATCCACTATTTGCCTACAAAGGGTTATGGAGTTCTTTGGACACATCGCCCGGAAAGACGGCTATAATTTGGAGCAGCACCGGCAAAGTTGATGGAAAATGACCAAGAGGCCACAGCCCAATTAGATGCGTGCCACATTTGACACAAACTACACAATGGCTAAGGACAAAAGCAGATGGAAAGAAGTCCTACGAAAAGTCTGCTTCCGAATCGATCACGACCCTCAGTAATGAGGAATTTGACACGAGGATGCAAATTTCCTCACGATGTTTTCCTTTACCGAAAAGCGTGTGATAAATTGTTACTATCAATTAGGCACATCTGTTTTAAGGCAAAAAGTTCTTGGTGCCTGACAAGGTTTTCGAGACCCTCTGCAGAGTCTTGGTCTTGGTGGAAATGGTCTTACTGCTTAGCTATCTTGCTTAGCTAGCTTGTGCTTAGTGCGAATTTTTTTTACCTACTTGATCACGTTAGCGTAACGCCGGTTTGAATGACGCTGCATAGCGACATCTAGTGACCGTTGTTCCTGCGTCATACAAATTATCGTTACGCTAACGCGATCGAGTGGGTAATAAAAACTCGCATTAAATACAATGAGCTATCTATTTCTACTGTTTAAATACGTTTTATTGCACTGAAAGTTATATTTGTAAGATGCTTACTCAAATGCGTTGCAATATCACAAGCAGAATTCGCTTCAGCAGGAAATTCCGGGTTGCCGTTGAACTTGTGGAATATTTTTACAGGCTGACATTGAAGAAGTCCGCTTAAGACATTCAGCTTTCCCCTGTGAGCCATTGCTATTACTACATGCTTTAAGTTTTCTGCAAAATAATTGGAAATTCAATATTTAATATGACAGGTGACTTAATTATGCTTGTTATGTTTTAGGAGATATAAATAGATACGAATTAGTCGATTACGAATGTGGATGGACATGTAAGAGAGAGGCAGAAAAGGAGATGGTTGGATTGTGTGAAACATGACATGCAGATAAAAGGAATAGCGCCAGAGTTAACGAATAACAGATATTGGTGAAATTAATCATGGTATTTTAATATTATTGTAGCTATTTTCCATTCGAAATCGTAGATACAGCGAAGTTTTTAAAACGGTTTCTTTTCATAATCGGCGATTACAAAGGATTAGACGCGATCGTATAGAGGAGTATTTAGCTGTAATCTCCAATCATCGTCTATGATCACCTAGGATAACGCAAGAATTGTCGGTTTTTTGAACACACACCAGAGGGAATCGCTGGTTGATACGTATGATCGTATATAACGTATGATACACGGATCATCGTGTAGATACTTGCACGATAATCTTGCCTATTATAGACGATCGCACGATCAACTATAGTTTGCCGATAGTTTACATTTACAATAAAATTTCGCAATCAATACTAGACCAGTCTACAGAAAGCTTTAAATGTATAAGAAATATGCTTATACGTAAAGCATATTATACAATTGAAGATTATAATGAAGAAAGTGGTTGGATTTGAAAATTATTTCAGCTTCAAACAAGAATGCGGTTAAATAATGTAAATTTTAAATGTTAAAAGATTGACTGTCAAGTTTCTTGCTGGTTCTTCTCGGTAAGAGCAACATTCCGAACCAGTTGTAGCTTCATTAAATCTAATGTTCCTTGATGGTACTTAATACGATACTTGACTAAAGATTGTTTTGATTTGACAGTAAAGTGCAGGCATTATATTCATTTCAGGTGTATCTAAGTTACCGTCGCCTTAAAAATAAATTTAGAAACGATACGGGTACACAAATTGATTGTATAATATCCAATTTACATCCAATTAAAACTTAGATACCGCCTAAGGTGAGTTAAACAAACTCAAGAAAGGGATGCTGGGAGGGATAATGAAGAATTTGCAAAATACCTATTTACTTGGAGCTGGCGGTGATTTTATTATACACGAAATAGGATCATCTTTTAAAATCTTTTACCATTCGTATTCGTTACGTATTCAAATTGGAATTGAAAATTAAATTAAATTTAAGTGTTGCAACTTTTAATTATCACTCCAAATCACTAGTATAGACAATATAGAATAAGGAGTTGTATAATACAAAAAATAATGAATTATTTTTAGTATAGGAAGAGAGAGTTCAATCTATATATTATATAAATAAGAAAGTATGTATGTTTGTTCCTTATAGACTTCGAAACTGCTGAATTTTGAAGAAATTTTCAGACAGGCATTACCAATATAAATGGGTCAATACCCAGCGGATAATCCTGTATTTTTAATATATCTTTATGAATATATCGCCGTGAAAACAACACAGACGCGCGTACAGACTTTTACTTGTATAATATTAATATGGATGTGTGGGACCAACACGTAGTGACCTAGAGTCAGCGGAGGTTGGTCTCACTCTTGAGTTAATAACGGTTCGGCGTTGTGAAATAACACACTCTATATTTATGTTATAATATTATATTTTCTGCCTCTCTGTTTTGCCTTCACAAACATCCAACGACTCAAACATTCCACAGAGTAAAATCCTAATCTCGGGCGCGTTACACATAGATTATAAATCCCCACATCACCCCCCCACGGAGATAAAAAGGTAGATCAAAGGTCAAAAGGACGAGTAAAGCGTACTTTCCGACCCGATCTAGTAGTATATTTCGTATCATTGGAGCCTTCCTTAGGTATCACCATAGTGGGATTGGTATTTTGATCAGGAGAAGATTTTAGGCATGGAATGTTAGTAGGGAAATTAGTTTCAGGGACGGTGTTACTATGTGTTTGTGTATTTTTAGTGTATGTGTCTAGATAGGCTGGTTTTACTCGGTCCATGCTAACCACTGTCTCTTTGTTTCCAATTATTAACGTTAAAGTTTTGTCACTTCGGTGAATAACTGGATGTGGCCCTGAATATGGCGGTTCTAGAGGAGGCTTGACGTGGTCGACTCTCAGGAAAACGTGAGAGGCTGTGGGTAAATCTTTGAAAACAAATGTGTTTTTCGATGTATGTCGAGAAGCAGGAACCGGTCTTAGATTCGACATCATTATTCTAAGCCTCGCAACGAAGTCAGTTGGATCGATTACTTGGGAAGGAATTGAAGGCGCGATCATATCTCCTGGTAAGCGAAGAGGCTCGCCATACACCAGCTCTGCAGGTGAAGTGGTAATGTCCTCTTTTACTGCGGAACGTATCCCTAATAGAACGAGGGGTAACGCTTCGGTCCAAGATTCCTCATGACACATCAAGGCAGCTTTCAACTGCCTATGCAATCGTTCCACTATGCCATTCGCGCAGGGATGATAGCTTGTTGTTCGGAGCTTTTTGGTACCTAGTGTTGTCATCATTCTACGAAACAGGTCAGATTCAAATTGTCGTCCCTGGTCTGTAGTGATGAAAATAGGTACACCAAACCGAGACACCCAGTTCTTAAGCAATGTATCTGCGGTCTCTTCCGCCGTTATACTCCGCATGGGCCAAGCCTCTGGCCAACGGGAGAATCTGTCTATTGCGGTAAGTAGGTATC
This sequence comes from Morpho helenor, assembly GCA_029227775.1. Lineage (NCBI taxonomy): Eukaryota > Metazoa > Arthropoda > Insecta > Lepidoptera > Nymphalidae > Morpho > Morpho helenor. Next base: position 13,727,907 of record JARGCU010000020.1, on the reverse strand, counting down.
GAAATCCGTCAGAGACTGCCAGGGGACCAACAATATCTACGTGAATGTGGTTGAAGCGCCCGGATGGAGAACTGAAATTCCCTAATGGTGTAACCGTGTGACGGGTGACTTTATTGCGTTGACATGCTAAACAGTTGCGAGCCCAGTTGCGTGTGTCCTTTTGGACGGATGGCCATATGTATTTGTCTGAGACCAAACGAGATGTGGCGCGTATGCCAGGGTGACTCAAGTTATGCAGTCTGTGGAAATATTTCCGCCTAAAGGGCTCAGTTAAATATGGCCTTGGTTTCCCTGTAGACATATCACAGAGGATACTAATGTCGGAACCTGGCAGCGTTATTTTTTGCAATTTCAACGAGGTACCCTTGTCTAGCAGATCGCGAAGTTCCTCGTCGTCGTTTTGGGACTGAGCAAGTTCGGCAAAATCGTCTTCTAGGGAAATTGCCTCTATTCGGGACATGGCATCGGCCACCATGTTGTCTTCACTCTTTATATATTTGATGTCGGTTGTAAATTGAGAAATGAATGATAGTTGATTGAGCTGGATTGGTGGCAATTTCTCTCTACGCTGCGTAAATGCATAAAGTAGAGGTTTATGATCGGTGAAGATAATACAGTGCTGTCCTTCTAAAATATGCCGAAAATGTTGGACGGCCTCGTATATAGCAAGCAGTTCCCTATAGTACGCTGGCCAAGAAGATTCTCGTACAGACAACTTTTTACTAAAAAACGCTAGAGGTTGCCAATCTTCTTGCACGCGTTGCTGAAGAATGGCTCCTATTTGGGTACTTGACGCATCCGTGAATAAACCCAAAGGAGCGTTCGGAAGTGGATGTGCGAGCTGCGTTGCTTGGGCAAGACTCTCTTTGCAAACCATGAAAGCATGCTTTAGTTCGTCGGTCCAGGGCACAGGTTTATTGCCTTTAAGTTTTGTCTCCGTGAGAACGTTTACTAAAGGAGCTTGCATCTCGGCTGCTCGAGGGAGAAAACGGCGATAGTAATTGATCATGCCTAGGAATCTGCGAAGGCCTTGTACGGTAAGAGGAAGGGTGTAGTTCTGCAGAGCAGAAATACGCTCAGGTGGTGGACTGGTTCCATGTTTTGAAATATGATGTCCTAGGAAAGTGACCTCACTTACTCCTAGAACACATTTAATCGGATTGATGACAACTCCGTAGTCGGCCAATCGCTGAAAAATAATGCGGAGATGGCGTGAATGCTCTGCGGCGTCAAGTGAATAAACGAGGATGTCATCAATGTAGGAGAAACAGAAATCTAAATCACCAATAACTTCGTCCATAAAACGTTGAAACGTTTGGCCTGCGTTACGAAGCCCAAAAGTCATGTATGGAAACTCGAATAGCCCGAACGGTGTAGTGATTGCGGTTTTACAAATATCCCCCTCATGAATAGGTATTTGTTGGTAAGCTTTTACCAGGTCGAGGGTGCTGAAGATAGTGGATCCTGCAATATTGTGATTTAAGTCACCTATATGTCGAACTGGATAGCGATCCGGCACTGTGCGCGCGTTTAGGGCTCTGTAATCACCGCAGGGTCGCCATGAATTATCTTTTTTTAAGGCGAGGTGCAACGGTGAAGACCAAGGACTCTTCGACGGCCTGGCTGTTCCACATTTTATCATGTCGTCAAACTCTTTCTTAGCTGCTATGAGTTTCTGTGGTCCAAGGCGACGGGGACGACAAGATACGGGCGGTCCGTCAGTTGTTTTAATAAAATGTTTGGTATTATGCTTTATCTCTCTATGTATACCAGGTGGCCGAGTAATGGAGGGGAAGTCGGCCAGTACTTCTTTAAAGGGAGAATTAGCTCCAGTGTTAATGATAACTTTAACGCAATCTTGAAATACAGACGCTATTGATGTTGGTACTGATAGGTTGGTTATTCCGTCTACCAAGCGTTTGTTACGGCAATCGGGAAGTAAATGGTAATAGGCCAAGAAATCAGATCCGATGATAGGAATGCTGACGTCCGCGACTACAAATTTCCACCGCATGTCGCGGCGTAACCCAAAGTTGACGTTCAGGCTAAGCGTGCCATAGGTATTGATTACACTCCCATTTGCTGCGCTTAGTTGATATTCACACGGAGAAACTTTTCCTTGAAGGAACTTTCTGGGATAGCAACAGATGTCTGATCCTGTGTCGAGTAAATACCGGATTTTACTAATTTTATCTGTTACAAAAAGCCGACGGCTAGATGACGGACAATCAGTAGCCGTCATTACTGACTGTCGTTCCCATTTTCCTGATTCCACGAGCAAGGGGTGGTACATCTGGTTGCCTTCTGTTGAAATTTTCGGTGATACCAACAAAATCCATCAGTGCTAGAAGGCGAACGGGATCGTCTATTTTGTGTATTACGACTTCTGCTTCGTTTGGTTAGAGTTTGCTTTGAAAGAGCTGCAATGGATACCGTAAGCTCTTTTAATTGAGTGGTGAAAGCGAGAAGACCCATGGGGTCGTTAGAGGGACCAGGCGCAGCAGCAGCGTGGACAACTGCATGAGTAGGTGATGTTGTAATGTTAGGAGCAACTTCTAGTATTTTGTCAGCTCGCCCTGCAATATCATCAAGGGGGTCCGCGCTGGCAGCTAATATTGTCTGCAGATGGAGGGGTAATCGACGCATAAACAATTGGCGAAGAATACTTTCATCGGTTAATGTATTACCTGCTAATGAACGCAGGTGACGCAGGAATTGTGATGGCTTTCTATCTCCTAGTTCTTCTTCTGTTAACAGCTGTCTAACACGCTGTTCTTCTGATAAGGAAAGTCGACGAATAAGTTCAGCCTTTAGAAGATCATATTTTCCTACTTCTGGTGGGTGAGTTATTATATCTTCAACTTCGGACATAATTTTCATGTCTAAATTTGATACTACATGATCATATTTGGTTTGATCTGTTGTAATATTAGCCACTCTAAATTGGGTTTCGATATGAGCAAACCACATGGCTGGTTTCGACAACCAGAATGGAGGAACTTTTACTGCTACTCTGCACACACTGTCTCCTTCTGGATTAATTTTTACAGTAGGTTGTTGGTTGCGCAGCCTAGTGTTTTCTTCGCTAATTAACTGTAGCTGTGCCTGCAATGTTTCAAGTTGCTGTTGTACAACCTTCAATTGGTCAGTGTCTATGTGTGTTTTAGATTCAGCCATGGTAAAGTAGTGTTATTGTGTGACCAATGGCTTAGTTAAAAGAATATTTTGATTAAAACTGGTAATATGTTAATTAAGTAGGAGTAGTGTGCTAGGAAGAAATGCCTTAATAGTACAGAAATACCTGCCTTAATAGTAAATGATACCTTACTAATAATTGTCTTTTGAAAACCTTAATGCTAGTTGCATATACAGGTAAACTTTTACAAAAACAAACTAGAACTAAAAATTAATATAAACATGAGAGGTAAAAAACTTAATGGTAATGAAACATATTTTTGTTTTTTTTTTCTTTTTTTTTTACATAGAAATGATTAAGTATAAAATTATAATTTTTTTAATCAATATTATTCGCAATAACAAAATATAAGTTTTGTTATATATTGATGTTATACAGGAATAGATGTATATTGTGCAATAATACTTAACTTATACACTCAACAGTATTAGTAGTCTTATGATACTGTGTTATATAGGTATAATGATAAACATAAATTAGACTTAAATATAGATTGAACGCAATGTTACATGTGCAGATTGATGAGCTTATAATTTATATCAGATGCATCACAAAGAAAGAAAAAAAAAATATAGAGGATTATAGTGTTTTGGTTTTAACTTTTAAGGTATCTTGCAATGTCTAATGGAGTTCCACTGTTTGAGAAGTAAGCTGAGAAAACATTAGTTCATTCAAATGAATATCACTTTTCACTTCACAATCACTTTATTGAATACCAATTTGCTTTATTGAAATACAACAATACTGAAAACTATTTCACCCTCTTGGGATTGAGGTCTGCATTTGCGGAATGTGTTGTTTCGGGCAAAATATTGGAATCAATTTTCTTTTGTTGTTGTCCAGAGTCGGGGTCACCAGTTGTGGGACCAACACGTAGTGACCTAGAGTCAGCGGAGGTTGGTCTCACTCTTGAGTTAATAACGGTTCGGCGTTGTGAAATAACACACTCTATATTTATGTTATCACTACATATTATAAAACAAAGTCCATATTTCCGTATGTACGCATAAAACTTTAAAACTACGCAACCGATTTTGATGCGGTTTTTTTTAATAGATAGAGTGATTCAAAAGGAAGGTTTGTACGTATAATAACATTCAATACGAAGTAGAGAAATACTGTAATTTTTGAGGTTTCTGTAAATAATTACATTTTTTCCGCTTACATTGCAAACGCAGGCTAAACCCTACGAGATTTATCAAAATGATGTACTAAGTATTTGTACACCTTAAAAAGGTCTACAGAAAAGTCCGCGATGGTATATGTCTATCTCTTATGGATAACCCACAATAGCAGTTTTTTTCATTTACTTTTTACGAAAAATGATGCCTTATGGTCAAAGCAATTTTTATACAATACAGCATTAATCCTTATCCAATTGAGTACCTTAAATAAATTGTTGATTTAATATAGATCAATATTGCCGTTTACAGCATGTAATTTAAGTGAACATTTTCGGAGATATCGCGAGGAGGCCGCGCTTCGACCTATAAGCACTTCGAATTTAGCAGCGACCGGAGGCGCAACTAAATGTCCTTCTTTCAAGTTTATATTGTCTAATGATAAAAAAGCTATGAATGTTGTATGTAAAGACATTGTCTAATCAATTGTAAAAATAAATAATATCACTACATAGTATAAAACAAAGTCGCATTCTCTGTCTGTCCCTATGTCCGTATATCCCTATGTAAGCTTCAATCTTTAAAACTACACAACAGATTTTGATGCGGTTTTTTTTAATAGATAGAGTGATTCTAGGTAAGGTTTGTACGTATAATAAAATTCAATACATAGTAGAGAAATACTGTAATTTTTGAGGTTTCTGTAAATAATTACATTTTTTTCCGCTTACATTGCAAACGCAGGCTTAACCCTACGAGATTTATCAAAATGATGTACTAAGTATTTGTACACCTCGAAAAGGTCTACAGAAAAGTCCGCGATGGTATATGTCTATCTCTTATGAATAACCCACAATAGCATTTTGTGTCATTTACTTTTTACGAAAAATAATGGCTTATTTTTGAAGCAATTTTTATACACTACAGCATTAATCCTTAAATTGTTGATTTAATATAGATCAATATCGCCGTTTACAGCATGTTATTTAAGTGAACATTTTCGGAGATATTACAGATTTAAAATGCCATGCGGAGGCCGCGCTTCACCCTATAGCACTTCGAATCCAGCAGCTATATCGTTCTTTCCAGAGTTTTTTTAACGACAAGGAAGCTGTGAATGTTGTATATAAAGACATTCTGTAATTAATTGTAAAAATTAAATACATAGGGAAAATGTAAAAGTAAATAAGTAAAAATGTACTATATGAATTTTGATATTCCAAAGATAGCAGGAAATCTTCTTGGTATAGGGAAAGGAAATTGTTTTTCTCCAAATTTAACGCTTGCGGGCCACGGGCAGTAATGAATAAATCAAAACTACTGGATCGGTTTTAATCATTTTTTTACACTGAATGACATGGGATATATATTTTATACCCGTGCGAAGCAGGGGCAGGCCGCTAGTAATATTATATTTTCTGCCTCTCTGTTTTGCCTTCACAAACATCCAACGACTCAAACATTCCACAGAGTAAAATCCTAATCTCGGGCGCGTTACACATAGATTATAAATCCCCACAGATGAATTCATGGTACATATTTTTGTGTCTAGTATAGAAAAATTCCTTTTCACAATAATTTATTACTTAACTAGTGGCCCGCTCCGGCTTCGCACGGGTATAAAATATATAGCCTATTAGTCACTTAGTGAAAAAACTGATTAAAATCAAACAAGTAGTTTCGTTTTATTCATTACTGCCCGTGGCCCGCACGCGTTAAATTTGGAGTAACAATTCCCCTTTCCCTATACCATTAAGATTCCCTGCTATCTTTCGAATGTCAAAATTCATATACTACATTTTTAGGGACAGACAGAGAAAGCTACTTTGTTTTATACTATGTGGTGACGTTTAGCTATTATTTTGATAATTGTCAAATTTTTTACCATACTCAACCAAAGACAAAATTACGTTTAGTTGTCATTTATGTTTTGTTATTTCACTGTCATTTGCGTTTTGTTATTCCATGTCATAGTCGTTTTTGTTATACCACGTTTTATAGTGACTTGACGGGATAAAATAAATGCGGTCGAACGGGATAAAAAGTATCCTATGTCCGTCTCCTAGTTCTAAGCAACCTCTACACCAATTTTCAGCCGAATTGGTTCATCCGTTCTTGAGTTATAAGTAGTGTAACTAAGACCAACTTTCTTTTATATATATATATATCATCATCTTCCTGCCCTTATCCCACTCTAAGTGGGGTCGGCACAACATGTTATAAACATGCTGTCACATGATTTGGCTGCGTTTTTACGACCGGCCGCCTGCCTGACATCAACTTACCTCTGTCGTATTTTACGACACCTCGGTAAGAAAGAGGGTGGTCTATTCTACTAAACCGGATACCACACGGTGAGTCAACTTACCTTAGTCGCCTTTTACGACACCTCGGTAAGAAATGAGGTTGGTCTATTCTACTCAGCCGGATACCACACGGCGGGTCGACTTACCTTAGTCGCCTTTTACGACACCTCGGTAAGAAAAGAGGGTGGTACTATTCTATTCAGCCGGATACCACACGGCGTCTTTTATATATATATATATATAGAAGATAAAGGTAAAATGCGTAAGTGTAAAAAATCTTTTTTTCGAATTTTGAATAAAAACTGTAATGACTTGATAATTTAAATCTCCAGGCAATTTTAATGTAATAAGTAATTAAAAAGCCAGAAGCCATTTCAAAGTTTCACAGTTCTTTTGTATTAAGTCCATGCTAACTTTAAAAGTCAATTTAAATTGTACAATGCAAATCACAGAACGCGGAAAAGTTAGTTCTCAAATTGAATTCACCATTGTTAATTAGTGATTCGAGTTTCTATTCGATAAAGAAAATAATGAAGATAAAGAAAAATTTATTAATAAATGTCGTTTTCATGAAAACCACAATTACCTATCTCTCTAAATAAAGGAAAAAAATTCAAGCAAAAGAAAACAAAATACTTAAAATAATAAAAATATAGATTCCGGCTACAGCAGTAAACGTTTAGAAAAAGTAAGTCTTAAAGTTAAAACTGATTTAATAATGTCTTTTAATTTTTAAGTATTTATCTTGTTTAAAAATTATGCCTAAAATATTTATAAGTTACAAATTTTTTACTTATGTAAAGTATTATTAGATACCTTTAAAATGCTCTTACCTGAGGTAGTTAGTCGAAACAGAGTCGAGAAGAAAGTTAGAAGAGATTCAGCGCCTTCTCCACAGTACCTCTTCACGGTTGGATACTTCACTGAGAGAAACTTATCCCACGCTTGGGAATGCAATAGCTCTTTGAGTATTTCAATCCTTCTTTGTTTATCAATTCCGTCCGTTCCACTTTCTACGCGTTGTGCAAACCATTCCCTTTCCGCCTCTGACTGAAAAAGAAGGGAAGAAAAATTAACGTAACCTTTCCGTTTCTTTTTCAGTTAGAAGCGAAAACGAAATGTTAATTTTTTGTTTATTTTTTGTTCACGGTTAAGAAGTTAATAAGTTGCTATAAACCGCCTTTGTTAAAAGAATCTATGTAATGCTTAGTGTATGAAGCAGGCAACATTCAATTACTTACACCTTATATATGCTGGACAAGTCACCACACGTATCACAAAACGCCGCCACCACCAACACTCCTCGCTAGCACTAAACACACTCACTGCCACAATCACTACGATCATTTCGCCCCGAAACCAAAGCATCAGCAGGAGGATAGGCTCCACGACAAAATTGTAATGGGGAACCATTACGATTTTGTCGTTCTTTTGGGATGATCACTGGAGTGAAACGCCTGTGACCAAACTCTGCTCAGGTTGGGATGACGGCTTCTGCTATTGTATACGTCTATCCTACCCCCCACAAAAATTAAAAAAAGTAAGTAACGGCCTGTTACAAACCCTCTGCTGGGCATAGGCCTCCTCTCTCCATTTTTGGAGAGAAGGATTGGAGCTAAGACCTACCACGTTGCTCCATTGAGGATTGGTAGTTTACATATATCTCTAGAATTCTCTAGAGATATGCAGGTTTCCTCACGATGTTTTCCTTCACCGAAAAGCGTGCGATAAATTGCAATTATCAATTAGACACATAAATTTCAATAGAAAAACTCATTGGTGTCTGCACGGGATTGAACCCATGATCGTCTCCCTAGATAGATTCACATGGTCGCACCGTTGGGCCATCACAGCTTTTTACCCCCCCCCCCCCACACATCTATCTTAAACTATAAACGCAGTTACGAGTATGACTTAATATCTTTAATTGTCAGTGCGTGATGACCAGAGTCTGATATTGTCAAAAATCCGTAATTCAGTAAGGGTCTTTTAAGGGTCAGGGTCAACAAGGCCTATTAAAGGATAAACCAGTGGAAATTAAATAAATATAACCCATAAATGCCATCAGAATTAGAATGACTCAGGGATATCTATCTATCCAGAATTAGCAATTCTCAAAGGTCAATCACTTAATTACGTTGCCAAAAGCATTTAACACGTCGGTGTTTGATTGTAGCATACATTGTCTAACCTTATTTTCCTTATCCTGTTAGAAATTCAATAAACAACATTTTACCTCCAGATAAGAGAACTCGTAGGAAATCGGGCCGCAATAAATTTTATCCAATTTCTCGACCAAGCCGTTTGCAGATTGTTTGCCATTGTGGCCGTACAATAGGCCCAAGTCGACCGAATCAGCGTCTGATAGTCCGTATCTTGATAAATTGAGCTCCTTAACAAGCCTGAAATTAGCGCAAACAAATGATAAACATTAAATGATTGTTCTCAGTTCAGAACGAATGAAAGCAAAGTTAGATCGGTGGTATAAAAAAATTAAAATGTCGCTTCAATTTTAGTTTTTTTAATTTAATTATAGTTTTTAATTTTAGTTTTTCAAAGTTTAAACACATGGTTAATGGTGGGTTTGTGACAACATAGAACTATTCAAAATAACTTGAAAAATACCATTCAAATAAACATAGTTAAATCTAATAAATATGCTTTTATAGCACATTGAGCTAAAAAGTGAAAATAACAAAAAATATTACTTCAATATAGTATACCATCATACGACATTATTTTTGATTTTATATATTTAAGCGTGTAATGTTTTTGCCACAGGAAAAGATTTACGTTTTGAAAAAAAAAACAATATTTCTAAAGATCAATGACCTTACCCTAACCTTGACTTAAAAACTAAAAAGTATACGTGCGAGTAAGACAAAACAGTAACGTTATTTTGTTCTCCTATTTTTGAACATAGTTTGATCCACACCAACGCGGCTCTTCAGGTAAGGGAACCATTATTAACAAAACAAGTTCCCAAGTTTAATATATTAAATTTGTTCGAAAATGCTTATTTTTTTAAACGATATTCGAGAAGATTGAATCATGCCAAGTTTTTTACGTTTATGTGGTCAGTAGATTCATTTAATGTGGTTTCATAAGTACCACTTTGTATAAAGTATATTAAAAGAGTATATAACTTTTAATAAACTTTATACAATCAATGTTTTAGTCGCCGGTTCTTGATGAGCGTGTGCAAAGTTTGAATTAAATCTGTCCGCTCAAAGTGGGTCAAAAAAGTGGGACTCGGTTCCAGGTGAAACTAACAAAGCGTTCAACAAAAGAATATTTCGAATTCGGAATATGAATTTGAATGCAAAATTGTTATCGACATTGCTTACCTATCTGCATTTTTATAGTCTACGTTATCGATGTTTGCTTTCAGGTGGCCGTAAGTGCGGTAAGCGTTGACTAACTGTTGCGCCCGGCAATTTTCGTAGCGTTTTTTTAACACTTCTTCTGGTACCTCTGAAAAACCAACAAAGAATAAGAATATTAAGTATTCATTCTTTAAAAAAGGTTATACATTGGAAGCTCAAATAAATGCATACAACTACTATAAATGAAAAAGTATATCTAAAGTGTGTGTAACGAGCCTATTTCCTGACGATGCTTCGTTTACGGAGCGATACCATTGTGAGATTGTCGTAGCGAATTAGTGTAGTGTGTTGTTGGTGGTGATGTGGTGTGATAAGTGTAGTAATTAATCTTGACTGTATAAGTATTCTGCTTCTTACATTTTGCAAAGATTTATATAATCAGTTGTCATCTAACACTTGTTTTAATGACACAACAATTACATTAAAAAAAAATAGAGATCCGTAATAAAAATGTAATAAGGTATAAAAAATTCGTCATAAAAATCTGTCATCGCATGCGCCGCGGAAAGTATGATGATATATTTAAGAAAAATAAATCTATAGTCCGACTTAGTAAACATTTTCAACAATGATCGTACTAATTTAAAAGAATTACAAAAAACCTAAACAGATAATATTCTAAACCTTGTTTAAAAACACTTGAAAATCAGTTAAGAGGTTTTGAGTTTATCTCCAACAAACTGACAGACGTAGTACTTTGTTTTATGATATGTAGTGATAAGACGTTTCTCTTAAATACTATACTACCATAATCATAAAAAATATCTTATTGTTTAACGATATGAAGAAATAAACCTATATTAATATTGAAAATAGTTATTTTATATGAATAAAATAAATATTAGTATAACATAAAGTGCAATGAGTTACCAAACGAATGTTAAATATGAATGTGACAAGGGGGGGCCTAAAAAGAGTAGGATTGAGTTGAAACAGATGAAACTTCACATAGAAGTTTGACATGCATATAAAAGGAGTAGCGATTTGACGAACGATATAAAAAAATGGAAGAGAAAAATATTATGTGGCAACTTAGAGTTTATAAGGACGGCAGAATGATGATTAAGTACAATAATATCGTTATTTGTGAGTTTGTGACTGATAATTTCGATACGTAATGTTTATAACATACCGAAATCACTTATAATTCGTGGTCGATGCCCGAACACCCCCACTCCCGAGTGATACTTCGTTATACTGTATCCTTTCCATCTCATCACCTGTTTCACTCGCACTTTACTAAAACCTATCATATTTCTTTTTCACACGTATCTAAACAAACAGTAGCATATTCTAAAACTTTCGTTTGATTTCAAGGTGTTTTAAAAATAACATATTTCTGCGCGTGAGTTACCGGCTTCGCGCCTCGCCACATACTATCAAATATCAATTGTCACAATTGTAACGTTTCAATGAAAGAGATAGCAATAAAGATAATTACTGCTACAAGTTGTGTTATGTAACTCGTTTTTTGATAATATTTACAAATAAATGAAAGTCAAGGCCATATATCAATATGGTCTTTTTTTTAAAGTAATGTATGTATTTCTGAATGTGGATTCTTTTTAGTAAGAAGTAATTTATTAGACAGACTAAAAACGTAGTGGAGAATATGTTGTTTATGTAGCGCATTTATTTATTAAATTTGCATTAGCAATTCAGGGATAAATTAGTATAGCCAGTGCTTGTTATGTATTTAGTGATTTGCACTGCTAATCTAGATAGAAAATTGGTAATTCAAAATTACTTTTTTATTTTCTTATTTTACTAGATGATCAAAAATTTAACAACAATTACTACATAAAAGTAAGTAGCGGCCTGTGACTATCTCACTGCTGAGCATAGGCCTCTTCTCTCCGTTTTTGCAGAGAAGGATTGGAGCTAAGACCTACCACGCTGCTCAAATGAGGATTGGTAGGTTACACATATCTCCAGAATTCTCTAGAGATATACAGGTTTCCTCACGATGTTTTCCTTCACCGAAAAGCGTGTCATAAATTGCAATTATCAATTAGACACATAAGTTTTAACAGAAAACTCATTGGTGTCTGTCCGGGTTTGAACCCGTTACCTCCTCGAAAGAGTCGCACGGTGTTACCGCTGGGCTACCACAGCTTTTCCCACAATTACTACATATTACGATTAATTATAAAGTTACTATGGTACCTATAATTAATGGGTACTGTCAGCGAATTTAAATTATTTGTAATTTTTGCCAATTAAATTAATTTTTTTAAATTATTGCAAAAACCCTGATCCCCCTTCACAGGTTTCTATTTCTATGTTTATTTTATATAATTACTATTATAATGTTACTGCAGATAGCAAGAGTTTTATGCCCGATAAAATATATAGGAATTAAACAAATAAGATAAAAGATATGATATCACTTATGATAAATTTTAAAAAATTTACATAGCAACAACGGAAATGAATACTATATGAGAAAATAATATTTATATGAAGAACTTGTATTGTATACATGTGCCAAGAAATTCAAGGGAACCGTCTGACATCAACTTGTTTATCATCTTCCTGCCCTTATCCCACTCTAAGTGGGGTCGGCACAACATGTTATAACCATGTTGTCACATGATTTGGCTACGTATATTACGGCCCTCTGCCTGACGTCAACTTACTTAGTCGCCTTTTACGACACCTCGGTAACAAAGAGAGTGGTCTATTCTACACAACCGGAAACCACACGGTGGGTCAACTTACCTTAATGGTTACAACATGAATGATGATGATCATCATCTTCCTGCCCTTATCCCACTCTAAGTGGGGTCGGCACAACCTGTTATAAACATGTTGTCACATGATGTGACTACGTATTTTACGAACGGCCGCCTGCCTGACGTCAACTTATCTTAGTCGTATTTTACGACACCACGATAAGATCTTTCTTATGTGTGGTCTATTTTACTTAACCAGATGCCACACGCTGGGTCAACTTACTTAAGTCGCTTTTTACAACATGTTTATAACATGAATAATGATGTTGAACTATAAGGGAGAGTAAAACATAATAAAAAATAAAAACATAAATACTTTGGAATTATTATAAATAAATAACAGAAATAATTTAGTTTCGTTTCCCGTTAATCATGCAATATTCTCATTTAATAATCAACTTTGAATTAACAAGGATAATGCATTTAAAGAAACACGTACATTGTGTTCAACATTAATTACTTCAAGCTATCTTCTACACGCGACTTAGGGGTAGTTTTTGAAAATACTTTTTAATGTTAAATTAATTTTCCCTACAATTACAAACGCTAAAAACCTCTTTTGAGGATAAAAATTGTAGGACAAACATATATATAATAGGATTATAGCAAATAGAAAATATATTATGGACTTAATCATAAATGTCCGCGCTGTGGTATTCGGATGAAAAGAATAGACCACCATAATTTCTTACCGTGGTGTAGTAAAAGGCTACTAAGGTAAGTTGATGTCAGCCAGGCGGACTCCGTCCCCGCATGTTCCGACCCCACTCTGAGTTGGATAAGGGCAGGAGAAATCAATGATATAAAAAATAATTCCTAGAATTGCAGCGTAGTGTGATAAATAAAAGTAAAAATAAAATTAAAATTGCCTTTAATATTGCCTATAATTAGATTTTCATTGGTTCCAAACACAATTAAATGTCGTGTCAATTTAAGTAGAATTTACATGTTTAATGAAATGAACGGAAACAAGTATTTTACATGGAATATATTCCTACATATAATTGATGTGTACTAAACAAATAATTGGAAGAAGCAGTAATGACAGAGCTTTACAAATGGGCAAACGACTTCGCAGAAAGTTCCTGGAGAAGAAGCACAAGTTTGGTTTGGAAAAAGTATTAGATTCCTATATTCAGCTTACATAATTAATTTGAAAGAGGAATATAACTAAGCAGAGAGAATAAAAATGTTTAGTAAAATTACTGATGAAATAAATCGTAGGTTTAATAGTTTTGGTGATACAAGTAACTTACATGGGATTAGAAATGTATTTTCCATCTCTCGTATACCTTATTTTAAAAGGTAAGAAAAAAGTCATATAATATTTTCTTTTTTTATAGCACAGATTAAATAAAAATGGAGTCTACGGAACTATTTTTTTTCTGTAAACTGGTCTTTACGTATCATTATTTATCATTCTACTGTCCTTATCCCACTCTAAGTGGGGTCGGCACAACATGTTACAAACATGTTGTCATATGATTTGTCTATGTATTTTACGACCGGCCGCCTGCCTGACGTCAACTTACCTTAGTCGTATTTTACGTCACCTCGGTAAGAAATTAGGGTGGTACTATTCTATTCAGTCAGATACCACACGGCGTATATATTGGGCTATATGTATCATTATTCATCATTCTCCTGCCCTTATCCCACTCTAAGTTGGGTCGGCACAACATGTTATAAACAAAAAAGGGTAATGATTTGGCTAAGTATTTTACGACCTGCCTGATGTCAACTTACCTTAGTCGTATTTTACGGCAACTCGGTAAGAAGGAGGATATTCTATTCAGCCGGATGCCAAACGGTGGGTCAACTTACCTTAATCGTCTTTTACGACACCACGGTTAGAAATGGCGGTGGTCTATTCTAGACAGCCGGATTGGTATCCGGCTGTCTAGAATAGACCACCGCTGTTAGAAACACCGTCGTGTGGTCACGACGGTGTTTCTAACAGCATTACGAGTCCATTATTCAGAACTTACTGAAATTTGCACTCCTTGAAATATAAATATTTGTATGGATTTTTTTCTAGACTAAGAGACCATACATTCTTTTGTTACATTAGAAAGCGATTATGTAGCGGTTTTAATGACATCTTTCAGGGGGCTTAACTTTTCCACATTTATATGAAACAGCAGTGTATGATAACGATGTAAAGCTATTCCAACTTAGTTCAAATTATAAGCTAAGCTTAATCTATTACCTAAGCTTATTCAAGGCGGACTTTTGTCGACATTTCCGACAATTATCGTTATATTTTAAGTACTTTAACAAAAATATACACCTTAATTTTTCTAATGAGTGATTCCTAACTGTTACTAATAATATTGTTTATTGGAGAAAAAGGCAAAAGTAATAATAAAATTATTTTGCTATAATCCGCGAAGAAGTAAAATAGAAAATATATATATATATAATGCTAAATGCTTTGCGACTTTCGTCGTGGAGTCTATCTAATGATGCTTCGGTTGCGGGGCGAAACGATTGTTGAGTTTGTGATAGTGAACGTATATAGTGCTTGTGTATTGTGGTGGCGGTGGTGGAGGTTTGTGCATGTGTTTTTACGAATCCTGCATGTATCAGGTATGATAACCAATTGTCCACTCTACATTTAGCATTATATATGTTTTCTATTTTACTTCTTCGCGGATTTAGAAAATAATAATTTTATTATTACGAACAAAATAATTTTATTATTACTTTTGTATTATGGATCTCCGCAAAGTAACGCCTAATTCTATAAATTGAAGAAAAAGGCATTAAAATAAGTTCTGTAGTTTAGAGTTTATCACGAACAGACAGTGGGCCACTTTGTTTTATAATATGTAAGTTCTAATCTCGTTTCCCATAGGTTATTCTGGTCTTGCGTGTTGATGACAAGCTGTTTTAGTGCCGGCTTTATAGCCCAGTCATATTAGGGCTTTCACCTCGGAATGAAAGATAATAAGCTGCAAATTGGTATGAACCTCTGTTTTGCCATTCTAAATGTTGTCTCAAAAGTCACAATCGTTATCGTGTCCGCGTCTCAAGATATTCAAGGTCAAAGGTCACAAAAATCGGTTTTTCGCGAATATCTGGCTTCCTATCGGTTAAATGAGATTTGCATTTTTTATAAAAGTTGTAGGCTATAAAATTCCCTACAACTTTTGTTTAAACTTTTTTTTCATACGACCAACCGTTTTGAAGGTAGAGAGCGAAGAGTGCACATCGTACAGTCATATACGGCCTAATGCAAGGTCAAGCGTGAGTTATGCTTATCAGTACGTTATAAAGTCAATTATTTACTTGGAAATTATAAATATTAAACAATGCCTATTATTTATGTACTAACTATTAATTATTTATATTTAATTAAAGTAAGTAACTTGATTATTTATATATAATTATTCATATTTAACTATTTAAGTATAAAATATTATTAATTCTGGATTATATATTTTAGTTTTATTTTAAGTTAAAATGATAGTAAGAGTATATATTTTACACATATTTTTATTTATTATTAAATACGGCATAATATACATTTATCAAAATGTGAGTTCAAATATCAAAAGTATCTTTGTTGATTTTAATTGTAATGAAATTGGAAATGGAAGCTAATTATCTTCTTCTTGTTCGTCGTCTTCTTCTTCTTGTCGCTCAAAAATGTTCGATTCATTGTCATCATCCTCATTATCTGTCATGTTCATCTCCAAACCTTCCAGAATATCGGGATCATATGTATTTTCTTCATCGGGATTACTTGGATACAGTGAAGCGTTGAGGCAAGCTTGTCCGTTGCACTGGCCGCAAGCTAAAGAACATTGTAGCCCTGATTTTCTGCATCCACAGCGGGAACCACAACCATTTTTGCAATTGCAAAATATTACGTTTAGTAGTTCGGCTGGTGCTGGAGGTAATAACGTTCGTATGGGCTCCAGGATTTCATTTTCAAGCATCCAGCCCCATTCTTGAGGTTCTAAGTCCTTCCCTAACCACGTTTGAATCTGGTAGTAGACACGTTTTATGTGTTGATGAGCTGCTACACTTGTTGGTGGAAGTGTTGACAGTTGTACAGGTTTATTTAGTTTTGTAAATTTGATGAATTGCGTGTAGCGGAAATGATCAATGTTGAATAGTTATATATAAATAATCAAGTTACTTACTTTAATTAAATATAAATAATTAATAGTTAGTACATAAATAATAGGCATTGTTTAATATTTATAATTTCCAAGTAAATAATTGACTTTATAACGTACTGATAAGCATAACTCACGCTTGACCTTGCATTAGGCCGTATATGACTGTACGATGTGCACTCTTCGCGCTCTACCTTCAAAACGGTTGGTCGTATGAAAAAAAAGTTTAAACAAAAGTTGTAGGGAATTTTATAGCCTACAACTTTTATAATAAATGCAAATCTCATTTAACCGATAGGAAGCCAGATATTCGCGAAAAACCGATTTTTGTGACCTTTGACCTTGAATATCTTGAGACGCGGACACGATAACGATTGTGACTTTTGAGACAACATTTAGAATGACAAAACAAAGGTTCATACCAATTTGCAGCTTATTATCTTTCATTCCGAGGTTGACCCCTTTTTTTACCTAATATGACTGGGCTATTATACTACAGTCAGCTCTTAAGCTATTCTCTACAACGGTTGGATCGTACTCAGTGGAAACTAATTACTTGTACTGGAACACTCCGTTTCCGGCTGTGACTATTTGCGAGTACACTGATTCCGGACAAATTAAGGCCTACCTAAAACAGTAAGATGCTTGATAGATGGTTATGAACATCATGCTCGTATTCTTAAAGATCTAGCCTTTTTTTGTTTTTTCTTTAAATTTGTACTCCTGATATGAGAGTTAGAGAGTTTTCTGATTTAACTTATAGTCTTGATACAACTTATGTATTACTATTTATTATATTTATTACTATGACCTTTTATTTACGGCTAATAAAAGTACCCATAGTCAAACCCACCGTGTGGTATCCGGTTTAGTAGAATAGTACCACCTTGTTTTCTTACCGAGGTGTCGTAAAAGGCGACTAAGGTAAGTTAACTCACCGTGTGATATCCGGTTAAGTAGAATAGAATGTAGGTGTCGTAAAATACGACTGAGGTAAGTTGATGTCAGGCAGGCGGCCGGTCTTAAAGACCCAGGCAAATCATGTGACAGCATGTTTATAACATGTTGTACCGACCCCACTTAAAGTGGGATAACGGCAGGAAGATCATGAAAAGTACCCATAGTCAAACCCGAACTATGGGTACTTTTATTAGCCGTCCTATAACCAGACTCATCTTGACCTATAGTGTAGGGGTACATCCAGGCGCCAGACATCAGTTAATTCTTGTAGTATTCTTTGAGAGTTTTTTTATATTATTTGCTATTCTTCTTTTATTTTTTTATTACTATTTTTTTTTAGTAACTATTTTACAATTATATACCTTAAAAATAAACAGAAAAACAAAAAAAAAACAAAGGGAATAATGAAAACATAAAAAAAATACAACATTAAGGGTCAAACGCTTTACTTCAATTTTGGTACATTTTTTTATATAGATGAAAGTCCATCGCAGCCAATATCCGGTGATAATTCGTTGAACAATAATTTAAACAGGAGTCAGTGCTTTATCCACTTTTTTCTTAAAATCTTTAACATTACCGAGCAAGGCACGGTTAACCAGGTCCTATTTATGATACAGGCACAAGAAATCCTCGTTGCTAAACTTGTTCTATAAGGACGTGACATTCTGGAACGAGCGGTATTGCAGCGTATGTGTTGCGTGCGTCATAAATCAAACTTGTGAAGAAAACTTTGAAAGTGTGGTTAAGGAAATCAGGAAAAAGTGTTCGGGAATTCTTACAGACTGCTGGTGGGGCGGTGAGCGCTTTAGGTGCTGTAACAGGTTTGTTATATTACAGAATAACATCCATACGATTCATTATTTTTTTTTTTTATTTACAGCAAAAATGTACAAGTTATATCTATCTTAAAT
The DNA here is from genome assembly GCA_029227775.1 of Morpho helenor. NCBI lineage: Eukaryota > Metazoa > Arthropoda > Insecta > Lepidoptera > Nymphalidae > Morpho > Morpho helenor. Next base: position 13,709,162 of record JARGCU010000020.1, on the reverse strand, counting down.
TACTTACATGCTAGGACTATACAAATCATGCCCACGTGGAATGATATCAAGAATGTTGGCAGCGTTTCCGCGCTGAATCGCTAAGCTGATTCTTTGTGCAAAAAGGAACCAGCCCTCTTGTCAACTGAAGAGTCAATTAACCGAGGTGTTAAAACGGATAAAAAATTACATTTATTTTACGCAATTTCATTAGGCGGTGTTAAAGTATTTAAACACTGGATGGCGCGACCGTAATCGCGGGTAGGACTAGTAATATTATAAATACAGAAATCTGAATGCCTCTCTGTTACGCTTGTATGGCTAATTTGCTGCAGAAATTTTAACGAAATTTAACAAAATTAATATTAGTCTTATATAGAGTATTAACCAGATTGTCTTACAGTAACAAAAAAATACAAAATAATTGAAGATACTTCAGTTTAAGTTACTGTATATTGTAAGTAATAAGTATTCTGGTAAGGCTTTTATACTATATAGCATAAGTCTTCGAAAGAATGTCACTGCGCTCGAGTTAATTGGATTGTAGCGGTGAAGAGCAAAAAAAAAACCAGATGATACTAAGGTCAGCGACCTTATGGGTGGTATAGTCCGGAATAGAAGCTGGCTACCAGCCCTGAACTGACAGGCGTCCCCGAAATTAGATAGAAGGTCCACGACAATAATTATAAAACCATTTTATATGTATAATTTACTTTAATCATTATCTTTTAAGGTTTCACCCAATAGCTACGGAATTTGGCAAATGTCACGTATTCAACTCAGCGTTACTTGGAAACGCCAGCGTTCTAACCGTGAATAGAAGAATAGGGCTACCTGATTTAGTGGTCACAGCTACTCAACCAGTTCAGGCAAGCAGATAAATAGTTCACTTCGTCTCTCATATGCTGAGCTTCGTCTTTAGCAGATGTAAACTGCTCTAAACTAAGTATTTCCACGTTTTCAAACATTTATTCCATCTTGAAATTTAAAGTAATACTTCTAGCTTTAAAGGGCGTAGCACGTTGGTAGTAACTAAGCAGAATGCAAACACGCATGCAAGTACCTCGGGTTCAGCTAGTAGATAGTAAAATTTATAAGATATCGTCATACAGACTCCCTGAGTACCTCTTTTCTTAATCTTTTTTTAGTAATTGTATGTACGTGGTCGCTGACAATGAGCCTCATAAGAAAGTCACTTAGCGGGTGATGGAGCGAGCTATGCTTGGAATATCTCTCCGAGATTAAATCAGGAGTGAGGAGATCCGTAGAAGAAATAGAGTAGCCGACATAGCTCATCGTGTTGCTACGCTGAAGTGGCTATGGGCGGGCTAGTTCGGAGAACCGACGAGCGTTGGGGTTCTAAGATGCTCGAATAGCAATCTCGTACCGGAACACGCAGTGTCGGCGACCCCCTATAAGGTGGACTGAAGACGTCAAAAAGGTCGTGGGAGCCGCTGGATACAAGCGGCACAAGATCGTGACTTGTGGAGATCCCTTAAAGAGACCTATATCCAGCAGTGAACATCTATCGGTTTAAAAAGAAGAAGAAGATTGAATGTAAGGATTCCGCATCTTATTTACTATACATTTTTTCAGATCTACGTACACGCTCCTGAAGACATGGTGTCCTTTGCTTTAGAGAACAGTTTGCTGCGCCGTAATGTTGTGCCCCTTATTACAGAATTAGAAGCAATTTTGACGGTAAATATTCAATTTCAAAATGTACCTTTAAGAGTTTTGCGCCAACATCATAAGTCATTTATAAACAATGGTATAAAAAATAAATATATAAGTGTCCCATACACTTATTGTTAACCTACCGAATAGTTGGAATTTCGCAAAGCCAGCGTCTAGTTTAGCGCGAGGTTTTAGAGAAAGGCAGAAGTACTTTTTTTATGGAATACAAGCTTCTGTCACCATATTCGTCAATTTGAAATTCAGTCATCAATTCAAGAAGTACATCTTGTTCTGGGACGGTACCTATCTAAATAAGAGGCCCTCTTTCCGTATTAAGGATGTGACGTGGAGTAGGAAAAATCGAATAATAAATAATCGTTTTTTTCCATATGAAATAATATGAAATAAATAAAAAATTATTTTGATACGAAATAATTGATTTTTTAAAAATCGATTTTTTTCAGACAACTTGATAAGTTGCTTTTTTTAAAAAATTAATTAAAATAAAGGCCAATTAAAGTGGACTACTACCAAGAAATAATAACAGATGCGCTGTTTTTGAAATTCGATTAAAACGTGTAGCTTGGCTACATTGGTAATTAATCCAACAATGCATATCTAATCTTAAAAAACAAGAAAAAGAATAAAGAAGAGAAAGAGAATCACTACATATTATAAAACAAAGTCCATATTTCCGTATGTACGCATAAAACTTTAAAACTACGCAACCGATTTTGATGTGGTTTTTTTTAATAGATAGAGTGATCCCAGAGGAAGGTTTGTACGTATAATAACATTCAATACGAAGTAGAGAAATACTGTAATTTTTGAGGTTTCTGTAAATAATTACATTTTTTCCGCTTACATTGCAAACGCAGGCTAAACCCTACGAGATTTATCAAAATGATGTACTAAGTATTTGTACACCTTAAAAAGGTCTACAGAAAAGTCCGCGATGGTATATATCTATCTCTTATGGATAACCCACAATAGCAGTTTTTTTCATTTACTTTTTACGAAAAATGATGCCTTATGTTCAAAGCAATTTTTATACAATACAGCATTAATCCTTATCCAATTGAGTACCTTAAATAAATTGTTGATTTAATATAGATCAATATGGCCGTTTACAGCATGCAATTTAAGTGAACATTTTCGGAGATATTACAGATTTAAAATGCCGTGAGGACGCTGCGCTTCACCCTATAGCACTTCGAATCTTTTAGAGTTTGTTTAAAGACATTCTGTAATTAATTGTAAAAATAAAATACATAGGTAAAATAAATAAGTAAAAATGTACTATATGAGTTTAGAAATTCCACAGATAGCAGGAAATCGTCTTGGTATAGGGAGAGGAAATTGTTTTTCTCCAAATTTAACGCTTGCGGGCTACGGGCAGTAATGAATAAATCAAAACTACTGGAACGATTTTAATCATTTTTTTTACACTGACTGACATGGGATATAAATTTTATACCCGTGCGAAGCAAGGGCAGGCCGCTAGTAATTAATATAACCGATTTTTAAATAATCGATTTTTGATGGAAAAATAATCGATTATTAAAAATCAATTATTTTTAAAATCGATTATTTGAAATCGATTATTTTAATAAATCGATTTTTTCAATCTAATTTTTTTTTAAATCGATTTATCCGCATTTAATAAATTGATCTTTAGCAGCACTACCACAGCATCAACTGCCTCTAAGACCTATCACCATCATGGACAGCATCATGCAATAGACTTCAGCGAGACGCCTAAGCATCCCTCATCTGTAGTCGATAGTATCGAGCGAAGAGGGACCCGGATCTATAAATTATTGCATTAATTACTCTCTGCTTATAAGCTGTGGTAGCCCAGCGGTAACACCGTGCGACTATTTCGAAGAGGTCACGGGTTCCAACCCGGGCAGACACCAATAATTTTTTCTGTTAATACTTGTGTCAATTTATCACACGCTTCTCGATGAAGGAAAACATCGTGAGGAAACCTGTATATCTAGAGAAATCTGGAGATATGAGTAACCTACCTAATAAGAGTAGCATGGTAGGTCTTAGCTCCAATTCTTCTCTTCAAAAACGGAGAGAAGAGGCCTATCCTCTGCTGTGGGATAGTAACGCCGCTACTTACTTACTAACTCTCTGCTTGACTCAGGTAGAACAAACAGTTAACGATGCATCCGTAATGTCACTGCCTGTGAGCATGCGAGGATGTTTGTTCAAACAAGATCGCCCGTCACATCCGAATTGGCCCTTCAAGGAGTACAGCTATAGTTCCTGCATTTTGTACTGCAGAGTCTTGGCACAGAGCAGTATATGTAATTGCACTCATCACTTCTTGTCCACTATCGGTAGGTATAACTAAAGGATATAGTTTTTATTGATTTTCTTTGCGTTGTCAAGTGGTTTGGCATAACATGTTATAAACATGTTTTCGTATGATTTGGCTAGATATTTTACGACCGGCCTGCTTAACGTTAACTTATCTTTGTCCCCTTTTGCAACACCTCGGTAAGAAAGAGGGCGGTCTATTCTACTTAGCCGTATGCCATATGGCGAGTCAACTTACCTTAGTAGCCTTTTACGACACTTTTGGTAAGAAATGAGGGTGGTCTATTCTACTCAGCCGGATACCACACGGCGAGTCAACTTACCTTAGTAGCCTTTTACGACACCACGGTAGGAAATGAGTGTGGTCTATTCTACTCAGCTGGATACCACACAGCTAACTATAATATTATTAAATAATACGATTTAATACGAATGAACCAAATTTCTTGAATATTGCTCCGGATTAGCTGTGAGACGGTTACAGGCAGACAGACAGATTTCCATATTAATAATATTAGTATGAATATTTATAAAGCTATAGCTTTTTTATAGCTAACAGTAAAAAAATGTATTCCTACATTTCCTACATTTGAACGTATTTTAAATGATTTATTCAACTTGGTAAGAAGACAAGTTGATCTGAAGTCAATTTGAGCAAATATCTTTCGCTAATGAATACAAGCTTTTCTAAAATTGGTTCTGTTTTCGTAGTTGGAACTCCGGCCTGCGACATAAAGGGGCTGATCTGTCTATTTCTAAATAAAGGTACGTAATTAGTGTATTACCTTTTATTTTAATTACGCTAAGGTTTATTTGACCAATCTCATGCAATGAGCAATAATACAAGTTGTAAGTTAAGTTTCGCACAAAGAATCAGCTTAGCGATTCAACGCTGAAACGCTGCCAGCATTCTTGGGACCATTCCACGTGGGCATAATTTTTCCTAGCGTGTAAGTAATTTAAGAGAGATATAACTTGTACATTTTGTGGTAAATAAAATAAAATAAGGAAATAATTATGTACTATATACATTTATGCAATTTTCCAGATGAGATATCAAAATTTAAATGTAACTGTCCCATGGCATGCGATGACACTCGATACAAAACAACGCATATGTTTAAAAAGTAAGTCCGTTGTTACATTGTCTTGGCTGGCTTTTAGCTGGATTTCGCTACTTTATTAAACAGTCTAATCAGTTATGATCAGTAAAAAAGAACCAGTGAAAAATATGAAATGTATAAAAAAATACAAAGATTAGCACTGCATTCGTAACACAACAAAGTATTATATATATATATATATATGAAATCAAATCAAAATAGTTTATATTCAAATAAGCTTTTTCAAGCATAATAAAGCTACAACTGGTTCGGCATGTTGCTCTTACCGTGAAAAACCAACAAGAAATGCAGCGGGAAATCTTCAAAACATTTTCAATTTTATATCATTTAACCTTAAAGTATGTACAAGTTAGTATAAGTATGTAAATAAAAGCTGAAATGGCAATCGGCGAGGCACATTGGGTGGAGAACCAACGGGCGTTAGGGTCTTAAGGTGATGGAATGGTGACCTACTCCAAAATACGCAGAAGGTGGACTGACGTCCTCTAAAGAGACCTATATTCAGCAGTGGACGTCCATCAATTGAAAAATAAAGAGTATGTAAATAAAAATAACAATTGTTACTTTTTGTATACAGTCGGTTAAAAGCATCTCCGGAACTGTTAAAACGAGGATCTATAATCCGAATCCGTTTAGCACAACTTCCCACCCTGAGGGTAAGGAGACTGGCTATTAAGGACACGCTTGGTCTCGTTGGTAAGTGTGCGTACACTTTAATAAGTAAAGTAACGGCTTGTTTATCCCATAGCTGGGAATAGGCCTTCTTTCTAGTTATTGGAAAAGGGTAAGGGTAGGTTACACCTATCGCAGGAATTCTACAGAGTTATGAAGGTTTCCTCAGGATGTTTTGCCTACATCGAAGAGCAAATAATAATATAATAATATATAAATTGCAAATATCAATGAGAGAGATGCTGAAAGGAGAATTCACTTAGGCCGGGCAGCATTTGGCAAACTTCGTCGAGTCTTCACGTCCGAGATTCCGCAATGCCTGAAGACCAAAGTCTTCGACCAATGCGTCCTACCTGTGTTAACGTATGACGCCGAGACGTGGACACTGACGGCGGGACTAGTCCACAAGTTTAAAGTCGCTCAGCGTGCCATGGAGCGAGCTATGCTCAGAGTGTCTCTCAAGGATAAAATCAGGAATGAGATTATCTGCGAGAGAACCACGGTAACCGACATAGCTAGCAGAATATGCAAGCTGTAGTGGCAGTGGGCCGGTCACGTCTGTCGCAAGACTGATGCCCGTTGGAGCAAAAGAGTCCTGGAGTGGAGACCGCGTCTTGGCAAACGCAGTGTAGGGCGCCCACCGTCTCGCTGGACCGACGATATCCGGAAGGTTGGGGCCAGGTGGATGCGCATTGCGGAGAACCGGGATGTCTGACGCAGACATGGGGAGGCCTATGTCCAGCAGTGGACTGCGAAAGGCTCATGGATGGATGGATGGAAATATCAATGAGGCACATAAGTTGCCATCCTCCTGCTCTTATAAGTTTGACTCTAAGTGGGATCGGCACAGCATGTTACGAACATGTTGTCAGAAGATTTGGCTACGTATTTTAAACCGGTCGCCTGCCTGACATCAACTTACCTTAGTCGCCTTTCACGGCACCTCGGTAAGAACTAAAAGTGTTCTGGTCTACTCAGCCGAATACCACAGCATGCAATAGAATTTATACGATTCAAATTCATAATAAATAAATATATGGGACACGGCCGTCTGTCAAAGTAAGTAACTTAACATATACTTGTGTTATAGGTGACACAACTATTAAATACATATATGTATATACAAATAATTTTAAATAAACAGGTAATTAACAATTTGTTTCAAATTATTTGTATAAATACACCCAGAATCGAAGAACCGAATTTTTTTTAGAAAATATTGGCACTCGGCAGTAATCAAATCCGCTACCCCAAAGCCAAAGCACTACGCTCTTCTTTTTCACAAGGAAGCACAACGAATAAAAACAGACCACTTAAACAAATAAACGTCCGTATCGTTTAATTTAATCACGTTTCCAAATCTTTGCCATTATCCCGCATAATGGGCATTGATTCCCATTTGCGATATTCAAATAATGGTATCATCAAAATTCAAACCGGTCGAGCTTCGAAAATTTATCGATTCCCAAATTGCCTTTTAACGTTTCAGGTCATGATTTTAGCTCGTAACGATGAATAGTCTATAAAATAATATAAAAGGGTATTGAGATTTTCTACAACCAAACTGGTCGTAGAAAGCTGCTTTCAAGCCGATTTAAATAAAAAAATTACAAAAGTAATAATGAAATTGTTTTGCTATAATTCCCGATAAAGTAAAATGAAAAAATATAGTGCTAAACGTAGGGTTGACTATCCGTTTTCATACCAGATACACGCAGGATTCGTAAAACCGCCACCACAATATACAAATACTAGTGATGGTGAAGGTTTGTGCATGTGTTTTTACGAATCCTGTAAGTATTGGGATAGTCCACTTTACATTTAGCATTATTATTTTCTATTTCCTTTATCGGGGATTATAGCAAAATAATTTTATTATCACTCTGTGTGGTATCCAGCTGAATAGAATAGTACCACCCTTATCTCTTACCGAGATATCGTAACAGGTGACTAAGTTAAGTTGACCCACCGTGTGGTATCCGACTGAGTAGAATAGTCCTCCCTCATTTTTTACTGAGGTGTCGTAAAAGGCGACTGAGTAAGTTGATCCACAGTATGGTATCCGTTTAAGTAGAATAGACCATCCTCTTTCTTACAGAGGTGTCATAAAATACGACTAAGATAATTTGATGTCAGGCTGGTCGTAAAATACGTAGCCAAATCATGTGACATGTTTATAACGTGTTGTGCCGACCCCACTTAAATATTTATTATTACTTTTGTATTATGGATCTCCGCAAAGTAGCGCCGAATTCAATAAATTGTTCAAGTAAGTATAAGTTTGTAAATAAAAGCTAAAGTGGTAATGGGCCAGGCATATTGAGTGGAGAACAAATGGGTGTTGGGGTCCTAAGGTGCTGGAACGTTGCCCTGGCACCGGAAAACCCATCGTTGGTAGACCCCCTAAGAGGTGGACTGACGACCTCAAAAAGGTCTTTATCTCATTCGCTTAAGACCCAGTATTGCCCAAAGCAGAGAAGACAGGAAAAGAGAGGATGTGCTACGAAGATGTCAGATTATTTCCACCAAAGCAGAGCGGATAAATCATATTTAATTTTTACCAGGAATTAATAAAGAAGGTTTAATTCGTAGATTGTTGTTTCAGTTGACGTGGGAGGTGTTGGGGGAGTATTCTTCGGGGCATCCCTCCTCAGTATTATTGAGATGATCTACCTATTTTGTATTCGAAGGAACTGAAGCTCTTTGCATGTATTTTTTTTGTATAAAAATGCTACAGAGCTTCTATTATGCTATGAAAACTTTAATAAAATAAATGAGTTTTACAGTAAGAAGACACGGGTAACTTTTGCAAACAACAATTAAACAAAAGTTTTTAAAATTAAAGTAATGGCAACACTGTCTGATTTATAGACGAAAATAGACATAGAATCGCTATTTTTTTGTATCTATAATCTACATAGGTAAACCAGCAAAGATACATTGAATTTATGTAGTAGAGAATTGTAGAGAAAAAACTACAAAAAAGTCTATAATAGCACAATTCGTTTTGTTGTGGTTTACTCACAATAACTACTTTTGTGTCTTTTGTGACACACTGATTAAATAAAATTAATTTTACGGCAAACCATCTTTAAATACAAGCAATTATTAAATGTTCTAATTATTGCAGCAATTTAGGTTCATATAGTATTCAACATAAGCTTTCTGGAACATATGCTTTCTGGAAACAGCAAGACCATTTTCGACTATGAGCCTCTGTAAATATTATTAAAACGGAATACCTAGTATTTATATCAAAACGCACAAAGAAAACCTAAACAAACACCCTACGTTTCATCCGAACATTTTTATTCCGTAACAAACATTTTTATTTTGATGGAAGGCTCCGAAAGGTTTTATGTCATGAGTTATGAACGCTTTTCAAAACTTCCGTATGTTACATTTTCATATATAATACAAGAGATTTGCGAAAATCGCCTAAAGACATTTTCTTGAGACAGTATACTATAATGATTTTAATTTTTCTCTAATACAGATAAGTAATACTTTTTTTATGTCTATTAAAAAACAAATAAGAATTATATATTTGTATTTCGTTCGATGTACAATGAAGTAAATAAATAAATATGTATGTTCTTTGGAATCAATTATCTTAGATTAGTAAACTTTATTATAAACAAACAAGGTATTATATTAATTTATACAAATTCCAACAGTATATAACCTCTAAGCAAAGATGTTTATCTTCAGCATTTGACAACTATTTGTCAAAATTAGAATTAATTTAATAATTTGTCAAAATTAGGATAATGAATTCTAAATTGTTAAGTGCTATTTTACTTTTAACGATTGCATCCAGCTTAGGCCAAGATGGCTGGTATCCCTGGGACGGAAATGAAACACCGATTCCAGGAGATGGTAAGAATCATCATCCTCCTGCCCTTATCCCACTCTTAGTGGGGACGGAACAACATGTTATAAACATGTTGTCAAATTATTCGGCTACGTATTCTACGACCAGCCACCTGCTGACGTCAAATTACCTCAGTCGTATTTTACAACAAGGTACGGTAAGGTAGAGAGTGAACTGTTCTACTCAGCCAGATACCACACGGCGGGTCAACTTTCGTTAGTCGCGTTTTAAGACACCTCGGTAAGAAATGAGGGTGGTCTATTCTACTCTACTACTCTAGATAGTAAGAAGATTCAGTAAAAAATCATAATAAGGAAGATTATTGCACACTCTTAAATTTTTTTCACGAAGTCCCGAGTAAATCTTGTTATTTATTTATTGCCATTTATATAATTATGCTTTTGACACTAAAAGCATAAATATTAAATTTTATAGCATAAATATTTCATTAAACAAATTATTCTGACATATGCAGTTTTATTTCAATTTCTTTATATTTTGTAGATCATATTATTGCAATTAAATGTTTGGCATATTTAAGTCATGTGGTTGTGTTTGTTTACATCTAGTTAATTACCTAAACCTATGGAGTATAGCAGCGTCATATTTATTAGAATAATAAGTAGATCCTAGACTAATATCAAGGTGGTATTTATTGGAGTATAGCAGCGTCATATATTTAGAATAATAAGCAGACTAATATCAAGGTGGTATTTATGAAACTTTGTCGTGAATTCCTTATAAGAAAACACGTCACGCTCCACCGACAAAATGAAATACGTGGCAAACTTTGTTAAATTTTGTTCGCTTAGATTTTGTATTGATATAGAGTTACATGAGGGATATAAAGGAGATAAACCCAACAAAACAAATTACTTGCTACAAATTCTTCACTGAATCAGCAACTTTAATACAGTATGTCTAATACGTTTCATGCATAAAGAGTTATAGATCACGCAGTGTTTAGGGCGAATGATTATTGTATTTTTATAAGAAATTGATATTAAAATGTCTATGATCTATTTTATTTAAGCTATTATTTTGTAAAATTTATAAATTTAAAATTTCTGTTCTTTAATCATGTTGCTTAGCGGTGAGACCGTACGACTCTTTCGAGGGGTCACAGGTTCAAACCCCGGCAGGCACCAATGAGTTATACTCTTAAAACTTATGTGCCTAATTGACAATTGTAATTTCAACGTTCAAATAAACGTTTATTTGAACGTTTAATTAAAAAGAAAATTCGTTTATATAATATTGATAAATTTATATCAAATAAATAAATATAATAAACAGATATAGCCTGTGATCGTTCAGTCTGCGTGGAGCCCTGCCCTGGTGCCGCCCCACCTCGTTACTGCCCGCCCAACACCACAGTCTGCAGCTCAGGCTGTGCTTGCATGCTAGAGTGCCAATCTCCAACTTACGTCTGTTTTCAAACTAAGTTCTGCGCATCACGCAGGCGATATCTGAAAAGGCCTACCGCTCGACCAGCCATCGGCGTGGAAGAAGCTTAAAATGTAAATATTTGTTTAATCTGTCAGGAGTTGGAAACTAACATAGTGACATGGCAGACTAACCACATCATCATCTTCCTGCCCTTATCCCACTCTAAGTGGAGTCGGCACAACATGTTATAAACATGTTGTCACATGATTTGGCTACGTATTTTACGACCGGCCGCCTGCCTGACGTCAACTTATTTTAGTTGTATTTTACGACACCTCAGTAAGACATGAGAGTGGTCTATTCTACTCAGCCGGATACCACACGGCGGGTCGACTTACCTTAGTCGCCTTTTACGACACCTCGGTAAGAAAAGAGGGTGGTACTATTCTATTCAGCCGGGTACCACACGGTGTCTAACCACATCATTTTTGCAAAAGTAATAATAAAATTATTAGTTGCTATAATTCGCGGTGAAGTAAAGTAGAAAATATATTGTTACAACATGTTTCTAATATAACCTCTTTCATAGAAGTAGGTCATTAATATTAAAATATACCAGCTGTCATTATGTCTCATTGAGTTGTTGAGAGAGAGTAAATGGGTGGACTTTGCGAAAATTGATTTTTTATTTATTTAATACGTACACCGTGTGGTATCCGGCTGAATAGAATAGTACCACCCTCATTTCTTACCGAGGTGTCGTAAAAGGCGACTAAGGTAAGTCGACCGCCGTGTGGTATCCGGCTGAATAGAATAGTATCAACCTCATTTCTTACCGAGGTTTCGTAAAAGGCGACTAAGGTAAGTCGACCGCCGTGTGGTATCCGGCTGAATAGAATAGTATCAACCTCATTTCTTACCGAGGTGTCGTAAAAGGTGACTAAGGTAAGTTGACCCACCGTGTGGTTTCCGGTTGAGTAAAATAGACCATCCTCTTTCTTACCGAGGAGTCGTAAAATACGACTAAGGTAAGTTGACGTCAGGCAGGCGGCCGGTCTTAAAATTCGTAGCCAAATCATATGACAACATGTTTGTAACATGTTGTGCCGACCCCACTTAGAGTGGGATAAGGGCAGGAGGATGATGACGATGATGATGATGATTTATTGAATACGTATAAATGAGAAATATCCTTTTATATGTAATGCTAAATGTAGAGTGGACAATCCATCTTCATACCTGATACATGCAGGATTCATAAAAACACATGCAAATAATTTTATTATTACTTTAGTTAACTTTGTTTAATTTTGCAATAGTTCGTCAGAGGTGTATTAATAGTAAAGGGTCCAGACGTAGATAATTGTTTGATGTTAAATAGACTCGCACTTAATTACAGTCACCGCTATTTATACAACCTAAATGTACGTACGTAAATGCTTACTCTCATAGAGGTAACCTCTAACAAAGGTACACTCTCTATTCTATAAATGCTGACAAAATGTTTTAAATGCACAAAGAAAATTGTTGTATCAATACATTTTAACCTAAATATTATAAATATTTAATAACAAGTTGTATTGTATTTTATATTATTAGTTCTATTCACGATAATTTTTATCGAGAAGGGTCTAATATAACTTCGAGTCAGGTATGTTAGTATATACCGAATATTTTTTTATTATAATCGATTTTTCTATTATTTTCTTATTCTCCCGCAAGTTATGGTAATCTTCGTCGATATATATTTGCTACCTTATAATAATCATCATCATCCTTAACCTATGGACGTCCACTGCTGGAAATAGGTCTCTTCATTGGATCTCCACACCAAACGACGTTGTGCCGCTTAGATCCATCGGCTCCCCGCGTCCCCTTTGATTTCGTCGGTCTACCTCTGTGGAGGGTCTACCTATATACAGAGTACCAACTTAATAATTTCTTAAGTTCTTTTATTCAAATGTATATACAGAGTGGTACCGACGATACGACATTAAATAACTTCACTGCTCACTTGGAAGTATTACATTACTTTGGTATAATTCAAAGTATTTAAATATAGAATTAAAAAAATATATATATTCTAACAAACTAAATACGTTTAAATTGCGAAACACGCTCTTTCATTATGGTTCACTCACCTTGTAGTGCGCGCGTACGGTGTAGATGTGACGATCGCCGCGAAGTACAAACGGAGCGGTGAAATACAAAGGTCGCGGCGCGGTGACCGCAAGGCCCGTATGGCATGCTGCCATCGGTCATTGATCCATATACATCATGAAGTTTAATTTCAAAATGAAAAATAATATCCTGTGGCTAAAATACTTCATTGAATTAACTGAATTTTTTTATGTAGGCTGCTAAGGTGCGTAGCTATCTAGGATTAACATTAATGTCGTATCGTCGGTACCACTCTGTATATACATTTGAATAAAAGAACTTAAGAAATTATTAAGTGGTTTCTTAATACAAAGTAAAAGTTTTTTTCGTTTTATTATTTATGTATATACAATCAGAATAAAGTGTCATATCAAGTAGGGGGATCGGGCGGTTGGTGTTTCTCCTTGCTGAGAGGACTACCCTCTGAGCCACCGTCGCCACTGTTGCCACTGTTTATTGCCACTGATGTTAGAGGTACCTGTGAAACAATATTCATTGTAATACTAAAAAAATCATCCTCACGGCCGCCTGCCTGACGTCAACTTATACATGACACCTCACACACATGACACCTTGGTAAGAAAGAGGGTGGTCTATTTTAGTAAACCGGATACGACACGGTGGGTCAACTTATCTTAGTCGCCTTTTAGGACACCTCGGTAAGAAATGAGGTTGGTCTATTTTACTCAGCCGAATAACACACGGCGGGTCGGCTTACCTTAGTCGCCTTTAACGACACCTCGGTAAGCAATGAGGGTGGTACTATTCTATTCAGCCGGATACCACACGGCGTATTCATTGTAATACTAAAATATGTTATATTATGTTAGCGCACTCTTTCAACAATAACACGATATAATAAGAATACCATAATTACAGCTCCGAGGTACACTTCTCTTGAATAACAAATAAAGAATGAATGTCACTGAAACGTTTTATCAATAGGAAGACTTCACCGGAAACAACAACGGGACAGTGTTTTAATCCACCATTTTAATCAAAAAGGGCGCGGTACTCTTTTTTTGTGACTGTGTTGCTATAAAATACAAAGCGGAAATTATTGACTACAATTATTACAAGTAAAGCACTAAGGCATCTTATTGTATTGTTTAGTACCAAAATCCTAGACCATTTTCTTGTTTATAGCCTATTATTAATCTTGAAATTTTAATAAATTTCTTACGCTAAACAAGTTTTGAGAAAATAAACATTTGTTAAAGAATATTTGAAAAGTTGAGTAATTCGTTTTTAATAGAAAATATTAGGTTAGCCAATTGGGACCAATAAGAAAGAGTAATAAATCTCAAAAATCTTAGACTGAGGCTTTATTAGTAAGCAACACATCCCAAGATACGTAAGCTATTAAAACAAATGTATTATTGTCTTTTATCCACCAAAATGTCACATCTATTTTAAGACATTTAAATATTTGTTTAATGCGTAATTAAATTATATCACCATATAAATCACCAAATATCACACACATACCAGCAAAATTGCTTCGTTTAATTTTCATCTCTGCTATTTTCGCAGAGTAATTAAGGGATATCTAATACCTCTCCTTTTGTTTAAATATCTTACCTGCAGCATGAATCTATGGTTCTTATTACGCTTATAATAAAAGCTAAATTACAGTGAATCTTGTGTAATACATGTTCTATTGTTTCCAATGTACATACGTGACAGGACTTTGTTATGAATTGCTTTATATTCGGGTAATCTGGTAACGAACATGTGAAGGGTCTGTTGTCTTGGAGATTTTCTATATATAGAATTATCTTTGTTGCTATATTTGCTCTATTAAATACATACGTTCACAGAGATGGTCGTTCATTTATCTGCCAGTTTTCTTAAAAAAGTATTTAGAGTACAAGTTTTTTACCAACACATGTTTAAGTTATTGATATTCTCTATTTTATAAATTCTTTAGTATTAATTAATATAATAGTAATTTATAGATATCAAATGAACATCTTTGAAGGCAAAATTAAGTATATACTTTCTGTTCCGCGCAAACGTGCGGACGGATGAAACAACCTCCGGGACCTGGGCCCGACGCCCCGGCGTTTCAACCTACCTTACGCGGCCGTTAGCTGTATGCGATCCGGCCTCGTGAGTCACGGCGTGTATATGTGTACGTGTGTGTGTGTGCTTGTATGTACTTGGCCGATTCCCGAAACCGTTGGCTCGCCTCTGCACTCTTCCACGGACAGGTAATGCCTGTTTCTCCCTGAGTATACACTTCACTATATCGGCTGAATAACACCCGGTGTGCACACAACTTTCGTAAGGTCACACGTTATTGAGTCGTCCCTATATCGGGGAATAGTACCCAACGCGCACCAAAACCGTGGACGGTCGCGTCTTATTAAAACGCTTTACTGGTTAAACGCGTCACTAAATCGGAGAATAACACCCAAAACGCAAAATTACACGTGTGCGTAAGAAAGGAATGCCGTGTTCCGGCGCACGCGGCTGCTCCCTATCGTATTTGAAGGGTAACTGTCGGCCGGCCGGCCTGGTAGGAATTGAATGCTAAACGACCTGCCCTCGCCGCCCGCGCCGCTCGCCCCCTCCGGCCGGCGAGTCATTCTATTCCAAACACTTTCATTTTAATTTACTGATTCAGTTACATGGTCCTAAGGAATAAATTGCGATCTCTTAATCAATAATTTCAATTCTTTAGTTCATGTTTTGAAGTTCTTCTTGTATAAGACAGTCACAATTATAGTTCAAGCGCGTTTTTGTACAAGAAGGTATAATTTATTGTATTGGAAACTATTTAAAAAAATGTCATAATATATTACTTAAACTTTTTTAAGGTTAAGTATACGAAATATATGAGTGTACTAAGAGTAACAAAGGACCCCGACTAGGTCCTCCATAAGTGTGAGTGATCTGTATTTTATATAGTATTAATACGAACCATTGATACTGCTGTACAAATGTTAGCATCTGAGGGTCTTGGAGGCGTTAACGAGGCATCATATCGAAGATCCAGTTGTACCATAAAGAGAGCAGCAGCGAGCGTAGTTACTGATACTGACAGTTGAGCTGCTGCGACACCTACGCACGTTTTACTGCCGCATCTAGAAAAGGAAAGTGGACTGGACTGAAATTAAATACAAAAAAAAAATTATGGAGCACAAACATGATAGTTTTCTGCTGCCAAACTCTAGACTTCGATGACAGAATCTGATGATGTTGATCTAGAAAATAATGAAAGTGTGGTAATAAATGTCAATACCAAATTTATAGTGTGGCAATAAACGTAAATATCAAATTTGTTATTGTGGCAATAAAAAGTTGGCTATATACTTTAACGTTATGTTAATAAAATTTAGATAATTGACATGCTCACAGTTTTTATATTGAGCTACTGAAACGTGACGCGAGCGTAGTGTTATTGAAACATTGATTTCTTTAGAATAATTTATTATTTGAGTAAAAAAGGATAACTTTGTGTAATAATTAAAACTTATAAAGCCTTTCCATGAAATCTGTAGAACAATATTCTTACGTCTTTTTTACTAAGAATTGAATACAGGTAGTAGTAGGGTATGGTAATATGATATAATGTTTTCTACGGAAGATAAATAGCGAATATCAGTAGCCAAATAAAAATTTAAAAGCATTATTTATTTTGGTTATATCCCCAAACGCTAAGTTCATGTCATCATTCATTAACCAAAGTAATTCGGAGAAAATCCACAAAATGAAAGCGTTTAAGAATATATTTTTCCTAATTTATTCAGAAAATGTTGAGGAATTTTAAGATTACGTTTACGGGGGAAAAGGAAATAGGGAAAGATTTAGGAAAGAGCGGTAAAATATGCCACAGGCTCCGTCAGAAAAGGAAATTCTAAAGAAATAATTGAAACTAAAGCTGGTCACAGAGTATGGCTCAAAGCGGTCGTGATTTAATTCAGACTGAAACAAATGTTCGTACGAGAAAAACGTACATAAATATTCCACAATATTTTTATTTTGCCATACATTTATACATTATACATAATAAAGAAAGTAAACTTTAAACTCAACGTATCAGACATTGAGTAATTATGTAAAATAAACATCTTTATTTTACTTACAACTCCTGAAATTATAATTTTGTTGAGTCCTATATATGTATATCAGCCTTTAAGTCAACACAACTCCATAAATACTTTATCCTTACAACTTATGCTGGCACTTTTGAATTAATTTTGAATAATATTTGCTAAGAACACATTCCTTCCGAAAATGTTTAGCAAAAGTTTGTTTACTTTTCAAACATAATACGTATAAATTTAATTATTTTCATTGCTAAGAAATTTTACATAAATAAATGAGACTCAAATCCGTAGAGTCCTTTCAAATTTATAATTGAATCCTTGAAGGAAGTCTTAAAAGATACAGTATATTTAAGCATTTTTCTGTTTTTTCTTTTGTACTTTATAAGTTATTTTATTCTCTGAGAAAATTTTAGTAGTAGAGAGGGATAAGAATTAATTGGATAATTTTTGGTCCTTACCCAAGATTCATTAAGGAGCGAATGCAGAATGCGAGCATTGCTATATGAGCGGCTATAGCAATTGTCCACAACAATGTTAAAGGAATTGCAGCGCAGAGTGATGGACCCAGGACTCTCCAAGGCGCCCCCCAATTTCTGATAGCCCTAGAACGAGCTGACGACCAACCTCCAAATCCTCTGCTATAGTAGACTGATGTAGCTGACAAAAATAAATTAAATTGAATGCTGTAAGAATGAAATGCTCCTCAAAATTTTTGTACTACCTTAATATGCAATGCCTTAATTGCGACTATACGTAACAGCACGATATTTATCGCCTTATCCGAAGAATAAAGTCACATTTCCTATGCTTATATATGAAAGATGTGTCTTTGTTCTTCGGATAGGGTGATATATATGGTGACTAATCAATGAGTTGCTAAAAATTTAATGTCTGGTGAAATATTTTGTAAAGCAGAAGCAAATACTATGATTTTAAGGTCCATAGTTTAGACATTTTTTTTCTGTTCTTCTTCTTACCAGAACTTTCTTTGTTGGTTAGGTTTTATCTATGTAATAATAAGTTAACAAGATACTTGAAGGCTAACACTAGAAAACGGTACTAAAAAATTCAAAGTGTTACAAGGTTTTATACCGGCTGCGAGTACAGTGACTGCTCCAGCTGGCACTCCAAGGCCTAGTTCTATCTTTTGTCTTTCTTCTAGCCAACCAACAGCACCAACGACTAAGCCTCCAATGCCGCAGACGATCTAAGAAAAAGAAACTAAGATATAACATGGACAATTGTATAATTGTAACTTTGCAAATTATCTGATGATATAGGATAATGCTTAAAAGTTTTGTGCGCTTAAACTCTGACAAAAAATTGCTGAAAGCAACATTCTAACTTTTTAATATACACAATATTTTTGATGTATTTATATACTTGAAAAACTTAATGATTAGCACTCTAATCACTTCTTAATTATAATATACAGATGAGGTTAAGAGTTATTGCTAAATGAAAATTAAATTCTCAAAATTAAATCAATGGAGAGTTTCACTCAGGACATAATGTGAGCTTAAGTAATTTATACATACAAGTATGTACATATTAATTCATGTTTTATCACAATAAATCAAACCTTAATTCAAATTCAAAATATTCTTTATTCAATTGAACTTCTAAACAAGTGCTTATTAACACAGATCAAGCATAGAATAAACACGTTGAAGCTTTATCAGATATCTTAAATTAAATCCTTTATATGTCTTCTTATAATCCAACAAATATCTCATTGTCCTGATTTAATCCCTACAAAATTACCCGAAGATCAGTGATTATTATGTTAATATTGAATTACGCAATAATTCATCGCTTCGAGAAACGCCGTAAGCAGTTGGTGATCTAATAATTGCTTTAGAGGGAGATAAATCTTAATTTACGATGATGTTATTATCCGCTCTTGGGGAATGGTTTAGACTTTAGTCTAATACAATATGGCAAATATATCAAATCACTTATTAAACTCGATAACTTGGACAAAACTTTTATAAATTTACGTATAAGAGGATAGACACTCCTCTTATCCGTTTTAGTTTGTATGTTTGTGACTTGTTAATATACTATTTGTGCGGATAAAATCGTGATACATATGGCATACAGAGTAAAAACCGACATAAACTAACACTAACACCGAGTTTCTTACTGGTTCTTCTTTGTAGGAGCAAACTTCCGAATCAGTGGCAGCTTTTTTAAAAACATCTGACGATTCAAAAGTACTGAAAAGAGACTACTGGAATAAAGATGATTTTGAATTTGAAAAAGTTAATTGATATTAATTTGCTTGTTTTTATATAAAAGCTTACTTAATTATAAAGGTTTTTAGATGTGATTTATAGTAATCGAAATCCAAAATTAAATATAATCGTCACTTACCTGTAAAACTCTAACTCTTAGCGCTGTAGCAAACGGGTAGAGACGCAATCCTACCGGAAGCTGTATATCTTGGTCGTCACCCTTGGAAGCGCCGCTTACAGCGCTGCAGACGGACTGCTTGCGCGACCACATCGCTTTCGCGTTGATCACTAAAGAACAAATCTTTTTAAGTAGTGTAGTGTGGAAAAGTGATGGTTTATGATAGTGTTTTATTTAGTAAGAAAGAATACTAGAAGTCACTGGTCCAATTTTATTTACTTTTTTATTTTATTTATTGAAAAAGGCCACCAACAATATAAACACCATACATAGCTACAAATACACAATATACAACTATTATTAAATTAAGTGTTATATTAATTATAGATGGCAACAGCATGCGCAGATTGACAACAACTGTGAAGAACTATCTATAATATTTAAATGAGTTAATATTGTATGTACACATATATATTTTCGGAATATCGGAAACGGCTCCAACGATATTCCAGAAAATTCAGCGTATAGGGGGTTTTGGGGCAGAAAAATCGATCTAGCTAGGTTGTTTATGAACATAAACAACAAACGTATTACAACAAACGTAATTTTAAATGTAGATTTAGATTTATTTTGAGTTGCTTATAACTGTAATTTTAATGAAGCATACGGATAGCCTGGTATCTAAAACTCTTCAGAATTACGTTTATTTCTCAACGAAGACGAATTCATCCAATATATCCTGTTAAGGTAACTTTAAAGCTAATTTACTAACATACTGCAATGTAGGCTTTCTTTCTTCTTTTTTGGAGGAAGGACTTAGAGCTAACACTCAGCAAAATGCTCTAATTCAGATTGGAAGGTTACACATGTGTCCAGAATTCACCGAAAAGCTTGTGATAAATTGCAATTATCAAGAAGACATATAAAGGGTTCGAACCCGTGACCCACTCAAATGGATCAAAAGGTTCGAGGTTCGTAATGCAACCGTTGAAATATCACAGCTCTTATAGTCTTACTGGGTATGTAATGAAGTGATTCACCGTTAGACTATCACAGCTTTTATAGTCTTAATAGCTATGTAATGAAGTGAATAATAGTAATTTATTTTTACAGATTGAGATGCAAGTACATTGTATCGTCAAAAAAGCATAGCTAAATCACGAAACCAGCTATTAAATCGATAGCTATCAGCTTATCATTGATTTGTGATAACGCATAAAGCCCATCACAAAGATTAGAGATAAAAATACTTTTGATGTCCAAAAATAAGTCAAAAATACATCGTTATTTAACCATAAGCCAACTAAACTCCTTTTTAAGGGTAAATTTAAAACTGTTAGGTATAAACTCTTAATAGCTTTGTAAGGCTGGA
The DNA here is from genome assembly GCA_029227775.1 of Morpho helenor. Taxonomy (NCBI): domain Eukaryota; kingdom Metazoa; phylum Arthropoda; class Insecta; order Lepidoptera; family Nymphalidae; genus Morpho; species Morpho helenor. Next base: position 13,688,174 of record JARGCU010000020.1, on the reverse strand, counting down.
TTCAGACTATGATGCCGTTCTCGGTACGATCTCGCTCCGTTCTCGGTCCGGTAAAATATTGTTAAACAACAAACAGTCAGAGTGTTCACACTATCGTATCGCTCCGGTCCCGGTCCGATATCGCTCCAGCACCGGTTCGTCAAAAAGAATATTTTGACTGGAGCGAGATCGAACTGGTCTCGGCGTTGTACCGACATCGACAATATGAACACGCTTCTGTTTTAACTCCAGACTTTCATCAGTCGTGCCGCTAGTGTGTTTTAATTAAATCAAATTAAGTTAAAGGTAATAAATAGTGGGAATCTGAATTAGGTAAGTATTTATCATGTACTTTATAAAATTTGTTATAAGTGATTGTATTATTATAATTTTTTATCAGCTTTTCTTTCTTTCTTATTCATTTTCTTCTATTCTTTTGAATCTTCTTTTCTGTCATTCTTTTTCTTTTTGTGCTATTCTTTTGATTTTTCTTGACTTTTCTTTTAATTTTCTTTTAGCCTTTTTTATTATTCGGTTATTCTTTCTTTTTATTTTTTCTTGCTTTTCTTTTCTGATTTTTATATTGAAATACTAAATGCTGTTGAATTAAATTTATATAGTTACTAGCGGCCTGCCCCTGCTTCGCACGGGTATAAAATATATATCCCATGTCAGTCAGTGTAAAAAAAATGATTAAAATCGATCGAGTAGTTTTGATTTATTCATTACTACCCGTGACCCGCACGCGTTAAATTTGGAGAAAAACAATTTCCTTTCCCTATACCAAGAAGATTTCCTGCTATTTTTTGAATATCTAAATTCATATAGTACATTTTTAATTATTTACTTTTACATTTTCCCTATGTATTTTATTTTTACAATTAATTACAGAATGTCTTCAAACAAACTCTTGAAAGAGGGACATAGCTGCTAAAGTCGAAGTGCTTATAGGTCGAAGCGCGCCCTCCTCGCGCGATTTTAAATCTGTAATATCTCCGAAAATGTTTACTTAAATTACATGCTGTAAACGGCAATATTGATCTATATTAAATCAACAATTTATTTAAGGTACTCAATTGGATAAGGATTTATGCTGTATTGTATAAAAATTGCTTTGAACATAAGGCATCATTTTTCGTAAAAAGTAAATGAAAAAAACTGCTATTGTGGGTTATCCATAAGAGATAGACATATACCATCGCGGACTTTTCTGTAGAAATTTTTAAGGTGTACAAATACTTAGTACATCATTTTGATGAATCTCGTAGGGTTTAGCCTGCGTTTGCAATGTAAGCGGAAAAAAATGTAATTATTTACAGAAACCTCAAAAATTACAGTATTTCTCTACTTCGTATTGAATGTTATTATACGTACAAACCTTCCTTTTGAATCACTCTATCTATTAAAAAAAGTTTTAAAGTTTTATGCGTACATACGGAAATATGGACTTTGTTTTATAATATGTAGTGATTTTCCAAAACGTCTTATGTCAACTACAAAGCGAGAACGAACCGCGAACGACATCATAGTCTGAATTGAACTTTTGGCATGATTCAGACTATGATGCCGTTCTCGGTTCGATCTCGCTCCGCTCTCGGTCCGGTAAAATATTCTTAAATAAAAAAGAATCAGAGTATTCACACTATAGTATCGGGCCAGTACCGATCCGATATCGGTCGAGCGTCGGTTCGTCGACAAGAAAATTTGACTGAAGTGAGATCGGACCTGTCTCGACCTGAACTCGCTTCTTTTGTTTCAACTGCAGTCTTTCATCAGTCGCGCCGCATGTGTTTAGCATTTATGTTAAATAAAATTAATTAAATAATTATGTCTGGTAATAAATCCGCCGAGTGGTATCCGGCTGAATAGAATAGTACCACCCTCTTTTCTTACCGAGGTGTCGTAAAAGGCGACTAAGGCAAGTCGACCCGCCGTGTGGTATCCGGCTGAGTAGAATAGACCACCCTCATTTCTTACCGAGATGTCGTAAAAGGCGACTAAGGTAAGTTGACTCACCGTGTGGTATCCGGCTGAGTAGAATAGACCACCCTCATTTCTTACCGAGGTGTCGTAAAAGGCGACTAAGGTAAGTCGACCCGCCGTGTGGTATCCGGCTGAGTAGAATAGACCACCCTCATTTCTTACCGAGGTGTCGTAAAAGGCGACTAAGATAAGTTGACGTCAGGCAGGCGGCCGGTCGTAAAATACGTAGCCATATCATGTGACAACAAGTTTATAACATGTCGTGCCAACCCCACTTAGAGTGGGATAAGGGCAGGAAGATGATGATATGTCTGGTAATAAATCGTAGAGTTCAGAAAAAGTTAACTATTTCTTATGTGGTTTATAACATTTGTTATAGATAAAGAATAATTCTGCTATAATTATTTTACCAGTCTTTCTATGTGCCTTTTTTTTTAGAAAAGTGCATAGAGTTAAATTAATAAATAAATGGTCGACTGTTTTACAAAAAATAAAAAATAAATTGAATATTTATTATTTGCAGATGAAAGACATATTGAATTTGTGAAAACTAGACGCAGCCTGTATGATTTGCAGTCACACTACTACAGTGACAATATTTACAAAATAAAAATATGGAACGAGATTGAAGACGCAATAGGATTACCTGGTGAGTAAAACACAAACGTAACAAAGTGATATTCATTTAATTGCTTTATTGTAATTATATCGCAAGTTTTTCTTGCCATGGCACTGATACTTCAGGAGAGTTGATTTTTATTTCACTTATGCCTATAGGCCTATGCATTTCCTCTTTGTCTTTTTAGATTTTGCACGTGATTATTATTAATGTAATACAAATTACCCTCGAAATTCATCGAATTCCAGAATTTCTAATAATATTATGCAGAATGCATGTTGTTACATATCCTTATTTATAAACGTTATATTTCTATTATAGGAGCAAGGAATCGATGGGAGCGACTAAGAGCTCAATATCGAAAATACCTCTCTAAATTAAAAAGTGGCCAAAAGTGGCCAAGCAGCTTACAAAGTTTGCAAATGGCGATATCACGACCAAATGTAATTTATTAATGAGTACATAACTGTAATAGACTACGAATATCCATTATTGCCGATGATGAAGTTAACAATTACAATATTCGTGATATGGATATTGAAGAGACAGATGAACCAACAACTATGATAAGATAAATTGATGTCAATGAAGGAGCTTAATTAGAAATTTATTCCGTCAATACGTTCGCTAGTAATGTACCACTGGAATAAACAAAAAAATATAAACAGAAAAAAACAGGACCTCAACAGGAAAATGCATTATCAACCAACACCATCACCGCTATATACATATTATGTAATTCATGCATGTAAATGATTGTTATAATTTAAATATACAAATTTTATAGAATATGATATTTTATTACTTACCTTATCCAAACCATTAGTAACCTGACGAAAAGAGGTGTTTCTTTTTAAAATTTGCGCTCAATTATTTTTAAAATCATTTCAAATATTCCTGAATACAATCCTAAATCAATATAATGAACATTATTCTTCATTATTTACCAAAGACGAAATAAAGTATAATATTCGTCTTCCTCTTTTCTCGGTAATAAACTTTTACTTTTACTAAAACCCATATTTTCTTGTCCCCTTTTTTTCTTTTCTTTTTGTTATAATTTTTTTTTAATTTATATCTTGTTTATCCAAAATGCTATTGTTGCTAATTCTTCAATAGAAAAATTGAATTCCATTTTCTGGCGAATAAAATTAATATGATTCTTTTTTTAAACATCGTATGTCGACCATGAATCGAGATCGAACCGAGAACGGCATCGAGTAGTGTAGACACAGTGAGATTTGACCGGACCGAGAACGAAGCGAGATCGTACCGAGAACGGCATCATAGTATGAATCCAGCCTAATTGTGATTAAGCCGTGTGGTATCCGACTGAGTAGCATAGACCATCCTCATTACTTACCGAGGTGTCGTAAATAGCGACTAAGGTAAGTCGACCCGCCGTGTGGTATCCGGCTGAGTAGAATAGACCATCCTCATTACCTACCAAGGTGTCGTAAAAGGCGACTAAGGTAAGTCGATCCAAAGTGTGGTATCCGGTTTGGAATAGACCACCCTCTTTCTTACCGAGGTGTCGTAATGTAGTCGAGGTATAATTGTAATTAAATCGTTTGGAATTTTCATTTACCATTTTTTAATTTAAGCGAGTTTAGAATTATGTAGTTGGTGTAGATAATAATAATAAGAAAATTAATTGTTTTAATCATAAATAAATTATAATAAATGAATAAAATAAATCATAGGACATATTACCTATATAGAGACATAAATGATGCGGCGCATATTTTTTTTTTAAAGGTTACTAGCCATTTGAGTTACAAATCACTAGTAAACTTGTTAACCCCTCCAGCTAAGTTAAATACTTGTGCTAGGAGTTTGTTCACGTTGGTAGTATAATGGCCGGGATTCGAACTCACGACCTCTCGATCGCAAATTCGTTACTCTAACCATTCCGCTACCGCCGCTTCGATTCATAGCATAATTAAATATCAGTTAAGCGTAGAGATTTTTTATAACAAAATAATGGTGTTCACCCTGGATTTAAACCCGCGAATCACGCATTCACCCATTTTGGCTTGAATGTAATTTACCGCAAATTAAGGAACTGAATGTATAAGAATTATTCATCCAGTATGTGAAGCTTTGACGTACTTTGTTTTGTCTTGCGTATAAAGTCTCGAGCTTCCTTAAATATTTCATTGTGTACTAAATCTTTGTAACAGCAATAATTTATTTTAAACTAGCTGTGCCCGCGACTTTACCCGCGTGGAAATTAGTGTTTCTGTCAACTTACATACCCTTAAGTTAAACCTTTCTCAAGAATTAGACTATCTTTTAGTATAACTAGAAAAATCCAATATTTTACTAAAAACCATACGAAAATCCTATCTTTTAGTAAAAACCGTATAAAAATCTGTTCAGTAGATTTTGAGGAAATCGAGAACATACAGACATACAGCTTTTCGTGACTTTGTTTTATAATAAGTATACATGAGTACCTACTTCATGCTCGTTTGGTTTGAGACGTTTAAAAAATTACATCAAAATTAAATTCTGAATTTTAAAACTTTTACAAGCTCTTATGGATCTTCAACTGCGAAAGTTCTGAAAATTTTACTTTTTTATGAAGATATTTCAATACATAGAGCAAAAATGTACAAGTTATATCTATCTTAAATTACTTACACGCTAGGACTGTACAAATCATGCCCACGTGGAATGGTCCCAAGAATGCTGGCAGCGTTTCCGCGCTGAATCGTTAAGCTGATTCTTTGTGCGAAAAAGGAGCCAGCCCTCTTGTTCTGATATAACTTTAATTAAATAGTTACGTTAATGATTTTTTTTTGCTATTATAAAGAACAACCAAAAAGGAGTACTTTATTGATGTTGCGATCTAGCCAAGAGGCTAAAAAGCAACTTAAAGATTACCTACACTTATAAATTAACTTATATCTAAGAATAGGTTCAGTGACTTATCTTAGACTTTTTTGCTATGTGAGACACTTTGTTCTTGTGTTCTTTCAAGTAGCACTAGCACTACACTACACTATCACTATATTAAACCAACTCAAAAGGTTTTGTCCTTTTCAGTCTTCTAACGAGTCCAGTGTTATGAATATTGTATAATGAATTTGATATTGAAATCGTATTTTACTTATGTAAGTGCCAAGTACAAAACTATTCCCTCACATCAAATTTATGTATAATTACGACCGCACTCATAGTTCGCCAAGTTTAAATTACACTGTTAGCTTGAAACGCTTAATTAACTATGTTTCTAGAGGATTATATGCTCGTATACGTCCTTTCTGTTAATTGTAACATAACTACTTGTATTAATAAAAGAAGTATTCTAAATCAGATTTATTCTTTTCATAAAAAATGCTAAAATGAAATCAAAGCAAACTCTCATCCGCTATCCGCGGCTAGCTGCTAATGACAGCGACTGTCACATCTCCCACGTCAAAAATGGCGCGAAAGGCTGTGGCAAGATGTGACGTCATGGCTTGCTTGCTTGCTTGCAGTAGCGACACGGCTGCGTTGTTACATTCGGCCATCCTGTAAACATTGCTCCCGCAATGAAAATGCAAACACTCAATCACAAAACAAGATAAAACGAGTAATACGGTTAGTTAATAAGATGATTGAACCCGTGCAATTAATTAGTTCAACTCTCCAACAAATCAGTTAAGTCTTCAGTCTCTAATTGTTCATCTATACTACTCTCACTATCTCTCGTGTGCTACGCTTCGGTAGGGACGGATGGAGTCTGCTGATACTAGACTGTAAAATAAAAAACATTAAAAAAATATAAAACGTAACTTGTAAATGGAACGATTTTGTCTTATCATCCCAAACATAGATGTCCCCTAATTGTTCAATTTTCTTCAGCCAGGCTGTTATAGTACACTCCTCACTATCTGGATCAAATTCCGGGATCAATACTGCCGCTCGGTGCTGTTTTAGTGGGGCCATAGTAGGAACTTCATTATGCAAATCCCGGAATGCTTTTTCCATTTGACGGGTAAGAAGAGTTTTCAAAATTTTCCTTGCGGGCGTTTGATCATCTTCCACCTCATACGAGGACTTTTCGTGATCACTATTAAAATTTTCATTGTCACTTACAGCTCGTCTTTTCATTTTGCGCGGATTCACACTTCTGATATGTAACATAACTACTTGTATTAATAAAAGAAGTATTCTAAATCAGATTTATTCTTTTCATAAAAAATGCTAAAATGAAATCAAAGCAAACTCTCATCCGCTATCCGCGGCTAGCGGATAGCTAATGACAGCGACTGTCACATCTCCCACGTCAAAAATGGCGCGAAAGGCTGTGGCAAGATATGACGTCATGGCTTGCTTGCTTGCTTGCTTGCAGTAGCGACACGGCTGCGTTGTTACATAATATTAAATGTTTATATGCATATTTTATTGACAAACATATTAAGTGTTAGCTAAGCTAAGTGTAAGCTGTGATGTTTTTTTGGATTTTTTGATGATTGATGGATTGATGACGATTTTTTTTGTTCAAAAGATTATCCGACGAGTTTCTTGCTGGTTCTTTTCGGTAGGAGCACACTTCCGAATCAGTGGTAGCTCCTTAAAAAAATTGACGATTCAAAAGTACTGTAAACTTTGAATTTCAATTTTAATTTGAATTAGATGAGCCAACAGTGAGACTGTGTGACTCTTTCGAGGGGGTTTGACTCTTTCTTGGTCATGAGTTCAAACCCCAAACTCATAGATTTAATAGAATTAAATCTATGTTTCTAATTGATATTTGCTTGTCGCTTATCGGTGAAGGAAAGCATCGTAAGGAAACCTGCATATCTCTAGAGAATTCTGAAGATGTTTATGATAAGCACGAGCTGATGCAGTAGCATCAGCTATGTAGTGCTGTGGTGGCGGTGGTGGAGGTTTGTGCATGTGTTTTTTACGAATTCTGCATGAATAGGTATGAAAACGGATTTTTCAATCTACATTTAGCATTATATTTATTTTCTGTTTTACTTCATCGCAGATTATAGCAAAATAATTTTAATTATTTATTTATTTTACAAGGATAGGTAATGAAATCCAATTTGCTACAGCTGTTTTATAAAGAGACAAAATAAAAATGTTTCATTATCTTTTCCAGTTGTAAGGTTTCATTCAATAGGCGAAGAAAGTCATTTGGTATACATCTAGAGTGTTCAGAAACTTACTATTTCGAGCCTTGAACGAACTTAAAAGCAGTTTATTTATGATATTATATTATTGATAATTCTTGTATAATGAACACTATTATGTCGTAAACAATTAATAATTTAATGTTAAATCACAAAATATAACAACAATTATAATTGCAAGATCCAAAAATGCAGTTGCTCCACTACCAACAGCGAATTTCTCTATGCATTTTCTACCTCCAATTTACATAAAATCAATTGACGAATTTACAATACTACATATAATATTTTGGCGAGGGATTATTTTAAAATAAATAATCAGTATATACGTATCATCATTCTCCTTTCTGCCCTTATCCGTTGCTAAGTCACACATGTTATAGACATGTTGTTACGATTTAGCTACGTTATTTACGACCGGCCGCCTGCCTGATGTTAAATTACCTTAGTCGTATTTTACGACACCTCGGTAAGAAAGAGAGTAGTCTATTCTACTAAATCGGATACCACACGGCGGGTCAACTTACCTTAGTCGCCTTTTACGACACCTCGGTAAGAAATGAGGGTGGTACTATTCTAATCAGCCAGATACCACGCGGCAATATCAGTATAAATACATATACTTTTAAAATCGCTTTAGTTGTAATGTTTCATGACGTATATTTATAAATAGGTTAAGTGTTAGTACTTTTTGTTAAACGACCCATTTTATATTACCAGGCTAAAATTCTCTGGCATGAATAATTTCATCCACTTTTGAGAAAATATTACTACTAGCTTGAATTTCGCGCACTAGGGAACTCTGTTAGAAGGGTCGTTAATCAGGGACAGAATGAGATTCGTAAAATTTGTACTAATAGGCTTATTAGGTATTTGAATTAGGAGCCATGTTTCAATCATCTGAGGTGATCTCAAGCATTTACATGATATACTTGGTATTGGCCTTGCTCGGTAATTTTTTACAAAATAAAAAAAAGAAACTTAAAAAAAAAGAAAAAAATTATAAGGCAGGTGGGACTCGATCCTAGGTATTTTCATTTCTCGAGACCGCCCGCTCCCTGAACAAGCTACGCTATCTTGACAATTTATGGCGAAAATAGTGTTTTATATTCAATGTAAATTTTAGTATTTTTAAATTCCCAAAAACAGGGATAAAACTATTTTTTTTTAATAAAACTTAGCTTAATCGATTTTTCTCCCCCAAAACCTCCTGCATGCTGAATTTCAGGACAATCGTTCGAGCCGTTTCCGAGATTCCAAAAATATATATATACAATATTAAGTCATTTAAATATAAAGAATCTGAGTGTTGGAAACGGCTACATCGATTTTCATAAAACTTAGTATGTAGGGGGTTCAGGGGCGATAAATCGATCTACCTAGGTTTTATTTCAAAAAAGTCGTTTGGCCACTCCTTTCAGACACTGAAAGACTGCTACAATATTATTAGAAACTAAAGGTTTATTACGCTGTCACTTGCGAGGTCATGATAGCTCAGTTAGGAACGGGTGGTCTAATGAAGTGATAATAAAGTGATATCCCCGTATCAAGTCCATCAGGCCTTTTTCTTTCTTTTTTCATATTGTTTTTTTATATCTTCTAAAAAAAATATCTCACTGAAACTAATAAGAGACATTTTATGTTTTCTTTTCTTATAACTATTTGAGCAACACTAAAGTTTTTATTGCTTATATGTATATGTAGGTTATCACAATGTTTTCTTTCTAGTAGAATATATTGTAAGTGCTTGATTTGATACGTCTTTACTACGACATTTTATGTTTGTCCTGATTTATTAAAGGCCCTATTTGTTTTGGCCGCGGTTTTTCATAAGCTACCACTTAAGCCTTCCGAATCACCATCTTCCTGCCCTTATCCCACTCTAAGTGGGGTCGGTACTACATGTTATAAACATGTTGTCACATGATTTGGTTGCGTATTTTACGACCGGTCGCCTGCCTGACATCAGCTTACCATAATCCTATTTTACGACACGTGTCGGTAAGAAAGAGGGTGGTCTATTCTACCAAACCGGATACCACACTGCGGGTCTGCTTACCTTGTCGCCTTTTACGACAACTCGGTAAGAAATGAGGGTGGTACTATTCTATTCCGCCGGATACCACGCGGCGTTTAAGCCTTCCAAATGTACGTGCTTAAATAAATCCGGAGAAATGTCAAATGATGATAAATTTGTCTTTTTATCGTACAGTCAATAGAAAAAAAACTATCTAATACTCATAAAACTATAAATAACCATGTTTCAAAGATATTTTCAACAATTATCGTCTTGTTTCATCCAATTTACACAAAACCTTAACAAATTTTACACCTTAACCTTCCTTATACGTCACTAGGGTTGCCACCCGTACTATATTATATAGTATCGTACTATATTTTAGTCAATTGTACTATATATTATAGAAAAATAATATAGGACGAAAAATACTATATTTTTATCGCTACTTCAATTGTCGCGCTTTTTTTAATCAACTGTGAATGGAACGCACCCGCAGCACTGCATGGGGAATGTTTGAACGAAACTCATTCATGTTTTTACGGGGCTTAGTTAGTTAGTAACTCTAACTCCTTTGTTATTGTCCAGCGAAAAGTAATAATAAATAATCATGGAAAAATAAATAATGATAAAAAATAGATGTGTACTATTTTTTTTCCTAAATTTCCTAAAAGTACTATATTATTTTTATTTAAAAAGAAAAATACTATTTTTCTTAAAAAAAAAGGTGGCAACCCTTATACGTCACTCTGGTTAGTGATTCGAAAATATTTAAGTTTATAGCAAACTGACACAATGTCAAGATATACGGACATGGCGGGACCTTTTTTGAATAAAGTGATTTATAAGCTCACTAGTAATAAAGTGTCACGTGGTTTCCTTACAAGGAAATCTGAAAAAAATTGTTACAGTTGTTTGTTATAATATATTGTTTATTATTTTTAATTTAAAATATTTATTATTTTTTAAATTACATTTTGATACAAATTAGTTTCGTTTTGTAGAAGCCTAGATAAGGCGTAGATGATATAATTTTATAGTAAATATTATATTAAATAATAATAATTTATTTCTGTACTCTCTACCTATCGTTCACCTATCTAAATAAATCGCCTACTGTTCCTAAAACAATGAAATCTGAATTGAATGTATTCTTTACTTAGAACAAACGTAAAAATTTTATTGAACAAATAAAAAGATATTTAGATATAATTTGATGTATTTGTATCAACAATATGTACTTAAATATAGCCATAAAATCCATTTTATTTAAATACATTTAAAATATTTGTAAAACATTATTTATAGGGTTTTTTTACACTCAGTATCAATTCAAATCTTAAAATTTCAAATTTCATACTCCTTGCGCGCAATGTTCTAAAAAACGATAAATGTTCTTCTAATATATTAATGTAGGTATATACTATATCTTTTAACAAATAATAAATAAAGAACGGAATAGACATACATCGAAAATAAAGGGTTTTTACATAAATTAAATTTCGCAAATATCTTACCAGGCATTGAAAAAAAATCCAACAACTCGCATCACATCACAAATAATCACATAAAATTCAATCAACCAGGCAATATAATATGATTATTTTCTCGTTCATCGCAAACTTCGTTACGGGACTAAGGGAGTGAAACGTCCGCTCCCTCTGAACACTGAAAACCAACTGATCCTAAACAGGATAAGGGTGGGAACGTGGAAAATTGTTTTCATTGTATCGAACTCGATATATTGTCATTAATGTTTTGTGCAGCATTCGTCTTGATTCAATCCCTTTGTTTTCTCAGATTCAAAGATAAGTTTTATCTTATTAATTACCTTGTATACGAATATAACTATATAGCATCAAAACTACTCATCATTCTCTTGCCCTTATCTCAATCTAAGCCTATGATTGGGCTAGGTATTTTAAGACCGTCCGCCTACCTGAGGTTAACTTACCTTAGTCACCTTTTACGACACCTCAGTAAGATACGAGGATGGTCTATTCTACTTAGCCGGATACCGCACGGCCGGGTAACTTACCTCAGTCGCCTTTTACGACACCTCGGTAAGTGGGGGTGGTCTAATCTATTCAGCCGGATTTACACGGCGGCGCATCAAAACTAATCTAAGGCTATTATAAAGCTAATAAACTTTACTTACATTATTATCGAATTTGTTTGTAGCTTATCCTTTTTATATAAAACAAATGATTTAAAAAAATTTCAAGATTACGCAAACATTCACACAAAAATTATAGTCCTTTACTGCTGTTAAATTTAGTTAATTTATTGTTTACTTTAGCCATACCAATTTTAGACATTTACAAAATATAAATTAAAATAAACAAATGGTAAATTTGTTAAATACGCCGTGTGGTATCCGGCTGAATAGAATAGTACCACCCTCTTTTCTTACCGAGGTGTCGTAAAAGGCGACTAAGGTAAGTCGACCCGCCGTTTGGTATCCGGCTGAGTAGAATAGACCAACCTCATTTCTTACCGAGGTGTCGTAAAAGGCGACTAAGGTAAGTTGACCCACCGTGTGGTATCCGGTTTAGTAGAATAGACCACCCTCATTCTTACCGAGGTGTCGTAAAATACGCCAGAGGTAAGTTGACGTCAGGCAGGCGGCCGGTCGTAAAAACGCAGCCAAATCATGTAACAGCGTGTTTATAACATGTTGTGCCGACCCCACTTAGAGTGGGATAAGGGCAGGAGGATGTGGTAAATTTGTTAAATATATTCAAAATATAAGACAATTTATATTATGAGGATACCTAACAAATTGATTTGACATAGCTGATAATTTGTAACGGAAGGAAAGGAGGAGAGCGGAAGTTGTAGCATAGAGGCGTGAAGGTAGCTGTGGCGAGATGTTGTGACGAGCGGAGAGGTGCGGTGCGTTACGGAGAGGAGAATGGCAGCGCCATTTGACGTAGTCGTGATTTGTGCGCGAAGTTAACAAGTTGTTAAAACAGAATAAATTGCTTGACTTCAGAGAAAATTATTTCTTATTTATTGAATAGATATAAAGGGAAGTTTTCGTTGTTATAAATAATAAAAAAGTTGTATGGTGAAAAAAAAATACAAGCATTGAGTGATTAAATTTTATAGTACCTGGTTGACAAAGACAAAGAAACTTAAAAAAAAGAAAAAAATTGTAGGTGGGACTCAATCCTAAGTATTTTCATTTCTTGTAACCACCAGTTCCCCAAATAAACTTCGCTGACTTGACAGTTAGGGGCAAAAATAGTGGTTTATACACTCACTGTAAATTTTAATACAAAAGTAATACTAAAAATAGAAAATATATATAATGCTAAATGTAGTATTTAGCATTATATATATTTTCTATTTTACTTCATCGCATATTATAGCAAAATAATTTTATTATTACTTTTGTATTATGGATCTCCGCAAAGTAACGCCTAATTCTATAAATTATATAAATTATGTAAATTTTATTATTTTTTTAAGATAAAACGATTTTTTTCTAAATAAAACCTAGCTAGATTTTTCTCCCCCAAAAACTTGTGCATGCTGAATTTCAGGAAAATCGTTGGAGCCGTTTCCAAGATTCCGAAAATATATATACATGTAAGATTAACTCATTTAAATATTAAATATAAAGAGAGTAGAATAGTACCACCCTCATTTCTTACCGAGGTGTTGTAAAAGGCGACTAAGGTAAGTCGACCCGCCGTGTGGTATCCGGCTGAGTAGAATATACCAACGTCATTTCTTACCGAGGTGTCGTAAAAGGCGACTAAGGTAAGTTGACCCACTGTGTCGTATCCGGTTGAGTAAAATAGACCACCCTCTTTCTTACCGAGGAATTGTAAAATACGACTAAGGTAAGTTGACGTCAGGCAACGGCCGGTCGTAAAATACGTAGAAAAAATTTTGTGACAACATGTTTATAACATGTTGTGCCGACCCCACTTAGAGTGGGATAAGGGCAGGAATATGATGATGAAACATAACTGTAGCGGATAGTGCATATTTGACTGGCCCGTTGGCGTAGTGGGTAGTGTCCCTACCTTCAACTCCGCGGGTCACGGGTTCGATTCGATGGCCGAGGGCGCACATGTTCTACAAATGAATTTGTTGGTCTTAGAGCCTGGGTGTATATTTGTATTTAAGAATGTATTTAGAAATATATATGTATATATTCACCAGTTGTCTGTCTACCATAACACAAGTATTAAATTACTTACTTTGGGGACGGACGACCGTGTGTGTAAGGGGCCCATATACATATGACAACATGTTTGTAACATGATGTGCCCCCACTTAGATTGGGATAAGGGCAGGAGGATGAAATATTAAAGATAGAGATAAATATTTTAAGTCGTGCTATAAAGAGGTCGTTAATATAATAATGTGATTAACTCTATAATATCCTCATAATACTCTACTTAGAACCAGGCAATTTGCGAAAGTACCGATATAGTAGAGTTACGCCGTGTTTCTGCTCCTGATAGGTCTAACGAGAGTTCGTGGTTTATGTGTTTTGTTTATGGTCATATTGGATACAATTTTGTGATATGAGCAACTTAATATGGACGCTTATAAAGATAAACTCCCGGAATAAATTTATAAAGAAATTATGTATATAATATATTTCTCCTCAGCCTGCTTAATGTAAACTTAACTTATATTTAATCTGTCTTAATAGAATACCACCCTCATGTCTTACCGAGGTGTCGTAAAAGGCGACTAAGGTAAGTCGACCCTCCGTGTGGTATTTAGCTGAGTAGAATATACCAACCTCATTTTCTACCGAGGTGTTGTTAAAGGCGATTAAGGTAAGTTGACGCACAGTGTGGTACCCGGTTAAGTGGAATAGACCACCCTCTTTCTTACCGAGGTGTCGTAAAAGGCGACTATGGTAAGTTGATGACAGGCAGGCGGCCGGTCGTAAAATACATTGCCAAATTATGCGACAATATGTTTATAGCATGTTGTGCCGACCCCACTTAGAGTGGGATAAGGGCAGGAATATGATGATAAAACATAACTGTAACGGATAGTGCATATTTGACTGGCCCGTTGGCGTAGTGGGTGGTGACCCTACCTTCAACGCCCCGGGTCGCGAGTTCGATTCCCGCCGAGGGCCAACATTTTCTATAAATGAATTTGTTGGTCTTTGAGCCTGGGTGTATATTTGTATTTAAGTATGTATTTAGGAATATATATGTATATATTCACCAGTTGTCTGTCTACCATAACACAAGTATTAAGTAACTTACTTTGGGGACGGACGACCGTGTGTGTAAGTGACCCATATATTTATTTATTTATATACTTTGTGCACCGCAAGGTTGAATAAATGTTTTAATATATTATAGAAGTAGGCTTTCTTATTCTATATTAGTAAGTTATTTAAATGCAGTACAAGTCAATGGGGTTATTAAAATAGGGATACAGACTGGGTCGAGCATCACTTTACACCCTGACCCGATACTGAAAATATTTGTATATAAGTTTTATTCGCGACGTAAATTCGAGTTCACATCAAAAAGGCGTTACCAGCAGCATAATTTATCACAAGCATCGGCCATTTACCGAGTGTAATAACTCTCTCTGACTTAATACTTATCTTATTAAATTCCAAGATTTTGTTTGTTGAAACATTATTTTCCGTCCCTTTTTTTGTTAGGACCCATTACGCCCGACTGGGACAAGCGGTGGTTATATCGGACACTCACTGACTAAAAACCTGACAGTGCTTCACTACGCTAGTGGACAGGATTTTTTATACAGGATAAAACCCCTTATATGTACCGCCGCCTGACGGGGACAGGCGGCGGTTATGTCGGACTCGATTCGACTAAAATAACCTGTATAATAACGCTGCTGGTTGCGGAGATAGGGAACATAGGAAGATATTGCTCCCATCCCCGCCAGCAGCAACTCTGTTCCCCAGAGTGTGCTATCTCTAGGTCGGGGCCTCTCTAAAAGTGGCCCCTCCCTCCGCTGGATAATGCATTGGGAGCACCAGATTCAACAATGGCCTTGGGGATCTGATAATAAGCGAATACGAAAATACGTCATCGATTGATATTGAGCTATAAAGCTCAATATTAATCGATGACATATTTTCTAATAATGACTTAGTTTTCGGTATATATAATTAATACGTAATTAAGCAGCAATCCAATACGAAGCTGGAGACTTTTCAAATCCTAACATTTTTATCGTAATTTCATTTTTATTATAAACAAAATTCTGCATTTATATTATTAGTATTGATATAGAGCACAAATCATCGTTGCAACTCGTACTTTTTACTTTATCTTTGACCAGTTGGACCTAAAGGCACAATTAAACAATTTCCCATTAATACTAGATTAAATATGCAAGGATTAGTTCAGGTTGTCAAAACGAATCTTATATTCTAGTACATTCACTATTCCTTCATTCAGTTCTAGTAGAAACGTTTCAATTGAAGTAAATTTACCACCACATCAGAGAGGCGTTACGAACATCGCAATTTATCACAAATTGCTTATCGACCCTTTGCTGAGTCTAACGCCCCTCAAGGCGGATATGTCCCGATTCTTTTAAAAGTTTCATTTTATGTGAATGGATGGCATTTACTTCGACTTTAATACCAAGCCCTCAAATAGATTATTACTATTTAAATTTAAACTATCGTGAAAGGTATTCATAGTTAATGTATAGAAACTAGCTATGTACAGCTATACTTGCGTAGTCTTGGAACTTTTGAGGAAATTGCCTTATAAGTTATGCGTATATTTATGTATAAAACGAAAATATCGTTATTTTATAATAGTATCAATTATAATCCGCTCTGCTTATTACAATGCTCTCACCTTAGTAATGCCTGGAAGTTGGTTATAGCAGAAATAAGACCGTTTATCGTGTTTTACCACTTAATTAAGTGTTCAGTTATGTTATTAAGTGTTTCTAATACTGACAGGAATTTAGTAATTTATTTTATTCAATCTGTTATATATTATGTAAACATAAAGGTAAGTTTACTTTTATGTTTCTAATCAACATTTTTATTACTACTTAAAATAGATACTGACTTGAAAATTTAGCGGCTAATTATAAATTTCGCTTCTCGAAAAAGGTTTCACTCTTTTTTAGAAAGATTGGAGTTTAGACGTACATTCCAAGAATTATCAATAGATAAGTAGCTTTCTGATTTGAAATCACATAATCTATATATATAAAAGAAAGTTGGTCTTAGTTACACTATTTATAACTCAAGAACAGATGAACAAATTCGGCTGAAAATTGGTGGAGAGGTTGCTTAGAACCAGGAGACGGACATAGGATACTTTTTATCCCGTTCGACCGCATTTATTTTATCCCGTCAAGTCACTATAAAACGTGGTATAGCAAAAACGACTATGACATGGAAAAACAAAACATAAATGACAGCTAAACGTAATTTAGTCTTTGGATAAGTATGGTAAAAATATGACAATTATCAAAATAGTAGTAGCTATAGACGTTACTACATAGTATAAAACAAAGTCACTTTCTCTGTCTGTCTTATATCTCTATGTTTGCTTAAATCTTTAAAACTACGCAAAACATTTTGATGCGGTTTTTTTTAAGTATATAGAGTGATTGAAGAGGAATATGTATAATAAAATTCAATATGGAGTAGCGAAATACTGTGATTATCACTGAGTGACATAGGCTATATGCTTTATACCCGTGCGAAGCTGGGGCGGGACTCCTAGTTCTTTATAAAAACATAATTGTCCAACCGAGGTTTGAATCTATGAACCCCATTGTTGAGGTCAGGCGGTTTAACTATTCGATTACTTGATATCATGTACGTGGTATCCGGCTGAGTAGAATTGACCACCCTCATTTCTTGCCGAGGTGTCGTAAAATTTGACTAAAGTACGTTCATCCACCGTGCGGTATCCGGCTGAGTAGAATAAACCAATCTCTTTCTTACCAAGGTTCAAAGGTGACTGCAGTAAGTTAATGTCAGATAGGCGGCCGTACGTAAAATACCTAGCCAAATCATGCGACAATATATTTATATAAATATCCGATAAGATAATGATTATCATGTAGTAAAAATATACACAGGAGACAAAATATCTACACTAAATAGTAATAAGTAAGCTTCGCTTAGCAAAAGGCCCTATTACGGGCATTTTTGGGTCCCTCGTGTCAAGACCTCGTTATCCCCTACTTTCAGCAGATAAAAACTACGCATCCAAAACCACTATAAAGCTAAAACTACATACAAAATGTATATGCGATAAAAATTGGACGCGGGTTTTGATTTTCTATGGACCACCGTTACAATTCACAATCTGTTCTTGTAGATGCTATTTTTTTATGGGACACTTATTAAACGGTCGTCCGTCCCCAAAGTGACTTAATACTTGTGTTATGGGTGACAGACAACTGTTAAATAATTTACTACATATATAATTTTAAACATGCCGTGTGGTATCCGCTTGAGTAGAATAAACCACCCTCAGTTCTTACTAAGGTGTCGCAAAAGGCGACTTAAATAAATCGACCCGCCGTATGGTATCCGGCTGTGTAAAACAGACCACCCTCGTTCCTTACCGAGGTGTTGTAAAATACGACTAAGGTAAGTTGACGTCAGGCCGGTTGTGAAATACCTAAGTAGCTAAATCATGTGATAACATGTTTATAACAAGTTGTGCTGACGTCAGACTGGGATAAGGGCAGGAGGATGATGATATAATTTTTAAATACATATACACCCAGGCTCTAACCGACATTAAGAATCAATCTATTTATCTATACTTATACAAATAAATCCAAAAGTCTGCCTGTGTCTTTTTTACGCTTTCACTAAAGCGCTGAACCAATATTGATGAAATTTGGCACAATTAAAGCTTAAACACTCCATAGTGTATAACATGTATATAATATTAAAAAATCCAACTCAAACCCTTCTCTCTAAAAGAACACAGGAGAACTTTGCCCAGCTGTAGTCTTTTAACGAAAGAAAAGACTTTTGAAAATCATCGCATAGTATCGTATCAAGTAGCTTTACTCTTTATATGACTTTCACTTTATACGCTTGTACGGTTTTGGTTGCCTGTCTACTTGCAATTCAAGGCTTTCGTTGCTTTAATGTGGATATCGTCGATTTCCTTTCTAGATTCTTACTTTTATTTTCTTTTCGATACCCAAATCAATCAATATCCAAAATTATTGAACTTGAGTTAGCTTTATTTAAACAGGTTCGTTTTCATAGCTAATTTCTAAATTCTTACAAAAATAATAATAAAATTATTTTGCTATAATCCGCGATGAATAGAACCTTCTATCTCTCTATACAATTTTGTCAAATATATTGCAGAAAAGTAAAACATACATTAAAAAGAAAACATACAGTGACCAAATAGTAGTTAAACAAAACATTATTAATCAGGGTTCGTGATGGATCGTTTCCGTAACGAGCAGTCTCCGGATAGAAGCTTAGTAAAAGGTTTTGTAAGACTCACAATGACGTATTTCCTAATATCCTTTGACCATAGTTTGAAGTATAACACGAACTGTAGCCCTTAAAATATAGTGATAAATAGGAAGTTTAGACAAAAGTCTGCATGTTAAGATAAAATATGAATTGAAGAATATGATTTGGTTACCAATGAATCGATTATGGAAGAAAAGGCTTGAGAATTATCTATAAAGGAAATTGTCCTTGGCAATGATACAAGTGTAAATTCAAAAACCATTAGATAGAAGAAGTCCTAAAAGATCATATTCCTTTAAGCATGTCTATGGAAACTTATCATGATTAAAAAGTGCTTGAAAGAGCTTATTTTTATTTGATTAACATTAAGGTAAAGCGTGTAAAGGCTGGTCTTATCACTGTTTAGTAAGTTCTTCCAGATAACCCTTTTGAACAAAAGAAAGAAGTATTTTTAATTAAACTATTGTGAGCTATATTATTAGTTGAGACCTAAAAACCGGCTATACTCAGGTCTTATTGTATCAGATGAACCCGACTGGTTTCAAGTCCATACGGAGCCCTTATTTAGGAGCTGTTGTTCACGGTGATATCCAATAACCTGATAAAACGGACTTCAGTGTAGCGAATTTCTACATTAACATAATTATAGACTAGTGAGCTAGATTAATACAAAGGAACTTAAGCATAATGTACAATAAAAACAGCTGCGAACAGACATGGGAAAATGAAACTGTAGGGAGCAAAATTTGTGTAATAAAAACGGAAGAAAAGAAAAAGGTCGTACAAAATAGATAAAACTTATGTAAACAAAATCCAAGGCTCAAAAGATTCTAAACTGAACATAAAAGAAAACTTGGCCTAACAAAACCATGTTTGAATATTCTAGACAACACGATGTAAACAAAAACTAAAGAAAAAGAAATTCCGTAAAAAATCTTTATTCTTGGACCACTTGGATTCAACTTGCTATACGTGCAACTAAATTGATAATGACCCTAAAAATAAACATAAAAAAGACCTAATAATAGAAAAGATGAGAAAATGAGAGATTAAGTTGATATGGTCATGTAATGAGGAGAGAATATGAAAACCATGTGACCAAAATATGAATATATTTTATAGACTAAATTGGGGAAAAAAAATTGTGAGAAGAATAATATGTATGTAAATGTAGTAGCACCAAGTTGCTTGAACAAAGTTGCTGTTTATTTTTATTTTTATTCCAACTTTGTAGCCATTCAGCTGTAAATGGAAGTGGAAATTTATACAGAATTTAGAAATTTAAATATTTAATTTAGCCAAAAGTTTGGGAGACAGGTGCTTACATGAAATAAAATAAAAGATTTTTCTATGCACCTCTAGAAAAAAAACTTAGATTTTTTTTAAAGTATTCTGTCCTTTGACATACTATATACAAATAAATATTTCTTCGATTGTTGATGAATTGCAATTTCCAATCAAAAGCTTGTGCCATTTTGGAAATAACTTAACAATAAAATGTTACATTATATAGCTAGCATACGAGTTTAAAACGAAACAATATAATATCATAAGATTATTTAATACTTTACTACTTATAATTATTTTTATGCTACTCATAAGTAAAGTAAGAAGAATTGCAGCTGAGACCACAACGCTGGTGAATGTGGAAGTTTAATAGAAAAGAGAACGTATCAAGTTATAGACTAAAATCAAGTCATCTTAGCGTGATGTTATATAGCCTATAGCCTTCCTCGAAAAATTGACTATCTTACACTGAAAGGAAATTTTCAAACCGGTCCAGTAGTTCCTGAGATTAGAGTGTAACTCTCCAGCTTTATATATTAGGATAGATTCAGTAAATGTACCTGCAAACAAATTTCGTACAAATTCGTTAAGTAGCGTTGTAGCGGTACAAAATCACACGCGTACAAACTTTATAGTACTAGATAGAAGTACAAGGTCCACAAGAGCAATCTCATGTGGGACACGACCCAAGCTTAACAAGGATTGCCTTTCAAGCTAATGCATCGCTCGCTGCGGGGATTTAACTGTCGCCACAAAGTCATTTTATATGACGTCGTCTAGCATAGCGTGTGTTCCACTTTGTGCTGAAATATTTTTAATAATTTTGTAATCAATATTTCAGCACGAAGTTCGTATCTAATAACTGAAACAGAGGTTGTAAACAAAGGATAAAGTTATTTATTTATTAAACAAGGGCCTGGGCAAAGATCCTGGGAAAGATAAGCACATTATGTTGAGATGTAACTGGTGCTAGCACTAACTTGTCCGGCCTAAAGTATATCCATACTAATATTATAAATGCGAAAGTCTGTCTCTTATTTTCTGTCTGTCTATCAGTTTCGCTTTCATGCCTTATCCGCTTCGGTTGCGGGGCAAAACGATTGATGAGTTTGTGATAGTAAGCTTGTGTGCTTGTGTATTGTGGTGGCGGTGGTGAAGGTTTGTGCATGTGTACGAATCCTGCATAGATCAGGTATGAAGACGGATAGTCCACTCTACATTTAGCATTATATATTTTTTCTATTTTACTTTATTGCGGATAATAGCATACTTTGTAATGAAGTATTATTATTAATAAAGTAATTAAGCATTTTATTATTACTTTAGCTTTAGTTATAAGTTATCTGAAATTACAGGTCTGAGAACTACGACGAAAAAATATTTACTGAAAAGAATCAAACAAGGAGATATGTCTTTTCATTTTTCTATTAAGAAGAATATTATAATGAATAAAAATGTTTTCATCAAATAAGAGGCTTCCATCTCAGTTACTAAGCACCTTTCAAAAGGTACTAAGAATTTTTTTTTTTTGAGGTATTGTATTAGGTCTTCTTTCTTCTGAAGGCGTGAATAATATACAATTCTGTTTAGATGCTGCGAAAGGTTTATCCATGGTCCTTTTCGCATATATATTTATAAGCCCGCAATACTAAAGTAATTGTAATTTTCGTTATATTCAAATCAAAGTAATTTATTGTTAAAACGACTGTATTATTTATACAAAATAGATAACTTTTCAATAATTTTGTTTTTTCATTTCTTTTGTATTTATACCCCGCCCTACTGCAAAAATATTATATATATATAGTATATATAGATATATATGACCCTTTTGACCTTTTTAGTACAGAAACTGATCTCTAGATGGCGCTATTACGGATCACAAAAAACGACTGAGAGTTACCCATCTATTTCATTATGTACACTGTAATCTTTGGGTTTATCGTAAGTTAATCTAATATAATAATAAAGAATAAGAATAAAAGAAAAACAAATAATACAATTGAATATGGAGATGTTTTCGACGCTGATTGGGACTCGACGAAAATTGAATAGGAAATTGAATTATGACCACGGTTTGTTGGAGTCGTAAAAAAGGAAAACTTCAGGGTGAATTAAAAAGGGTCGCTCGTAAAACGGAGTCTTGTAATGAAATTTTGATAAAAGAATATGCTTGGTAAATACGGTTCTGCAATATTGTAAATAAAAGTAGTAAAAGTCGCCTGCTAACCTTAAAGCTCCTCTTTTTCTAAGAGAGACGGGTTGAAGCTTCCAACCTATCTCTTAAGTCAAGTACGTGATCGAGCTTTGATCGGTTTCAAAAAAATGCAATAAAATAAATTAAAAAAGCAGTTAAGGGTAATTCTATCTGAGATTTCATCCCTTCTTTAGTCTGCCCATTTTCCACTGAGCGTAATGGCTTTGCAACTGACAGCAAAATTAACCTTTTGTGTTCTATTTATATTTTAGCAGTTTTTTAAAACCTAGCTAGATCGATAGATTACCCCGAAACATACTTTATTCTGAATTTCATGAAAATCGTTTCTAGCCCTTTCGAAATTCAGATAACATATACAAGATTATCTCATTTAAATGTTAAAGAAGATATATCACATGAAAGCTTAAAGGTGGCGTTATATTGTCAGGTTGAGTAGATGTTTTTTATTTCAAAGAAGGCTATAGGTGTATGCAATCCTTTATTGACGTCATCAGCATATTGTCCACGTCGTGTAAATATGGGCATGTTTGTAGCCTCAAGTCAACTCCTATATAGCTTATAACTTAGTTTCTGAAGCTATAGTGTGTATTATACGGTATGTTTGTTACAATATTTGTCTCTTTAATCCTACCTTTTATATGCTAAGCAACCATGTTGTATGGATGTCAAGCCATGTTTGCTTTGCCATTAGTGACTGCATAGTTGGCGCGAGTGGCAGTGGCAGTAACTGTGGCAAGGTGCGATGCGCTGCGGTAGGGAGAGGTGCGGTGAGTAGAGGTGCGGAGAGGAGAGTAGTATCATTTGCCACAGTCGTAATTTATGCGCAGAGTCGACAACTTGACAAGAATAAATTAATTGACTTCTGAGAAAATCGTTTTTATTTATTGAATAGATATAAAGCAAAATTATCGTTGTTATTCATATATATATCATTATATAATATAATTCGAAAATACCCACATCATTCGCCCGCTGTATCCGGTAAAAAGTTACAAATATATCGTACTTTTCATAAATATGATTTCGAGAAGAGAATAGAGATAAGCTATGTTAAGACGATGGCTATCCATGTAAATTTATTCTGTAATAAACCTCACAGGTGTTTTGAATTTTACGGTAAAAATATTATTTGAAAGGCATAAAGAAATATTAAAAGTTTCTTTTCAGCACTTAATATTATTCCTAACAGATAAAATATTTAAGAATTGTGATACAAAGACTGTATAAAGCAATTTAAATAAAAACTCGTACCCTAAATGGTCCTTAGTGATTTATTACGACAGCTTAAAGGACACGAAATCGTTTTCAAAAGGTTTCCATTTTTTTGTAAGATACTTTCAAATTCAAATTCAAAATATTCTTTATTCAAATAAACTTGTAAACAAGTGCTTTTGAATCGTCAACTCTACTGCTAGTTCGGAAAGCTGTTCCTACCGAGAAGAGCCAGCAACAATTTTTTTTTAAAAAGAGCAACTTGGCGGTTGCTCTTTTTAAAAAAATACAGTTCTTAATGCAAGTTACATTTCATTGTTTCTATCTTGTACAGGGTCGAACAATATTTATATCCACGCATTTTTACCGTCTAAATAATCCTCTACAGTATAGTAGGCTTTCTGTTTAGGTTTCTGTAGGCTTTACTATTCTTCGATTGTATATTGTCGACGACTTCGTCTGCTTGTATATTATAATAACGATATTTTTCCTTTACACTTATTATTATTATTATCTTGCTTTATGGCCTGTACAGCGCAAATTGGGCGCGAATCACTCTGCCAGTGTCACGTAAAATGACAAACACACGACTAATGGAATTTAGAATTTGCCTCGAAGAAAATCCACCAGATGAACTAACTACCTAAAATACACTTATTAAATAATTAAGAAGCGACTTTCTCAAAAGTCAGTCAATTTATTCTTTTTTATTAACTTGACAACTCCGCGCACAAATAACGTCTAGGTCAAAAGGCGCTACTATTCTCCTTTCCGCATACCACCGCACCTATCCACCCGTTTCCACAACTCGCCATAGCTATATCGAATACTTATTTACAGAAAATTACATCGTTTTTTTGCTTCGTGCGCTATTATAATAGAAGTCTATTCGCATATAAATAAATTGTAACGGAAGGAAAAGGGGAGAGTGGAAGTTGTAGCATAAAGACGTGAAGATAACGGTGGCGAGGTGTTATGATGGGTGGAGAGGTGCGATGCGGCGCGGAGAGGAGAGATGCGCAGAGTAGTATATGTTTACAGACTCGAGTAACCAAGAAATTGTTTTTTAAAATTTACCAACGGCACAGTTAACTCAAAAAAATTATTAAATTTTATTAACTTTGTTGATGTTCATTTTATTTTAATTAGGCAATAAATTTAAAATATCATCCAACATATTTAATTAACGCTGTCACGATAGATCTTTATACTAGATAAAGTTGCAAAGCTCTCAAGATTTATGTGCTATTTTAATTAGAAACTGTTGAGGTTTCATTACACAACAGTTTTGCAGTTGTATGTATATAAACAACTGTACAATTATATAATTGTATTATTATGGTGGCGGGAAAATCCCTGACAAACAATTCCCCTGTGACCTCTAGCAGATGTCCCTTTTACCTTAAGAAAGTAGGATTGAAGCCTAAACACATGAAGAACCAGCAAGAAACTCGACGGATAATCTTTTCAACAAAAAATAATTACAATTTGATTGATGGTGCGTAACTGACTGCAGTTAAGAATTGCGAATTGTCACGTAAAATATTCCTTAGTAAAACTTTTTGTCAAATGAATATATTATATTTTATACATAAATAGGATTACAAAATAATCTTCAAAATTATTCTATTTTCTTTTCGGTGTAACATATAACATGAATTCTATTGTAGAGACTCTATGTTCATACCATAGCTTACATTGTACAGCTAATGACACGCCTAAAGTGAATTTCGAAAACTGCACTGCTATCAATGGTGAATAACTGTTTTTATCTAGAGGAAATAATTCCGGATCAAATCCCGGAGGGTCCGGGTAATATTTGATATTTCCTATATGTTCTCTATCATATGGATGATACCCATCGCAATGTAGCCAAAGTTTTTGTTTTTTCAACCTCATCCAATTTTGTATCGTAGTTGGAACATTGAGAGTTTTTAATGCACTTTCATTTAAAGGTTTAGCTGACCATTTCAGTTGTTTATTTATCCTTATTAAAACACATGGGTTTTTCCCATATCCAAACGGGGCTGCCCCACATGGTCCATATTCTGTGAAATTCTTAGTTTCTCGTTTACTTCTTTTACTAAACAATTTCTGCAAATCATCAACATATTTTTGATAATCTTTAGGATCGTTTCTATACCAAATGACAGGCATATTGTTTAAAGATGTCGGCGTCGCTGATATTCCTATACCTTGTTTGGAATATGTGAAAAGTTCTGTTTTATCAATCGCTTGATAATCATCGATGAATTTGATTATCGCTAATGAACCGTACAAGAATATTAACGTGTAAGTGCTTAAGAAAATCAGATACATTATCGAGTAAACGATTATGTACAACCAATTCTTGCATGTTCGTCCACAAAACTCCTTAGTTTCTCTGTCATACACGTAACGGCAACATCGTTTTCTCCAAGGTTCTTTTGTAGTTTCTTTCACCTCAGTTTCATTGGTTCCAATAACACCAGTATTGTTTGAGGTACCAGCAACTGGTAATGACGGTCGCTTATTATTAACTGCCTCTTGGGGTTTCTTATTCGATTTATTTAACATTATGCTAATTATTACTTAAAAAACCTAGGTGGAAATATGTTAGATATGACATAATATACGTCATTCTTATATTGGCTTATGATAATTTGTTTTTAAATCAGTATAGCTATGGAATACAAACGAGTTTGCCATATTAGTTTCGCATATAATAAGCCCTGTTTATAATAAATAACTAGGGAGCCGAGCCAAGCTAATTTTTTTTAAAGAAATTAAAAAAAAATAAAAAATAAAAAAGAAAGATAGGTGATATCTGGGACTCGTTCTGGGATATTTTTACTTTTTTAATCTGCTCAAAGTAGGCAGCTTAAAAAGTAGGTAGCTTATTAGAAGCAGTTATTTCTGTTCTAAATAGCATTGGGATGTACTCAAATCTATAAGTAAATAATGTTAATGCATATAGTTTACAATTTTTGACAGGCTTAATAATCCTTTACCAATGAATTTGGATTTTGTACGTGCAAATGTAGAAAATATATTCGAGTTTTCTCACGTACCCGTTAACCAAAAGGTAACTTAAGAAACCTTTGGGGTTTGTGACCTGAATTTAAATAGGGCAAACGGTTTTTACGGGTCTGTGAGTTTCGTATCCATTTTGGCCGTCATCCTAGCAATTTACTATTTCTTTTATTTTGTTTGGAATATACTTGTATTCTTTATTCTTGCCTACTTTCAATATTTATTATACATTATACGAAACCTGTGCTTTTTGAATAGATATTAGAGTAGAGGGGCCATAGGTAGACTTGTAAGTGAAATGTAGAAACAAATAGTAAGAGACGGAAGATGAAACTCGTATATGTATTATTGTCAATAAAAATTATTCTTGATTATATATATTCTTGAATTGATTAAACGATAAAATTCAATATGTAGAGGGTTTTAGGGGAGATAAATCGATCTAGCTAAGTTTTCACAATAATCTTTTTGTCCCTGTTTTTGGGCTTTAAAAAAATACTAAAATTTACTATAAATATAAAACACTATTTTGACCGTAAATTATCAAGTCAGCGTAGCGTATTCGGGAAACGGGCGGTTTCTAGAAATGAAAAACTTAGGATCGAGCCCCACCTCCCAATTATTTTTTTTCTTTTTTGTTTCTTTTTTTATATCTTTTAAAAAATTACCGACCAAGGCTCGGCCACTCAGGTATTTATAATGTTCGACAAATCAAAAATTACAACACCAAAATACAATCAAAATACAAAAACACAATCAAGTGCGTAGTTGGTTACAAGTTTAATCCAAGCTTTTTTATTTCCATAAAGCAAGCAATTTTTATTTGTATAAAGGCAAGTCCGAAACAGATTGTCGGCAGGAATGGGGGCAAAATGTACAACGATGCCCTAACCTCACCATCAGCAGCGTGGTGGAGCAAACATAATATTGTTTTCGTCTGTGCGAGTCCGACATAACTGCCGCCTGCCCCAGTCGGTACACTTAAGAGGTTTTGTCCTGTATATAAAAAAAAGTCCAAAATAGATTGTGGAATGTTATTATCAAAAAGTCTACCGCAGCCTATAAACGATCGACTATAAACTTGATATGATTAGTTTTAAGTCTTTTGTGAATATGAAATATCCGAATAAAGCGTAGTGTTAAAAAAATTTGTTACGAATAAAGAGACAAAAACAATTAAGTCTGTATCACATATACAATAAACTAAGATATAAATGACTTTAATTAGTAGAACTAACCAATCAAGTAAAGGGCACACTAATTGTGTTAGGTAGACGCAAGAAATAGCCGCTCTAATTTATTTGAAAGCCTCGGAAATGCAATCATGTATTTCCAATAGCTAAGTGAATCAACCTATATACATATCTTTAGTTAGAGTTAATATATAGATATATTTTCGGAATCCTGGAAACGGTTTGTAACAGTCTCATCCCTATATTCGAGTTTTAAAAATAAATAATTATTAAAATTTCAATATTTTAGAAAAATCTATAAATATAAAAATAAATGTTTGTTTGTCACGCAGTAATGTTTTTTCGCATCTATAATTGATGTTCTATTCATAAAACATCAAATTCAGAAAAGTATAATTTTCGTCATATTGACCGAATGTCACGTTATCCGCCGTACTACAGTATGGAGAGAGCGGGCGGAGCGTAGAGCGCAGAAGTGATCTGTTAGGTCGCTTATGAAATGTTGTTATAATGATATTGTAGATGTGTACTGGGGCGATACATGATATTAGTTGAGTTTTAACTCGACTATTTTTAAGAATTAATAATAAATACACATCTAGGCCCGCTCTCGTATAATGGTTCAAGATGCAAGATCGTGTCGATCTTTGGAAAGGCTGTGATTGTGACTTGACCATTAAGAGTGTAGCGATGGTTACATCGCTTAGCTCACCTCGAACGATTAAAGTGTCAGAATGATACTTGGTAAAGGCAACTTTGCTGAGTAGTGGTTGGCACTCTACCGAACATGCTCTGGCGGGTACTGGTGGGAGACTTGAGGTTTAGGCCGGCAGTGATTTTGGTCATTGCTGTGTGCCTGGCCCAAAAGGCTACACTAGGCTGCATCTTATTAGGGCTGGACATAGGCCCGTTGTTAACTTCGGTTGCTGCGGCGTGCCTTTATTCGGCTTTGGTTTGACGCAACCAGAGTTACTTTGGGCGTGTGCCTTTGTGATACGGGTTTAGTTAGGCCGGTGGTGATTTCGGTCATTGCCGTGTGCCTTGCTCGACCTTTGGACGCATAGGCCGCTTGAAGTAGTGCCGGTACAGTGGTGGCTGAAATGTTATTGTTTGACGAACGGACATCTAAACGTTGTTTGTAGTCTCTCAATAGTGACGGTACCACAGCTGAATGTTGCTGGGCGTTGCGGAAGTTAACTTTATGTTGCTGAAGTGATACGCCGCGGCAGTGATGGATCACTATGGACTCTGTTCATAGTAACGGATGGGTGTGGTGTTTCGTCCTTTTCAGGACGTCCCCTTAGCTTAGTTAATGATACCACGAATGACCATTATAGCATGGCATTATTGCATAAGAGCCGCTGGTCGGGTCTTTGTTAATAAGACTGCGGACTAGCTTTAGACAGTGTGGCCTGCATTTCCCTTATCTTCACATATACATATACATCTTACGTGGCTTGCCGCGTTAAACATAAATTACCTTTTGTTGTATGAGGTGGCGTGTTGAGCTTGGCGCATACCGTAAGCGAGTGCACTATGTGTGACTCCAATATATGGTATTGGGTGAATAGGGGGTGATTGGCATTCATGTAATGCTCTGCGATACACATATTCCACTTCGGTGGACACACACTATCCACTTCGGTGGACACGCACCTATATGGTGTTTATATTATAACTGATCAAGTTGCTTTGCAACATGTTTGCCATCTCGATGGGTTTCCACTTTGTGGACTTTATACGTATTATACGTATTATACTGTATGTGGTTTTTACCATAGAACGCACCGTTACGACGTGTGCAGGCGATATGCGCCTTACTGAATATAAGAATTGGTAATTTATTATCAAAGTTTACCAGGCCTTGTGCCTTTGGCTAATGCCATATTTTATAGCTCCGGCTATTTATTATATGGGCTTCGGTCCTCTATTATACACCAAGGCACTCATGCCTAATATGTCAACTGTGGTTTTGTTGACTCCCGACAATAATGGGTTTATCCCATAATCATACGCCGCAGGCGCACTATAAACAGGTACCCCTTGGGGGGGGGGGGGCTCATATCCTATGGACGGAGCTCACCGTTGGTAGCGGGTGCGGAGCTACTGACTATCACTCTCTTTTTATATTTTTCCAGATCGGAAGAATATAATAGATAGGAGAGAGATACCACTTTGATTAAACTTCTCTACGGAGTTGTTTAAGGGCTAGGTATTTAGATCGAGTGAGAGAACTTTCTGTTGGCTATAACGTATCCTATGAAGTAATAACATAAGACATTCGCGAGACATTCAACTATCTGAATGTCTCGCATTTTTTTATCAAATTTTATAGTAACCCGTTCATGTATTAACCATATAAGAATCTGTTCGTGTAACGAATATACATCTGTTGGACATATGAAGTCTGTTCATGTAGAGTACAAGTAAAATCTGTTCTTGTATTAGATAAATATAAAACCTGTTCGAGTATCGTACACTGATGACAAACAACTGTTTTATATTATAACAAATGATATTTGATAATGAGCCTCTCTGTTGAGCAAAGTGATGTAAACTACGAATGTAGGGCTGACTGCTCTATTTATATTAAAGAATACGATATATTGAAATATTATTATAAAACTATAATGTGATTATTATCACATTATTTTATTCTATTTAAAGGTTTATTTGACTCCTTTAGATTGATGGACACATAGCCTCTAACGCTCTAAAAGAATTTGAGTTATTACAAAACACAACGTAGTACGGGTCCTAGCCACTTAGACGAATCATGTGCCAATATATATTAAGAGTGCTAGCGCCTTCGGCGCGTTTTTATGCTTTTTGCTGCTTGGGTGTGAGCGTCCTAGCGGTGGTTAAGTGTTATAAATTAATATTTATACTTGACGGAGGAGGAGTTAGTTACAATTTGGTGCCGTGACCAGGATGGTCAATACGGCTTGAGTAAACTTATTAAGTAGGCGAAAGCCTACAATTTGTTGTCCGTGAAATGGAAAGAGACTAACGAGGCTTATGTGTCCATTATAAGTAATAAATCCTTGAGGTCTGGGGGTTGTGGAGTCCGGGGGTTGAGCATTTCTAATCATACTGATGAACGAGGTATAGATAAATATTAATCAAATAAGGAACAAAAACAAATAAAGTTAAACTCAAAATGGCAGCACTAGTAGGCAGACATCAACAGTCTGGGGATTGTAGATAGTTCAAATTTATAAAATTGTAGAAATATAAAAGAAATCGAATGGTCTTAAAAGCGGGGGGTTGATGTATAATTAGATTATGTGTAAAACCCAGTTTTCAACTAATTGTTGAAAAGATTAATAAAATAATTATATGGAGTTTGGCAAATCAGGGATTCTAAATAACATAGAATTAAATTTAGTATTCAAGTTCAAAAGTAAGCATATGCTGTAAGTATTTCCTATTGTAAATTCTATTCCGATAGGACTTCATAGAATTTAGGGGGTTGAATGTAACAGTCTCATCCCTATATTCGAGTTTTAAAAATAAATAATTATTAAAATTTCAATATTTTAGAAAAATCTATAAATATAAAAATAAATGTTTGTTTGTCACGCAGTAATGTTTTTTCGCATCTATAATTGATGTTCTATTCATAAAACATCAAATTCAGAAAAGTATAATTTTCGTCATATTGACCGAATGTCACGTTATCCGCCGTACTACAGTATGGAGAGAGCGGGCGGAGCGTAGAGC
This sequence comes from Morpho helenor, assembly GCA_029227775.1. NCBI lineage: Eukaryota > Metazoa > Arthropoda > Insecta > Lepidoptera > Nymphalidae > Morpho > Morpho helenor. Next base: position 13,656,342 of record JARGCU010000020.1, on the reverse strand, counting down.
GCAGAAGTGATCTGTTAGGTCGCTTATGAAATGTTGTTATAATGATATTGTAGATGTGTACTGGGGCGATACATGATATTAGTTGAGTTTTAACTCGACTATTTTTAAGAATTAATAATAAATACACATCTAGGCCCGCTCTCGTATAATGGTTCAAGATGCAAGATCGTGTCGATCTTTGGAAAGGCTGTGATTGTGACTTGACCATTAAGAGTGTAGCGATGGTTACATCGCTTAGCTCACCTCGAACGATTAAAGTGTCAGAATGATACTTGGTAAAGGCAACTTTGCTGAGTAGTGGTTGGCACTCTACCGAACATGCTCTGGCGGGTACTGGTGGGAGACTTGAGGTTTAGGCCGGCAGTGATTTTGGTCATTGCTGTGTGCCTGGCCCAAAAGGCTACACTAGGCTGCATCTTATTAGGGCTGGACATAGGCCCGTAGTTAACTTCGGTTGCTGCGGCGTGCCTTTATTCGGCTTTGGTTTGACGCAACCAGAGTTACTTTGGGCGTGTGCCTTTGTGATACGGGTTTAGTTAGGCCGGTGGTGATTTCGGTCATTGCCGTGTGCCTTGCTCGACCTTTGGACGCATAGGCCGCTTGAAGTAGTGCCGGTACAGTGGTGGCTGAAATGTTATTGTTTGACGAACGGACATCTAAACGTTGTTTGTAGTCTCTCAATAGTGACGGTACCACAGCTGAATGTTGCTGGGCGTTGCGGAAGTTAACTTTATGTTGCTGAAGTGATACGCCGCGGCAGTGATGGATCACTATGGACTCTGTTCATAGTAACGGATGGGTGTGGTGTTTCGTCCTTTTCAGGACGTCCCCTTAGCTTAGTTAATGATACCACGAATGACCATTATAGCATGGCATTATTGCATAAGAGCCGCTGGTCGGGTCTTTGTTAATAAGACTGCGGACTAGCTTTAGACAGTGTGGCCTGCATTTCCCTTATCTTCACATATACATATACATCTTACGTGGCTTGCCGCGTTAAACATAAATTACCTTTTGTTGTATGAGGTGGCGTGTTGAGCTTGGCGCATACCGTAAGCGAGTGCACTATGTGTGACTCCAATATATGGTATTGGGTGAATAGGGGGTGATTGGCATTCATGTAATGCTCTGCGATACACATATTCCACTTCGGTGGACACACACTATCCACTTCGGTGGACACGCACCTATATGGTGTTTATATTATAACTGATCAAGTTGCTTTGCAACATGTTTGCCATCTCGATGGGTTTCCACTTTGTGGACTTTATACGTATTATACGTATTATACTGTATGTGGTTTTTACCATAGAACGCACCGTTACGACGTGTGCAGGCGATATGCGCCTTACTGAATATAAGAATTGGTAATTTATTATCAAAGTTTACCAGGCCTTGTGCCTTTGGCTAATGCCATATTTTATAGCTCCGGCTATTTATTATATGGGCTTCGGTCCTCTATTATACACCAAGGCACTCATGCCTAATATGTCAACTGTGGTTTTGTTGACTCCCGACAATAATGGGTTTATCCCATAATCATACGCCGCAGGCGCACTATAAACAGGTACCCCTTGGGGGGGGGGGGGGGCTCATATCCTATGGACGGAGCTCACCGTTGGTAGCGGGTGCGGAGCTACTGACTATCACTCTCTTTTTATATTTTTCCAGATCGGAAGAATATAATAGATAGGAGAGAGATACCACTTTGATTAAACTTCTCTACGGAGTTGTTTAAGGGCTAGGTATTTAGATCGAGTGAGAGAACTTTCTGTTGGCTATAACGTATCCTATGAAGTAATAACATAAGACATTCGCGAGACATTCAACTATCTGAATGTCTCGCATTTTTTTATCAAATTTTATAGTAACCCGTTCATGTATTAACCATATAAGAATCTGTTCGTGTAACGAATATACATCTGTTGGACATATGAAGTCTGTTCATGTAGAGTACAAGTAAAATCTGTTCTTGTATTAGATAAATATAAAACCTGTTCGAGTATCGTACACTGATGACAAACAACTGTTTTATATTATAACAAATGATATTTGATAATGAGCCTCTCTGTTGAGCAAAGTGATGTAAACTACGAATGTAGGGCTGACTGCTCTATTTATATTAAAGAATACGATATATTGAAATATTATTATAAAACTATAATGTGATTATTATCACATTATTTTATTCTATTTAAAGGTTTATTTGACTCCTTTAGATTGATGGACACATAGCCTCTAACGCTCTAAAAGAATTTGAGTTATTACAAAACACAACGTAGTACGGGTCCTAGCCACTTAGACGAATCATGTGCCAATATATATTAAGAGTGCTAGCGCCTTCGGCGCGTTTTTATGCTTTTTGCTGCTTGGGTGTGAGCGTCCTAGCGGTGGTTAAGTGTTATAAATTAATATTTATACTTGACGGAGGAGGAGTTAGTTACAGGTTCCAACGACTTTTGTGAAATTCAGCATGTACGGAGTCTTTGGGGAAAATAATTTTGTGTAAAATTTTGGTTTTGGTTTTGTGTAAAAAAATCGTTCAATCCCTGTTTTTAGGCATTAAAAATACTAAAATTTATATGTAATAGAATTTTTACCATAAACTGTCAAGTCAGCGTAGCTTATTCGGGGAACGGGCAGTCTCTAGAAATGTAAATACCTAGGACCGACCCCAAATACATAATTATTTTTTGTCTTTCCTTTTAAGTTTCTTTTTTTATTTTGTAAAAAATTGCTAACGGCTATGTTTTTAAATAAGAAAGTAGAAAAATACCTTATTAAAGTCACTGTTTGCCACCACAATAACAAATACGATATTTTAACAAGCAATTTTCAATTTCATCAGTATACAACGGTAATAATGAATATGCTATAACATGACGTATAATACAAGCGATGAATGTAATCAAGCACATGACGGACTGATGGCCCTTATCTAATTCCCAGCCAGCGGGAGACCTCATTCAATTACTTGCTGCTAAGAGCTTTGTACTGGCAATGACGTACTTGAATCGTATTTGACCTATGTTATGTATACGCTATATATTCGAATTAAAAAAAAAACAATGTTGGCACCATTGGTACAAGGCGTGGGCTTAAAAACAGCTTTAAACTGAGTCCTACGATCTTTTCACGATATCATTGTTTTAATTTTGATTAGTAATTTTAAGTGTAAAATGTAGTTTTCGTGAATAAAGTTATCTTTAATAAATATTAAATAATATTAACATGAGGTAATCTTGTATGTATATATAGCGATTCAGTGCGGAAACGCTGCCAGCATTCTTGGGACCATTCCACGTGGGCATGATTTATCCTAGCGTGTAAGTAATTTAAGATTAGATATAACTTGTACGTTTTTTCTGTAAATAAAAAAAAACCCTAACTCGTGATATATATATTTGGGATCTCGGAAACGGCCCCAACGACTTTCCTGAAATTCAGTATGTTGGGGGTTTTGGGGGAGAAAAATCTATGTAGCTAGGTTTTATTAAAAAAAAGCGTTTTATCCCTGTTTTTGGGCATGAAAATTTTTTAACATTTAAATTTAATATAAAACACTATCTTTGCTGTAAATTGTCATGTCGGCGTAGCTTATTCGGGGAACAGGTGAGTTCTAGAAATGAAAATACCTAGGATCGAGCCCCACCTACCTAATATTTTTTTCTTTTTTTGAAGTTTCCTTTTTTTTAAAATTACCGAGAAAGGATCGGTCAACCAGGTACTTATTAATAAATACCTTTATTTAAAAAAAAAGAAATGTGAAGTAAAGATCTGTTGCTATCCCACTGCTGGGCATAGGCTTCTCTCTCCGTTTTTTGGAGAGTAGCATTGGAGCCAAGACCTACCACGCGCTTTAATGCTGACCTCCAATCGGTAGGTTACACATATCCCTAGAATTCTCTAGAAATATCCAGGTTTCCTCACGATGTTTTCCTTCACTGAATAGCGTGTGATAAATTGCGATTATCAACTAGACATAAGTTTTTACAGAAAACCTCATTGGTGCCTGCCCAGGGCTTGAACCCGTGAACCTCTCGAGAGAGTCGCACGGTCTAACCAATGGACTATCACAGCCTATAGACTACTTTAAAAGCTTTTATTAAACTTGCCGTATATGTAAGTGAAGGTGAAATCTTGTAAGTTAAGTTTGACCTACTTCCCGGTGTCCGATTGAACTGAAATTTTACATACTGATCTAGTCGCGATGATAATACATGTTTATGATGAGCATGACCTGATGCTTAAATTGGCTCCAGACCAGGGAACTCCTCAACGGTTAACAGTAGCAAAATAAAATTTTGTAATAAGCTTTTTTACCTGTTATTTTATGAAATAAAATAAACTGTGTTAAATATGAGGATAAACTGTAAAAGTACTGTAATAAATATTCATGTTACGATAGTCAGGAGAAAATGGAAAAAGTTTTTCCAATTTTCTCAGAAGATATACGTAGTTCAAGTGAATCAGGCATCGCAGCCAACATCGATTTACAAATAAGATTATAATAATAATGTAATGTAACAGCTTGTTTTTATCCCACTGCTGGGCAAAGAGTTTTTCTACAGTGGGCGAGTTGGAGCTTACACTCAACTGTTCTATGTTACTCTGTTCATGTTGCATTACTCGCTTTTACATTACTGTCCCTAAGGTATTACTTGCACGAGCGCGATTATCGCAACAAGCCCTCTGTAATAGCATCGATTAAAGAAACTGCGATTACTCCGTATCGACGATTATTACGTAAGTATTGTACGCTATAGCCACGAATTCTCGTTGCGATGATTTCTACAAAATTTTATCATATTCACTACATTATCATTATTAGTACATACGTTATTTATTTATTTATTTATTTATTTATTTATTGGAACACCAACAAGAATGCACTTAAACTAAACATAAACAGTATTGTGTCCTGCTACAAGTACATCCTTACTTACAGGTGTACACAGCATGCGTACTTATGGTGCTATACGCGCTTAACAATTTGAACGAAAACTAAATATGTAAATTTATATTTGAAAAAGTTACAATAAATAAAAAAAAGAGAAAGAAAAAGGCAATACTTAAGCTAAAAATAAAAATATAAGTATAAAAAGTAACACCTTAACAAATTAACAAATTATTTATTACGTAGCGCAGCAAATTCATGTCGGATCATGTAGATCATGTCGTATCGTGTCGTCCTTGTCGTATCGGAGTAGTCGCAGCACGCAGCACGGAGTCGTTTACGATTTGATCGCTATGACACTCATAACAACGTCGCGATCATATCGCCGTGTGGAGTCACATCCATAGTTTGTGTATGAATATACCCGTACATAGGCATAGAGTAATTATACAAGAATAGGGTAGCTACAGGCAGGATATAGGCAGACAATTAACAATTAGAGGGAAGATAAGATTTGTATTTATCTTTGTCTAATCTCATATGCGCATAGAACCATTTATGCGTTCTTAATTTAAAAAATATTTAGACCATTTCTAGTACACCTTCAAAATGCATTTGTTCACTACGTACGCAAAAAATAGATAGATGATAAACCTCATTTGCTTTTCTTTAATATGATATGACACATTTTGAGCTAGCTTTCCCACTCTAGTATAATAACACTATGTACATTGTAAGATGCTAATATCGTTGCGATAAATTTGCTTGTGTAGACAATGCCTAATTCGCATTCATACGAAAAGTGAAATGAAACACATTTCAATATTAACTCAATAATTTATTTATATGCTAATAATTCAATGATTATTTTAAATTCACACTATTTAAAGAGTTGTTTAAGTAGTGAAGACATTATAATCCTTGTTCTAATCCTTTTCAAGGTACACGTACAAATCCATCGACACATCGAGACAATCTATCTCCGCACTTCATTATATACAACATACATAAGCGTTTATAAATAATAATTTATAATATTAAATTGTTACTCTTTTCGACAGGAACTTGAGGAGTACTAAAAACATTTAATTAATAAAGCAGAGAACATTAATTTATTATTAGGGTTGAGCGACAAAATTAATATCAGTAATAAAATCCCCCCACCCCACGCGTTTGCCTCTGCCAACCTATGCACAATAACATCAATAATTACTGATCAGATTTTCATGCGCTTTTTTCCAATAGAGTGATTCATTAAGTAAGTTTATAATAGGTGTTATTCATTTAGTTTTTCTACATTGTTTTATTGGAACTTTTATTAATTACATTCGTTCCTATGCGCAAATGTCTAGAAAAAGGCGGTAGTAAGTTTTACAGAATCCGCAAAGTAAAAGTATGTCCTACAAGGATATGAGCTATGAAAGGCTTCAAAGGTTAAGGTAAGGATGATTATTTTTTGGAAGTTTTTGATTGTTTTACTTTCGAACTACACTCGAAATAAATAACAAGAAAGTAAAAAATGACTAACTTTTTGTTTAAAATTAATTTATTTATTGCGTTATTGCGGCGGGAAAGAGCTCATGAATAAGAGAGCCCGACTAGTTTCCAGCCCATACGGGGGGCTGGAAACTAGTCGGGCTCTTCCAATAAAATAAGACGTGAGTATAACCGGTTTCTACACATTAATTATGAATACCACTCACGATAGTTTAAATTCAAAAACCCTTTGTTTTTTTGTGGTCACTGAATTTTGAGTATAAATATAACCTAAACAAAGGTTATTATATGTCTACATATAAAAACCTACATATAAAACAAAGGTTTATATGTCCATATATAAAAACCTTTGGTTTCAATGTCCAAAAAGTCTTATCTATTATCGATAACAGCACACTTTAACCGCACTTATCGTTACCAGTAAGCCGCTTACGCTTAAGTAAGTTTTATGACAATTTACTTCCCTAGTCCGTAGAAACATCAGCATTTATTTCGCTTAAGTATATAAATAATTTTTATGCTAACGCGTGGCCTATTTTGGTGATTTTGGATGTAAGGTTTTTTTTTCTTTGTTATTACGATAACTTTCATCTGTATGTAGACGGGTTTACTTTAAATTGCTTATTAGCCTTTTGGCTAGATCATTTATCTATATATAATAATAGAACTTTAATCAAGAACTTTCTCCTGTATGACGACTTTGATTTTTAGTAATAAGCTTTTTAACATATTGTGTTATATGATGATAAATCCATAACCATATTGTAAATGTGAACGTTTGTGTGTATTTTACGCTGTTACGGCTGTTAAGTTTATATACCGGTTTATATATATAACATATATGATAAACCAGTTGATTCCTCGGGAAGATGAGAAAACACAAAATAATAAAATTAAAGATATTTTTGCTATTTAAATCGCCTAGATAGATAAGAACTTCTAGCCATAACCCTGAAACTAATATAATTGATAACTTAACACGGTATTGTTTATGTATTTGTATATACGTTTCTTTGCAGTTAACATCATGTGCTCGACAAATTCGCATCGAAAAAAGTAACACTTGAGTATTAAGAATAAAATGACAATTTTTATACATCTTTAACAATTACAGTTTAGTTATGTTAATTCAAATTATATATTGGCACTAGCTTATACTATCACATTCGGATCTTGCTTGAGATAAATTAAAATATCGATAATATGCTATTAAAAAATTATATATTTAGAATGTCTAGTAAGTAAAAACTATATTACAACTCAAAACAACTGATGAGACATGCTTAAACTTATTTTAACTAAAATAAATTCAAAACTAACGATACGATTTGCTAAAATCCCCGTTAAAAGATAATATTAAAATATTGAATGCAGAATGTAATGGAAAACATCCGTTCATTTATATTATAACTACGTACATAGGTAGGTAATTTAAAATTTGTATTTCATAAACATACCCCTTACAATCGTTAATCAGAGTTTGAAATGTCTTATAGCGTGACTATCAGTCATTTTCAATATTTGCACAAAAAAAAAATTTAGACCGTTTTCATTTTATTTAATTTTCAAATCATTAGGATTCAGCGAGTATATGGATTTGACAGAATTTTTTTAATCGCACAATTTACAAACTAGATTAAGCCGCGATTCATATTGATTATTATATAAACATACGGGTCACATCGCGTTATAATCAATTACCTTTGTATAAGGTTCAACGTTTCGGCAGAGTTGCATCCACCGTGGTCACGAACTGACTGGTGAGTCAGAACTGACTGGTAAGTCATATAACGCTATGTGACCCGTATGTTTATATAATAATTAGATTAAGCCGATTTCTGCATTTTGAATAACAGGGTGCTAATAAAGATTTATAAAAAAAAGAGACAAGATCTAAGCATACAGCTTGAGGTGGCATAACTCAGAATTACCAAAGTCATTTGGCAACAGATCTCTTGAGATATCTAAGCATTGTTTTGAAGTAGTGAGCTCTGATTAAAACTGATTAATTTACTCGTAGCAAAAGTTGCTAATTTGCCGATACAGTTATATTATATGGTATATATTTGTGACTACTTTACTAGAGGGCGATTAAAACTCATTCCGCATTCAATATTATAACATATCTTTTATCGCAGGACTTATATGTATTGTTTCTTCTTTTCGAATTCAAAGTAACAAATTTTTATAAACTATTTTTAAATATAAATTATTAGGTACTTCGATAAATAAATTACAAGATAAAAAATATAATATTTTGGTACGTTTATGCTAATGTTACCTGAAATTGCCGAGTTTGCTGTAATGTCATGAAAACTCGATGTAATATGTTTAAGAACAAAAAATGCAATGAAAATCTTAAAATCTTGTATTTATTGTTCGTTCTGTAACTTATTAAATGTTTTTTAAATAATATAATAGCGGTAAAAATAACATTATAACTCTATATAGAAACTGCCAATAAACCTAGACGAAATAGAAAACAAAAAATAGCTGTTTATTCTTCTTAAATGATAATCATGGATATCGGAAGGAATGGAATGTAAAGTAATAAACAATTAACTTTAAACAATACGCAAACAAAAATTACAATATTGTACATTTTTTTAATTTAAACTATCGTGAGTAGATTTCATAGTTAATGTATAGAAACCGGCTACACTCTTATTTTATTGGGTAAGGCCGACTAGTTTCGAGCCCATCCGGGTCACTTATACATGAGCTCATGAATAAGTGCCCCGGATGGTTTCAAATTAATTGGGCTTACCCGGTAGAATAAGATGTGAGTATAACCGATTTGTATACATTAACTTTATTGTTACATGTTTCAAATACAACCCCCTTTAAATAGGTCAATAACGTAAAAAAATATTGTCGCAGTTATAAATTGTGTAAAAGAATCAATGGGCTGACTTTTGAGAAAATCACTTCTTATTTATTGAATAAGTGTAAAGGAAAAAGATCGTTGTTACGAGGATAATAGAGTTGTAGTTAAGACAAACATAATAAATTCAAGGTATTTAGACAATCTTATTATAATACACAAACTACAATGCAATAAATTTGTATAATTATCGTACAACGTTCTATAGGCGACAATAAATAATATAATAACAAAATTAATATCGTACTTGTCCATTTTATTAAGGGTAAATTTAAAAAAGGATAAATTAAATGTAAATATTATAGTGTTTATTATTAAGGTATTGTTTACGGTAGAAAAATATCGTAATTATAATGGTAAAAGTGTTTTCAGCAAATCGACAATTTCGAAAAAAAATGACAACACTATTCAACGTACAATATTGAAAGTATCCGCTATGTTTTAGTAACCATTTTATCGCCTCCTACACAATTCCCATTAAGTTTAGCAATATTCATTGTAGGCTTATCAAAAATAGAAGGATTAAAGATTATATCACAAAATATATTCATTGTCACAACAAACGATAACGTTTTTTGTTTTTATTACCATCTCCAGAGATAAAATATAGCCAGAAAATCAATTATTAAACAATAATTGTACAGCAAATACTCGTACATTACTTCCAATATATAAAAATAAATGAGTGTTTGTATGTCCTTTATAGACTTCAAAACGGCTGGACCGATTTTAATGAAATTTTCAGACAATCTTTAGAATGACCCAGCGGATGATCCTATTAAGTTTGGTAACGATCGAAGAGTTTTTTTTTACCGTTGGATTTTATTTCAAGTACAATTCAAAACCAGACTGAGCCACAGCAGCGCGTGGCTAGAGAGTTAGTTAATAATAAAAATAACGTTTTATTTAGTTTTCAAGTACAATTTAACTCTAACCAATGAGATTTGGTTGAGTGTTGTAGTAAGTTTATATTTGAGTGAATTTAAACGTAACCTAATTGAATGTGATTACAATATTAATATAACACTGAATATGGTATTAAAAACAAAATTCAACATGTAGGCCTGACACCTTTCATTATGGACCACTGGAAAAGAGGTATTCCATTTATTCACACATGATTTCAAAGATTAAGCTACTGACTAACATGCATTTGGCTATAGACGAAATTCAATCAAAAACCTAACTGTGTGTACTAGAACTATAAAATTGTTTGAAAAAGAGTAATTTGAAAATTTTTAACTAAGGAGAAAACTAAAATATCCACTAATATAAGTGGCGATAATCAAACACCACTTAACTATGCACTAAATAGTATTATATACTGGAGTAATAATCAAATTCAGTCAATATAATTCTAATTCATGACATATGATACAGCATGATTTGTATATGTTAATTATATTATTAGCTACTAAAGTAGAAACATGTCTAGGTAATAAAATATTTTTGAAATTGATAACCGGATAGACTTTGAAATAGAAACAATCGAAAGAGCATAGACGCTAAAAGCAAATTTTTTCAAGTTAGACTCTGCATAAAGTACAATAGATAAAGTGTATAGGTAAAGCTTTTTGTATATTAAACTAGTAAATATATGATTTGACAATGAGAAAAATGGGTTTATTTTTAAATTAACTACTCTTAACGATACATTATAGATAGCCATTAAATAAAGTGACGTAAAACGATAGAAAAATTATGAAATAACGTGTGATGATTATACTAATACACAAACACATATAAATAATATAAATCTATACAATGGACGAACACATGTCATTCGAAAGAATGCAGTCTACTCAGACAATTTAATGAAAGTCATTGCTTTTGATGAACTAGATATACGTTCAAATTGCGATAGTAACATCACAATAAGTGCACTTCATTCACAATGTTAATTTTATCCTCACATTTGATGTAAAACTTTAACCTTTTCCAATGTAATGTAAATGAAAAAACTATTCATAGTTCTGAGAAAAAGCTATATAAACAAAAGTAAACCGATTATTAAATGGTAACTTTGTATAAACAATCATTTGAGATCACACATTGCTTTCAAGATATAGATAAATCACAATTTAATAGGCTTCCACTTGATCCTATATAAATCAGTTCCTTGTTATAAATATTCATGAACATCTTTCATTTTTTACCGTCGATTCTCATAGCAATATTTTCAAAAATCTCTACACTAATTACGATTTGGCTATTCAGTAGCATTACGAATTGAGTAGGCCACTTGACAGGTACAGTATAAGGACTTGATGAAATATCACTACACCGTCTCACTCATGTTTTCACTTAATTGGCAGGATAATAAGATTTTTAATTATGCTTAACTTCAATGAAAAGTGACACCACTTTAGCGCTTTCTCTGTAGTACATATATTTCCCACAATCGAATTTTTTTGTCTCCGGTCGTTTTTATTGAGATTGTTATAGTTAAGTTTACTTAAAAATCATGTTATTAGCCTTATATAAATCTTCAATGATTAATAATTAATAGAGACCATTGCCAAAGCTTTGTAGAATTCTTCGGAGATTTCGAGGAGCCAAAATAACCCTCAAATATAAAGGCCGGTAAGAATTGACATCAACAAAACAACGTAAACGTTTGGAGTTCTCCAAAAGCCTTTACTCCAACTGCAATCCAGATCTTTTGCAATGACCTATAAGAAAAAACAATATTTTTACAATTTTGACGAATCAAAACAATTATTTTTTGCTGCTTTATTATTTAAGATAAGGTTAAAGCATCTATAGAAATAGTTTCTATAACAGAGACTCCAAATTCGTAAATAATATCAGTTATTCCTTAATAGGAGTGCAGAATCTGTTTCTTTACACCTATGTATATTTACTGAAAAATTTAAAGTTTTTGTTGATGTAAGTTTAAGTATATTTTGTGTTACTTAAATCTATTCATATAATAAATAAAAGGAAATCAGAAATAATAAAAGTAAATATCTTACATCGCTGAAAGTCCTATTATAATGCGAGGGACATTTGGCAAATCGGACATCATCCCTCGTTGCTATACAGTCTGATGGATCGTCGCAGAGGTACTGCCTTCGTTTACGATCCCACGCTTGTATCCAGCTGTACAAACAAAAATCATTTAAAAACTCGACACATAAAAAAATATGTGCCATACTTGAATCTGTTCATAGCAATAGTCAGTTTTGCATTGAAAATTCAAACTATAGTCGGAATTATCGTTGCATAAAGTAGGAAATAATTTAAATGCACAATATTGAGGCATAAAATATTAAGTTAAGGAAAGAAATCTTACCCGATACGACAATCACAGTATAAAGGATTTCCAGCTACATATATATCGTGAAGAAACAAAGAATTTGGAACACCTGGCCATTCATTTTTAGCTGGATTTGGTACTCTTGAAATAAAGTTATCCCTCAAATCTAGTGTTAAATTCTCTATCCGTCCAGGTCTCCAAAATACTTCACTTTCTATTTCCTGAATGCTTGTATTGTAGATGGTTAATGTCATTGTTTGGGATGTAACACCCTGTAATAAACATAATGTTTAATTACTTTGTAAAGATAGGTCAGTGGCTACATTTGCAGTGGCAGTGATTACATTTAATTAGTCTTGAAGGAATTATTCCATACCCCCCCTAGAGTATGCAATAGAAGATTAAAAATTAAATAAGAGAATACTTGTTTAATAGCAATTGTATTACAATATTTATATAACAAAGAATAATAATAAAATTTTACATATTATTAATTTTACATATAATAAAATTTTACATATTATATTACTTACACTCAAAACATTCTGTGACAGGAACTTCAATTCTTTTCCAGTTATAGTAATGTTGTTTAATTTAAAAGGTAATTGACCATTCATTTCTTTCCCAAGATCAATTTGTGAATTATCTACATGTAAGTGAAGATTTTCCAATGCATAATTGTGTGCAAGTATACGAGGTATATTGAAATCCCTAATATTACCATTCACAGAAATCTTTAGAGTTCTTAAGCCGTACATTTTGCTGAAAACGCCATGCTGGAACAAAAGAATGTTTAATCATTTTTATTATTATAATAAAACAAAAATCTCGAATTCATCAAAGATTGGTTATCTTTAACTTGGCAACTTCTTGCAAAATATCATGATAACTTCTACTGTTTAATAAGTTATTTATGTATTAAATAACATTAACCTTATTAAAATTATATATATTCTTGATACAACTATTTATGATCCGCTAGTTTGCAGTCAGTTTCAAGCTAATTAATTCAGATAGACCTACAAACGTACGGATTATGAATACGTAAGATTAAACAAATTATTACCTCTAAAATATTTAATCGTAAATGTGTAACGTCAAGATACTCTAGGCGCGGTGATACTCCATACATACTCGTGTTCATTAATGCTGGTATAGGGTTTCCGGACAACGACAGCCAACGAAGATCGCTTAAAGAATGTGTGGCCTGTAAAAATATTATTTTTTGGTCTCTTCCAATATATTACTAACTACAACAAAATCTTTAATTATTTGTTAATCAATTGAAATTATAGCAAAAAGTTTCATCATTATCGACTAAGATCAATTTAATCTATTTAGATGTTTAATCAAATAAATTTATATTCTGCGATTTTCTGCTTCTTTTGTACCTGATAGACTTTCACTTCTAGACATAGTAGGCTTCAATGGATCTAAACTACACGATCTTGTATTTTGAGGTCATGTATTTGTCTATGAGGAGTTGATACATAACCTAATCTATCAATGCACAAAAAATATTATAATAAAGTAAAAATTAACGCTTACCACTGGTACATTCGTCAAGTCATTATACGAAAGATCTAAGGAACGTAGACGAGTCAAATTAGCTGTAATATCTGTTGCGATTGACGGAAGATTGTTATATGATAAATCCAGACTCTTTAACTTAGGCAGCGGCATCGAGGGAACCTTAAATAATGAAGCAATATATCGTTATACAAATTCGTTCTAAGGCTAAAATTGCAATCGAGAAAAGCTTTGAAAGTTAATCGAGTCTCATCAAAATGATTGCAGGGTTGAACTCTTTAGAAATGGTAATAAAATTATATAGCATAATATTGAGAAATATTCTGAAATAATTGAAATTTGAATTTGCTTCGGGTTTTTTTTAAATAAATTTATATACTTACGTTGGTCAAGCTGACATTTTTAAGGCCTAAATGTGACAATCTTCTTTCCAGCCCCTTGAAGATACTTCCACCACGTTCACCATTCAAGAAGGGCGTATTCATACTCAAATCCAACCAACGAAGTCTCGGCAACGCCGCAAAAGAACCACTTTCAACTCGCAACAAATGGTTGTCAGAAAGATCCAACCACGAAAGAGACTAAAATAAATGAGAATATTATAAAGGGCACTATATGGTTGATATCTTTGTAGACAGTATTGACCATTTATTTATTTCATAAATATGCGACTACTCGGAATATTTATTTAATGCCATTACTCAGATCGATTTGAACCTAAATCAAAAGTTTGCAAACAACATATACCTCAGAATTCTTTAAATAATAATAAAGGTTTCTCGATGTTTTCTTTCACATAGTCACATGCAATTAAAAATATGTAAGTAGGCATATAATTACTTACTAATTTTTATTAAATAAAATCATATATCTAAGCGTTGAAAGAAAAGTACGTAACTGAAAAGCAAATTATAGAATGATTTCAGAATGTTAAAGTAATTTGAAATGCAAAAATAAAATATTCTAAATAGTGCATGTTAATTGGTCATGAATTGGTTTGTGCAAAGCTAAAGCAAGCTCTACAACTACAAACAAGCCAATAACTTACTAGATAAAACAAAACCGAACAAGACATATAAGCTCAGATAACTGCACCGTATCGCATATTTAGACTTCTTTAAATGTTGTGTACCAATTAATAGGTAAAGTGTGTTCACTTTGCCAATTAAAAGAGAAAGCAATGATTAATAGAGATGGTAAAGACTTTATTTTAAGTTTGTGCATCTATTCTTTGGTAAAGTGAAGCTTACTTTGACCACATAAAAGATGTAAACAGCTATGACTAAAAGAGATGTTATCGGTCGGATGTTATATGTCGGTGAGTCCAACAAATAAAATAAAGGTAAGATGAGAGACACATACTTATAGTTGTTTAACACACATGCGCAGAAAATATTCATAGTGCGCTTTTAATTTAAACAATTTGAACGTTTTCAATTAAGCACACTTTCAAAATGTTTATTTTTGTATGCAAAAGGAAAGTTAATTTTAAATTTTTCAGCATCCAATTTTATGCAACACTAAATCCAATCTTTAGATAAAAAAGAGACAGATTGTGATTGGTGCTCCTTTTTAGATGGACATATTTTAGGCTAGCTCCACTACTGTAGTATAATAATTTTATGAGCATGCTTTAAGGTGCAATAACCTGAACTCCGCCTTATGCAAGTTATAAAGGTAGCCGAAATATATACATAGGGCTGTCTACCTTAAACAAAATATTCTGCGGGTATTGCTTTTTTTGGTGGAACACTCTGGTGTGATCTCGCCTAACGGTGTGGTACATATATTCATCGCTGTAGTCGGGCTCCTCCACCCCGTAGTCGCCCAGATCGTGCTGAACATGCGGGACACGCCACATTAGCATCTACCACACACTGGCAACACATAACAACTTCTACCTATTGGTTAGTAACGTTCACAAAGGGTGTTACATGTTTTATATCCTCTACGTCACAAAATATTTAAAAAACTTGAATATTTTATCCGGAAAGCGGTTTCAATTACAAGAAACTGTCATCCAATTTCAAATAATCACGTGTTCAGGCACTTTCTATATTAACAAAATCTAAGGTTTTTCAGTTCATATCGTAAAACGTATATGCATTGGAATGAATTAAGTTTGATTACAATTAAATGATATAATATAACAAATATATACTAATTCTTAACATATTAACATGACAGTAACTTCAAGACATTTAACAAATTATGGTACGTACATTGTTTAATTCAATGATATCAATTCACAACATAAAATAATTAAAAAAAAAACATTTTTGCAAAACGTTTCAGTTTTTCATTCTTTGAATTACGCAAAGGATATTAAACAAATAATATGTTATTATCTAATATTTCATTGTACAATATATAAAATATAATAAGATATTGCAATATAAATATCAAAGTACAAGTCACAATTCGAATACATTACCTCAAACCATTTTAACTTTATATAATTCATCAAGCAGTTAGTATCAAAACTACTTTAGAATCTTAGAATATAGAACAAAACAGAAATTATTAAGATAAAAACCGAATAAAAAAAGATGAATTTGATACAAATTTACGTCTGATTGGTGTTAGTTTTTACTCTGCTAATGCAAAAGTTGTTTGGTATTGTGTTGGTAAGTAGTGACCGCTCTTTTCAAGTGACAATATGTCATTAAGCGATTTATTAAGTGAGAAGTAGATGATAGGCAGTTTACCTTCGTTTCTCTCTGGTTTATATATGTGTTTATATTATTGATTTGGTCGTTATTTAATCATTTGTCAAATATTATAAGAATTTGTTATGAAATGCAAACCCTATCGCAATAAAAATAGTTACAGACAAAATATGGTCACCTGGAATAAATTAAACAATAGTCGAATTCCGGAGATTCATCGGATGGTTGAAAATAGAATAGTAGATTAGTGGAGTAATTCAAAATATGGACAAGGACAAGCTTACCCTATGCTTAATAGAGTATGAGACAAACAAGCAGGAAGAATGTTGAAATTTGTCATTTTTTGCAATTTCTGTTTCGTTTCATATTCTGAGGCAGAAATCAGTGTAGGATTTTCAATTTCATACAAAGACTCGAACTGCTGTTTAATACTTACCCTAAATCTTTGAACCATGTCCGCAATGGCCACTGCTGGTATTCTGTTACCACTGAGGTCTAGTTCAACCAAATTAATAGCGGCTGCAGGCGATAAGCAATTTGTTGGTATTCTTGATAACTCGTTATCAGAGAGGTCTAACCTGTTGATGATACCATGAAATAAATTAATGTTAATATTATACCCATATTATTTTTGAGTCATTTCTTAACCTTGTTATGTATTAACCATTACAAACATCAGAAAAAAGACTAAATGAGGGAATTCAATATTATGGCCAAAAATGTGTTCATATATAAACACGATCGTCGATTGTTTTTATAGCGTTTAATACAGATCTGCCATTTTTCAAGACGGCGTGATCACTTAGTAGAACATTCATAATACGAACAATTTACTATAAATATCAATCTAGACCAGTGTCAACCTTAGGGCAACGTTTCCCAATGACCCTATCCTTAGAGGACTTTTGCGTTCTGTGCATTTCGAACTCTTTTGGGTGCTTTCTCGCCTTGGATATATTGTTATAGTAGTACTAATCTCTTCATTGTTAACGAAAAAAATTAAAACAATGCAAAATCCCATGTACAACCCTAATAAGCGCATAACGACGGGCTTAAGGCAAAATCAGAATATCCTTCAGCCCAAACCAAAATTAAGTGATTTAGCTATATTATTAAAGATAATATAGCTAAATCACTACCGTACCTACCGTATTTTTTTCAAATTAATGAGTTTTAACCGTAAACAATATCCTTTTGCTTTTACATGTGCAATAACAAGTATTAACCTGTTAAATGAAGAAAATAACTAAAAATATACAAAATTAATTACCTTTCCAACGCTGGAGATATTATAAGATTGTCGACTATGTTCTTAATATCATTATCGGAAAGATCAACTGAAGTAAGTCCGTGCATATCGTGGAATACTTCAACCGGCATTTCTATTAAATGGTTATGCGACAAATCTATAATCTGTAATAACATATGAAGTTTATATAAATTAATTTTCTACAAGGGCAATATTCGTAACAATTGCAAAGCGAGAAACAATATTTTGAAATGAATATTCCATTTATGTACTTAGGTATGTATTTATTATATTATATCATTTAATTGTAATCAAGCTGTGGTAGCTCAGCGGTATCACCGTGCGCCTCTTTCGAGAAGGTCTAGGTTTCAAACCCCGGGCAGGCACCAATGAGTTTTCTAGTAAAACTTATGTGTCTACTTGATAATTGCAATTTATCACACGCTTTTCGGTGAAGGAAAACATCGTGAGGAAACCTGCATATCTCTAGAGAATTCTGGGGATATGTGTAACCTACCAATCCGCATTGGGGCAGCATGGTAGGTCTTAGCTCCAATCCTTTTTTTCAAAAAAAACGGAGAGAAGAGGCCTATGCCCAGCAGTGGGATAGTAACAGGCCGTTACTACTACTACTACTACTTAGGTTATCGAGAATTGTATTGTACAGTTTTATTTATTGAACTACAGCTGTAATAAATATATGTTATATTTTTTTATATCTAGTTTAAAGAGTCACAACAAACGGGCAAAAAATTTGACAAACTTAGTGATTTCCTCATTGAGACCGTCTCCTAAATATGCTTGGATTACGGAGGGAAATAATATATACGTCGCTACCAATAATATGATGGCATTATTTTGTTGTAGCTTACCTGTAAATTTCTAACTTTCTTAAAACAATCATACTCCATGTGAAAGATCTGATTATGTGACAAATCTAGGTATTGCAGCATTAACATTGAACCGAAAACTTCCCTTGTAATATTTCTTATTAAATTATGTGACAAATAGAGTTCAGATAAAGTTAAATCAGCGTGTCTGAAAAGAAAGTATTATTGTAATATTAATTTATTAGTATTTCTCAATTATTAATTAATTACTTATAACTATCACGTTACGGTAGATCTTAATATCCAAAATCCTTTAGTTCTCCCATCAAGGTCTTCAATGTTCAATGCGTATAAGTGGTTAACAGTGATGATAAGTGGATGAACCTTGCTTGATAACTATTGGCTTCTTGAAAAAGCTAAGGGTTACGATGGTAGATGGGCGACCTGAAAATGGTCGTCAGAAGCCGCTGGACGAAACGAGCTGCACGAGATCATGTGGAGATCCCTTTAGGAGATCTATGTCCATCAGTTAACGTCTAGGGTAAAAAAGAAGAAGCTACGAGTAGATAGGCACTTTGAAATCAAAATCACTTTGAAAAAGTAGTAGGAATTTACTTTATAAAGGCAGTAAAAAAAATGCCAATTGCTTGAAATTTTATCGTCATTCGGTTCTCGTCTGAGAGCATACACGCAGTGGCACCAAATTATTAATATAAATAATTTATATATTTTTTTAATACACACTAATAAGCAAATTACCTGAAGTAATAAGGTGCGATATAAGATATATTATTATGTGATAAATCCATTACTCGAATATTTACTGACACAGTGCCAAGACCTGCAACATTTAATAATTAATTAATTAAATGTACATTGTGTTACATTACGCATTATTCATTTGTAGATGATACTAAAAAAAGAAATATTAGAAATATAAATACAAATATAGAGCACAAGGCAAAATCACCTCTTTCTATTCGCAGAGGACTGGGATCTTCAGATACTAATCCTGTGGTAGAAGCAAACAGAAATAAGAAAGCATGCAAAGCAGATAAACATACTCGTAAGTATAGAAAAATTATAATAGCAGTGCACAACAGTTACAAATTAATTATATTGTAAGACTTGAATAAGAAATAATAAGAGAAGAAACTTAAGGCACAGATATATAAATGGTTCAAATCTTACTCTGCGCTTTGGGTGGTGGATAGAAATTAGACGAATAAAAGCTTGGAGCATTTGAATCCGCCAATGACACTATTCTGTTATACGAAACATTGACTTTCAACGCCGTAGCAGATCCAACTTGATCAAATATTGAGAATTTAAAAGTTTCCAACTGATTGAAAGATATGTCTAATCTGAAAACAAATGTAAATGGTTACCAATTGTCACATTCAACTACAAGTATGTCAATTTCTTTTAATTTACTCACTCCATCAAAGCTGGCAAATTTTGAAATGCCTCTTCACTTATCACAGTTATAATGTTGCCTTTCAATCTGATTACTTTCAAATTGTCCAAACTTGTGAACGACCTTCTATGGACTGTTTCTATCAAATTATCCTCTAACAGAATTTCCTGTAGTTCTTTTAGATTTACAAATGTATGCTGGTCAATTCTTTGGATCTGATTTAGTGATAAGCATACACTTTCAAGTTCCCCATGTATATCAGCCTTCAAAAAGTTTTAAATATTATTATAAAATTGATAAAAAAAAATAACTGTTAAATTACTGCAATACTTTACCTGTAAAGTTCCTTTTGAAAAATGTTCAATAAAGTTATCTTGCAAATTAAGTGTTCTTAATTTATATAAAAAATGAAACGAGGTATCAGGTACATTTTTCAATTTGTTGTTGCTCAAATCTAAATGTTGTAATTCGATAAGCGCTTTTAATGGTTCAAATGGTAATATTTTCACTGAATCTGCCAAACCATTTGCCATTTTTAATCCCGTCAGGCTATGCAACTGAAATTTGTAATAAACATAAATATTTTAATATATAATTAATTTATTAAAAACTTAGATTTTGATAGATAGTTAGATGAATTACCTCAGCAAACGCGAATGGATCAATATATTCGATATTGTTTTCTGATAAGTCCAACGTTTTTATTGTTCGGACGTGTTGAAAAGCACTTGTTTCAATTCTATTAATTGTACTTCCGATTATTTTTAAATCTTCTAACTCTACACCAAATTCAAGAAAATCTTCTGCAGTTATACTCCGTCTTATTAACTTACTGACTGCCAAGTATCGAAGTGATCGCATCCTGTAAAAGTTCGCGTTCGCAATTATAAATTAACATAGGCATACATAATCCTAAATGATCATTGTAATCAGAAATTAAATATTCCATTTACACAACCTAATAATTGCTAGTTGATACACGATCAAAGCACAACAATAAAAAAGAAAATCTTTCATCATAAAATCGTTAAGCTTAACCGTAAATACTTAACGCATCATTCCAACTGTAAACCATATAATGATCAAAAACAACAACATCGCAATGAACACACCTTATAAGTCAAAAGCCTTCTAACCACTACGACAATGATAATGCTATTTGAAGATGCAAAACATATTCGAGGTCTTTTCAGATGTGATGTATAACGTGCGGAATGAAATATGACATAAAATATTAATAGAACACAATTTAATGTAATACAATCAAGTCAGATCCATGATAAGCGAAAACATTCAATTATTGTATAAATATATTTAGATAACAAAACAAAAAACGTGCTAAAACTATCTGCAACCAATAAACAAAGCAAAATCTACAACACGTAAATCCCCACCAAAAAGTTGACACAACAGAAAAAGCCTCGAGATGGTACAAATAACATACCGTAACTTACTTGCTTTGATATCGGCAAAATTCAATGTCAGACTCGTTTCTGTAATAAAAATGTAATAGCAGTCTTGTACGAATCTAAAATTCTAAAAAGAAATATTCTGCCATAATTTTTGTTTCGTCAGCTACAATATTAAAATGTTCAAGCATCAGTGCCATATTATTTAATAACAAAATTATAAGGACTTTTATAATAGTAAGAAAAGGATTTTTTTCAATTCCTATATTACGAAGTAATTTAAAAATACGTGCCATATTATGTGCATGCAAGTGATTAAAGGAAAAATTCTTAAACGAGACTATATTACATATACAAAAATTCTCTGATGGAATATTGGATAAACTTTGCTATCTAACATGGGTATGTATTGTTTTATTTATTGAATGATCTTTTTATTTTATATTAAAATTTTAAATTTTCAACTTTAATATTAGTAAATATTTGATTAAGAATATTCTGCGTGAATATTTGTGATAATATTTGTGTCGTTGATATTATTGGTATTGTAATTTGGTTTTATTATTCAATAATGACATTTATTTTTTTATTTGATTGCGTATTTTTATAAAAAATATAATTTACTTATTTATTTAAATAAATAAATTATAATCAGTAATAGTAGTATGCAATCTAGTAAAAGTGGAGAATAAATAAAAAAAAATTGGAAAATCCCTTCATGATTTTAAATCATAATGGGAATTAATTAAAATTTAGAATACAAGCTGTAAATGATGTAAATCTACAAATTCTTTACCTTCTAATTAAAATCGGAGCAACTGAAACAGTTTTTAGGTTGTGTAAATTTTATATGGATATTGTTAGTTTATGTCGATTCTAAGCTACTGTTAAATATATTTTAAATTGTGGTTTTATTACAACGCCGCTCAATACTAACCTTCTTACATCCTGTAAGCTCATTTCTAAGGAGGACGATCCACTGATGTCCAGAAAAAAGAGTTTGAACTGGAAATTGTTGATCGAAGGAGATTGGAACTCTGATGGATTATTCGTTGCTAGTAAATTGGTGTCAACCTAAAACATTAGTAATGAATAACTACGTAAACATGGAATGAATCGTTTTTATCGTATTATAACATTCCTTAATATCTGCATTCATTTAATATCTCCATTTCAGCAGAATCATCGATTAATTTATGTTTGTCTTAGACTTGATGCATTCCATACAAGCAATATTGGATTTTGTTAGCATCTGCGCAAAATTAAATAATATTTATTACTTTTTAATTACTTGTGTCCTACATACACCTGCTTCATGCGACAAATGATAAATTAAATTAAATTACTATACTTTAAAAAATAGCATACCAATAAAACAGATCAATACTGTTATCAAGTTAATTCAAATAAAACCAAATAGTACAACTATTTGGTTTCTGTAATTGCTAATTAGAAAGGGAATAAATAAATTGGTATACAGTGCGTCCTGATTTAAAACGCAAATTTTATTAAGATTTAATTCAAATATTGTACATTACTACTCAAATATGTTTTAGGCAAGGCTATAAATAGTAATTTCAGGCGATCGCCATAAAATCCAAAAAAATATCGTATTTTGTATGAGCACTGTATAAAGTACATAGCAATATATGATAATTTAAACTGTTCCTACAAAACTAATGGTAATATTATTATGTTAAGGGTATCGTATGTTTCATATACTACCTTATTCTCTCGCAGGTTTAAGAAACGCAACGAGTCTAACTTGTTCAACATGGACTTTGATATCATTGTCAGGTTATTCTCCGAAAGGTCAAGACTCTGCAGGCTGTTCTCGAGTCCAGCGAATGAGGCTGGAGACAAGTCTGTGATACCGCAGTCCCGGAGAGATAGCGATTTTATTTTGGCATTACGGAACGCATCTTCCTAAAAATATACAAACATAGATTAAATAACAAGTACCTTGGTGACCAAGCCTTGCTTGGTAATTTTTTAAAAGATATAAAAAAAATATTAAAAGAAAGAAGGCGCCAATGACATGTGGGATTCGAACCCGGGTGTTGAACATTTTCGGTCCGCCCATTACCCATCGGCTTTGACAGCTAAAAAAATCCTTTGCTTTCAATTCTGCATTATACCATATTTTTAATGTCCAAAAATTTTTTTAATGCTGCTACATGCTTTTTGCTTTTTACATGATGAATTTCAGAAAAATCGTTGGAGCCGTTTCCGTGATTCAGAAAATATATTTTTATATATACAGCTGTGGTGGCCCAGTAGTAACACCGTGCGCCTCTTTCGAGGAGGTCTAGTGTTCAAACCCCGGACAGACACCAATGAGTTTTCTAGTAAAACTTATGTTTCTCATTGATAATTGCAATTTATCACACGCTTTTCGGTGAAGGAAAACATCGTGAGGAAACCTGCATATCTGTAGACAATTCTGGGGATATGTGTAACCTACCAATCCGCATTAGAGCAGCGTGGTAGGTCTTAGCTCCAATCCTTCTCTCCAAAAAATAAAAAAACGGAGAGAAGAGGCCTATGCCCAGCAGTGGGATAATAACAGGCCGTTACTTACGTTACTTTATATACATATAAGATTAACTTATTTAAATATTACAGATATAGCTTGAGTAAAAAAAAGGTTATGTAGCCGCCTGATAATAAAGAGAAATAGGCAAGAGGAGAAAAAGTGCATTTATTCATATCCATAAAAATGTATTTTCTTTCCATTGAAGAGATGGATTGGAATATAAATCCACCTAGCTACTCCAACGCAGATCTCAAGAACTCTCTAGATTTACAAAGTTCCTTACTCTATCTTCTAAAAGCATGTGTTCTATCTTCTAAAAGCGCACCACGTATTTTAAATACAAATTAAGTATATGTTTTAGTCAAAAAACAATTATGCATGCTCGCGGTTTGTACTCCTGACCTGACACAAAAAAACTCTATAGAAAGGAAGACTTTGAAACAATTAAGTCAATACAAAAAACATGTTACTTACTCTTATAGAGTAAATTGGATTTCCATCAAGAGATGTGGTGTTTAGCACGTTGAAGTACTTGAATGAACCTGGCAATATAAGTTTTATATTGTTTTCATCCAATCTGAAATTTAAACACAAAAGTAAGTTATACTAAAAAGTATTTCAACAAGACAATACTGTTATTAAAATATTATTATTATTACACACAATAGTGACCAAAAGACCATTTGTATGGTCCGTGACTAAATTTCTCCGTTCAACTAGCGAATAAAAATGAATTAATTCTAGGTTAAATTAAAAGATTATAATTAAGAGATTATAAGAAATGAAAATTGTACAATTTTATGTCAATTCACTAATCACTTTCTGAGTTTTACGTTTGATTCGGTTAAATTAAAAGATTAGAATTAAGAGATTATAAGAAATGAAAATTGTACAATTTTTGTCAATCCAGTGGTCAGTTTCTAAGTTTTACGTTTGATTCGGTTAAATTAAAAGATTAGAATTAAGAGATTATAAGAAATGAAAATTGTACAATTTTATGTCAATCCAGTGGTCACTATCTGAGTTTTACTTTTTTTGATTGATGGTTCGGATTCGTATTTTACGACTGGTCGCCTGCCCGACGTCAACTTACCTTAGTCTTATTTTACGACACCTCGGTAAGAAATAGGGGTGCTCTATTCTACTCAGTCAGATTCAGTTCATACCACACGGCTTTTTTACGCTCAGATAATAACATTAATATTCACTTAGAAGATAATAATCATCGCAAACATAAGTCTGACTAATTTATCTAAGGATTGACAAGGATTTCATCCTCGCTTAATGAAGCACTTACTTGCTTGTTACATATGTAACGAACGATATAACAAATGGAGGCGTCTAAAATGATTTGTATACAAGATAAGTTTCCGTGACTAATCCCAAGAGATATATTCTGAAAACTTGGAGATTATTGGGGAGTATAAAACTAGTATACGTACAGATGTTATAAATCTTAAAATACTGTAAACTTATTTTGAGAATTAGAAATCAAATGTATTGATATAGAAAGCGGTTATGTAGGAAAATATGTCATGAGTTAATGATTAAAAACCAAGAACGTATTAAAGATAAATCTATTATTTGAATGTAAAATCTCTCTTTTTCGTAATAAAATAATACCCATTCCATGTTGATTCGTTTAAATTTCTCAACACTCTTGGATCCTCTTTCCATTTTTTCATTCTGATTTTAAATATATCGAATTTTACACCATTGACAATATTTTATTTTTCTCAAATGCCAGCATATATTTTAAATATTAATAAATACTTTTATACAATTCAACCTTATTTTTTGAGATATTCCATTATACGAAAAAAAAAGGACAAAAGAAGAATATTTAAATAAGAATATTTAACATTCAGGTCTGATATATAATATAAAAATTAACTGTAATAGTATAAAAAAAAAAATAAGAGATACTTATGTAGCTATAGATGGGTATCCCACTCTGTATAGATTGAGAGAGAAGAATGAAAGAAAGAACTATGCAGAACGTAAGTGTGAGTCAAAAGCGAGAACTGTTAAACATAGTCTCCGATTATGTTGGAGGTAGAAGATATTTAAAAAAAACATGTCACTTACTTTAGGAGATCTAATGATAGTTTAACACCGTTCAATTCGTGAGCCGGCGGTATTTGCTTGATGAGGTTATTGGAAAGATCCAGAACACGTAGCTGACGCAGCGGGGACAGCTCCTCGTAAGGAATCAACGTGAGCTGATTGTCTCCAAGAAGAAGCTGGAAAAAGTTTAAGTTAAAAAGTTTAGTTTTAGTTTAAAAAAAAATTAAACGTTACTATCTAGGTTATATTGGTTTACAAATTACTACTAGTAAATATAACTACCTACATTTTTCCTTTTTTTTATACAGGAAAAATCCCCTTATGGGTACCGCCGCCCGACGGCGACAGGCGGCGGTTATGTCGGACTCGCATCGACTAAAGCGACCCGTGTGCTCCACCATGCTGCCGATGGCAAGGACAGGGTATTGTTGTACACATTATCCCCATCCCCGCCGACAGCTCTGATCCCAGAGAACACCTCCTCCGGGTAGGGACCCCTCGAAAGAGAAGCCCCCCTCCACTAACATGTGCATCGGGAGCACCAGATGCACCGACCGCCTCGGCGACCTGTAACCCAGACGCCCGATATACCCCGTTCGGAACGTCCGAAGGTCCCCTGACAGGGCGGCAGATAATGGACTTAGACAAGTCGTTACCACCTGGACTCGCCAGCAGTAGATTGGATCCAGAACAAAAGTTCCCGAAACCGCTCCACCGCCTATGCCACAGCAGAAGGAGGCCACCGCTGCCCGCGATCGCTCCCTGCCCACCGTGTTACCTACATTATTACTACTATAACTGTCGATACTGAAACTAGTCGGGCTAACCCGATAGAATAAGACGTGTGTATAGCCGGTTTTACACATTAACTATGAATACTACTCACGATAGTTTAAATTTAAAAATGTTAAAACTTGTCAAATACTTGTGTTAGGAGTGGGTTCACGTCGGTAGTATCATTATACTACCGCCGGGATTCAAACCCACGACCTCGCGAATCGCAAGTCCGTTACCCTAACCATTCCGCTACAGTCGCTTCTTAAATGGCGTACAAGAACGTGACAAAGTAGAAAAATTTGTCAAAAAATGGGACGTTCCCATAAATCACATTTCCTTTCCAATACCTTTTTGAAAATGAAGTAAAATTAATAGTTACTTCAGGTATTATAACAATAAAGGCAACGCAAAAAACCTCAACGGGCTTTATTAATTCACAAAAAAACCAAAAATTTTGTTGATGAAAAAAATTTGGCCCGTGGCAAAAAGTTTAGTCAGTATTCCGCTCAAAGCTTATCAACTTTTAGATACGCTCTATATAGAGATTAAATTATTTTGAACTTCAAAAATCTTTTAACATGGATTCAATATTTATTTCTCAAGAATATTAAAATATTAATGTATTGGAAATAATATTTTGCTGTAATCCGCGATAAAGGAAAATATATGTAATGATAAACGAATAGTGTACTATTCGTTCTGAAACCTGATACGTGCAGAATTTGTAAATAATCATGAAAATCGGAAGGCTTTGCGATAGGTGGCGAATGTGTGTAGTGCTCGTATATTGTTGTATTATTAGTGACGGATAGTGCGCGAGTTTTTACAAATCTTGCATGTATCAGGTATAATTGATAGTACACTCTACAATTAGCATTACATATATTTTTTTTTATCGCGGATTATAGCAAAATAATATTTTAATTACTTTTGTATTAGGGACCTCCGCATAGTAACGCTTATTCTAAAAACTATAAAAGTAAGTAAGTAGCGGCCTGTTACTATCCCACTGTTGAGAATAGGCCTCTTCTCTCCGTTTTTGGATAGAAGGATTGTAGCTAAGACCTACCATGCTGCTCCAATGCGGATTGGTAGGTTACACATATCTCCAGAATTCTCTAGAGATATGCAGGTTTCCTCACGATGTTTTCCGTCACTGAAAAGCGTGTGATAAATTGCAATTATCAATTAGACACATAAGTTTTTTAACAGAAAACTCATTGGTGTCTCATTGGTGACTCACCCGTGACCTCCTCGAAAGAGTCGCACGGTGTTACCGCTGGGCTACCACAGCTTACTATAAACTATATTAAAATATAATTATTCAATCCAATATTCTCATATTGGATTCATGGATTGGAGGATGTCATACCTTACTTAGTCTGCTCATACCATCTCTAAAGACCCCACTGTCGATCACAGATAAATGGTTCCCTTGTAAATCCAATGTCTCTAACATCGGCAATCCAGAGAATGCATCCAAAGGTAAAGTTGCTATTGAATTGTCAGCTAGGATGAGCGTCTGCAAAGTGTTTTCTAAACCCAACCAGTTGTCACCCGTTATATCTGTTATTTCGTTTCCTAAAACAGAATAATTGGCCTTCAGTAAAACTATTGACCTAAAAGCGGTAACAACCGCTGAGAATCTGAAATTAGTCCTAAAGGTTTCTCCCATTGTTATTAAATCTACACTAGTGGAATCAAAGATGCGCCTGTCACCGAACGAATGTAAATTTACAACGAAAATATCCACAAAAAACCTTCTAAAATATCTTCTACAATTACATTGAATTTAAGTAAAGCTTTGGTTTAAATTACTCGTATATGCATTTGTCTTTCTTCTAGAATTAGTTTATCAACATCATAATGTAAATCTTAAATTAATAACTTTCTAATAATATAATAATTGTCTATATTATTAAATTTACATTACCTAATTTATTACTTTTGAGATACTAGATAAATGTTATAAAAAGATTGTCTTTACAGTAAGATAAGATAAAAACTTAAATTAGAAATATTCGTAATTTTATACATATTTTGGATGAAATTCCATATCAGCATTTGATTTATTTTGAAATATATTGGTATGTTAGAAGAAATTTCTAAAACTGTGCCTACCCTAGCATGAACAAGTAATTTGATTATTTTAGTGCGTATATTTTCAAAATGCAAATGAAGTATAAAAAAAACTGAAAGTTCAATAACAGTATCTTAATTTAACATTCAAAGTTTTACTCGAGCCACTCGGCGTTGCTTTGACGAATTAATTGGTTGACAAGTTTAATGATACTTCCGAACAAAAGCGTCATAATGTAGACACTGGTTAAACAAGAACAGTTTCAAAGTTACACAAGCTAATTACTAATTGATGCAAGCTATTATAATCCAAAGTTTATATTATATACATCAGCTTAATATATGGTGTTAATCGATTATAATTCGTATCAAATAATTGAATTAACGAGTATCTCAAGTCATGTTAATTTATTTCAGTCTATAAGTAAAGCAAATAGTTAACTATATTCAATATTATAAATTTCATCATCATCCTCCTGCCCTTATCCCACTTTAAGTGGGGTCGGCACAACATGTTATAAACAATTTTTTTTTTATGTCAGGAAAACCCATTATGGGTCGTCACCGCCCGACGGGGACGAGCGGCGGGTATGTTGGACTCTCACCGACTAAAAACCTGACAGTACTCCACCACGCTGCTGGTGGCGGGAACAGGGTACCGGACATGTTATAAACATGCTGTCACATGATTTGGCTGCGTTTTTACGACCACCCGCCTACCTGACGTCAACTTATCTTAGTCATACGACACATCGGTAAGAAAGAGGGTGGTCTATTCTAGTAAACCGGATACCACACGGTGGGTCAACTTACCTTAGTCGCCTTTTACGACACCTCGGTAAGAAATGAGGTTGGTCTATTCTACTCAGCCGGATACCACACGGCTTATTTCAATATTATAATTTATAACTAGAAATTTATATTATAATTTGCCAAAATTTACGCAAGCGTGAGATTTGTCATTCAAATAGAGAACGAGTTTTTGTTTTATAAACATTTAACAAATAAAATTAAATATTGACGCATCTCAAATATATCATTCCCGTTATAGTATAAAAAATAATAAAAGTATTTTAAGGAATAAATCATCTAAGAACACTCTGAATTAGAGAGTTTGATCATGTAATGAACACTACATATGTTATTATTATCATAATATTAAATTACTATTTAATATTGCTATCCTTATTGGAATTTAGTCGACGTTATCCCAAAAATACTTTAAAAAACTTCAAAGCTTATCCTCATAATTCTTCATTTTATGCATAAAATTTCAAGCAAGGAATTCTTAATTGGAAGTACTTTGACTTAGGTTGTTGATTAATGAGGCCAATATGCTATGATTTAATATTTCCTTATTAAATTCCTTTGAACCTTTACAAGAGTTTTGATATTATCGTTGTTATAATATATATTTGTCTTAATTTTATTGGATAAAGAGCTTATTTGAATTAAGATTATTTTGATTTTATTTCGTTTGACAAAAAAAAAGTTGTTTACACTGATGAAAATGTCTTTGGGTTACATTCTCAGGAGGCATTTATGAGTTTTCAACGAATCAATTAATTATTACAATTCATTGCACCGTTTTCGGTGGAGGATATCGTAATGTAACCTTCATACCTAATCCTATGATGTGATTATATGAAACCTGCTAATCAAAAAAGGAGTACCCTAGTGAGTCTAAGCTTAATTTCCTCTTTCCAAATGATCAAACTCTAATCTGTCAATAGAATTTTAAGAGAGAATATTTCCATCTTCATCTTTTTTAAATAACGATTGAAATAACCAAATCCATCATCATCATTCTCTTACCCTTATCCCACTCTAAGTGGGATCGGCACAATATGTGTTCTTCTTTCATTCTCCTCTATCATTCGTCAACGCTGGTGCCATTCCTTTAACACGCATATCATTTCTCACACAATCCATCCAAATAACCAAATCCATATAATAATAAATTCATTAAATAAATGCGAAAACCTGTCTATCTGTCTTACGCTTACACGGCTAATGAACTCGATCAATATTGATGAAACTTGACAAAATTTCAGCTTATACACAGGGAGGTAACATATAGGACAAAAAATCCGTTTGTTCTATCGAGAACGAGGAAAAAGACACACAGTACATTACTGAGGGTATTAAAACGCTTAAGTCACGGGTATCACTAGTATCACTAGTATTTATATAAATCAAAATTTCATACCTGTTAAATCGAGCAGCCGCAATTTTTGGAGGTACCGCAGCGCACGACTCGGCACCGACATTAGCCTATCATATTTTAGCTCTAATTCCCAAAGCGTATTGTCCAATCCATAAAATGCTTCTTCATGAATGTTTTCCAGTGGGTTCTCATTTATTACTAGCCTGTACAGTCCTGAAATAATCCAAACGTCGAATGAAATTATTAAAATACGATTTTTTTGATAACAGTGTAAATCCCGATGTATCTGTATCATATAATAAATGTTTAAAGTTTAGGTAGGGTCTTATGTTCGTTTTTCTGGTGGTAAGTTGAAAATTGATACTTGGCCTTACCAGAAGACTCAAAACGTCAAAAGCTTTAGTGTTCCAGTAAGATGATTTGTAGAAAATGTAAAGAGTTATATTTTTAAGTTTGCGCTCTTGATTGATTGTGTCTTTAACTAGCATGGGGATAACATGACAATCAAGTGCAAACGTGTAACCAATTACCAAAAACCACCTAATTGTATTAGAACTTTAATAAGATTTAGTTTCTGTAGGCATGCACGAGCTTTGTCAACTTACTGACTATGAGTGTGAACGTAAACGCATGCTTGCATCGTGTTTAAATGTACCCATAATCACAAAATTTCATTGAATTCTCAATTATACAAGATTTTTAAAAAGAGAAGTGAATAGGATCACTGAATAAAGATTTCATAAAAATATTATATTATTCAACAGAAACCTTTAACAGAAACAAAACAATTGCAATATCTAAAAACAAAAAATATATATTTTAAAGATGCCTTAAGTCCATTTAATCCGAACGAATCCGATAATAAAGGATGTAACAATCAGAAGGAAGAAGTTTAAAAATATGATAATAGATCCATAATTAATAAACATAAAAATTAAATGGTTTTAAATTTTTACGATCAGATTAAAATAATATGCATTTTACAGGAATGATCGAACACATTTTCTTCCATTCAATTGGCAGTTCAACCTACTTATAAACCCTTAAATAACTTAACCTCTTTACCGAAATTCTATTCCAATTCAACTAACCGAAGTGTTATTTTGCCAAAGCGAACTATCGAAGTTAGTTGGAGCAATAGTCCTGTCACGAGCACCTGACTCCAGTTTGCACAGTAAATTTAGAGATTGGACCAACATGAACATTGGTTTACGATTTACGAGATTAAAATTGATTTAAGCTGTATGTATTGTAGTTAAGCATAACGATTAAGTTAAAATTATGAATGGACTTAAAATATGAATGTCAAAACCCTCAGATTAAGTAACAAACTTTTTAGTGAGTGAAAAGAAAACGAAACAAATAATGATTAAATTATGCATATGGATAATAAGTGTAATAATCGTATGACAAAATAGTTCAGCCAGCAGATAAAATTTGTAGCTGTAAAAAGAAATAAAACAGAAAATGAATAGATAAAGAAGAATACAATGAAGGTCGTGATTAAATTCTCGAAGCAATTGATCAAGAGAAAGTGTCAAACTAATACATATTCTCATGAAATAATAAAAAAGTTTAAAGGTCATACAAATTAACGATATATTTTTTACTTTTACTTTTATTTGCAATCTACCAGAAATATAAGAATTATGAATAAATTTTAAAACAGCACAACACGTTTATTTAATGGATATGCAAGATAAAAGTGTCTAATAGATGATTGAGACGTGCAATTTTCCTAATGGATACGTCACAAGGTTGTCCTTTATTATTCAGGACGGCGACTGCGACCCATATTTATTCCTGTTATTTGTCTACCTATATTACCCGATCCAATTTATCATTTAGATATTACATAGCCGGACACTCCAGATCCTGTGACATGTAAAATTAGTACTGCAATAGTTCTAGCATTAAATGTGCTAGGACGAATGTGATATGATTTGAATTTTAATATTTTTTAGACTAGAAAATATGTAATTGCATGTAATCCTACTAATATTATAAATGCTAAAGTTTGTGAGTATGCATGTATGTTTTTTACTCTTTCAAGGCGAGCCAATGGCTGAACCAATATCGATGATATTTAACACAATTATTCCTTATGCACCGGAATAAGTTATAGACTATAGAAATGTTGTTAATTCGTCTCAAATAGGATGACATTGAAAAGCCCCATCGATTATCAACAAATCACATGACAAAAGTCCAAGCAAAAGAAGTCGCAGGTAAAAGAAAGTTAATAAAAAATAATTTATAAAAAATCACTCACCGGTGGCCTGAAAGAACTGAGGTTCCAAATCTCTAATCTTGTTACCAGTTAACTGCAACGTAAAGACTTTTGAGCTGTTAACGGCTGCTGGTACTCGTAGTATGGGGACGTATTTGCAGGTCACAATTCCCAGGTCACCAGCTGGTTTCGAACACGTACAGAGAGCTTGGAATAGACATGGCGGGTGACCAGTGTCTACGTGTAACTAAAATAGAAATGGTAGAGAAATTTAGCAATCCTTCTAATATTATAAATGCAAAAGTTCGTGAGTATGGATGCACATATGTTTGTTACTCTTTCACGGTGAATCCGCTAAACCAATATCGATGAAATTTGGCACAAATATTCTTTATACACCGGGGCAACATATAGGGTAATCCTGTTAATTCTACAGGAACAGGGTGACATTGAAAAGCGCCATCTATTATCGGCCAATAAAAGTCCATGCAAACGAAGTTTCGGGTAAAAGATAGTGTTACACATACTAGGATTTGAGTCAAATAAAGTTAGAGTTAATAAAATTGAATCTTTATTATAAAGAAATCGTTTCATCTATAACTTTAAAATTATTTTGCGCAGAATGATTTTAAAAATTAGATGAGATACTTTCTGATTATTCATTTCAATTCTAGAGTGTTGCAATTTTTATTCTAGTCTCTTGTTTATAGTTGCTAACAATTTCTTAATTGTTCAAATTATAAATATCACAATACTTACTTCTAATGCCCTCGCTAAGGAGGCCCATATCATTAATAGAAGTGATACCACCACGATGGTGTATCCGAACTTGATTACCGCCATCAAACTCTGTAACAAAACCAAGAATATAATTCAAGGTATTTTCACGTCGTACATAATGATGTTAATAGATTGATCACCTTACATCAATTTAAATCACATTAAGTCACTTGATGAATAAAATGTCTTAATACGATATTATAATACGAGTAGTAAATGCGTCGTGTCATTAATGTCAAATGATAAGCTGCTCTTATTTATGTTGCGATAAAGGTAGCTGTAGAGAATGTTAGAATAAATGATCAATACAATATAATTTTTATCGAAGAATTAAATTTACGATTCTAGCACAACTTTCATGCGTATGACCTTTATACCCAGTTCACATTATTCCAGTCCAATAATCCAGCGAGTCAGTCCAGTCCAGTGCTGGACTGGATTATATCGTTTACATTATTCCAGTCATTAAAAGCTGTCGCATCTGAACCAATAGAATTTCACAAATAAAACAATACGTGTTCACTGTTAAGCGTGGTAGTCAAGCACTGGATTCAACTGGATTGGCCGATCACACTATTCCAGTGTGGACTGGAATGGGCGAGCTGGAATGAAAAATAGAACGCCAATCCAGTCGACTGGACTGGATTGATCACTGGATTGGTACATTCCATTGTAGGTTCACATTATTCCAGTAGCATTCCAGCGCAGGACTGGAATGGTCGACAGGAATAATGTGAACCGGGCATTATGCAAGAAGCAATATAAAATACAGTTTTATTCGCCTTTTACTGCAAGTAAAAGTTCAGTTTGATTTGTTTTTTTTTACAACAAATAAAAAGTACATCAAACTAAATTTGATTCCGTTGGCCGAAGCTTTGCAATATAATCAATATTTGGAAACTACGATGAGCAGTCAGAAATGGTTGTCGATTCCGAGCAACGTTTACCGTCGACCCACTACACTTGCTCTTCAGTTGGAAATACAAAATGCAATCCATTTTAGCTTTACTGAAAATCTTTTTAGTTTGAAAGGAAAATATTTTGCGGAACAAAATTAATTGACGTTAAGTTTGTAAGATGCTTGACCTTTTTGTTATTTATAAATAATTTTTATAATCTGTGATAGCTGATTAGGCAATTTGTGGCTTTTAACAACGCGTTTATCTAACTCCAGGCAGGTACCAAGTTTTTTTGTAAAAAGTTATGTAATTTATTTATTTATTTTGTTATCACTTGTAACATTAATTTTTTACCTTTTGTTAAGGAATTAGCAAAACAATTTCCACCATTATCGCCTACGCGTGAAAAACTTATACTATAAAATTCCCTTTAACATTACAATAAAAGAATTGTTCCTCTAGAGTCCCCGTCATTCAACAAAAGGCTGTATTATGTTAACCCAAACCAACAAACTCTTGAGCGTTATATATTATTATAGATAACGTAATCACTGTTCTGAATTCAATATTGAATCGGAATTCTATTCATTTATATTTTACTAAAGTTTGACATCCGATGCGACGCCAGTAAAAGTTTAATCAACGTAGGAAAACTTCACCGATTGGATTTCGAAACTCACATCCAATTTTCCACTTTTAGCAGCTACACGCACTTTTGAAATGGAAAAACAATTTGAATTTTCACGCTTGCTTGAAAAAACTTTTCAAACAGAGCCAAATAAAATTAATACAGCAACAACTGGCTCGTTAGCGTAGGTGACAGCGATCTTGTTGTCAGCTCCGGGAGCAGCGGTTCGATTCCCGTCGAGGACAATATGTTGGTTCTTATAGAGATGATGATGATGATCATCATCTTCCTGCCCTTATCCCACTCTAAGTGGGGTAGTAACATGCAATAAACATGTTGTCACAGGATTTGGGTACGTATTTTACGACCTGCCATCTACCTGACGTCGCCTTTTATGACACCTATGTAAGTACTAATTTAAGAATTATATGTATTTACCATTTGCCTGTCACCTTCAGGTTATTTTCAGTTACTTTAGGGACGGATATAATATTATATGGGACAACATATAATATTATAATATAAACAAATTGAAATAGTAATGGATTTGTATCTAGATTTTAGAGCATTATTAGAAGGATAAGCTATTCAACAAATTATTGAATTTAATCATGATATCCAAGACGACTATATTATACAAATGACAATTACAAAGTTCCCTTAAATATTATCATAACAGAAGAAGTTTAAAAGTATATTTTTTCATCAAATCCTAGCTAATTATAAATGAATTCATTCATTTTATCAAATTTTTGAACCTATCATGTGTAACTGGTTACAAGTACCTACTTAACAATAACTCTTTGTTATCTCGATAAAGAAGCAAACATTTCTATGTTAGTCTGTTGAATTAAAGTAGATTTGTTTTAAATGAAGAAAAATATTAATGCCTGACTTTGATAATTAATTAATTATAACAAAGTGTTGTCACAAAACAGATTTTTTATTTTCTTGAACCACAAAATTAAGTAAAATTAAGTTCAGCGATCTTCTACGGACAAAACTTCGTAGAGTTAGCCATTGTGTTGAAATTAAAATTGTCACGAATCTTCATTGTGTAATTTTTAAAATAGCAATGAAATAAATTTATAAAGACATAGGGAAAATTTTAAGGATCTCTGTAACATGGCGCATTTTGGTAATTTTCGCAAATAAATTCAGTTTTGGAGGCAATTTTTAATTTAAAGAATTAACATGCACTAACGAAATCTCAATATTTAGTGAAAGTATCAGTTCTGATACAAATCTAAAAGCTTTAAAAAGTTCCTTGTATGCAAAATAGCGGCAATTTTTCGGGCAGTAGAATTTAAACGAAGTTATGAAAGTTTTTTTAATGAACGTTTTATAAGCGTCCAAAATATGGTGAAAATATAAAGAGAACAACAACATTAATTTATCAAAGTACACTATAAATTGTATTAATTCAGAAACAGGTTCGCAGAACATTCAGAGAAACTTATATTTCTCGACCCGCAAAATTAATCTCTACGACTTGCCATTTCAGCGTTTTCATGGACAAGGCTTTAGATATATTTTGCTGACTACAATCACTACGATGAGAAAATATGCTAGTATAATTTCCACTCTTTCTATTTTCCTTAACGTATTTGAAGGTTTAGTGTATGTGGGTTGAGATGTGTGTATCTTACCTTGTATACAAGATAAGATATACATACGTTTAATACATACACTCACACTAATGCTGTTGTACAAATAATTCCTTACACTGTCTCAAGCGCACCACGTCAGTAACATCAAAGCCCCTGGATGAGAGTGGACGTGCAGTGATATGTTATTACGGCCTGTTTGAGTTGCTAGATGCTAGAAAGTGATTATTATCATATCTATTTGGAATTTTAATCCTTTTTGGAGTATGACCTCGACTTTTTAAAATATAGGGGGTTGTTTTTCAATTAACTTCAGAATTAGGATTTTCTGATTATTCATTGAATAACCATAGTGTGCATTTTAATGTCAGTTGGTGACAAAATGGCTTAAGCGTTTTTTATTTACTATGTCGTTCTGCTGTCAATAATAAATGTTATTTAAATTATTCGATATTACACGTACAAATTGATACCTCATTTTAGGAAAATAAATTGATTACTCAATTAAGTATCTCTTACGTTCTATCTCTCCTTAATTGTTTAAGGTAATGAGACCTTTTAAACCGGGTTGGAAAAATGCTGCAAAAGCAGTTAATATTTCATCATTAGGCAATTTATAATAATTTATTATATTGCTGAAGATTCATTTACTTTTTTAAATTATTAGAGGTATAATGACTACCTCTTATGTTATAAACAACTTGTCATGTATATAACATATTATGTTGTTCTGACCCCACTTAGAGTGGGATAAGGGCAGGAGAATGATGATGACGCTAATCTAATCTAAAACGTTGACTGTTGGATATGGATGTCTTGAACGGTTTTTTTATAGGCCCGAGTAATGAAATGTCCCCCTTTTTTCTATTTAACTTAGATAACGTATATATATCATAAGAAACTCGACTTTCATTGTTAAATTGTTAAACTAAAAACTATTACCTGATATACTCTTTTAACTATAAAAATTATGTCAACAAAGCAGTATTCCTACAATGCAATACATAAAAAATATTCCTGTATTTTTTTAAAGCACGATATCAATTTTTATTTGAAAACCTGAAAATACAAAACAAGTTATTTCAAAAGGTATTTTCCATGTACTTCACATTCTAAAAGCTAGCTTTTGAAGAACGTTCCCAATAGATTACGTACGTGTAAACTTTTATGCAAAGGGAATATCAATAGTCCATGTCGAATAATATTATTTGTGTATTTTCTAGCCTTGATGGCTTATAGCTTTGTGTCATGATACATTAGGTAAGATATATTACTATATGTCCCTGAACATCCTAAAAGCCTGGTCTCTGAGGTCGTACCAACGTATTACGTAGTATAAATTTTTGTAAAGGCAATATGAATAGTAAATAAACGAATAATTTTAAATTATTTATTGGTTTGCGACATGATACATCAGTGTGCTTAGTACGAGTTTTTTTAACTTACGATCGATCGCGTTAGCGTAACGCTAATTTGTGTGATGCTAGAACCGTGGTCACTAGATGTCGCTGTTGCCTTCGTACTTTGAGTAAGTAGAAAAACAAAATGATTCTAATATTATTAAAAAACAATGGTTATTTTTTCTGTCAATCTTAAAATAATTATAGCTCAGTTGCATTACTCGACTAAAATGCGTGTTTCTCATCTGTATCTTATATAGTGTATTGTCTATGACATGCCTGATTTATCCATATAATTTAGAGCACATCACTCAATCAAATTGTTTGACAATTAAACGTTTTTTTTTAAAGTGGCAAATAAAAATTGTGTTGCTATATATCCATTCTGTTAATATGTTAATAAGAGTATGTTTTTGCTCTTAAAACTATTTTCCTCTTGACAGAGTCAAAAAGTGCCCTTTTCTTCATGCAAACTTGAGATATTGAAAAAGAATTTAAATTCTTTACATATATATTTTTTAAAGTACATCTTAACTATATTTTGGACTTGCCTTTACACAAGTTCAAAAAAGCAATTAAAAAGACACCTATCCATAAAGCTTACTGTACTGTTGAGGACTATGTTGATGATAAGAAAGCTTGGATTTAAATTGCGACTAGCTACGCACTAGATTATATTGTAAAATTTTTAATTTGTTCTTAATTAATTAAGACATTATTGTAATCTTTTATTTTTGAAAAAATTGACCGCCTCGTTTCTTGCTGATTCTTCTCGGTAAGAGCACCTTTCCGAACCAGTCGTAGCTTCATTGTAATTGGACGATTCGAAAGTGCTTGTAAAAGCCAATTTGAATAAAGAATTATTTGAATTTGAATTTCCAAATTACCATGTAGAATCTTTTCTTCTTTATAACTTCAGACTTTTTACTTTAAACTTTGATTATCGCGGCTCATAGTAACTCCAGATTGTTCGAAATACAACCATTATTTACCGATTAAGTAAGCAACAAAAGTTATTGTAAATTTATTCAAATTTTCTGTTGAGTCACAGCCCTATTCTTATAAGTCTAAGTAATAAAAAATGAGTCTTTTCATTTGCTAAGAGAGCTCGCGGATTAACTCAAGAGAAAATGGAAGGAAATATAATATCAAAGACGGTTGTTTCGCAAGCGACTGTAGCTTAAGAGGGTAGTTTTAAAATTTAATATTAACTTACTCGAGATAATAAATAAAACGGGATAGTTAGCGTTTTTGAGCGACCGTGCAATCGCTTTAAGAATTACTGGATTGTTGGTATTTTTTATTGTTTCTAGATTTAGTAAGAGTAATTTATAAGTCATCATCCTCCTACACTTATCCCACTCTAAGTGGGGCCGGTCACATGTTATACACATGCAGACACGTTATTTGGCTGCGTTTTTACAACTGGCCGCCTACCTGACATCAACTTACCTTAGTCGTATTTTACGACACCTCGGTAAGAAAGAGGGTGGTCTATTCTACTAAACCGGATACAACACGGCGGGTCGACTTACCTTAGTCGACTTTTACGATACCTCGGTAAGAAATGAGGGTGGTCTGTTCTACTCAGCCGGATACCACACGGCTAACACTTGTCTATGAAACGAAAATATTGTTTTTTATTCATAACACTTGTCTATGAAATGAAAAAGAATATACTGTGAACAGCATTAAGCTGCAAGTTTTGCGACCGTTGCATTATGATTCTCTTATCAAACATAAGTAAAGTTAGCAGCGGCCTGCTACTATCCCACTGCTGGGAATAGACCTCTTCTCTCCGTTTTTGGAGAGAAGGATTGGAGCTAAGACCTACCACACTTCTTCAATGCGGATTGGTAGTTTACACATATCTCCAAAATCTATACTTACTTATTACTTACTTACTTATGAATCGCGAAAGTTTAAAATCTATATTCTAAACTATTTGTTACAAAATAAACATATTCCAAGGCTATATTTAAAAGATGCTTAATCGTTATCGCAATAAACACTCACCATGACTGATGTAAGTGCACTCCCCCATAAAACAGCATTCGGCTCACTCGGTCAGCCCCTGAAAGATAAAATGGAGGTGAAAATGGGGCACGTGGATTGTTTTAGTGTTTATTTGTACTATATATAGAGCTAGCCGTCTGCACCGGCTTCGCACTGATATAAAAAATTACACTATTGATATACACCATATTGAATGTTATTATGCATATAAACCTTCCTCTTCAATCACTTAATCTGTTACAAAAAACCGCATCAAAATCTGTTGCGTAGTTTTAAAGGGACATAGGGACAGACAGAGATAGCGACTTCGTTTTATACTATGTAGTGATTGTGCTACGAAGACATCCTTACTAATTTAATTTATAGAATTAGGCGTTACTTTGCGGAGGTCCATAATACAAAAGTAATGAGAATATTATTTTGCTATAATCCGCGATAAAAGAAAATATATGTAATGCTTAATGTAGCGTGTACTATTGTACTTTTTTTTTACATCCTTACTAATATTATAAATGCGAAAGTCTGTCTGTGTGTCTGTTACGTTTTCACCGTCAATCCGCTGAACCAAACCAAAAATTTGGCACAATTATTCCTTATACAGCGGAGTCAGTCCACGCGAACGAAGTTGCGGGTAAAAGCTTGTTATTAATATTTTTAAAACATAGACATGTATATATTTTGATTTGAAAAAAATAATGAAATAAAATTGCAATATTTTTTGAATTGATAGCCGTGTGTTATCCGGCTGAGTAGAATAGACAACACACATTTCTTACCGAGGTGTCATAAAAGGCGACTAAGGTAAGTCGACCCGCCGAGTGGTATCCAGTTGAGTAGAATAGACTTTTCCATTTCTTTCAGAAGTGTGTTAAAGGGTGACTAAGGTAAGTCAACCCGTCGTGTTGTATCAGGCTGAGTAGAATAGACAACACACATTTCTTACCGGTGTCATAAAAGGCGACTAAGGTAAGTCGACCCGCCGAGTGGTATCCAGTTGAGTAGAATAGACTTTTCCATTTCTTTCAGAAGTGTGTTAAAGGGTGACTAAGGTAAGTCAACCCGTCGTGTTGTATCAGGCTGAGTAGAATAGACAACACACATTTCTTACCGAGGTGTCATAAAAGGCGACTAAGGTAAGTCGACCCGCCGAGTGGTATCCAGTTGAGTAGAATAGACTTTTCCATTTCTTTCAGAAGTGTGTTAAAGGGTGACTAAGGTAAGTCAACCCGTCGTGTTGTATCAGGCTGAGTAGAATAGACAACACACATTTCTTACCGGTGTCATAAAAGGCGACTAAGGTAAGTCGACCCGCCGAGTGGTATCCAGTTGAGTAGAATAGACTTTTACATTTCTTTCAGAAGTGTGTTAAAGGGTGACTAAGGTAAGTCAAACCGTTGTGTTGTATCAGGCTGAGTAGAATAGACCACACATTTCTTACCGAGGTATCATAAAAGACGACTAAGGTAAGTTGACGTCAGACAGGCGACTGGTCTTAAATTACGTAGCCAAATCATGTGACGACATGTTTATGCGTGCAATGTGCTTATTTTAAATGTAATTTTTAACGGTATATATGTATCTGTAGCCAATTTAATTACGGACGAAGTGTACCATTTCATATTACCAGGGGCGGCAATTAAAACGCAGGATTACGGTTGAAAGTATTTTTATTTTAATTCAGAGCAAATCGTCAAAGCTTAAAAATAACATTACAGTTATACATATAAAATTATGTATAACATCAAATAATCGTTGGTAATAAAAAATGTATATTATACATGTAAATAAGCCACATGGTATTTTTTTTTTGGACACTTACACGGTCGTCCGTCCCCAAAGTAAGTAACTTAATACTTGTGTTATGGGTGACAGACAACTGGTGAATATATACTTATATATTTTTAAATACATACTTAAATACAAATATACACCCAGGCTCAAAGACCAACAAATTCATTTATAGAAAATGTTTGCCCTCGGCGGGAATCGAACCCGCGACCCGTGGAGCTGAAGGCAGGGTCACTACCCACTGCGCCAACGGGCCAGTATCCGGCGGAGTAGAATAGACCACCCTCTTTATTACAGAGGTGTCGTACAAGACGACTAAGGCAAGTCAACCTAACGTGTGGTATCCGGTTGAAAGAATAGACCACCCCCTATTTTTTATTACAGAGGTTTGTAAAGGGCGACTAAGGTAAGTCGAACCACTGTGTGGTATCCGGCTAAGTAGAATAGACCACCCTCATTTCTTACTAAAGTGTCTTAAAGGGCGAGTAACGTAAGTCAACCCGCCGTGTGGTGTCCGGCAGAGTAGAATAGACTAACCTCATTTCTTACAGATGTGCCGTAAAGGGCGACTAAAGTTAGTTGACCCGTCGTGTGATATCCGGTTGAGTAGAATAGACCAACCTCATTTCTTACAAGGGTGTCGTAAAATACGACTGAGGTAAGTTGACGTCGGGTAAAATACGTAGCCAAATTGTGACAATTTTTTTTTAGTTATAACATGTTGTACCGACCTCATTTAGAATGGGAAAATGGCAGGACTATGATGATAATGTGACCCTCGACGGTATTCGAATAGCGACACCAGAGCCTATTCTACTCAGCCGGATATCACACGGCGGGTCGACTTACCTTAGTCGCCTTTTACGACACCTCGGTAAGAAATGAGTGTAGTCTATTCTACTAAAACGGATACCACACGGTGAGCCGACTTACCTTAGTCGACTTTTACGACACCTCGGTAAAGAATGAGGATGGTCTATTCTACTCAACCGGATACCACACGGCGGGTCGATTTAGACGGGTATAAATATATTAGACTAGATCGGTCGGTCGTAAAACAATTTGAGCACGTAACAAAAAGGGGAAATGAATCTGCCAGCCGTTTTGTGCCTAACAAATTGTCGCAATTACACATTACAGTGGATATTCCAGTTGGCTTGGAAAGCTTTATTACCTTGTTGATACTAAATTTTCTCCCCGCAGTATATGTTTAAAGACTAGGTGTTTAAGGGTATGTCACCTATAACACAAGCAAAGTTAAATTACTTTGCCTCAGTTGTTTTTAAAAATACATCCAATATTAATAGACTCTTGCGTGTTATATAGAAAAATTATCAGAGAAAACATTTCTGATATAGCGTGATTTAGGTAGTTTTCACTATGTATTCGTAAGCTGCAGATTAAACAAAGTATTACCATCGTCATATTTAATAACTTATGATATATACATATTCAATCATGTTGGAGTTAGTCAATCATTTTATTTTGCCTTCATTCGACCTATCAATCATTTAACCTAGTCAATCATTTAATTTTGTCTTCTTTCGACTTATCAATCATTTAATTTTGTCTTCATTCGACTTATCAATCATTTAACTTAGTCAATCATTTAATTTTGTCTGCATTCGACTTATCAATCATTTAACTTAGTCAATCATTTAATTTTGTCTACATTACACTTATCAATCATTTAACTTAGTCAATCATTTAATTTTGTCTTCATTCGAGTTATCAAACATTTAACTTAGTCAATCATTTAATTTTGTCTTCATTACACTTATCAATCAATTAACTTAGTCAATCATTTAATTTTGTCTTCATTCGACTTATCAGTCATTTAACTTAGTAAATCATTTAATTTTGCAATAATATAAAAAAGGTAAATAGCGAAACTATCAAGAACTTCAGTGGTTGACCTAAATATAACATACAATAAACAGTTCGTTGAAAATGTTTATGCTACTACAGACGAGATAATAGCAAGAGACCAGACGGATCGACGCCAGTTTTAGGGAGTGGGGGTGG
Source organism: Morpho helenor (assembly GCA_029227775.1). Classification (NCBI taxonomy): domain Eukaryota; kingdom Metazoa; phylum Arthropoda; class Insecta; order Lepidoptera; family Nymphalidae; genus Morpho; species Morpho helenor. The sequence goes on along the minus strand of JARGCU010000020.1, from coordinate 13,611,702 downwards.
GAACTAATTTGGGACACAACACGCATTGACACGTTAACCTCGTCCCATATCAGAAAACATAGAGTCTGGAAACTGTGGTAGAAATAGCCGAATTCGAGAAACAGCACATATCCTTCTAATAACAGGTTGTAACTTTATAGATTTTAAACTTTTCATCATCCTCCTGCCCTCTAAGTGGGGTCGGCACAACATGTTATAAACATGTTCTCACATAATTTGACTACGTACTTCACGACCGGCCGGCGGCCGGACTAGTAGACTACACATACAATGATCTAGAGATATGTAGATTTCCTCGTGCTCGTTTTCCTTCACTGAAAAGCGTTATTATTAAAAATTATTATTAAATAGACAAAAGTTTTAACAGAAAAACTCATTGGTGCTTGCCCGGGGTTTGAAACCATGGCCCTCTTTAAAGAGTCGCACCGTCTCAGCTGGGTTTCACAGCATTCTTCTGTACATACATTTAGCATTACAAATATTTTTTTATCGCATATTATTACATAACATTATTATTAATAATTTTTTAAATTAAGCACACTTTTTAACTCAAGGTCCTGGTAAGTTAATTTTAAGATATCTTTTTCGTATAATTAAGTAAAAACTGATAAAGTTTGTGCCCCGATTCCAATATCTGATAAACATTGCGATAAATTTGTCTACATCAAGTAGAATGTTGACTGTAATTTGTAATCGCGTCGGCTGGGAGCGGAACATTTCATTTCCTTATATGTGACATCCGCAACTGTGTTACAATTTACTTATATATATTGTTTGCCTGTCTTTACGATATTCATTAAGTAGGTCGTATATTCTGACAACTCCTTATACATGTAAAGTTTTACATTACGTCTTCATCATTCTATTGCCCTTATCCCACTCTAAATGTGGCCGGCACATATATCTTCCATTTTCTTCTATCATTCATCCAAATCTGTATCACTTCTTTTATATGCATATCATTCTATACACAATCCATGCTTCTGTTTTCGGTCTTCCTCTAGTCATATATCTATCTACATTCATATTTAAAACTCTTTTGGTCACGTCATTTTCATTCTTCCTTGACCATATAATCTTGCACTTATCTTTTCTATTATGGCAACGCAACTTTCAGGCTTCCCCTTATATATTCGTTTCGTATTCTATTAAATGATGTCATACCACACATCCACCTTAACATTCTCATTTGCATGCACCTTACTTTCATCCTTTTCTTTTATTGCCCAACTGATTCGTACATTACAAAAGGTCTAATGACAATTTTATAAAAAGTTTACAATATGTATGATACGGTAAATTGGTTACATTAAATTATCAGTCAGTATTGGTAGTTCATATTACCAAAATACTTAGATAACAAATGTCAATCCATTTAGATGATAATCATGGCAATAAAGCTGCCTAACTCGGGTAAAACGTTGGCTGTAATTTCTAATTACATCATGCGAAAGCGGCGAGGTTAATTTCCTCTTATGAGTTATTCGGTTGATTTGCGGCGTGTATACCGTATGTATAAATGTTTTACCTAACTGTACTGTTATTGTTCGAGTTTTCGACTTTTTACATTTTTGCTGTTCTTATAAGAACAAAAGGTTTTTTTTCTCAATTGGCTTAGGTATACTTGAGTGACTTCATTTGATCAACTTAATGTTAAATTACCCTTATTTAATTACTAGTAGTTTTATCCGAGGTACCGAATAGGCTCAGCCTTAAAAATTAGTAAAGTAAAAAAAAATAGTAAATCGTTGAAGTAGTAACTACAAATAATAAAAAAACAGAATTTGGAAGCGTATTGTTGTGTTCGTATAGTTGTCTCAACTCAACACCACAACGCTAGTCATTTTGGTCAAGAAGAGCATTCACTGAGCGTTAACTAGTATAGGCTAACCGTTTAACTCAGACTTCGCCTGCGGGATATAAGGTAGGCGGAATAAGAACTACAACGGGGACTGATGTAGATGCGAGCGCCGTACTATCTCCGCGCCCTCGTACCCTGTAGGCAAGGTCTGAGTAACACGGTTAGCCAAAAAAATAGCTAAAAGTGTTGAAGTTATGTAAACCATACGCTAAAACGGTAAAGCAAATAAGTCTCAATTGTAATGTAAATAGTTCTATATAAATGCGTGGAGTGACATTAAATTATGTTTACTTGTTATATTAAGAAGTTAATTTGCTTTAAGCACGGACTATGCCGTGACGTAAGCCGCAGGCTAGGGGTGTCGAATAAAACATTTAAATTATTAACTGTCTCTTAAAATAAATATAAATCAGCTATTTATAAATCGCTATAAATAGCTATTTACGTACAGGCGTTATTTACGTAATAAGGTTTAGATGTTTATTTTATGATTATGCCAATATAATTTATTAATAGAAACAATCATCACTTATGCAATCGAAAATCAACAGATCATCACTTGTATTGAGGCTATTTAAAAAAATACATATTTATAATCCTCTCATAACAAACAGTGTTTCGTAGTTATACATGATGATGATTACATTTCCCTGATAAAACAATGATTTCTTTTAAATTATATCAATTAAACACAACTTAATTGAGTTTAATTGATAGTTTATTTGGTCATGCGCTTTGCGGTAAAGAAATCGTTAATAAATCTGAACATCTCGGTTCGGCACAACATGCTGTCACATGATTTGGCTGCGTTTTTACGACCGGCCGCCTGCCTGACGTCAACTTACCTCAGTCGTATTTTACGATACCTCGGTAAGAAAGAGGGTGGTCTATTCTACTACACCGGATACCACACGGTGGGTCAACTTACCTTAGTCGCCTTTTACGACATCTCGGTAAGAAATGAGGTTGGTCTATTCTACTCAGCCGGATACCAAACGGCGGGTCGACTTACCTTAGTCGCCTTTTACGAATCTCGGTAAGAAATGAGGATGGTACTATTCTATTCAGCCGGATACCACGAGGCTGGAGATATAGTTTTCATATAAACTGAATAAAATTAAATGAATCCAAAGATTGTAAGATAGCACCAAATCTTTGTACGATATAAAGTGCACTATACTCGTAACTTCTATCTATCTGTCTATCTAATTGCGGGGACGCCCGTCGGTGCAGGGCGGGTGGTCAGCTCCTATTCTGGACTATTCCACCCATTTCCCCATGTTGGGACACGCGTTTCACTGCTGTCCCGACAGTGTCACGTGCTTCAACCTACCTGTTACTTTTACAAACCTGATAATATCCTTGAAGGGGATATTTGTTAGGTCCTCAACTACTATACTCGTAACTTAGTAGTAGCAACACCAGATATACCGCATTCGGTTTACGAACATTTAACCATTTTTTAATATTCACATTTGTCAACCCTAGACTCTAACCCGTCGACATACAGGATTTCAATCAAGAAGGGGTCGCATGATGTGGGCTTATTCTATCATTACATAACCGAATAGCCGAGTAGGGATTGAATGCCAGGTTCTAAAGGTATATTTAATTAAGCATAGACTATCCTTTACACACCTTTCGAAAGAACATAAAATAATCGATTTATTTGAAATCTGGATTTCAAAATCCTTTTAGCTTCATACAAGACAGCGGTTAAATAATGTAAAATTAAAAATGTTTAAAAGATTGACCGCCGAGTTTCTTTCTGGTTCTTCTCGGTAAGAGCAACATTCCGAAACAGTTGTAGCTTCATTAATCATATTGATCCTTGACGATTCAAAAGTGCTTAAAACAGTTTATTTGAATAAAGATTATTTTGATTTTGATTTAAAAACTGTGCTAATTCACAAAACTTGCTATACTATCAATGAATTAAAGATTATTTGAATGATAAAAATCTTATATGTCAATTATAGTTAGTTTAGTACTAGACGGAAATGTTTTGATATAACGTAAGCTCCGAATTAACTGAACCTGTGGCTTCACACGGGTGGATTGACTGTGAGTTAGCCATAAGAGACAGTGACATGTTATCTCTGAGCCTTTGGTGTAGTATTTTTATAGATCTATAATTCTCTAGCAAATTATTTTAGTGTATCTCTGTTTACGCGGCACACGCAACTAAAACTCCAAGCAGGCGAGTAATTTACATAAAACGGTAATGTAATATTAACCTAAACCTTCCGAAAGAATTGCAAAAGCTTTTAGTAAAATCTGCACAAAAATGTGTTTAGTAGACTTTGAGAAAATCGATCACATACAGATATACAGCTTTCAACGCTTATCTATTCCTCCTAGGCGACAGGATGATGCAGTGTTGGAGGAGTTCTGCGCGGCCAAGGAGATTTCAGACGTACCCAATAACGGAAGCCACCAGCCGTGCTAGCGCAGACCTCCTCTGTGCTCCTTCCCACACCTTTTCCTCTCCTCTTCACTACCTTACCCCTTCCTATATTTAGTAAGCAGAACAGTGTATATATAATCCATCACAAGCGGGGTGGTGGTGAACGTATACAATAGCGTAGCCAATACCCCTTCCTAAGCTGAGTTTGACTACAGTGTTGGCGTTTCTCTGCAGTGCTCATCCAATATAGCTGTAAAGCACTTAAAATTGGAAAAAAAAGATATACAGCTTTGGAGGGCTTTGTTTTATAATAAGTATAGAAGTACCATAGAAACTAAACAAAAAGAGTTTCTAATGCTTTTTTTGTACACAAATTTTTCTGAAACAGAAACTAGACTACAATAAGACCTACTTGTACCTATAACTTTGTTTAATTATAAAGCACGAAATATACATACATCCAAAAACTTTCGCCTTTATATTGTTAGTAGGATGTACGAAATGGATTCACCCGAAGCCGCAGAAATGATAATTAAATCCGTTACGAGCTAATTTCCTCGGATTCCGCTTACGATCAAATCGGAAGCTCAAGTGGCTTCACTTCAAAATAACTCAATTTCTGGACTTTTAATAAGGAAAAAACGGAATTTTAATCAGTTGATTTTTGACTTATCTTTTTAAATAATAATACCGGTACACAAAAAAAGTGTAACAAGGTAAAAGCTAGTAACACAAAATTAACACAATATATATAAAATACTAAAAATACGTGAATAAACGAATAAATGTCTATGTTAAAGAAACAAGACGACTGGTAATATCTGGACTTGATCCTGGACATTTTCACTTCTTTAGTCCATTTTATCCCAACTGCGCTATTATAACTTCGTAAATGACAGCGTAATTAACCTTTGTTTTCTAATAATATTGTAACAGTTTTTCAGTGTTTGAAAATATGGATAAAACGAGATTTTTTTAAATGAAACCTAGTCAAATCGATTTATCATCCCCGAAAACATTTTTAATGAAAATCGTTGAAGCCGTAAAAGCATTGAAGCCGTAAAGGCATTGAAGCTGAAGTTATTAAATATACAACATAAAGAGATAAATTAGATAGATAGATATTAATCATTTCATTTTCCTGCCCTTATCCCACTCTAAGTGGGGTCGGCACAACATGTTATAAACATGCTGTCACATGATTTGGCTGCGTTTTTACGACCGGCCGCCTGCTTGACGTCAACTTACCTCAGTCGTATCTTACGACACCTCGGTAAGAAAGAGGGTGGTCTATTCTACTAAACCGGATACCACACGGTGGGTCAATTTACCTTAGTCGCCTTTTACGACACCTCGGTAAGAAATGAGGTTGGTCTATTCTCCTCAGCCGGATACCACACGGCGGGTCGACTTACCTTAGTCGCCTTTTACGACACCTCGGTAAGAAATGAGGGTGGTACTATTCTATTCAGCCGGATACCACACGGCGTAGATAGATAGATATTAATAATCTATACATATCTTCAGTTATTGGCAAAAATAAAATTTTATCAAGTCCGTTAGGTGAACCTTAAATATAAACGGTAAACGCAAAATATAAATCGTTAAAAGTCACTTGGCATTAAAAATCTATATTAAATAATATCAAAAATATTGTACTTCAAAAAAATCATGAATTACACGAGCGTTAATTATGGAGTAAAGTAATTTCCTCACTTGAACCGCTATGGTGAGTAAAATTGAGGTTTTCGAGTGGATTGATTTCCGAATAACTGGAGCTTTTTTAAGTATACAAATATTTCGTCATGAATAAAATATTTATGTAGGTAAAGTGCCCAATTATTGACACTTTTAGAACGAGCGTATAAAAAAAACTAAATATAAGCATTACACAGTGTTTCCAAATGACGATAAATTTTGGTAAATATAGACAAATATTTTAAGATGTTGCCAGTAAAATCAAATTCTAACTAGGATATTATTTGTAATTGAATTTATGGTATTTATCGAATTGCAATGGTTTACCCAAATATTGACACAGAATTCCCTATTATCGACAATTCAAATTCCATGTTATTGACACCCTTAAATTTTTTGAGGAAAACCAAATAAAGCACGCAGATAGGTACCTTATTTATGTTTTTAAGTATTAAATCAAATCAAATCAAAATAGCTTTATTCAAATAAGCTCTTACAAGCACTTTTGAATCGTCAAGGATCAATATGATCAATGAAGCTACAACTCGTTTGGAATGTTGCTCTTACCGAGAAGAACCAGAAGGAAACTCGGCGGTCAATCTATTAAACATTTTCAATTTTACATTATTAAACTGCAGTTTTGTATGAAGCTGAAAGGGTTTTCAACAAGAAAATTGTTAAAAAGAAACGATTACATATTCTGTGACCTTAGTTTTACAAAATCCTAATTATTGATATGGATGTCAATGTATTGGTATTCTGGTACTTTCAGTGGACCATATGTTGACACCGTAAAACAAAGTCAATTACAACAAAAATTTTAAAATAAATCTTATCGATTAGTTAACTGTACTATAAACACCACAATAACACTATAATCGACGTATTTCAGACTGAAAACAGAATGTTTTAACAATACTTGTAAGATACTTACCTTGTCAAATTTTTAAGAAAACGATAAATTATTACTTAATTAATTATGTGCACTTTTTCATTCAGCTGATTAGTTGCCATATTATTTTTATTGCAACTTTTTGTTGCCAAAATAAGAAATTATGATATTATCTAATAAAATTGGTACAAATGGAACTATTTAGAGTTGTTTTTTTCTTATTTTTGGAAGAAAATTACTAGGGTGTCAATTAATTGGATAGGTGTCGAGAATAGGTTAGCTTACCCTACATATGTTTTATACTAACATATTAACGGTATTTTATTTAGGATTCTGGAAATATGGATGGTTGGAAGAAACGACTCAAAGCAGCATGAGGAAGATTTTGAATACATGAAAATTAAAGAGATAGAGTGACAGAAAGAATGATTGAGAGAAGGAAAGGTATAGATAAAATGAGAAATAGAGAGGGAGTAGTGCCATATGTTAACATGTTTTTTTTTGTGTGAAGGAGCAATTCTGAAAGAGATTCAGAATTTTGTCTGTCGAAGAAGAAATGACGATTTTTAATAGACCCGTTGTTAAGTAAGATACTTTAAGTAGAGAAGTTAAATATTATTCTTATTTCCTTTTTGTTATTGCATTTGCGCCATTTTATTATAAATATTTTTTTTTATTGCGCATATATCTTGTATATATATACATACAAGACTAACTCATTTAAATGTTAAAGATACCTTACTGATCGCACACGCAACTTACGAAAGCTTACAATAACGGTAAAACAGGGCTGCGCGTCGAAAATCCGCTAAATCATAAATATTTTGTAAACCACCAACGTTATACGCATAACCGACTTTAATTTACGACACACCATCTATCAATCACCTGTTTCCGTTGGAGTTTTATACAAAAATATTGTTATAAATTATACACTGAACGGTATCGTGCTAGCAAAATCGGTTATTGGTATTAAATACGTGATCAGCATTTTAGAATATGGTAGAGAAACGAATATATTTAAGTATCTGGTAGTAATTTAAGTGACCGAGCTTTGCGCGGTAATTATATGAAAATATAAAAATAAAATATAAATATATAAAACTAGCTATATAATAAAATATATAGTCCATGTCACTCAGTGAAAAAAAATGATTAGAATCGATCCAGTAGTTTTCATTTATTTATTACTGCCCGTGCCCCGCAAGCGTTAAATTTGGAGAAAAACCAATTCCCCTCTCCCTATACTAAGAAGATTTCCAGCTATCTTTGGAATATTGTAGTTTTAAAGATTTAAGCATACATAGGGATATATGGACAAACAAAGAATGTGACTTTGTTTTATACTATGTAGTGAAAATGTCATTAAAAAAATTATGTTACTTGGAATTGATCCTGGCATTCTATGATATACTCATAGTATATTATAGAATACCAGGTATACTATGAAACCGCCCAAAATAGCTATCATGGCTTTAAAATTAACAGCATAATTTTACGCTTGGTTTCTCATACAATTGTAACAGTTTTTTTAGTGCCCGAAAACAGGGATAAAACAACATTTTTTTTTAATAAAACCTAGCAAGATCGATTTTCCCACCCAAAACCCCCTACATGCTGGATTTCATGAACGTGGAAACCGTTTCCAAAATTCAGAAATAAGAATATATATATATACAAGATTAACTCATTTAAATATAAAACTTAAGACATCCTTACTAATATTATAAATGCGAGTCTGTTTGTCTGTATATCTGTTAAGTTTTAACGGTCAATCCGCTGAACCAATATCGATGAAATTTGCAAAATTGCAAATTTCTTATCCACCGGGGTGGCAGAAAGCAAGAGAGAGAAGAAACGCAGTTTATTATCAATATATAGTTTTTTATTTACTATATGTCAAAGTTAAGTCTATAAATTAAAGATATAAGTTCTATATTGTGCTATAAAGTTTTTATATATTTCCGTTTCTGTTTATTGAATAAATTTAATGAGCTATTTTAATGTATATACGTAAAGCGTGTGCAAATTCGCAATTATCAATAATTAAAATTGTGATTATCATTTAGACATAAGACTTAACAGGAAAACTCATTTTTGCCTATCCCGGGTTGAACCTGTGACGCTCTTGAAAGAATCGAACCATCTCAACGCTGGGCTATTACAGAGAAGCTAGGTTATAGGAAAGGTGACCCTGAAGAATCTCAATTTAAAAATAATACGATAATGTCAAATAAATGTCATTGAATACAGTGGTTAGATTATCAAAATCAAATTAAAATAAATAAATGAATAAATATTTCAAATTAAATCATATTTGAGTTAGATTCTACTAAATCACATTTCGCCTCAATCACAAATTAATCATAACAGATGAAGAATATAAATTGCATTTGCGCGATCTCTATTTGTTCCTGATTTATTTGCAATGCCATACAAATAAATTGCAATCTAAAATTCCAAATACATCGGGTTATTTCGAAATCAAGCCACTCGTTTCCGTTTAATTCCCAGATCGATACTGAATAAGGAAATAAGGTCGCAACGTACTTTGTCACATGTGCAATTCCAAATCGAGGATGTTCACAATGTATTTTTCGATAGTACATTTAAATATATCTGAGTTGCTACAATTTAAAATGATTTTTTATTAATTATTAGTGTAAGCTGTGATAGCCGAATGGTGAGACTGTCTGCTTCTCTACAAGGTGTCATGTGTTCAAACCCCAAGTAGAAAGAAACCAATGACTTCTCATATTTTAAATTCAGCCTTATTGTGCCTAATTAATATTTGATATTTAACACACGCTTTTCCGTGAATGAAAATACAATTATAAAATCTGCATATCTCTACAATATTTTAAGGATACGTGTAATCTACGAATCAACATTGGAGCAGCGTTTTGAGTCTAACATCCCAGAAGTGGGATAGTAACAGGCCGTTATTAGTTATAGGAAAGTCATATCAGACTGGCCCGTTGGGGCAGTGGGTAGTGACCCTGCCTTCAGCTCCGCGGGTCGCGGCTTCGATTCCCGCCGAGGGCCAATATTTTCTATAAATGAATTTGTTGGTCTTTGAGCCTGGGTATATATTTGTATTTAAGTATGTATTTAAAAAATATATAAGTATATATTCACCAGTTGTCTGTCACCCATAACACATGTATTAAGTTACTTACTTTGAGACGGACGAGCGTGTGTGTAAGTGTCCCATATATTTATTCTTTTATATTTATTTATTTATTTATTTATAAAAAGGATCAATAATATGCCTCTCAGGAACGGGTATACGGTATATGTCCCACAAAAATTTTATCGAAAATTAAAAACGTTTCGAGCTTTGAAAATAAGCTCCGCGTTTTGCAATCAAATTCCAAAATGATACTTGAGGATAAGGGTGGACGGGATTTTATTGCGCGTACAATTTCAGGTTGAACTTGCTTATACATAATTTTTTTATTAAAATAATATTAAAGTAATGAGAGAAAACAATCCAATTTTGTCATGATTTTTTAATAACTTTCACCGTTTACTTAGCGCAAGGAAAGTAAATAAAACATATTTTTAATTGCTGCTCCTCTTATATTTATCTTAGCGTGATGTTATATAGCCTATAGCCCTCCACGCAAAATAAGCTATCTTTCACTCAAATGATTTTCCTGAGATTAGCGCATTGAAACAAACAAATTCTTCAGCTTTATATACTAAGTTTAGATTATAAAGATAGTATAGCATAGTCAGTAAAACAAGGCTAAGAAAAGTTGAGTAACAAGATCATCTAATTCTCACATCAAAAACCTTGACGCGCGCGTAGATGAATGGCTCTGCGGAAACGATTGCCTACATAAACAAACGTAAAAATATAGTAGCCGATACTCACGAGGGAGTTTACACGCGATTGTATACGAGTGCGTGGAATGGCAACAGAAATAAATTAGACGGCGGAAATTGGAGCTAACGTTCTGGGATTTTGCACTTCTCACCGTGACCTGCGCTTCAAGGTAGCGGTATAACTTTTTTATTTATTTATTTTAAAAGGCCATCAACAATATACACACCATGTATAGCTACAAATACAAATTGTGAAATTATTTTAAGCTAAGTGCTATTAATTATAGATGGCAACGGCATGCACAATTTGACAACAATTTTTTTTATCCAAATTCAAAATATTCTTTATTCAAATAAACTTGTAAACAAGTGCTTTTGAATCGTCAACTCTTCTGCTGATCCGGAAAGCTGTTCCTATTGAAAAGAACAGGCAATGAACTCGGCAATTGCTCTTTTAAAAATATAATTTTTATCACTAGTTACATTTAGTCAGTACAGGGTCGAAGAGTAGCTATATCCACGCATTCTTATCATCTAAATAATCGTCAATAGTATAGTAGGCTTTCTGTATTAGCCTTTTATTAATAATGTTTTTAAATTGCTATAATGGCAAAGCTAAAATTGAGTGCGGAATTTTATTATAAAATCTTACACCCAAACCCATAAATGACTTATGTACTTTTGCAAGCCGCAAAGCAGGAGCCGCAAGCTTATGTCGGTTCACACTTTGTCTATTATATACATCGCCAATCATTTTCTTTATTGGATCCTCAATACGTAAAAGTATGTATTTCTCTCTTCTGAGTTGTGAGTGAATGAATGCAAGATGGGAGAAACAGCGAAAGGTCTCGGTATACTAAATGTGACTCCGGAATGCCTTTAAAAGGTAATGTTATAAGACCTGTCGTATTGTATGGATCAGAATGTTGGACAATGAAAAAAATAGATAAGAGAAGAGTACATGCAAATGTGATGAGAATGTTAAGGTTGATGTGTGGTGTGCCAAGACTGGATTAAATACGAAACGATATATAAGAGGAAGTCTGAAATTTGCGCCCATTAGAGAAAAGACGAGTGCAAGATTAAGATGTGGAAGATGAAAATGAGAAGGGATGAAAATAATGTGACCAAACATGTTTTTAAATATGACAGTATGAGAGGTGTAAGGGAGCCCTAAAAAGACATCATTGTGTGAAGCTTTAACTATACCAAATTACGATCAATGTTTTACATGATTTGACTACGTATTTTACGGCCGCCTGCCTGATGTCAACTTACCTTAGTCGTATCTTACGACAATCGGCAAGGAAGAGGGTGGTTTATTCTACTCAACCGCATACCACACGGCAGGTCAACTACCAAACGTTTCAGCCATGAAAGCGTAAAAGACAGTCAGACCTGTCTTTACGCATATATAATATTAAATGATGATGATGGAATAAAAAGGCCAACAATATCAGTGTAATATCCCATTACAAGAAATAATGATGAAATGATTATGGAATAAAAAGGCCAACGTAATATCCGATTACACTGTTGAGCTCACGTTTCCCATTTCTATTTAAAAAAGGAAATTAAAAAATTAAAAAGCATCGTAAACAACAATGAAGGAGCAAGTATAAAAACAAAAGAATAAATGGATACACTCCAAAAGAAAAAGTATATACCCGCTTCCTTTTAGGTCAAAAGGTAAAACGCTTGACTCCCCCACCTTTGTCGTAAAGTCTTACTTGTTTTTAACTTAATTTTCTTTTTCCGCGTACGTATAACATTTGACATAGCTTGTGATGTTTTCAAATTTTCTCTGATACAGAGATCGCAATTTCCCTACTTAATGTGTGAGTACTTAATGAGTTTTATGTCGAAACTTATGTACTATATTTAAAATACTTTATAGTCTTTAGTCCTTCCAAAGAAAGGAAACAAATAAATAAAAATAAAACAGCTCTTCCTTTGAAGGATTTATGTTATTCATATTATTATATAAAATATAAAAAATAATTTTGCTTATAGCAAAAAATATTTTTAAAATATAATATAATATATAATCAAATTTAAATTAAAATATTTTTTAACTGCAATTGTTTTGCTTTAAGCAAAATAATTTTACTATTTTTTTTGTAGAAATAAACTCATTATTATATAAACATACGGGCCACATCGCGATAAAATCGAGCAACCTTTATATAAGGTTCGACGTTTCAGCAGAATTGCATCCACCGTTGTCACAAACCTAATGTAACCCTTAAGTTAATATAGCATGATTTAGAATTTAAATTCATTGCTTAAAAAGCTAAACTCCTTCTTCAATTACGAATTAGTAGGCCGCTTCTTTAATACTTTGGTCAGAAATCCTACAACGATAGAAAGGACATATCATCTATCTATTGTAAGAATGCCTGAATGAATAAAAGCCACTATACTGTTGAGGATTATTTGGAAGATAAGAATGCGTGTGAATGAATATAGCTACTGTCCAACCCTGTAAAAGATAGTAATGACTTAATGTAACTAGTTAAAAATATTATGTTGAAAAGAGCAACCGCCGAGTTTCTTGCTGGCTCTTCTCGGTGGGAACAGCTTTTCGAACCAGCAGTAGAATTGACGATTCAAAATACTTGTTTATAAGTTTATTCGTATAAAGAAAATTTTGAATTTGAATATGAATGCTTACGAATCTATATCAAAAGTAATTCTAACAAAGTCATCATATGAAAATAGAGGTATTTTGTTCCTTTTTCAAATTGTGTTATGTAAGGCTTAACGACTTTGAAAGGGTGGCTGAGTTTCCCTGATAAAAACGAGCCCTGAGCTACGATTACAACAGCGCTGTAATCGCTTTGTGATTTACATAAACTTCGGCATACAGACAGCCAAAGTTGTATATACTTATACACACGTGTGAAGCTATACACTCTGAGCGAACCAGCTTAATTTAGTAACTGCATAATCCTATTGTATATATTTAGTTTAAATATATAGCTGTGCTTGCATTTTCGCTCGCGTGAAAATCGCTATATTTTGAATTTTTTCAATGTATAAGTAGTTAGTACCTGACTGACCGGGTACCTCGGTAATTTTTTTTAAGATATAAAAAAAATTGAAAATTGAAAAAAAAAATTATAATAATTTAGCAGGTGGGGCTCGAACCTAGGTCTTTTCGCCTTTCTAGAGCACACGTTTTCTAAATGAGCTACCGTGACTTTACATTTGACAGCGAAAAATTGTTTTTGTATTCAACGTAAATTAAAAACAAAATTGTGTCCGAAAACGGTATAAAACGACATTTTTTTTAATAAAATTAAGTTTATTTAAAATTCATTTAAATATTAAAGATTGTGAGTTAACCCTCTTTCTTACCGAGGTGTCGTAAAATACGATTAAGGTAAGTTGACGACAGGCAGGCGGACGGTAGTAAAATACATAGCCAAATCATGTAACAACATATTTATAACATGTGCCAACCTTACTTAGACTGGGATTAGGTCAGGGGATAATATACAAAACGAATAAATTTTAAGAAAATTTTTCAATGTGCCACTACGAAATAAGACTTAAAAATTATACTAAATAATATAGCTAATTTAGCTGAACATAACAGAAAAAAAACGGTTGCCTGTAAAGTCGGTTTTACGGGCAAAGATTTTACGTGACAACGTCTTTTTAAGTGTGATGGATTGGAGTGGGAGAGAGACGCAAGGCATTCGCCAGTCCGGCGGGCCTCTCTTTCGTTCGGTGACTCATCGTAACAGACGTGAGCGGGCGTTACACTTTTTCATGAGTGACTCCAAGCCGCAACCTAATTTAAGACGTTGTCACGTCAAAAGATCAACTAATAATAATAGCTTATCAAGTTAATGTCATAAAAAGTCCATTATATCGAGTTCACCGTATCTGCATAGAAAATATGTCATCGATAATAGGTCTATAAAATTTGCAAAGTAACCATTGGAAAAGTTGTGCGAAGACTTACTTAGAACGACATGGTACAACAAATTGATCCTATAACATTAAACTAGGCGTAGCACAACTTTCAAGTTGCTTTTGAGCTTGAGCTTTTAAAGTTAGAAAGCTCCAAGTATACTGGACGGGTGACTTTATCGTCAAATGGAGTAGCATGGATAGTTAAACTACGAAATACTAGAAAATAAGTTATATATATCCTCTTGCCCATATCCCTCTCTAAGTGGGGTCGGCACAACATGTTATAAACATGTTGTAACATGATTTGGCTGAATATTTTACAACCGGCGTCCTGTACTTACCCTAGTCGTATTTCACGACACCTCGATAAGAAATGAGTGTGGTCTATTCTACTTAACCGGATACCATACGGAGGGTCAACTAACACTAAAACGTCTTTTATGACACCTCGTTAAGAAATGAGGGAGGTCTATTCTAATCAGCCGGATACCAAACGGCGTGGATTTTAAAGGTCATTCATGGGAATATAAAGTTACCTTTTGTGACATCCCGGTAAGAAATGAGGGTGGTCTATTTTACTGAGCCGGATACTACACAGCAGGAATCTTAAAGTCAATATTCATGGGAATATAAAGTTATTCAAACGTACTAATTTTAGGAAGTCCTAGAAACGCGTTAATTATTCTATACGTTACATTCACAGCAGAAAACCTTGGTATATAGATCGCATTAGTGGAAACCTTACAAAGAGAGTCATAACCTGATTGTTGCGTGTTGTTTTGTTTACCTTTTTCTTCATTATTTTACTTGTTTGTGACTATTAAGTTTTCTTATTAAAATAGGTAGAAACCGTCAGGAAATTTGAGACATTTAAAGACCAAATGATTTCATCTATTACTATCATCATTTACTATGCATACATAAAATGCATTCCATATTGCATAAACTATTCTACTGCCTCTATCTAACTCCTAAGTAGGGCACGTTTTTTAAACATGTTGTTAAATGATTAGGATACTTATTTTACGAATGGCCGCCTGCCTGACGTCAACTTACCTTAGTTGTCCTTCACGGCACCTTTTACGGCTACTTTTTTGTTTAGAAATAAGGATAGATAGAAATAAGGATCTCTTCTTATCATTTAACATTCCACGGGTTTATACCCCAGTAGCCACTAATAAGTTTTTGTATCCCAATTTAAGTGCCTAATTTTTACGAATCACACGCTTATCGGTAAAGGAAAATATTATAGATATGTTTAACCTATAAATCCACGTTGAAGCATCGTGGTGAGTCTAAATTCCACCTTTTCTCTCCAGCAAGAAGAGAGAAAGCATATTAATCAAGGGAGAAAAAATGCTTAAGTTGGCGCAGACGAAGTAATGGATATCAGGTATGTAGCTGGTAATAAATAATTACTTATTTTAAAACTCGCTAAAATAATATCTAGGTTATGTAATCGGCGAAGAGATGACAATAATATCTTGAAATACCACAAAAGAGGGCAAAATTCGCCAAACTTCCGCAAATGGCTTAACGAGGCCGATAAAAATGATTTATAACAGTGCAATTAGCAAGGTTTGGTCCACTTTGGAAACGCTCCTAAAGTTGTGTTTATTTGTATATTATTGAATATATTGACAGGAATTATGGTAATTTATTATGAGAGGGTAGTTT
Organism: Morpho helenor; assembly: GCA_029227775.1. NCBI lineage: Eukaryota > Metazoa > Arthropoda > Insecta > Lepidoptera > Nymphalidae > Morpho > Morpho helenor. Next base: position 13,595,412 of record JARGCU010000020.1, on the reverse strand, counting down.
GTTATTTAAAAGAGAGTACATACCTTTTTAATTTAAATGAGTTAATCTTGTGTACATACATAATATAATCTAGTATACAGATTCCGAATCTAGGAAACGGCTTAGAATACCAAGTACCTACGTAGCTTACATAAAAAACAGTTATTTTAGTTAAGTAATTTAATAAACGATAAGATTTTTAAGATAAATTGTAGAAGAAACATGATATAGAAGGGTGAATGACCGTACACCATTCCATTCATTTCGTATGTAATGCATGACCTTGACCGATAAACTAGTGTGTGGACAACAAGTGCCAAGGAGCCAGAAATATACTATTATATTTTCTCCTATTTTTTTTAATTCTGATTGAATTGCATAAATTTGTTTCGTCCAATACGTACGATGCGAATATTGACATTTACCTTTACTAACAATTATTTAATGATGCCTGCTTGGGGTTTTAACCAGTGACAAAAAAAACAACGTGACTGACAAACGACACACACCCAAAAGACACCCACCCGTGACTAAAAACACACTAATAGACACAAATGATGACGATTCGGCTATCATAGCTTAGTACATAATACAAACTATTTACCTACTTAAGATTCAATTCATTCTTTATGAAATCGACATTCCGTTCCAACAAGTGGTGATTCATGTTTAAATTACTTAAGAATTCTTTAAGATAGGTATCGATTGGTCGCAAGGCATAAAGGCTTGAAGATATGAGGTTTGAGGTTTTAGATATTCACTTACATGAAATAATCACTTAAAACTAAACTCATTGGGCATTAAAATAATATTTTTTGCAATTATCCACATTTGAATAATTTATAGAATTAGGCGTTACTTTGCGGAGATCCATAATACAAAAGTAATAATAAAATTATTTTGCTATAATCCGCGAAGAAGTAAAATAGAAAATATATATATTGCTAAATGTAAGTGGACAATCGGTTATCATACCTGATACATGCAGGATTCGTAAAAACACATGCACAAACCTCCACCACCGCCACCACAATACACAAGCACTATATACGTTCACTATCACAAACTCAATAATCGTTTCGCCCCGCAACCGTAGCATCATCAGGAGATAGACTCCACGACCAAAATCGCAAAGCTATTTTGCAATGTGATTTTGGTCGATTGTGCATGTGTTTTTACGAATCCTGCATGTATCAGGTATGATAACCGATTGTCCACTTACATTTAGCATTATATATATTTTCTATTTTACTTCTTCGCGGATTATAGCAAAATAATTTTATTATTACTTTTGTATCCACATTTGGTTAAACTTATATCAAAACAATAACATAGATACAAAACGCAACACTGGAGATGATCTTAAGATTTTTACTTCACTACATATTATAAAACAAAGTCCATATTTCCGTATGTACGCATAAAACTTTAAAACTACGCAACCGATTTTGATGCGGTTTTTTTTAATAGATAGAGTGATTCCAGAGGAAGGTTTGTACGTATAATAACATTCAATACGAAGTAGAGAAATACTGTAATTTTTGAGGTTTCTGTAAATAATTACATTTTTTTCCGCTTACATTGCAAACGCAGGCTAAACCTTACGAGATTTATCAAAATGATGTACTAAGTATTTGTACACCTTAAAAAGGTCTACAGAAAAGTCCGCGATGGTATATATCTATCTCTTATGGATAACCCACAATAGCAGTTTTTTTCATTTACTTTTTACGAAAAATGATGCCTTATGTTAAAAGCAATTTTTATACAATACAGCATTAATCCTTACCCAATTGAGTACCTTAAATAAATTGTTGATTTAATATAGATCAATATGGCCGTTTACAGCATGCAATTTAAATGAACATTTTCGGAGATATTACAGATTTAAAATGCCGTGAGGACGCCGCGCTTCACCCTATAGCACTTCGAATCTTTTAAAGTTTGTTTAAAGACATTCTGTAATTAATTGTAAAAATAAAATACATAGGTAAAATGTAAAAGTAAATAAGTAAAAATGTACTATATGAGTTTAGATATTCCAAAGATAGCAGGAAATCGTCTTGGTATAGGGAGAGGAAATTGTTTTTCTCCAAATTTAACGCTTGCGGGCCACGGGCAGTAATGAATAAATCAAAACTACTGGATCGATTTTAATCATTTTTTTTACACTGACTGACATGGGATATATATTTTATACCCGTGCGAAGCATGGGCTGGCCGCTAGTATTTATATACTTAAATTGGTATTGATAGTTATTGTAAGTTCTTTTTAATGTGTGTATTTTACTTTATTATTTGCATGACAAAAATATATAAGACGTGTAAACAAATATAAACAAGGAATACCAAGCTGGATACCACATGATTGAACTTATAGAAGTATTTAATATGAGCCAATCTTTTTCTAAGCAAAAGCTTTAAAATTTTACCGAAATCTACTAATATTGAAAAGCACAACCTGAGTGGATTAGAATAATATGTCTGTCTGTATTTTACTTCTGCACAATGAGATATCCGTGTACACGACAGCAAAATAGATTTAACAGATTTGGATGAAATGAAATCCTGGCCTAAATAGGTTTCCGCATCGGTTTTAGTGTGTTCCCCGAAATTGAATACCTCTGACCGATATAGATGACTATAAATATGTGATAAAACGTGTTCCTGTATTACATTACTAGTCCCCGTGTGGTATCCGGCAATAGAATAGTACCACCCTCATTTCTTACCGAGGTGTCGTAAAAGGCGACTAAGGTAAGTCAACCCGCCGTGTGGTATCCAGCTGAGTAGAATATGCGGGTAACAGCTGTAATATCATCATCATCTTCCTGCCCTTATCCCGCTCTAAGTGAGGATGGCACAACATATCAGAAACATGTTGTCACATGATTTGGCTGCGTTTTTACGACCAGCCGCCTGCCTGACGTCAACTTACCTTAGTCGCCTTGTACGACCTCTCGGGAAGAAATGAGCGTGATCTATTCTACTCAACCGGATACCACATGGTGGGTCAACTTACCTTAGTCGCCTTTTACGACACCTCGGTAAGAAATGAGCGTGGTCTTTCTATTCAGCCGAATACCACACGGCATATGTGTGTATAGGCCCATAGTTAAAAAATAAGAATAAAAATATAATATTTCATATTATGGTCTCCGATAAATTATTATATAGGCACTCATTTAGGCCGCATCTAGCGAAATTAAGGCCAATTTATTGGGTCGTAAACGTTACGGTGGGCCAAGAGGTAAAGGTCAAGACAGTATTAGATAATTTCATCTCTGGAACGGGCTTGTTATATGCGAGATTCAATTAGACGGAAACGTTAAAATCAGAACTCATAGCGGATAAAGAATAACAGATGAGTCCATATCTATACTAATATATAAAGCTGAAGAGTTTGTTCTTTGTTTGATTGATTGTTTGAACACGTTTATCTCACTAGTCGAACGATTTGAAAAATTCTTTGAGTGTAAGATAGTCTATTTATTGAGCAAGGCTTTAGGCTATATAGCATCACGCTAAGACGAATAGGAAAGGAGAAGCAATAAAAAGTATTACGAAAACAAAAATTTAAATTTAAATTTAAATTTAAAATATATATATAATTTTCCTTGCGTGCGCTGAGTAAACGGTGATAGTTCTTAAAAAATCATGTATTACAAAATTGTTCCCCTCTAAAAGCTCTTAATAAAAATCCGCGACAACATATGTCTAGTTTTTAAGGTTAACCCGCTTAAACCATTTTTATGGTAATCAAAATACTATGTTATGGTCGTTCCACGCGGCTGGCGATTGCTAGTAGTAGATAAAGAATAACAGATGAAATTGGTTTGTTAGTCTCTTGTGCTATTGTTGCGCTAATCTCAGGGACTACTGGACCGATTTGAAAAACTCTTTGAGTGTAAGATAGTCCATTTATAGAGGAAGGCTATAGAGTATAGCATCACGCTTAGATAAATAGGAGAGGAGCGGCAAATTTTTTTTTTGCAAAAACCTGAAAAATTTAAAGCTTTCCTTGTGTTCGCTAAGTAAACGGTGAAAGTTATTCAAAAAAATCTCTTATAATTAACTCACGATAACTACTTTTATGTTCAAAATTTCAATTCGGAAGAAAATTTGATACACTGATTTCTACGCGGGACTGTGACAGATAGTAATTAGATATGGCTAAAAAAATTAGCGATTTAAGAAAAGAGGAAAATTAGCGATATAACAAAATGGTTATTATATTCGATAATTAACTTACTAGTACTTAAGTTTACTAACCTGAGGTACTTAAACACTAAAAGTAACGAAAACAAAGTTGCGTACACTAGTCCTACTAATATTATTATTGCTAAAGTTTGTGAGTATAAATGTATGTTTGTTACTCTTTCACGGCGAATCCGCTGAACCAATATCGATGAAATATACCACAATTATTTCGTATACACCGGGTTAACATAAGGCTATAGATAATCTGTTAATTCTACAGGAATAGTATGAAATTTAAAAGCGCCATCTATCATCTACCTATATAAACAAAATACTTATATAAACAAAAACATTCATCATCATCCTCTTGCCCTTATCCCACTCTAAGTGGGGTCGGCACAACATGTTAAAAAATGTTGTCATATGATTTGACTACATATTTTACGACCGGTCGCCTGCCTGACGTCAACTTACCTCTGTCGTATTTTACACCTCGGTAAGATAGAGGGTGGTCTATTCGACTAAACCGGATACCACACGGTGGGTCAACTTACCTTAGTCGCCTTTTACGACACCTCGGTAAGAAATGAAGTTGGTCTATTCTACTCAGCCGGATACCACACGGCGTGTCGACTTACCTTAGTCGCCTTTTTTTATTTTTTATTTATTTTTCAACAAAATTTTACATTTTCTTACAGCTAATTATCTCGCCAAACTAATTAAATTTGTTGGCGAGTTTTACGACACCTCGGTAAGAAATGAGGTACCACCCTCATTCTATTTTATATTATTCTATTCAGCCGGATTCCACACGGCGTATATAAACAAAAACATTGAATCGCCTAAAAATATATTTTATATGAATTTTTAGCGCATTATGCTTTCCTTTTCATTTTAATCTCTTTGAGAAATGAATGCATTTCAAACGCGCCTAGCTGAATTAAGGTCAATTAATGCGGTCACGAAAGGTAAAGGTTAACCCGACGAATAACTAAATGTTATAGCACGGTTATCAGACACTCTCGAGAACGTGGGCGGGATATATATGACTAGTTGTACCGTGTGAGCATCAACTTTATTGTAAAATACCCTCGATAATATAATATATCGCACGCTAAGTATTCATCCTCCTGCCCTTATACCACTATAAGTGGTGTCGGTACATGTTATAAACATGTTGTTACTTGCTTTGGCTACGTATTTTACGACCGGCCGCCTGCCTGACGTTAACTTACCTTAGTCGTATTTTACCACACCTATTAAGGAAGAGGGTGGTCTATTCTATTCAGCTAGATATCACACGGTGTGTCGACTTACTTTAGTCGCCTTTTACGACACCTCGATAAGAAATGAGGATGGCTTATTCTACTCAAGCGGAATCCACATGGCGTTTCAAATTACCTTAGTCATATTATATGATATCTCGGTAAGAAAATTTTAAATTTAAACTAAAAGTAAAATCCATAGTTAATGTATAGAAACCGGCTATACTCACGTCTTATTCTATTGGATTAGCCCAACTAGTTTCGAACCCATCCGGGGCACTATACATGAGCTCTTTACACGACGTTAGCCGGAAATAGCCGGTTTCTATACATGAATTATTTTTGTATAAAATGAGGGTAGTTTATTTTGCTCAACCGGATAGTACACGGCGGGTCACAAAACCATCAGTTAAACGTACTCGTTAGTTTGCAATTAGCATATACATTCCAACCAACGCTGTCAACGCTCAAATGTTCCTTTCATACTAATGGTGAAATAGAGAAACGTGTACCATACACGAATTTGTTTTCCAAACCACAAATTCCCTACACAGTTTATGGAAATGAAACGGGGTTCACAATCCAATACCAGTATCATTGCATTTCCAACGTTTCTCTTCACTGTTTCACTTTATTTCTCCGTAAATTCTTTACAACGTAATACGGAATGGAAATAACCTTGAGGAATTGAGTTTGCATGAAAAGGTGTAAAAGATTTCTTCATATTACACTCGCTGTGCTTGCGGCTTTACCCGTGTGGAAATCAGTGTATTAAAATGATTTACATAAAGCAGGCGCTACTGTGGAGAACTCCATAATACAGAAGTTGGTCTGACATTAGTCAGAAGTCTAACATTAGTCAGACAGGTCAAGTGTTTGTTTGATGTGGTGGCGGCGGTGGAGGTTTGTAATGTGTGTGTTTGCGAATCCTGCATGTATCAGGTATGAAAACCAATAGTCCACTCTACGGCCTAATAATATTATAAATGCGATAGTTTGTGAGTATAGATGTATGTTTTTTATGTTAACTCTTACATGATGAATCCGCGAACCAATATCGATAAAGTTTAGCACAATCATTTTTTATATACCGAGGTAACATATAGACTATAGAAATCCTGTTAATTCTACAGGAACAGGATGACATTAAACGAGCCATCTATTATCAATCTATCACGCCATAGTAGTTCACGGAAACGAAGTTGCGGGTAAAAGCTAGTTTATATATTTTCTATTTACTTTATCGCGGATTTTAGTAAAATAATTATTACTTTTACTTAATATTATTACTTTTGTATTATGGATCTCTGCAAAGTAACTAACTATATAAATTATTTAAATATGTTATTTCAGTTTCCTTTATTGTGTACACATAAAATAAAAGTTTGTCTACTTTTTCATTCTTCATTGCTATAACAGACGTGTGATAAGAAAAAGGACAAAGTTTGACGCTGAAGCATCATATATTTGCATAATTCCACCATTTAACATCCAGTAAGTTCGTCCAGGATTTAGCCGACCCAAGTGAACGTTTATTAAAATAACTTGCATGATAAGAGTATCATTAAACAAGAAAAAGGTCGACTGTGACAAGAAATATGTGTACAAGTCACTGGATATTTAGAATTGGTTTAAATAATTAATACCAGGTTGACCAAGACTTGCTCGGTAATAAAAAAAAGAAACTTAAAAAAAAGAAAAAATAATAGGGAAGGTGGGAATCGATCCTAGGTGTTATCATTTCTCACGACCATCCGTTCCCCGAATAAGCTACGCTGACTTGACAGTTAATGGCAAAAATTTAATTCAATATACATTTAAATTTTTTTTAATGCCCAAAAACAGGGATAAAACAATTTTTTTTATAAAACCTAGCTACATCGTTTTAGCTCCCCCATAACCCCCTACATGCTGAATTTCAGGAAAATCGTTAAAGCCATTTCCGAGATTCAGAGAATATATTTATATATACAATATTAACTCATTTAAATATTAAAGATAATAATATTTATAACGTATTTTTTAACAACGAATTAATGCTGATTTTGCAACATTATGGACGGGCGAGTTTAGAGCATCGTGGTTTATCTTTAATATTTAAATGGGTTAACCTTGTATATATTTTATTTTAATAATAATTTTATTGTAACTTCTGTACAGTAGAATTATTTTTCTGTAATCCGCATGCTGTAATACACTTAGCGTTACATGCATACATTACATTACATTATTCTCTTAACAAACGCGGATATCCAATATCAATATGGACCCAAGTTTACTTTCGAATTTTATTCTCTAATAGATAATATAGTAAATCTCTCTCATAAACTGGCTTAGTGTATGAAAAAAGGCTGCCCATGAATATTTTTATACAAAGAAGGGCCCATATCAGCCTGTTTGCGGATTACGTAAGTAAAACCGAGGCCGGCGTGTCTACACATCGCAATGCATTGGGTGACCTCTAAGTCAATGATCATAGAGTTCAAAATTGAATTTTGTAGTCTAGTTTATTTTCTTGAGACAAGATGTTTTCTAACGCGGGCACAATAGCATTGTGATATTAAAAATGATGAGATGTTACGTTGTTTCTTGTTGTCCAAAGAAATTGAATCAAAACATACATAGCGTAAAGGTTTGTATCCAAATTTAATACTGGAGGTCTTGAGTTCGATTTACGGTTCGAAATGAAACTTATAAATTACCAAATTATTGTACTTAGTTTGGTAGAATAACGATTCGATGAGGTTTATTTTAATCCTCGATCAATTAAATTCTTTGAGCAATTAATGAAACTATTTATTTAATATATTGATTTAATAACTTCATTATCCTTACATTATTACTTACTTACATTATACTTACCTAGGTACTTAGAGTTATGCATCTTAGAATATAAATCCTTTCGGCATTTAAGTAGCAGACTAAAAAATATTTGTCTCAAGTATATATTAGTAGCATTTTTTCCATGTCGTTATTTATTAAAAATAATTTATAAATTGAATAGTTAGAATAGTTACTATTATCTATATTGCATCTTTTTTATCTTTTGTGCAAATATTCATCTAGGTATGTTTTTTTTTCTATATTACTCGTATTTCACTTCTTGTGCTTTTCCTTCTGTTATCCAAAGGTTCCTTCTGTTATTGAAAGGTTGATAAGTCGGCCTTTGTACATGTACTATTTTTATTTTGCTTTTCTAACAATAAGTATGTACAATATAAAGTAATAAAATAAATAAATTTAAATTGCTTCACATATAGCTCATCTTTTTTTATTTATTTCTTTTATGCATATAGTTAGAAAAGATAAAGTAAAAGTAACAAAAAGCACATATATAAAAGCGGACTTATCCCTAAAAGGGATCTCTTCCAGTCATCCTTTGAGTAACTGAAGGAAAAGGACAAGAATTGAGGACGAAAGAGAATACGGGTAATATAGAGAAAAAGAAAAAGTTTATAGAAATTTAACTAATTTAATTTATTTAATTTTTTATCAAAGTTTTTAATTACGTTAGAACATTGTTATATGTATGATACAGTTTCACAAATCCGAGCTTAGAACGTAAGCTGAAGGGAAATGAAAAGTGCAAATGTGATTGCGAAGAAGTTCCTGTGTTGGAAATAAACTTGTACAATATATTAGGCGGGAAACATTATTGTGTAACGGAATGGTTTAAGACGAAAGGTCAGTTTCGCGTTTATCACGTTTTCTACATTCCCAACATTGTTTCTTAGATTGTAACATTATATTAAAAGATAAACAAAACGTTGTTGATCATAATGCAAAAGTAATTCAAATTCAAAATATTCTTTATTCAAATAAACTTGTAAACAAGTGCTTTCGATCGTCAACTCTGCTGCTGGTTCAGAAAGCTGTTCCTACCTAAAAGAGCCAGCAAGCAACTCGGTGGTTGCTCTTTTAAAAATATAATTATTACTAGTTACATTAGTTATTACTGTCTTGTACAGAGTCAAAGTTATTACTGTCTTGTACAGAGTCAAAGTTATTACTGTCTTGTACAGAGTCTTCTTATCATCTAAGTATTCCTCAATAGTATAGTAGGCTTTCCGTATTAGCCTTTTATTAATAGTGTTTTTAAACTGCTGTAATGGCAAAGCTAAAATTGATTGCGGAGTTTTAATATAGAATCTTATACCTAAACCCACAAACGACTTACGTACTTTTGCAATGCGCAAAGCAGGAGAATAATGAAAATATTTTTTTGCTACAATCCGCAAAACAATATAATGCTAAATGTAGAGTGAATACGTTCTCATAATTAGAACATAGCATTACGTATATTTTCTTTTATCGCGGATATGCATTGTCACCGGGACTGGACTGGTAAAATTTCAGCTCAAATGGTCACCGTGAAGTGGGTCAAATTTAACTTGCAAGATTTCATCTTTACATACATACATACAAATCTAGTTATTATTTTGTTAGTACCTATTATTTAGCTGTGATAGCCCAGCGGTGAAGACCGTGTGAATCTCTAAAGACGATCATGAGTTCAAACCCGGGTAGACATCAATGAGTTTTTCCTGTTATAACTTATGTGTCCAATTGATAATTACAATTTATCACACGCTTTTCGGTGAAGGAAAACATCGTGAAGAAACCTGAATATCTTTTGAGAATTCTGGAGATATGTGTAACCTACCAATCCGCATTGGAGCACCGTGGTAGGTCTTAGGTCCAATCCTTCTCTACGAAAACGGAGAGAGGGGACCTATGCCCAGCAGTGGGACAGTAACATGCCGTTACTTACTTACTTTTACCTATTATTTTCTTTATTGCTGTCTGAACCTGCTACTTTATCCTTTAATTAAATATTCCTTTATTTTCAAAATATATTGAATAAATTTGATAAATGAAATTTTGATAAATTCTTTTTTTTACGTGCAATATATTTGGTTTATATAATTATCTAAGGAGAAGATTTCTTTAGATAAATAAAATGGCAACACTTAAAGCATAGGTACTGAAACACTATTCTCACCTACATTCATTTGTAAATGAATAAGTTGTATTCATTTTAATTAAATGTTGCTCTTAATTGAAGGTTTTAATTTAAAGTGAACCCCTTTAATTAAGAAAAGGGTTTACATGACATTTTTCATCACAACGAATTATGGCCATCGGGGGACATAGCGCTCTTTGTGAGTAATTAAAATGCACCAACCAATTTATGACAAAATATTAACTTAATTCATCATCACCACTAACACGTATCCTCATGCCCTTATCCCACTTTAAGAGGGGTCGGCACAACACGTAATAAACATGTTATCACATGATTTGGCTACGTATTTTACCACCGGTCGCCTGCCTAACGTCAACTTACTTTAGTCGTATTTTACGACACCTCGATAAGAAAGAGGGTCTTCTACACAACCGGATCCCACACGATGATCAACTTACTTTAGTCGCCTCTTACGACACCTCGGTTACAAAGAGGGTAGTCTGTTCTACACAACCGAATACCACACAGTGGGTGAACTTATTTTAGTCGCCTTTTACAACACTTCGGTAAGACATGAGGGTGGTCTATTCTACTCAACCGGATACCACACGTCGGTTCGATACCTTATTCGCCTTTTACGACACCTCGGTAAGAAATGAGGGTGGTCTATTCTATTCAGCCGAATATCACACGGCGTACCATCAAAACTATCAAAGTTAAAGTAATCAAAATATTTACCATTCACTATATTGTGTTCAATGTGTTGAGAACTACCCTCAATAAAAAAAATCGATCCTGTTGTCGCCGTAAATATTTTTATCGTTAACTTAGTTTAAAATAACTTTTAGCAGATTTACACTTAAAACTTTAAAATAATATAATATCAAAAGCGAGACTTTCAAGTCTAGTTTTATACATTTGTCTAAAGAGTAAAAAATACTTGAACGACGCCGAGGTGCTTAAGAATGCATGCAAAAATGATATTGCACTACAAGAAATTTATTCTTAGCTCAGCGATGAAAGCGGATGATTTATAAATCCACGACATAAATATTGACATGTTTTTGTTATATTGGCAAAAGTTTACAAGTAATTAATATTTACTAATGGTTAGCAAGTGGTTCATCCATCAGCCTATCGCAGTCCACTGCTGGACATAGGCCTCCCCATGGCTGCGCCAGTGTTACGTCGTGTGATATCCGGCTAAATAATAAATATAAATAAATATATATGGGACACTTACACACACGGTCATCCATCCCCAAAGTAAGTAACTTAATACTTGTGTTATGGTAGACAGACAACTGGTGAATATATACTTATATTTCTAAATACATACATAAATACAAATATACACCCAGGCTCAAAGACCAACAAATTCATTTATAGAACATGTTGGCCCTCGGCGGGAAACGAACCCGCGACCCGCGGCGTTAAAGGTAGGGTCACTACCCACTACGCCAACGGGCCAGTCAAATAGAAAATAGAATAGTACCAACCTCATTTCTTACCGAGGTGTCGTAAAAGGCGACTAAGGTAAGTCGACGCGCCGTGTGGTATCCGGCTGAGTAGAATAGACCAACCTCATTTCTTACCGAGGTGTCGTAAAACGCGACTAAAGTAAGTTGACCCGCCGTGTGGTATCCGGTTTAGTAAAATAGACCACCCTCTTTCTTACCTAGGTGTCGTAAAATACGATTAAGGTAAGTTGACGTCAGGCAGGCGGCCGGTCGTAAAAACGCAGCCAAATCATGTGACAGCATGTTTATAACATGTTGTGCCGACCCCACTTAGAGTGGGATAAGGGAAGGAAGATGATGGTTAGCAAGTGGTTATGAGCTGTGGTAGACCAGCGGTGATACCGTGTGGCTCTTTCACGGGGGTCACGAGTTCAAACCCCGGTTAGGCACCAATGAGTTTTCTATTAAAACTTATGTGTTTGATTGATAATTGCAATTTATCACATGCTTTTCAGTGAAGGAAAACATCGTGGGGAAACCTGCATATCTCTAGAGAATACTGGAGATATGTGTAACCTACCAATCCGCATTGGAGCAGCGTGGTAGGTCTTAGCTCCAAACCTTCTCTCCAAAAACAGAGAAAAGAGGCCTATTCTCAGCTGTGGGAAAGTAACAGGCCGCTATTTACTTATTTCAATGGTTACCATATTATAGCAAATAAAGATTATTATTATTATTATAACCAAGTGGTCAAAATCTATCATAATTCGCAATGACTGAAATAAAGATCGCGAATTTGATAAAAATATTTCAAAATCTGCAATGAACTTCAATACTGAATTATTTGTAACTTAATTTATCTAACACTTAAGGAAAATCAGTATATTTTTGTAAACCCATCAACCCATGTTTGACTCGAAAAATTTTCTTTCGGCAACACTTAATTTGACAGTCTTTCAATTTTTTCAGTACTTAAGGATTCTATCTGGAATCGATCCTATTGTAGTCGAGACCACCCGTTACCCAATTGAGCTATCATACGTTTACAATTGACAGCGTAATTATCAATTACTTTCTCATAAAATTAAAGCAGTTATTTTAAGGCCCGAAAACAGGGATATTTTTTTTTCTATAAAACCTAGCTAGATTGAATTTCCTCACCCAAAAACCCCAACATGCCCAATTTCATGAAAATCGTGGGAGCCGTTTCCAAAATTTCGACAAATATATACATACAAGATTAACTCATTTAAGTATTAAAGATTCTGCTATTTTAGTAAACAAATTTTTGATTCGCAACAATTATTTTTAGGCGAATAACATGAACTACCATGTCAAAATACTGTGTTAAAATCTTTTGAATAGTTATATAAACTTCTAATTTAATTAAATTCTCGATTTCACTGTTACAAGCATAACTTTCATCCAATACTTAATGATAATTCTTTGATTTTTGTTAACCAATTTTTGACTCGATAATATAAAATTCGTGCCTAGCGGAACAGACACACGGCCATTTCGCGTGAAATACAATGGGTGAATTCTATGGGAAATTCTCGAGCGAACGGTATGGCACGAGGGCGATTTAAATAAAATATGCGCGAAATGAAACTACACGGAGGAACAAATCTGAAAAGAACTTGGATCTCTATGGAAAAAGTAAACTTTGACTATTAAAAAATGATTGAGAAGTTTTTTATTTATACATATACGTTAAGCTGAAGAGTTTGTTTCATTGATTGATTGTTTGAACGCGCTTATCTCAAGAACTACTGGATTCATTTTAAAAATTCTTTCAATGTAAGATAGGCCATTTATTGAGGAAGCCAATAGGCTGTATATAAAATCAAATATAAAATCACGCTAAGATGAATAGGAGAGGAGCAACAATAAAAAATAGGACGAGAACGGTAAAATTTAAAGCTTTCCTTGCGTGCGCGAGTAAACGGTAATAGCTATTCAAGAATCATGTATTACAAAATTGTTCCCCTCTAAAAGTTGTAAATAGAGTTTGCGACAGCATATGTCTAGCTTTTAAGGTTGACCCGCTATAACCATTTTTATGGTTATCAAAAGACTATATTACGGTTTTAATATTTACACGCAGGCGGAGCCGCTGGCGATTGCTAGATGCTTATACGCGGCGTTATCGCGGCGTAAAGAGCCTCGTATGGGCTTGAAACTAGTCGGGCGCATCCAATAAAAGAAGACGTGAGTATAGCCAGTTTCTATACATTAATTATGAATACCACTCGCGATAGTATATGTTATATGTTAGCTCAGTATATAAGTTTCAATCATACCGAATTTCATCAATATTGGTGTAGCGGAATACCGCTAGTTAATTTGTAATAATACATTGTCCATTGTATTAACCATCTTTTGACAGATTGACGATTTACATATTTAGTGATGTCCTAAAGATTCTCGTATGCGATACCATTCCGATTATAGTACCTACTATCATTAATCGAATTACGTACCTAAGTAATTCGATTAATGATAACCTACGTAAACTAATAACAGATATAGAAATCAACATTTTGATTTAATATTGCCTTAGTTTTTTGAAAATAAATGTTAATCCGTGTGTATTTATTATAATCATAAAAAATATATTATACATCAACTGGCAACATCAACAGACCTTCCGCTCGGCCGCCATTTTGACGTGATCTGTCACTCTCAACGAAACGCCCGTGATAGTCACACGCATTTACGTTCGCTGAGTGTTCTCTCGCATCTGTTACACCTTGAGTTAAGTAGCTTTATTCCTCGGAAAAACTTTTGTGAAACTTATATTAATTGATCGTGAAAATGCCGAAAGGACGTGTGTTGAAAGCACAATCGAGACAGTTAGTGTTAAAACTTCATGAGTATTTTGAGCAAGAAAATCAAAATGGCGGACCTCTTATACCTATCACGCAAGTCCGAAACCGTGTTGCAGCCGCGTTGGGGATCAGTCTATCAACTGTGACTAAAATCACTACTGATGCCTACGGCAGGAGCGGCTTGGAGCAAAACAAACCATCTACACCAAAAAGAAAGCGCCGGGCTCATAAGGTGACAGCTGTTGATGACTTTGACGCTGACGCTATTCGTCGTCATGTATATGATTACTACTTGAGAAAAGAAATTCCAACTTTGAGAAAACTTATTGTTTCTTTGAAAAGAAGTGGTCTATTTCATGGTGAAAAATCTTCTTTGGTCAAAGTTTTGAACACAATTGGCTTTTCATATAAAAAGTTAAATAAAAGAAAATTATTAATGGAACGCACAGATATAGCTATAGCACGTTGTGATTTTTTAAGAGAGGCAAAGAAAATACAAGATTGGGCAAATATTGTTTTCACGGATGAAACATGGCTCAACGCTAACCACACACTATCTCGTTTCTGGACTGATGATACTGCTGATTCCACTTCCTCAGTACCAATGGGAAAAGGTGAGCGCCTAATCATTTGCCATGCAGGTACAGCAAAAGGATTTGTACAAGACGCACTGTTGGCATTTAAATCGAAGAAATCAAATGACTACCACGAAGAGATGAATGCAAATGTGTATGAAGAGTGGTTCAAAAAAATGCTCATTTCATTGGAAGAACCATCAATAATTTTTATTGATAATGCGCCCTACCACTCCCGTCAAATTGACAAAATGCCAACACAGGCTAATAAAAAGCATGAAATAATTAATTGGCTTCGGGACAATGGAGAAAATGTGGACGACTCAATGTTAAAAGTTGAATTAATAAAAATATTAAAAACCAAAAAGAGAGCAAAACGCTATGTAATCAATGAAATGGCAGCAGAATATGGCCATACTGTTCTTCGGATTCCTCCATACCACTGCCAGTACAACGCAATAGAACTTATATGGGCACAAGTAAAAGGGCATGCTGCGAGATGCAATATAAGCCCCCCATTCACAGCAAATAAAATGTTGCAATTGCTAAAAAATGCTTGCACCCACGTAACGGCCGAGAACTGGGCAAGTGTGGTGGAAAGAACTAAAAGAGTAATATTCTCTGATTGGGAACGTGATATTGCGTTTGATAATATATTATCTACACAAGAGCTAATAATAACTGCTACTGAAGACTCCTCATCGGAGGAGTCTAGTGTTGATTATCATTCCGACGACTCGTGCTAATAAAATAAATTAAAATATCCTGATTGTTTTATTTGTATTCATGTATTAACTAAGAAGAAAGTAAAACTTTATATAATGTTATTAAATGTCTTTTAATACTCGTAACATCGATTTCTACCGATTATTTTTAATCTGTGGCATAATCGTAGTAACCATTATGTGTGACATCACTAAGTGGGCGGTACCCATCCATAAAGTACAAATATTATTTGTATGATATTTGTACGTAAGCAATACAAAACTTAATGAGCGTGAGCTGTCAAAAGACTGATAATATGATGGACGCAGTATATAGATAATTACTTGTAATAAATTGTGTAACTTAACACATTTAATATGAAGCCAAAAACTGTATTTAATTGCGATCCAATAGAACAATACTTGAAGGCTTGTCGTACCCTCGTCATAGCCGCATTTGTCAGCATCGGCTGCGCTCATTCCCCGGATATTACAAATTAAAATTAATTTGATTCTGCGAAACCGTTGTTTGTTAACTTACCTATATAACAATTTTTTTTTTTAATATTTAAATGAGTTAATATTGTTTGTATTTGAGTTGTATGTATATACATATATATATATATATATATATATATATATATATATATATATATATATATATATATATATATATATATATATATATATATATATAATTATTTTTTTCCGGAATCTCGGAAACGGCTTAAACGATTTTTCATTTTTCGTTCATTTTTTTTTTAATTTTAATTTTGTTTACATCATTTTAAAAATTATCAGGTCACCCAGGTACCTACATTACATTACATTACTTTTATTCTCCTATACTTATCCCACTCTAAGTGGGGTCGACACAACATGTTATATATAAATCACATAATTTGGTTATATGCATAACGTCAACTTACTTTAGTCTTATTTTACGACACCTAGGTAGGAAATAAGGGTGGTCTATTCTACTCAGTCAGATACCAAACGCCGGATCGACTTACATTAGTCGCTTTTTAAGACATTACTCAACCGGGTATCACACGGCTTTAATTTAACATAATAATATGATTTAATGTATTACAAACTTTCATACACTATTGAAAATTCCAGGTCATACTAATTTTTATATAATTTATAGAATAAGGCGTTACTTTGCTGAGATCCATAATACAAAAGTGATGTTAAATTTATTTTACAATAATCCGCGATGTATAAATGAATTTCATCGCGGATTATAGCAAAATAAGTTTATTATTACTTTTGTCTAATTTCTATTTCCCTATATTAGGGGAAGAATTTCCGCCGTGTGGTATCCGGCTGAATAGAATAGTACCACCCTTTTTTCTTACCGAGGTGTCGTAAAAGGCGACTAAGGTAACTTGACCCGCTGTGTGGTATCCGGCTGAGTAGAATAGACCACCCTCATTCCTTACCGAGGTGTCGTAAAAGGCGATTAAGGTAAGTGACTTACCGTGTGGTATCCGGTTAAGTAGAATAGACCACCCTCTTTCTTACCCAGGTGTCGTAAAATACGACAGAGGTAAGTTGACATCAAGCAGGCGGCCGGTCGTAAAAACGCAGCCAAATCATGTGACAGCATGTTTATAACATGATGCGCCGACCCCACTTATAGTGGGATAAGGGCAGGAAGATGATGATGATGATTAGGGGAAGAATTTAGAAAATATTTTTCTGTGCACAATTTCGTCTATCTGAACGTATCTGCCAAATTTCGATGTACATTTTGAGCAAGCTTTGTTGAATATGTCATGAATGACTAGTATCTCGCCGTCACGAATACGCTTTAGATAAAATGCAGTGGTATTCAAACGACAAGTGCAATATACAGAGAGTACTTTAAATGCCGCATTCGTACAGATCCCAGTGAAAATACAGCATCCTTTGTGGAACGATTGCTAGAGTTGGAATCGTGCATTTGCTATATCGGAGACTTGTTTAGGGCACTTACGTGACTTTGAATATACTTTTTTGAATATATGCTTAGTTATTTGAAAATGGGGATAAATTTTTTATTGTACGTGGAGACTTTTAATTTCATACTCGGTCAAATTCCTGGTCTAACCAAAGTATTAGTAAAAAATACAATTAATTTAATAAAATTAATTTATTAGTTAAATTTATTAATTAAATTTTTTTGATTAATAAAATTAATAAACTTTTTTAAATAATAAAATTATTTCACTATAATCCGCGATGAAGTAAAATAGAAAATATATATAATGCTAAATGTAGTGCGGACAATCCGTTTTCATACCTGATACATGCAGGATTCGTAAAAATCAATCATTTATTTATTTGTTGCATGTGGCAACAAATAAATAAAATAATCTATTCACGGTGAATACAAATTTGTAGGGTAGCCGTTAATTGAGGAATCTAGGGAATCGGTTCAAAGAGCTATGCATTTATGGATGCCATATAAAAGCGAAAATAGATTTATAGATCCATAAAACCAAGCTCTTTGAATTTATCGTAAATATAATCAGGTGCTATAAAAATATAATGGGCCTATAGCAAATCAATAAAAGAAATCCCTTAAACAATATGGGATATTATATTTAGCGACCCACTAAAATATTAATCGTATAACATACCTCGTTCACGGTTGTAATGGGAAAGAATTTTATAGGCAATTTATTGTTTGGCAACTGAGTAAAATTTTATAGCCATTTTGATGCTTTGCAACTAAGTATTATATATGTTACTATACATAGGTATAATACAATTTTAAAATGTGATGTCGTAAAATACGACTAAGGTAAGTTGACGACAGGCAGGCGGCCAAAAACGCAGCCAAATCATGTGACAGCATGTTTATACCACTTAGAGAGGGATAAGGGCAAAAGGATCTAGCTAAGTTTTATTTGAAAAAATATCGTTTTATCGCTGTTTTCGGGCACTAAAATTTTTAAAAAAATTTACGTTGAATATAAAAACAATTTTTCGCTGTCAAACGTAAAGTAATGGTAGCTTAATTTCGGGAACGGGCGGTCTAGAGAGGTGAAAATACCTAGGATCGAGCCCCACCTGCCCGATTATTTTTTTTATTGTTTTTTTTTAATCTTTAGAAAAAAATTACAGATCAAGGCTCGGTCACCCAAATACTATATTTTATATGAATACTCAAATACACCCAGACTCGAAACAAACAAATAGGTTTTAGACTAGAGACGGCTAGAGGTTTTAGGCCAAATGACACTTGGCTGGAATCGAATCCGCGACATACGGAGCTGAAGGCAGAGTCATTGTCATTTACGTCATGAGACCAGTAAACATCCTTAACGTCTAATAATTGACAATACTGTTCGTGACTTCAAAGGTATTCTAGACGAAAACGTTATTTAACCTTCCTAAATATTTCCCCAAGTAAATCCTTAAGTGAGTATATTAAATTTAAAAAAATACAAAAGTAATGAGAATATTATTTTGCTATAATTTGCTATAATTTTAATGTAGAGTGTATTATTCGTTCTCATACCTGATACATGCAGAATTTGTAAGAACTCATGCACTACCCGACACCGATGACACAACAATACACAAGCACTGCACAGATTCACCACCACAATCTCAACAATTGTTTCGCCCCGTAACCAAAGCATCGTCAGGAGATAGACTCCACGACAAAATCGCAAAGCAATTTACAAATGCTTATATACACTCTACATTTAGCATTACATATATTTCCTTTTATCGCGGATTATAGCTAAATAATATTCTCATTACTTTTGTATTATGGACCTCCGCAAAGTAACGCCTAATTCTATAAATTATATTAAATAACCCATATAAAACATGGTAATACACGCAATACACTAATGAAATGTTCTCATGTAACAACACTCCTCGCTTACGCTTTGTAATGAAACACAATACATTATAGGCACATTGTTGCCTGACAAAGTATAATATAGGTTAGTGGGCGGCACTTACAAAGATGGGCCACACAAGTGCTTTTATAAAAAAATCTGTTTCACTGTACGAGGAAACTTTTAGGGCCTGTTTCATAAGTTACTGATAAAGTGTCGGATAGACAACCGACAAATAAACTAAGTAGCAGATAAATGTCCCTAAAAAGAGACTCTAAAAAGTAAAATAAGAAAGTCACAGCCATTTAAAATAGGTATTTACTATACCTACAGCAGATAAACAAAATAACAGCCACATGATCTACGTATTAACTTATTACGGACTTTAAGGGCCTGTTTCACAAGTTACTGACAAAGTGTCGGATAGACATCCGACAAATAAACTAAGTAGCAGATAAATGTCTCTAAAAAGAGACTAAAAGTGAAAAGTTAAAAAAAATCACGGTCATTTAAAATAGGTATTTTCTATACGCAGATAAACAAAGTAACAGCCACATGAGCTACATGTTAACTTATTAGGGACTTTAATTGATAAATAAGCCTACCAGAAACCTGAGAAATGGAAAATT
The DNA here is from genome assembly GCA_029227775.1 of Morpho helenor. Lineage (NCBI taxonomy): Eukaryota > Metazoa > Arthropoda > Insecta > Lepidoptera > Nymphalidae > Morpho > Morpho helenor. The sequence continues at coordinate 13,574,961 of JARGCU010000020.1, read as the reverse complement.
CCGAGATATGTGTCAGATATGTTCCGAATAAGCTAACTGAAAATTTATTGGTAACTCGTGAAACAGGCCCTTAATCTCTTATTGGACCGAACAAATTGCTGTTTTAACCGAAGCCATCCACTTAAGATCTCTGCGCGGTTGTGTGGTTCAAGTGAGGGTAGATGAAGAAAATAATGACTGTAGTACTCGGGAACAAAGAAGCCGCGGCGCTCCAGTCAGTTCGTGACCACGGTGGATGCAACTGCCGAAACGTCGAACCTTATACAAAGGTAACGTGATTATCGCGATGTGACCCGTTTGTTTATATAATAATAAGTATGCATCGCGAAAGTTTAAAATCTACCAAGGAAATGAATGTTACACAATCTACGCAAGCTTGATTAGTCACATATTTGCAACTGTATTTCCTATTTCTCACAGATGTCATATCCGTTCAATTTGTTAACCTCCTTAATTGTGGCGATGACACTTGAGGCGCCGATTTTAATTACCAATTTGAGCCGTGCGTGGGTTTAAAGCAGGTGCAGTTTAATGAAAGTCATATTGAGGTTTTTTTATCTTTATCTCTTTAATATTTCAAGTACCCGGTTGACTTCCTTTGCTTGGTAATTTTTTACAAAATAAAAAACTTTAAACAAAGATAAAAAATGGGGTAGTTGGGGCTCGATCCTAGGTTTCTCGAGGTCACCCCGTTTCCCGAATAAACCACGCTGTCTAGACTTTTTACGGCAAAAATAGTGTTTTTGTATATTCAATGTAAATTATAGTATTTTTAATGCCCAAAAACAAAGATAAAACGATTTTTTTTAAATAAAACCTAGCTAGATCGATTTCTCTCCCCCAAAACTCTACATGCTGAATTTCAGGAAAATCTTTTCCAAGATTCCGAAAATATACAAATATACATATATAAACACTATTAAAGACAGGCTGATACAAAAAGCCTACTATATTGAGGATTATTTAGACGAAAAGAATGCGTGGATATAGCTACTCTCCGACCCTGTACAAGATAGAAATGACTTAATGCAACTAGTTATAAGTATTATGTTGAAAAGAGCAACCGCCGAGTTTGTTGAACAGCTTTCCGAACCAGCAGTAGAATTGACGATTCAAAAGCACTTGTTTACAAGTTTATTTGAATTAAAATAAATTGAATTTTAATTTGAATTCATCTTCATATAGAAACATACATGGCAAATTAAATAAAATCTTTTAAAAAAGCTCAAATACACTCAACGACGATACAAATAATATAGGTATCACAAATCAAACGTTAACAAATAACAGTCCATATTTGGTAATAGAATAACAGACAGAAAATATGAAATCTTAGTAATCTAACAGACTCATGTTGTTTATAGCATTGTTGTTTATAGCTAAAACTGCAGAATAGGGAAATCCATGTAAATATAATTGGTACCTACACTAAAGAAGTAACCAATATGAACAATTGAAGTCACGTATTGATTATGAACATTTTTTAGCGATGCGTCTACCATTCACTGCCAGTCACAACGTAAGTACGTGATTGAGGTCAGACTGTATTGTGCCGTTACTATGTGTGTGTGTTTAGTTTTTTTCTAAGCAGCAAAAGTATTTAAATCAAAATTTGGCAACTTTGGACGTTATAAAACGGTTATGGAAATCAATCTATTAATAGAAAGGCGGATGGAGAACGAAAGAAAATGGCACCCAAGATATATAAATGAATGAATGATAACCCTTTTATTGTACATTACAAAATTGTTAGCATTATATCTAAATAAAAAAAGTATGGTAAGGGCACTAGTAGTTGACCGTTTTGTATTAAATTTTAAATAATAAGCGTTTTGTTTGTTGTAGTTAATAAAAAATAAATGTGTATTTATCTGTTGCCATCTATTAACAACTGCCTAAAACCTCAGAACTGTAGCCCATTGTTTAATATTTCAAATTTAATATTTTTTATTAGCTACAAAAAACAAAGCGCTTAATATTTTAAATTTCATTCATACCTAAATGTTGGGTTTCGTAAAGTTTCCGCAGGGGCTATATGTTCAAAACGGCAACAATATAAATCTGAATTTCAAAATTTTTGAAAAAAGCTGAACCAATTCTGAACAAGAACGGAAGACGGTGCCTGAGATCTGTAGATTTTTGGAGTTTCGGGGATTTCCCCAGGGGCTATTTGTTCAAAACGGCAAGGGTTTATTAGAGGTGTTGAGTTGCTCAGAGGTTGTGTATGTATTTTAATTTAAAGAGGTTTCTGTTATCGAGGCTGTAATGTATTAGTTCTTTGCTGTATTAGAAAATTACATCAGTAACATGAAAGTGCTACTAATGTTTCAAAATCAGTCTATTTCAGATTGAACCATACTCGTATGTGAGAACAAGTTCAATGCGAGAACAAATAGTAACACCTCTCCCACCATCCACGCACCATCAGTTGGTACGATGTCAACACACGATGATTGTTACGCAATAAGACCTCGACCGAATCTCTAATGACCTGTACCATAAAAAACTGAGCTTTAATTCGATAACACTAAAGTTCATTTCCCATTGGCTATATCTAATGCGTACTAATACCTCAAAAGCCTTTATAGAAGCTTTATCTATAGTCAAATAAAGCTCATTTTCGTACAGCAAAATAAGTAAGTCAATCGCTAACTATTTGTGCTAATAGTGGTTATGAAATACGCGTGTAAAATGCTTATGGCAGGTTTTTGTTAGTGATTTCCAATGAGTCGCATAGATATATATTAAAAAAACTCAAGCTGATAGTAAACTTTATTTATATGAACGTTTGCAAGCACTTTTGAGTCATCAAATGACGAAGCACGTACACTAATTATATTGATATCGTGCTTTTTGTTCCCAGATATTTATTATACGGGGTCATCCGATAAAATAAGACGTGAGTATAGCCGGAATCTTAACATTAATTATGAATACCACTCACGATAGTTTAAATTCAAAAACAGATATTTATTATTAAATTCTATCTGTTATTTTTATTATTATCGTTTTTTTCAGAATCCCGAAAACGGCTCCAATGATTTTCCTGAAATTCAGCATGCAGGTTTTAGAGGAGAAAAATCCATTAAGCTATGTTTTGTTTAAAAAAGTTTTATCCCTATTTTTGGGCATGAAAAAAATATTACAATTTACATTGAAAATATAAAACACTATTTTTGCCAATGTCAATGTCAATGTCAAGTCAGCGTAGCTTATTCGGGGAACGGGTGGTCGCCAGAAATGAAAATACCTAGGATCGTATTATATATATATATATATATATATATATATATATATTTAAGTATCTTTTTTTTCTATTTCGTAAAAAATTACCGAAAAAGGCATTGTCAATCAGGTACTAATCTTAGTTCTTCGTTATTGACATTACCGTGTAGAGAATTAAGTTAGTGTGCAGTTAAAACGTTCATAAACAAAGTTTATTGATATTATTACTGTACCTAATTATATTACTCATACAAAGTGGAATCATTATGTTGTGGTGTAGAATTATTCCGTCTTAATATATCTAGGCCTATGCCTTACCTGGCCCGGTTAATCCAGCACTGGGAATAAAAGTAAAAGTAAGTAGCGGCCTGTTAATATCCCACTGCTGAGAATAGGCCTCTTCTCTCCATTTTTGGAAAGGGTTGGTGCTAAGACCTACCACGCTGTTCCAATGCGGAATGGTAGGTTACACATATCCCCAGAATTTTCTAGAGATATGCAGGTTTCCTCACGATGTTTCCACGAAAAGCGTGTGATAAATTGCAATTATCAATTAGACACATAAGTTTTAACAGAAAAACTCATTGGTGTCTGCCCGGGTTTGAAACCGTGACCTCCTCAAAAGAGTCGCACGGTGTTACCGCTGGTCTACCACAGCTTTCTATACAGCTTTATATGGAATGGAAGCTTTAACTCCTTAATTGTTTACTCCTTAATCCCCAGAATTCTCTAGAGATATGCAGGTTTCCTCACGATGTTTTCCTTCACCGAAACGCGTGTGATAAATTGCAATTATAAGACATAAGTTTTAACAGAAAAACTCATATGTGTCTGTCCGGGTTTGAACCAGTGACCTCCTCGAAAGAGTTGCACGGTGTTACAGCTAAGCTACCACAGCTTTATAGGGAATGTAAGCTTTAACTCATTGGTGTTTAACCCTGCCCTGTTTCAACCTATGACCCACCAGTCATATATAAAACGAAATGCTGATGATTACCTTCAATCAAAACAACATATTCTAAGCTAGCGATAAAGGACAGTAACTTTTGTCCAACAAATGTTCTACAATGCAGTATTTACTTCAATAGTGTAGTATTACTTGGACAGTTTACCTTCAAAGTACAATACCAGTTATACGAGTCCCGCCAGGGCTGTCTCAGACAAGGACGAGTTAGACAATGATTCACACTAGAATTACGTACCTAAGACGCCATTGTATACGTGAGAAATAGTCAACTATACTAAGACTATTAAGTCTTTATTCAAAAAAAATTTATTTGTTATATCTATCTTAAATTACTTACACGCTAGGACTATACAAATCATGCCCACGTGGAATAGTCCCAAGAATTTTGGCAGCGTTTCCGCGCTGAATAGCTAAGCTGATTCTTTGCGAAAAAGGAGCCAGCCCTCTTGTCACCTGAAGAGGCAATTAACCGTTGTGTTAAATTGGATTTTTTTTGCACTTTGCCACCATGGTCCTAGGGTATCAACTGCAAACGTCACAAATAACTCTCGATGAGACATGCATACTTCCGCCGTTTGCTGGATTCGGCAATTTCCGCCGCAGTTCCAGGTCTTGACGCTGTTTATATATATGAGACGAGGCTAATGTATTAACGCATGTTGCGTCCCAGAAATAATTGTACGAAGGTTTAATTTTATAGTTGGAACGACAAAATTATTTAATTGTTTATTATATGTCTTATCAGACTTGGAAAGTAACGAGATGTTTTCGCAGTGGTGTAGCTATGGGCGGACTATGAGCTCCAATTTTTGTCTTTAAGCTTACGCGTAAAGACAGACAGACTGACCTAACATTTATACCTATTTGTAGCTGGGTGACCAAGTCTTGCTCGGCAATTTTTTAAAAGATATAAAAAAATGCAAAAGAAAGAAAGTGTACATGTAGGACCCGAACGCGGGTTTTGAACTTTTTTCGTCCGGTTACCCATTGGGCTATCACAGTATTACGTACAACAACCAAAAATATCATTTTCATTCAATTCTACATTTGTAGCTCTTTTTCAATGCCCGAAAACAGGGATAAAACAATTTTTTTTAAATCAAACCTATCTATATCGATTTAAACAAAAGGACCCCCCCCCCAACACCTCCAAAGGCCCCTACATGCTAAATTTCATGAAAATCGTTGGGGCCGTTTCCGAGATTCAGAGAATATATTTATGTATACAAGATTAACTCATTTAAATATTAAAGATTTGTATGGATTAAATAAATGCATGATGTCCTTTATGATTGGATTCAGATCCAGACCCTTACTTAGTGAATGGATGACCTCAAGATGATCGCAGGGTGGTGTCGGATAAAAACGGCTCAATACCATATGGTGTGAAAATACCTTGAATCCATTTATCTATGACTATTATACGGCTTTTCCTTTAAGGCAAAGCGCGTTTCTCAAAGATACTTATCAGTGCCTTCGTCACATCATTAAGCCGTGTGGTATCCGGCTGAGTAGAATAAAACATCCTCATTTTTTACCGAGGAGTCGTAAAGGGCGACTAAGGTAATTCGATCCGCTTTGTGATATCCGGCTGAGTAAAATAGACCACCCTCTTTCTTACTGAGGTATTGTACAATACGACGTAAATTAACGTAAATTGATGTCAGGCAGGCGACCGGTCTTAAAATACGTAGCCAAATCATGTGACAACATGTTTATAAAATGTTATGCTGATTCCACTTAGAGTGGGATAAGGGCAGGAGGATGATGACAACAAAACGTCACATCTTTACGAGCATTTATAAAAATGAACAATGATAGCATTGAAAAAATTAAACGTCGGCAAAGAATATACATTAAGTTTAATAGACCCATTTACTAAAACAACGATATCTTCCAGACAACCTTGGGGGATAATCGAAAGGAAGGGTATAAAAGTACCCTCTTATACCCTTCTTAATAAAAATAAAACTAGCCGTTTTATTCGGCATTACTTCTACCGATGTTAAGTCCGAAATGTTGTATATTAATGTTTTACATGATAGTTAGTCAGAGTCAGATAGATAGTTAGAGTTAGATATCAGAGATAGATAGTTAGTTAGAGTCAGATAGATAGTTAGAGTTAGATATCAGAGATAGATAGTTAGTTAGAGTCAGATAGATAGTTAGAGTTAGATATCAGAGATAGATAGTTAGTTAGAGTCAGATAGATAGTTAGAGTTAGATAGTTAGTTAGAGTCAGATAGATAGTTAGAGTTAGATAGATAGTTAGAGTTAGATATCAGAGATAGATAGTTAGTTAGAGTCAGATAGATAGTTAGAGTTAGATATCAGAGATAGATAGTTAGTTAGAGTCAGATAGATAGTTAGAGTTAGATATCAGAGATAGATAGTTAGTTAGAGTTAGATAGATAGTTAGAGTTAGATATCAGAGATAGATAGTTAGTTAGAGTCAGATAGATAGTTAGAGTTAGATATCAGAGATAGATAGTTAGTTAGAGTCAGCGAACTGGTTGGCTGTAAAGTCCCCAAAGTAAGTAACTTAATATTTGTCCTCCTCGGTAAGAGCAACATTCCGAACCAGTTATAGCTTCATTAAATCTAATTCATCCATGACGATTTAAAAGCTTGTAAAAAGCTTACTTGAATAAAGATCATTTTGATTTGATTTGATGACTTCATCTTCTCTAACCGATAGACATTTACAGCTGAATCTCTTTAAAGGAAGATCTCTTGACCACAATACATGATAGTTTGGACCCAGAGGCTTTCCGCGACCTTTTTAGGTCGTCAGTCCGCATAGGGTTCTATTAATACTATTTTTTTCTGGTTGGAGATCGCTATTCGACCTTAAGACGTTACGTAACGATTTCTATCTCGCCAATATTTGAGCTTCTCTATATCAAATTCGCATACTCTTTTATATTCTTTACTCAAGTAAACAAGTACTGCTGAATCGCTGGTTAGGAAAACTGTTTCTGTCGAGAATAGCAAAAAACTAGGCGTTTCACCGTAATAAAGAATAATACTTAGAACTAATACATTCTTATAATTTAGGTACTCTTCGATAGTATAGTAGGCTTTCTGTATCTGTCACTGATATCTGTGTTATTTAATAGATATGGTTTTAAGGCACGATTGGCACTAAGGGTGAAGCAAAACAACTCTGCTCCTAATCCATCTGTGGTATTGCGGTGACTTTTGCGATTGACTTAAGCACCAAAAGTCGATCGCCAGAGCCTTATCGGTGCGTTATAAAAGTATATAAACGAGGGGAGTGGCATTTAAGTTAAGTTTAGAGCGGCCATAGTTAAATATCATAACAGCCATGTCATGAATGTCATGAATATTTTATTTTTAGTTTATTTACGTAATGCGCTATTTATAAATTAGAATGAGCTTGTGTCTATACGCCTACATTATATTATAACTAGCTTCTACCCGCGACTTCATCTACCTGTTCTTCAGTCAGCCACCGGTTTGTTACTATCCCACTGCTGGGCAAAGACCGTCTCGACTTTAGACTTAAAACGCTAATCCAATGCGGAATACCAAATAACATATATATTATCAATTCTACAGAGATACGTTAGTTTCCTCGATTTTTTCTTTCACCTAAAATTTTGATGAATATTACTAAGGAAACTGAATATTAAATAAAATATAAACCCGTATATATATTTTTTTAAATATATTATAGGCATTTTAAAGTCAATACATTTATTAGTTTTCGAGTTTTAAAACGACAAACATACTACAATCGAATTTTAATATACAATAATACCCAGATAAATGATTTATAGATTGCATTACGATTTTGTTTGTGGAGCCTATCCTCCTAATGATGCTTCGGATTCGGGGCGAAACGAGAGAGGTTGTAGTAGTGAGTGTGTGTAGTGCTTGTATGGAGTGCTGGACTTGGCGGCGTCTTCTTATTCATACACTTAACATTGCATGTATTCTCTAAACAAACGCAGATTACAGCAAAATAATTTTATTGTAGCTTCAATAGTCAGATAAACATTTTTTTACAAATATAATATATCATCATCTTCCTGCCCTTATCCCACTCTAAGTGGGGTCGGCACAACATGTCATACATGTGGTTACATGATTTGGCTGCGTTTTTACGACCACCCGCCTACCTAACATCAACTTACCTTAGTCGAATTTTACGACACCTCGGTAAGAGAGAGGGTGGTCTATTCTACTAAACCGGATACAACACTGTGGGTTAACTTACCTTAGTCGCTTTTTACGACCCCTCAGAAAGAAAATTAGTTTGGTCTATTCTACTCAGCCGGATACCACACGGCGGGTCGTCTTACCTTAGTCGCCTTTTACGACACCTCGGTAAGAAATGAGCGTGGTACTATTCTATTCAGCCGGATACCACACGGCGTTACAAATATAATATATGTATTAATTAAACTGTCGCTTTGAAAGAATCATAATAGTCCAACGGAATGAGTAATCTAAAAAGGCTTAGATCTGAAAATCCTCCACTCCTTTATTGAAAATCTTACTACATGCGTTAAATCACAATTTTTCCTTAACATTATGACTCATGATTACTCAATAGATTGATCAAAGTTCTCAATTGCTCAACTGTTAGAATGACGCTCTAAAATCGTTGGCCACAGGTTCCAATCTTACGAATTAAATTACTGTTCATACACATTTCAGCAAAAGTTTGACAAAAAAGAATAATAAAAATATTTTGAACAATATTTTTTTACTTCGAATAACTTGATTATAATATATTCTATTTTAATTTGGCTCTACGAAATAATTCTTTTGTCCAAGCACTATTAGCAAAATTAAAAAATATACTGCCTTTATATTTTAGATACAACTTTCACTTCAAATCATAGTTGCTATAAATTCTACAAAACAAGTTACGTACTTACCGCAGTTATTAAAATTGTATTCCCTTAATTACACATAACGACTTCTGCTTTTAGCTCAATTACTACTGACAAGCGTCACAAACCACTACAAAATTAATCACCATCGACAATTTATTAGTTTATATACGCAATACACAAACCTTTATTTCCGAAACGTAAACAAAAAAGAAATGGGACAAAGCAGCACGAAGGGTGATTATTGAACCGAAATGCACCAACCGCCCCTGAACTTGACGTCATTCGTTGCTATAGCAATCCCGGGAAAAGTCAAGTATCCACTTTTGAGCAAATTTAAAAAAAATATTTTTTTTTTTAAATTTAAATTTAAAAATAAATCACTTTTAAAACAAAACTGAACGATTACACCTTAACTGTGTCGCGGAAAAAAATAAAGGAGCATTCGAATTTCGAAGTGTATTTAAGGCGGGTACAGACACGCGTCTAGGCGGCGGCACGAGGCTCACTACGTAAATGTCAGCGCAATCGGCACATGTGCGGGGCGAGGTAATGCGGTGTGCACGTTGCGGCCGCTTTCCCGACTACAGGTTTTGCGACGTAATCAAGTCGCACGTGTCGCTCGGCTTATGCAATTATTGGAACTGAGGATTATATTAAGTGAAACATTATCAACTTAAGAAATTAATTTATTCCAAATTAAAATATCTGTCGAATAGCGCAAGGATTTGTTTTGCAACATTTAGTTTATTTATTTAAAAATAAGGTAATAAATTTATCAATAATATCGAACAATAACTTGTATTGACAATGGTAATGCATGGCTACGTTAGGTAAATTTGATAGGATTGGTATCTTCATATGGAACAGAAAATTTATTTTAAAATTTCCAAACTGATTTGAAATACACCGTTTTAAATATTCATTATTTAGTTCCGATATGAATGGTCTTTACTATCCGTTATTTATTTATAATTTATTGGGTACATATTAGTATGGCACGTTTTTAATATCTCTTCTTCTATCTAACTTTAGAAGTTATAGATAGTTACTCTTTCTCTTTTGCTCCCTTTGTAACAGTATATTTTTAATTCCTTATTTAATATAATTCCATATTTATAAATTATTTAATAAGATTTATAGAATTTTTGTAATTGCTTGAATAAAATTTGAAACTAAATGCCTGCCCTAAGCCAAACTAAGTAATAAAACTACGTTGAAATATATGTTTTATTTCTTATTTAATTGTATGCGCAACTTCGTTTGCTTCGACTAAAACGTTGAAATACTCTATATAATAATAATTATTTACTGTATTTTCTTAATTGTGTATTTCTTTCCTGTGCCTTAAGGCAAAATGGGAATTTTTATCCTGTTGGCCTGTATATTATAAACTTTAAATGTACCAAAGTTTATCAATATCGACCCAGCAGTTTTACCATTAAAGCGTATCAGATAGACATACTTATACGTCTATAACATTAGTATAGATTAACTACTGCTATTGTTATATAAAAATGTACGTATGGAAATTTTTCACCATTTTGCCCTCGACCTAATAATGCGCGAAAGAGACAGCAAACCGCCGGGGTTGTACATCCGCTTTTCTCAGCGTTATGTAAGCTACGGCCCTGGAGCCTGGCGCCCTCCCCTCCCCTAACCTCGCGATTCACTGTGTTACCGTCTTCGAGTGCGGTGGTTCACAATTACTGCACTCTTAGTTCTAAATGAGACACGGTGTTCGATTGCTGGAATACGTGTGAACTGTCGTTCAAAATTCAACCTTACAGCGTGGACGTCATTAAGCTAAGAATTTGTTTACTGATTCATTTGCTAACAGGTTCTATATTCAAAACATATATTTAAAAGAACAAATGAACAAAAAGAATTTTAAATTTGAAAAGAAAAGGCTTTATAAGAATATCATTAGAAAAGTTGTACAATTATATTATAAATGAGGAGATTCGTATTCTTATTCTTAAAAAATACGATTTCCATTAAACAAAAAATTCCCTTGAGCTGTTAATCTATGCTTTTTTCTATAGAACCGTTACCCAAAACAACAATAGGAGTTTATTATTAAGTCAATATTACACATGGCGTGTCTCATTAAAAAAGTCAAAATAAAATTTTATTATTACTAACTGTATATGCGACTTTAGTCGCATCAAATTTACTATTAAAATACCCTCAATTATTTAATGTATTAACGATAATTTTACATCCTTTATGTTAGACCGATATATACGCCGTGTGGTATCCGGCTGAATAGAATAGTACTACCCTCATTTCTTACCGAGGTGTCGTAAAAGGCGACTAAGGTAAGCCGACCCGCCGTGTGGTATCCGGCTGAGTAGAATAGACCAACCTCATTTCTTACCGAGGTGTCGTAAAAGGCGACAAAGGTAAGCCAACCCGCCGTGTGGTATCCGGCTGAGTAGAATAGACCAACCTCATTTCTTACTGAGGTGTCGTAAAATACGACTAAGGTAAGTTGACGTTAGCTAGGCGGCTGGTCGTAAAAACGCAGCCGAATCATGTGACAGCATGTTTATAACATGTTGTGCCGACCCCACTTAGAGTGGACAGGAGGATGATGATGATCTTAGACCGATATATACCGATACCGAGATATACTTCAATCATGATAAATTTTATCAATATTAATCCATCAGATCAGCCGTGAAAGTGTAACAGACAGATAGACTTTCGTATTTATGATATTAATAGATAAATGTATCAATAAAATTAAAAATAGGTAATGTTGTGTATTCTAGTCTCACCATTCTAATATTTTATCGTTTCATATTTTGCTTGATTCTCGATTTCGAAAATTATTTATGCCGTGCAAAATCGAGATGGGAGATAAAAAATGAATTTCCCTTTTTCCGCCTTGACATTTTACTTTCGCTGAGGGAACAATAAAATACATTTGTCATAAATGAGGATATTTTGTTTTCTGCAGAATTATTTAAGAGCAACGAAATCGTTTCGTCACAATAAGTTGTAAATACTATTTTGTAGCTACCGCCGTGTGGTATTCTGCTGAGTTGAATAGACCACCCTCATTTCTTACCGAGGTGTCGTAAAAGGCGACTAAGTAAGTCTACTCGCCATGTGGTATTCGCCTGAGTAGAATAGACCACCCTCATTTCTTATCAAGGTGTCGTTGTCGAGGTTGACGTTAGGTAGTAAAATACGTAGCCAAATCATGTGATAACATGTTTATTACATGTTGTGCCGGCCCCACTTAGAGGACTTAGATCCACCAGAAGGATTATGATATTTACCAGTTGTTTCTCATCCATGATACAAGTATTAAGTTATTTTTTAGGACCAACAGTCCTTTTTGTAAATGTCCTATATGTTTATTTACTTATTTATTTAATATCAATAAGTCACATTATTTTTAATAGAAAACTCATTGGTGCCTGACCAGGGTTTGAATCTGTGACTCTTTGAAGTTACGGTACGACTATCAAGGCTTGAAGAAAAAAATCTATTACATTGTATTCCACTCAAAAAATTGCGTCTATACCGTAAAGAAACCTTACTAGAATGTCGGGAAGGTTTGCAAATCGAGTTATTGGAAGCCATTGTACCGATATAGGCAGCCACGATAATATACTTAGCTGTAAAATATTTACTATGACGTCCACAGGTTTACTAAAGCAATCCCGTCGCAATGCCAATGCGAAGGTTCTGTATAAGAAGATTATTCACTAATTGTCTTTAAATGATATTACTACAACAAAGTATTAAAATCAATCGAGATACTTCAAGCATAGCTCGTTCGAGTGACTCTGAGGTTTCATATTAGGCCCAGGGAGTCATAGTTACAAAATAATTATGCAATAAATTCGATTACAGTCCATTGAAGTCGAAAGAAAACAAATTAAGACGAAAATCTGTGTTCGGAATAACAAGAAAAGTCGAGCGATAACGTGGGGATGGTGGCAATGTTCAACGTTACCATGCCCGTCACCAGTAGCTTGATAAATCACTATTAGGTCTTTATTACGAGTTCGACTTATCGCCATAGGATGTTGGAATCCATAAGGAGATTTCCCGATATAAAAGTACCCCAACATCCATCGGTTCAATTCAAATCAAATCAAAATAATCTCATCAATATGATTAGCGAAGCTACAACTGGTTCGGAATGTTGCTCTTGTTGAGAAGAACTACCAAAAAACTCTGCAGTCAATCTTTAAACATTTTCAATTTTACATTATGAAACCTAAGTGTTGTATGAAGCTGAAAGGATTTTCAAATCTAAGCATTTTCATCATCCAAGTAATCTACTATTTTGTAATATGCTTTACGTATAAGCATATTTCATACGCCTAATTTAAATTTTCTGTAAACTGATCTAGTATGGATTGCGGTATTTTATTATTTATTCATAGAGTTCTTCATACTATTTGCCCCACCCATTATCACTTTAACATCGCGACACGAACTTCAATGAATCAATCATTCCAATTCTTCGGTTTGGTTCAAAATATATACAAAATTGTTTTTTTTAATAACGATCATATCTGTCGTTTATGTCGTCTAATAACAAATTCCGTATAATTAGCATCTATTTACGTTGAGCTATTTTGGGTTTTTCAGTTACTCTACGAATCCTCATTTCTGTTGTAATCCCGTGCTTTTATTAAACCATTAACGCTTTAACCATCAACAGCTTTTATTGTAGTTACATTAGCTAATACAAACAATGAACGGCCCAATTCAATCAATAAATCAAATAGTTTGACCGCATTGATACAATTGAAAAGACAAAGCGCCAAATTTTGTAGAATAACACTAAACAAAATCCCTGATTATATTTAAGTAGAACGTGAGTGAAATAAACAATTCTTTGGGCATTGATCGTGAGAACTGGCTCGTTTATATGACCTCTATTGTAGCCCAGCGTCCCCGTTTGACAATTGGGTTAAAAAATCTTGGCTGAACGAACTGTATATTCCTTTAATTTTAAGACATAAATGTGAACTTGAGTTATGTAAGGACAAAGAGATCCACTCAGCAATACTGTCACGGTCTATCTATTTCTGTTCAATCGTTTTGGAAAATTCTTAAACACACAGTGTAGATGAAGTGGAAAATTTAACGATTGTTCTATCACTCATAGTCACAGGTTAAACCCCGGGCACGTAATAATGAGTTTTTCAATTAAAAATGATGTCTAATTGATAATTGCAATTTATCACACGATTTCGGTGAAGGAAAACATCGAGGAAACCTTAGCATATCTCTAGAGAATTATGGGGATATGTGTAACCTACCAATCCGCATTGGAGCAGCGTGGTAGGTCTTAGCTCCAATCCTTCTCTCAAAAAACGTAGAGGGAAGGCCTGTGCTCAGTAGTGGGATAGTTACAGGCCGTTACTATGACTCCTGTAACCACCATCTAAGAGGCCAGCAGAATCTGAATGCCGCTTTTTAGAATTAGAATTAAATGCGTTGCAGAAGAGTGGTACTTAAATCTTAAAAGAGTTAAATACAAACTCATGCAAACCTCTTTCCCATCAATGGTATTTTAACACAATCTACCCCTCTAATATATGCAAAAAATTCTAATAAATCTATGCAAAAAATTATAATAAATTTCATACACTTTTTATCCATAGTCCCATTTCCCACTATTTTTCACTCCCTCCATCATTACTTCTTGTCCATAAAGTTCCATTATGTTTACTCGACTTTTTAAATGTATATTTTTTTTGTTATATTTCAATTAGGTATATAAGTTTAAATTCAAATTCAATTATTTATCGAATTCAAAATCATCTTTTTTCAAATAACACTGTAATCGAGTGCTTTTGAATCGTCAATTCTACTGTTAAATCAGAAGATTGCACCTACCGTGAAGAGTCAACAAGAAACTAGGCGGATGCTCTTTTCATAATATAACTCTTAATCATCTTTTTTTAATGATTTTCTTATTTACAACGAAAATAAACAAACTATATCTATCTTAACTAGTACTATACGAATCATGCCCACGTGGAATGGTTCCAAGAATGCTGGCAGCGTTTCCGCGTTGAATCGCTAAGCTGATTCTTTGTGCGAAAAAGGAGCTACTCTTGTCACCTGGAGATATAATTAACCGTGGTGTTTAAACGGATTAAAAGAAATTTGCACTTTGACTCCATGTCCTTAGGGTCTCAACTGCAAACGGCACAAATAAGTTATAATTAAATAATTTATAAAAGTAGGCGTTATTTTGCGGATATCCATAATACAAAAGTAATAATAAAATTTTGCTATAATTCGTTTTAATATTTATTTAATTTAATAGCCTAATACACCGCGGATTATAGCAAAATTATTATATTATTACTGTAGTAATAATTAACTTGGGACATGATTGAAGGTTCAATCCATACGTTTTTATCATATAAAAGTAAAGTAGCGGCCTGTTATTATCCCACTGCTGGGAATAGGCCTCTTCTCTCCGTTATAAGAGAGAAGGATTGGAGCTAAGACCTACCACGCTGCTCCAATGCGGATTGGTAGGTTACACATATCTCCAGAATTCTCTAGTGATATGCAGGTTTCCTCACGATGTTTTCCTTCACCGAAAAGCGTGTGATAAATTGCAATTATCAATTAGACACATAAGTTTTAATAGAAAAACTCATTGGTGTCTGCCCGGGTTTGAACCCATGATTGTCTTTAGAGATTCACACGGTCGCACCGCTAGGCCATCACAGCTTATTTTATTTATTTATTATTTAGCTTATTTTATCATTTACTCGTATATAAACGATAACATTTCAATAATTTAAAGACATTAAATATTTCTGCTCCCTTTATCTATAATTCATTCTTTCGCCATTGCAAAATTTCATATTCCTTTTGATTATAATTCTGTTAATGGAACGTATACATTAAGAAATATAAAGTAAATTTAATATTCTCTCAAATGAAGTAAGAAAACATTATTTCTGATAAAGAACCTTTAAAAGAAACATAACCGGAATTGTGTTTATATTGCGTTAAACTTTTCTCATTTACGATTCGCAAATTTGAATACAAGGAAAGCTTAATCCAGAAAGCTCCCGGATCAATGGGAAACGTGGTCAACGTTAGAACATTTTTATATCCCAAGTTTTGAATTATATTATGTAAAAATTGGCTTTAAAAATTCTTCGTTATATTTTGCAAGCGTTTTTATATTACAGTTTGCATATACTGGTCTGTAATAAAGATTTTTCTAAATAAATGTCGAGGTGTCGTAAAAGGCGACGAAGGTAAGTTGAAGTGACGTGTGTTATCCGGCTGAGTAGAATAGACCACCCTCATTTCTTACAGAGGTGTCGTAAAAGGCGAATAAGGTAAGTTGACGTCAGGCCGGACGTGAAATAGCTAGCCAAATCCTGTTATAACATGGTTAATACATGTTGTGCCGAACCCACTTAGAGTGGGATAAGAACAGGAGAATAATGATGTAATGTATCAGAAATTCATACTAATATAATAAATGCGAAAGTGTTTTTGTCCATAGTGCATTCGCCACACTACTCAATTAGAAAACTTATTAAAGGCTATACTATAATCCGCGTTTGTTAAAATCAATGTAATGCTACGTATAGATTGCAGAATCCGTTCTCATACCTTATATATTCAAGATTACTTACCACTCATATCGCAAAACAATACTTTTATCGTAATTACGTGACATTACGATAAAAGCATTACGATTTTGTTCGTGGAGCCTATCTTCCTGATGATGCTCGGGTTTCGGGGCTAAACGATCGTGGAGGTTGTGGTAGTGAATGTGTGTAGTGTTTGTATGGAGTGTCAGAGTGTGGCGGCGTCTTGTGATACGTGTGGCGGCTTGTCCTGCATGTATGTATGTGGTATGTGATTGTTGCCTGCTTCATACACTTAGCATTGCATGTATACTCTTAACAAAAACGCGGATTAAAGTAATTTTATTGTAGCTTCTGTACTATAGAGTTCCGCAAAGTAACGCCTGCTTCTATAAAGCAGTGAAAGATTTATTCTGTAGCCTTTACAAGATAGCACTATTTCTAGCATTATGCATAGGAAGGAAAACGTATTTATAGCTTTTTAAACATTTCACTTGTACCAACAAAAATCGAAACCCCGCAAGCTCATTCGGTTACCACCCTAAAGGGGTAAAAAAATTGCCCCCATCTTCCGGACTTCCGCTATAAAAATGTAACATTATGGTTGCTTTCGATATAATGAAGCCAACTCTGAGTACATTTTTATTTTCATTAGCTTTCGATTTTCTGGAGAAAATGACCTTAAAATAAAATACATATCGTAAATATCATATCCAAATATGATGTTTACCGTCGTGCGGTATACGCCTGTGTAGAGTAAACCACCTTCATTACTTAGGTACCGAGGTATCGTAAAAGGCGCCTACGACAAGTGCCGTGTGATATCCAGCTGAAAAGCGACTAAGGTAAGTTAACACGCCGCCCGTGTGGTATCGTGTTGAGTAGTATAGACCACCCTCAATTCTTGCAAATAGCGACTAAGGTAAGTTGACACGCCGTGTGGTATCCGTTTGAGTAGAATAGACCAACCTCATTTCTTACCGAGGTGTGGCAAAAGGCAACTAAGGTAAGATGACGTCAGTCAGACGGTTATTCCTAAAATAATTAGTCAAAACTTGGAACAACACGTTTACAACGTGATGTGCCGATCCCACTTAGAGTGGGATAAGGGCAGGAGAAGGATGATAAATTATAATGGCAAACTGTAACAGCTTATCGTGAGAGGTAACTTCTGACAAAGGCTTGGCCAATGCTATAAAGAGTTTCCTCAGGTAAAAACAAAAAAAGTGTAAATCTAATTTTTTTAAAGAGTCTGCTGAATCTGAACAACCTGGACAGCTATTGGGAAGATGCGCAAAATCTTTACGTCCAAGATATATTTTGTTCAATTGAAGAATAGTTGTTACATTAAATCTCAACTATGTTAGGAATAGGTAATTTATAGAATTAGGCGTTACATTGCGGAGACCCATAATACAAAAGTAATAATAAAATTATTTTGCTATAATCCGCGATGAAGTAAAATAGATTAGCTTAATTGGGTCGATAACGATATAGTGATTTTGGTCGTGGAGTCTTATTTGGGTATTGCTTCGCTTTGCGATTTTGGTCGTGGAGTCTATCTCTTGATGATGCTTCGGTTGCGGGGCGAAACGATTGTTGAGTTTGTGATTGAGAACGTATGTAGTGCTTGTGTAATGTGGTGGCGGTGGTGGAGGTTTATGAATGTGTTTTTACGAATCCTGCATGTATCAGATATGATAACGGATTGTCCACTCTACATCTAGCATTATATATATTTTCTATTTTACTTCATCGCGGATTATAACAAAAAAAATTATTATTACTTTTGTATTTAAGTATGTATTAAAAAAATATATAAGTATATATTTACCAGTTGTCTGTCACCCATAACACAAGTATTAAGTTACTTACTTTGGGGACGGACGACCGTGTGTGTAAGTGTCCCATATATTTATTTTATTTATTTATTTATGCCTATGACAGAGATCTCTGCCAGCTAACCTACGAAGTGAGACAATTTACATTAATAAAAAGTTAGTACGCAAATATCAAACATTATGAATTAGAATTAACTTACTAATAATTTAATTTACTATGTTATGAATAGGATTTCAGGAGGAGGCCTTTGTCGAAAGACATCAGTCACACAAAAAATAAATATATATTTGACGGAATCATTTTAAATTGACTGGTAAATCTATATAACATTAACTAACATTTCTTAATAAATAATCAATATGATGACTAATGTAATGTATTTAGATGTGACTGCAAAATAAAGGCTATTTTTATTTATTTTTATTTAAGTATGTTATGAATAGGCTTTTTTGTTAGCCCACTTCGTTATAAAAACCATAATTAACATCTACAATACATTCCTTGGTGACTTCCGACCTCGTTTCGGTGCGCTGTATGCATCTTAATGCAACATTTTTAGAGAGAAAAAACTGGAACTGTGGCGCACATAGTGCTAATATTTAAAATTGAGTTCCCTGCGGACAAAGCTTCATTACCGCTTGTTGCCAGACTAAAATCATTTCTATAATGGCAACTCTCTCAAAATCTCGCAAAAAAATCCTTTAAAATTTTATTCTCTTCATAATCGGCGTTTACAAACGACTAAGCGAGTTCGTAAAGGCCATACTCGGCTGTACTCGCCAATCGTCTATGATCGCCTACGATCGCTGACAACCCGGGATTTGTCGATTGTTCGGACACGCATCAAAGCGTATTGTTTGATCGTATGTATATGTAATTACACAGATGATCGCGTGGACACTTTCACGATGATCGTGCCGATTATAAGCGATCACAAAATTAACGATCATCGCCGATAGTGAAGAGCAGGCAATAGAGTAACCACTAGTATGTATCCATATTAATTTGCAAAAGTCTGTCAGTTTATTCTGTTACACTTTCAGGGTTAATCAACTGGACCAATATTAATGAAATTTGGCACAATTATAGCTTATACAGAGTGGTAACATATGGGACCAAAAATCTCGTATTTTTGTTTCGGAATCTGTATTGCATTACAGAGTGTATAGATGAACAACGATATAATGGCGCGCCCTTTCAAATTACTGTTTCAATGATTGTAGTCACGTCCTTACGAAAGATTTAGTAGTCAGTCAGCATGTAGTAGTCAGTTTTTGTACAATCAGTACTCATAATGTCTATAATGTCACTTATTACCAGATTTGTTGGTCAACTAATCATAACTAGCCACATCGCGCAAGACAACGCACGTGTCCTTTTGATAGAGTATATCAGTGAAGCGCAATTCTATAATAATGAGCAATTATTGTCGACGCTAGTCGTGCAACTAGTCGAGCAACTAATCCATGGATTAGTTTTTGTTTGACAGCCGTCTCAGCACACACACGTGTTGGGAATCTTATGGCGCTTAGTAAATATTTCAAAAATACTTTCAAACGTTTGATGTCGCCAATGACTTTCGCTTTGTATTTTATAGAACACAGTCATGATACAAGAGTTTTGCGCCACTTTTGATTTAAATGGTGGCAGCACTGTGCTGTTGTTCTTTCCGGTGGAGTCTCCCTATTGATAAAACGTTTCAGTAGCAGTCAGTCTTTGTTCGTCATTCAAGAGAAGTGCATCTCGGAACGGGAATTGTGGTATTCTTATTATATCGTGTTATTGTATATAGTGTGCGTTAACACGTTTTGAATTTTGGTTGGAGCCCGCCATGTTGACGTGGTTTATCTATACTTAAACAACGAACGAAGTCGCGTGTGCAAATATATATACCTACATATACAAATGCGTTAAATCTTTTCCGAGGAACAAATGCTATTCGCTCGTATTTCATTTTGTGCGCCGACAACTTGGACCGCTTTTACGTTCAAAGTTTTATGAAAAAATGTATTTAAACGACTTGGAATGTAAAAAGTTTGCCGGAATTGAATCCACTTCGAATGGTCGCGACATTTTATCGGATACTCAACGATTTGAAAATTATTTATAATTTTTTTTATAATATAAATCTTAATTTAAATTTTCAAAAATATAAGAGGAAATCAAAGCAAAATATTCGTAATCAAATGAAACTCATGCCTTCGGTATTGTGATAAAAAAAAATTATTAATTAATTTTAATTTTATGTAAAAGGCGACTAAGGTATATCGACCCGCTGTGTGATATCCGGCTGAGCAGAATAGACCACCCTCATTTCTTACCGAGGTGACGTGAAAGGCGACTAAGGTAAGTTGACCCATCGTGTGGTATCCGGTTGAATAGAATAGACCACCCTATTTCTTACCGAGGTGTCGTAAAATACAACTAACGTAAGTTGGCGTCAGGCAGGCGGCCGGTCGTATAATACGAAGTCATGTGATATCAAATCAATGCCAAATCATGTGATAACATGTTGTGCCGACCCCACTTAGAGCGGGATAAGGGTAGGAGAATATATAGATTTTAAAACCATTCCAGTGCCAATACTGAGAATGGGGTGATATCGATAAGCATTTTCATTGACCGGTAATTAAAAACGCCGGTTCCCGGGTGTGAAGCCTGAATAGTGCTATTTATAAATAACTGGGTCGTTACCAATGATATTAAAATGTCAAATATACTAGTTTTTACCGTGGATTTTACACTACCTTACTTCACTAGTTATCTATATTAATATATAAAACTAAAGAGTTTGTTTGTTTAATTGTTTGAATGCTTTAATCTCAGGAACTACTGAACCGATATGAAATTTTTTTTTAGTGTAAGATAGTCCATTTATCGAGAAAGGCTATATAATATCACGCTATGATGAGTGGGAGAGGAGCAGCAATAAAAACAGTACGAAAAAGGCAAAATTTAAAGCTTTCCTTGCGTGCGCTAAGTAAACAGTGATAGTCATTCAAAAATCATGTATTACAAAATTGTTCCCCTCTAAAAGTTCTAAATAAAAGTTCGCGACTGCATATGTCTAGCTTTTAAGGTCAATCCACTATAACAATCTTTATAGTTATCAAAAAACTATATTACTTTCCACGTGGGCGGAGCCGCTGGCGATTGCTCGTTATAAAATAAAGCTGCCTGCCTCGTTCGTAGGTCTATTTAGTTATCTGTTCGCGATTGACTTGAGAACTGCTGAATGGATATATAATAAGAAAGGTTTAGGTGTATAATTTGAAATCTTTTTGTATAAACTTGTAGAAATATTACGATTACTGTTGAAAATCTCAGCCACATAAACAAAGTCATAGAAGTAAGTAACGGCCTGTTACTATCCCACTGCTGAGAATAGGCCTCTTTTCTCCATTTTTGGAGAGAAGGATTGGAGCTAAGACCTACCACGCTGCTCCAATGTGGATTGGTAGGTTACACATACCTCCAGAATTCTCTACAGATATGCAGGTTTCCTCACGATGTTTTCCTTCACCGAAAAGCGTGTGATAAATTGCAATTATCAATTAGACACATAAGTTTTTAAGAGAAAAACTCATTGGTGTCTGCCCGGGTTTGAACCCGTGATCGTCTCTAGAGATTCACACGGTCGCACCGCTGGGCCATCACAGCTTATCGTCATAGAAACACTGTCTAATATATCTGATCTTTGATTTAGACACGAGGTTGTTCCAAGAAGACTCCATTGTTTTAAAAAATCAACCTTAAATGAGCAAAAAAGTTAATTTACACAAGTATATTTTGTTAGAGAATACCTTCTGTTCTCTCAGAACTGTTTCATTAGGCATTAATGGGTCTATATCAATTAATAACTATAAAATTACTATGGAAAAAGATTATATTACCTGCCCATAAAATTGAACAAGTAAAAGAGTTTTTTTTAATTTTGGATAAATAGGCGCTAGGGCTTAGATACAAAGTATAATAGTACTTAGATACAACAAAAAAAATTAAATACTAACTCATTACGTTAAGGCGACTTGTTTATTGGTATATAAGTGGCAATAAAGACCTGCTTTCAGTTTAAAAATATTTGGTAAAGATCTTTTTGAAAGCTATAAATTCCTTTCGGTTCCACTCTCGAATAAAAATGGTGTATTAAATATTTGTAACACCATCTCGCAGGCGCCATTGGAAACCTATAAGTAATGGCTGTTACTATCCCACTGTTTGGAATATGTCTCTCCTCACCATTTTTTGTGGAGATGGCTTGGAGCTTAGACCCACCACCCAGAACTCTTTACAGATATGCAGGTTTCCTCGCAGTGTTTTCCTTCAACCAAAAGCGAGATATAAATTGCAAATATTAATTAGGCACATAAACTTAAATAGAAATACTTCGTTATTTAATGGTAAGTTTTTGTCCGAGGTTTGAATTCATGACTTTATTAGGACCATGTGGTAACATTAATTTTCGTGCAGTAATTTTAGCGACCCCCTTAAGCCAACATTAACACGAATAGCGTGTAAGGTTTCCACGACATAGCCAATTTAGGCAACAAGGTAATTCGATACCACTTTATTCTAAAACACCCAGTATGACGCGTCAAGGTTATATGCCCCATCTGAAGATAAATGCCACATTATCCTCCTGCTCTTATCCCACTCTAAATAGGGTCGGGACATCATTTTATAAAAATCGATCGAACATTGTTATTTGAGATCTTTTAGCTTTCAAGGTGTTAAGCTGTGGAATGATTTACCAGTAAAGTAAAAAGTAGCGGCCTGTTATTATCCTACTGCTGGGAATAGACCTCTTCTCTCCGTTATAAGAGAGAAGGATTGGAGCTAAGACCTACCACGCTGCTCCAATGCGGATTGGTAGGTTACACATATCTCCAGAATTCTCTAGAGATATGCAGGTTTCCTCACGATGTTTTCCTTCACCGAAAAGCGTGTGATAAATTGCAATTATCAATTAGACACATAAGTTTTAATAGAAAAACTTATTGGTGTCTGCCCGGGTTTGAACCCATGATCGTCTTTAGAGATTCACACGGTCGCACCGCTAGGCCATCACAGCTTATTTACCAGTATTAATCTGCAAATCTGTTTCCCTTTTGGTATTTAAGTTACAGACTAGAAAATATTTATTTTAAGTAATTATATATTGGTAGCATCTTTTCATCTATTTAATTTACCAAAATTAATTAATAGATTATATTGTTCTTTTTCTTTTTTTCTATATGACCCGTACTCTCTTTCTTCTTCTATTCTTGTTCTTTTCCTTCTTTTACTCAAAGGTTGACTGGAAGAGATCCCTCTTAGGGATAAGTCCGCTTTATTACATGTGCTTTTTTAATTTTTCTTTCTCTTTTCTAAATATATGTTTAAAAAGAAATAAATAAATAAATCAAAATACATCTTGTCATATGTCTTGGCTTCGGATTTTACGACCGGCCCATTGATTGACGTCAGCTTACCTTAGTGGTATTTTACGAATCTCGGTAAGAAATACGAGTGGTCTATTCTACTCAACCATATACAACACGGCGGGTCGACTTACCTTAGTCGCCGCTTACGACACCTTGGTAAGAATGAGGGTGGTCTGTACTACTCAGCCGGACGCCGCACGATGGGTCAACTTACCATAGTCGCCACCTTGCTTACGACACCTTGGTAAGAAATGAGAGGGGTCCATTCTACTCAGCTGGATACCACACGGCGGTGGTAAATATAAATAATTTTAAATACATATATACACTCAGACTCGGACCAAGAAATTGTTGTTAGAATATGTTGGCTCTTAGTGAGAATCGAACCCGTGAACCGCGGAGTTGAAGCCAGGGTTACTACTAAGGATGATGTGGTATGTATATTTCCGAGTCAATTAGTTGCCGCCATTGTCGCAGATTTTAACATATTTTACAGTAGTTCAACATTAACAATACATGTGACTTAAGATTAATGTTAAGACACATCATCAACTTTCTGCCGTTATCCCACTCTAAGTGGGGTCGGCACAACATGTTATAAACATGCTGTCACATGATTTGGCTGCGTTTTTACGACCGGCCGCCTGCTTCACGTTATCTTAGACGTATTTTATGAATATCGGTAGAAATGAGTGTCGTCTATTCTACTCAACCGGATACCACACGGTGGGTCCACTTACCTTAGTCGCCTTTTACGACACCTGGGTAAGAAATCAAGGTGGTCTATTCTACTCAGCTGGATACCACACGGCGGTGGTAAATATATATAATTTTAAATACATATATACACCCAGACTCGGACCAAGAAATTGTTGTAAGAATATGTTGGCTCTCAGTGATAATTGAACCTGTGACCCGCGGATGCCGCGGTTACTACTAAGGATGATGTGGTACGTATCTTACAGAGTCAATTACCTAAAACCTATCTTATCAACCCACATATAATTCCACACAATAGCCACACTCAATCACCCACCTCGCGCACTATTATTTCTTAATATTTATTTAGTAGTATTTTGTTTCACTTATTTTAAATATATAGTATATAATTATTTAATATTAATATTTTATGTTCTTTTAATAATTTTGACTGTGAGGATGGCATATGCACACAGTTTTATAATATCGCAATGCTATACTCGTAAATGTAGCATATATAAATAAATAAATAAATAAAAATAAATTAGTTGCCGCCATTGTCGCAGATTTTAACATATTTTACACTAGTTCAAACAAAAAAAATTAATGTGACTTAAGATTAAGGTTAAGACACTTATGCTTGCTTATAATGTATGAGAGAATTACTCAGTTACAACATATATTAGTCAGGTCAACTCTTATGCAAGTCACCTCTAGCCTGATCTAATTACTGAGTAGATAATAACTAGACAATGAAGACTGGTATCCTTTGCCAGTATCAGTTAATTAACTTATATTTTTATTTTATACATAGTACCTGGGTGATTTTTAAAATGATGTAAAAAAAATTTGAAAGAAAAAAATCAAAAATAATAGGGCAGGTGAGGCTCGATCCTAGGTTTTTTCACCTCTCTAGACCGCCCGTTCCCCAAAATAACTACCATGATTTTACGTATGACACCAAAAAATTTAGAGCCCAAAAACAGGGATAAAAGACACTTTTTTTTAAAATGAAACTTATCTACATCGATTTTTCTACCTCAAAACCCCATGCTGAATTTCAGGAAAATCGTTGGAGCCGTTTCCGAGATTCTGATATATATTTTTTAAATACATAGTTAAATACAAATAAACATACAGGCTCAAAGACCATTAAATTCATTTATAGAAATTATTGGCCCTCGGCGGGAATCGAACCCGCGACCCGCGGAGCTGAAGACAGGGTCACTTTCTACTGCGCTAACGGGCCAGTCAAGATGATGATGTTAGAATATTATCATCCCCCTGCCCTTATCCCACTCTAAGTGGGGTCGGCACAACATGTTACAAACATGTCGTCATATGATTCGGCTACGTATTTTACGATCGGCAGCCAGCCTGACGTCAACTTACCTTAGTCGTATTTTACGACTCCTCGGTAAGAAAGAGGGTGGTCTATTTTACTCAACCTGATACCACACGGTGTGTCAACTTACCTTAGTCGCCTTTTACGACACCTCGGTAAGAAATGAGGGTGGTCTCTTCTACTCAGCCGGATACCACACGGCGGGTCAACTTACCTTAGTCGCCTTTGACGACACCTCGGTAAGAAATGAGGGTGGTACTATTCTATTCAGCCGGATACCACACGACGGGTCGACTTACCTTAGTCGCCTTTTACGACACCTCGGTAAGAAATGAGGGTGGTACTATTCTATTCAGCCGGATACCACACGGCGTTGATGATGATGGTAGAATATATAAACTTAAAAAAGATCCTATACAGAAATATTATAGCGTCGTTTATCCATTTTAACTAAGCACTAAAGCTAAACCATAATAAATAGATTGGATTAGCTGCCATTTTAATCCTTTAATAGAATGAACGATTGTAGCCGTGGGTCGGCCGATTTATGTCATGCGTCATGGTATCAATAAAACGTCCTTGTCACATTGAATTAGAGGCGCCTTAATTAGTTAAATGGATTTGTGGAACTTTGTAAATGTAATTTAATTGTAAAATTTATTAATTGTATTTAACGTCTCGCCATGTGCCTCGTCAGCCAAGCCATAGTCAAAGCCAAGGCACGATAGTTAAGCGTCATAGCGTTTGCTGATTTCTCGTTTTGCGGCCCTTTTTCATTTAATGAGCGATTTATATATGGTCTAGAGATCACACCGCGGACCCCCATACATATACTCGCGGTCCACAGGTTGGGAAACGTGGACTTAGACGATAAGAATGTGTGGATATAACTCTCTTCGAACCTGTAAGTAAGTATTGATCTGTTACTATCCCACTGCTGAGAATAGGCCTATTCTTTCCGTTTTTGGGGTGAAGGTTTTGAGCTAAGACCTACCACGCTGCTCCAGTGTGGATTGGTAGGTTACACATACATCACACACACCGCCGAGTTTCTTGCCGGCTCTTCTTGTTAGGAACAGCTTTCCAAACCAACAGTAAAGTTGATTCAAAAACACTTGTTTATAAGTTTACTTGAATACATAGTATTTTAAATTTGAATTTGTATTTAACGCTTCGCCATATGCCACGCCAGCCAAGCCATAGTCAAAGCCAAGCCACGATAGTTAAGCGTCATAACTGTCAGCAAATGCTGTGCGGCCACATTGTCCCTTCCGTTTAACCAAAATGTGACGTCAGATATTACTAGACACTCAGTGTTATACCGAAAAGCCTATGACAATATCCATCATGGATATAATATAAGCCGCCGTGTGGTATCCGGTTGAGTAGAATAGACCACCCTCTTTCTTACCGAGGTGTAGTAAAAAACGACTATGGTAAGTTGACGTCAAGCAGGCCGGTCGTAAAATATATGGTCATATGTATGTCATGTTGTTTTGACTGGTTAGCTAGATCGATTTTTCTCCCCGAACATGCTGAATATCACGAAAATTAAATAAAGATATATAGATTTCTTTAATTTAAAGATATATAGATTTTAAGCTGTGGTAGCCCATCAGTAACACCGTGCGACTCTTTCGAGGAGGATACGGGTTCGAACCAATGAGTTTTTCTGTTAAAACTTATGTGTCTAATTGATAATTGCAATTTATCACACGCTTATTGGTGAAGGAAAATATCACGAGGAAACCTGCATATCTCTAGAGAATTCTGGAGATATGTGTAACCTACCAATACGCATTGGAGCAGCGTGGTAGGTCTTAGCTTCAAACCTTCTCTCCAAAAGCGGAGAGAAGAGGCCTATTCTCAGCAGTGGGATAGTAACAGGCCGCTACTTACTTACTTATATACATTTCAATGGAATTACAAATTATTACCGTCAACAGAGTTGTTAGGAAGTTTGTTACGAGGTATGACTAACCTTAGTCTAAATATATGACTAACGATCTTTACCTATTGTCGGTTTTAAATGAATTCATTCATAGCGTGATTGACGTATTTTTTGCGGTTAAACTGATAAAGTGACCACCTAAGTAAGGGCGTTTAGTTATCTTGCGTTGGTCAGAAAAATTATTGTATATATTTTTTTACTCGACGTTCAAGCGTCGGTTTTAATAAATATCTCGTCCCATTACCTACAGGAAAAAAGATATTCATCTACCCAAAATCGGCGCTCTTTCTATATTATGACGCGTGTTTCTGTTTTTTCTTCTTCGCTGCTTCCTTCTTTGATGAGTGTTCGTCTGTTGTGTGTTTTGTGTGTCAGTTGTGTTGGTTGATTGTGGCATGTTTGGTAATTGTGAAGTAGTTAGGTTTTGATGTGTATTTTGCATGTTTTGTGTATCTGATGGACGTTGAGTGTGATTTTCGTGTTTGTCTGGTGGTCTATTTACGAAAACGGTATCCCCTAACACTTTACTTAGTATGGTCAGTGTATGTATAGCTGCTTGTTTTTGCAGGATAGTAATATTAATGCCTGTATCAAGGAAATCTACATATTTTAAAATACTTTTAGCTACTACTCCAGTAGCACCAATTACTATTGGAATAATAGTTGTTTGAGTCTTCCATAAACGACTAATTTCAGTTTTTAATAGATGATATTTACTTAATTAGAAAAATTATTATAATAATATCCTCATTTATTTATTATGAAAAATATTATATATTATTCAACATATTATCCTGTCGTTTATATACCCATGGAATTACCGTGTGGTATCCGGCTTAATATAAACCTCCCTCATTTCATACCAATTAGTCGTAAACGGTGACTAAAGTTGAGTCGCCGTGTGATATCCGGCGGAGTAGAATAGACTACCCACATTTCTTACCGAATTGTCGTAAAAGGCGACTAAGGTAAGTTGACTCCACGTGTGGTATCCGGATGAGTAGAATAGATCACCCTCATTTCTTATCGAGGTGTCCTAAAAAGCGACGCCTTGGTAAGAAATGAGGTTTCTCCTGCCCTTATCCCACTCTAAGTGGGGTCGGCAGAACATTTTATAAACATGTTGTCACATAAAGACCCGAAGTGTGGTATCCGGCTGAACAGAATAGACCACCCTTATATCTTACCGAGGTGTTGTAAAGGGCGGCTAAGGTAAATCAACCCGCCGTGTGGTTTCCGGTTAAATAGACATGTACAGACAATAATGTTATAAACATGTTGTCACTTGATTTGGCCACGTATTATACGACGACCACCTGCCTAACGTCAACTAACCTAAGTCGTATTTTACGACACCTCGGTAAGAAATGAGGGTGGTCTATTCTACTTAACCAGATACCACACGGCGAGTCAACTTATTTTAGTCGCCTTTTCGACAACTCGGTAAGAAATGAGGGTGGTATATTCTACTCAGCCGGATACTTGACTAGCTCGTTGGCGCTGTGGGTAGTGATCCTACCTTCAGCTCCGCGGGTCGCGGGTTCGATTCCCGCCGAGGGCCAATATTTTCTATAAAAGGATTTGTTGGTTCTTCGAGCCTGGGTGTATATTTGTATTTAAGTATGTATTTAAAAATTATATATGTATATATTCACCAGTTGTCTCTCACCCACTACACAAGAATTAAATTACTTACTTTAGGAACGGACGACCGTGTATGTAAGTGTCCCATATTTATATTTTATTTATTTATACATGCATGTGTATTATGCATGTGTGTAATTTTCTGATATTTTCATTTAAAATAAAGGAGGTGAAAGTCTTCGGGATAACGTAGTTTAACGCCCCAACTTTTGAGAGTCGTTTATTCAAATTTAATGCGTTACTATTATTAACGGTATTAGTAAATCAAACAATGGTACGTATCGAACGTAAGCGAAATCTTTGATCTCTTTATAGCTAAGAATTCCACCACACTGACCGGAACGACTATCTAAACACTCCCCAAATAGCCGGGTTTAATTGAGTAATAAGCACTAATTAGTGCACGTGGCCCGCAAGTGAACTTGCCTGTGTAAACACGCTGAAACCGATACCGATAGAAAAAAAATAAGCTTAATTTCTTTAATATAAAAATTAAAATATGTTGAGGAACTAGGTATAAGCGATTTAATAAAATAAGCGATTAATCTATATAGTTTTTATAAAATAAAGTCTTCAAAAGCTGTCTATTTGTACGTGATCGATTTTCTCAAAATTTGCTGAACGGATTTTGTGCGGTTTTTACTAAAAGGTAGTGCTATTTTGAAGGTTTAGGTTAATAGTTGATTACCGTTTATTTCATTTATTTTAAACGCAAGATCACAGATAAAATTTATAAAATAAAACGGTAATTTTAAAAAAAACCATGCCTGTTGGGAGCTTTACTCGCGTGCGCTGCGTAAACCGGCAGCAGCTAAAGTAGTGTACTAAAAAATTGTAGATCTATAAAAATACTACAGTAAAGTCTGCGACAGCTTGTCCCTATATCTTATTTTTAATTTACAATAACTACTTTTACGTTTAAACTTTCAATGCGAGAAACAAATTGTGAAACACTGTTTTCCACGCGGGCAAAGCCGCTGTCACTGCTAGTAGTAAATACATCTAAAGAGAGTGCTATTAATACGGTATTGTATTCTAATATAACGTTTTTGAAATAATTGTACAATTTATTTGTTATTAATTATTTATAATATTTGTTTCTTTATATTATCTGCAATAATGCTAATTAGTAATATATTTATATATTTCTAATATATCATACTAAAATGGAATAAATTTCAAGATTGTTTAGTCAAAGGTGGGTGACAGTGCTGTGAGGAACCGTTCTCTTGCGCTATATTTAGTATGAAATTATATTTGTATTTACGTGCAATTGATTATTAATAAACAAATAAAAAAAAATTGTTCCTTTTAAATTAATTTTATACATTATTCTGCTAACCCTACATTATTATCAAACAAAACTTCAACACTCATTGTAACCGTCGTCCATAATACACGAAATTAGGCTAAGAGGACAGGGGAAGTGTAAAAATATTTATACTTAATGCAATTTCGTCGATATTTTACCACGTGTTTTGCGAACGTGCTCAAAATACACATGTTTATAAGTGTGCACTGTAATCTGATAATATACGTTTAAAAGAACAAAATACTGGGTCAATTCTTTGACCGAACAGAAAAATATTATATTATTTTTTTCACTATCACGAAATATAGTAGTTTGGTATACGGCTGAGTAGAATAAGACCACCCTTATTTCTTACCCAGGTGTCATAAGCGGCGACTAAGGTAAGTCGATCCGTCGTGTGACCATTGAGGCTTTTTCCTATGTGATCAATTTTCTCAAAATCTACTCAACGGATTCTTGTACTGTTTGTACTAAAAGATGCAATTCTTGAGGAACGTTAAGGTTTTTGAATTTAAACTATCGTGAGTGATATTCATAATTAATGTATTGAAACCGGCTATACTTACGTGTCATTTTATCGGATACGCCCGACTAGTTTCAAGCCCATATGCCGATATAAAATAACACGTGAGTATAGCCGGTTTCTATACATTAATCATGTTTAGGTTAATAGTACATTACGGTTTTACGTAAATTGTATCGAAGAGATCGCGTGGTTAGAAAAAACTCGTCTGCCGAGAATAAGTCGTGTGTGCCGCGTAAACGAGCAAAGTTGCACTGAAGTAATGTACTAAAGAATTGTAGATCTACAATAATACTACAAATAAGTCAGCGAGAGCATGTCTCTATCTCTTATGGTTAACACAATAACTGCTTTTGTGTCTTTTGTGACACTGATTTCTGTTACAGTTATTAAATTATAAACCGAATTATTGATAAAACAGTAAGAAATTCTACAATATATATTAAACGTAACTGATAACCCTATATAATAAAATATTTTAAATGATTCCATGACATTACAAAATATTTTTTTCTTATAAAAACTAAAAAAATATTACATCTAGATTACGTAAAATTCATTATTCAATAATTTCCAAGCGGGCCAAGCTGCAAGTACAGCTAAGTCACAATAAAGTTTCTTTCTTTCTTTCTATACAACAAGTTCCGCTCTTCTCCTTTTTCTTGCGTTAGAGAATAATATAACACATTTTCTTCTGTAACATAAGAAAAAGCCCTAATGCTGAAGTAAAAATATGCGGGACACATGGTAAGTTTTGTATAAAAAATCGTTATAAGAAATAAAATAGCAGAGGCGAGTTCTACGTAATTTTGAAACTCATCTATAAATATTTTTGTACTCATTGAGAGAATTTGGAAAAAAATGAATATGCAGTAGGAAGAATCCGATGTAACACCTAACACAAAGCACATGGCCCGACCCGTGAAAGCGCAACTTACGGGCTGTTGATAAAGCGTTGTTAAGCTGTACTCTCACGAATAACATTTTAAGGCTCCAAATAGCATACGCCACCATCGGCCGTTCTTTATGAACAAAATTAACCTTATAAAGAAAAATTGTTTCTCAGTCCTCTGTACTTATAAATTAGGTAATGCGATTGAATTGGTAATGGAAAGGATATAATGTATGAATTAAATAAATTAATATTATTATTGTTATTATAGACTTTACTTAGAAAAAGAATAGTGCGAATGAGACAAAAACCCTTGTCAACCTATAAACCTATAAATAATGCGTGTTCTGGAGAATGGCTCAGTTTTGAGATATTAAGTTTGTTCGAAAATATATATTTTAAATGGAATATTTGGATATATTGAATTAAAGTTAAAACCCAACGACCTGTTTCACAAGTTACCAATAAACTGTCAGTTAGCTTATTCGGAACATATCTGACACATATCTCGGAATTTTGCGTTACCTACTCAAGATTCTGATAGGCTTAATTCGCACTTAAATCCCTAATAAGTTAAAAGGTAGATCATGCGGCTGTAATTTTGTTTAACAGCTGGATAGCTAATACCTATTTCAAAATGGAATCAGTAATCTGTGAAACAGGCCCTTAAGAAATTCACTGTTCACTTGACAGTACGTAGTTAACTTGGGCTTTAACTTTATTTCAATGTATCCAAATATTCCATTTAAAAATATATATTTCGAACAAACTTGATTTCTTAAAAGAGACATTCACCAAAACACGCATTATTTATAGGTTAACAAGGGTTTTGTCTCATTCGCACTTTTGTTTTTCTAAGTCAAGGCTATAATAAGAATAATAATATTAATTTATTTAATACCAGACATTATATCCATCCATTACCAATTCAATCGCATTACCTAATTTATAAGTACCTACAAAGGACTAAGAAACAATTTTTCTTAATAAGGTTAATTTTGTTCATAAAGAACGACCGATGGTGGCGTAATATATAGTTTTATATTTTGACATGTTAATTTTGCGAATTAAATTTTTATTATTTAACACATACATAAAATGCATAGGCTTAATACCAAATGGGACACTTACACACACGGTCGTCTGTCCCCTAAGTAAATGCTTAATACTTGTGTCATGGGTGATAGACAACTGGGAATATATATACAAATTTAATTTTAAATACATTCTTAATTACGTATATAAAGCCAGGCTTGAAGAACCAACAAATTGTTTATAGAAAATGTTGGTTCTCAGCGGGAATCGAACTCGCGACCCATGGAGCTGAAGGCATGGTCACTGCCCACTGCGTCAACAGGCCAGTTAATTCAAGTAAAAAATATACAACATTATCGTGCATATCAGATACTTAATTTCAGTGTTAAATGGACGGTGGATTCGCAACCTAAGGATCTGGTATGTTAATTGATACAGTTATCTTTTTTGAAACGAACAATGCGGTAAACGAACACCATTTTAAATATACGATATATTTATAAAGTTTAGTACGATATCGAGAGGCAGTAGGTAAAATTTCGAAACTATAAAAAAACTAATCACCTGTAACTGTGTGTTAATTTTTATTTCGAATTTGTTTAATTGGGGTTGAAGGTTATGTACGACGGTAACGAGAACCTCCCCTTTCCCTTTTTGGAGATAATGGGTAAAGCTTGGGCTAGCCGTGTGGTACTCTCTTTCTTTCTAACCGAGATGTCGTAAAAGGTGACTAAGGTAAGTTGACCCGCCATGTGGTATCCGGCTGAGTGGTTTAGACAAACCTCATTTCTTACCGAGGTGTCGTAAAAGGTGACTGTAGTAAGTTGACCCGCCGTGTGGTATCCGGCTGAGTAGAATAGACAAACCTCATTTCTTACCGAAGTGCCGTAAAAGGCCACTAAGGCAAGTTGACCCGCCGTGTGGTATTCGGCTGAGTAGAATAAATCACCCTCTTTCTAATCGAGGTTTCGTAAAAGGCGACTATAGTATGTTGACGCGCCGTGTGGTATCCGGCTGAGTAGAATAGACCACCCTCTTTCCGAGGTGTCACAAAGGGCGACTAAGATAAATCGACGTCAGGCAGGCGATAAATACGTAGCCAAATCATGTGAAAACATGTTTATAGCATGTTGTGCCGACAGTACTTAAAGTAGGATAAGGGCAGAAGAATGGTTAGAGCTTGCACGCACCACAATGCTTTGTGCTTTGCAAAACTACGTAAGTCGTTTGTGGGTTTAGGTACAAGATTCTATAATAAAATTCCGTATTCAATTTAGCATTGCCATTACAGTAGTTTAAAACCAGTTTTAAGAAAGGCTTATACAGAAAGCCTACTACACTCTTGAAGATTACTTAGAAGATAAGAATGTGTGGATATAGCTCTCTTTCAACCTGTACACGACAGTAACGACTTAATGTAAATAGTATTAAGAATTATATTTTTAAAAGGGCAACCGCCGAGTTTCTTGCTGGCTCTTCTCGGTAGGAACAGCTTTCCGAACCAATAGTAAAGTTGACGATTCAAAAGCACTTATTTAGAAGCTTACTTGAATAAAGAAATTTTGAATTTGAAATAAGTATTAGGTAAATCTTAAAGTCAGAAATGTAGGCCAGAAGAAATCGATTCTCTTTATTAACCTCGCACATCAAAGTGAGTTTGCATTTATTTATTGACATTACGTTTTTCGCCGAGTACTGTATATATGGATGGTCTTTGATGTTTTATGCCTGTGGGATTCTGTCCAAACAAAAAAACCAGACGTATTTTACGCATTTTCCGGTTATTGACTAATACGTACCGAATACTATTATGTTGATGTAATCATTGAGTAGTCTATAAAAGATTAAAAGATCGTTCAATAAGATAAAACGAGTTCAAATTAGCTTTTTTGGAATCTGCATTAGTTGACGATAAAATTAGATATATTGCTATAATTGTCATGGTTAAAATATATGACATAAAATGGTAAAAAAATGATGTAACACCCACGGAATTTTCGCTTTAACGCTGTAACGCTTTATAAAAATCATCTTAATTCTATTTCTCTAAAGAAAAAATGGTTTAATCGAATTAATAATAATGATTACGGCGCGCATTGTGAGGAAGTTCCTCTCTCTGGACCCCTAACCACCGGCAACTCGGGATATTTCCCCGTTCCCGGCGCACGTCAATTTTTTATATTTTTAAATGTTTTTTATTATAATTTTTTTTTTAATTAGAAATATTTAAAAATGTAAAAAGTTAGGTTTAAGAAAAATAAATGAATGATTATATCGAAGTTGGAGTAGAACTTAATAATTTGTTTTTAGATACATATCGCAGTTAAACAATAGTAGTATCTGGTTGACCGACTTTTGCTCGGTAATTTTTTACAAAAGAATAAATAAAAATAAACAAAAAAATAATTAGGTAGCTGGGGATCGATCCTAGGCGTTTACATTTATTGAGACTGCCCGTTTCCCGAATAAACTGCGCTGACTTGACAGTTTATGGCAAAAATAGTGTTTTATATAAATTTAATATTTTTTAATGCCCAAAAATTTTATATTAAAGATTTATACTGCTTAATGTAGAGTTATAACTCTTCTATTTTTCTATAAACATACAAGATTAATGACAAATAAATAGAATAAAACCACTATACTCAAATATTTTACTTTTTCCGTCTAAATCTTTCTAGAGAAAAGTAATAATAAAATTATTTTGCTATACCTAATCCGCGGTGAAGTAAAATAGAAAATATATATAATGCTATAGTATATAGTATATTAAGGTGTAGAGAAAATAGCTAAATGTGATCGATAGATCACTATATAGGTACACTGGCTTTTTGTTTTTTATCGAAAACGTGATTAAATAAATGTTATTAATTAATGCGTCATACAAAAGAATTTTATCGTAAAATTTATCATACTAGTCACTCGGGGATATAGCTCAGTGGTAGAGCATTCGACTGCAGATCGAGAGGTCCCCGGTTCAAACCCGGGTGTCCCCTAGTGTATGCTTTTATATTTTTTTATTAAACTAATTTAATTGTTATCTATTAATTTATGCACATTAAAACACAACAGACGCGTCAATTATAATACTCTATTATGTAGAATTAGATTAGATAATTACTATTTTTGATCCAGAGCGTCTAAGCAGTAAGATATTTGTTAATTTTGTATTTTGTATTTTATTATTTATTTTTTAATTTTTATTTTGTATTTATTGTAAATTTTTTGGCTAAATAAAGTTTATTATTTATATATTTACATTATAGGTAATATTTATGATTAGACAAAAAATAACACAGCCTTAAATTTTTTACATACATAAAGTTATCCTAAATATGAAATTTCTGATGACGTGTGATGTTATAATAATGTTTTTTTAATCTTTCAATTGATTTTCATATTAAAATTTGAGCGATCCTTATATAGGATCCGAGAAATGTACTTTGTGTTATGTTTACCATAAATTGGATTAATAAAACTAAATACATATGTAAGAAAATATTTATTAAAAAATAAGTATATGTACATAAAATGTAAATATCACAATTTATCTTATAAACGGAGCGGATGCTAAACTAAGTTATTATAAAAAAAAAATAACGTAAATACTTATTGTTATGTGTAAAGCCGACTGAGTAGAATAGACCACCCTCATTTCTTACAGAGGTGTCGTAAAACGCGACTAATGTAAGTCGTCCCGCCGTGAGGTTTCCGGCTTAGTAAATGGACCAGCTTCATTTCTTACCGAGGTGTCGTAAAAAGCGACTAAGGTAAGTCATCCCGCCGTGAGGTTTCCGGCTTAGTAAATGGACCAGCTTCATTTCTTACCGAGGTGTCGTAAAACGCGACTAAGGTAAGTCGACCCGCCATGTCGTATCATGGTGATATGTGGTGTGTAAAATACTTAGCCAAAATCATGTGACAACAAGTTTATAAAATCAAATTTGAAACTGGACTCTATAAGTTTAACCCTTTTGTTCTGGCCCGTGCAATGCACGATTTTGGTGCCATTTTTTACATTACAGGATTTCTATATGTTACACCGGTGTATACGAAATAATTGTACTAAATTTCATCGATATTGGTTCAGCGGATTCGTCGTGAAAGAGTAACAAACATACATCCACATTCATAGGACAGTATGTAAAATTATTCTTTGAAAAGATTGAGTTCAGAGTTTCTAGCTGGATTATTTGGACAATTTAGCTATAAATTTATTTCCCTAATTTAACTTTACATTTATATATATATATATATACCTCTACAAAATTTATATTACAGCTTAATCGCTTTTAAGAAAATCCAGCTTCCTTGAGATTGCGTTACTCAAATAGATATATTTAGTACAATGATATCGCAGTTCTTCGACCGTCGTCTCTTCCGCTAAATCCTCGGTCGAAGATTCTGGAAAAATTTATTTATAGTATATTATCAACATCATCCTCCTGCCCTTCAACTTACCTTAGTCGTACTTTACGACACCTCGGTAAAAAATGTGGTTGGTCTATTCTACTCAGCCGGATACCACACGGTGCGTCAACTTACCTTAGTCGACTTTTACGATACCTCGGTAAGAAATGACGGTGATACTATTCTATTTAGCCGGACACCACACGGCGTATTAAAGATAAATTTTAACTGTTTCGAATTTAATCAATATTGGTCCAGCGGATTAGCCGTAAAAGCGATAGCTTTACATTAGCGTTAAGCAAGCAGACAGACAGACTTTCGCATTTATAATATTAAGTTTGGACTTACCCAAGTGTTGCCACACCTGTGGCGGGAAAACAGGTTGCTGTGAGTACACGTGCGTGACTTTGCACTCCCTAGAGAGACCTTCTGAGCCGCCGTCCTTCTTCATCACCACCATACGATACCAGAATGCCGATTTCCTTAAAGCAAAAACCATTCATCATTCTCCTATACTTATCCCACTCTAAGTGGGGTAAAGGCAAGAGAATCCCCACAATATATTCATATTTTAACTACTATTCGTTCTCATACCTGATACATGCAGAATTTGTAAAAACTCATGCACTCATGCATGACACCCATGATACAATAATACACAAGCACTGCACACATTCACTATCAACTTAGTAACTTTATTCTTCAGATTAGGCTATCGCCTATCTGAGCTTCGAATTAAAAATTAGTGGTTGAATAAATTCTATCTATTATGTTTAATATTTAAAT
Source organism: Morpho helenor (assembly GCA_029227775.1). Lineage (NCBI taxonomy): Eukaryota > Metazoa > Arthropoda > Insecta > Lepidoptera > Nymphalidae > Morpho > Morpho helenor. The sequence goes on along the minus strand of JARGCU010000020.1, from coordinate 13,536,435 downwards.
GAGTTAATCTTGTATGTGTGTGTGTATGTGTATATATATATATATATATATATATATATATATATATCTGTGTGTATATATGTACGGTCACTCAGATATTTACTCACTTAAAGTGATCTTGTACCACGTTGTTCGCAATCGGTATTGTTATCTTCTGGACGGGCTCGCTCATTAACTGGCCCACAGTCTTGATTGGAGACTTCTCAGACACGTAATATTCTAGCAGCTTCGACGCCACTGGCTTTAGTTGAGCTTAAAATAAAGAATTTGTTGTCTCCAATGACTTTCCGTTTGTATTTCACAGCAACGCATGAAACAAGAATATTTTTTTGACTGAAATGTTGGCACCACTGTGCCTTGTAAAGTGAGTAACAACAAATATTAAGTCGCAAAAAATTTGTGCGCTAACAAATGAACAAGCTATTGATGGGATTGCTTTTCCTAAATATATATATATATATATATATATATATATATATATATATATATATATATATATATATATATATATATATATATATATATATATATATATATATATATATTTATTTAGATAGGTAATGATTTTTTCCATATACAGAACCATTTGTGCAACCAAATAAATTTTATACTTATGTTATCCCGCAGTTATTCGGCTGAGTCGAATAGACCACCCTCATTTCTTAACGAGGTATCGTAAAAGTCGACTAAGGTAAGTTAACGTCAGGCAGGCGGTCAGTAGTAAAATAACTAGCCAAATCATGTCACAACATGTTGTGGCGACCCCACTTAGAGTGAGGATAAGAGCTGGATGATGATGATGACTTATGTATTTACTAAGCTTGATAAATTTATATGTATGTTATGTTCAAATAAATACTGTACTACTGTATAGAGTAGAAAACAATGCACTTTATTGCATAATAGTACATGAAATTAGCTAAAAAAGTCGATCTCTTCTATATATAGTACTAAAATATATGAAATACCAAAATCAGCCCTTAGACACATTTCCGCTCTGTAGAGGTGCTCCAAGCAAACGTGTACTTGAGCGAACTTCATCAGCATATTCTTCCACGGACTAATATCAATCTCATCCGCTATTAATGGCACCTACGATAAAAAAATATGACTATTGTTATATATAATTATTAATAATTATTTATTTATTTTCTTTGTTTCTTTTTGTTGGAATTTGTGTCCGAATAAATTTCTTTCTTTCTTTCTTTCTTTCTTTCTTTCTTTCTTACATAGAGTAACAGCCTGTTACTATCCCACTGCCGGGCATAGACCTCTTCTCTCAGTTTTTTTTTTGGAGAGAAGGATTGGAGTTAAGACCTACCACGCTGCTCCAATGCGGATTGGTAGGTTTCACATATCCATAGAATTCTCTAGAGATATGCAGGTTTCCTTACGATGTTTTCCTTCAACGAAAAGCGTGTGATAAATTGCAATTATCAATTAGACACATAAGTTTTACTAGAAAACTCATTGGTGCCTGCCCGGGTTTGAACCCTAGACCTCCTCGAAAGAGGCGCACGGTGTTACCACTGGGCTACCACAGCTAAAAAAAATTACACATACTTTTATTTATCTCTTTATTGTACACTAGCAATCGCCAGCGGCTTCACCCGCGTGGAAAGATTAAAACCGTAATATACTATTTTGATAACCATAAAAATGGTTAAAGTGGGTTAACCTTGAAAGCTAGACATATGCTGTCGCGGACTTTTATTTAGAACATTTAGAGGGAAACAATTTTCTATCTCTATCTTTGACCGTTTACTTAACGCACGCAAAGAAAGCTTTAAATTTTGACGTTGTAGCAATAATTTGTATTGCTGCCAGTCTCTTATTCATCTTATTCATTATATAGCCTATAGCCTTCCTTGATAAATAGACTATCTTACACTCAAAGAATTTTCCAAATCGGTCCAGTAGTTCCTGAAATAAGCGCGTTCAAACAAACAAACTCTTCAGCTTTATATATTAGTACAGATAAAAAACAATTAAACGCACAAAGGCGGGCTTGAAAAGGGATCTCTTCAAATCAACCTTTCAATAACAGAGAGAACAAGTAATCAAGTTAAAAGTATGTGAACTTTAAAATCATTGACATAATTTATTGTATTCAAATTCTTCTTTATTCAAGTAAATGTAAAGATAAGATAACAGAAAGATACTCGCAGAGATATAAGTTAAGACTTAACTGAGTCAAAGAACCACTTAACCTATAAGAACCTTTCTTTTCGCTCACCATTCCTTGTCTAAGTTGTCAACAAAGAACAAATTAATTTGTTATAAAAATAAGATTTAGTCGCAACAATTTAGATAAACCTAAAGTCTAAAGTCTGTCTGAGTCAAAGAAGCATTTACATTCGCTATCTTTTTCACTCTTACCTCATTAGCATCTTTCTTCTCGCTCACCAGACCATGTCATGTAGGATGTCAACAAATAAAAAAATATTGAATTTAGATGAAACCAAAGCCTACAATTTGTCTGAGTCGAAGACGCCCACATATTTGCTATCTCTTTCACATACACCTCAAAGGAATCTTTCTTCTCGCTCACACGACCATGTCTGAGTTGTCAACAAATAAAAAAATAATGTTTTTGTTCTAATCATAAAATTTTGAATTTAGATGATACCAAATTTGTTTGCGTCGAAGACGCTAACATATTGCTATCTCTTTCACACTCACCTCATTAGCATCTTTCTTCTCGCTCACCAGCCTGTGTTTTTTGAGACATGCGAAATCATCTACGGTCAGTTCATTGGCGTCTTCTATACAAAACGACTCAGCGTCGATTCGTATTTACCCGAGTCGAAGAAGCTAACATATTTGCTTTCTCTTTCACACTCACCTCATTGGCATCTTTCTTCTTGCTCACCAGCCCGTGTTTCTTGAGAGATGCGAAATCATTTACGGTCAATTCGTTGGCGTCTTCTATACAAAACGACTCAGCGTCGATTCGTATTTACCCGAGTCGAAGAAGCTAACATATTTGCTATCTCTTTCACACTCACCTCATTAGCATCTTTCTTCTCGCTCACCAGCCCGTGTTTTTTGAGAGATACGAAATCATCTACAGTCAGTTCGTTGGCGTCTTCTATACAAAACGACTCAGCGTCGATTCGTATTTACCCGAGTCGAAGAAGCTAACATATTCGCTTTCTCTTTCACACTCACCTCATTGGCATCTTTCTTCTCGCTCACCAGCCCGTGTTTTTTGAGAGATGCGAAATCATCTACGGTAAGTTCGTTGGCGTCTTCTATACAAAACGACTCAGCGTCGATTCGTATTGAATGTTCTGAATTTGAGACCGTTTCGAATGGATTTAAAGTAAGATCGCCACCCATAGTCATATCTTGTATTGTTTGGTTTATTTGCTCTATCGATTCATGTGAACTAAAATACAAAAACCTTGGAACTTAGTGGTGATGTACTATATATAATTAGTACCCTGGTGACCGACCCTTACTCGGTAATTTTTAAAATGATGTAAATTGAAAAGAAAAATAAAAAAATAATAGGGCAGGTGGGGCTCGATCCTAGGTATTTTAACTTCTCCAGACCACCTGTTCCCCAAATGAACGACCATGACTTTACGTTTGACAACGAAAAATAGTGATTGTATTCAACCTAAATTTCAAAAATTTTTAGAGCCCGGATACAGGGATAAAACGACATTTTTTTAAAATAAAACTTCCACAGATCGATTTTTCTCCCCCAAAACCACTTAAATGCTGTATTACAGGAAAATCGTTGGAAAATCGTTAAATTAACTCATTTAAATATTAAAGATATATTTAGTACTAGCGGCCTGCCCCTGCTTCGCACGGGTATAAAATATATATCCCATGTCAGTCAGTGTAAAAAAAAATGATTAAAATCGATCCAGTAGTTTTCATTTATTCATTACAGCCCGTGGCCCGCAAGCGTTAAATTTGGAGAAAAACAATTTCCTTTCCCTATACCAAGAAGATTTCCTGCTATATCTAATATCTAAATTAATATACTACATATTTTCATTTTTCCCCTATGTATTTTATTTTTAAAATTAATTACAGAATGTCCTTATATACTACATTCACAGCTTTCTTGTCATTAAACAAACTCTTGAAAAAACGACATATAGCTGTTAAATGCGAAGTGCTATAAGGCGAAGCGCGGCCTCCTCACGGCATTTTAAATCTGTAATATCTCCGTAAATGTTCACTTAAATTACATGCTGTAAACGGCCATATTGATCTATATTAAATCAACAATTTATTTAACGTACTTAATTGGATGAGGATTAATGCTGTATTGTATAAAAATTGCTTCAAAAATAAGGCATTATTTTTCGTAAAAAGTAAATGACAAAAAATGCTATTGTGGGTTATCCATAAGAGATAGACATATACCATCGCGGACTTTTCTGTAGACCTTTTCAAGGTGTACAAATACTTCGTACATCATTTTGTGAAATCTCGTAGGGTTTAGCCTGCGTTTGCAATGTAAGCGGAAAAAAATGTAATTATTTACAGAAACCTCAAAAATTACAGTATTTCTCTACTCCGTATTGAATGTTATTATACATACAAACCTTCTTCTTGAATCACTCTATCTATTAAAATAAAATCGCATCAAAATCTGTAGCGTAGTTTTAAAGTTTTATGCATACATAGGGATATATGGACAAAGAAAGAATGCGACTTTGTTTTATAATATGTAGTGATAATAATGTAAATTTTATTGTAAATTGCATTGTTAATGTTATTGTAGAAGCCCACAACTATTTACATGATGAAATTATTGGAATATTCTTTCTTATTTTTATGTGATTATGTATTAGATGAAATTCTGTATTTAGTTGTTTTAAAGGACCCCTATGGTCCTTTGGTGGGCGGTATGTTGTGTTAAGTCAGTTCATATACTAAGTCAGTCGCAATTAAACATTGAATATAGAAACACGTCTGTTATTAAATTCCTTGTCGATCATTTTAAGTAGTGAAAAAAGTGAACCTTATTTACATCACCAGTCATATTGATCAATATTAAATAAACAATATATTTAAGGTTCTTAATTGGATAAGGATTAATGCTGTATTGTTTAAAAATTGCTTTGAACATAAGGCATCATTTTTCGTAAAAAGTAAATGACAAAAACTGCTATTGTGGGTTATCCATAAGAGATAGACATATATCATTGCGGACTTTTCTGTAGACCTTTTCATGGTGTACAAATACTTAGTACATCATTTTGATAAATCTCGTAGGGTTTAGCCTGCGTTTGCAATGTAAGCGGAAAAAAATGTTATTATTTACAGAAACTTCAAAAATTACAGTATTTCTCTACTCCGTATTGAATGTTATTAGACATGTAAACCTTCCTCTACAATCACTCTATCTATTTTAAAAAAAACCGCATCAAAATCTGTTGCATAGTTTTAAAGATTGAAGCATACATAGGGATATACGGACATACGGACAGACAGAGAATGCGACTTTGTTTTATACTATGTAGTGATATTATTTATTTTTACAATTGATTAGACAATGTCTTTACATACAACATTCATAGCTTTCTTATCATTAGACAATATAAATTTGAAAGAAGGACATTTAGTTGCGCCTCCGGTCGCTGCTAAATTCGAAGTGCTTATAGGTCGAAGCGCGGCCTCCTCGCGGGATTTTAAATCTGTGATATCTCCGAAAATGTTCACTTAAATTACATGCTGTAAACGGCAATATTGATCTATATTAAATCAACAATTTATTTAAGGTACCTAATTGGATAAGGATTAATGCTGTATTGTATAAAAATTGCTTTGAACATAAGGCATCATTTTTCGTAAAAAGTAAATGAAAATAACTGCTATTGTGGGTTATCCATAAGAGATAGACATATACCATCGCGGACTTTTCTGTAGACCTTTTCATGGTTAACAAATACTTAGTACATCATGTTGATAAATCTCGTAGGGTTTAGCCTACGTTTGCAATGTAAGCGGAAAAAAATGTAATTATTTACAGAAACCTCAAAAATTACAGTATTTGTCTACTTCGTATTGAATGTTATTATACGTACAAACCTTCCTTTTGAATCACTCTATCTATTAAAAAAAACCGCATCAAAATCGGTTGCGTAGTTTTAAAGTTTTATGCGTACATTCGAAATATGTGACTTTGTTTTATAATATGTAGTGATTATAGTAATCAAATTACTTCCGCCGAGTGGTATCCGGTTGAGTTAAATAGACCACCCTCTTTCTTACCAAGGTGTCGTAAAGTTGACGTTAGTAAGGCGACCGGTCGTAAAATACGTAGCCAAATCATATGACAGCATATTTATAACATGTTGTGCCGACCCCACTTAGAGTGGGATAAGGGGATGAAGAGTAATCAAATTACTTACCGGGCATCTGTATTCCATATCCCGGCTATAAAGAAGGAATGTTCTAATAACGACATGACTCTGGTGTATTCCCACATAGTTTTCTCTATCCCGACTTGCGCGACGAGGGATAATGTTTGCGGCGGACTTGAACGGAGGTTCTTTAGTACTTTCGCCGTTTGCGAGTGACCACGGGACAGTTTAAGAACTAATTTAGATAAATAGCTCTTATTGTTTACATCTATCTGTAAATAATAGGAATTTAGTTGATATTAATATTTAAACTGGGTGTATATTTGTATTTAAGTATATATTTGAAATTATATAAGTATACTAGCGGCCTGCCCCTGCTTCGCACGGGTATAAAATATATATCCCATGTCAGTCAGTATAAAAAAATGATTAAAATCGATCGAGTAGTTTTGATTTATTCATTACTGCCCGTGGCCCGCACGCGTTAAATTTGGAGAAAAACAATTTCCTCTCCCTATACCAAGACGATTTCCTGCTATCTTTGGAATATCTAAATTCATATAGTACATTTTTACTTATTTACTTTTACATTTTCCCTATGTATATTATTTTTACAATTAATTACAGAATGTCTTTAAACAAACTCTTGAAAGAGGGACATAGCTGCTAAAGTCGAAGTGTTATAGGGTGAAGCGCGGCCTCCTCACGGCATTTTAAATCTGTAATATCTCCGAAAGTGTTCACTTAAATTACATGCTGTAAACGGTCATATTGATCTATATTAAATCAACTATTTATTTAAGGTTCTTAATTGGATAAGGATTAATGTTGTATTGTATAAAAATTGCTTCAAAAATATGGCATTATTTTTCGTAAAAAGTAAATGACAATAAATGCTATAGTGGGTTATCCATAAGAGATAGACATATACCATCGCGGACTTTTCTGTAGACCTTTTCAAGATGTACAAATACTTAGTACATTATTTTGATAAATCTCGTAGGGTTTAGCCTGCGTTTGCAATGTAAGCGGAAAAAATGTAATTATTTACAGAAACCTCAAAAATTACAGTATTTCTCTACTCCGTATTGAATGTTATTATAGGTACGTACAAACCTTTCTCTGGAATCACTCTATCTATTAAAAAAAACCGCATCAAAATCTGTTGCGTAGTTTTAAAGATTTATGCGTACATAAGGATATAGGGACTTAGTTTTATAATATGTAGTGATGATATTCACCCGTTGTCTGTCACCCATTACACAAGTATTAAGTTACTTACTTTGGGGACAGACAACTGTGTGTGTAAATATATATTTATATTAGATATATTAAACTTGATATGTTTAAAAAGTTAGTTCCCGAAAAATTATATAATAATAGGATATCTCTAATAATAAGGCTGTGTGGTATCAGGTTGAGTAGAATAGACCACCCTCATTTCTTACCGAGGTATCGTAAAAGGCGACTAAGGTAAGTCGACCCGCCGTGTGGTATCCGGTTTAGTAGAATAGACCACCCTCTTTCTTACCGAGGTGCCGTAAAATACAACTAAGGTAAGTTGAATCATGTTACAAGATGTTTATAACGTGTTGTGCCGACCACACTTAGGATAAGGTAGGATAAGGGCAGGATGATAATGAAATGCTACTCACAAAAGGTCTAATTTTTCCTGACGAGATAAATTTAAGGGCCTGTATTAACAATGTTATTAGTTCTTCAGCTGTTTCACAATCTGAAAAAAAAAAAGATAATATTGAACATGGAACACGCCGTGTGGTATCCGGCTGAGTAGAATAGACAACCCTCATATCTTACCGAGATGTTGTAAAAGGCGACTACGGTGAGTCGACCGACCGTGTGGTATCCGGCTGACTAGAATAGACCACCCTCATTTCTTCCCGAGGTGCCGTAAAAGGCGACTAAGATAAGTTAACCCACCGTGTGGTATCCGGTTGAGTAAAATAGACGCTCAGTCTTTCTGAGGTGTAATAAAGTTCGGCTAAGGTAAGTTGACGTCAGGCAGGCGACCGGTCGTAAAATACGCAGCCAAATCATGTAAAAGCATGTTAGTAACATCTTGTGCCGACTCCACTTAGAGTGGGATAAGGGCAGGAGGATAATGATTTTTATGTAATTTTTTAATTTAAATTGTTTAATAATTTTTTGGTGCACGGCATGCACCAAAAAATTATTTAACATGTACACCTTCATAAGGTGTACATGTTAAATAATTTTTTGTGTCTATTTTTATTATACGTAAGTTTTATATGTAGCAACTACTGGGTGTCCAAATAAATAAATAAATAAACTCACCCCTCAATATATCCCATAATTTATAAGTGAAGTCGTTACTCGATCCTTGAGCGTTCATCGCAGACATACAACGTTTCAAACTGTTCGTCTCTTCGGAGATACAAACGCAGCCTCCAGCTGGATATTCAGCAGTATATGTATAAGTTTCAGTTTCATTTAGCAGATTATTCAGACGCTTTGTGTTGTCTAAACGTTTCATCCCTTGAATGACATTTCTGGAATTAATTTTTTTCATATATAGATGTTACAACATGTTCATGAAACATGAAGCTGTGATGGCCTAGCGGTGCGACCGTGTGAATCTGTAGAGACTATCATGGGTTCAAACCCGGGCAGACACCAATGAGTTTTTCTGTTAAAACTTATGTGTCTAATTGATAATTGCAATTTTCCACACACTTCGGTGACGGAAAACATCGTGAGGAAACCTGCATATCTCTAGAGAATTCTAGGGATATGTGTAACCTACCAATCCGCATTGGAGCAGCGTGGTAGGTCTTAGCTCCAACCCTTCTCTCCAAAAATGGAGAGAGGTGGCCTATGCCCAGCAGTGGGATAGTAACAGGCCGTTACTTACTTACTTACTTACATGTTTTTAATACAACCTCCTTCATAGAGTTGGTCTTTAATATGAAAAAGCTTTGTGGCTGCCATATTTTTATGTGTCATTCATTGAGTTGTTGTAGAGAAAAGAGTAAATGGGTTGACTCTGGGAAAATTGTTTTTTATTGTTTTTCGACTGGCCCGTTAGAGCAGTGGGTAGTGACCCTGCCTTCAGCTCCGCGGATCGCGGGTTCGATCCCCGCCGAGGGCCAACATTTTCTATAAATGAATCTGTTGGTCTTTGAGCCTGGGTGTATATTTGTATTAAAGTATGTATTTAAAAAATATATAAGTATATATTCACCAGTTGTCTGTCATCCATAACACGAGTATTAAGTTACTTACTTTGGGGACGGACGACCGTGTGTGTATGTGTCACATATATTTATTATTTTTTTATTTATTGAATAGGTATAAAGAAGATGTCGTCGCTTTTTATATAGATATTTCGCAAATATGCAATCGTAAATTTATTTATAGTGTGCAATAACAATAATATCCTATAAACGTAATATAATACATCGCTGTGGTATCCGGCTGAATAGAATAGCACCACCCTCATTTCTTACCGAGATGTCGTAAAAGGTGACTAAGGTATCTCGACCCGCCGTGTAGTATCCGGCTGAGTAGAATGGACACCCTCATTTTTTACCGAGATGTCGTAAAAGGTGACTAAGGTAAGTTGACCCACCGTGTGGTATCCGGTTTAGTAGAGTAGACAACCCTCTTTCTTACCGAGGTGTCGTAAAATACGACTATGGTAAGTTTATATTAGGCAGGCGGCCAGTGGTAAAATACGTAGCCAAATCATGTAACATGTTTATAACATGTTGTGCCGACACCACTTAGCGAGGAATAAAGGCAAGACAATGATGACTTAATTTTTTTTTTGTTATGTGCAGGACGGTACCAATCATGCGCCATTAATTTTACTTGCGTACACATATGTACGTGTCAAAACTAAAAAAAAAGTCAGTTATTCAGCCAAGTATTTAAGCCACAGGAATTATTTTAAGTTTTTTAAATAACAAACTCAATTTATAGAGATCAACAACCGTACCCATACGACAAACAAAACGGAAAATATCCTTGACCCAATAACTAAATAGTACTGGTGCGAGGGAAAGAAAATAATAATGTTATAGTTTTCTTCTATTTTACAAACAAGCACTGCGTGAGGTCAACCAACCATTACTGACAAAGCCAGATCCCAAAAAAAATTATATTAAAAAATACATTATTTGAGAAGTGACATTTAAGAAGATTGAATTATGCCAACGTTATCTACATACAAATGATGAGTGGATTCATTTAATGTCGTACCAAAATGTCGTCAGTACCACCCTCTATATCCAAATAAGCTTTTACAAGGACTTTTATATCAAGGAACTTTAACATGTTATAAATAAATATATGGGCCACACGGTCATCCGTCCCCAAAGTAAGTAACTTAATACTTGTGTTATGGTAGACAGACAACTGGTGAATATATACTTATATATTTTTTAAATACATACTTAAATACAAATATACACACAGGCTCAAAGACCGACAAATTAACTTTAAAGAAAATGTTGGTCCTCGGCGGGAATCGAACCCGCGACCCGTGGAGTCGAAGGCAGGGTCACTACCCACTGCTCCAACGAGCCAGTCAAACGTTAATGAAGCTACCTCTGTTTCAGAATAATCCTATATTGAGAAGAAAGCAACAATGTAGTGGTCAATATTAAAGTCAGTAGTTTTCTTTGTAGCACAGATCTACTTATTAACAATTTGATCATATAGGAACTTCGAACATTGCTCACTTCATCTGCAGAGTGAATCCGAGATTTGTTAAGGGGCCACATAGTTAACCATTACGTTTCTGATCCATATGTTATTCCTGGCAAATCCCTGCTCATAATACTATTTATTAAAAAATATTATTAATAAATATTACAATTTATAAATACATAAATAAATAAAGGATTAATGGCATATATAACATACCTAATGACAGTGCTTTCCAAGTTAACCACATTCAGTTTAGCGACAGTAAAATCCACAAGAAGTTGATTGATATTGTGTAATGCGGTGACTGACTTCCATATTGCATTGCAGGGGCTTGCTAAATGGCCTATTGCGACTTCCTGTTCCTGTAACCAAAGATCCGACCCCATTCAAATATAATTACATGTTTGATCTAGCTAAATTACATTAATTATATACTCTATACATTACATACTCTATCTACTATACAGTAGGCATGTGAGGTCAGTTATTTGGACAGGTTTTAGTATGTTTAGCCAATATATCTTTGATTTGATAGTGATTGAAATAAATTTTGCATATTTCATGTCATATTCGTAATCAGTGAATGAAAAGCCAAATCTATATTCTAAATAAAGTTTTTACACATGGTTTATACTTGTATTTGTATAGTATTTTAATAGGCTACATATAAGAGTAAGGAGGGTCATCGGTGAACAATTCTCTACATTGACACATACATATGTTACTACTATAAATAGTAAAATAATGATTAGAGTTGATCTTGACATGACCAGATCTCATATAATTATCTTGTCATCCATCTTCCTGCCCTTATCCCACTCTAAGTGGGGTCGGCACAACATGTTACAAACATGTTGTCACATGATTTGATATCAACTTACCATAGTCGTATTTTACGACACCTCGGTAAGAAAGAGGGTGGTCTATTCTACTTAACCGGATACCACATGGTGAGTAAACTTACCTTAGTCGCCTTTTACGACACCTCGGTAAGGAATGAGGGTTGTCTATTCTACTCAACCGGACACCACGCGGCGGGTCGACTTGTATTCACAAGATAATTATTGAATATGAAAATAATAAAAACTATATGAAAGCAAGAAAAACATTTCTAAAATCTGATACCTGTCTACTGCAAATGATATATATGGAATAAATTTTATATGCCACATCTTATTATGTACCTTTGTTCTTGCAGTAAATGATTAATATTATTAATTTTTTTTGTACAGCTGAACAAAGTCCTCTGGTTTCTTTTAGAAGAGGTGTTGCAAAATGTGTAGGTATGACAAATATCTCAGGAATTTTTCAGATATATTTTCCATATAATATGTCACAATATATTCCTTCCTATATGAGTGTATGATAAATTACATAGTCCTATACAGCTATTTAAAGAATTTAGTATCTTAGTAGAAAAACTATTACTTACAAAGTGAACTTTACAACTAATAAAAGGTGTGAGTAGCGTCTTTGCAGTCCATTCACAATAAAGCTCAGTAATACCACCATGTGGTGCATTCAGTTGTTCCTCGATAGTAAGTGAGCCATATGATATACCAGATATTGTATACTTGCAATCTACGGATACTGTTACCTGGAATACAATGAGCAAATGGACAAATTCAAATTCATATTCTTTATTTAAATAAACTTGTAAACAAAAGCTTTTGAATTCTCAACTCTACTGCTGGTTCTTAAAGCTGTTCCTACCGAGAAGAGCCAGCAAGAAACTCGTTGGTTGCCCTTTTAAAAATATAATTCTTAATACTAGTTACATTTAGTCATTACTGCTTTTTACAATTTGGTGTCATCATCATTCTCTTACCCTTATCCCACTCTAAGTGGGGTCGGCACAATGTCTTCTTCTTCCATTCTCCTCTATCTTGCGTCAACTCTGGTGCCAGTACTTTAACATGCATATCATTTTTCACACAATCCATCCATCTTTGCCTCCCCCTTGCCATACATCCATCCACATTCATATTTAAAACTCTTTTGGTCACATGTTTTTTATCCCTCCACATTACATGACCATACCAACTTAGTCTTGCACTTCTCATCTTTTCTGTAATGGTTGCAACTTTCAGACTTCCCCTGATATACTGATTGCGTATTCTATCAAGTTTTGGCACACCACACATCCACCTTAACATTCTCATCTCATTCACATGCACAATTCTTTCATCATTTTCTTTTATCGCCCAACATTCTTATCCAGACATAATGACAGGCCTAATGACCGTTTTATAAATTTTCCCCTTACAATTTGGTGTATACAGAAAAATTTACAAGAGCATTTACATTTTTAAGAGCAAATTTACTTACCAAATCTTCATTTATCTCTTCTTGCAAAGCAAACTTCTGAACAATGTCTTCCACATCAACCTCTTCCAACACAACTGATCCCTCATAAGTAACAATACCCCTGGCAAAATGTTCCTCGTTTGATTGATTGGTTAATAACAACACTTTCACATCAGCTGGTTTGCAAAGCACCCACATTGGAACTGAATCCTCTTTAGCGACAGTTCCAAGACCTTTATTGTAAAGGTTCAATATCTCTCTGAAAACAATTAACAAGAATTTGAACACTATAAATTATCTATGGTGTCACTGGTCCGTTGGCACCGTAGGTAGTGACTGTGCTTTTAGCGCAGCGGGTCGAGGGTTCGATTCTCGCTGAGGGCCAACAATTTCTATAAATGAATTTGTTGGTCTTTGAGCCTGGGTGTATATTTGTGTTTAAGTATGTATTTAAAAAATATATAAGTATATATTAACCAGTTATCTGTCACCCACAACACAAGTATTAAGTTACTTACTTTGGTGATGTAAAAATAAATAAAACCATAGCCACAATTGTTATAAATTGTTTTTTAATTCTAGTCGTGTGTTTACAAAGTAACATCTAAATACTGTGGGAATGATTTTCTACAAAAGAAGTTTATCTCAGGAGGATATATTGGTTTTGACAACCATATAAGTACTTAGATTTGGGCTAGTTAATTAGGTGGTAATTTTCAAATTTAAGGTTCAAAAATACCTTGCTTGGTCTACATCTATGGGTGCATGCAAGACCTCTTCCTTTCTCCATAACTGTGGTTCATCAGAGATTAAAGTATCGTCAAGGATTGCATGCAAACTTAAATCAAGTTTAAGTGGCGACCCAGTCAACTCTAACTCATCTGAAAAAAAGTTTATTTAAGAAAAATCAGTTGTCCACAATTACACAACTATTTATTTCTAAATCCAACATAAACTTCTTTTACCTTTTTCATCATTAGATTTTAAAGGGTCCGAAGTCGCAGCGGATTGCTTTGCCTATAATATTTAAAAAAAAAATATTAAGCACTGGTTCGTTTAAATATAAAACGAAAGAATTCAACGCACTTTAGCATACACAATTATTAAGTCTTTATTTTCTCGTGTATACATTTCTACATAGCTAGGACTTTGTTGTTTTTCTATAATATATTTTGGATAGCTTTGTAGAACTGGTTGTAAATAGTTTTCCATTGTTCTTTAAATCCAAATAGAAAGAAAAAAAAATTCAATAATACTTTAATTTCGAAATTCAAATCCGTTAAATAGCAAATGAAGTGAACAGACGTCAGTCGTCACAGACAAATGACAATAACAAATGGTGGACGAATTATTTCGTAATGTCAAAACTCGACATAAGCGAAAGACTTAAAACAGTAAAAATCATTACAAATAAGCATTCTTTTTATTGTAAGTGATATAACATTATGAATTTTACTGAGCAATAAAATACTATATATCTATTTGCAATAGATAACATTTAGATTAATAAAATAGTTAGAAATGTTAACATTGTTTTACAATTGTTAGTGTCTTGTTGAAAATTCAATAGTGAAAATTAAATTTTTATGGACGGTTTCAAAAAATTAAATAATAATTTTGCTGAACTTTATTGGACTATTAACGCCATCTATTGAAAAAAAAGTTATTTTAGGAACGAGTTAACTGTAAAGATGGCACTGCAAAATGATTATGTATGTAGAATATGGGAATGTAAACAAAGACAATAACTTAACAACTTGATTAAACTCTTATCTGGTGATTTTTTTATATATTAAACTAGATACCGTTTCTGCTTCTCGGTGTAATAAATAGAAACCATAATAGATATAATCAAAAAACAATACTAGTATCTACCTAGGGAGTAAACAGACCTAAAAGCGCTTAAAGTAATTTATTTATTTAGATTTGTCAAAAGAACGCAATGTATTTTATGTTTTCCAGTAGAAGTGCTTTTCCCAAGCAGTAGCAGAGTTGATTCAAAAGCACTTGTGTACGAGTTTATTTGTACACATTTGACTTAGGTATCGCAATGTGATATTTACATTAATCTTTAATTATGTTCTGTATTCTATAGTCGACAATATTTATTTTGCCAGATCAGATCACTTTTAACTATGCAACTCTATGGAAGGAATAAATATTGATTTACTATAGGTGATATATATGGCAATTATGTTATAAAATAAAGGTGTCGTAAAAGGCGACTAAGGTAAGATGACCCACCGCGTTTTATCCGGCTGAGTTGAATAGACCACCCTCATTTCTTACCTAGGTGTCGTAAAAGGCGACGGTAAGTGACTCACCGTGTGGTATCCGGCTGAGTAGAATAGACCACCCTCATTTCTTACCGAGGTGTCGTAAAAGGCGACTAAGGTAAGTCGACCCGCCGTGTGGTATCCGGCTGAATAGAATAGTATCACCCTCTTTTCTTACCGAGGTGTCGTAAAAGGCGACTAAGATAAGTTTACCCAACGTGTAGCATCCGTTTGAGTAGAATAGACCACCCTCATATCTTACCGAGGTGTCGTAAAAGGCAACTAAGGTAAGCTGACCCACCGTGTGGTATCCGGCTAAGTAGAATAGACCACCCTCATTCTTATCGAGGTGTCGTAAAATACGACTAAGATAAGTTGACATCAGGCAGGCGGCCGGTCGTAAAATACCTAGCCAAATCATGTGACAATATGTTTATAACATGTTGTGCCGACCCTACTTAGAGTAAGTTAAGAGCAAGAGAATTATAAGGAAAACATCGTGACGAAACCTGCATATCTCTAAAAAATCTCTGGAGATATATTATAAAAACAACGATATTTCTTCTTTATGCTTATTAAATAAATATAAATAAATAAATAAATATAAATAAATATATGGGACACTTACACACACGGTCATCCGTCCCCAAAGTAAGTAACTTAATACTTGTGTTATGGGTGACAGACAACTGGTGAATATATACTTATATATTTTTTAAATACATACTTAAATACAAATATACACCCAGGCTCAAAGACCAACAAATTCATTTATAGAAAATGTTGGCCCTCGTCGGGAATCGAACCCGCGACCCGCGGAGCAGAAGGCAGGGTCACTACCCACTGCTCCAACGGGCCAGTCATAAAGCAATATTCCAATTAAGATTGCGTAATGCAATCAGCCACCTATCCTTATAGGCACTTTTAAACCCATTATTATAATCCAAGAGATTACATGGTGGTAATTAACTATATCTACCTCTTCAACAATAATGTCCTATCTCTTTTAACAATGGTGTTTACTCAATATGATGACCCGAACATATTATGATAGGAGAAAGCTTTTGATCATGTTACGAGTGTTTGCAAATCTGTTTATGGTAGGCTAAAACATTATATTTATTTTACCCTTAATAGCAATTGCAGTATTATAGACTCAATAATATTAATGTCTGTTATAAATCGATAGCATTATATACTATTGATAAGGGAATAGATTTAGAAAGAGCAATAGACAATAGTTGCAACTATTCATCATCATCATCTGGTGCCATCTTCAGAATGAAGTTCGGAGGTCAGCTGGAGAAAACTTTTCCGGTCTTGTGCTATCTTTTTATTTCATAGTATCTAAGTCCCGTCCACTCTCTTATATTATCGAACCATTTAAGACGTTGCCTTCCAGGTGCTCTCTTGCCGTGCATCTTTCCTTCTAGGATCAACCTAGGAAATTGATATCGGGATCCTCTCTGCAGAATGAACTATTAAAATGTTTAAACCATTACCGGATGGTAATTAGTGCGTCAAAAAGTTTTTCCCGGGCAAACAAACTCTGACATCTTTAATACCTACATGTTGCTCCTCCACCTCCTCTATCTTCCAATGAAAGCCTTATCAAAATTGGTATAGCCTTTCATTAGAATATACTATTAACTTACCATTTTTTAAGAATTGCCCTATCTTTTCGTCAGAACCGTACCAAATATGTTCAGTAGATTTTGAGAAAATCAACCTCATACAGACAGACAGCTTGTAGGGACTTTATTTTATAATAAGTCAGCATCTTACCACACTTATACCACGCTAAGTGGGGTCGGCACAATTTGTTAATAAACATGTTGTCACATGATTTGGCTACGCATTTTACGATCGGTCACTTGCCTGACATCAACTTACCTTAGACGACACCTCGATAAGAAAGAGAGTGGTCTATTCTACTTAACCGGATACGACACGTTGGGGCAACTTACCATAGCCGCCTTTAACGACACCTCGGTAAGAAATAAGGGTGGTTCTACTCAGCCGGAGTACTTTATAGTCAAATAGAAATATAAAGTGCTTTAATTAATTCCTAAGAACACTACACGTTTTAAACGCTCCGTTGAATGCATCGCTGAGTTGCCTTTACCGCAAATATCTCGCTGCTACAATTAATTTGCGCTTGGTTAGTTAAAAGGATCGACTAATAAGTTGTTAATACGTATCAAAGTGAAGCTATCTGTTATTCCATTGAGAAAAAAACAAGAACACGATAAAAATAATATAAAAGACAGGTAGGTATTATTCCTGTTAACGCACACTATATACAATGACACGATATAATAGGAATACCACAATTCCATTCCGAGATGTACTTCTCTTGAATGACTAACAAAGACTCAATGTCACTGAACCGTTTTATCAATAAGAAGACTAAACCGGTAACAACAACGGCACAGTGCTTCCACTGTTTTAATCAAAAGGGCGCAATACTCTTGTTTCATGACCGTGTTGCTATAAAATACAAAGCGGAAGTCAATGGCGACAACATTCCAAAGCATTCTTGCAGTGAAGAAAGAGTTTTAAGAAATTTTACTTTACTTTATTTCTGCGAAACAAAGTTGTAAAAAAAGTAAAAAAATTGTCAAAAGTTTTTTAAATAATTTTACTAGATTTGTTTTTCAAATACAATAAACAAAAAATTAAGCATATCAAGTATTAGACACAAAGCGAAAAATAAATTTTAAATAGCAACTACGCAGGTAATTTTTTATAGAAAACCTAAAGAGTAATTGCTCAGTGCCTCATTATGTTATGTTATACGTTACAACGTTATGATGATTTTGTAGTATCACTATGATTTTGTAGTAAAGAATAAATAAATAAAATAATATCCAATAAAAGAGAAGAATTAGTTGAAGGCATTAGAAGAAACATATAAAAAGGCAGGCGTTATTTTCGAAATATGTTTATACTACCTTCATTTCTTACCGAGGTGTCGTAAACGGCGACTAAGGTAAGTCAACCTGCCGTGTGGTATCCGGCTGAGTAATATATACCAACCTCATTTCTTACCGAGGTTTCGTAAAGGCGACTAAGGTAAATCGATGTTAATCAGCCGGTCTTTAAAGAATCAGCCAAAACATGCAACAACATATTTAAAACATGTTGGCCGTCCCCTTTAGAGTGGGATAAGGGCAGAAATAGTGACATAAGCTACTTTAAGCTTGATTTCAGCTTTGCCATTACAACAGTTTAAAAACACTGTTAAAAAGAGGCTGATACAGAATGCCTACTATATTCTTGAAGATTACTTAGAAGATATGTGAATATAGCTCTCTTCGAACCTGTACAAGACAGTAACGACTAAATGTAAATAGTATTAAGAATTATATTTTTAAAAGAGCAACCGCCGAGTTTCTTGCTGGCTCTTCTCGGTAGGAACAGCTTTCCGAACCAGCAGTAGAGTTGACGATTCAAAAGCACTTGTTTACAAGTTTATTTGAATAAAGAATATTTTGAATTAGAATTAGAATTTGAATTTCGTAAAAGGTGACTAAGGCAAGTTGATCTGCAATGTGGTGTCTGGCTGAGTAAAATAGACCACCCTCATTTCTTACCAAGGTGTCGTAAAGGTGATTAAGGTAAATTGACTTCAGGCAAGCGGCCGGTCGTTAAATAACAAGCCAAAATAAATACAACATGTTTAAAATATATTGTACCGGCCCCATTTAGAGTGGGATAAGGGCAGAAAAAGTGATATAATCTACTTTAAGCTTGATGGGGAAGCTTATGCAGACAAAGTGACGCAAGAAGCTAGTGTATTTATAATCCCATAGTTTCTTAGTTAAAATACACGTTTAGATGCTTTCAATGTCGATAACTGTTAAGCAAAACATACACCCTAATTAATTAACGCGATAAAGTGTACTTACTTAGGTATCGGAGTGGAACTATCGGTTCGTTCGAAAGCTAATCTTTTGTTCATGACGTAAATGATATCTGAAGGATTTAGAAATACGATATATGAAATAGATATCTTGGTTATCAATATTCTCGGTAAATGAAAAATTATGATTTATGGGGTAAAGTGAAAGTAACGGCCTGTTCCATAGGCATAGGCCTCCTCTCTCCGTTTATTAAGCCATAGTGTAAATTTATAGAATTAGGCGTTACTTTGCGGAGGTCCATGATACAAAAGTAATGATAATATTATTTTGCTATAATCCAATACACTCTACACTCTTACACTCTACATTTAGCACACATATTTTCTTTTATCGCGGATTATAGCAAAATAATATTCTCATTACTTTTCCATAGTGTAAACTAATCTGTCACTCTACAGTTAGCGCGGACAGGTTTAGTAGTGACAAATTTATTCAGTAGCTTTTACAAAATACCAATACTGTCTCTTCTAGGATAAGTGACGGGCTGTTACTATCCCACTGCTGGGCATAGGCCTCCCTTCATTTTTGGAGAAAAGGATTGGAGCCAAGTTACCACGCTACTCCAATGCGGATTAGTAGGTTATATATATCCCTAGAATTCTCTAGAGATATGCAGGTTTTCTCACGATGTTTTCTTCAGCGAAAAGCGTATGATAAATTGCAATTATTAATAAGACATATAAATTTTAATCGTTGGTATTTGAACCCGTGACCCCTCGAAAGAATTGCATGATTTCATCGCTGGGCTATCACAGCTTACTTGGGATATCGTATCGTATATCGGAGCTAGCCATATATTAAAATAATCATTATTTTTAACGTACTAATCTGCCATGTGATATCCGGCTGAATAGAATAGAACACCCTCTTTCTTACCAAGGTGTCGAAAAGGCGACTAAGGTAAATTTACTCGCCGTGTGGTATACGGCTGAGTAGAATAGACCACACTCTTTCTAACTAAGGTGTCGTTAGAGGCGACTAAGGTAAGATGACGGCCGGTCGTAAAAGACCTAGCCGAATCATGTGACAATATGTTTATTACAATATTTTTAAGGAACGTAGGGAACTGCTCGACCTTGTCTTTCTGTTCAAGTTAGTGAGAGGGGCAATTGATTGTCCAGAATTATTACAAAAAATAAACTTAAAAACGCCATCTAAACTATCAAGGCAAACAAAATATTCACCATTTACTACAAGCTCGGCAAAAAGCAACTTGGGCCATTATGCCACCTTGAACGGAATACAACGTCGCTACAATTATTTATCAAAAGAACTAGATGTAGTTTAGATTTATCAAAAGAACTAGAAGTCTTGTTGGTTATCCTAATAAATAAAAAATAAATAAAAATAAAATAACATGTGTGCCGACCCCACTTAGAGTGGGACAATGGCAGGAGGATGATGATATTTTTAACCTATTAATGCGTTACTTTCATATTAATTGCTAGCAATAGAACATTTTAGAATTACCTTCCTTTCCCCAAGAGAAATGTAAATTATTTTTACATTTATAACAAAAAAGCTATCCAGAAAACCGTTTAGCGTTTAATAATATGAAGGTTAACATAATACAGCCTTTTGTTGAATGACGGGGACTCTAGAGGAACGATTCTTTTATTGTAATGTTAAAGGAAATTTTATAATAAAAGTTTTCCTACGCGTAGGCGATATTGGTGGAAATTGTTTTGCTAATTCCTTAACAAAAGGTAAAAAATTAATTTTATAAGTGATCACAAAAGGGATTCGAATTGAAAGAACTATTCTAAAAGTATTAGTTACCATAAATGTACCCTTTGGTAAATCTATACTACTATATAAAGCTGAAGAGTTTGTTAGTTTGTTTGAACCCGTTAATTTCAGGAACTACTGGACCTATTCAAAACAAATCTTTGAGTGTAAGATAGTCCATTTATCGAGGAAAGCTATAGACTATATAACATCACGCTTAGATGAATAGGAGAGGAGCAGCAATAAAAAATATTGCGAAAACGGCAAAATTTAAAGCTTTCCTTGCGTGCGCTAAGAAACGGTGAATGGTATTCAAAAATCATGTATGTTGCCCTCAAAAAGTTCTAAATAAAAGTCTGCGGTAGCATATGTCTAGCTTTTAAGATTTACCCTCTGTAACCATTTTTATGGTTCATCATCTTCCTGCCCTTATCCCATTTTAAGTGGGGTCGACACAACATGTTATAAACATGTTGTCATATGATTCGGCTACGTAATTTACGACCGGCCGCCTGCCTGACGCAACTTATCTTAGTCGTATTTTACACCTCGATAAGAAAGAGGGTGGTCTATTCTACTTAACCGGATACCACACGGTGGGTCAACTTACCTTAGTCACCTTTTACGACAACTTCGGTAAGAAAAGAGGGTGGTACTATTCTATTCAGCCGGATACCACACGGTGTAACTATTTTTATGGTTAACAAAATAAATACTATATTACATTTATAATATTTCCACGCAGGTAGAGCCGCTTTTGCTAGTACTGAATAAAAAGGGTCAAAAAAAAAATATATTTAATAAAAATATATGATAGTTTGTAGTAACACTTTCACCAGAGTTTAAACAAAACGTTGCTTGAACGTTTTTGGTACGGAGGGTCGATGTGCACTTTATTTGATTAGAAACATTTAAGATCTTGTACTAATTGCACTTGTTTCACATAAAAGTGAATGTATAAAACTACTTCGTTGCTCCTTTCAAAGAAATTATTCAGGTATTTTTTATACTGAAGGCGTATAAAGTGTTGCGCATCTTTTAATTAAGTATTTTTTTAAATAATTTATGTTATAGGTACTTGACGCAATTTCATTTTCCGGTAAATATTGCTACCGACCCCGTAAGGTCTGGGGGAAGTACAGTATTTTGAAATTAATTTCGCCCCTTTGAATATTTAACATATTTTCAGACGTTTGGTACCTTGTTGCGCCTTCGAGCAATATAAGAGAATTAATTGACACGATCCTGTAATTGTTAAAACAAAGTAACTTTCACAGAACTTCCATGCAAGAAAAGTTTAAGGATATATGTGTTATGACATTCGCTTCACAGTTTATTTTTAGCAATATACATTTTGCGTATAAAACAATACATATTAATTACTACATTGTCTGTGGCTCCGCCCGCGTAGAAAGATTAAAACTGTAATATAGTATTTTGATAACCGGACATGACACCACCTGACGACGACTTTGAGGTCTGGGAGCTACCATTCCCAGACCTCCCCACCGAACAAGACATTCATTAGGTCGCCTAGGTGACCTGGGCTTACGGCCCAAATACCGATACCTTTAGGTCACCTAGGTGACCTCGGCCCACGGCCGGAACACATACCGGGCTTAAGTGCCCACGAGGAGATGCCCGGGTAGAGAGGATTCCTCGAGGCCCGCACCCCGTTTACCCCCACCCGGGGAGTAAGCGAGAAGACCCTGCTGTGATAACCATAAAAATTGTTAAAGTGGGTTAACCTTAAAAGCTAGACATATGGTGTCGCAGACTTTTTTTTAACTTTTAGAGGGAAACAATTTTGTAATACATGATTTTTGAATAACTTTCAACGTTTACTTATTGCGTAAGCTTTAACTTTAGCCATTTTCGTAATATTCTTTATTGCTAATCCTCATCTATTCATCTTAGCGTGATGTTATATAGTCTATAGCCTTCCTCGATTAACCTACTTTTCTTTTTCAAATCGGCCTAGTAGTTCCTGAGGCTAGCGCTTTCAAACAAACAAACTCTTCAGCTTTATATATTAGTATAGAAAGATAAAAGAATTGCGATTTAGCTATATAATAGACAAAGTATGAACAGACATAAAACAACAAGACACGATAGCTCATTTGAAGAACGGACAATCTAGAGAGGTGAAAATACCTATATTCGAGCCCCACCGCCTCAATTATTTTTAATTTTTTTTATATCCCAAAAAAAATTTGCGAGTTAGGTTCGGTTACCCAGGTACTATGTATAATCTACCAATCCAAATTGAAGCAGCGTGGTGGGTCTATGCTCCAAATCTTCTCTAAGAAAATTCTAAATAAGAGAGGAGGGTTTTGCCCATCAGTGAGATACTAACTTTACTTTACCTACACATAAAATTGGCCTTCCAATTATCTCTCATGGGTATTGGTATCAAGGTGTCAAGGGCATACGGAAAGGTTGATGTGATATGTACGAGTTAATTTAAACTATAGTTGAAATGGAAAATTCGTTATTACAACGTCAAAAAACCTTTATCTAGTGATGAATATTATGATAGAGGTTGATATGTGACGTCCTTCAGGAAATAATTTGTTACAACATGTTTCTAATACAACCTCCTTTAAAAAGTTGGTCATTAATATGGAAAAAACATTATGGCTGTTATTATATGTCATTGAGTTGTTGAGAAAGAGTAAATGAGTTGACTTTGGGAAAATTGCTTTTTTATTATTGCATAAGTATAAAGGAGAAATATCGTCGTTTATTATAAATTTCATAAATGTAGAGTTTAGGTAGTGACAGTTTTGCTTCAACTTTGTGATTTTTTAAAGAGCTTTGATAACCCAGCGGTTACACCGTGCGACTCTTTCGAGGAGGTCATGGGTTGAAACCCCGAGCAGGCCAATGAGTTTTTCTATAAAAACTTATGTGCCTTATTAATAATTGCAATGCATCACACGCTTTTACGTGAAGGAAAACATCGTGTGGAAACCTGTATGTCTCTAGAGAATTCTATGTGTAACCTACCAATCCGCATTGGAACAGCGTGGTAGGTCTTAGCTCCAATCCTTATCTCCAAAAACAGAGAGAGGAGGCC
Source organism: Morpho helenor (assembly GCA_029227775.1). Classification (NCBI taxonomy): domain Eukaryota; kingdom Metazoa; phylum Arthropoda; class Insecta; order Lepidoptera; family Nymphalidae; genus Morpho; species Morpho helenor. Next base: position 13,512,092 of record JARGCU010000020.1, on the reverse strand, counting down.
TATGCCCAGCAGTGGGATAAAACAGTCCGTTACTTTACTTTTTTGCGATTTTGTTGCAGTGGATATCTCCTGGTGATGCTTCCGTTGCGGAGCAAAACGATTGCAGAGTTTGTGATAGTGAACGTGTGTAGTGCTTTTGTATTGTGGTGTTGGTTGTGGAGATTTGTGTCCTCCTCCTTCAGTCGAATCCTGCATGTATCAGGTATAAAAACAGATAGTTCACTCTACATTTAGCATTATATACATTTTCTATTTAATTTGTCGTCGATTATAGCTAAAAAACGACAACAAAAAAATGTAAATAATTGAGGGTATTTTAATTTCTTGTGAGAGCGTATAGGTAAGGTAAAACCAATTTAATTCATGTTGTCGTAGAATTTTAACATGTATTTAACATTTATAATCACATCATTAATTTTAATATCGTCATGTAACATTTGTTTTTCACTGTCTGTATGGTGGTTTATACAAAGGTACATTGGTATTAAATATTTTTTACACACATAAGAAACAGGGTATTTTGTATATGTAAATGTATTATTATATAAATTTTAAGTACAGTCAGCCAGAGAAATTCGATTATATCTTTTAATGATAGATTAAAGGTCATTTGATCGCAATTATCATCAACTTAAACTCAAAGTAACGAGAATATTATCATGATTTAATACGCGACACACAAAAAATCTATAAAATAAATATTAATAATTAACAGTGCAAAATTTTTTAAATCCGTTACAACACCTCTGTTAATTGCCTCTTCAGGTGACAAGAGGGCTTTTTCGCACAAAGAATCAGCTTAGCGATTCAGCGCGGAAACGCTGCCAGCATTTTTGGGACCATTCCACGTGGGCATGATTTGTATAGTCCTAGCGTAAGTAATTTAAGATAGATATAACTAATATATTTTTGCTGTAAATGAAAAACAATACAGTAAAATTATAATATAAATATATGGGACAATTAGAAACACGGTCCTCCATCCCCAAAGTAAATCAATATGTGTATAAGATATTTTGTAAATGTATTACATATTCATTTATTTACAAATTGAATTCCATTTTAAAACATTTTCTGAAACAAACAGAAACAAAAACATTTAAAAACATATATAAATATTGTCATCCACGGAGAGCGGAGAAAAGATCCAAGCTCCCGGCGGTCAGGAATACATTTGTAATGTATTATTGTTGTTGGGAAAGAAAATAGTCGAATATTATCTCTTTGGTTATTTTATTTATTTATAAATAAAATCTAGAAGTCGAAGTGGAACGCAGAAGATAGATAGACAATATATTGTATTGAAAACCATAACAACAAATGTAGGTAGTTAAAAGAAGTGTTAGTACAAGTAAAGAAGCTAGTATCCTTAATAATACTAATATTAATTCAAAAGTAATAATAACATTGGTAAAAGCTGTGGTAGCCCAGAGGTATCACCGTGCGCCTCTTTCGAGAAGGTCTAAGGTTCAAACCCCGGGCAGGCACCAATGAGTTTTCTAGTAAAACTTATGTGTCTAATTGATAATTGCAATTTATCACACGCTTTTCGGTGAAGGAAAACATCGTGAGGAAACCTGCATATCTCTAGAGAATTCTGGGGATATGTGTAATCTACCAATCCGCATTGGAGCAGCGTGGTAGGTCTTAGCTCCAATCCTTCTCTCCAAAAAAAGAAAAAACGGAGAGGCCTATGCCCAGCAGTGGGATAGTAACAGGCCGTTACTTACTTACTTAATAATAAAATTATTTTGCTATAATCCGCGATGAAGTAAAATTGAAAATATACATAATGATAAATGTAGAGTGGACAATCGGTTATCATACCAGCATTACATATATTTTCTATTTTACTTCATCGCGGATTAATTAATAAATAAAATAAAAATAAAAAGCCTTTTATTTCTCACCAATATTTACAAATATGTCAAATATCAAAAAATACATATCTACTTATAGTCATCATAGTCAATAATACAAGTTGAGAAATAGAAAAAAAAATCATCGCGGATTATAGCAAAATAATTTTACTATTACTTTTGTATTATGGATCTCTGCAAAGTAACGCTTAATTCTATAAATTATTTAATATTAAATCATTATATATTAAATAAAATAAGATTATCATCCGCCTGCCCTTATCCCACTCTAACTGACGTCGGTAGAACATCTTATTAACATGTTGTCCCATGATTTCAATGACGCTACGTATTTTACGAACGGTCGCCTGCCTGACGTCGTATTTTTAGACATCTCGGTAAGAAAGAGGGTGGTCTATTCTACTTAGTCGGATACCACACGGTGGATCAACTTACCTTAGTCGCCTTATACGATACCTCAGTACGAAATGAGGGTGGTCTATTCTACTCAAACGGATACCACACGTTTGGTCAACTTATCGCAGTCGTCTTTTACGATACCTCAGTACGAAATGAGGGTGGTCTATTCTACTCAAACGGATACCACACGTTGGGTAAACTTATCTTAGTCGCCTTTTACGACACGTCAGTAAGAAACGAGCCTGGTATATTCAACTCAGCCGGATATCACACGGCATGAATACTCTTTTATTTAATAAATTATTATTGCCAACTGTACAGTAAAATATGTTTGTCAGTTTAAAATAAAGGTAAGAAACGAGTAAGGAGATTAAGTCTAAATGGCTTGTGGTTAACCGATTTTCATTATAATATATTTATACTGATATTAAAAAGTTTTTCTATTCTCAAACATTAAATAGGATTCTGATTGGATAACGCTGTCGCAATAACAGAATGGATGTTAGAATTAAATATATAATTTGACTGGCCCGTTGGAGTAACATTTTCTATAAATGAATTTGTTGGTCTTTGAGCCTGGGTGTATATTTGTATTTAAGTATGTATTTAAAATTATATAAGTATATATTCACCAGTTGTCTGTCACCCATAACACAAGTATTAAGTTACTTTGGGGACGGATGACCGTGTGTGTAAGTGTCCCATATTATTTATTAAATCGGATTCTGATTGGATAACGCTGTCGCAATAATACAATGAATTTTAGAATTAAATGTATAATTTGTGAAACGATGTAAATTTTTCGATAGTCAAGCTGTAATGGCCTAGCGGTGCGACCATTTGAATCTCTAGAGACGATCATGGGTTCAAACCCTGGCAGACACCAATGAGTTTTTCTATTAAAACATATGTGTCTAATTGATAATTGCAATTTATCACACGCTTTTCGGTGAAGGAAAACATCGTGAGGAAACCTGCATATCTCTAGAGAATCCTAAGGATATGTGTAACCACCAATCCACATTGGAGCAGCGTGGTAGGTCTTAGCTCCAACCCTTCTCTCCAAAAATGGAGAGAGGAGGCCTATGCCCAGCAGTGGGATAGTAACAGGCCGTTACTTACTTACTTATTTACGCCAAGTCCAATCGGCAAAAACGTATGTGAATAAGAGGCCTAATCTTTCTTCTTTCTTTATATACCAAGGATATTAAGTATAATAGGCTTGGTATATAAAGATAGAAGAAAGATAAGGGATTAGGAATAGGTAGCATAGTAATGCTACCTATTCCCGCGGCATCGCCTGCGTGGTAATATACGTACGTACGTAGATTTATTATTCTACGCCGTGTGGTATCCGGCTGAATAGAATAGTATCACCCTCTTTTCTTACCGAGGTGTCGTAAAAGGCGACTAAGGTAAGTCGACCCGCCGTGTGGTATCCGGCTGAGTAGAATAGATCAACCTCATTTCTTAACGAGGTGTCGTAAAAGGCGACTAAGGTAAGTCGACCCGCCGTGTGGTATCCGGTTAAGTAGAATAGACCACCCTCTTTCTTATCGAGGTGTCGTAAAATACGACTAGGGTAAGTTGACGTCAGGCAGGCGGCCGGTCATAAAAACGCAACCAAATCATGTGACAGCATGTTTAATACATGCTGTGCCGACCCCACTTAGAGTGGGATAAGGGCAGGAAGATGATGTACGTAGATTTATTATTCTATACCAGACGATACTACTTCACTGATCTTGATAACAGAAGGAACTCTTTAACCTGGAACCGTTGTTACCTTGTAACAGGGGCTGTATGACGTCATAATAACTAAGATGACGTCTACGATAAATTAAGGTTCAATCACGATAAAAAAAAATATTTTTAGCACATCAGATAAAAATAATTATCACGAGTGGGTAATATTGTTTAGAGCTTGTTGAGACGGTTTCAAAATATACAATCTTTTTGAGATAAAAGTATAGATAAAAAAAACGGTTGCCTGTAAAGTCGGTTTTACGGGCGAAGATTTTACGTGACAACGTCTTTTTAAATGTGACGGATTGGAGTGGGAGAGAGACGCAAGGCATTCGCCAGTCCGGCGGGCCTCTCTTTCGTTCGGTGACTCATCGTAACAGACGTGAGCGGGCGTTACACTTTTTCATGAGTGACTCCAAGCCGCAACCGTATCCCTAAGTTTCGTAATAGTATTATTAAATCCGTACTAATATTAGAAAAAGTCTCTGTTTGATTATAACGCTTTCACCACCAATCCAACCTCATCTTCCTACCCTTATCCCGCTCTAAGTGGGGTCGGCACTACATGTTATAAACATGTTGTCACATGATTTTGCTAATTATTTTACGACCGGCTGCCTGCTTGACATTAACTTACCTTAGTAGTATTTTACGATACCTCGGTAAGAAATGAGGGTGGTCTATTCTACTCGGATACCACACGGCGGGTCGACTTACCTTAGTCGCCTTTTAGGACACCTCGGTAAGAAATGCGGGTGTTACTATTCTATTCAGCAGGATACCACACGGCGTTTTTCACCATCAATCCAACATAGGATCAAAAATCCCTCTTTTGCTCAGGAACACAAAAACTTCCTGAAAGATAACACTGGTCAACACTGTTTTTGTCACATGAACTTGGTGGTCATTTTTGTTTAGGTTGGCAACCCTTCATTAATAAAAACCTATAGTTTCGTTCCAGTCACGTCCAGTTTTTTAGTGACAGCTATAAATGCATTTCTAACGAGTCTAAAATAGTCACTACATAAAGACAGTGTGGCCCACGCGTGAATTACTTACACGCCATAAAAATGTTAAAAATGATCCTTTAGTGAACCCTGATGACATACTTTCACCACCGATGCATATAAAACTTGGCTTAATGAAAAAAATTGTAAAGGTTATGCCTAAAGACGGCAATGGATTTTAATACCTAAAACAAAAATTCCCCAAACTCAGCGAGGCAAAATTAACTTCTCGTAACTTTTATATTTTGTTAATTATATTATAATGTACAATTTAATTATACGGAAACTGATAAAGGATTAAGATTTTGAAAAGAAATTGAATGATCTAAAATAAAGTTGCCTGCAAAAGTTTTGTGAAAGTTGTCCAAATTTTTTTAGGAAACTATAGAGTGAAAAATTACAAAGATTTAATAAATGAAATTCTAATGTCATATAAAGCTTTGGGATATCAAGTGTCCTTAAAAATACACATGCTGCACTCTTATTTGGATTTCTTTCCTGCAAACTTGGAAACTTGTGAGTGATGAAAAAGGCGAGAAGTTTCATCAGGACATTTTCTTAATGGAGAAGCACTACCAAGGGAAATGGAGTCCACGAATGCTAGTAATTTATTGTTGGAATCTTAAAAGAGATCTACCAGAAGCTAAATATTCCCAAAAATTAAATTTATCTATTGTACATTAAACAAAAACTTCTTTAAGTGTAGCTAATTTTTCTATTTACATATACAAATTAATAAATATGTCTATCACTATCACAAGGATACCTGACGTGTCATTTTTTTCCCTTGATATATTATTGCTTGGAGGCCCTAGTATATTTAAAATTAGACATCAGATTTCGTGTGACAAAAAAAAAATTAAATTTTGTTGACCAGTGTAATTGACGGTATATTAACATCTTAGCTGTCGCGAAACACATAGACAAACGTCTTTATACTGTAACAATAACATATAAGTACTTACTTGTGTTGCGCGTTACTTTCAATCGCTTGACAGGAGGAACAAGAGTCATTCGCATGAAATAAAAAATAATAATAAACGGCTCTAAATTGCCATATTCAGCTACATTTTTTTACAGTACTGAAGTTCATGCAGACGATATCGTGAGTAGAAGCTAGTCCCTTTCGATGTCATGAAAAAATTTGCTAGTCCATTTTCACTAGAACTTAGTACTTATTCTATTATTATGTTGCCTGTATCAAATAAAACTAATATGTTAATTATGACATTAACTTAAATCGATATCTGGTAACATTGTTTATAGCCCTCTCATAATTTTTATGATGCCATAATTCTGATTTAATAGCCTCTTTTATCTATTGAATAGGACAGTGGATTTAAATTCATTACTACTTTCAAACGCTTCGTGAAGAAATCAAAATTATCTTTATTCATATAAACTCTTACAAGCACTTTTGAATCGTCACGGATCAATATGACTAATGAAGCTACAACTGGTACGGAATGTTGCTCTTACCGAGAAGAACCAGAAAGAAACTCGGCGGTGAATCTTTTAAACATTTTCAATTTTACATAATAAAACCGCAGTCCTGTATGAAGCTGAAAAGATTTTCAAATCCAGGCTTTTTTATCATCGAAATAATCTTCAATTTTGTAATATGCATAAGCTGTGGCAGCCCAGCGGTAACACCGTGCGACTCTTTCGAGGACGTCACGGGTTCAAACCCGGACAGACATCAATGAGTTTTTCTAATTGTTAAGACACCAATGTCTTATTGATAATTGCAATTTATCACACGCTTTTCGGTGAAGGAAAACATCGTGAGGAAACCTGGATATCTCTAGAGAATTCTGGAGATATGTGTAACCTACCAATCCGCACTGGAGCAGCGTGGTAGGTCCTAGCTCCAACTCTTCTCTCCAAAAGAGGGAGAGAGGAGGCCTATACTCAGCAGTGGGATAGTAACAGGCCGCTACTTTGTAATATGCTACGCACAAGTACATCTTATACTTAACTTAAACCTTTCTGTAGACTGGTCTAGTATGGATTGCGGAATTTTATTGAAGAAGCGGATACCGAGACCATCGAAAGAGTTGCTAACTCTGCTAAGTCGCGACACAGGTATCATAAGCTTTTTGTGACCTCTCGTATGTCTATTATATACATCGAATTTGGTCTTGTACATATGGATATTTTTGCGTACGAATAGAATAAGAAAGAAGCAATAGTTATTAAATATTCTTTTTGCCAAGAGTATCTACATTATCACATACAAAATGACAGTCTTTAATCCGATTAAATCCGATATTTTATCCGACAGACAGACAATCGGAACTTACTTAAAACATGAAAGGGATTAAAGCTTTCATTGTGTGCAAATAAATACACAATGTTTTCTGCAACACTGTGTACAAATTGATATGTGAACAGTTTCCTTATAAGTAAAAATTATACAAAAAGACTTTTATTATGCGAAAAGATTTCAATTTCTTTCTTTTTGTTTATATATTACTACCTTTTACTCGCAATTTCGTTTGCGTCGCGTGATAGGTTGATAATAGATGGCGCTTTTCAATGTCATCTTATTCCTGTAGAATTAACAGGATTTCTATAGCCTACATATTACCCCGGTGTATAAGGAGTAATTGTGACTTTCATCATTATTGGTTTAGCGAATTCGCCGTGAAAGAGTAACAAACATACATCTCACAAACTTTCGCATTTATAATATTAGTAGAATCATTGTTTATATGACTTTAAAAGCTGTTTTTGCCCTTTTATAATTTATTACATAATTTTCCTGAAATTCACCATGAGATTTTGGGGGAGAAAAATCGATTTTATGTAAAAAACAAAATTGTTTTATCCCTGTTTTTGGGCATTAAAAAATACTAAAATTTATATTGATTTGAATTTTCCCCATTAACTGTCAAATCAGCGTAGCTTATTCGGGGAACGGGCAGTCTCGATGAATGTAAATACCTAGGATAGATCCCCAACTACATAATTATTTTTTCTCTTTTTTTTTAAGTAATTTTTTTGACGAACGATAGGAGAGAATAGCAGAGGAAACTTTATGCCAAAGTCACTTAGAGGATAAGGGCAGGTGAAAAGTAAGATTATCACACCTAAATATAAAATAAATCAAAATATTTTTATATACTGTTTACATCGTTTTTTTAAATTACATTTCAATTATTTTCAAAGATCCAATAGAAGACTTCATTTTTCTTCCCGTATCCCACATAAAGTGGTTTCGGCACAATATATTATTTGATACTTCTTTTATAAGCATACGCCGTGTGGTATGCTGAATAGAAGAGTACCACACTCATTTCTTACCGAGGTGTCGTAAAAGTCGACTAAGGTAAGTCGACCCGCTGTTTGGTATCCAGCTGAGTTACAATAGACCAACCTCATTTCTTACCGAGGTGTCGCAAAATATGACAGAGGTAAGTTGACGCCAGGCAGGCGGCCGGTTGTAAAAACGAAGCCAAATCATGTCACAGCATGTTTATAACATGTTGTGCCGATCCCACTTAGATTGGGATAATGACAGGAAGATGATGATGACTTCTTTTATAAGCATATAATTCTACATGCACTTTTAAATTTAAAACTTTTAAATTTTTTTAATTAATTTAATAATAATGAGGCTGCAAGAAAATCATATAATCAGATTTACGGTCTCGCTAGTTTTTATAGAAATCATATAAAGGAATTCATTAACGTTTTCACTTTATAATATCACCCACGCGTGCGTAGCTCCGCCCTTAGACCGCCCTAGCGAGTATAAATGAGAGAGTCACGGTCTCAGCAGAACTTGTTGCACTGCACGCTCCAAACTTTCAAATTCGCTGAACGCACGTCGAAGGTAACAAGGTGAGTTGTAGCTTTAATATTAGAATAGAAAAAAAATATATTCCAAATTGGAATACGGTGTTGAGCAGATATTTTATTTATTTATTAGGCAACGGTACAATAGTTAAAAAACACTTTTTTAATTAATTAACAAAAACAATTTAACTTTTTAATCGTAAAATTACGTTCGAAATTTAAAATCTAAAATGGCGGTTGAAATTAAAATACATTTTGTACTTTTAAATATAACGTATTATTTTCATAGTTATATTAGTTATCGTATGAACAGTAAAATACATAAAGTATAAAATTCTAATAACTAATAATATTATAATGTTATCAAAAGTTATACATAACTTTCAGCTTTATGATATATCTTTTACTTGCATAATATTAGTTATAAAAAAGCAGCTTCGGTTTTCTATGTACAATTAAAAGTTTTCTTAAAATTTTTATAAACGAAAAACGCGTCAAACTACTCGCTTTTTTCATCCACTTTTAATGAAATAATTATTAGAACCTTTCTTATATTGATATTCGTGTTAAAACCTGGTATTACTGTATTTTCTTTTAAAAAGTTCTTTCAACTATTGTATAATTTATAGTCTTTTAAAAATATATACTAATTATAGGCCTCTGTTCTTCATAAATTTTTACATATAATCATTAACTTTGGCACGCAGTTTGGTGAACAATACGCTAGAAGTAGTTCTGTAGTATTAATTATTATTTATTATTCTATCTATAAGTCTTCCACTAGAGTTTTTTCGATTAGTCGAGAGAATACTGCAAGCAGGTGAAGTTAGCATTTGTGAAGAGGCATCTTTCAATTATTTTATTTATAAAATATTAAAGTACATTTAAAAATATGTTATCGAAAAGAAAGAGGTTTTACGTAAATTATAATTGTTGTTATTAATAATCTCTAAATAATGCCTGGAATAAAATATATAACTTTTTTATAGTTTAGTAAATATACACATTTAAAAAATTCTTAATTACAGAAAAAAAATATTAAAAAGATCGTTCTAAAAGTTTTTTTTCAATTAAAAACAAAAGAGATAATATTAAATTCGTTAGTCTAACTGGACTCAGTGAAATATGGAAAAAACAGCTATACAAATGTATATTTACTTTAGTACGGAAGATTTCCGCAAAGTAACACCTAATTCTATAAATTATGGAAATATGTATATCCTGTAATACATACCTACACGTGAGCAAATTTGTAATAAGGAGTTATGTATGCTCGTCGCAGCTAAAAGTTAAAGTAAACATTGTCAGTAAACAAGCTTGTGAGGACAATGTTTTTTAAATTGATTTCCTCTTCCTTTATTTGGAAAATCAGAGTAAGTTCTCTTTAAAATGAGTACATTCATGCACATGACTGGCCCAGTGGGTAGTGATCATGCCTTCAGCCTCGAGGGTCGCAGGTTCCATTCCCGCCAAGGGCCAACATTTTCTACAAAAGGATTTGTTGGGTCTTCGAGCCTGGGTGTATATTTGTATTTAAGTATCTATTTAAAAATTATATATGTATATATTCACTGGTTGTCTCTCACCCATTAAACAAGTATTAAATTATTTACTTTGAGGATGGACGACCGTGTGTGTAAGTGTCCCATATATTTATTTATTTATGTATTTATTGTTATTAATAATAAGCAAATTATTAATATTCACCCTAAACTATCAAAATCATAATCATCATCCTGTTGCCCTTATTCCACTCTAAGTAGGGTCGGCACAACATATTATAAACATTGTTGTCACATGATTTGGCTACGTATTTTATAAGCGGCCAGCCGGCCGGTTATAAAATAGCCGGTTATAAAATAAACGGTTATAAAATAAAATAGTAAGTTGACGCCAAGCAGCCGCTTGGCGTCAACTTACCTTAGTCGTATTTTACACCTTGGTAAGAAAGAGTGGTCTATTCTACTCAACAGGATACCACACGGTGGGTCAACTTACCTTAGTCGCCTGTTACGAAACCTCAGTAAGAAATAAGGGTAGGGTCTATTCTACTCAGCCGGATACTCGTAACCCGGCACCCTAAGCTATCAAAATCGTCATCTGAAAATATTAGTTTTGGTGCAAGTATAGACACGGCTATTGACTGGCTTTTAAAACAAATTATCTTATCAATTAGCTTTTTTATATATTAATTATTGGATTTTTTTTATCTTATTTTGGAAATATATTTCAAAAACGTGCGAGTTCCATAGAATACTGGAGTAGAGTAGTCAGCCTGCAATGTATCCATCGACAATAAAAAATGCAAATGAAAGTCGCATTTGTTTTACACACAATATTGTTAATAACTAGGTAACTGGATAAACGTTGTTTTGTTATATAAATAAATTCTAGAAAGTTTGTAGTGTATTTATAAAAAATAAAAAAATGTTCAAATAATAAAAAAAAAAATTCAAAATGTTAGGGATGATTATTACTTGGGAATGTAAAAAATTGTCAGACCTACTGAATATACATATAAAATTTTATGAAAATCGGTCAAGCCGTTTTGGAGGAGTATGATAACTAACATTGTGATACGTGAACTTAATATATAAGACTAGCTTACCCTGCTAACGTTTTTTGTCATATAAATAATTTCTAGGAAACTTTTATTGGAACATATAAAAAATTTAAAAATTGACAATATAAAAGAAATCGATTAAATATTAATCGATGTTTTCACTCCAAGTGACATGCCTAGTGTACTGTGTGTTTTTTCCTTTAATTGATTGTTTTAAAAAAGTCTATTTTTTTATATGTGGATGTAAGAGTGTAATGCCGTGTGGTATCCGGCTGAATATAATAGTACCACCCTCATTTCTTACTGAGGTGTAGTAAGAGGCGACTAAGGTAAGCGACCCGCTGTGTGGTATCCGGCTGAATAGAATAGTACCACCATCATTTCTGACCGAGGTGCCGTAATAGGTACTTAGGTAAGTTGACCCACTGTGTGGTATCCGGCTGAGTAGAATAGACCACCCTCATTTCTTACCGAGGTGTCACAAAAGGAGACTAAGGTAAGTTGACCCGCCGTGTGGTATCCTGTTAAGTAGAATAGACCACCCTATTTCTTACCAAGGAGTCGAAAAATATGACTAAGTTATGTTGATGTCAGGCAGGCGGCCGGCCGTAAAATACGTAGCCAAATCATGTGACAACATGTTGTGCCGACCCCACTTAGGGTGGGATAAGGGCAGGAAGATGATGATGATGTGGATGTAAGAGTCTAGCGTACGATTTCCATATATTTTAAGAGAACTAGCTTCAACTAACTAAACCGGATATGACATATATACCAAGTTTCGTTGGAATGCGCCCGGAATCAAACAGCCCTAAGGGATTTAATTAATAACTTTGATGTTGGATCATGGCTGATTGTATAATAATTACGAATTTCCTGCAAGCAAGGCGTCTTACACTATTTATAAATTACAAGGCGATCCGTTCCAGCTTCGCCCGTGTAGTAGGAATGTGACTTGGAGTGACAAATTTGATTAATAAATAATCAATTTTCTCCCTTCAAAATAAATCGTTTTTTAAATTATTTAAACTTTGTCTTACTAACATTAATAATTAATTAGAATAAAGACTAATTAAAATGGGGATATGGCATTCCATAGATTCCTTTAGTGTTATGTGTAGACAAAAACACTTTAAGTCAAAATCTCAATTTTATAATTTCTATATTATATTTTTACATTTATATTGTCTTACGTTACTACCACCCTCGTTTCTTACCGAGGTGTCGTAAAAGGCGACTAAGGTGAGTTCACCCGCCGTGGTATTCGGCTCAGTAGTATAGACCACAGGTTTCGATTATTAATAATAGGGTGTAATTTATATTTAAGAACTATATATATAATATATTCACCAGTTGTCTGTCACCCATAACACAAGTATTAAGTTACTTACTTTGGGGACGGCCGGCCGTGTGTGTAAGTGTCCCATATATTTATATTTATATATTAATATAATCGATTTTAAAAATAAAATAATAAATTAGTTTAAAAATCAGTCACATTTTGAACATCGACTCGCTAAGCATATTAGATGCTCTGTATCTAAGTCGCGCTTAGTGTCTTGTTAGAGCACGATACTGTCTTATCTGTCTGCTTGGTTCGTGCTTGGTGTGACCACCCTCATTTCTTACCGAGGTGGCCTAAAATGCGACTAAGGTAAGTTGACCCACCGTGTGGTATCTGGTTGAGTAGAATAGACCACTCTCTTTCTTACCGAGGTGTCGTAAAAGGCGACTAAGGTAAGTTGACGTGAGACAGGCGGCCGGTCGTAAAATACGAAGCCAAATCATGTTACAGCATGTTTATAAGGGCAGGAGAAGTATAGGAATAGCTTCGTGCTTGAACACATTATGTGTTTTACGTTTCGTGTACATATCACTGTCATAAAGCACACACTCCTGAACGCTACGCAAATACCGTTATACAAATGTGGGCTGATAATTCTCACAGGCACAGTTCAAATTTCCCATTCCAATTAGACTTCTTGTATCTGTTAAGAAATCGATATATCGTGTTAGTAGTAAAATCTCTTCGAAATATAAATTCATAGATGGTTCTTAACACTTTGTTAAGAAAATAGAATAAAAATCAACATGTAGGCTAATGATCGGAAGAATAAATCAGTGCTAGTCTGCTAAATTATATATACAAAATATACTAAAATAGTTGTATAATATATATAGCAACTATATATAAAAAATGTATAGTATAAAAAAGCATTTGGAAAATTGAGATTTCATAATTCCAAAACAGAAAAGCTATTATCTTCTGTTCAGGAGACGGCCAACAGATTGCTGATTTAAATCCTTCTACTAAAAAACTTGTTTTAAATTATTGATTTGTTATATAGCTAATATTAGAAATTGCGTTTTAAGTAAAACGCAAGTATTATTTAAATTGTACTTAAATTTAAGTAAAATGCAAACGCAAGTAAACAGTAATTAGATAGGTTACTGATATTTGCCTATTTTGTTCAATCTTTAAAAGCACTTTCAAATTTGAGATCATTATCTATATACAGGGAACCTGTGGAATCAAACAATATCGTGTGAAATCGAAATATATGTCTACCCGTGAACAGCCTAACACTGTAACAACAAGATTTAAATTAAAAATAAATAAATTTGAATGAAAAATGACGCATATCTCAGGAATATGCAAGTTTAATCAGGATATTTTCCTTCAACTAAAATTTTATTATTAATAAGCAAGTTGTGACAACATTCAAAATAAATGTTGAATCTTAAAAAAAATCATAAAATTCAGAGATAATATAATTTAACGTTCGATTTCACGTTCGCATTTGGTTTTATTGTTTCAACATTGTTTCGTTGGTAGAGCCTATTGTATCGTAGTCCGAAATACGTTCCGCGTAACGCAAAGTAAACTCGAATTTTTTAAAAATGCATTGTTATTCTATTTATTTTTGGTATTTAACCGTAACGCCGTTTATCCTTTGGATTAGCCTCTGATCCTTATAAATTTTATACTCTAAACCGCTTTTTGTAATAACTCGTTTAAATATAAGAATGAAGTAATTTTGAAAGGAAAATTTAAATTGTTTCTCTCAAAAAGTTCTAAATAAAAGTCCGCGACAGCATATGTCTAGCTTTTAAGGTTAACCCAATTTAACTAATTTTATGGTTATCAAAATACTATAATTACGGTTTTAATTTTTCAACGCGGGTGGATCCGCTGGCGATTGCTAGTTATTTATAAACCTGTTAAAGTTCAACAATAATCCTTTATAAGACATATCAGATATGGCGTAACTAATAGGGTAGCCCCTATAATAGTTGCTTCGTTAACTTCTTTATAAATTAATGGGTAGAGGAAATAGTCTTATAACGTTCGGAAAGTATCCTTCAATTATTGGCTCGAAAAAATATTTTTCAAGAATAATATTGCCTTTTTTGGTGAATTACTAAAAAGATGCGTGAGTTCTGTAGGTGGGAATATATGTAAAAAATATTTTTTAATATTAATATTGCCCTTTTTTGGTGAGTTACTAAAAAGATGCGAGAGGTCTTAAAGGAGAAAATATATGAGTAGTTTTTGGCTTAGACACCTGACCTTCCATATGCTAGTATATCCAGAGGCAAAATCCATTTAAAAAAGATTTTTAAGAGGAATTTAGATATCCATGTCGAAGTTTCAACCTACTTTGGCATCCATTCTCCTTCCCTTATCCCATTCTAAGTGCGATCAGCACAACATGTTTTAGCATGTTGTTAAATGTTTTGGCTAGTTATTTTACGACTTGCCGCCTGCCTGACGTCATTATACCTTATTCGCCTTTTAGGACACCTCTGTAATTAGGGTAGTCTATTCTACTCAACCGGCTACCACACCGTGGGTCAACTTACCTTAGTCACCTGTTACGACACCTATACAAGAAATGTGGGTGGTCTATTCTACTCAGCCAGATACCACACGGCGGGTCGACTTACCTTAGTCGCCTTTTACGACACCTTAGTAAAAAATGAGGGTGGTCTATTTTATTCAGCCGGATACCACACGGAATATATTTAATATAAAGTAAAAGCTGTTAAATTCGCACGCGACAAAGCAAATGCATTTCAAAACAAAAACTTCCGACAGAAGTGATTATATATCAATACTAAAATTGAAAACACGATTGCTCCCCGAGGCTAACAATTGTACGGAATATTTTGTTTTATTTGTCTGCAACTATACAAAAATCACATATCCTCACCCTTCGAAATTTCGTAACAGGTAGTCGTAGTGTCCGCGCCTTTATTCATATAAAATTGCTATTTATATTGTACCCTATATTTGCATCACATAAGTTATTCTGCGTTGCGGCTCAGCAGAGTTAGCAACTCATTCGTTGGTAGATTTATCTACAGAAAAGTGTAAATTGTTTTTAAAAATGTTGATCCTCGGCAGAAAGCAGGGTCACTGTCAACTGCGCCAACAGTCAGCCATTTTGGGTGTGACCTTAGAATTAAAATTTGAGAAGTTCGAAAACGAATAAATTTTCTTCTAAAAGTAACATTCGTAATGAATGAAGGCTAATATTTAAAAAGAGCTTACAACTGGTTACAGCTGGTACAGCTTAAGGTAATAACGTAATTGGTATAAGGTATATTCAGATTTTATAGATATTTTAATATAGATCAGACATATATTAACAACAAGTTTCCGACACGTCCCCAATGCGAAACGAAAATGCAATCAAATGAGTTCGAAAGTAGTTGGCGATAACTTTAATACAAAAATATAGCTCGATATGACAAAAAACATGTTTGCTAAAAGCTTTACTGAACCGACCAGCTTGAGTTTTATATAATTATGTAGGAGTTTGGATTATGAAGTTATTAAACGCGCGCGGAATATGAAACTCGATACTTACGCAACTAAATTAAACAAAGTTTATTATTGAATATAAGCTGGAGAGTAATATGTCGCTTCTAAGTTACTTTCAGTTTATATACAAAATTCCTTTAACACAGCTCGCTGACTCAAGACATTAATAACCGAGTAGTGTTTTTAATTTGTTTTTTATAGATGGATGTCCACTGTTATCTTTAATATGTAAATGAGTTAACCTTGATGTTTTCTGAATCTCGGGAACGGCACCAACGATTTTCACGAAATTCAGCATGTTCGATTTAAAAAATTTCGGGCATTAAAAATGCTAAAATGTAGAATTGAATTCAAAGCTGTCAAATGCAAATGTGATAGCTTAATGGTAAAGTGCGGAGCTAATAGTTTAAAACCTGGGATCGATTCCCACATGTCACCCGGCACGTTTTATCTTTTTTAATTGAATTTTTTATCTTTTATATTTATTTATTTATATCTTTTCGGTCACCCAGGTACTATTTATATATACTGCAAAATATAAAAGATTACAGCGGTTTAAAAACACAGTTAAAAGTAGGCTGATACAGAAAGCCTACTATACTGTTGAGGATTACTTAGACGATAAGAATACGTAAATATGGCTCTTCTACCCTGTACAAGACAGTAATGACTAATGTAACTAGTAGTAACAATTATATTTTAAAAAGAGCAACCGCCGAATTTTTCGCTGGCTTTTCCCTATAGGGACAGCTTACAATTCAAAAGCACTTGTTTACTGATTACTTGAATAAAGAATATTTTATGCTCAACGTCAGATCATCTATCCATTCGATAGAGGGCGTAAACCCTACCCCTACAGCTTTGGTAGAAAGACTGTGAATTCCGGTGTGATGTTGCTAATCTCTTTACCTTAGCATTAGGGGATGAAATTAAGAACCATCGCGCTATTTTCACGATATTTTCCTCGACTGATAAGCATGTAATAAATTGCGTTTATCAAAAAGATACATTTTAAGAGAAAACTCATTGCTGGTTGCTCGGGGTTTGAACCCGTGACTCTTTCGATATAGTCTCACGGCTTTATCGCTGGCCTATCACAGCGGCTGTCGTCTGACATAGTTTTTTAATCACACAAGTATTACGGCAGTTTTTAACAATAAAGAGCCAACTAATGTAGGAGAATTAAAAACTTTATCAATTTGCCGCCCATGGAAAATGTTAAACGCGCTTCAAAGTTGCTGTGAGCTCTTGTGAAACAATATATAATTACTTTATTCGCAACTACGTTTTAATTAAACTTGAGATTACACTTATGACGCATATCTGCGTGAACAAATCAGAAGTGAGAAAACTTATAGAATTAAGCGTTACATTGCAAAGTTCTATAATACGACTCCTTTGCGTTTTTTTCGTTGAGTCTATCTAATGTTGATGATTCGATTGTGGGGTGTATAGTCGCGGACAAATAAAACAAAATATACCGTATAATTGTTAGTCTCGGGGAGCAATCGTGTTTTCAATTTTAGTATTGATATATAATCACATCTGTCGGAAGTTTTTGTTTTGACTTTTATTTGCTTTGTGGCGTGGGAATTTTATAGCTTTAACTTACATTAAATATTAGGTCCTTACATATGAAATTGGCGTTTTCTATGGGAGGAACATAAAGTGGTTTTTTTTTAATGAAATATATTTAATTAATCAAAGTATGTACCATTGCTATGTATGCACTTATGCCATCTCATAGGTAGTTCATTGATCCCCTTACTAAAAAAACCATTCGGGCGGGAATCAATAAAATCTTTGAAGGCGGTTTGGACTGCTCCATCGGAGTTGAATTTTTTTCCTTGGAAGTAGTTATCCAAATTGCGAAAAATATGGTAATCTGTTGGAGCAAGGTCCGGAGAGTACGGTGGATGTCTAAGACATTCTAATTGAAGCTCCTCTGATTTGGTAGCCGTCTGTTGTGCAGTTGCCTTGGGGTATCCGGCTGAGTAGAATAGACCACCCTCACTTCTTACCGAGGTGTAGTTGTTGAGGTTGTATTGTTGAGTTTGTGATTAGATTGCTAGATTGATTTTTCTCCCCCACACATGCTGAATTTCACGAAAATCGTCGGACCCGTTTCCGAGATTAAGAAAAAATTACATTACATTCTTTCGTTTCACTACATTCGTTCTCTATCATAAATTTTGGACTCTGTGTTTATAAAATTTGATGTTTATGTTGCGATCGTTATGTCGATGCCTCTAGAGGTTTTTGAATTTTATTAAAATCACACTAGTTTTAATTACGTTATGGTAGGTCTCCGGTTACATAAGTTCCTAAACCATTTTACTGGAAACTTATTAATTGGTATTCGACCCTAATAAAATTGTGACCCTAATAAAATCGTCGTGTGTATAATTCGAAATGAAAATTTGAATAACAGTTACAATTCTCTCTTAAAATTTATTGAGGATTTTATAACTTTTTACTATAAGTAAACAGTTACCGACAAAGAGCAGCTGGAATTTTTGTTATTTTTCGTTTGGATATTACAATTGCCGTTTTCATAAACTGTTGTTTTGAATTTTATAAGTAAAGTTAAAGTTTGCTTAGTAAATGAAACAAGAATTATATATTCTCTGTTCATAATAATTTATATATCTAGTAACTTTTATTTATTTGAATTATTTCTAAAATTTATCACAACACCGTTTGGTATCCGGCTAAGTAGAATAGACCACTGAAATTTCTTACCGATGTGTCGTAAGAGGCGACTAAGGTAAGTCGACCCGTCGTGTGGTATCTGGCTGAGTGGAATAGACCACCCTCGTTTTTTACCGAGGTGTCGTAAAAGGCGACTAAGGTAAGTCAAACCGCCGCGTTGTATCTGGCTGAGTAGAATAGACCACCCTAGTTCTTACTGAGATGTCGTAAAATACGACTTAGGTAAGTTGACGTCAGGCATGCGGCCGGTCGTAAAATACATGTGGGTGGTCTATTTTACTCAGCGAGATACCATACAGCGGAAAAAAATTTATATGATTAAAAAAAAATTCTTTAATATTTAAATGAGTTAATCTTGTATATATATATTTTAAGAATCTTAGAAACGGGTCCAACGATTTTCCTGAAATTCAGCATGTAGGCGGTTTTGGGAGAGAAAAATCGATCTAGATAAGCTTTATTGAAAAAAAAATTCGTTTAATCCCTGTTTTCGGGCTTTAAATTTTTTTTGAAATTCACGTTGAATACAATCACAATTTTTCGCTGTCAAACGTAAAGTCGTTTTTGGTTTAGGGAACAGGCGGTCTGGATAGATGAAAATACCTAGGATCGAGACCCACCTGCCCTATTATTTTTTAATTTTTTTTTTCAATTTTTTTAATTTTTTTTACATCATTTTAAAAATTAGCGAGCAAAGCTCGCTCACCCAGGTACTTCCCCTTTATGTATCAAGTGATTCTAATACTCTATGCGGTCGTAGAGTTCCTTATTTCTTATTTCCTGCTGCTTATATTTAACTATTCTTCACCAGGCACAATGTTCAGCAAGAGAATCGCCGTCGTTATTGCCGTAGTGCTTGCCATGGTGTGTTTGGCCGAGGCAAGAGAGGAAGGTCCTCATGACATGGCAGATGCTCTACGTGTGCTTCAAGAGCTGGATCGTCTCTATACTCAAGCTGCTAGACCGAGGTATGTAACTTTGACACCAAAAGCCAGCCATAAAACGAACGATACCTACAGCGTAATGACAACTTTAAGCTTTCCGATTTTGATCGTGGAGTCTTCTGATGATGCTTCGGTTGCGGGGCGAAACGATTGTTGAGTTTGTGATAGTGAACGTATATAGTGCTTGTGTATTGTGGTGGCGGTGGTGGAGGTTTGTGCATTTGTTTTTACGAATCCTGCATGTATCAGGTATGATAACCGATTGTCCACTCTACATTTACCTAGCTAGATAAAAGGAAATATATGTAATGCTAAATGTAGAGTGTACTATTCGTTTTCATACCTGATACATGCAGAATTTGTAAGAACTCATGCACTTCCTGACACCGATGACACAACAATACACAAGCACTGCACACATTCACCACCACAATCTCAACAATGGTTTCACCCTGTAACCGAAGCATCGTCAGGAGATAGACTCTACGACAAAATCGTAAAGCGAAGCATTACTCAAGCAAGCTGAGTTATATAGTAACGAGTTAAACCCCCCATCATTTAGTTGACTTTATCTTTGAACACGTGTAGCAAACTGGAACTTGTAACGTTTATCTGTTCGATAATTAGAGTGCCATTGTTATGTTTTATTATTTCCAGCTGCCCTAATGTATTTTATGATATTTATTAATATCATTATTATTAATATTATTATTGATATTAATATTGATATTAATATTATTATTATATTTATGATCGTTATTCTTTTAAAAGAAAGTTTTAAGGATCAAAAACAAAGGTTATGAATTCCATATACTAGTTCTATGTCATCATCATTTTCCTGCCCTTATCCCACTCTTAGTGGGATCAGCACAACGTGTTTTATACATGTTACATGATTTGGGTAGTTATTTCACGACCGGCCGCCTGGCTGACGTCAATTTCCTTTAGTGACCTTTTACGGCACCTAGGTAGGAATTGAGCGTGGTCTATTCTGCTCAGCCATATACCAGACGGCGTGGCGCAAAAATATTATATGCAATATTTTACGAACTATTTCCGTACAAAATATTTACACGCTTATCATAAAGTGCATAACATTAATAGTTAGAAGCAACTTTTCTATAATAATTAAAATTCTTTAGGTGTATTTAGCTTTGCGTGGGTAGTAAATAAATGACGGGATATATTAAATATTAACTGAAAATGGAGTAATAGAAAAATAACCAAAGTTATTGGTTATTATTATATTTAAATTTAACGGTAGATTTAGTGTAATTTATTGGTAAAATACCGTTAATTGTGTTTTATATCTTTATTTCGTGTTACGGCGAAATAACAGATTACTTTTACCCTATATGGTAACAAATATATATGCATAAAATTCCATCGATATTTTTACAGCTAACTTGCCTTGAAAGCGTCAGGACAAACAAAAAGATTTTTTATTATTAAAGACAAGTTTATTTACTTGAATATTGAGTATACAAACATCACAATTAAGCGAAAAGATTATAATTTATAGAATTAAGCGTTACATTGCGGAGGTCCATAATACAAAAGTAATGAGAATATTACTTTACTATAATCCGCGATAAAATATGCGTAATGCTAAATGTAGAGTGTACTATTCGTTCTCATACCTGATACATGCAGAATTTGTAAGAACTCATGCACTACCCGACACCGATGACACAACAATACACAAGCACTGCACACATTCACCACTACAATCTCAACAATTGTTTCGCCCCATAACCGAAGCATCTTCAGGAGATTCTACGACAAAATTGCAAAGCCTTTGTGATTCTCTGACGATGCTTCGGTTACGAGGCGAAACAATTGTTGAGATTGTGGTGGTGAATGTGTGCGGTGCTTGTGTATTGTTGTGTCATCAGTGTCAGGTAGTGCATGAGTTCTTACAAATTCTGCATGTATCAGGTATGAGAACGAATAATACACTCTACATTTAGCATTACATATATTTTCTTTTATAGGAAAATAATATTCTCATTACTTTTCAAAAAGATTGTGTCACTTACGGCACTTAAATTGTCATTAAAGTAGGCTATTAGTGATAGGTGTAAAATTTGTTAAATTACAGTTTAATAACTGCTTAACACGATGATTGTATCGCGGTCCATCATCAGAGGGTAGATTAGGAGCAAAGATAATAACTTCTGGATTGCGGCCAATGTTCGAGTATCCTCGTAAAGTTCTCGGTTCAGAAAACCCTAGAATTTCCTTATCGATTTCGATCACTAGGTATTAGGGATATAATTTAAAAATGCTTTTTGTCATGCATTATAGTTCGTGATAGTTGAATGGTGAGACAGCTTGACTCTTACTGGAAGGTAGTTAGTAAGTAAGTAGCGGCCTGTTACTCTCCCACTGCTGGGAATAGGCCTCTTCTCTCCGTTTTTGGAGAGAAGGATTGGAGCTAAGACCTACCACGCTGCTCCAATGCGGATTGGTAGGTTACACATATCTCCAGAATTCTCTAGAGATATGCAGGTTTCCTCACGATGTTTTCCTTCACCGAAAAGCGTGTGATAAATTGCAATTATCAATAAGACACATAAGTTTTAACAGAAAAACTCATTGGTGTCTGCCCGGGTTTGTACCCCTGACCTCCTCGTAAGAGTCGCACGGTGTAACCGCTGGGCTACCACAGCTTTTTACTGATACTGGAATGATACTGGAAGGTACCAGGATCAAAATCAAGGCAACTTATACAAAATTATGTAAAAATTGATCTTAACGATTTATCAAGCGTTGTTTTAAAGGAGAACATCTTGAGGAAATCTGCATAAAGTAAAGTAAAAAGTAAAATAACGGTCTGTTAGTATCGCACTTCTGGGCGTAGGCCTCCTCTCTCCGGCTGATTAGAATAGACCACGCACTTTTTTACCGAGGTGACGTAAGAGGCGACTAAGGTATGTTGACCCACCATGTGGTATCCGGCTGAGTAGAATAGACCACCCTCATTTCTTACCGAGGTGTCATAAAAGGTGAGTAAGTTAAGTTGATCTGCCGTGTGGTATCCGGCTGTGTTAAATAGACCACCAAGATGTTGTAAAAGATGACTAAGGTCAGTTGACGTCAGATCGTAAAAACACCTAGCCAAATGTGACAACATGTTTATAACATGTTGTGCCGACCCTACTTAGAGTGGGATAAGATAATGAAGTAAGAAAAAAAGGAGAAGTTGTTGAAAGTCATTATAAGTCATTATAAAACAACCCTGAAATAAAAATAAAGCAAAAAAATAAATGAATAGTCAAGATTAAACGTAGGCTTGTATTTGACTTGTGATATTGTATGTTTACTTTTTATTTACGTGCCCAGCTTACTGCTTCGTTTCTAAACTTCAATTCCATTTTACCTTCATTTTTTATTTACATTACGTAGAAAATTATTCTTAGCTTTTAATTATGATTTCTAGAAATAGCTTTCTGAATGTGAATATTTATTTAGTACCTTTCAAATCCGGAGTAACATAAAGTTATTTAAATAAAGTAATATACCGTTGAGAGATAATAAAAGAAATATTATATAAAAATAACATTCCAAAAAATCATTATTTATACTAATATATAAAGCTCAAGAGTTTGTTTGATTGTTTAAACTCGCTAATCTTAGGAACTACTGGACTGATTTGAAAAATTCTTTCAGTGATAGTCCATTTATCGAGGAATGCTATAGATTGTACAGATATGCACTAAGATGAACTCTACACATCTAATGTTAAATGTTTAAATTTCATAACCTTCACTTTTAATATCATTAAGATTGTAAAGATTTTAGGAGAAAATTAATAAAGCCTTATGATTTATTCTAAAAATATTAGAGTTTTGTTTTAAAAAAATGTCGTTTTATCCCAGTTTTTGGGCTCTAAATTTTTTTAAATTTACGTTGAATACAATCACAATTTTTTGCTGTCAAACGTTAAGTCGTGGTAGTTCATTCGGGAAACGGGCGGTCTAGAGAGGTGAAAATACCTAGGATCGAGCCCCACCTGCCATATTATTTTTCATTTCTATTTTAAATTTTTTTTATTTTTCATTTTTCTTTTCAATTTAAAAAAAATTTTTTTTACATCATTTTAAAAACTACCGAGCAAGGCTCGGTCACTCAGATATTTTACATAAAACGTAATATTATTCACTTGAACCTTTCTCAAGAATATAAATATGTTTAAAGAAAAACCGTACAAAAATGCGTTCAGTAGATTTTAAGGATCGATTTCCTTATATAAAAACAAGCAGAGTTTGGGAAATTTGTTTTATGATAAGTATTGATAAAAGTATTTTCAATTCCATCGTAAAGTAAAAGAAACGTTAAATCCCTTTTTCATAACACTATTTCCCTTAAATAATAACATAATAATTGCATTTTAAATTGCAAGGCTGTAAAGTCAAAGGCTGTAATCACATCCATGTTGGGTTTTAGTTAAAAAGGCTTCCGCAATGAGCATAACTTAGTTGTTGAAAGTCGCAAAGTTAATTTGCAATTGCAATTTTTGCAACAGCGAACAAAAATCTAATAATTTTATTTGAAAATATTCTCACATAAACATAATTCTATGTTAACAGCTTATTTTTATAGTAAAATAAGTATTTGAAGTTTGTTTAGAGAAAATTATTCAGTTTAGATTACAAATCGGCCATTTTGAAATAATTATTATCAAAGACTACAGATATTTTAGTTAAATTTATTACACTATGAACTATGTTTATAAAACATTTTAAATAATTTATAGAATTAAGCGCTGTTTTGCGGAGGTTCATAATTCAAAAAGTAATAAAAATATTATTTTGGTTAATTTGTTTGTTATAATTTTGTTTAACGCGGATATCAACAAAATAATATTTTCTTGACTTTATGAAAATATTTTTGTTTAGTAATTTAACTAATCATTATTTACCCTCATTTCTTACTGAGGTGTCGTAAAAGGCGACTTAGGAAAATTGTCGATTAAGCAATACATACAGTTAAGTCGTTTCTAACTTTATGATGTGGATGTCTTCTGGACGTTAATACCTACCTAATAAACCTTCAATACTTAATGAGTGAACCGGCAGAAATTATGTACTATCGAGAATAAAGTGAAAGTAATAATCATAAAAAAATAATAAAAATTGTTTGTAAAGAGTACAATAGAATGGCGGGGGCGAAATTGCACAGCCCAGTGTTGAATGGCCTTAATAATTAGGATTCCGTCACAAAAGTCACAAGTTAGCAATCATTTTGCTGTGATGTTGTAGTGACAAGGGGAAAATTACAGTCCGCAAACGTGAGTGGCCATGCATGCCTTTGGGAACTGTGAAAATAGAAAAGCTGACAGTTGGTATAAGCTGTTATGCCTGTATGTAGGCGGCCATTGTTAAATGTTAAACGAATGTTGGGAATAGGGGAAATTAAATGACCGAATTCAATAGAATTGTATTAATTCTACTTATATTACAAAAGTAATAATAGAATTATTTTGCTATAATCCGCGAAGAAGTAAAATAGGAAATATATATAATGCTAAATGTAAGTGGACAATCGGTTATCATACCTAATACATGCAGGATTCGTAAAAACACATGCACACACCTCCACCACCGCCACCACAATACACAAGCACTATATACGTTCACTATCACAAACTCAACAATCGTTTCGCCCCGTAACCGAAGCATCGTCAGGAGATAGACTCCACGACCGAAATCGCAAAGCTTTGCGATTTCGGTCGTGGAGTCTATCTCCTGACGATGCTTCGGTTACGGGGCGAAACGATTGTTGAGTTTGTGATAGTGAACGTATATAGTGCTTGTGTATTGTGGTGGCGGTGGTGGAGGTGTGTGCATGTGTTTTTACGAATCCTGCATGTATTAGGTATGATAACCGATTGTCCACTTACATTTAGCATTATATATATTTCCTATTTTACTTCTTCGCGGATTATAGCAAAATAATTCTATTATTACTTTTGTATTATGGATCTCCGCAAAGTAACGCCTAATTCTATAAATTCTACTTATATTGTTAAGGTGTTTCTTTAGTGTGTGGATTTAGTGTCCTTTTAACAAAAACAAAACATATAAGTCCAAAAATGTCTTTACATATCGTATTTTTCATTGTTTTAACTGTTGTCGGTAAAATGCATACAAAAATATGCGAAAGTCTATCTGTCTGTAATCTTTCACTGATAAACCGATGTATCTATATTAATAAAGTTTGGCACAATTTAAACTTATACATCGGGCTAAATATAAGATAAAGAAAGTTTTGTTTTTCTTTCGGAAAATTTATTATTATAAATCACAATTATTATGTATAGTGATTTTAACAACATGTAACATATCAATGATTGTATGATAGATCTAATTCAATACATTGAAATGTTTTATTGTTTTCATATAATTGAACTTTTATATTGCTATATTTGGGAAAAGATAATAATGACATGCCTATCGTATTCTTAAATATGAACCTTAATTAAAATCACAAAAGCCGCAAAAGATTATAGAATTTCCTTTTTATTCCGATTATTTATTTATTTTATTTATATACCTTATTGTACACCACAAAGTTATAATATACACAATACAAAAATTAAAAATTAATATTTTATACAGTACAATTCTCCTATCCTTTTCAATTTACCAAATATAAAAAATAAATTAAGTTGGATTTTGAATATGCAATATTTAATTGTCAAGATATTTTGACTTTATGACATCAGGAAACCGTTTTCGATGTTTTGATTTTGATGACGTCACAAAAAACTTCTTTATCGCAAATTTCCCGCCCCAAAACACGCCACCCTAGGTTCAAGCCTGTTGCGATTTCCGCTGATACGTCAACAGCGGAAGTTTCCATTAAAAGTTTAGTCCTGTTGAACTGTTAGTTCACTAGGGCTATTATATGTTTCATCGTCTAGGCTATAATGGCTTTGTATTGTTTAAGCTAATAGGAGTATCTTCGGTCATTAAGAACGGTTTTGAATAGCTTCAGGAAAAGGTCAGTGACCACATCCGCTCGGATGGGTAGCATTCAAGATCCTACGCGAGTTTTTTTCGTCAAAAATTCCTCAATGTCCAAGACTAAAGTTGAACAGTGCGTGATGTCAGTGATAAACATTACTGAATATTCTTTCTTCAAATTCACAATTCAAAATATTCTTTATTCAAGTAAACAAGTGATTTTGAATCGTCAAATCTACTGCTGGATCTGAAAGCTGTTCCTACCGAGAAGAGCAAGAAACTTGGCGGTTGCTCTTTTTAAAATATAATTCTTAATATTAGTTACGTTTAGCCATTCCTGTATTGTACAGGTTCGGAGAGAGCTATATAAACACATTCTTATCATTAAGTAATCCTCAACAGTATAGTAGGCTTTCTGTATCAAATCACATCCAAATAACTATGGATCCAAAACTTGGTCACTGACTATAAAGCTTATAAAAAACTAGCTAGTCACTTAGTGGATCATAGGGAGAGCTATGCTTGGAGTACTTTTGTTAATGAAGGTTGTTTGTTAAGGTGATGTAAAAGAACCAACGTGACTCATATAGTCATAAGCGTGCATTCTATGAGTTCACTCCACGACTTTGGGCGACGTCATCAATAGGTAGAGAGGGAAAGAGATGTTAAGAGAGAGCGAAAGAGAAGAGCGTTAAGGTTAAATAAAAAGCTTTTGACGATGCGTAGTATTTGAATAGATTAACTAAATAGATAGAAATAGAATAGAAATAGAAACCTAGGTCTATCATTGAATATCCGGTTGAAAAAGAAACATCGTACAACGTTAAAATAGATTCTTTATTACATTGATACAATTAGATTGTTCTAAAATAACCAGAGTTGATACCTAGCTTTGTACTCTTGTATAATCAGAGTCGTGTCACACAATATAATAAAAGTTTTTCCTTTAAAAGTTTATCCCTTATCTTCGAACGCGAGAAACTATAATGTATTTTGTTTTAGTTGTTGCAACTCTGAAGCCATATTGCTTTTACTTTATGCGCCTTTACTAGCGGATGTGTTAAAAATGCTATTGGAACTCTATAGAAGCAGCTTTCATTATCGGAATGGTATCCCGGCTAAATAAAATAAACTACCCTCATTTCTTACTGAGGTGTAAAAGGCGACTAAGGTAAGTTGACGTCTGGCAGGTCGTAAAATATGTAGCCAAATCATATGACATCTTTGTCACTACAAGATTTTATTCCAGATCTTATATGGATGATAGCCGAATATCTTGGCAAAGCGTCTTTATTAAGCAGTGGTAACTGTCAATTTTTTAAAATAAATAAATTTTGAAAATGTTACTAAAAGTGTATTTTAATACAAAATATACTGGATGTTCAACAATTTTTTTTTAAATTCATATAAGAGTGATAGCCGTATATTTACTGATGCTTCTTGATAAAACGTCTTTCTAAAGGAGTGACAACTGTCTCAATTTTCGAAATAAATAAATTTCCAAAATATTTCTAAAAGCGTATTCTAATACAAAATATACTGGATGTTTAACAAGTTTTTATTTCGCAATTCATATGAGAGCGAATATATTAACTGATGCTTCTTGGTAAAGCGTCTTTCTAAAGCAGTGGTATTTACACAATTTTCAAAATAAATAAACTTCGAAAATGTTATTTAACATATACATACAAAAAACACTGAATAAATTTTTGAAAAATCCTACAATTATTATAGAGGTGAATGTTTATTAGTATGTATGCATATGTGTTGTTTGTATAGCTCTATGTTAGTCTTCATCTCATCTAACATTATTTGTCGCATCTAACAACATGTTTATAGCATGTAACGTGTTATAAAGATGATATTAAGTTTTTTGAGGATGATCTATTCTATTCATCCGGATACCACACGGTGGGTCAACTTAACTTAGTCGCCTTTTACGACACCTCGGTAAGTAATAAGGGTGGTTTATTCAACTCAGCCAGATACCACACGGCATATATATTTACACCCATCCATTTATCCATTTTTGCATCAAAATTTTGTATCTCAATTTTTTTGGTGTAACTTTTACTGTATATACTTTCAGCGGTAGTACAGTAAGCTGTAAATGTTAATAACTCTTTTCTATACAGTTTTATATTCTAATCGCTTAGAGTACTAATGGCTCAACGTGCTTCAACATGCTATTACAAAAATGTTGCCTACGTGACGAGTTTATGGGAGTCACAAACACGGATGGCGTAAGTTACAAGCGAACGCTTTTTTGATGCTGACTATATAGATAGCCCTATCCGAAGAATAAAGTCACATTTCGTATGTTTAGTCATGAGACTTTATATATATATATCTTTATTCTACGGATAGGGCGATAAGTTATATAGCGAGTACAGAAGCTACATTAAGATATAAAGTATGTAAGAAAATTTTATTAGAGGAAAGAAACGGGAGCCTCGTGTGAGACACAACAACAAACTCGACCTAGAGCGACGTGCAGTTGTAGTTCATATCAACATGTTTTAAACATGTTGTTATTTGATTTGCCTAGATATTTGACGTCAACTTTAAATGAGAAATGAGGGTAGTATATAGACGTGCAGTTGCAGTTCATATCAACATGTTTAAACAATGTGTAACTTGATTTAGCTAGGTATTTTAAGACCAAACGCCTGCCTGACGTCAACTTATCTTGGTTACCTTTTAGGACGCATCGGTAAGAAATGACGGTTGTTTATTCTAATCAGCTGGATACCACACGGCGGGTCAACTTACCTTAGCCGCCTTTATCGCTCGGTAAGAAATGAAGGAGGTTTATTCTATTCAGCCGGCTACCACACGGCGGAGTTTATATTATTTAATATATTTTGAAAAGAACCCTTATCCCACTTCAACTGGGGTCAGCACAACATGTATTAACGATGTTGATATGTGATTAGCTAGTTACTTTAGGACCAAACGCCTGCCTAACGTCAACTTACCTTGGTCGCGTTTTACGACACCTCGGTAAGATAGAGGGTGGTCTATTATACTCAGCCAGATACCATACTAAGGGCGATAAGTCTGGTATAAAAAATATTGGCTGGATTTCCTTTTAATTGGTTACTTTTGTTTTATTTATAACATTAAGATGTAAGATTATAATCGTATATAAAATTTCATAACTTTCTTATGTCTTGTACCAAACCTTAAATATAATACAAAGCTTTTCAAACTTCAATGAATGCTTTAAAACCTGAAACACTCTGAGGAACTTTGTAGAGATGCGCGTGGAATTTCAAATTGACTGCAAGTGTTACTACTATAATACTAGAAAGATTTATAAGATTTTATTATTTAGTTACATCGCTTGCCTTATTACCATTAGTTCAGAGATTAAGCTTTCTTATGAAACCCGTAAATCAACGGCATGTTACTGTAAGAAGTTTTTTTTAATCTGTATTTTGACTAATAACATTTTTTAAATCTAATTATATTTTCTATTATTATTATTTTTCGTTTCAGAAATTTTATGAAAAATTTTATTACTAACAAAATGGGCCCTGGTTGTCTGAAATAAAGATTTATTATTATTGTTCCACTGCTGGGTACAACTCCTATCTCCGTTTTTGGAGAGAAGAGTAGGCTAAGACCTACCACGCTGCTCCAGTGTGATTCTCAGTAGATTTCTTCAGTAGATTTCTCTAGAGATATGCAGGTTTCCTCGCGATGTTTCCTTCTCCGAAAAGCATGTGATAAATTGTAATTATTAATTAGACACATAAGTTTTAATAAAAATTGACGTTAGGCAGGCGGCCGGTCGAAAAAAAATTCGTGGTTATATCATGTGACACCTTGTTTAAAACATGTTGTGCAGACCCCGCTTAAAATAGGATAATGGCAGGAGAATGATGAAGTTTTAATAGAAAAACACATTGGTGCCTGACCGGGGTTTAACCCGTGACCCTTCGAAAGAGTCCCACGGTGATACCTTTGGGCTACCACAACTATGATACCGGCAGCTAGTGACTAATGTATTAGACCCAGAATTTATCATTGGCTATACACAATATATAAATTACTTCATATATCAAGTCTAGAAGCGATATTCTAAAACCCATTTTCTTTGGCAACCCTCCAGGTTAGTAAATATGATCATGTCAAACTAGCTATTTATTATATGGTGAAATACTTAAGAGAGAAACAGTAGTCAATAAAAACAGTTTGTAACATCGAAAAAGTCAAATAGATTCGTCAATGGGTCCATGGTAATAAAATAGGAGACAAATGAAGGCTCACGACAAATGTTCTCGCGACATTTGAACAAACGATACGGGTATACAAGTAACCATCTGTCAGGATGTCGTAATAGTGAGATGTTTTATTGATCATTTCAATTCAAGGATCTAAAAGGGAACAAATAAACTTCAATGATATATTTCTTCTAGAAAACAATTTTTCGTCTAAATAATCCATGACTTATACTTTATGACCTTAGAAAACTATTTGTTGACTAAGTACTTCCATCACCTTTTTATCGCATCGCTAGGCACCGCGAGAAGACCAGCGATATAGACTTTCTCTATTTCAGTCGCTTACAGGAAAATGGAATACTCTCCGGCATCTATATCAAGTATTTCCCAAAACGTATAATAAAGGTTTTTTCAGAGTGAGTAGGCACCTTA
Source organism: Morpho helenor (assembly GCA_029227775.1). Lineage (NCBI taxonomy): Eukaryota > Metazoa > Arthropoda > Insecta > Lepidoptera > Nymphalidae > Morpho > Morpho helenor. The sequence goes on along the minus strand of JARGCU010000020.1, from coordinate 13,480,580 downwards.
TATATATTCACATTTTCTATCTTTGACTGTCCCACCCCTTACCAAAAGACATGATTGCAGACAATCCTTGGAAATGCAAATGGTTTATATAGGGTTTTAACTCGCGTTTCATATGCTATCAGCAATAGGCTTAATGAATCCAGTAACTAATGAGCAATATCCAGTCACTGATAAATATCGTTATAATATCAGGATTATGACAGCTTTAGATAAGATTGGATTGAACAAGCTAGCATTATTGGTAATTTGTTCAAGAGTGTATGACGGTTTTTTGAATTAAAACAGGAGTTTGACATACATCTATATGTATATATAAATGAATTTTTCTTTCATCGAATCACTTGTAAACAATGTAACAATTTCGCTCATTATGTATATTTTTAATTTTGTCAGGAGAAAGCTTTTATGAATCAAAAAAAATATGAATTTAGCGGAATGTTAGAAAGAACGCTAGATTTTGGTCTTATCTACGTATTACTTTAGGGTTGCCACCTTTTTTTTGAAGAAAAATAGTATTTTTCTTTTTAAATCAAAAAAAATATAGAACTTTTAGGAAATTCAAGAAAAAAAATAGTACACATATTTTCAATCATTATTTATTTTTGATTATTTATTATTACTTTTCTCTGGACAATGACAATGGAGTTAGAGTTACTAACTAACAAAGCCCCGTAAATAATGAATGTGTTTCATTCAAACAATCCCTATGCAGTGCTCCGTGTGCGTTCCATTCACAGTTAATTCAAAAAAAGCGCGACAATTGAATTAGCGATAAAAATATAGTATTTTTCGTCCTATATTGTTTTTCTATAATATATAGTACAATTGACTAAAATATAGTACGATACTATATAATATAGTACGGGTGGCAACCCTATATTACTCCCAACTCCATCTAATGTCTAATGCCTAATATCTATCTATTTGCTGCTGGTGTATCGCGGCTAAATTAATAACTAATCTAGCTAATCTATCTTAATAAATGTTAAAAATATAAACACACAACGAAAAAATTTGTGACTTTTAAAAAAGTATTGCCCGCATTGAGAAATTCGGATATAATTAATGAATCGTATCTCGGTCCCGTAGTGTTGTGAATGCATATCAAATCGATATCGATATATTGGCAGGATTGACCGCCGCGACGTTGCGGACGGGGACCACTTCGACCCAGACATGTTAGATCGTGCGGTGCGGCTCCTCCAGCTGCAGAAACTAGACCGCTTTTACTCCTACCACACGCGACCAAGGTACGATATCGATGTTTCCCAAACCTTCCCCACATATCCCAGTAATATGAATTAAAAACGCGTTTTATTTGATGTACGAGATACGAGTATATTAAAGAAAACTATATAAAACTATCTATATTCAAATTCAAATTCAAAATATTCTTTATTCAAATAAACTTGTAAACAAGTGCTTTTGTATCGTCAACTCTACTGCTGGTTCGGAAAGCTGTTCCTACCGAGAAGAGCCAGCAAGAAACTCGGCGGTTGCTCTTTTAAAAATATAATTCTTAATACTATTTACATTATGTCGTTACTGTCTTGTACAGGTTCAAAGAGAGCTATATCCACACATTCTTATCTTCTAAATAATCTTCAAGAGTATAGTAGGCTTTCTGTATCAGCCTCTTTTTAACAGTGTTTTTAAACTGCTGTAATGGCAAAGCTGAAATTGATTGCGGAATTTTATTATAGAATCTTATACCAAAACCCACAAACGAATTACGTACTTTTGCAAGGCGCAAAGCAGGAGCCGCAAACTTAAGTCGGTTCCTGCTTTGTCTATTGTATACATCACCTATCGTTTTATAATTCTTTATATTTTTATGTACATAAATTAACAAACTATATATATAGCTATATTAATAAAATTGCCAAAGGGGTACATCGCCATTAAAACAAGACACTAATACAGTCTTAATTCATTGTTATTGAAGCGTAAAACTACGGATCTGTAATAATATGACAATGTCGAGCGTCTACAGTTAAACAGTGTCTACAATGAAACACAAATAGAGGTCTTTAAATTCAATAATTGTCTTAGTCCTGATATAAAGGACAGAGCAAATATAACACTTCTAGTTTGTAGTGATTGATAACCAATTTATCCAAGTTTAAATATGGTAGGACAAGCGACAAGGACTAATATATTGATAAAATATTACATCATCATTCTCCTGCCCTTATCCCCCCTCTAAGTGGGGCACATGTGTTAAACCCGTTGTTACACACCTTGGCTAGGTATTTTCCGACTGGCCGCCGGCCTGACGTCAACTTACGCCTTTTACAACACGATAAGAAATGAGGGTGGTACTACTCAGCCGGATACAACACGATGGGTCAACTTACCTTAGCCGCCTTTTATGACACGATAAGAAATGAGGGTGGTCTATTTTACTTAGCCGGATACCACACGGTAAACAATAAAAAAAATAACAAACAAAACAATAAAAAGGCAATCATCATCATCCTTATCATCCTCCTGCCCTTATCCCACTTTAAGTGGGGTCGGCATAACATGTTATAAACATGCTGTCACATTATTTGGCTATGTATTTTACGACCAACTGCCTACCTGACGTTAACTTACCCTAGTCATATTTTGCATCATCTCGGTAAGAAAGAGGGTGGTGTATTCTACTCAACCGGATACCACACGGTGGGTCAACTTACCTTAGTCGCCTTTTACAAAATGCAAAATAAAAAGGTAAATAAGACTTATTATGTGTCACTCTTTTTGTTTGTGATTAGACAACTCTAGTATTATATCTCTATGGTATAGACGCATCACTAGTGCGTATATTTTAATGGAACTTCTTGGTCTGTGGCACGTCTATTATACTGTCTAGAATTGAACTAACTACCCTACCATAAAAACAATACTACAATTACAATAAAATACTTTGCTTTAATCCGCGTTCGTTAAGATAATATATGCAATGCTAAGTGTATGAAGCAGGCAACAATCACATACCACATATATGCAGGACAAGTCGCCACACGTATCACAAAACACCGACACCACCAACACAAGCACTACACACACTCACTACAACAATCTATTCGATCGTAAAATTGTAATGCATTACGGTTTATTCCGTGGAGCCTATCCTGATGATGCTTCGGTTACGGGGCGAAACGATTGTAGAGGTTGTGGTAGTGAGTGTGTGTAGTGCTTTGTATGTGTGAGGGGCTTGTCTTGCATGTATGTGGTATGTGATTGTTGCCTGCTTCATATACTTAGCTTTGCATTGCATTGAATTCTCTTAACAAACACGGATTACAGGAAAATAATTTTATTGTAACTTCTGTACTATGGAGTTTCACAAAGTAACGCTTGCTTCTATAAATAATAAAAATATATTATTAACCATACGCAGCCGTGTGGTATCCGGCTGAATAGAATAGTACCACCCTCATTTCTTACCGAGGTGTCGTAAAAGGCGACTAAGGTAAGTTGATCCACCGCGTAGTATCCGGCTGAATAGAATAGTACCACCCTCATTTCTTACCGAGGTGTCGTAAAAGGCGACTAAGGTAAGTTGCCCCACTGTGTGTTATCCCGTTTAGTAGAATAGACCAGCCTCTTTCTTACCGAGGTGTCGTAAAATACGACTGAGGTAAGTTGACGTCAGGCAGGCGGCTGGGTGTAAAAACGCAGCCAAATTATGTGACAGCATGTTTATAACATGTTGTGACCCCACTTACAGTGGGATAAGTGCAGGAAGATGATGATTCACACCTTACTATTTCACCATAGAGATCTACAAAATCTTCAACGGGACATATTTAAAGTATAAATAACATATGTATGAAAGAAATGTTAAATATTGCAATAGAAGAAATTTTAAGACAGTCTGTTATTGTTATATTTGAATTTATTTCATGGTTTACTGGTAGGGGAGGCAATTTAAATATCGATAAATGAATTAATGAACGTTTTAAATTACATCTTACACATCTTACGTATAGCTCGGGGAATACTTTCTAATATACTCCATTGGTTTTTTAAGCTACGACAATTTTTTAAAGTTTATTTATAGAAACCGGCTATACTCACTCGGCGTACACAGAGCTTATTGTTCTTTGATTCTAAGAGACATATATTTATTTAAAAATTGTATATGTACATATATAATTACCAGTTGTCTGTCACCGATAACGCAAGTATTAAGTCACTTTGGAGACGGATGACTGTGTGTGAAATTAAATAAATAAACAAAAATATAAATATATGGGACACTTACACACGGTCGTGTGTCCCCAAAGTAAATTAATACTTGTATTATGGGTTACAGACAACTGGTGAATATATACATATATAATTTTTAAATACATACTTTAATACAAATATACACCCAGACAACAACAAATTGTTTAAAGAAAATGTTGGCCCTCAGCGGGAATCTAACCCACGACCCGCGGAGTTGAAAGCAGGATCACTACCCACTGCGCCAACGGGCCAGTCATTCAAATTGTCCCATATATTTATTGAATTAATTTACCTTGTTTATTCACAGGTACGGAAAACGCTCGGATGCTTTCGCGAACTGGGCCAAGGATCTTGAAGTGAGTATAATCAAATAAAATCAGATCCTTTTCAGTACAGCGCTCGTGTATACGGGATTTAGGTCGTATCCTGTATGTGACGAAGAGAGCTTAAAAATTCCCTAATATGTTAATGCGAAATTCTGCCTGTCCGTCTGTATATCTGTGATTAAATTAAGAAATAATGAGATGAGTAGAGGAACTAAAGTCATAAGCGGGGCACATGGTGCCGAGAACCGATAGGTGTTAGGGTCTTAAGGTGTTGGAATGGCGACCTCGCACCGGAAAAAACAGTGTCAATAGACCTCTACGAGGTGGACTGACGATCTCAAGATGGTCGCGGGGAGTCGCTGGGTCCAAGCGGCACAAGATCCTGTGGTATAGAGATCCTGTGAAGATACCGGTTTCGGTTGACGAAGAAGAAGAGTATGTCACTCTCTCTGGCACGCTTTCACTGCTAATCCTCTATACCAATATTTATGAAATTAGACATGAATATACTCGGGGCTAAGATATATGATACAAAAATCCTGTTTTTCTCTCTGACACAGGGAAATAAAATTCATTACTGAGTGTACTAATACGACTAAGTTGACGTACCACCAGTCGATCATAATTTTGTCAAAAAAAATGTTTTGTCACCAATAATTTCATAAAAAACGTAAAATAAGCCTTTTGCAATACCCCTATTAAGACTCTGTTTATTTCTTATTGTTTTTAAAACACCTAGAAAATATTAAAGAATTTATGATTTTAATCACTACAAATTTGAAAAATACTTTTATAATAAATAATTCATCTTTACAAAGACGAGAGAGAAAATTAATAATTTGAGCTCCTAATTTTAATCGAATAATATTAGAGGTAAGATTGAAATTCAAACAAATTATATAGTATAAACAAATAAAAACAACTCCGTCGAGGCTTTTAACATAATTTAATTAACAACTTCGCATTATAAATGGACAAATTGTAATAACTTGAAAGAAAGGTTTTAATTTGAATAAGTTTTGTATAATTTAATGTACACCGACTTGATAAGTGTAAGACAAAGAGAAAATTATTTTTTACTGATATACCTTAAATAGTACATAGAATAGACCACCTTAATTTCTTACCTTCGAGATCACACTCGATGTGTCGTAAACGACGACTAAAGTCAGTTGACGTCAGGCAGGCGGCCGGTCGTTAAATACCTAGCCAAATCGTGTCAACGCACATGTTGTTCCGACCCCACTTAGAGTGGCATAAGGAAAGGAAAATGATTAATATTATACTTAAGTACTGGATTAGTAAAAGTAAATAATGTCCTGTGAATATATCCCATTATAGAACCTCCGTCCTCTATCCGTTTTTGGACAACCTATTATTATGACCTACATATAACGCTGCTCCAATGCGGATTAGTAGGCTACAATAATCCCTAAAATTCACCTGAGATATGCAGGTTTCTTCACGATGTTTATGTTTACCGAAAAATATTTGATAAATTGCAAATAAGGAAAAGAAAATGGTAAACAGAGTTGTCGAGATTAGATGACTATTTATTCAGGATCAAACAAAATTATAATTTTATAAACACATCGTGATTATACTAAGGAAAAGGAAAACATCATAAGAGTTTATGTATTTTTTTGTTTGTATGTCGATTTATTGTATTTAATCGATGTCATCAAAGATTTTTTGAAGCATGTTTCTAATTATCGCAAAGGCGATTATGCCAAGTTACAAATTCTATCGTCGGAATCGATATAAATATTGTTATCTGAAATTGTACCACTTAAATTGTCAATGGTATTATTATATAAATTAATACAATTACAAAGAGTTACGTGCCGGAACCGAATAAATTTTCAATGGAATATTCAACGGGCATCCGTTTTATAGTGGTAATACAATTTACTATGATCCAATCAAATTTGTTGATAATATTATTGGAATACCTTAGTAGTGCGGTAATTTTTCTTACAAATAAAGATCACCAAATAGCTCTGGATTCTTATATTTCTACAGAATAAAGACATCCTCTTCTTGAAGAGAGATGACAGAAAATTGCACAAAAATTGCGAAAATTGTATCAGGATATAACTTATCCTAGCTGTGATAGTCCAGCGGTAACACCGTGCGATTCTTTCGAGGATGTCACGAGTACAAACCCCGGGCAGACACCCGGGTTTTTCTGTTAAAAACTTGTGTCATTAGACACAAGTAAATTGCCATTATCCATTACGATAATGGCAATTTATCACACGCTTTTCGGTGAAGAAAAACATCGCGAGGAAACCTTAAACCTCAAACAATTTCTCATGTATAGTATTACTAAAACAAAAAAAAACACTCATTATTGTAATCAATATTACTGCGAAAGCCAGTCGGTAAAAACTTTACGGCAAAAAGTATACGACAACCTGAGTAAAAGCTTCGGTAAATAAATTTAAAATGGTGTAAATATTTGCTATGCTTGTCAACATCAAACTTTATTAGTTTAAACCCGAGTATCCCAATGTTTTAATTTGGTTAGAACTGTTAAAATTGACGGTGACCCTATTTCGTCCAATATACTAGTAAGTAAATACAGGTTTATTTATGTATATGAAAGGTTTAAATCCTGATAATCATATACGTTGACAGATAAACTAAATGAACATTCAACAGTTCTTTTTTACACAAGATTTTATTAAAACTAAAAGCAATTTCTGCAAATTAATCCAAAAATAATTTAATATGACAAAATTATGTAAATTTTTATAATAAGTAAAAATAAGTATGTATTCTCTGAAAACAACAAAGTTAAGTGAAATTTACACGAATTTTTTACAAAATAAAAAAAATAAAAGAAAATTTGGATAGGTGGGGCTGGATCTTAGGTATTTTCATTTCAGAGACCACCCGTTCCCCGAATAAGCTACGTTGACTTGACATTTAATGCAAAAATAGTGTTTTATTTATTTAATAAATTAAAAGTAAATTTTAGATTTTTTTTAATGCCCAAAAACAGGGATAAAACTATTTTTTTAATAAAACCCTAGCTGGATCGATTTTTCTCCCCCATAACTCCTTACATGCTGAATTCCAGGAAAATCGTTAAAATATATATAAAAATCGAAAATCGGAAAATATATATAAATATAATAAGAAAGAAAGATATAATAATTCGCAACTACTTGTAAAATCCAATTTGAAAAAGTACATCTATAATTAAAAATTAAATTTAAAACAAAGTTTTATTCCTCTGAAAGAGCATAGCATAGATATTTCTTTCAAAGCATTCTTATTGCATAAATGAGCTCAAGAAAGCCTTTATGACAAACGCTTATTGGATATTGCATGAGGTTGTATTTGAAAGGGATTTTAAAATCGCTTATGCGCTATATGCGGGTGCAATATGCGGAGAATATGCGGTGTTGAACGATATTACGCCACTGTCATTTATGTTAGCTAGGATTTGCATGCGTTATACACTTTCATATTTAAATTATTAATGCTTCTTTTGTGCGATTGAACTGAATTAATATAGAATAGAAACCTTAGAGAAGAGGCCTTAGCCTTTAGCCACCTAGGTTACATCTCCAAAAGGTCCGAAAATCATTTGTCAGTCTCGGTACACGTTTTGATAATAAAATTCCTCAACATCATCTAGACTTGCCTTTGCACAAGTTAATAAATTATCTTAAAACGATGTTGCTACATAAAGCTTACATACAATTGAGGATTATTTGAGTGATAGTAGCATATCTTTACTGCATTCAGCTACGCATCCAGCTGCAACAATTATCTTGTAACCATCAAATTGTAATATTTTTTTTAAAGATTAGCCGCCGAGTTTCTTGCTGGTTCTTCTCGGTAAGAGCAAACTTCCGAATCAGTGGTAGCTACTTTAAAACATTTGACGATTCAAAAGTACTGTAAACAGTCCACTTGAATAAAGAATATTTTCAATTTTGAATTTGAATTATCTATTGAATTAGTTTATCTTCCGATCATGCTTCGGTTCGATTGTTGAGTTTGTTATAGTGGACGAGTGTAGTGCCTGTGTATTGTGGTGGCGGTGCTGGAAGTTTGTGTTTTTACGAAGCCTGCATATATCGGTTATGAAAGTGGATATTCCATTCTACATTTACCATTACATATATTATCTATTGCCTTTATCGCGGATTATACCACGATAATTTTATTAAATAAATAAATATAAGGAAACTTACACACACGGTAGTCCGTCCTTAAAGTAAGTCAGTTAATACTTGTATTATGAGTGAGAGATAACTGGTGAATATACTTATATAATTCTAAATACATACTTAAATATAAATATACACCCAGGCTCGAAGAAGCAACAATTTTTTTATAAAAAATGTTGGCTCTGTGGGAATGAAATCGAGCAGCGACACTACCTACTGCGCCAACGGGTCAGTTTAACTCAGCTATTATATAAACAAATTTATGACGTATCGAACTCAATTTAATCACAGGAAGGGCACGTTTTACATATTACGTTAGAACTAATAAAGGCTTTTCATCGTTAGCATTCTGTTCGATATTTCCTTGCGTACCGAATAATTAAATTGTGATTTAATACTGTTAGAATCGATTTAATTCCTACAAAGCCTGTTTCTATGGAGCTTTTACATCGATGTTTTGCATCGCGAATATCTTAAGTTATTGAATTAAGTTTAGTGATTGTCCGTTGTATTGCACGATTTACTTTGGCTAAAATTTACTTGTCATTAAAATATATCTGTAAATGTATCATAATTTGTTTTCAGTTAAATTATATTAACAAAATACAATATAAACAATAAGATATCACTAGATTTATTAAAATACTGTTTTCAAAACAGACAATTGCCTGGTCTAACTGGGCTATCTATATCTTTATAATTAACCAGCAATCGCCAGCGACTCAGCCCGCGTGGAAAGATTAAAACCGTAATACAGTATTTTGATAACCATAAAAATGGTTAAAGTGGGTTAACCTTAAAAGCTAGACATATGCTATTGCGAAGTTTTAGAGGGGAACAATTTTATATTACATGATTTTTGAATAATTATCACCGTTTACTCAGCGCACGCAAGGAAAGCTTTAAATTTTGCCGTTTTCGTATTATTTATTATTGCTGCTCCTATCCTATTTATCTTAGCGTGATGTTATATTGTCTATAGCCTCAATAAATAGACTATCTTACACTGAAACAATTTTTCAAATCGGTCCAGTAGTTCCTGAGATTAGCGCGTTCAAACAATCAAACTCTTCAGCTTTATATATTAGTATAGATATCATTTTTGACTATTGATTTTTTTTTTACAGAAGCCGGACATACCAGCTTGGTTGGCCTACGCTAGAAGATGAGGGGCGCAACGTTACCGAGTCAACACTTACCTAACAGTCTAACATAGTTATTCCGCATGCCATGGTTCTAAAGCAGTAGTAAATATCGCGTTTCAATACTATCATGCTCTTATATATCTTTCATTATTCTATTTATGTTATCGACTTTCCATTAATGTGCCAATTTTTAATATTCTTGATTATCTATTACTAGTCAATTTAATAGGTTTATATCATAGATAATCATCGTTAGAATTAGTTTGTAACATCAATTGTATTTGGATTAATCATTAAATTGTTATGAATACAGGCAATCGATAAAAAGTAATTTCAAAAATGGATTTTTCATTTATACCTAACCCTTTCCCTAATTATGCATTACCTTTAAATATTCTATATCTTATAAACAAGCTGTGATGGCCTAGCGGTGCGACCGTGTGAATCTCTAGAGACGATCATGGGTTCAAACCCGGGCAGACACCAATGAGTTTTTTATTAAAAACTTATGTGTCTAATTGATAATTGCAATTTATCACACGCTTTTCGGTGAATGAAAACATCGTGAGGAAACCTGCATATCTCTAGAGAATTCCGGGGATATGTGTAAACCTACCAATCCGCATTGGAGCAGCGTGGTAGGTCTTAGCTCCAATCCTTCTCTCCAAAAATGGAGAGAGGAGGCCTATGCCCAGCAGTGGGATAGTAACAGGCCGTTACTTACTTACATACTTTAAATATTCAAGAATCCAAATCATCATCAATGAAGAAAGTCGAGGGTAATTTTTTTACGAAATATGTATTTAAATAATATATTATCGTTTTACAAATTAAAAATGACTTGCCATGTGGTATCCGGCTGAGTAGAACAGACCACTCTTATTTCTTGTCGAGGTGTTGTAAACCGCGAATACGGCAAGTCGACCCGCCGTGTGGTATCCGGCTGAATAGAATATTTCTTATTTCTGTAAGGAAAACATCGTGAGCCTATTTTTGTAAGGGCTGCTTAAATTGAGTTAGCAGTTCAAGTCAAGCATCAGCCGGATGTTTATTTGATCGCTCAATTGTTATGCTTTGGTTTATTAAATCTGATTGCGCTTTGAAGATATTTCTGTATATACTTTGACACGATTTTTCCAAGAACATTTTACATTATTTTGGGTTACACTCATATTGTTTTTGGGTGATGATCATCCTCGTGCCCTTATCCCACTCTAAGTGGGGTCGGCACATGTTATAAACATGTTGTCACATGATTTAGCATTTATTTTACGACGTCAACTTACCTTAGTTGTATAGGGTGGTCTATTCTACTCAACCGGATACCACACGCTGTGTCAACTTACCTTAGTAGTCTTTTACAGTACCTCGGTAAGAAATAAGAGTGGTCTATTCTAATCAGCCGCTATTAAAAATGTCTAGTTATCGTTGACGGCGTAATCACGACACGTTGCTAGTTTTGTATCTTTCTACAGTATCCTTAACTTTACAATTCATTAAGATGATACATCAGCAAAGAATTGAAAATTTCATTATCAAAGTTTAATAATTATGGAACCTATAAGCTTAACGCTACGACTAAACTCATGACCAAATTATTCTCAAACTTAAATAATAGTGGTACCCGCGTTATAGTTAGCGTCAAATTTAGTATTTAAATAATCTAATTATGCTCTTTATTTATTTACTATAGATTCTCAAATAATAATAATAATTAATATTATTGAAATTAAAGAAATATATGATCCTAGAGAAGAAATAATATTTCAAGATAAAAATCTATCGGGGTAATCTGAGTATCGTCGAGGTATGCCAGCTTATCCTAATTTTAGTCCTGTACGAATAAAGAGAATATTTAAATAGTCGCTATACTATTTACTAGTCCTTGATATGTTACTTTATCATTTATTTTTATTATTTTATTTAGTTTTATATATTTTTTATTCTTTATTGCATATAAACTTGTCAGACCTGTCACATTATGTTTTGCAATTCGTATGATTACCTGGTCTATGTAACCGCGGTCACCACTTAATTTCTTAAATTACTGCGTTTAATAAACATAAATTAGAGTTACCTATATTTCATATATAGGATCTGACTCCAGAAGAAGGTAGCGTGTTCAAATCACGTCGGGGTGTTGTGACGGTGTTTGTGTGTGGACTTCTCTTGTGTGGATCGAAATCGAAGCAATGCAGGTGGAGATATATTTACTAAGATACGTCGTACAAGTTTCCGTATTTATTAGCGACTGAATATTGTCTTACAAGTTCCTTATAATGCTGACATTAGGATTACGCTGACATCGCGGTACAAATGTCTAGAAGGAATGTCTTTAGAAGGAAAAAAGGGTTTGGTTTAAATAAATTAAACACTCAAGTTTTGTGGTATCCTTTATCCATACTAATTAATCCGTGTCAATACATCGAGGTATTATTAAATAGGTGACTAGCTTATTGGTAAGCACAAAAATTAAATTTTAAAACTATACTTTGACACAATAAGTCATCAAATTGTATTTCCCTTACATTGCAATTGACGAGACTGCTCCGCACAAGCACCTAATATCATACAACCGTACATTTACATGAATCCATAAATTTTTACCCTTAAAATTACATTATAATTCTACTTAAATATCTACTAAAAAAATTACAAAGAAATTCTTAACCACAAAATGAGTATTTCTCAATTTCCGTTTTACACAAAATTTATAACAGGATTAGATACTTATTAATTTTACTGTTAAAGGTATCGAATAAAATGAGAATATTACGAGTGATGTAAAAGTAACGGCCCGATTACATCGCCGAGGTGATACGCTATACCTCTTGATAGATAGTTTTAAATAATAAAATGAAGTCGATTCCACGTCTTATATTAATACTAATGGCAATTTCATACATATAAACCTCAGTAACTATGCCGACATTAAAAACGGTTACATAACCTTAAGATATATATCTTCATTATTAAGCATATGACGACAGCAATGGAGTTCTTTCATTTTCTTTTCAAGAATATTTAGAGAATGTAAAAGATGAAACTGATCTCCATCCTGAATTTGTAAATCTTTTGAAATTAGTGCTCCAACCAATTGAATTAGAATTAGTCATGAATCACTATTAAATAAATGTTAAAAGGGCTCTATAAACCGTCAGATCTTTTTAATGTAATAGATAAACTAATGTTATATGCGATATAGAGAGTGGTTTTGGATATCTAGCTAGAAGACTAATAGATAGATATCTAAAAGGTTAAGTTAGATTGTAGGTATAATACTAGAAACAGATAGAATTCTAATTTCTAATAAGTACAACATAAAACATCTAAAACAGCTACAGTAAGAAACTACTTTACATACAATAGATACAGAAGAATAGATTAGACGGATGGAAATTCTGGGGCATCGCATAATTATACTATTATGCTAATATCTACGTTTTATAATCACTAGAGGGTAAATACGAATATGATCTAAGAAGACGTAGGACTAGAAAAATCTAACAAAGTTGGTTGGGTTTGGCAACTTGAAAATATTTACAATATTAAATTACGAATCACCTATGCTAAAGTAAACATCTTTACAACCGTCGGACTTAAAATGGAACGTATCTTATGATAAAATACTACAGATTAATACACGTTTTAGGAGGCAAATAGAGTTCACAGCTTCATAATTTGGCGTTTCTAGTTGTTTCTAAATTATTTTTGTAATTATATACTTATGAAATATCTGTATCATGTCAAATTTAAAATTTGTAAAGCATATAACTCATGAAAAAAAGTTTTTCTTTGTCAATTTCGACTAATTGTTTCAAAACCAGGCCAGTACTGCTTAAAAATACAGACAGACACACATCAATATAGTCACAGCACGTATCCTTAACACTAAATATGACTTTTCAAAAATTACAGCAACCACTCCATTATTTACAGTTCCATATCCTAAACAAGTATGTATGAACAATAGTGCAACGTTATCGATCTAACAATTAACAACGAATGTGCAATAGGTATCCGCCATGAAGTTCTTTTTGTAACACTTCAAAGTATTAAGGTTTTGTTTAATATGTGAGTGAGTATTATAAAAATATGCTGAAGTCTTTATGTCTTAAAAATTACATAACAACATAATTTATAAAGAGCGATTACTATTTTGCGTTAAATTTGACACATCATTAAGGCTATTATGAACCTGAATTTTACCATCGAGTTTGGAAATACTAGAATCCGAACCTTCTTTGAGAAGATCCCAGACATTATTTTTGTCTAATATTTCAAATCCACCCTTATTTTCAGGAGCGATATCAGATTTCGGGGGGATTATAAGAGACTTTGAAGTTTCAGAAACTGGTGTGGGTGGCATTTTATGAATTTCCTTGTTAATTGACTTAAAGGGTTTCGCTATAAATTTTTCAATTTTAGTAGCTCGTGATGTGGTTTTATTAATTATTACTTCTGTTGTAACAGTCTTGTTATCATCAATATGTCTTTCGCTGCTTTGATTAGAAAATATATTTGGCTTCTTTATTTGTGTTTTTGGTTTTGGCTTTTTAGTCCTATAATGTATTGTTTTAATGTTGCTTTTTGTGATAGCTGCAATATTATGAGGTACAATCGTTGTTATAGTTTGTGTGGTGACAAAAGTTGGTTTTGTCGTTGGAAGTATTTTATTTTCCAAAGTTGTAGAAGAGTAATTAAACATAATACTAGCGTTTTTAGTAGTCTTAGTTTGTTGATCTAGCGAAGATAATATTTCAGGTGCACGGGATGTGGTAGCTAAATCCAAATTGTTTTTGGTTTCGTAATTTTTATTCAAAACTGAAATATTTGCAGTATTCAATGCAAAATCTTTTTCTGTGTCTGAGGTTTTCGATTTCATAAAGAATCTTTCGTGTTTATCTCCATAAGTTGCCTTGAGTGTACCTTTACGCCTAGGTAATGGTTTTTTCCATAATTCAAGTTTCTTGGCATAATTTATAGATGTAGGTAATTTTTGTATGATAAGTTCACCGTCAATTTTAGGAATAATTGACTTAATGTCGTTGTTAATATTTTGATTTTCTGAGTCATTGAGATATGTCATAGTCGGAATTATGATAGGTTTGTCATTACTTGTAGAGTTGAAATTATTATTAGGCATGAAATTATCATCTGAAGATAAAATGGTTGATGTCTCGATTTTAACTTTTGTACTTGGTGATGTATAATCATCTGTTCCACTTTTAGTAGTATTCGGTTCGTCTGTTGTAGTTAAAGTACTTTCTGAGTTAAATGATATAGTATGCGGTACATCAGTCGTACTAATATCTATATCAGATGATGTATTTTCATGTAACTTTTCATAGTCTTTCCTAAATTCATAATCTCTGCTACAGATACGTCCACATTCGCATATATTATCTATGTTTGCACTAGATTCAAGACTTGCCAGTTGAGTTTTATCAAACCATGTAATAAAATCATCATCTGTGATACCTCGAAGTAAAGGACTACCAGGCCTCGCGTGGAAGAACGTTTCAACGGCTAAATCAGGTCTGCTAGAAGGATATATTTTAGCAAATGCAGGCCGTAGACTTGTTATGACGAATCTTGATCTTACTTCGTAGGTTACACAAACGGGACAGGTAGAGCTAATCTGCAAATAAAATACGACAAAAATAAAAAGGTGTTTTCTGTAGTCTCTTCCAATGTTCGGCAATTTTAATTAAATATGTAACTTAAATGTAAAAGTTCTTTGTATGTGTTTCTTGGCCTTTAAAAGAGAGCAATGGATCAACGTGATTTTTGGTATTGTTGGCCGTATTTAATTATGTGTCAAAAGTAGAATTATGTACCATGAAATTTATCCAAATATTTCACGACGCTACGTTATCAGTGCGATATTCAGCCTTGCCATGACCAAGCTTTGAATTTGAATATAAAAAATAAATCTGCTCTAGAAGGGTGTATTAAAATAATATCTGATCTAATAAGTTTTACTTAAAGTCAGAAGTTTCTTTTTTGGTCATATTAAAGGTTTTTAATACTTACATTAGCAAAAACGAACCAAACAGATTCGCCGCGTGATCCATAATGCAAATCCGCAAACGTGGCACCATCTAATACGACTGGATTAACCGAGTGCAATTCATAACCTGAAAAGAGTGACGATTCTAGGCGTAGTATACCAGAGCGCACTTTGCCTTTCCACCTGGAATAAAGTATATTAATGTTAAGCAAAATATGTTCTCTCTTTTAAAGCTTTGTCATAAGTATTCTTGTGCAAAATAAAATAATAAAAATTAATATCTGTACAGTCTTCACTATAAGTTCCTGCATTGGTAATTTAATCGTGTTGAAACTTCATGCAGCTATTGTTTTGACTTGAATATAAATAATAGTTGAATGAATATATATGTTCCACCAATTTTATAGGTACGGGGTGACATTCAGTTTTTCCAATACTTACTTGAAACAAGTCTTAATTATCAAAGTAGGCAGGTTTCCTTGTAAATCCTCAATGCTGCTTCTTTCGGGTCTAATTTCTTCGATAATAGCGGCCTGGATGTTTAACAGAGCATTTTCTGGTTTTGGTGTGTAAGTGGAATAAGTTATTGTTCCCTGTAACAAAAATTACTATTAATTATTACTAACAGTAAAAGATAATAGAAACAGTAACAGTAAGTCACAGAAGACTTGTAACTTCAAGATTTAAGCTCTATTGGTAGTTTATTTTTGTCTGTACGTTTCTGATTTTAATTATATAGAAACACGTAGCAGCACAGCTCACTCTGACGCATCGTTTTTCTGAGCTTTGTCATGAGGGTATGTATGGTCAGCAAGCAAGTTTAAACAAGTTATTTGCCGGTTTTTTGTAGTTAATGTTGTAATCACATCGGGAACATAATGAATAAATACTCGGGAATGAGTTCCAAATAATGCCGTATAAATAGCTCATGAATAAGGACCCAGTATGGGTTTGCTAGTATAGCTCACCCAAAACAATTAGACGTGAGCATAGCTGGTTTGTATAAATCAACCATAAATACCACTCACGATATAAATTTAAAAAAGGTTTTGTTGTAGGTCATTTTCTATTACATCTACGCCTACACCAGTCTATGCCATTTTCATACCTACTGTCCCAATTATACAAACCTGTACAGTGGCACACCCAGCGCCGGTAGCGTATACGAACACTTTCGTGGGCAACCCAGGCAACTGTAGAGGTCTTGGTGGTGTTTTAGCCCGCAATTCTAATGTATCAGTTAGTTCCATGCCAGCTGTTGCGAGGGAGACAGTGAGTGCTCGATGTCTGAAAATAATACCGTAAGCAATTGAAATTCAATATATTATTTTATCGATTTGTCAAGAGCTTTTGAATGATCAAATGTCTTTAGGAAGATATTACTGATTCGAAAAGTTGCTCCTACAGTAAGTATGAACGAAAATAATACAATTTGACATTCGAGTATTTACATATTCGTTGCAGTCTGGTAGTTGTCTCCAGTTGTAGGTATGAACCTACAACTGGAGACAACTACCAGACTGCACAGACTTAAAAAACCTAATATTAGAGACAGAGAGAATTTCGCACTTGTAATATTAGTATAGATATATAATTTATCATTATAATAATGTGGATAAAAGACGAAGATCGCCTTTCGTTCGTTTATAATTTATAACACACCATCAACCAGTGATTTTTTTCGAATTGACTATAGTTTTAGCCCTAATGGATTTTATAAAGTCATCGAAGAAATATATGTACCTGTCATGTGCCAAAGCTGCATATTGTGCAGCGGCTTTAGTGGCGCTGTAAGCGAGACTTGGGTGACGTTGCAAAGTTGATGCCCTGTAGTATAGGAAACGAGCTGCAGCCTCCCCTTCAGCGAGAGCGCCCCTGGCACAAGCAGCTAAAAGAACTCGCACACCAGCTACGTACTGTTCCATTGTTACAGCCTCTGTAAGTGAAACGTTTAGTTTAAAGGACTACGGTTATAAAGCAGACCAATTTGTATATTTAGGGTTCAAAAAAATCGAATATAGTTTAATAAAGTACATCGTAAATTATATTTGTACATCGAAATTGGCTGTAATAATTGTTGAAGGATCTACAAAATGCGACTGGTGGAGCAAGGGCCGCGGTTGATGGGTCATCGACGACGCACTCGCGCAACATTGCTGCAAAAAGCTGCAAAAGCTGTATACCAAATTTTCTAATAATTGTAAACCCAAATAAAATTCAATGTTATAAACCATCCTATATGTTTCATTATAAACAGTCACGTCAAAATAATCGAGGTTATCTTACTTACTTTGACCTTAAAATCGGTTTTTTACAAGGCGTTCTCATTACAAAGGTTTATAGTTATTTTTTAAGTAGCGACGAAGTATTTGGTTTTATCCTTACCGTACGATGTGGTTTTAATATTTCTGGAAGTCTCTTCTAGAAGCCAGTCAGCGGCATCCTTTCTTGGTGCTGGCCATCCAAATTCTCCTTCTTCAGTGGTTGATGCATTCCGAAGTATAACTAGTGCTTCGGGAACTATGGGGCTTCTGTAAATATTACAAGCAATCAAATATTATATTATTTTTTTTATGAGAATCATAAGTATTGAATTCAATTCCTATAAGGAAATAATAAAAATAAACCTAGTCAACGTTTAAATTTTATTCGATATCTTCATAAGAGTTTCCTCCCATATATAAGTTGAGTTCTTAAAATGCTCTTCAACTTACCTGGCTAAGACAAGTCCAAGTACAGTTGCAGCAAGCGCCGCTGGTGATGTGAGATTATAAAGGTTTTTCTCCAAATATGTTTGGGCTCTCTTTGCTATATCGGCATCCATCTAGAAAAAATAATGACAACAAGATTTTTAATTGATGCCGCATTTAAAATACGTGATATATTTTCAAATTTCCTTGCCTTTGTAAAATTTTATTTTGTAAAAGCTATATTATTAATTTTTTTTTTAAAGTTACAGAATTTAATTTTAATTTAGTGTCGAATAAAAACAATCATAACAAGGAACTTAAAAGGGATTTTTTAAATTGCAAAAGTACTTTCGATTCATGAATAAACGTGCATTAATATATGGGAAATAATTATAATATTGCGAGACAAATAACTGAAGCATACAAGTACTAAAGTAGTATTTACTATTTCCGTAAGTAACCATCAAATTTACGAATCTTACCAAGTTTTTACAAATAAATTGATTTGCTTACTTGATTTTCAACGCCGACTTCAAGAAGAGCCACTAATGTTTCAGCAGTCACTTCAATAGTTCTTTCCCATTCTATTTCTTCTTGAGTCATGTTTCCATCTTTATCGTAGTAATAATATTCGTTGACGTCAATTTCTTTTTCAGAACTATTAGTTTTCTTTACCTCAACAGGATAGTAATCAACTTCTTTATCAGCCGCTAGCGATGTAAAAGATCCATCAGGATTTTGTCTCGATTGTATCCAATGCTTAATAGATTGTAGTAAGTTGGGATCAACAGGGTAATATGATTGTATTTTATGAAGAATTTCCAATATTTTTATAGTTGATAAATGACTGCTCACAGCAGGATGGTCACTAAAAGAGTTGTCACTCTTGCGAAACGAGAGAAGTATTTGAACCTGTAAAAACATAATATCCATGTGTTAAATAAAATTTTTGGGAAATTTAATTAACTTTGATAGATATTAGTAATACAATACCATTTTGGTATGACTAAGTCAAAAAAATGGTTCTATTCTAAGCTATATGATATTATTGGGTTTTATTGTACCTTATTCCGCATTTTTGTGCTTGGTAACCACGGAACCTATTTTTGCTTTTCATCCGTATCAGTCCCGTTTTATAAAAAAAAATATTACGCTCACCTGTTCTGGTAACTTTTTTAGAATCCTTTCGCGTTCGTTCTCATCAACCAAATGTGGAATATGTTCCAAAGCCAACAAAGGTGCCAAACTTGCTGAAGCAGCTGATAGTTGTGAATCTCGCCACACATCTGCCCACTGGTCGGATGAATCAGTTTGAAGGCTGTATAGAGGAAGATGAAGACCACCAGAAACTAGAAGGGTTCCACTTGCAGAGCCAGGCACAACGCCATGAGGCAGTCCTAATTCTAGAACTTGCGAGAAACCCGCTTCCTCATTAAAGTTCCATATTCTGCAAGTAATTTGATCCAGAATTAAAACAATACCACCATAACTGATATAACAGATGTTTATACTTTAATGTTTGTAAATGGTAAATTAGAATGTAATGAAAAAACTAGGGTGTATAATAGAAATCTTGAGCATAAGGGAAACCTAGGGTGTGTACGAGAACCTAGGTTGTAAATTTACATTTTTGATTACATTGACAAGTTATGTTAGAACTCCTAATTAAGTTTCTCTGAATGCCGAATTCATCTGATTACTATGCTATCAAACCAAAAATTTTCTGGAAACTAACTAGGGAAGTTTAAAAATTATCTTCAATTATTCCAACTCATCAACCAGTAGTAAATTTGGCTTTAAAACTATAATTTAAAAAGACTAGACAAGCATTTACCTAAAATCAGCTTTATCGCCCCAAAGTGCGCTAAATCCAACGTATTTGATTCTCATGTCAGATGTTAAAGGCCACACTAGCAATCTTCGTTCGGATGGAGAGGCTCCTCGTCCCACAGATAGCCTGCCACCTTCCCACCACACCCACCAAGCGCACCACGAAGTAGCACTGGAACATTCCTCATCACTCTCCGTTTGTTCCGCACTTGCTAAGTGGACATCATACCCTGAAAATAAACGTATAAACCTACATCCATAATTGAACGTTATTGTCCTTATAAGTTGTAGCTAATGGAAGATTTGATATGAAAAAGAATATAATAATGACAAGGATTGATGTGGGTTTTTTTGATGCGGAAAAAGGAAAAACAAGGGAAGATATCGCGTAAAAATCGGTATGATGAGAATTTAGGACGAGTATGGAAATTGCATTTTTGAGGAAACAACTGGGCGGGGAGGAGCAGGCGCAGATTCTAGTACGGAAAGATGCTATATATCTTTCTCTCTTCGTGGTTCTGGCTAGATTCATTGCACGAGTGCATAACTTGTTTCCAGTCCTATTAGCGGCGATATTTAATATCTCATAAAATTTACAATAAGTGCAGACCAGGCGCCTATGGCCAGACCACTTAGTTGATGAGTGAGCTTTTAAATAAGGTGATTATAAATTAGTAAGATTCTAAATAAGGAGATATAAAAGAGAATATTTAAATCAAAGGGAAAACACTTATAATACTGTACAGTGGCTTTCACTTTCCCATTGAATTTGAATGCTAGAGTGTATATCACTGAACTCCGATCTTTCGCACCAAAGGATAGAGAAAACTTTACCTAGCGATTTAGTGATAGGCCACTATTTCATAATTTATTTACCATGTTTCCACGCCGTATGGTATCCGACTGAATAAAATAGTACCACCCTCATTTCTTACTGAGGTGTCGTAAAAGGCGACTAAGGTAAGTTGACCCACCGTGTGGTATCCGGTTTAGTAGAATAGACCAACCTCTTTCTTACCGAGGTGTCGTAAAATACGACTGAAGTAAGGTGATGTTAGGCAGATGGCCGGTCGTAAAAACGCAGCCAAATCATGTGACAGCATGTTTATAACATGTTGTGCCGACCCCACTTAGAGTGAGATAAGGGCAGAAAGACGGTGATGTTTTACCATGTTTCCCTTTAGCAATCCAGACGCGAGTCCTCTCGAACACGACACGATACATGTCATCCGATGGCTCCCGAATAGCAGACAGGGCGACGTGAGCCGCTCCTTGGGCACGTAATTCCAATACTAAGCCGGCTCGATTCCGCGGTGCAGCTACCCATTGCCATTCCCATGAACCACGCGATGAGACAGCGAGATGTTCTGAAATTATGTTAACGCTATTGTTAGACATTGTTGTTGTAAAGTTATATACCGATTTTTAAATTTAGACTGTTGAGTCGTATTTATATTTTCACATCCGGTTTAGCTGACTTTCGAATTGATCCGTGGTTGTAAAACTGGGTCTCGGCGAACCCAATATAGGTATTTGAAAATATATTAAATCTTCAAGTGTGGGACGCAGAAAGAAATCCTGGCTTCGCAACGTAGGCGAATAGACGGGGAACGCGAACGCCGCTGAACTGAACCGACTAGCGAGGGATAAATATGAATTTACGACGCTGACTGCCAACCTTCGCTAGTTTAAGACTTACTCGAAGAAGAACTTACCGTTTGCACAGAAATATGCGCTTTGTGTATCACTCCTGTGTAATCCTTCGGGAAGCACCAACACACTCGCAGATCGTATGACCGAACCAACCAAAGTCTCGTTGTTGAAAGATGTATATGATACTGAGCAGTTGTCAGCGCTGTATCCGGTCACTTCCACTGTAATAAACAAGACTTAAATTAATAACAGAGCAAATATAAGTCCCGGAAAACTATGTATAAGTTACGACGATATTATAAAATCTATTATAATAAGAGATAATTTCTATAATCAGAGATTTCTATCAAAGGTAAATCCTTGTACATTTTTTTTACAGAATATTGATTTTCTAATGTTTTTTATGGTACATAAATAAATGAAATATTACAGCATTTTAAAATAACTCATCATCTTCCTGCCCTTATCCCACTCCAAGTGGGGACGGCACAACGTGCTATAAACATGTTGTCACATGATTTGGCTACGTATTTTACGACCGGCCGCCTGCCTGACTTCAACGTATCACAGTCGTATTTTACGACACCTCGATAAGAAAGAGGGTGGTCTATTCTACTTAACCGGATACCACACGGTGAGTCACCTTAGTAGCCTGTTACGACACCTCGGTAAGAAAAGAGGGTGGTACTATTCTATTCAGCCGGATACCACACGCCGTAGCATTTTAAAATAACTATTAAAGGGTAATACAAATACAAATAGGGAGGGTTATACAAAAGGCATACAAAAGAGGCAATACAAAAATATTGTTGAGGATAACTTACATGATAAGGTACGTCTACCTACTCTTTAACCCCCTACAAGACAGTAATGACTAAATGAATAACTAGTTATAAGAATTATATTTTGAAAAGAGCACAACCACCGTGTTTATTGCTGGCTTTTTTCGCTAGGGACAGCATTCCGAACCAGAAGTAGAGTTGACGATTTAAAAGCAAATTTACTTGAATATTGAAATTTTGAATTTGAAATTGAATTGAAATATAATATTGAATTGAAATTAATGTGCTTATTATATTAAACCTATATAGTAAGTATTAAATTCATGACACTTTTTTAAAAAATAAATCAGTTATTTCCATAAAGTTTTTGCTGACCCGGTTTATAACAAAAACTATAGACAATATGCTTATCGCCTGTTACTATCCCACTGCTGGGCAGACCTCCTTTTTCCTTCTTTCCGAATGGCTTATTGAATTGCTGGTGTGTGTTAACGTAGTATTTTACGACACCTTTGTAAGAAAGAGAGTGGTCTATTCTACTTAAGCGGATACCACACGGTGGGTCAACTTACCTTAGTAGCTTTTTACCCTCATTAAGAAATGAGGGTGGTCTATTTTACTCAGCCGGATACCACACGGCGGGTCGACTTACCTTAGTCGCCTTTTACGACACCTCAGTAAGAAATGAGGGTGGTACTATTCTATTCAGCCGGATACCACACGGCGGTATTATGTAAACTTATATACTAAGTAAAACATCAATTACGCTTTGTAAAAAAAACAGGTTATGTAAGTAAATATAAAATATTTTATTGATCCGGATATAGAAAATAAGCCTATGTAATGCCATGTTACTTTCCCACTGCTTATTGAATTGCTTGTGTGTGTGTTAATATAGATAAAAGAAAATTTAAAAAGACAATGTAAAATTTACTGTGATCCCAATAAAAATATAAAATATGTGTCTAAAAGAAAATGCTTTGAGCTTTTAAATCACCTACAAGCTTAGGTTGTTTATGTCGGTAAGAGAAATTGCAACATTACTTTAACGTAGTAGTCGTATTTTAAATTCGCTTTTAAATTGCATTCTTTACTTTAAACAGGTAGAACACAACAAAAAAAATAGCAAGATAAAATCTTTTACCATGAAGGAATAACATTAAACAACAAAATATTAGTGGAAAGTGCATATGACTGGACCGATCTATGGGTATTTCGAATTACTGAACCCGATGGTTAGCTTAGCCTATATACCCTCAAAATTTCGAGAAACCTTAACAAAAAATACATTTATGTACGTAGATACGAAAATCAGCAGTTTTAGTGATGATTTGTAGAAGCAGGCGATACTTTGCGGAATTACATAGTGTAGTGTATATAAACTAATGTTATATGATATAGCACAGGCTCAAACACTCACTAACAAGTAACTACATGTCACTTCAAGTTCACTCTTACCAAGGGTTCTCGAGTTACTAACGTGGTGCATCATGAGACCGTGTATGTTTCTTTGTACATCAGTATTAGTGTGTGTTAGTGAATGTTCATGTAAGTAATACATATAATATGTGTCTTGTATATAAATATACAAGGTAAGTTACACATCTCGACCCCTATACACTACACATAGTACAGAAGTTCACGGCAAAAAAATGCATTACGATTTTACGATCGAATAGTTTGTTGTAGTGAGTGTGTGTAGTGCTTGTGTGGAATGTTGGTGGTGTCGGTGTTTTGTGATACATGTCCTACATGTATAAGGTATATGAATGTTGCATGCTTCATACACTTAGCATTACATAGATTCTCCTAACAAACGCGGATTACAGCAAAATAATTCTATTGCAACCAGTTTTAAAGGTATAAAAGTTTTGTTGTTTTCAATTAAGCAAATTGTATATTTTTTTATAGTTTACACGCCGAGTTGTTTGTTCATTCTTGATAGGAGCAAACTTCCAAATTAGAGGTAGCATCTTTAAAATGTTTGACGTATAAAGTACTAAAAACAGTCCACTTACTCGTAAATAAAGCATAATATTTTGAATTTGCATTTGGAAAAACATAATCAACCCTTAGATATTAATTCTGAAATTATAATATAGATTGACATCCTTAATATAGTCATCCTGATGGAGTGATTTGCATAATATACAGGATGATGTTATTAAACCTGATTGTGCGGACATGTTCGGTTTAAATGTTAATTTGTATATTGGGTTACATAAATTAAACACATCCATATTTGTAGAATAATGTAATCGTATTAACAATTATTCTAATATCACAATAAGAAAAAAATACTATTAAGTAAATAATAACTATAATAATATTTCCAAATATAAAAGAAACAAGAGAAATTTTGAGGAATAGCAATTTGAGTCAAGCAGGCGGTGCTTTGCGGAATTCCATGGTACAGAATTTATTATAGAATTATTATGTTATAATCCGCGTTTATTATCTAAGAGTATCTATGTGACGCGAAATGTAGGAAACGGGTTTAACGGCTTTAATTGTAAAAGGAAATATCATAAATATCATATTTATTATAGTATTCGGCTGAATAGAATAGACCACCCCTATTTCTTACCGAGGTGTCGTAGAAAGCGACTAAGGAAAGTAGACCCGTCGTGTGGTATCCGTCTGAATAGAACATCCTCATTTCTTACCGAGTTTAGGCAGGCGGCCGGTCGTAAAATACCTAGCCAAATCATGTAACAACATGTTTAAAACATGTTGTGCCCCACTTAAACTGGGATAAGGGCAAGAGAATGATGGAAGAAGACCAGAAATCTTCGACGGTGAGTTGACGTTGAACTGTTGACAATATAAACTCGATCTCGGTATAATATTTTCCACAAACAACAAATATATGAGGAAATTGCTTCGCGAGTTACAACAAGTTTATCCAATAAAGAGCAAAATCGCTAGAGAAAATTCTACCACGTTGTTGTGAAACAAGATTTTGTACCACATGATCTCTGAACCTTTCATGTTTTTTAGAAACATATTTTAGAAGCTGTACCTTGCTGTTGGGCGCGCTGCGAACAGATAGGTAAATGTAGGGATTTGACTTGGAGTGTCGAAAAATCGATAAATAATCGATATTTTTCCCTTCAAAATGAATAGACTGGTCCCATGGCGCAGTGGGTAGTGATCCTGCCTTCAGCGCCGCGGGTCACGGATTCCCGTCGAGGGCCAACATTTTCTATAAAAAGAATTTGTTGGCTCTTCGAGCCTGGTTGTGTATTTGTATTTAAGTATGTATTTAAAAAATTATATATGTATATATTCACCAGTAGTCTCTCATCCATAACACAAGTACTGAGCAAGTTACTGAGCATTGCAAACCGTTATTTCAAAGATTGCGTATATTACCACTTCCTAGTCTCTATATATTTGAAATTTGTATGTTTGTAAAGCGACATAATCATTTATTTACCAAAGCACGCGAAATTTATCCAAGATGCACGAGAAATCGCAACAGATTAGTTTTCACTCATAGACCAAAACACGAATTTTACAAACAAAATAGTTATGCAATGTGTGTCAAAATATTTAATAAGTTACCTCTTAGCCTAATTGAATTACCACTCAGACAATTTAGAAAAGAACTTTTTACATGGTTGCTTGATAAATGTTTTTATACAGTACAAGAGTTTTTAGAATAAAAAATACTTTTATATTTTTAATAAGTAATTTAATACTAAAAATACATACATATATTTATAATTATATAATTAATTGATTCTTAAATTTATTGTTAAAAATTTGCATGTCAATTCTGGCTAAACATGTTCTGAAATTATATATTAACATCTGTAATTCATGTTTAAAGCAAATAAATGATTATTATTATAAAAAAAAAAAAAAAAAAGTATTAAAATTACTTACTTTGGGAACGGGCGACCGAGTGTGTAAGTGTCAAAAAAAATTAATTAAAAAAAATAGATTAACTCAAATCGCAAACATTGATTGCCTTGATTGATTCATATACTTTTATAAAATCGATAATTTTAATTTTTAATAGAATTTTTTACAACGAGAAATCGATTATGATTATTCATCATCCTCCTGCCCTTGTCCAGTTATGCAACCTCACTCTAAGTGGGGTCGACACAACATGTAACAAATATGCTGTCACATGATTTGGCTACATTTTTACGACCGGCCACATGCCTGACACCTCGGTAAGAAAGTGCGCGGTCTATTCTACTAAACCGGATACCACACGGCGGGTCAACTTACCTTAGTCGCTTTTTACGCCACCTCGGTAAGAAATGAGGGTGGTCTATTCTACTCACACTATACGCCGGATACCACAAGGCGGAAATCGATTATCATTATTTCCTAGTTTTTACTTATTTTGTTTTTTCTCCTATGTCATTATCATTATAGGTTTCTTACTGTATCACCCTCTTTTTAAAAGTTTTTTTTTAATAGCATTCAAAGCAGATGTTACTTCAGAAATATGTCGTAAGGTAGAATTTCTTTCATTATATGATCTTTATGTAAGAACAAAGTTTGACGCTTCCGATTTGACAATTAAGAGCGACGTGAGTTGAGCTGAAAATTCTGATCTTGAACTTCATTAAAATAATTTGCTCCAAAGATTACACGGATGAGGGTTGCAAATAATTTTTCAGTTTGTCTTTGTCTTAATTTAAATTAGGAATTTCTGAAGCAAGCGTCTCTTTGTTTAATCTACTTACTAATTAGCCTACTTTACCTCTCTTTTTGTATTTATCTAGACTAAGGTCTCAAGGTGTGAAAGCCCAGCGGTGAGATCATGCGACTCTTTCGTGTGGTCACGGGTTCAAATCCTGGCAGGCACCAATGACTTTTTCTGTTAAAACTTAGGTGTCTAATTGATGATTTCAATTTATTACACGCTTTTGGGTGAAGCAAAACATCGCGAGGGAACCTACATATCTCAGAAAATTCTAGGGATATAACCTACCAATCTGCATTGGAGCAGCGTGGTAGGTTACTCCAATCCTTGTCTCCAAAACGGATAGAGGAGGCCTGAGCATAGGCCCAGTAGTGAGATAGTAACAGGTCCTTACTTTACTTTTTCAAGGATATTCCATTCAAATGCTCTTAAGCAATGAATCTTTAGGATTTTTGTTATTTTTGTGATAGTCATCGTAACATGTCTTTTTTTCCGCTTTATTCACCTAAGTTTTTAATCTTCCTGATTAATTCGGAAATGGTGAATATGTTTCATGATCAAATTAGTTTCTATCAGTAGTCACAAATTCACGTGCTTATCAGTAATGTTATACTTTCAGTTCGTGACCACGGTGGATGCAACTCTGCCGAAACGACGGACCTTATACAAAACTCGAGGTTATTGCGATGTGACCCGTTTGTTTATATAATAGTTTTATACTAACTGCCTGTATATATTATGTATATTCATATTCTTACTTACCAGTAATATTCTTCCTCCCAGGAGTATTAACAGCCACGCGGACGACTAACTGCGTACCCCCACGTGGTCCGAGCCTTAACCGTTCAGTTACATAAAGCGCACCAGTACTAGCGAAAGCTGCGCCAGCACTCAAAGCCAGAAGTGCAGTTACCTGAAAATAAATTAAAAATATTTTACGTAAGCCGTAGTTTAAGCTGAAACACAACCAGTCAATTTAAAAAACGGGTAACTCTTGAAAAGCCTTTAAAACCCCTTAAATGTTAAATAAAGTTTGTGTAGGTTTAAAAGCTCTTAAATAAAAGTCAGTGGTAAACATAAAATTTTTACACAACCTTGCATTTGTGCATAAAAATGTTTTTATTACATTCCTCATAAATATCCAACAGACCAAGTCACAGCACTGATCAGCCTCTAAAACATGATATACACTTACAGTCTTACAACTTCACAAATATAATTAAAAAAAGATTGAATACACTATCTACTATGATAATTACGAAGTTAATTAGTCAGTAGAATCGAAATAAGCTAATTTAAATAGTGCAGTGCAATAAGACAGCCCAAATAATGAGAAAGTGATTGTTGATACTGGTAACAAATGAAGAAAAATTTTATATTCCATTAATATACTGCACAACTTATCATTTATAGAAGTAATTCAACACAGTTTAATTGCACGATAGTTATCAAAGCTTCCATGTATTTACTGGGTAAACTAAAGCTGGCGTATCGCTAGATAATATTAAGTGGATCCAATAAATCTCCCATCTAATCCGAGAAAATATCCCTTGAGTACCGTATATATGACTAGATGTTATTGGAGTAACAGGATTCATTGGATTGAAGATAATAGTTCATTAATATGAGTAAAGTAATTGGACATAAATGATTCTTTCATTATTTGACCTCCTTTTGAAGGTTCCTTCCTCGCCCTTATGCTACCTACTCAGGTTTGTTTTGTATTGGATTTGGATATCAATTGCCTTATATACTTTTATACGTTGCATCCTGTTGATGAACCAAACAAAAGCTTAGCTATCAGAAGATTAGACGGGGCAGTACCCCGGGGCCCCATGCTTATACTGAGCTTGTCCCAGAGTATGGAACACGAAGAATGCGAAACAAATAATTTTATATAGTTTAGAGGGGGCCCTAGTTTCTTTTTTGCCCCATGGCCTTTCATTACCCAAGCTACGACATAGGAAGAAACAGTCACTACTTAGTAGTGGTGCGTAGCCGATAAAACGGGTTAATCTGATAGGTAATAGGTCCTTAGAAGTATAAACAACAAACAGGATGATACCCATCTGTCGAGCTTAGTACAGCATAATCGCTAAGGATAAATCCATTCCAGATATTACCTAAATAGCTGCATTGGAAGTTAACTAGTAGATGACAATGAATGTATTTTTCCAGGTTTCTGACGCGGTCACTTAATGAATGGGAAACGCTTAAGCATATCTTGGATTTCTTTATTGAAAACTGGGTATCAGTTCATGCTTGAAGTCCGTAATAGCTGTTATTTTCATCCCCCATCACGATACAAATATAATGTACCATTTAAAGATCATGCTTGCTTTACGTTGAGTTGAAGTATGTAAAGTAAAGCAACCACGGCATAAGTTGAATGATCTATGTGGCTTGGTCCACCCAATACATTGCGATGTTGATATAAACTTACCTAATAGTTTTTTTTAATATTAGCCTTAGTTCGAAACATCTCAGTTGCTTAATTTAAAAAATTATCCACATACCGGATGGTAGTTAGCAGGAACATCTGAGTTCTGAACAAATTATTTTGGAACAGCCGAGTTCATACATGTTCCATACAGTAGAAATTTAGTCAACTCACAGGGGAAACATTCCGGCTACAACAATGCAAACTAGTTCATAACTCCGCTTGATTACAATTCACTCTTGTTTCACAAAATTAAAACTTTTATCAGCATTGTATACATTTTGTCATTTGCAAATGAACGAAGTCTTTGCACTTAATTAGATACTGAAAGAAACTGCTTAGAATTGCTGCGAAAGTTTTAAAAGCAATTTATAAAACGAAATACGGAAACTCAAACTAAGTTTTCGTTGCTTCTCTGCCGTGAAAGTTTTAACGATCATTCTCGTTGTAGAAGCGAAGCGTATGCAAGGATAAACGACAAGATTGCGAAGATTTCGTCAATTTTGTTGAGGAATGTCATCAGAGTCATTTAAAGCTATACAAAATTTTACATTTACTGTATTTTATATAACTGTGTTTATATTTTAGCTCTCTTTTACCTTTTATTTATGAAGTGCATCTGAAAGTTGCGCCTATTATAGAAATACAAAAAGTGCCAGATTAAGATGGCATGGACTTATAATGAGGAAGGGTGAAAATCATGCGATCACAAGAGTGATAAATATGTATGTGGATAGATATATAACTAGAGGAAGAGCCGAAAAAGAGATTGATGGATTGTGCGAATGACATGCATATAAAGTTGGAGTAGGAGTATATAAAGGAGTAGCGCCATAGTGGATAAATGATATGGGAAAATGGAAGAGAAAAACATTGAGCCGACCTCGAAGTTGCTTCGCCCAGTGTTAATATTAGTACAATTAGATACTTATTCGATCACTATGTATGATTGTTTTCTTTAGTATTCGGAAATTTGGAATGTAAATATTATAAAGGTTCAAGAAATTTCAGGACGAAACTTAATAAAGTATAATGTAATATTAACACTCGTTACTTGTTGTTATAAGACCATCCTGAGTGCTACGCAAACTTCATACTAGATTGTCCCACCCCGTCAAATCCCGAGAGAAACATTTGTTGCTACAATAAACAAGCTCTTGTTTAGCGTAATAAAACAATTAATTACAAAGTTCGTTAGCTTTTACTTCTTTGTCAACCGATGGATGTCTACCGCTGGACATAGGTGTCTTCATGGGATCTCCATACTACACAATCTTATGCCGCTTGTATCCGAGACCTTTTTGAGGTCGTTGGTTCATTTCTTAGGGTTTCTACTGATACAGAGTTTTGCGATGCAGACCATTCTTAGCCTCTTCAGTTGCGCGACACGTTGAGCTATATCAGTGATTTTGATACTTCTACGGATCTCCTCACTACTGATTTGATCACGTGGAGTCTGAGCATAATTCGCTCTATCGCCGGCTAAGTGACTCTGACCTTCCTTATGAGGCCCATAGATACCATGGTTAGCTTTTGCTTGAGAGTAATTAATAAAAGACAAATATCTAATTTATAGAATCAGGCGCTACTTAAGACAGATCTATAATACAAACGTAATAGTAAGATGCTTCGGTTGCGGGACGAAACGATTGTTGAGTTTGTGATAGTGAACGTTTCTAGTTGCTATTGTGGTGGCGGTGTGAAGGTTTGTGCATGTGTTTTTAGGTAATCTGCATCTATCGGATGTAAAAACGGAAAGTCCACTCTACATTTAGTATGATATATATTTTCTTTATATAGCAAAATCATTTAATTATTACTTTTGTAGAGAATCTATTCAACGTTAAAATTCAACAAGTGCTTGGGATTCAAATATATCTTCATCGCAAAGAGGTTCATTACAATTCGTTAAATTACAAATGCGCATATATTGAATAAGATAAAAGAAGTAAGTACAGTGAATGAATTTCAAGTATAAAAGTTTGGAGGTTCGCTCGGCAATACAAGAAACTCCGCTTTCATGCACATAATATGTTAAAACTTAACCCCTGAAACAAAATCAAACAAAGACTTCATTACAATTTTCTTTTATTTCCCAATATGTATATTTCTTAAATTCTTTTAATGACCATAAACTTCGTGTGTAATAACAGAATTTTAAAACCTTAATATATTTTATGGTTTTATTCAAAACCTTAATTTATATTTATTAAATAAATTGTTCATAAACTAAGCTATTTTATATTGCAAGTATAAAATAACTGTTTTTGTTTTTTATTAATTTTGGGCGACATTTGGAGCACAGGTTTGGTGATTCCACAACTTCAGATGGTTGTACCATCCTCTTTCTTACCTAGGTGTCGTAAAATACGACTAAAGTAAGTTGATGTCAGGCAGACGGCCGGTCATATAATACGAAGCCAAATCATGTGACAACATGTTTAAAACATGTTGTGCCGACCCCACTTAGAGTGGGATAAGGGCAGGGGGATGATGGTGGTCATTGCGAGAAACAACAGCGATTCGACCCATTCGAACAGTCCTCCCACCCCTTCACCCCTAACAACCATCAGGGACTCGCTGACCATAGACACGACGCTCCACCAGACTAACAGCTGTCAAATTTTGTTTCCTCACATAATTATACATAGCGCTATTGCCGTAATATAAACATTATTCAAAACTTAATACTTACATCCATACAATTATTGATGTTGTTGGTTATCTTCACGTCGACTTCAACTGTTTCTCCAACTTTTAGGGCTGGAGGGAGAGAGAAATCCAGCTGTATAGGACGGAAGACGTTTATAGTTCTTGGTGCTGAGAAGCGTAGACCACGGTTTGATAGCGAAAGAGCCCATAGAGACCATCTTCCGGCTTCAGAAGGAGCTGCGATTGTCACACCTTCCGTTGATAATTGTGTTCTGTCAACAAAGTTTAGAAAAAAAAATTAATAATAAAATCATTTTTAGACTCCACGACAAATCTCTTGACGATGCTGCGGTTGCGGGTCGAAACGATTGTTGAGTTTGTGATAGAGAACGTGTGCTTGTGTATTGTGGTGGCGGTGGTGGAGGCTTTAAATACAAAATAAGTATTGTATAATTATTTATGATTTTAATTAATGTTTGCATGGCAAATAAAATGTGGCTGAATGAAACGAAAAATCATTGCCAATTCTTATTTAATAGTAATATGCTCAATTATGTAATTGAAATGAATTATGAAAACCGTTTAACATGACATAACGTTAATTGCGTACAAGCATTTTACAAGTTGGTCCTGTTACTGTATGATAATTAAACTGAACAATGAAATGATTTTATCGAAAAACAATACCCGCAAACCAATTTGATAGGTTTAACTGACATGGCAGAAATAATGAATGCAATGTTGGAAATGTTGTTTGGCGAAATATCGTGTCGCTTTCATTTAGCCTGCTGACTTTTATATCAAGAAATTATTTATTTGAATAATGATGCATTATTACTGGTTGCAGGTTTTTAAAAAAACATCATCATTCTCTTACCCTTATCCCTTTCTGAGTGGGGTCGGCACAATATGTCTTCTTCTTCCATTCTCCTCTATCATTCGTCAACTTTGGTGCCACTACTTTTACAAGCATATCATTTTTCACACAATCTATCCATCTTTTTTTCGGCCTCCCCCTAGCCATACATCCACATTCATATGTATAACTGTTTTGGTCACATGATTTTCATCCCTCCTCATTACATGACCATACCAACTTAGTCTCGCACTTCTCATCTTTTCTGTAATAGGCGCAACTTTCAGACTTCCCTTAATATACTCATTGCATATTCTATCAAGTTTTGTCACATCACACATCCTTAACTTTAGCATTCTCATCTCATTTGCATGCACATTTCACCCTTTTCTTTTATTGCCCAACATTCTGATCCATACATTACGACAGGTCTAATGACCGTTTTATAAATTTTCCCCTTAAGTTTAAGGGGCATTCGGGGTCACATATTGTTCCTGAGACCTGTCGCCACTTTCGCCACTGTCGCCAGGTTAAAAAAAAAATATCTTATATAATTTAAGCCTGTATTTATAATTTTAACTAGCTTTTAACCGCGTCTTCGTTCGCGTGAACTGTTGTCGCGTAGGTAATAGTAGGAATAGGTTGATAATAGGTGGCGCTTTTTAGTGTCATCCTAATCTTGTGGAACTAACAGGATTTCTATAAATATATGTTACTGCGGTGTATAAGGAATAATTGTGAGAAGTTTCATCGATATTAGTTCAGCGGATTCACCGTAAAAGAGTAACAAACAAACATCCATACTTACAGACTTTCGCAATTATAATATTAGTAGGAAGTAGGATTACATATTTAACCATTTTTATGCACCTCAAGTTATAGTCGTTTTTGCCATTTATAAGAAAAAAACAAAACAAAATCGCCGTGTGGTATGCGACTAAATAGAAAAGACCACACTTAGTTCTTACTGAGGTGTCGTCAAAAGCGTCTAAGGTAAGTCGACCCGCACTGAAGTATCCTGTTTAATAGAATAGACTACCCTCATTTCTTAACGAGGTGTCGTAAATGGCGACTAAGGTAAGTTGAATCGCCACGCCGTATGGTGTCTGGCTAAGTAGAATAGACCACTCTCATTTCTCACCGATGTGTCGTAAAAGGCGACTAAGGTAAGTTAGCCCACCACGCCTCATGGTATCCGGCTGAGAAGAATAGACCACCCTTATTTCTTACCGAGATGTCGTTAAAAGCGACTGGGGTAATTCGACCCACCGTGTAGTATCCTGTTAAACAGAATAAACCATCCGCTTTTCTTAACGAGGTGTCGTAAAAGGCGACTAAGGTAATTTGACGTCAGGTAGGCTGCTTGTAAAATACCTAGCCCAATCTTGTTACAACATGTTTATAACATGTGGCATATCCACTTAGAGTGGAATAGAGCAGGAGATATACTAACGTGAAGATCATCATCATCTTCCTGCCCTTATCCCATTCTAAGTGGGGTCGGCACAACATGTCATAAACATGCTGATCACATGATTTGGCTGCGTTTTTACGTGACGTCAACTTACTTCAGTCGTATTTTACGACACCTCGGTAAGACATGAGGATGGTACTATTCTATTCAGCTGGATACCGCACGGTTATATATAAATATTATTTCTAAACATATCAGAGAGCAGCTATGTGATATTATGAAATGATCAAAGTCACCTAAGCTAGATGCCTGAATAATAATAACATATACTAACGTGTAGTTGAAGCATTTCCACATCCAAAGCCGATCGTGTGTTGCTGGTGGAACGAGATGCGCAGGAGCATGGGTTGTGGAAGGACCTCTCTGTCGATAAAGGACCCCGCCGCCACAAGCTCCGCCTCCAACGAAAAGCGATACGCCTGCCGATACAAATTCTGGACCCGGCTGCTCTTCGCGATCAGGTCTGTTAAATAAAGTTCTTATAAATAAATAGCTGAGCTTGCAGATTTTGTGCTTTAGTGTATTTAATTAAAATTTTGACCATAAAAGTAGTTATTAAGAGTCAACCATGAGAGATAGAGACATGTTGTCCCAGACTTATGTTTATGTTACAGTATGTTTATCGATCTACAATGCTCTAATACATTATATTAGTGTACATCTATTGGTTTTCGAGTAAAGCTCCCAGAAAGCATTATTTTATAACTGCGTGATATCTTTAAAATAATTTACATACAACTGTAACGCGCTATTTATCTAAACCTTCGGGAAGAATTGTATTTGCTTTTTGTTAAAAATCATACAAAAACCGTTTAGTACAATTTGAGAAAATCGATCACAGCTTTTGGGGACTTTTTTTAATAAGTATAGAAGAGGGAATTCCTTAGAAAAAGTTTTATGTAAATTGTGTTAAAGAGGTCGCGCAATTGTTAAGAAACTCGCCAGCTGAAAGCTTTAGTGCGCCATATAGTCCAACACTAGTGTGATATTGGTAGGTTACACATATTGTGGATTGGTAGGTTACCGATTGCAGGTTTCCACACGATGTTGTCCTTCACCCAAAAGCGTGTCTTTGCAATTATCAATCAGACACAAGTTTTAACAGAAAAACTCATTGGTTCCTGCCCAGGTTGTGAACCCGTGACCCCTCGAAAGTCGCACAGTACCGCTCGGCTAACACAGATATAAAAGTAAGTAAGTAGCGGCCTTTTACTATCCAACAGCTGAGAATTCTTCTCTCCGTTTTTGGAGAGAAGGATTGGAGCAAAGACCTACCACGCTGCTCCAATGCGGATTGGTAGGTTACACATATCTCCAGAATTCTCTAGAGATATACAGGTTTCCTCACGATGTTTTCCTTCACCGAAAAGCGTGTGATAAATTGCAATAATCAATTAGTTTTAACAGAAAAACTCATTGGTGTCTTTCCGGGGTGTGAACCCGTGACCCCCCGAAAGCGTCGTAAGGTCTCACCGCTCGGCTATCAAGTCGGCTCTAAGTGTGGTAGTCACAAAATTTTAAAAAACATGTTAACAACATAATTTGGGTACGTATTTTACGACGGGCCGCCTGGCGGACGTTAAATTATTTTAGTCGTATTTTACGACACCTCGGTAAGAAAGAGGGTAGTCTATTCTACTAAACCGGATACGACACGGTGGGCCAGCTTACCTTAGTCGCCTTTTACGACACCTCGGTAAGAAAAGAGGGTGACACTATTATATTCAGCCGGATACCACACGGCGTCGGCTATCATAGCTATAAGAAATATAAAATATACTCTAAGTAATTGAATAAAAATATATAACTGAAGGTATTTGAATACTTAAGTTGAAGAGAATTAAGTTGCGGGTTTGTTTGTCGATGTATCAATGCGTAGATAATCCTATAACATATAATATTGATAGCAGGTAAAGCCAGGACTAAGTAATTTATTGATCCGGTATCAGCTTGCGTTGAATCATGGCCGCACTTCGAACAAGAGCCTGGTCATTAATCACGAATAACTCTGCAAGGGAACTGACAGGTGTTTCGAGTACGAAATTATATAGATTGAAAATTTGAGTGTGGCAAATTACAATAACCACTGGTGTGATATCTTTCATATTTTTGGAATGAATAAGAACTGAGGTTGGTTTATTCAACTCAGCCGGATACCACACGGCGATTAGACTTACCTCAGTCGCCTTTTACAACACGTTGGTAAAAATAAGGGTGGTACTATTCGATTCAGCCGGATACTACACATTTTCGGAATCTCGGAAATGGCTCCAAAGATTTTCTTGAAATTCAGCATGCACGAGGTTTTGGGGGAGAATAATCGATCTATCGATCGAGTTATATTTAATAAAAAAACTAAAATTTAAATTAAATATATAAAACACTACTTTTGCCGATAATCGTGAAGTCAGCGTAGTTTATTTGGGAAATGGGTGGTCGCAAGAAATGAAAATATTTAGGATCGAGCCCCACCTACCCTATTATTTTTTCTTTTTTTTAATTTCTTTTTTATTTTGTATAAAATTACCGAGCTAGGCTCGGTCAACTAGGTACTAATATATTATATATTAATCACAAACGACGTTAAAATAACTCATATTATCCAAAATGTTACACGAAATTCATTAGAGAAGTTAGTCCGTTGTTATTCACGCCAGTCAAAGCCAAGCGCATCTAATTGCAGTAACTGCCTAATTAAAGTTAACTTAGATACAACTATTTCGTAGTTTATTCACGTTACGAGTGTCAGTAATTCCAACAAATTGAATTTAAAGGTCTGATAGCTAAACGGTAGTAATATCACCAGTTTTAGCAATATTTCCCGCGATATAGCGATTTTTTTCAAATAAAACATTATTTATTATTATCTTTTATCATTTTCTTTTATATCTCTTAAAAAATTACCGAGCAAGGCTCGATCATCCAGCTAGTTAATAGCACTTGAGCTTTGTAGTGATTATTTGAAAAGTGCTTAGTTAGTAATAATATGTAAGCTTACGTCTGATGTATATCAAAACGCGTATCGGGTGGTGCGCGTGCGCCGATCAAGCACATCAAAGAATCGGTCGGCGCTAGCACTCTTAACTGAAGCGATGCTCGCGGATACCACCAACGTCTTTCTTCAATCGCTACTGCAACCTGTACAACAAATAACAGATATTTAATCCAGTGTTAGGAATCCAGATCTTTAAGCTGTGACAGCTTATATAAGACAACGGCTGACGGTCTCTGTACGATGATATGCAAGAAGGGTAAAATGTCACTTCGTAGAAAAATTAACACTTTACAAAACTTTAGTAAGTAAGTAAGTAACGGCCTGTTACTATCCCACTGCTGGGCATACGCCTCTTCTCTCCGTTTTTTTTTTGGAGAGAAGGATTGGCCTGCCCGGGGTTTGAACCCTAGACCTTCTCGAAAGAGGCGCACGGTGATACCGCTGGGCTACCACAGCTTGATGCTACAAAACTTGCATAAGACCAATAATGTCATATGTGAGCGTCGCGTTCGTACAATGAATGTTTTGCAGCGACTGCAAAACAAGTTTATGAGACATCGGCTGTCCCTGGTTCGTGCGTAACGTTGACCTACATAGAGATTTAGGACTTCCCTCCATAGCACAGTTATTCAAAAGTCTCTCTAAGAGATACTTTGAAAAAGCTGAGGTGCATCCAAATTCAAGCATATATGAATACACCTGCTATGATAAAAAGTTTAAATCGAAAAATCATAGACGCCCTAAAATCGTCCTCTGTGATCCTGACGATCATATTACGATCGCCAACGCCCGATACACACAATAACACACACAGCGTCTTCGCCGGCGAAGACGAGGTCCCCGCTTCCTCACGTCTAGCGGCCGGGGTGTCCAGCCCCGACCGTTATGACATTAGGACTTTTCTGCAAGTCAGCCACAGCGCGTCGTTTTAAGCTGAGATCCGGCCTCACAAGAGGCACCCTTAAGGCGACGCTCCCAGGATGCTGCGAGTCTTGCTCGAGACTCGCTCTACCAGTTTTCCACTCCGGCGACGCTTCTGCGCTCGCCCACTCTCTCGGTGACGCTGTCAAAGCCTCTAGGGCTAACAGCATTAGTTACTCGAAAAAAAATCATTCGTTCTCTTTTGGCGTGCGGCATTCGTAGGAGGTAGACGTGTTTAGGTGACTTCTTTTGTATCTCATATGATTAGAATATAACCTCAAATAATCACTATTCGTGATAAGAGCGACCACTGAGTTTCTTGCCAGTTCTTCTCAAGTGTATTAGTCTGAACTGGTGGTAGAATCATTCTGTCGTTGGATTTTGTAGTGGAATGTTTTGGTGCAAGGTGCCCGAAATGATTCCCTAAACGCCGTTTATTTTTTATTATTCATTTTAAATTGAATTCAGACTTAATTTCTAACACCAGATTAATAATCTTCTTCCTGACTGATAGACGTCCATTACAGGACGTAGGTCTCTTTAAAGGATATCTTGTGCCGCTTGTATTTAGAAGCTCCTCGCAACACTTTTAAGTCAGTTTACCTTGTATGAGGTCTAACGATGCTGAGTTTTCTTTTTAATCTTACTAATCTATACTAATATTATAAAAAGGAATAATTTGTATGTATATTTGTAACGTTTTCACACAAAAAGTACTGGATTGATTTAAAAAATTCTTTCACCATTGGGAAGCTGTATCTTTACTGAGCAACATAGGATATATTACATTTAAAAAAATAGGGATCCGTTATAAAAATGTAATAAGGTGTCAAGAATTAGTCATTAAAATCTGTCATCGCATGCGTTGCGGAATTTTTTATATATTGATGATATATTTATATATTGATGATATATTTAACAAAAATAAATCTATAGTCCGACCTAATAGAATTTCCACTGCCATGAGATCGGTATGTACGCGGGTGAAACCGCGGGATATTACTAGTAATATTAATAAATAATATAATTGACAAATCAAAAGGTGTTAAATATTTATTAAGAGTTATCAAGATTTTAATTTATTTTTGATGTAAAATATAGGCAAACATTTTCTTAGATATACAAATTGAAACCTATCCTATAATATCCCTTATTTAATATTAATTCCAAATATCAATCTATTCTAAGTTAGCCACTGTGAAATTGATACCCCAATTAGTAATGTTGATTTTCGCAACTTGGGTAATATTACCTTTTCATTTTGATTACCATAGATAAATAGTTGCGTACTATAGAAACTCTATGCAGTAAGTAATTTTTTTGGTAAATTATTTGAAACGTAGATAACTCTTTTATATTTTTGCAATTTGTATTTGCATCTCAAGTGTTACAACCGCGACACTTAACTATTATAGTAGATTATGATACTGTTGCATAACACGAGTGTTATAAGACCATGTTATGAACAGTATCATACACTACTTTATCTACTCTCATACTATAATACGTAAAAATATATTAATAAAAACAAAACTTTGTTTAAATATTGAAAAGATTTTTTAAATGTCAAATGTTAGCGCCAAGGCGCAAACATCGATTGCGCATACGTGTTGCGTCGCCGCGGACTCGTTCACTGAAACCTTTTTTTTAAGGTAGAGACTCAACCCCCTTGGTCCAGCTGGAGGTTGTATAGGTGTATAGTTATGATTAAAAGTTATATTATGATACAGGTGTTCATACAAGACCTGTATCGTAATAAAACATTTTAATTTTTTATTTTTGGCCTGTACGTAATGTTTGTCATAAGAATTTTGGTTTCAGTTTTATAATCTTTGTATTATATTGTAGTATCAGAGTAGATAAATATAATATTAGTAGGATTACACTGTAAAAGTTTCGCTTATTTGTCAAGAGGCCAATTTCTTATTTTACACGTAAACTAATTGTCCTAATTGCGAGAGCGCCGATTAAATATAAAATTTGTCAGAGCGAAAGGTCCACCGGAATAAGCCTGCTAGAGGTGCTGTTAGTGCTAATTAAAAGGGACGTCCCGTTTAATTTGCGTCCCGACGTTTTATTTATATGACTTGTTTAGCTGGGAATTTCTGTTTTTGATGTTTTAAGGTTATATAGGAATTTGAAAGGGGATAGCGAAAGCACTTAACAGGAATTCTTGATTAATGTCTATTAATTAAAGATAAATTTTTATAAGACAAAAAATCGTACAAAATTACAAATATTTAGGTTATATCTGGAACTCGAACAGAGTAATTTCACCTCTTTAGTCCGCTCTTTCTCCATTGAGCTGTTACATCTATACAAATGACAGAAAAATTAATCTTTTTATCCAATTTATATTTTAGCAGCTTTTTAATGCCTGAAAAGAGGTATAAAACAAAATTTTTTTAAAATAAAATCTAGCTAGAGCGATTTAAAAACACCCTACATAATGAATTATATGAAAATCGCTATACAGATTTTTTTTTTTCGATTGCAATAACGAAGTACCAGCCTTCGAATACATGTCGTCCTAAGCCTTGGTTGGGCCTCCTAAATGGGAGCCTAAGATGACGTTCCCCGACGCTAGTAGTACATCTGCGGTCTATTCTCCATATTTCACAACCTCGACGATGTTTCTGCGCTCGCCTGGTAACGCTCTTAAAGCTGTAAGGGCTAACAGAATATAGAGTTCGAAAAAAATACATGTATATCAACGATATTTAAATAAGAAGAAAAGCAAAAAGACCTATGTCGTTGTATTAATCAATCTAGGCGACAATGAATATTAAACCTTAATGATTTACAATAAGACTCACCTCTTTATGTAGCAGCCGCACGTGGAAGCTAGCTACGTCACTAACTGGCTCGCCCGCCTCTGTGACGTAATACACAAGCAGCGAGCTGACCGGCGCCATGTCAGCTGTCACGGGGAACCTGCGGTGCGATAAAGTAACCACGCTTTAAAACTTCTATATCAAAAGTTAAACTTAAAGTTACTTATATAAATACGCTAGTGTTACCAGCGACGGCGTTCGCGTTGATTTTAGTATTAAAATACTCTAAACAAAATATAAATATTTTTCCTTTTATAAAAGTAAAATGAATCTTATTAAAGTGAATTCAAATTCAAATTATTCTTTATTCAAATAAACTTGTAAACAAGTGATTTTGATTCGTCAATTCTACTGCTAGTTTGGAAAGTAGTTCTTACCGAGATGACCCATTTCGGAAGAAACTCGGCAGTTGCTGCTTTCAACATAATACTTATAACTGATTACATTAAGTCGTTACTGTCTTGTACAGGTTCGAAGAGAGCTATCTATATCCATACATTCTTATCATCTAATTAATCCTCAAGAGTATAGAAGGCTATATGTGTCAGCCTCTTTTTAACAATGTTTTTAAACTGCTGTAATAGCAATGCTAAAATTGATTGCGGAATTTTATTATAGAATACATAATCCCATAGACGACTTTCGTACTTTTGCAAGGTGCAAAGCACGAGTCGCAAGCTTATATCGTTTTCTACTTTGCCTTTTATATACATCTCCTATCGTTTTATAATTATTTATATTTTCATGTACATAAAATAAATTGCTCAAAAATATACTGTGAAGCAAATGTTAGAATACTTGTTTCCTTAAACTTCTCTCGCAGGGAATAACGCGGACTTAAATTATAAATACCACTTATGTCTCTTTTTTGTAATACAAATTTTTTTTCACTATCCGCGCATTTACCCCATAGCAATATTTCATAAGACATAATGCTATGGAAGTAAGCAAAATAAACAAGTTTTGTTGTTTCGACGTCGGTAACCTGTCTTATTTTTTTAACAGCTTAAGCTGATGAACTGAGTTTCCCAGCGAGAGTGGTTATGTGTGTGCTCCACTGGAGGTTTGTATCCAAGGTCATTCCCAAAAATACAGTTTTATTATCTGTTTTCAGTTGAACATTATTTATAGAAAGTCTATTGGCTGTTTTAGAATCAATGATAATTTGTGAACGAACATTGAACTAAAACTGAAGTTATTTAATTATAGGTAACTTATTTATTAATATTTATAAATATATGCCATGTTTTATATAAAAGGGCGTTGTCATATTACTACTAATGTCAGTCTTGACAATAACATGACCGCAAATTGTATCGTTCGCGGTCAGACGTCGGCAAAACATTATTTTATCCATATCACCGCAGGCGACCTGACAGCCGATACGGCTATGTCACCCCCTTTTTGTGTCATAGCCGCTTTGTTTTGTTTATTTATTTTCAGCTTTAATATTTAAAAATTTCAACTGAAATTGTTCAACCTTTGGTCGCCCGGAGCACTTGAAAAGGTTAAAATAAACATTATATGATAAATTTGTATAATAAATATGTAAAAGGCAAATCGAAATTAATAACACAGTACCTGGTTAGCCGAGCCTTGCTCGGTAATTTTGTACAAAATAAAAAAAAGAACTGTAATAAAATGTAAAAAAATATTGGGTAGATGGAGCTCGATCCTAGGTATTTTCATGTATCGAGACCGCCCGTTCCCCGAATAAGCTACGCTAATTGGCAATTTACGCTGAAAATAGTTTTTTATATTAAATTAAATTAATTTTTTTATGCCCAAAAACAGGGAGGTGTAAAAAATTTAAATTGAATTTCTCTGTATTTAAAAAAAAATGGGAATATGGTTGATTTATTCCGAATGTGAAATGAATTTCCGCTAGTTCAATTTATAGTTTGTAAATCACAGTACTACCCTGTTTAGTCGTGTGGTATCTACACCACTGTTTGAAATAAATACAATAATCGTATTTCTGTGCACTATCATCATCTTCCTGCCCTTATCCCACTCTAAGTGGAGTCGGCGCAACATGTTATAAACATGTTGTCAAATGACTTGGCTAGGTATTTTAGAATCGGTCACCTGCCTGACATCAACTTACCTTATCGTCTTACGACACCTCGGAAAAGAAAGAGGATGGTCTATTCTACTTAAACGGATACTATACTGTGGGTCAACTTACCTTAGTCGCCTTTTACGACACCTCGGTAAGAAATGAGGGTGGTACTTTTCTATTCAGCCGGATACTACAGGGCGTATTTTTGTGCACTATATAAAATTTAATCACACCAAATAACTCCTCCGCGCCCATTGCTTTATCTAGGGCTACATAGTTCTATTCTATCATCATCTTCCTGTCCTTATCCCACTCTAAGTGGGGTCGGCACAACATGTTATAAACATGCTGTCACATGATTTGGCGTATGTATTTTACGACCGGTCGTATTTTACGATATCTCGATAAGAAAGAGGGTGGTCTATTCTACTTAACCGGATACCACACGGTGAGTCAACTTACGATAGTCGCCTTTTACGACACCTCGGTGGTTCACCA
The DNA here is from genome assembly GCA_029227775.1 of Morpho helenor. Classification (NCBI taxonomy): domain Eukaryota; kingdom Metazoa; phylum Arthropoda; class Insecta; order Lepidoptera; family Nymphalidae; genus Morpho; species Morpho helenor. Next base: position 13,436,332 of record JARGCU010000020.1, on the reverse strand, counting down.
ACATAGTTCTTTTTGATGTAGGAACATATTAGAACATTAAATACGTTTTCTTTATTACAAAAAGTATGATCACAAAAGAACGATACATCACAAGCAACAGTCGCGCATTGTGCTGATAATTTTTTATAAAAATGTAATGGAGATTGCCGTGATGGATGATTCTTAATCAGACCTTTTGTTATCCTTGTTAGGTTCTAATGAGTTTGTACGAGCAAACAGCAACATAAATAGAAATAATCTTTATTTGAGTAAGATTTGGTAGCACTTTTTAATTGTCAAGGATTCTAATACGAATTAATGAAGCTACTTTTTGGAATACTCTAGAAGAACAGCAAGAAACTCAGCGGTCAATCTTTTCAATATATTTATCATACCAGTTTTTGGATGCCACGTGGTATCCGGCTGAGTAGAATAGACCACCCTCATTTTTTACCTAGGTATTGTAAAAAACGACAAACGTTAGTTGACGTCAGGAAGGCGGCCGGTCGTAAAATACCTTCTTTAACGAAGGGGGGAGAAGCCAAGTTTCAAAAATATCAAGTTCAAAAGTCAAGTACTTGGGGATAAGATCCAGTTATGTGGGATTTCTATTTCCAGTAAAACCTCCTCAATGGTCCAACCTAGCCAAATCACATCACAAAATGGTTAAGACATTTTGCCGACCCCACTTAGAGTGGAAAAGGGTAGAAACGATAGGAGTTTTTTATTCGACCTTTAGACTATAACAAACTGTAATTTGCTCTTACTTTTTTTATACAGACCAATATATCGCTCATGGGATACAACAGTGACACAACGCAAAATACATGTATGTGGTCTAGTAACAGATATAAATGTTAAATACATTATTTTCAGCAGCAATACCAATAGCAATACAATTTATAATTCAATATTAGGTCGTACGTTTAAGCAAACTAAAGTATTTTTAATGCAGTGTCTTAATATTCTTTTCTTAACAATGGAAACTTTGAACCAATTTATGACAAAACATGATTTTGTCAGTCAAATCAAATCAAATGAAAATAATCTTTATTCAAATAATCTCTTTCAAGCACTCTTGAATCTTCAAGGATCAATATAATTAATGAAGTTACAACTGGTTTGGAATGTCGCTCTTACCGAGAAGAACCAGCAGGAAACTCAATTTTATATTATTAAACCGCAGTCTTGTATGAAGCTTAAAGGATTTTTAAATCCAAAAGTTGTCCGATTATTTCCATGAGCGTTATATAGTCACGTCTACATCCATGCAATTAATGTGAATCGAATTGATGGGATAGTAATTATTCTTTTGGTTCACTCAATTTTCAATCTCACTTCAATCCCGTATAATTAAAATGACCAAAGTTGTATCGTCCCCATGAGTAAATATAAATTGCCTCCCTTTTAAAAGATCCGCGGCAGTTTGTGATTTATAAATTCAGGAACTTTGGCAATAAACGTTTTAGAATTTTAAAGCCTTTTTATTAAGTTATTCTCACCAACCTAGGTTGTTAGTGATCATGTAGGTCACGAATAATAATAAAAAAGACCCTCTAAACCATTAATAAGCTGATCCATGTTTTATACTGAGTTTTATAATATGTTTGAGTGATACTAGCACTCAAATAATATAATATCACGCATATCTGAACTGCAATCAGCTACGCACAAAGCTGCAACAACCATCAAATCAAATCACATTGTAATTTTTTTTTTGAAAAGACTATCCGCTATATTTGCTGATTTTTCTTGGTAGGCAAACTTTCCAATCAGTGGTAGCTTCTTTAAAAACATTTGATGATTCAAAAGTATTCAGTAAAAGTAAGTAACGGCATGTTACTATCCCACTGCTGGGCATAGGCCTCCTCTCTCCATTTTTGGAGAGAAGGGTTGGAGCTAAGACCTACCACGCTGCTCCAATGCGGATTGGTAGGTTACACATATCCCTAGAATTTTCTAGAGATATGCAGGTTTCCTCACGATGTTTTCCGTCACCGAAAAGCGTGTGATAAATTTCTATTATCAATTAGACACATAAGTTTTAATAGAAAAACTCATTGGTGTCTGCCCGGGTTTGAACCCACGATCGTCTCTAGAGATTCACACGGTCGCACCGCTAGGCCATCACAGCTTATAAAGTATTCAGTACTTTCACAAAAACTATTCAGTTCTTGAACAGTCCACTTGACTAAAGAATATTTTGAATTTGAATAATAAGGTAACCGCTGGATTTACGTGACACAACATAGTATAGCATAAAAAATTGCCATTGTAATATGATTAACAAAAAAAAAAAATATAAGGCACAATTGGGTTTAGTACATTAAAAATAAAAAGCTTTACGTACAAATAAACGCATCCGCGTCTAAAGTTGCGGGATTAACCTGAATCGAATTTACGGCCCGGTAATTATTCTTTGGGTCTACTCAATTTTCAATTCCCGCTTCTGCGCTGTATAATTAAATGGGCGAAATTTGTATCGGTTCTGTTGCGAGTGGGTATTAATGATCTCCCTTTTTTTAATAACCTCGTAAATCGTCCCGGAATCGATTTCGGACCACTTCAACGTCAAAGCTTTCAGCATTTTATTGCTTTTATAATATGTTCGAAAAGTTCTTTATTGACTTTATATAGTGCAATACGATGTGACCAGCTACTTTGTCCAGTATTAGACATTTTAGGAAAGCACAAAGCGATCTCTTTATTTTCATGGCGAGTTATGTTATACTCCTTCATTATTTAAGTCTTCCGCTGTATATTAGATATTTTTCAAGCTAAAAGTTAAAAGCAATATTTTGTGCCAAGACGTAATAGAATCTCCTTCTTGAAGAAGCGATTTTGAAGCATTACTCAATTGCTTAGATTTAAGTTGCGACCAGCAACGCACTAGATTATATTGTAATTATTGATTCGTAAATAATTATGTATAAAAAAGAAAATAGTGACCGTCCAGTTTCTTGCTGGTTCTTCTCGGTAAAAGCATCTTTCCGAACCAGTCGTAGCTTCATTGTAATTTAATAATTCAGAAGTGCTTGTAAAAGCAAATTTGACAGAATTATTTGAATTTGAATTTTGAATTAGTAGATCTCCCAGAGTTAAGTTTTTAACTGTTACAACACATGATTAGTTAAAGTTTAACCGCAAGTATTAACTTCTAGATTTTCATGATCAACTAATACATTGGATGGTCAAACGTCAAAGCTATGTATAAAATACCATAAAAAACAAGAAATCATCAGAAATTGTAAGCAATTCCTTTGGCAAAAATAAACTCGGAAATAAAGAAGGTCACGAATACGGACAACGGAACAAATAGAATACAAATGAAATACAAAATCTCGCAACAAGCAATCATCTAAATTGCCTATCACGGCTTCTCAGAACCACTCATACAATATATAAGCATCCGGTATAATAGGCTCTCCTAATAGAAAACCGTCAGACACAATACATGAAGGTTATTCAATGATCTATTGAGGCTTAACCAAACTTCGCCCATTACGGTCTGAGCCTGCCTAAAGACGTCTCTTTAACTTAAATTACTTTTGAAGTTAAACGAATAGTTGCGTAATAGTAACTTAAATTGATATTTGGACGGAGAAGTACACTATATACAGAACCGGGTTTTATACTAAAAGATTCGTAGCACAAAGATGCTGTGCGGTATCCGGCTGAGTAGCATAGACCACCTACATTTCTTACCGAGGTGTCGCAAAAGGCGACTAAGGCAAACTTGCCTTAGCCTTAACTTGCCTTGGGTCAACTGACCCACCGTGTAGACCGGGTACTCGCCGGGTATACGGCTGAGTAGAATAGACCACTTTCATTTGTTAATGAGGTGTCGTAAATAGGGACGTGTTGTGACATGACATGTGGTCGTCACATGTTAAGAGACGCGAGAAAGACCATGTCATGAAAAAAGCCCTTGCCAGACAAAAAGAAAGGCAAAAATCGCCCGCTTGCCTCGTAGTGGTCCATATTATCAAAGGACTTGAAGCGAATGAGGAAATAACCCAAGATCGATGGACCTGGTGCATGAAAACGAGGAGCGCCAACCCCATATAATGGGAACAGGGACAGATAGAAGAAGAAGAAGTGTCGTAAATGGTGAGTAAGGTAAGTTGACCTCAGGCACGCGGTTGGTCGTAAAAACTAGTAAAATCACGTAACAATGTGTTTAGAACATGTTGTGCCGACCCCACTTGATTTGACCCCTATTTAAGATTGTTGTATTTATACACTGAAATAAAATGTAAATTATGTATTGCTTAAGCTATTTTTAGATAAAAAAGGCAATAATCTTTCCCGGGTCGGACCGGAAGATAAAACGGCCTCAAGGGTCCCAATATTTCACGTCTTATGAATCATGCCTGTCTTACTGCTGTTTTTGGCGACGGAGTTTGGAATACTCTTATAAACAATATATACAAATAAGCGAAAGTATAATACAATAATATGCTGGGAATTTTTTTACGGAATAGGGAGTTTTGTTTAAATTCGCAATCCATACTAGATCAGTCTACATCATCCTCCTGCCCTTATCCCACTCTAAGTGGGGTCGGCACAACATGTTATAAACATGTTGTCATATGATTTAGCTACGTATTTTACGACCGGCCGCCTGCCTGACATCAACTTACCATAGTCGTATTTTATCACATCTCGGTATGAAAGAGGGTGGTCTATTCTACTCAACCGGATACCACATGGTGGGTTAACTTACCTTAGTAACCTTTTACGACACCGCAGTAAGAAATGAGTGTGGTCTATTCTACTCAGCCGGTACCACACGGCGGGTCGACTTGACTTAGTCGCCTTTTACGACAACTCGGTAAGAAATAAGAGTGGTACTATTCAGCCGGTACCACACGGTGGGTCGACTTACCTTAGTCGCTTTTTACTACACCTCGGTAAGAAATGAGGATGGTACTATTCTATTCAGCCGGATACCACATGGCGAAAAAATGGAATTCATAATGTACGTTAAAAAAATTAAAGAAATTGAAAAAAAATTGAATAAAAATGTTAAGAAAATATTTAAAAGATTGACCACCGAGTTTCTTTCTGGTTCTTCTCGGTAAGAGCAACATTCTGAACCAATTGTAGCTTCATTAATCATATTATTTGAATAAAGATTATTTTGATTTGATTTGATTAGGGGTGAAAAACTTTTATCAATTACGGGTTTAAAAAAATATATAATAGCCGGTTCTCAGACATCTGAATATGCATATAAAATTTCATAAAAAAAGTGGTCAAGCCGTTGCAGAGGTCCAAGGTTTTCCTTACTTGTCATGAATTGAGGTTTTATTGAATTGTTATAAACAGCAGTTGAAAATCACTCATTTTTATAAATTTTATTAAAATACATTCATCATCTTCCTGCCCTTATCCCACTCTAAGCGGGGTCGGCACAACATGTTATAAACATGCTGTCACATGATTTGGCTGCGTTTTTACGACCGGCCGCCTGCCTGACGTCAACTTACCTCTGTCGTATTTGACGACACCTCGGTAAGAAGAGGGTGGTCTATTCTACTAAACCGGATACCACACGGTGGGTCAACTTACCTTAGTCGCCTCTTACGACACCTCGGTAAGAAATGAGGTTGGTCTATTCTACTCAGCCGGATACCACACGGCGGGTCGACTTACCTTAGTCGCCTTTTACGACACCTCGGTAAGAAATGAGGGTGGTACTATTCTATTCAGCCGGATACCACACGGCGGAAATTTTATTAAAATACATTGCGGTGTAAAAAAATCGCTTTGCGAATTTACCATGGAGTCTATCGATGATGCTTCGGTTACGTGGCGAAATTAGCACACGATCATAGAGATTGTTGTAGTGAATATATGTAGGAAAGTACAAAGGGATCGCTTTTTAAATAATTTATAGAGATAGGCGTTACTTTCCGGAATTCCATAGTACAAAATTTATAATAAACTTATTTTGCTATAATCCGCGTTTGTTAAGAAAATCTATGTAAGGACAATCTCAACGATCATTTCGCCCCTTGCCCGAAGAATCATCAGGAGAATGTCGTAGTGAATAAGTGTAATACGTTAGTGGTAGCTTGTGATACATGTGGTAACTAATCCTGCATGTAAAAGGTATGCGAACAGTTTCTGCCTCTTAAATTTAAACTGCTGTAATGGCAAAGCTAAAATTTATTGCGGAATTACACAGTATTTATTATGTTATGTGTTAAAAAAGGTTTTAATGTGCGAAATAAATGAGCGAGAGTTTTGCGAATGTACCTTGCATATACTGAATATGCAGTAAATAACGGGATATAATACATTTATGGATGAACCCGCTAACGAGGCAGGAAACGTATAAAAACAAAACGAATGCAATGGTACGTTATGACCCGCGAGGCCCATTCATCACACCCATAATCTTGTTTCCGTAGTGACGCGGACGTATTGGGAAATATATTTTGTTTATATTCTCTGTATGATTATTTTTATTGCAGCTGGATAAATTGAAATGGAAATGAAATCACAATTTTTGTCAACGTTATTTCTCCAACACTTATAGAGTTCTCATTTCTCATTTTTAGAGAACACGTAACTTACTGCAATATTAGTGCCTGGGGGACCGGTATTTTATTAAAAGATCTATGCTTTTCACGGGGTATCTATTTGCTCGAGCAATAATGATGTTTTTTTTTAATTGCAGCTTACACGGCCATTGTATGCTGGACGGCGTTTATCAAAAATGTTTCTGTACTAAACGAGGTACAGGTCACAATAAGGCGCTCCACTATCCGCCTGTAGCAAATCCTATTCTACTTTTTTCCACTTTTGAGTGAGTCACTGGGGCTTTTTAAGTGGCTCACTGGTGAGAAACGCTCCACTCGGCCAAACTCAACCAGGTTCCGCTACGTCCACCACCACCCTGCCTGTGAGATAATGAAATGTGACAAAGTCTTTATTAAGTTAGTTAATTACACCTTAATGCAGGTGCTTCAATCCTATTCTACTTAGGTTACATAGAACGTAAGCCAGCAAATAACCTGAAGAAACTTGCGATAATGGGCCTAGTAGCGGGCAAGAGAACCAAGGGGCGGAGTCTAAAGAAATGATTGGATTAGATGTCTAACTATCTGGAAACAAACATCAGCCACATACCGCACTGCGCCGATGACCAGAACCAGGTGGCGACGACTTGTATTTAGAAAAACTAAGGCGAAAAATCACAATGTTCAGCAGTGAGCAAACGGTTAAAGAAAGGAAGGATATCAAGCCACCACATGGGACAACGAAATGCCTATGTTTCCTTCGGTAACATTCATAAATGTAAAATAAGTTAGTCACGGTTTCCACTAGATAGATATGGAGCATTGATGTTACGATTAACGTTTAAACTTGTTTTAATGGTTCGCAATATTTTTCTTACAAGTTGAGATACATGTTGCCGGTTAATGGAAAGATTTAAAATGTATATTATTAATGAGATAAGATGCTAAGATGTAAGCAATATCAGCAGAATCATATTTCAATTTAAAAAACTCAATTTAAGCGACAACAGTGATAAATTACAGTAGAAACAACATTTAGATTTAAAGTTATTTGAGTGGGAACCGGTGAGGAACTTTATGTTTCATAAAAGCACTAATGCATAAGTTTCACAATTTCATTCAGCATGAAATAATATCAGTGTCCGTGGGGAATAAAGTGAAGTGAGTATAAAGTACTCTCAGAGCTGCAGTTTCAAGTGATAATAGACGTCTAACTTTTTGACACAAAAGTCCTACACAGAGGAAGTTGGAAAACATTCCAACTCTTGAGATATTGTTACTGTAGTTATTCGATTAGAAAGGACATTGTCTCCGTATTGGAAATACTTGTCGAGTGTTGTTTCTATCGAAGTATTTGTCAAGTTAATGTAAACATTTTTGTCGATGTGTTTTTATTCAATTTTAGCACTGAATATTTGTTTATTTTACTGTTACTCGACAAGTCTAACTTAGTGAGGCAAAATTTTCGTAGTAATTGCCTATTGACATAGCCCTCAAGCGTTTTTTCTATTGAAATATTAGTCAAGTTATGTTAAACATTTTTATTAATATTATTATAGTAATTCCTTTCAATTTCATCACAACAAATTTGTTTTTTTTTCTGTTGCGCAACAATTCAAATTCAGTGGGGCAAAATTTACGTAGTAATGCGGAATTACCCATGACATAGAGCCCTCAAGTGTTGTTTCTATTGAAGTATTTGTCAAATTAAAGGAAAATTTTTTGTCGTCAACATTTTTTGTTAAGTATTTTTTTTTAATTTTACGCCTGAGTTTTTTTCAACAAATATAACCCAATTTCGCCAACATTTTCGTAATATCGCAGAATTGCCTCAAGTGTTGTTTTTGTCGAAGTATTTGTCAAGTTAAAATAAAAAATAAACATATGAAATTACGATCTGTACATGCTATCTGATTCTGCTGATATCTGCTCCCTGGAAAAGATCTGCAGATGTTGATAAAAATAAACATTTTTGTCGATGTTATTTAAGTAATTCTTTCAATTTCACCCTTGATTTTTTTTAATTTTACTGTTACTTAACAAATCTAAGAAGCAAAATTTTCGTAGTAACGCGAAATCAAGTGAATTATAGAAAAAGTATTTTAGCGGGCGATAAATTTTTTTATTATTTACACATATTCGTTTTGTCTTGTAACTGAAACATCATCACCATCCGGAGATGTTAACGATGAAAAGACGCAAAGACAAAATCGCAAATTTTTGCGATTTTGAATTTACTTTGAAATGCTTGCATTTTCGTATCTGACCTGCAAATGGTATCATGAAACTCCACAAAGCAAAGCGTAATTCTATAAATTAAGAAAATAACAATTATATAGCGTCATCTTACAAATTGTTACGTGTATTACGGCTATGTAGATTTAAGACTGTTTTAACTCCACCCAGAATGGGTCTAAAATTTACATCTCAATTAGTTGGTCTGCTTCGAGAACGTGGTGGTATTTTTCTCTAAAGATTCTCTTAATTACAGTAGAACTTCTTTACTGTCGCTTTTTATGTGAGCATTAGAGCAGGTTTACATCAAGTCGGACCGATATCTTAAATGGCAGCTAAATGTCGCGTTCAAACGATAGAGATATTATATTAGTTATACTAGAGTAGGGGAGTCTTAGACAGGCCTTTAATGAGAGAGTCACAATAAGTAATGAGATGCAAGATGAATTTCGTATCTTATTATCGTGTCTTATCACACATAAAAAACAGAGACATATAGATACACTCACATTTATTGTATAAGATACGGTTTTTTCTAATAGAGTACATTAGATACTGGCTACCCTAACCTAGTATGATAGTTCACTGTAGATCTTATATGTTTGTTGGTTATATTTTTGCATTTATCTGCTATTACCACTGATGTATTCTAGCACCATTGGGAAGGATCGTCGAGTGCGAAAGCATCGTCTTAGTTAAAATTATCAAATTTTTATAACATAAATACTTTAAATGCAGGAAACAAGTTTTATTTGCGATTGCATTACCTTATAAATAGTGTTCAAATATCCTCGATTTCTCCTCATCCTAAAGAAAAAACTGTATTTATATACTAACTTTTATGTCTAAAAAAAAATTACTTTTTAACAGTTACAAAATAAAACAACAACAGTCACAAAATGAAAATAAAATGTTTTACGCATATCCGAAAATCTTTTGTCGGTCTCGGTGCACATTTTTGTAACAAAATTCCTGAATATTATCTAGACTTGCCTTTACATAAGTTTAAACTCTTAAAAAGATGCAAAGATGCTACATAAAGCTTACTATAAAATTAAAGATTATGTGAATGATAGCAGCGTATCTTAATTGCAGTCTTGTAACCATCAATCAAATTGTAATTATTTTTTTAAAAGATTAGCCGCCGAGTTTCTCGCTGGTTCTTCTCGGTAGGAGCAAACTTCCGAATCAGTTGTAGCTACATTAAAACATTTGACGATTTAAAAGTACTGTACACAGTCCAATTGAAAAAAGAATATTTTGAATTTGAATTTGCAGTCAGCTAAGCACCAAGCTTCAATGATGAACTTGTAATCAATGATTGATTACAAGTTCATCGTTGAAGCTTTGCATTATAATTTTTTTATTTAACATCCGCCAAGTTTCTAGCTGGTTGTTCCTGGTAGGAGAAAACGAAGAAGTGGTAGCTTCTTTTAAAAACATTTAACGATTGAAAAGTACTGAAAATAGTCTACTTGAATGAAGAATATTTTGAATTTGAGTCCAAAAGTTCACTATGTTTTCCGATACTTTTGTACAGTATTTTTATAAACATAATACGTCGGAACGATTCAATATAAACCGGCTCTTACTCCTGCGATGCAATTTCCAGGGGCTAATTATCGAACGCTATAAAAGTAAAGTTTTACGAGCTACAATTTATTTTCTTTTGTTCATTGAGGGAGCGGAGAATTGAGTTACTATACTCATTTTGTAACTTTATTATTTTGTACCACGTTGCTGTATTTGAAACTTTATTTTGATACAACGGTTCTTTACCATTTTATTTAACTAAGCGAATATTACCGTACACCACAAACAGCTATGAATTTTTGTATTAAAAACGTTTTAATATACGTGGTAATTTATTTGAAATATTTTTATGGTAAATGTTAAATTATTTTCGTCAAAATTTTTGTGAAAACTTTAATTTCAAATTTGGACTTAATCAAAAAATAACTGCAAATACATAACTTGGTGGAAAATTGCTTCTGCAAAAAAAGAGCCAGTAACAAACTCAGATGCAAAAAATATTTTAATCATCATCCTCCTGCCCTTATCCCACTCTAAGTGGGTCGGCACAACATGTTATAAACATGTTGTTACATGATTTGGCTGCGTTTTTACTACCGGCCGCCTGCCTGACGTCAACTTAGTCGTATTTTACGACACCTCGGTAAGAATGAGGGTGGTCTATTCTACTAAACCGGATACCACACGGTGGGTCAATTTTCCTTAGTCGCCTTTTACGACACCTTGGTAAGAAATGAGGTTGGTCTACTCTACTCAGCCGGATACCACACGGCGGGTCATCTTACCTTAGTCGCCTTTTACGACACCTCGGTAAGAAATGATGTTGGTCTATTCTACTCAGCCGAATACCACACGGCGGGGCATGCAAAAATATTTTTATATTATAAATATAATGTTTATAAAGTCTGTTTAATAACTTTATAAAGACGTCTAGGAGAGATTTATGTTTACTAGTTAAAGTATACAATCGCAAATGACATAATATTAATCATCCTGTAGGTAATATTATTTATAAAAGTACTTACGTATAGTTAAATCGGCACAAATTTGTGTTGTCGGTAGGATTTGGTGCTGGAACCGCAGCCCAATGAACCGCGCGGCCGCCGCTTGTGACCGCGGCCAGCAACCTTTGTCTGCAACCGCACGAAGACCAGACGCTTGCACTGGCTATGCCACCAGCCTAAATAGTAAAAAAGTGATAAATAAAAAATGAAAAAAAAGAACTATTTTGATACAATTGCTTATTGCTCATTGAATTTGCTAATTATGGGATGCATTTTGCCATTATCAAAATCATGAAGGGCGTGATAATCCAATTAAACGATTATAATTTATTTAATTTTACTTAAATGCAGTTAGTAGTAGCCTTTTAAGATGGACTGTGTATAAGTCATATTACGCCGTGTGGTATCCGGCTGAATAGAATAAATAGTACCACCCTCATTTCTTACCGAGGTGTCGTAAAAGGCGACTAAGATAAGTCGACCTGCCTGTAGTATCCGGCTGAGTAGAATTGACCAACCTCATTTCTTACCGAGGTGTCGTAAAAGGCGATTAAGGTAAGTTGATCCACCGTGTGGTATCCGGTTTAGTAAAATAGACCACCCTCTTTCTTACCGTGGTGTCGTATAATACGACTAAGATATGTTGACGCCAGGCAGGCGGCCGGTCGTAAAAACGCAGCCAAATCATGTGACAGCATGTTTAAAACATGTTGTGTCGACCCTACTTAGAGTGGGATAAGGGCAGGAGGATGATGTGTATAAGTCATATTGTGTATAACTTAAATATGAAATAAAATTTACTATATTCATACGCAGATATACATAAATAATGAAGACACTGCAAAAGTAAAAATTTCGCTGTAGATATCAAGACTCTTTACAATCGAATAACCAACAGTATTTCAAACAAAATATAAATAAACTACATAATTTATAAGAAAGATTCATCGATGATCAAAGTTTAACAATTTATTTCTTAATTAAAGATGTATTTATAGCTTTTAAGATAAAGTACAACTAAACTATAGATATATATACTTTACCTGCAGAGGAGTAGGCAAATTCTCAACAAGGAGATAGCATTTGGACGTTGAATTCCATCGTCGAATCCGCTCCCGTGCTAGTACGTAGTGAGTTTCGATTTCTTTACCCTCCACTGCCACCAACTCAGCCTATGGACAACAAGCTTAAATCATTATGGATTCCACGTACTATCCAATCATTTTGTAAGGGATTATCTTCAGAAGAGTAAACTAAAGATTTAGGTGTTCTCAAAGTGTAATCTAGATTATTTTAATATTTTGAAGTACTACGTAAAATTCTGCAAATAATAATTTTGTTTTATTCGTAACCTAAGGATTTTCACTTTTAGACTTCCATCTTCAAGGCATTAATTCGAAGTTTTAATTGAATACATCGGTTTCCTTCAAGCTTAGATTTTCTTTCACCTAAGGTGAATACACCTAATAGGTCAGTTCAGTTCACAGTTCAGCAAAAGCCTATATCTCACCATACATGTACTACTTACATCACTAAAATTTGCACTTATATCTCACATACATCGGTCTACATTTAAAATCTATCTACTATCTCTTGTCAATTTGCATTCAAGTTTGTAAAGCAACGCATTATAACTCCCTTTAACTTGCAATCAATATAATAGTTTACAGTATTCTCAAGGCTTTTAATCAACCAAACGGAGCCTCCTATAAAGGTTTAATGCAAGCGCTATCATGTTTATTTAAGAAATGTTCAATCGTAGAGGTTTGAAAGAAGTCGTTTTATCGGCCGACTATTTTATATTTATCATCTATTCATATTGAAATCCTTTTGGGGTTTCTCGTAAATATAGATATGTCACGGCTGAAGTGGCGTGTGTTTTACTGATACGGGGTTTTATTGCATTTTATTTTTATATTTATTGGCGTCTATGGAGGAGCTATACCCTTCAAATATTTTCCTTTGCTGTAATAAATGAATTCGTACGGCTATAGTGTCTTGATATATTATGAAAATATAATTTCACATCTCTTTATTTTCATTGAAAGCCTGTCTCAACGATGTTTTCTTGGAATAAAATAAGACTGATGATGTATTTAAAATGAAAAAATATTTTGAAAAGAGTTCACACCCATTTTCTCTTTATCTGGAGATTTGTTAAAAAAGTTACACAGTTTTAAAGAAGTGTTTAAAAACTATCAAAACTAGTTTGATACATAAAGTCATGAAGTAGTAAGAAAACAAGCATAATGCGTATATACACGCAAAGATATTTTGTGCAAAATAGAAATGACAAAATGTTACTATTTATAAGAAACATGTTTCGAAAAGAGCAACAGCCGATATTCTTGCTCTATGGTAGAAGCAGTTTTTTGACTATTTTAATCATAAGTTGTCACGAAGAGAGTCGTGGGTAGAAATGATGATAGCTTAAAATGATGATATAATTACAATGAACTGCATGTAACATGATTTGATGATTTGTCGTAAAAGGCGACTAAGGTAAGTTGACCCACCGTGTGGTATCTGGCTAGGTAGAATAGACCACCCTCTTACTTACCGAGGTGTCGTAAATGGCGACTAAGCTAAGTTGACCCACCGTGTGGTATCCGGTTGAATACAATAGACCACCCTATTTCTTACCGAGGTGTCGTTAAAGGCGACTAAGGTAAGTTGAATCGCCGTGTGGTTACCGGCTAGGTAGAATAGACCACCCTCTTTCTTACCGAGTTGTCGCAAGCGGCTACTAAGTTGACGTCAGGCAGGCAGCCGGCCGCAAATAACCTAGCCAAATCATGTGCCGACATGTTTATAACATGTTGTGCCGAACCCACTTAAAGTGAGATAAGGGCAGGAAAATGATGATGATAATTTTTTGATAATATACAAAATAGAGGTATCTGGTTGACCAAGCCATGCTCGGAATTTTTTTACAAAATAAAAATAAAGAAACTAAAAAAAAGGAAAAAATAACTACGTAGTAGGGGATCGATCCTAGGTATTTAGATTTCTCGAGCTAATAAGCTACGCTGACTTGAGTTTATGGTAAAAATAGTATTTTATATTCATTACAAATTTTAGTATTTTTCAATGCCGAAAAACGGGGATAAAACGAATTTTTTTTTCACATTAAACCTAACTAGATTTTTTTTCGATTTTTCTCCCCTACAACCCCTAAATGCTGAATTTCAGGAAAATAGTTGGAGCCGTTTCCGAGATTCCAAATATATGTATATATAAACATACAAGATAACCTCTTTTAAATATTAACGATATGAGAAAGGGTTATTTCATCAAAGCGAATATTTTTTCTCGCATAGGGGGCTGTTAAATTTACTGTTAAATTTACTGGAAGTCCGCTTCAAAAGAAATCTGTTTGGGAAGGCGAGCACGAAATTGGGCTTCAAACTAAAATATATGTTCAGCGTTCGTGGAGTCACCCTAAAATAGTGGTCTTATTTAAGTTTCGCTATTTGCAACGAAATGAAAACAGTTCCTTTGTTTGTAGCTTTATTATGTCCGTAACAAAACTGAACAGAAGTAAAAAAGGGAAATCTCTTTTGCCATTTTGGTTAACAATTTTTAAGCTACGAAACCACCGTGTAGTATCAGGCTGAGTAGAATAGACCACCCTCATTTCTTATCGAGGTGTCGTAAAAGGTAACTTAGGTTAGTTGACCCGCCGTGTAATATCTGGCTGAGTAGAACAGACCACCCACATCTCTTTCTGCGGTGTCGTAAAACGCGACTTAGGTAAGTTGACCCGCCGTGTAGTATCCGGTTGAGTAGAATAAACCACCCTCATTTCTTACCGAGGTGTCATAAATGGCGAAGCTGAGATCTCGTAAGACTTGGTTTATAGTCTACGATTTTTTAACCTACGGCCGTATAGAACAAAATGGCCTTTTTATTACTTTTCCATCATCTCCTGCCCTTATCTCACTCTAAATGGGGCCGACACAAAATGTTTTTAACATGTAGTTACATGTTGGTTAGTAATTTTACAACGAGCCACTTACCTGAAAAAAGGATACCATCACCACAAAGGCACAATAACACAAAAGGGGGTCCATTATTTTGAGATATCACGTAATATAAGCATATTTGTTAAGATCTATTAAAATCTTTTAAGTGTTAAATGTGAAATAGTTCGAATATTGAATTTATTTGAGATACTAGAAATGTTAAAAAGCACTTGAAAATAATAAATTTTAATAATAATAATAATAATAATAAAATACTTTATTGCACATAAAAAAAAATAGAAACATGAAAGTTACAATTAAACAAAAAGAAGTGCAAAGGCGGCCTTATCACTAATAGTGATCTCTTACAGGCTACCTAATTAAAGTTAAACTAAACAATAGAAATATAAATTAAGGTGCACAAAGTATTAATTTAATATATTCTAATAACTACACACTAATACCAAATATTATATAACAATTTTCTTAACTTTATTTGATGCTCGTTTTAACAAAAAATATCTTTGGTAAAATAAGCACGAAATTGGGCGACGGTCACTTGTATTCCAACTTAAATATAAGAAAAATCTAGTTTGTTGATTCTGTTTAACATTCAGGCGGTGCGTTTGTTTGTGTTGTCGATTCTTTCAGTGGAACGAAAATATTTTTCTCATTCCGACTGAATTTGCCTCTGAAAGCTGTGATAGCTCAGAGGTGAGACCGTGCGACTCTTTCGAGGGTTCACGGATTCAAACCTGGGAGTTTTTCTGTTAAAACTTATGTGTCTAATTGATTATGGCGATTTATCACACGCTTTTCGGGGAAGGAAAACATCGTAAAGAAACCAGCATATCTCTGGACAACTCTTGGGATATGTGTAACCTACCAATCCGCATTGGAGTAGCGTGGTAGGTTCTTAGCTCTAACCCTTCTCTCCAAAAACGGATAGAGGAGGCCTATGCCCAGCAGTGGGATCGTAGTGGTATCGTTACTAACTCACCAGATTAAACTAGAGACAAAAGATACAAAGAATTGCACCCAGAAATTTCTGTTGTAAGTTAACACACTAAATTCTATAGCACAAATTTTACTGTTACTTTAATTACGCTTAAAGTACATCTCGTAGCTATGGATGAAATTTTTATAGCCGGATAATTTGCACTCAGAAAAATTCAGCAACAGACTCAGCGAACAAAAACCTGACAAGGCAACAACTAGAAACCGAAAAGTCAATTTTTAAAGGTTTTTAAGGTAAGTTTATGTTAGCATATTTTCATTTCATAATAATCTTTACCGAAAGAAGTTCAGTGTGCTAATTATGAAATAAAAGAAATATAATCTTCATCATTCTCCTGCCCTTACTCCACTCTAAGTGAGGTCGGCACAACATATTATAAACATGTTGTCATATGATTTGGCTTGGTATTTTACGAACCGCCACCTGCCTGACGACTTACCTTAGTCATCTTTTACGACACCTTGGTAAGAAATGAGAGTGCACTATACTACTCAGCCAGATTCCACACGGCATGTAACTTACCTTAGTCGCCTTTAACGACACCTCGATAAAAAATGAGGTTGGTCTATTCTAGTCAGCTAGATACCACACTGTTGTTCAACTTACCTTAGTCGCCTTTTACGACACCTCGATAAAAATGAGGTTGGTCCATTCTACTCGGCCAGATACCACACAGTGATTCGACTTACCTTTGTCGTCTTTTACGATACCTCGGTAAGAAATGAGGGTGGTCTACTCTATTCAACCGGATACCACACGACGTGAAACTATGTATATACTAGTACTTTAGTGTAAAAGTATTTTTGTCTGTTTATCTTATACGCTTTCACGGCTTATACAATGAACATTGATGAAATTTAGTACAACTGAAGTTTAAATAATAGGCGCGGAAGAAATGTGATAAATAATTAGTCTTAGTAACTTATATATGGATCTTAATGAATTAGAAAATCACAAATTGGATTAATTTAGTTAAGGAAAACGTTAATAAACGTTAAACTTGAAGACTGGCAGAATAGGAGTTCGTAGTAAAGGACTTTTTACAAAAAAAAAATTAAAACATCGCTTGAAGCTGACGACAAAAAAGTCACTCAGCAGTTCATTAGCGTCATGCTTATCAACATTTCTAAACCATTTTCCTCGTGGATTAAAGAGACCTTGTTTTTTCCCAAAACTTCGTTACAGGCTTTCTATACTTATTATGCATGAAACTGGAATAACTTTTGCGTCATTGATTTTTTACTCATTTACTTTGCGTTTATCGCCGTGTAGTATCCGGCTGAATAGATAGACCACCCTCATTTCTTAAAAAGGTGTCGAAAAGGTGATTAAGATAAGTTGACCCACCGAGTGGTATCTGGCTAAGTAGAATAAACCACCTCATTTTTTACCGAGGAGTCTATGTCCTGATGATGCATGACACTTTACATTTAGAATTAGGTATATATATTTTTTATTTACTTTATCGCGGATTGTTACTTTTATAGACATAACTTGTACATTTTTGTTGAAAATAAATTTCAATAAAATTACTTTATATAGAAATACTTTATAATGATTTTTTGTACGGTTATTTCTAAATCGAAACAGGAGTAGGTACTTTATGAAGTTAAGGACAACTATAATCTACTAACTAATCGAATTATTTATCGTTAGATTTTACCCCAGGCGGAGGATGTTTAAAAAACAGCAAACTTTGCTAAACTTCGCAAACTGCCATCAGTCTAATGAGATTGATCTTAAAGATTTACTTAAGAATTTCACTTGCAAAGAAGATGAGGGCATTAACTAAATTAATTATGTTAGTGCCATAAGAATTAACTAGTTTATTTATTTATATTAATAAATATGAAGTGTGAAGTGACGATAAATATGAAGTGAAGATTTGAAGCGTGTATTTTGTTGGTGTTCTATTAAAATCACCAACAAAATACACACTTCACACAAAAATTATACATTGCACAACTTAAAATAAGTAGTATTTTAATGGTAATTTTAAAAGGTGACAACAACTTTCGAATTAAGTTATGACAACAGATATATATAATTTAGCTTTAATAATTTTAATCTTAAGAATCTTAAATACAATCTTTTGAAAATATTCAATTTTATATTATTCAACCGCAGTCTTGTATCAGCTGAAAGGATTTTCAAAGCATTTTTATCATCCAAATAATCTTCAATTTTGTAATATTCTTTACGTATAAGCATATCTCTTACAGTTAATGTAAAATTTTCTGTAGACTGGTTCTAGTATGGATATATTAAAACTTTACTTATATGAAGTTAGCTATTGCTAATAATGAGAATAACAGAAGATGCTGAGTGCCCAGAGTGTGGAGAGAAAGAAACGAGTCTTCACCTTATGGCTGAGTGCCCTATGTACTCGCTGGTAAGATGGGAGATACTAGGTAAGGATGAAACTGAAGTTGAGGATCTGACAAATATCTTCTTCAGGAATATTATCAGGTTCGTAAAAGCCACGGGTAGATTAGAGCAGGTAACACTGTAGGGACAGCAGTGAAACGCTTGTCCCAACATGAGGAAATGGGTGGAATAGTCCGGAATAGGAGCTGACCACCCGCCCTGCACCGACAGGCGTTCCCAAAATTAGATAGAATACCTATTACTAGACTTCGTTAACGTGAACTTTTGTCGCGTCATAGGTTCATAATACATAGCGCTTTTTAGTGTCATCCTATTCCTATAGAATTAACAGAATTTCTATAGCTTATTGTTATTCCGTATATAAGGAATAATTGTGCCAAATTGTATCGATTTGTGCCACATTTTATCGATATTGGTTCAGCGGATTCGCCGATAAAGAGTAACAAAACATACATGCATACTTACAAACTTTCACATTCATAATAGGATTTAGTTAATATTAGGCAAAGCATCATGTGCAATAGTTAGACCGCGACCCAAGTAGTAACGCGGGAACCGAAATATTCCTCAGTTAGCATTTCGCACAAAGGATTTCATTACTCACGAATATGTACATAATTACAAACTTTGTTATAGTTCGTGTAATTGTTTAAAACGCATTTACTCTGAATATTAACTTCGTATTACCAAAGTTATCGTCATCATCTTCCTGCCCTTATCCCACTCTAAGTGGGGTCGGCACAACATGTTATAAACATGTGGTCACATGATTTGGCTACGTATTTTACGACCGGCCGCCTGCCTGACGTCAACTTATCTTAGTCGTATTTTACGACACCTCAATAACAAGGATGGTGATCTATTCTACTTAACCGGATACCACCCGGCGGGTCGACTTACCTTAGTCGCCTTCTACGACACCTCGGTAAGAAAAGAGGGTGGTACTATTCTATTCAGCCGGATACCACACGGCGATACCAAAGTTATTGTATTAGAAATAGAAGTTACTGCTAAGCTGTGATAGACCAGCGGTGAGATTATGTGACTCTTTCGAGGGTGTCACGGGTTCAAACTCCGGGCGACTAATGATTGCTGTTAAGGCTTATTAATGATAATTACAATAAATAAATATATGGGACAGTTGGACAGACTGGCCCGTTGGAGCAGTGGGTAGTGACCCTGCCTTCAGCTCCGTGGGTCGCGGGTTCGATTCCCGCCGAGGGCCAACATTTTCTGTAAATGAATTTGTTGGTCTTTGAGCCTGGGTGTATATTTGTATTTAAGTATGTATTTAAAAAATATATAAGTATATATTCACCAGTTGTCTGTCACCCATAACACAAGTATTAAGTTACTTACTTTGGGGACAGACGACCGTGTGTGTAAGTGTCCCATATATTTATTTATTTATTTATTTAGTTACTCACACAGTCATCTGTCACTAAAGTGAATAACTTTATACTAGTGTTATGGGTGACAGACAACTGGTAAATACATAGTAAGTAGCGGCCTGTTACTATTCCACTGCTGAGATTAGGCCTCTTCTCTCCGATTTTGGAGAGCAGGTTTGGAGCTAAGACCTACCACGCTGCTCCAATGCGGATACGTTACATATATCTCCAGAATTCTCTAGAGATATGCAGGTTTTCTCAGATGCTTTCCTTCACCGAAAAGCGTGTGATAAATTGCAATTATCAATTAGACACTTAAGTTATAACATAAAAACTCATTCGTGCCTGCCCGGAAATAGCCGCATCTTGAAAAAGTCGCATTGCCACCTTGGCTATCACAGTTTTTATTTACCAACCGCTACTAATATTTTTCAAAAGTTCATAAAACCGGTGAACATTATAAATTTTCATGTAGAAACAAAGGTGCCTTGCTCAGTATTATATTTCTGCATCCGTTGCGAAGAATAAAGTGCAGATTTTACTCGTATAACTGCAATAACTGTATTTTATTGCGACCATGCATATCGTTTCCAACTTTACATACGTCGGAAGTTTTGAACGTTGCAAGTTTTGTCTATGGTTGCGAGGCGTATAGTTTGAAAGTTCTATTTCTGTTACATATTTCAATAAAATTTAAACTTATATCATTTATTGTTATACGCCGCGTGGTATCCGGCTGAATAGAATAGTACCACCCTCTTTTCTTACCGAGGTGTCGTAAAAGGCGACTAAGGTAAGTCGACCCGCCGTGTGATATCCGGCTGAGTAGAATAGACCACCCTTATTTCTTATCGAGGTGTCGTAAAAGGCGACTAAGGTAAGTTGACTCACCGTGTGGTATCCGGTTAAGTAGAATAGACCACCCTTTTTTATCCAGGTGTCGTAAAATACGACTAAGATAAGCTGACGTCAGGCAGACGGCCGGTCGTAAAATACGTAGTCAAATCATATGACAACATGTTTTTAACATGTTGTGCCTACCCCACTTAGAGTGGGATAAGGGCAGGAAGATGAATGATATCATTTATTATTATATGATATATTATTGTAATTTGTAATTTTTTGACATACCAAACAATTATATATTATTTAAATAATTTTTTTTGAAGCTGTGTGTAGCCCAGCGGTATCACCGTGCGACTCTTTCGAGGAGGTCACGGGTCCAAACCCGGGCAGGCACCAATGAGTTTTTCTGTTAAAACTTATGTGTCTAATTGATAATTGCAATTTATCACACGCTTTTCGGTGAAGGAAAACATCGTGAGGAAACCTGCATATCTCTAGAGAATTCTGGAGATATGTGTAACCTACCAATCCGCACTGGAGCAGCGTGGTAGGTCTTAGCTCCAAACCTTCTCTCCAAAAACGGAGAGAAGAGGCCTATTCTCAGCAGTGGGATAGTAACAGGCCGCTACTTATATACTTGCTTTAATTATTTTTGAAGATAGTACCAAACACGTTTCATGGTAATTTTTTCGGTAAGACCACCTTTCTGAACCTAGTAGTACGTACGAAAGTAGCTTCATTGTAATTTGACGATTGAAAGTGAAGTTAAAATTATTTTTTAATATCAAATATCACATCAAAGTTTTAAAACATTGTATTATAATGGGGCACTGAAATTATGCCCCGAAAAAGCAGATAAAAAAAATAGATCTATTAATAATTTTATCAAATTTGATTACAAAAAAAAATTATAAAATTTTTATATTATAGACCGGGATAGAAATATCAAACACTTTCCAATTGAAATCATCGCGCTGCAAGGAGAGGAATTATATAAGAAGCTTTGGAAATCATTTTAATTTATTATTCGACCATGTAAACGAAGATATTTTTACTAATCACGTCATTATATTGCTTGAAGTATAATTGTAAAGTTTTCGCTAAACAAAATAGGCATAAAGGCATAAGGCAAATACAGGGCAAAGAAACCAAGAATGTTTTTCCAAAATGGCGTCGGAACGAATGCGTTTGTTGGTCTCGCGCCAAGGAGAGCGGCATTGCGGAAGTCAAATTCATTTACTTTATTAATTTTGGTAGCATAAGGTATGTTTTTAACGATTCGGTTTAGGTCGTTTACTCATTATGTCTTTTTTATATATTAATAGTAGTGATAACTAGCCGTGTGGTATCCGGCTAAGTAGAATAGTACCACCCTCATTTCTTACCGAGGTGTCGTAAAGGTGACTAAGGTAAGTCGACCCGCCGTGTGGTATCCGGTTTAGTAGAATAGACCAACCTCCTTCTTACCGAGATGTCGTAAAATACGGCTAAGGTAAGTTGACGTCAAGCAGGCGGCGGGTCGTAAAAACGCAGCCAAATCATGTTACAACATGTTTATAACATGTTGTAACATGATTTGGCTACGTAGAGTGGGATAAGGGCGGGAGGATATAAATTAATAGTAGTGATAACATCGAGTTATATATACTTAAGTAGAGGGGTTAAACTAAAATGTATTTATTCATCGACAATAAACAGAAAGTAAAGTAAGTAAGTAAAGTAAAGTAAAACAAGAAACTTTTACTTTCCGAACGAAAAACGAGATTTCCTTATCCTATATCTTAGTTAATCCGATATATAATCAAATCTACTAAATTTCATCTTTATAAAAAGAAAAAAAGAAACTATAAATATATTCCAAATTTGAAAAAAAAAGAAAATATTTTTCAAAAAGTTACTGGTTTGTATTTGGTTAGATTAGTCATTTCAGTTGAGAAGTTATTTGCAATTGAATATAAATTAGATAAAATGAAAATTGCACTTATACTTACACTTACTTATTTAATTATATTTGCAAGAAAACTTCTGTGAAACTTAAAAACTTTAAAAAGTAAACGAGCGAAAACTTTCAGTAATTTATGAAACGACTTATAAACTCATCCGAAGCAGCGAAAATTTACTTATAAAGTCGTAATTTTGCTAATAAATCAGTTTTAAGATGGTCATTAGCAATTTGCGAATTATTCAACGGAAGTTGCTGTTAATTCTTGCATAAACTGTTGAGAGTTTAAGGCTATTAAAGCACCGCTAAATATGTGAGGAATTTTGATATCCTAACGACAAACAAAGAGATATTTTAAATGGAATTCCTTATACTGCGTCCATCATATTATCAGTCTTTTGACAGCTCACGCTCATTAAGTTTTGTATTGCTTACGTACAAATATCATACAAATAATATTTGTACTTTATGGATGGGTACCGCCCACTTAGTGATGTCACACATAATGGTTTCTACGATTATGCCACAGATTAAAAATAATCGGTAGAAATCGATGTTACGAGTATTAAAAGACATTTAATAACATTATATAAAGTTTTACTTTCTTCTTAGTTAATACATGAATACAAATAAAACAATCAGGATATTTTAATTTATTTTATTAGCACGAGTCGTCGGAATGATAATCAACACTAGACTCCTCCGATGAGGAGTCTTCAGTAGCAGTTATTATTAGCTCTTGTGTAGATAATATATTATCAAACGCAATATCACGTTCCCAATCAGAGAATATTACTCTTTTAGTTCTTTCCACCACACTTGCCCAGTTCTCGGCCGTTACGTGGGTGCAAGCATTTTTTAGCAATTGCGACATTTTATTCGCTGTGAATGGGGGGCTTGTATTGCATCTCGCAGCATGCCCTTTTACTTGTGCCCATATAAGTTCTATTGCGTTGTACTGGCAGTGGTATGGAGGAATCCGAAGACCAGTATGGCCATATTCTGCTGCCATTTCATTGATTACATAGCGTTTTGCTCTCTTTTTGGTTTTAATATTTTTATTAATTCAACTTTTAACATTGAGTCGTCCACATTTTCTCCATTGTCCCGAAGCCAATTAATTATTTCATGCTTTTTATTAGCCTGTGTTGGCATTTTGTCAATTTGACGGGAGTGGTAGGGCGCATTATCAATAAAAATTATTGATGGTTCTTCCAATGAAATGAGCATTTTTTTGAACCACTCTTCATACACATTTGCATTCATCTCTTCGTGGTAGTCATTTGATTTCTTCGATTTAAATGCCAACAGTGCGTCTTGTACAAATCCTTTTGCTGTACCTGCATGGCAAATGATTAGGCGCTCACCTTTTCCCATTGGTACTGAGGAAGTGGAATCAGCAGTATCATCAGTCCAGAAACGAGATAGTGTGTGGTTAGCGTTGAGCCATGTTTCATCCGTGAAAACAATATTTGCCCAATCTTGTATTTTCTTTGCCTCTCTTAAAAAATCACAACGTGCTATAGCTATATCTGTGCGTTCCATTAATAATTTTCTTTTATTTAACTTTTTATATGAAAAGCCAATTGTGTTCAAAACTTTGACCAAAGAAGATTTTTCACCATGA
The DNA here is from genome assembly GCA_029227775.1 of Morpho helenor. Classification (NCBI taxonomy): domain Eukaryota; kingdom Metazoa; phylum Arthropoda; class Insecta; order Lepidoptera; family Nymphalidae; genus Morpho; species Morpho helenor. The sequence goes on along the minus strand of JARGCU010000020.1, from coordinate 13,411,874 downwards.
AATAGACCACTTCTTTTCAAAGAAACAATAAGTTTTCTCAAAGTTGGAATTTCTTTTCTCAAGTAGTAATCTAGTTTACGTAGGTTATCATTAATCGAATTACTTAGGTACGTAATTCGATTAATGATAGTAGGTACTATAATCGGAATGGTATCGCATACGAGAATCTTTAGGACATCACTATCGTCAATCTGTCAAAAGATGGTTAATATAATGGACAGTGTATAATCTTGCAGAAATAAAATTATTGTGTCAGAAAATGTCCCTTATATTATGTCTCAAGTTGATTCTTTTTACTTGAATTCGGCTTAGATTAGTAGTATTATTATTAGATATGTAAAAAAATTACACTTCTTAGTACACATTCTTTAAGTTATTTTTGTCTATGATCCATAGAGATATGTTATAACAATCTCCTATGTGTGTACTTCATCCTACGTGACATTGGCAAAGAAATCTGTGCCCAGTTGGCACGCCTGAAAGCCAAATTTTTAAAAGAAGAAGAATGAAGATATGTAATAAAGAAAATTAAAGGTATCAAAAGGTATCGAAATTAAAAAGAGAAAATTTTGTTATAAATCTTGTCATGTAAATATTCAAAGTGATGTAAAATGATTATAAAAAATAATTGGTCATTAAAATAACTTTACTTAGGTAATCGTCGTTTCTCTATTTTACTAGTAAGAATAAGTAATTCGTGAGAAAATTAAATATAATATGATAAAAACTGTATGAAATTTTAAAAATATACTCTATTTTACAGAATAACACATTGAGTTATTTGCCATTCCAAAATAAATCAATATTTATTGTATTCTATATAAGTATATGTAGTGATAGTACATTTCCCTTAAATTAATTAAACGGTCATAAAACCTGTCGAATTGTGTGGATTAGAATGTCGGGTAATGAAAAAGACGGTTGAAAGAAGATATTCAAATGAGATGGGAATGTTCAGGTGTATATCTTGTCATACAAGACGATAAAATACGAAATGAATATATAAGGGGAAGTATCAAAGTTGCGCACATTATAGAAAAGACGAGAAGTGCAAGAATAAATGGTATGAACATTAATGAGGATGGATAAAATATCCTATCCTATCCTACTAATATTATAAATTGCGAAAGTTTGTAAGTATTATACGTATATTAATAAATTTTTCACGGCGAATCTACGGAACCAATATCGATGAAATTTGGCAAAATTATTCTTTATATACCGGAATAACATATAGGCTATAGAAATCCGCTTAATTCTACAGGAATATAATGAAATTGGAAAGCGCCATCTATTATTAACCTTTCACGCGACAACAGTCCACGCGAACGTAGTTGCGGGTAAAAGCTAGTATATTATACTATATTTTTACTCGCCGACCCATGGCAATGATTACATACTATAACTGATTGAAAATTAAGGCTTTCAATCAGTGGTTCTCTGACATTATTAGGTTTTTGAGAAATAACTAAAGTGGTAGAGCTAAATAAATTGTGGAAGATCTTAATATACCTCGCGGCATTTAATTTACAAAGAGCCTCACTAAAAAATTGGCTCACTAATCTGAGATTAAGAAAAGTAGGTCAGTTTTAAGACAAGCCCCGTCCTTATTCATCCATCGTATCTAGGCTTAAGGCTTTAAATGTAAGAAACTTAGATAATATTTTAAGCCAAAAATCCTATAGGCGGCAAGATTAATATCTGTTTATGTAACGGGTCGGCTGATAAATTTTGGCGTTAGGGTCTGCTATTAAAAGATTTTCAAGGATAGTATGGGCTCAATAGTGGCTGAAACCCTTAATAGGAAGTCGCTCTTTTGAATCCTGGGCATGCTTCTGTGAGGATAGAACTCATATGTTGTAAAGATGTAAAGTATTTATAATACTCGGTATAGGAAATATCGAAGCAGAACTCTAAAGAATTCCTCGGATATACTTAACTTTCTCGTTCGTATTAAAGTAAAGTAGCACGCTTAAACTATAGTACCTGGTTGACCTTGCTAGGTAATTTTTCACAAAATAAAAGAAAAGAAACATAAAAAAAAGAAAAATACAATTATATAGTTGGAGATCGCTCCTAGGTCTTTACATTTCTTGAGACTGCCCGTTCCCCGAATAAGCTACGCTGACTTGACAGCTTACGGCAAAAAAAGTGTTTCATATTCAATGTAAATTTTAGAATTTTTTAATGCGCAAAAACGATTTTTTTGATAAAATCTAGCTAGATCGATTTGTCTCCCATATACATGCTGAATTTCAGGAAAAACGTTGGAGCCGTTTTCGAGATTCCAAAAATTTACATATACACATACAATACATATACATACAAGATTAACTCATTTAAATAATAAAGACAAGTTTAAAAGAACACCTTACCAATCTAAAGAAAGCTCTTTTGGTTATCGTTTATTAGCATATTAACAGGCTCTTATTTCTTTTATCTGTGACGGCCAAAAATAACAGAACTGCTTTGGTTAAACTGTTAACTTAATTGAAACGATTTGCGCAACGTGTCATTTCATCAGTTTTACTTAACTTGCTATAACAATATTATAGTGAATCTGTACCGTAGTATTAAAGCATTATTGTTGTGTGAGTGTGTGTGCCTGTAGGCTATAATATTCACTTTTCATTGATTCTGTGTATAACAAAAAAAAAGTAAGACTGAATTTTTTTCAACATTTCTCTCCTCTTACAGTAGATTGCAACAAAAATAAAAGTCTTTTTCAAAAACAGAATCAATCAGCGCTAGCTGACGTCTGTATAAATACCGAGGGTGTGGACAAAGTTTCTCATAAGGAAAATACAAAACAATAAAAATTCTGAATTTCAAACAATACTGTAACAGCTAATGACATTAGATATAGAAGTTAAACTTAAAGTGTAAAATCAAACTAACTACCACATATTTCTAAACCAGATATAAAAATTATTAAATTTGAAATATATATTCTTTAAAACAAAAGTAAAGAGTTAAATCTAGCATTATTTGCTCATCAGCTTAAATCGCTTGCCAAAATTAAAGTACCTACGCAATGTTGGCAACGAAATCTTAGTCATTCACTTTAAGTAAACTCCATTATCTAGAACGGTCTCCAGACTGTTTGAACACGATTAACTGAGATGGTTGCCATTAAATAAGATTTAGACCATTACAGCAACTATATTCAATATCACAGAATTTGATGGTTTAAAGCTAAGCGCACATTGAGTACTATGCAATTTTCACCCTCCTGCCCTTGTCCCACTCTAAGTGAGGTCGGCACAATGTTATAAACATTACAATCATACAATTTTGATCCTGATGATGCTTCGGTTTCGGGGCGAAACGATCATGGGAGTTGTGGTAGTGAGTATATGGAGTGTTGGTGTTGGCGGCGTCTTGTGATGCGTGTGGCGGCTTGTCCTGCATGTATGGGGTATGTGATTGTTGCCTGCTTCATACACATTGCATGTATTTTCTTAACAAACGCGGATTACACCAAAATAATTTTATCGTAACTTCTGTACTATGGAGTTCCACAAAGTAACGCCTGATTCTATAACTCGTTATAGATATGTTGTCACATTATTTTGCTAGGTATATTACGACCAGCCGTCTGCCTAACGTCAACTTACTTTAGTAATATTTTACGACACTTTTGTAAGAAAGAAAGTGATCTATTCTATTCAACCGGATACCCGGCGGGTCAACTTACCTTAAAGAAGAACTGATAAACAGGATATGTAAAGACGTTATATTATAAATTCATTGCTACATTCACTAAAGCGTTCACAAAATCCCCTTCAACTTATCAATACTGGTTGAAACTCAACTTAGTTTCAGCAGAATCCAATTTGTACTCATTGGGAACCGAGCCATGTCTCAAAGAGTTAGCTAAGCTGAAATTCAGTTCGAAATTAATTCATTTAGGAGATTTGCAGACTGCGGTCTGACCGTCGGATCATTAACTGAAGTTGAAGATTCACTCTAATCAAATGGATTTGTTTTGCAACGTACGTATTTTGTTGGGTACAAATTGACGCGTTCAGTTTTGGAGTTAATGGATCCATGCATAATTATTTACAATAAAAAATATTCTAATAAAAAAAAATGTGCAAAGGTTAACTTATCTCTATGACTGAGATCTCTGCCAACTAACCTAAGACGTGAGACAATTTATAGTAAAGTAAATACATTATCAGACATATATGGGCCCTAATGTATCATGGTTTCAAAACCCTGGTACGTACTAAGTATCTATGTTTTGCTATTAGAAAAGCGATGTCAAATGGCAAATTATATACTTCTCCTGCCCTTATCCCATTCTAAGTGAGGTCGGCACAACATGTTGTTATATGCTAGTTATTTTACGACCGGCCGCCTGTCTGACGTGAACTTACCTTATTTGCCTTTTACGACGACACGGTAAGCAATGAGGGTGGTCTATTCATGAGAATAACAGAAGATGCTGCGTGCCCAAAGTGTGGAGTGGAAGAAACAAGTCTTCACCTTATGACTGAGTGCCATATGTGCTCGCTGGTAAGATGGGAGATACTAGGTAAGGATGTAATTGAAATTGAGGACCTGACAAATAGCCCCTTCAGGGATATTATCAGGTTCGTAAGAGCTACCGGTAGATTAGAGCAGGTGATACTGTCGGGAGAGCAGTGAAACTCTTGTCTTATATGGGGAAATGGGTGGAATAGTCCAGAATACGAGCTGATTACCCATCCTGCACCGACAGGCGTCTCCGAAATTAGATAGATAGGATGGTCTATTCGATTCAGACAGATATACACGCCGGATCAACTTACCTTAGTCACTATTTACGACACCTCCACATTTTAGACCCTGTTCTTACAATATATTAAGCAGTACCATTTATTAGAAACAAATTATAATAAACCCATATAATCGACGAATTAATTGTAATTTCGAACTTCGAAATCAAATCTCGTCAATCGAACCGTAACATATCAGTAAAGAGCACTTAATTCGGATCAGTCCCAGATCAGTTGGAATAGGCCGTTCGCGCCTCCAAGCTAATTTAGTTTAATCCCCTCATTAATAGGGCTTGGGAGTTGTGAAACTTCAATACTCCTGGATAGTTATCGTCGCACCGGCATAGAATACAAATGGCGGTATTTCGGTCCGTTTGCGTGCTACCTATCTTGGTTAATGCTTATCCTCATTGGTGATGCGGTCGGTAGATTAAAGTTCTAACGTTTTCTTAACTCTTAGTTTATATAGTTGTTGAGAAAAAGATAAGAGTGATGATTATTTTATATCACATTGATGGTATTTGCAAAAGACATGTATATGATATAGGTGTTATCCAATCAAATCAAAATAATCTTTATTCAAATAAGCTATTTCAAGCACTATTGAATCGTCAAGGATCAATATGATTAATGAAGCTACATTGGGTAAATAATGATTGTTATAACATACTGAATTCACAGTAAATATGATTTGATTTGATCGTTGCGTTAAACTCGTTCGTTACATTAAGCTCTCTTTGAACCTGTACAAGACAGTAACAACTGAATGTAAATAGTATTAAGAATTATATTTTTAAAAGAGCAACCGCCGAGTTTCTTGCTGGCTCTTCTCGGTAGGAACAGCTTTCCGAACCAGCAGTACAGTTGACGATTCAAAAGCACTTGTTTACAAGTTTATGTGAATAAAGAATATTTTGAATTTGAATTTGATACATATTACGTCATAGGTAAGTAGTAAATATTTTTGAGTTATACTCGACTTTTTATTTACCTTGGCTATCCATGCTTAGCTATGTGGTATCCGGTTGAGTAGAATAGATCACCCTCTTTCTAAGCGACTAAGGTAACTTGACGTCAGTCAGGCGACAATAATATGTTAATAACATGTACCGACCACAATTAAAGTGGTATAAGGGCAGGAGGATGATAACTATGCAGCATTAGCATAATAATTTTATTGTGAGGTGATTTTATAAAAAAATAATGGTTAAGAATTGAATGTAAGTCTAACCTATAAATAGAGAATAGCGGTTCTAGATATAAACGAAAGTCTTGTAGCAGATTTCAATACTTCCAATGCAAGCAATTTTAAACTCCATCTTCCTAACGTCACTCAAAGGAAGCAATTACTGGGTAGGAGTGGTTATGACATAGTCATCATGCAAATACGTTCTGAACGAGATTGGCAATCCGGCTGAAGTGGCTTTTAGACCAGATAACTATCTTATGAATTATTATGAGAGTGCCCACTGACATGCTGATGGAGTGTGTAATATACTGTTTATGACTACGAATATTTAATAAGCCCCTAAGTCTTTTGCCTTAGGGTTGTAGGAAAAAGACCGTATTTGTCTTTCTAACTGATAGCTCTCGTCTGTCGTATTCGTAAATTGATTGTCATATATCTCTTGTAGAAGAGTGGTATCCGACTTAGTAGTTTAGACCACCCTTAATTCTTACCGAGTTGTTGTGAAAGGTCACTAGGTAAGTAGAGACACGTTGTGTGGTATCCGGTTAAGTAGAATAGACCAAACAACCCTTTTTTTACTGCGGTGCCGACTAAAGTAGGTCGACCAGCCGTGTAGTATCCAGTTGTGTAGAATAGACTTTCTTACCGAGGCGTCTTAAATTCGCATAAGTTAAGTTGACGTCAGGTAGGCGGGCGGTAGCCAAATCATGTTACAACATGTTTTAACATGTTGTGCCGACCTCACTTAGAGTGGGAGAAGGGCAAAAGAATAATGATGAAACGAGAAGTGCAAGATTTAGATAGTATGGCTATAATTAGGAATCAAAATCGTGTGTTGTGAGTGTTGAATATGAATGGATATTTGACTAGAGGAAGGCCGTAAAAGAGATAGATAGATTAAGTTCAGTGTGATAGGAGAGAATGGAAGAGAAAAACATGTTGTACTGACTCCACTTAGTGGGATAAATGCATTAGAATGCTTATGGTGGAACTCCGCAAAGAAAAGAACGCCTAATTTAATTTTTTTTAAATATATAAATCATTTAGTTTTACTTTTAATCAACTACGGATAGAAAAGATGCATGAATCCTGCATGTATCGGGTATTTATTTATTTTATTTGTTTTTTAATTGGGAAACAAACAAATTAAACTATCGCAAAAAAAACTAACACGCATGCCAATAAAGTTTCCACAAATGAATGTAGGAAGTGAACACAGTAAAATAAATCTAGGTGAAGAATATAAATATCATATTGACATGATGGTAAAGCAATATAGATGTAAAAAGTTAAAATAAAGACTATCTACACATATAACAGTATATTATTTCTTTAATAAAGATATATATGTTTTAAATCCAATATTGAATAGGTAAAGGTTATATTTCCTATTATTATTCCGACAAGCTCTTGCAATGAAGGCGTTTATTACATAATTCAAACAAAAAATAGATTTGTTGCGAGCACTTATTCGAGGGCACCTGAGTGATATTTGACCAAGCAAATATGGAGAGTCAACTAGGCTGTTTAAAATCTTATAAAGAAAACCTTGATGTATGAAAACAGAGAGTCCACTCTACATTAAACATTATACTCGTATATATTTCCTGTTTACTTTATCACAGATTATAGCTTAATAATTTTATGATTACTTTGGTATTATGGATCTACACTTAATTATATAAACTACGTATAACTTTGTTATAACATTTTAGGTTCAAATAATTTTCCATTCCCATTTGTACACTTTCTATTATATTTTATGGTTTTCTCATCACGAACGCGCAATGATAAATCACCTTCTATCAATAAAACTGTTATTGTTAATAGAAAATGATACTATCGGCCCACTTTTCTATCACTTCCGTTATGTATTGTTACAATTATTATGCTCATTATTCATCTCCGCATTCTTTTGTTGCTGTTTCCGGAAATTTTTTGTATTTTATCGTTGGGTATTTTTCAAAGCAGTTTCTTATCATGAAAAATTATGTTGAGATAAGTTTGATTCGTTCTTTACACAAATTTACTTAAAGATAAAAATATCATCACCTTCCTGCCCTAATCCCACTCTAAGTGGGGTCGGTACAACATGTTATAAACATGCTGTCAAATGATTTGGCAGCGTTTTTACGACCGGCCGCCTGTAGGAACAAAAATGAGGCGTAAAATACGACTAAGGTAAGTTGACGTCAGGCAGGCGGCCGTTCGTAAAATATTTAGCCACATCATGTGACAGCATGTTTATAACGTGCTGTGAAGACCCCACTTAGAGTGAGATAAGGGCAGGAGAATGATATAGTATATAGATATTTTCAGCATAAAATCGTCCATATTCTACGATAATATTTACATTTTAAATGTATTACAAATGTAATGACATGTATATTTTTAAAGCACTTCAGTTTTTCTATTGCACTCCAGCAATCAACCTCCTGTATCATCACTATCGTAAAGCGCATAAAATAAAACGAGAGCTTTCGGAAAGCTTTTATAATTTGATGTTATTTTAAAAACTATTACACCGCATCCGCTTTCGCAATTTAGGTTAAAATGTCATAATTACTGTATGTTTTTCTACTGTATGTTTTTTTATATTTTATTCATCGCGTTAACTATAAGGGTATATTTTGCAGCGATGCGGGCGTTTTGCGTGTAAATTTTAGGTTATTTAATTACCCACATTATTTATTATTTTTGCACCTACAAGATAAACCATGGTGTTACATTAGCTCGTACTAGTACGTAACCCGCGCTCAAGTATCAATAATCAGAAAACGTGCTGCTACGTGTCCCGCACTAAACTATCAATTGTCAGTAAACGTACTGGTACGTGTCCGAACTCATGTATCAATCGTCAGAAAACTTACTAGTACGTATCTCGCATACAATGGATTTAGCTGACAAACTCAATCACGGGTGCATGCTGCAGGGAAACCAACAAGGTTTCTGTGATAGATTAATGCCAGTATCACCTTTAAAAAGAACTAAGAATAGAAATAATCACGAGGGCGATTTTATGTTTTGACGGACAAAGGTTATTGGTTATTCCGATCCTATTGTTACTTAACCTATATAGAGAAGAAAGAGCCGGTGCAAACAAATCATCCGCTCGAGGATAAAATCTATCCGGGACCACGACCCTCAGTAATGAAGCAACGACTAAAGAGAGATACAGAGGACGCTAATTATCTTCTTCTTCTTCGTCAATCGATGGACGTCTACTGCTTGACTTAGGTCTCTTCAGGGGAACTCAACATCACACGATCTTCTTGTGCCGCTTGGATCGTGCTTTTAAATTGTGCAGCGATTCCTCACGCTAATTATAGGCCTTTAAAAAAAGCTCAGAGTCACTCAGTCGTCAATGGAAATAACTATGCTCAGTTGGCATGCTGTCTCGTCTTTGTAAGAATAATAATAGAATCATTAGCGATTCCATACCCACGTTCCCAGATTTACGAATTTACTCACTGGCTCGTTTTGTGTGCGGCTGGGGTCAGCACTACGGTAACAGCTTCTTTGTTTTTTTAAATTTTCAATATGTTGTTAGATTTTTTAATATTATCTACAAAGTCCTGATGTATTGGATTGAGCGCAAAAGAACCAGCAAGTAATAAATATTAACTATAGGAGCGGCGATAAGGAAGGACGTATAAGGTTAGTCTAGTGGTATAACTGGCTATTAATCAAGCTGTCCGTAATATGAATTCAAGATTATAACGAGTCGAGTGAACAACTTTGATACCTTTACCTGCATTTATTACGCCCTTAGGCTCTTCGAAACTCAAATTCCATTGAATACCAAGAAGACATAAAACAAATTTAATGTAAAAGTTGACTAAGCAACTTTAAATAATGCAGCGTCATTATTTCATCTTGCTTGGCCTTTGTTTCGTCTACATTAACAAGCTTAAAAGTTGAAAACTTTTAATGTTGGAGTTCCGCAAATATTAGGTTCCAGGAATTTCAGCCTCACAGCCGTTATACTTTTTGCTCGCGGCGATTTTCAATGGGCAAACGACCTCCTACTTTATAAAATCTCTTCGCATAGTCTTTATCCTTATGAATATTATAAAATGCAAAGTCTGCCGGTATATTTGCTTACTCCTTGAGAGCCCATTAGTAGATTTAGTGAAAAGGCTGAGCGTCGCAAAAAGGCGGGAGGTTTACCAGAGAAGTTATTTTGTCTTGCGGCATTTTACATGAATAATCAAAATTAAAATTATATTCATTTAAATTCCTTACTACGTTTCACTGTTGTGTATTATTAAAATATATTAAAAAGGATTACTTTATAAGGATTTTTAAGGAGACCTGTAAGGCCAAAGGTTTTACAGAGGAGGTTTTGCAAAGGTTACTCTGTTAAAACCTAAGTGTCTAGTCGATAATTTATCACACGCTTTTCTGTGAAGTAAAACATCGTTAGGAAACCTGCAGGAGAACTCTGTGGATATATGTAACCTACCGGTTCGCGTTAGAGCTGCGTGTGTTGGGTCTTTTCCCAGCGGCCCAGACTCGAAGAATCAACAAATTGGTTTATTTTATTAGAAAATGTTTGCCTTTGGTGGGAATCGAACCCGTGATCCATAGACAAAGGGCAGGATCGCTGCAAACTGTGCCAACTGATCAGTTAAATGTGAAACTAATATTTCTTTTTTAAGGTTAAACGAAAGAAAGTAGAACTGCCAGGAATGGCCTAAGAAAATTTCTATGCTTCTCAAAACTGGGAGAAGAGGCTTACGCCCAGCAGGGGACATTAAAAGGCTATTAGTTTATTTTAATATTTTTAACAGCGTTGTCATATTAATTAATTAAGATCTCTGATGTCTCAAGAAATCTCTGAAAAGATTCAGAGATTTCTTGTGAATATGACCGTGAGAATATTGATTTTCACAAGTCCCAAGGTCTACTAATGGCAAGATTAAGGTTAATTAGTCTGGTGACGTGAAAAGCCAATTCAAACGGATCTAAATTAAGCAATCGTTAGAGACGCTGAGGTTGCGGTTCAATCAACGAGATTTGATTCCAAAGTTATAAATTATGCTCCGTTGATTGGCGTGGAGTAATTTGTTTTTGATATCAGATTTTGAATAAAATTACTTTGAAATGAAAGAATTCTTTAATGGTCACAACTATCAAAAGAATGACAGACTGAAAATACCTTCTAGAAGCAATAATATCTTGGAATTCGTTCTTAGGTATATTAACTCGCAATAATTTTGATTGGACATTTCGAGAAATCGAGATCAATTTGTTATGGACTATAAAATAGAAAAGTTATTATTTTACTAATTAAATATAATTTAATCTGCGCCTTTCAACATTTTTTCGCTATAATCCGTTAAGACCGCCTCTGTACAGTTAAAAATTTTCCTCTTATCTGTTATTTATACGTTTTTAGTACAAAAAGTATTAAATGAAATAAAATCTATATCTATACTTATTATAAAAGCAAGACCCAAAAAGCTGCCCGTATGTATGTGATCGATTTTCTCAAAATCCACGAAACGGATTTTCGTAAAGTATTAATGTAAATTGTATAGAAAAGGTCATGTATTTGATAAAAAAATTCGCCTGCTAGGAGCTTTACTCGCGTGCGGCGGGTAAACTAGCAGAGATAAGCTAAAGCAATGTAGAAGAGACTTGTAGATCTAAAAAAATACTACAAAAAAGTCCGCGATAGCATGTCTCTATGTTGTATGGTTAACACAATAACCTTTATGTTCAAAATTTCAATTGTGGTTTATTATGTTCAAATACCACCTTTAAACACCTTTATGTTCAAATATTTTGTGATTTCCAAGCGCAAAACCACCGGCGCAGCTAGTAAATAATTAACAAGTTTTTTTTTTTAAATAAATGTAAAGTTGCATAATATAATTTTATGTAACAACATGAAATTTGTTTGTACTTAATTCCTATGTCACGTACCTGCAGGTTAATGTATGGAGTATCGGCCATGACAGTCGGCACAATAAATCCGCCTTCTCCGGTCGACATGTCTATATCTTGACTGTAGATGTCTGTCTTGTCATCGTAGAGCTTCACTCGAACGCGCACCCTTTTTTCAGTGCTCATAGCTTCAACCTATGTGAAAACGAAGAAGTTATAGTGTTTGTGCAAATTTAATATACTTTCGAGCATTAAAGCGACACAAACACATACATACAGGCACACAGACACCACACACTCATCCACAAAATATCATTATTCTCCTTCCCTTATCCCATTCTCAGTGAGGTCGGCAAAACATGCTGTAAACACATTGACACAAGATTGGGTTAGGTATTTTACGATCGGCCGCCTGTCTGACTTTAACGTACCTTAGTTGCCGTGTCATAAAAGGCAACTAAGGTAAGTTGAAGTCAGAAGAAATGAAGGTGGTCTATTCTATTCAGCCGGATACCACACGGCCTCAATAAATCTTATCGCTCTACATCCTCCCTTATCCCACTCTAAGTGGGGTCGGCACAACATGTTACAAATATGTTGTCATATGATTTGGCCACGTATTTTACGACCGGCCGCCTGTCTGACGTCAACTTACCTTAGTCGTATTTTACGACTCCTCGGTAAGAAAGAGGCTGGTCTATTTTACTCAACCGCATACCACACGGTGGATCAACTTACCTTAGTCACTTTATACGACACCTCGGTAAGAAATGAAGGTAGTCTATATTCAGCAGGATACGGCTTTAAATAAATCTTATCACTCTCTAAGTATAAAAAAAGCTGAGTCATCCAAGTATTATTAATTTAACCTATTAACGTTTATTCAAGAAAATGGTTGCAATATCAATACGTTTTTCATTCCAGTTTTCTGTGCGTCATTAGAGCCGCTTCTCAGTTTCAATCGAATGAGTATTCGTTCCGTGAACAAGTCTTCAAATAGCGTTCGTTTATTCATTCTAAAAACATGTTCGCTATTCAAAGGGAATTAAACTTTATTACAACGCAACAATGTTAAAATTCCACTGTACTAACGACGATGGAAACGCATGTAACGTTAACCAGCAAAATTCCTGATGTATTTACATTCAATTGAGAATGAAGAGCGTTTTAAAAGCTAGCTTTTATTCTAAAAAATCGATAACGTAAGAAATAAAAGACTATTATTCAAGTTCAGTATATTCATACTAATATCGAAATCAATCCGCACGTTTGTCCGTCTTTCGTCTTTTTTTCCTATATATTTAGTTATTTTAGTTCCTATACATTAGCTCGATATAAAAAATTGAATAATACTAAATTTCATCCATATTTTTTATGGCTTAGTCTTAAAAGCTTAAACAGGATCCGTCTGTCTGTAACCAATGACTATGCCATTATAACTTTCACATATATAAAATTAGTATGGATGTAGTAATCCTTCCGAGCAAATTGTCGATATCAATTCACAAAGTTGATCTAAATGAGAAGAATTTTTATTTTTCTAGATGAAAACTAAAAATTCTTATCTATGAATATATAAAGCTGAAGAGTTTGTTTGTTTGTTTGTTTGTTTAAACGTGCTAATCTCAGGAATCAGTGCAAGATAGTCTATTTATCGAGGAAGGCTATAGACTATAAAACATCACGCTAATATGAATAGTAGACGAGCAGCAAAAATAATACGAAAACGGCTAAATTCAAAGCTTTCCTTGCGTGCGCTGAGAAAACGGTAATAGTTATACAAAAATAATGTATTACAAAATTGTTCCCCTCTAAAAGTCGCAAATAAAAGTCCGCGACAGCATATGTCTATCTTTGAAGGTTAAGCCACTTTAACTATTTTTATGGTTATCAAAAGTCTACATTACGGGTTTTATTTTTTCACGCGAGCGGAGCCGTTTGCGATTGCTATTTTTTAATAATACTAATAAAGACGAAGGAATAAGCCATAGATTTAAAATATTACATGTAAAATAGGTTAATTTATGATTTGAATATATATCTATATCGTTTGGCAGGGACGGTATTGGTAAAAGATAAGCTTTATTAAGTCGTTCAGTCTCAACCAGGCTTAACTCCCGAGTACGAAAGAGCTCTTGATATGAAACGGCCGTAATTAAATATTATTGGTAAAAGTAGGGGGAAGTTTCCAGGGAATTATATTGAATTATTGAAACTTAATTAGTTTTATTCATTCGTTTTTTCTACTCCGTTTCATTTTAATTTCACGTATTTAATTAAGCTTATACGAGACTATCGTATACGTTTTGTTTTTTTTTTCTGTTCAGTTGTCGCTTTATTCATTTGTACCTGGGTGACCTTATCATGGTTATCTTAGCTATTCATGGTTATCTTCCTCAATAAATCGACTATCTTTCACTAAAACAAAATTGCAAATCAGTACAGCAGCAGTTCATGAGATTAGGGCGTTCCAACAATAAAACAAACGAACAAACTCTTCAGCTTTATATATTAGTGTAGATATATAATAATAATAATATAAATAATAAACTTTATTTAGTCAAAAAAAGTACAATAAGTACAGAATACAAAATTCAAAAATAGATAATCAAATACAAAATACAAATTAACATATATCTTACTGCTTAGACACTCGTACTAAGATAACTTGTGCTACGAGTGCCTACCTCCCTCTGGATCTAAAATAGTGTTTCTCTAATCTAATCTAATACATAAACAACTCTACATAAACAAGTATTATAACTGACGCGTCTGTTGTGTTTCTAGCTAAGTGTGTGTGTGTGAGTGTGTGCGTGCGTGTGGATGTGTGTATACGTGCGTGTGTGTGTATATTGTGCGTGTGTGTGTGCGTGTGTTTGCGTGTGTGTGTGCGTGTGTGTGTGTGTGTGCGCGCTCTCGTATGTTCATTATGAACTATTATTGAAAATATGATATAATAAATAAAACAAAAAAATATAATATAACATAAAAAATAATAACTAATTAAGTATTTATTTTGAATAATAGTTTTGTTTTAATTTAGCTCCTTTATCCATGACATGAACTTTAAATTGCACTCGGTTTTGAAAAGCCCAAAAATATTTATCTATACATTTTTCTATTATATAAAGAAGATATCCTGTTTACCGAACAAACCTATCTATAAAAACCGGTATGGAATAATAAAGAGAACACTGGAAAAGAAATACGTATATTACACGTCGATCCGCATTCATTTGGCGTATTTTCCTTCGCCTTGGCACGCTGACGATATAATAATTTACAAAAGCTATAAGAAAACTCCGTATATCCCGATCTTTTGTAGGCGATCGCTAACGAATAGTGCCACTCTATTGCTTATTTCCTTTCTTATTTTATTCTGTTTCTTTCTTTTATAGCGTTCATGAGTTGTTATAGTGGTACAAATCAAAAAAACATGTTTTGAAACAAAAGTAATAATAAAATTGATTTTATATAATACGCGATGAAGTAAAATAGAAAATATATACAATGCTAAACGTAGATTGTTGAGTTTGTGATAGTGAACGTGTGTAGTGCTTGTGTATTGTGGTGGAGTTTTGTGCATGTGTTTTTACGAATCCTTCATGTATCGGGTATGAAATCAGATTGTCCACACTACAGTTAGCATTTTTTTTTTTTTACTTCATCGCAGATTATATGAAAATAATTTTATTATTACTATATTATGGATCTTCGCAAAGTAATACCTACTTCTATAAAAATTACAAAAGTAATAATAAAATTCTTTTGTTATAACCCGCAATGAAAAAAGAGCGGCATTTTTTTCAAACTATTCTTTATTCAAATAAACTTGTAAACAAGTGCTTTTGAATCGTCAACTCTACTGCTGCTTCAGAAAGCTGTTCCTACCGAGAAGAGCTAGCTAAAAACTCGCCAGTTGCTCTTTTTAAAAATATAATTCTCAATACTATTAACATTAAGTCGTTACTGTCTTGTACAGGTTCAACGACAGCTATATCCACACATTCTTATCTTCTAAGTAATCTTCAAGAGTATAGTAGGCTTTCTGTATCAGCCTCATTTAACTCTTTTATCATTCCCAAAGATAAAATAAAAGGTTATATGAAATGTACATTGAATAATGAACCTTTCTATAGCACTCCAGTAAGAATTTTTTCTCTTTTTTCTCGTTATTGTGAGGATCGTACTAACAGGAAGTATCCAGTTACCAGAGAAATGCTCGTAAAGCACTCAGCTAAGAAATAATAACTGAAAAAGTACACTTTCATAGCTCGCCGGATAATATCTCCGTACTCTCATTATTTTGAGATCAATTATATAGTCTTGTTTTCTTTGCGTCAAAGGAGATAAAGTACTTGCTATTGTTCATATTTTATTTTGTTTTATAAGGTTCATCTTCATTCATTTGTTTTATAAGTCATAGCAAATATATTATGAGCAAATTTGTTGAATGTTATTGTTGTGTATCGGTCGATCCACAATATGGATTCGACAGTATCTGTTGCCGCCTAGACTCATTTGCTTGGATCGAGGATAGAATTTTTTTAGGCCTCCTGGGAAATTTATATTTAAATTATAAGTGTCCCATATATTTATTTATTTATTTACATTTTGTACATCTTGCGATTATTTTTGATCTGTTATTCGATTGCCTCTGCTGTTTAAAGTTTAAATTAACTGCCGAACAAAATTTTAGGGATGTTATTCTACTCAACCGGATACCATACGGTGGGTCAATTTACCTTAGTAGCCTTTTACGAGACCTCGGCAAGGAATGAGGATGGTCTATTCTACTCAGCCGAATAGCACATGGCTGTTCAACTTACCTTAGTCACCTTTTACGACACCTCGGTAAGGTCTATTCCACTCAGCCGGATACCATACGGCGGGTAACTTATCTTAGTTGCTTTTATACGACGCCTCGATAAAAAATGAAGTCGGCTCACCTTAGTCGCAATGTCAGGCTGCGACTAAGGTGAGCCGACTAGGCACTATTCTATTCAGCCAGATACAACACGGCGTTTATAAATAGAGTAAATATAGTTATAAAATTAATGTAATAAGTTTCTGTTTGCGCAGGTTGGATATAAGCCAAGTCTGGATGTGTAAATGAGTTAATTAAGCCCTAGTCCGTGATATTATTAGTCCATGTCTCGTGAAAGTTATAATTGGTGGTCTTTAACATAAAAGTAAATAGGTGTTTTTGAAACAAGTGCGTTACAGAATTTTATCATTACGCTTAATTATCGCTGAAGTAATCCGCGTTTTTTAAGAGAATATATGTTATGCCAAGTGTATGAAGCAGGCAACAATCACGTGTTTTGAATTTGAATTAAATATGTAAGTACTTAAAGAATTATATTTGTTATATTATGTTTTTTTTGGATTTTCTTTAAATAACAAATATTTAGAATTTGAATTATATATAATTTATGTTTGCTCAATCCAAAGGTTAATTGTAAATAGTTCGTACAAAGTTCATAAATACATTGAATATAGTTCAATGATATTCGTCTGACTTTCAAATTCTATTCACGAGAACTTCGTAATAATAAAGAGACGAGATCAAAGTAAATTTATATTACGATTCAATTTATTGAAACTAGTGCGACTATTTAAATAACCTCTGAAGTCCTTCAAAGTATTTCAATAAAATCAAAATACATTTTCTAGTTGTAATTATAGTGATTGTTTGATGCTACAATTGTTTGAGAATCTTCTGTAACAATGTTTGGTGATGTTTATAGACAAAGTATCAACCGACATAAGATTGGGGCTCCTGCTTTGAGCCAAGGAAAAGTATGTAAGTCGTTTGTGGGTTTGGGTATAAGTTTTATACTAAAATTCTACAATCAATTTTTGCTTTGCCATTACAGCAGTTTCGGAACACTGTTAAAAGAGAGGTTGATACAGAAAGCCTACTATACTGTTGAGGATTACTTAGATGATAAGAATGTGTGGATATAGCTCTCTTCGAACCTGTACAAGACAAGTAACTAAATGTAACTATTAATAAGAATTATATTTTTAAAAGAGCAACCGCCGAATTTCTTGCTGGCTCTTCTCGGTAGGAACAGCTTTCCGAACCAGCAGTAGAGTTGACGATTTAAAAGCACTTGTTTACAAGTTTATTTGAACTTCGATCCAGCGTATTCTTGACAATTAATCTATTGCTTAGCGATTTCATTCAAACCAGTACAGTACAAATACAACTAGTTTTGTATTGTGGTGACTGCTATCTTAGGCTGTGGGTACGCTATACAGCGACGCAAACTGCGATTGGTGAGCAACGGAAACAAATACACTGTCAAATATGCAGTCTGCTACACTTATCGCTCCAAGTTGCTAGCGAATTTTGGTACGTGAGCTATTTGCTCTACCTGTCGCGTCACAAATCGCTGCTAAGCGTAGTCGCGCTCTTATACTCAACATATAAAATAGATAAGTCTGGTGCCAAAGACTTGTCTATTTTTTTATGTTATGGTTTGTGATGATTATAAAACCAGGAGGTGCAGTCTTGCAAAGAATGCCGGTTCCACACCAGTGCCCTTAGTACGTGATGAACGGAAGATCTCTATCTTTCTAATAGTAATAACTCCCCTATCTTTATTATTATTGTAATAGTCGAATTATTGTCACAAAAAGCCGTTACGTATTGGTTAAAATTTCATATGACTTTTGCTCTTATCTACAGTGGTAGATTTTATGCTTTAGCGATTCATACTTTTTATTATAATATAAACATATACATTGCGATGTAATCGAGTTACCCTTATATAAGGTGACTACGGTGGGTGCAACTCTGCTAAAACATCGAACCTTATCAAAAGATAGCTCGATTTAAAAAAAAAGATAATTTTTTAATAGTTTTTATATTGAAGTAATCATTTCAGAACTAATAACGCAATAAGAAGAAATAAATCTAAAATTATTTTATTTTGCATTTTAAAATAAAAAAAATTTGTAATTTAAATAAATATATTTTCAATATTCAATACCATCATAATGGTTACCGTTTATTAAATGGCTAAATAAAAGTAAAAGTGTTATTAATACTTACGCGTCCCACAAACGGCAACCCCGGCTTGTACCGTCGCCGCATACTGTCAGCAAACTTCAATTCGACATAGTGTTGTTCTGCGGCCGGGGTCGCGGGGGTCGTGCTCCCCAAGCCAGAACCAACAGTGAGGTCTACACGAGCGGAACCCCCACCGCAGTGCGCTTCGATCCGCCACGTTCCGGAACGCGCCCCCGCCGCAAGTATGGCGTTTAATTTGCGAACACCTGATGATAAAATAATTTACTTATTAATTATTATTATTAATAATAATCATTACACTCATGCATTTATTTACAAATTAATTTACTTTTATAAATATTTTCTAAAACATACAGAAAAAAAACATTAAAAAATATAAAAAAATTGATATCTACGGAGAGCGCAGAAAGGAACCAAGCTCCAGGCGGCTAGGAATACAGAGTGAGGAATCTCCTCACAATGCGTGCCTCTCAAGCAACACTGTCTTCTGTATTACCTACCCAACAACTAAGCGAGAGCCTCTTGAGATGTTGGTCGAGGCTCTTCGCTAGTAGACCGTTTACCGATACAACAATTAGAACAATTATTGTTGAGTCAATATTTCACATGGCGGTAATTATTATAATAATTATTAATTATTTATTATTATCGGATTGACGCGCCGTGTGGTATCCGGCTGAGTAGAAGAAACCACCTAATTTCTTACCGAGGTGTCGTAAAAAGTGACTAAGGTAAGTTGAAATACCGCGTGGTATCCGGTTGAGTAGAATAGATCACTCTCTTTCTTACCGAGGTGTCGCAAAAGGCGATTAAGATAAGTTGTTGTCAGGCAGGCGGCCGGCCGTAAAATTGTGCCGACCCCACTTAGAGTAGGGTAGGATAAGGGCAGGAGAATGATGATAACTACTTTTATGTTTATTCAACATCTTTGTTTAAGCATTCTTAGTTAGGTATTTTTCTCTTTTATTTAATTTATAATTTTACTACCTGCGAATAAAATATAGGAGTTTACGCGCGAAAAACTTTGTGAGACTGATTTCCACGAGGGCGAAAAAATGCTATAAAAACTTAAAATTCTCTTACTTCATAGTGACTTATTTGACAGATACCCCATGCCCTCGTTCGCAAAGTTTTTGCCGGATACAACATGACTCCGAGAGGGTTCGCGAATGTAATTAATCAAACCACGAGCGACAACGCAACGTGTTTTCATTAATAATATATTAAAACAAGAGATGACTTTGCGCTCTAGAGACAAATTTCACTTTGTTATGCAAAAGTGACGTATTTGTGTGCCATTTTTCAATTCTTCTAGTGGAATAATATTTCATTTATTAAATATTGAAACAAAAACTTTTCACTCTACAGCCGTTTTCATTTTATTATAAAACGCATTTCTTTTGTGTGTCTCGTTTTAATTTTGCCAATGTACAATATTTTCATTAAGTTATATGAAAACAAGAGATATTTTTGACAAATACTGTTAATTTTTGTATATAGGACAATTATACACACAGTCCACATGTCCCCAAAGTAAATAATTTAATATTTGTGTTATAGTTGACAAATAACTGATAAAATATAATAAAATACTTTTAGAATTTAAAATTTGGTATCCGGCTGAGTTGAATAAACAACGCTCTTTCTTACCGAGGTTTCGTAAAAGGCGACTAAGGTAAGTTGACCCATCGTGTGGTATCCTAAGTAGAATAGACCACCTTCATTTCTTCAAGCCTCAAGTTGACGTCAGGAAACAACAACCTCACAAGTGGGATAAGTGCAAGTCAATTAAAAAAAATATTAATACAACAATTACGCCAAATAATAATACTACTATTTGTATTAAGAAAATGCTCGCCCTTGGTGTGTCTGGTGTGTCGCTTGGTGTGTCTGGGTGTATGTATTAAACAGTATGTATTTGAATTTATATATGTATATAAATTCCCCAATTAATTTACCAGTTGTATATCATCCATACCCCAATCCCATAGCTATCACAAGTATTAAGTTACTTTATAGGACTGAAGACCGTGTGTGTAAGTGTCCCATATATTTATTTATATTGTATTATGGATCTGTACAAAGAAACGCCTAATTGTATAAATTACTAAATATTTACGTTATCACGCTTACAAAGTTGCGGCCATGAGCTTATTTTCATTCGCCGTGGAGAGTTACGCCCACTTATACTTAATAACACTCGGCCTACTGACATTTACAGGCTCAGCCAAAAAGTTTTTGCTACCACGTACGACATATGACTTTTAAGAGGGTTCAGCAAAGTTATTAATCAAACGGACCGCGGTAAATATTTCTATAATACTACGCCCTGTATTACCCAAGGGTGAATAGGTTGTTAATATTTTTAAATTTAAACTATCGTGAGGTGGATTCATCGATACTAATATATAAAGTTGAACAGTTTATTGTTTGTTTGATTGATTGTTTGAACGCGCTAATCGCAGGAACTACTAGACTGATATGATAGTCTACCCCGATCATGAAACCACCCGACTTAGGACCACCTGAAGAAGACTTTGAGGTCTGGGAGCTACCATTCCCAGACCTCCCCACCGAACCAGACATCCCTTAGATCACCTAGGTGACCTCGGCCTACGGCCGAAACACACACCAGGCTTAAGTGCCCGCGAGGAACTGCCCGGGCAAGGAGGTACGCCTCGAGGCCCGTACCCGCCTACTCTCAAGGAGTAAGCGAGACGACCCTGCTACTAGTCTAGAATATAGTCCATTTATTGAGGAAGGCTATAGGTATTGCCTCACATTAACATCACGTTAAGATGAATAGGAGAGGAGCAGCAATTGAAAATAGTACTAAAACGCCAAAAGTTAAAGCTTCAAAAATTATGTATTACAAAATTGTTCCCCTCTACATGTAAATAAAAGCATATGTCTAGCTTTTTGGTTAATAAAAGCATATGTCTTACTTTTTAAGGTTGACCCACTTTAACCATTTTTCATCATCTTCCTGCCCTTATCCCACTCTAAGTGGGGTTGGCGCAACATGTTGAGCATGATTTGGCTACGTATTTTACGATATACATACCATACCGATCATTGCATACCGAGGTGTCGTTAAAAGCGACTAAAGTAAGTCGACCCGCTGTGTCGTATCCGGCTGAATAGAATACACCACTCTCATTTTTTACTGAGGGTGTCGTAAAAGGCGACTAGGGTAAGTTGATCCACCGTGTGGTATCCGGTTAAGTAGAATAGAACATCCTCTTTCTTATCGAGGTGTCGTAAAATACGACTAAGGTAAGTTGACGTCAGGCAGGCGGCCGGTCGTAAAAACGCAGCCAAATCATGTGACAGCACGTTTATAACATGTTGTGCCGACCCCACTTATAGTGGGATAAGGGCAGGAAGATGATGAATAAACTTTATTTAGCCAAAAAAAATTACAATAAATACAAATAAACAAATATCTTACTGCTTAGACACTCGTACTAAGATAACTTGTGCTACGAGTGTCTACCTCCCTCTGGATCAAAAATAGTGATTCTCTAATCTAACACCTAATTCTATACATTATTTATCTCATCTAAAACAGAAACTAAAATCACACCACTTCATAACACGTCATAACAAACTTAATCGGGGTAATATCGCAAAAGGTTTTCCATGTTAACACGCCAAAACCGAGCCAATGTCAGGTAGAACTACTTGATCCTTTTGCTTACGTAAAAGAATTTTCATGTACGGTGCCCGCGTCGCCTTTTGATAAAACTATTACCCTGTAAACGAATGCTGGAAGCTGGGATATTTTATTTTGGACCAAATCTGGGAAAACGTTTCTATATGCCAATTTGGGAACTGCTGCTATTCATTTATAGAATACGGCGTTACATAATACAAAATAATAATTTTCCAAAAGTAATAATAAAATTATTTTGCTATAATCCGCGATGAAGTAAAATAGAAAATACATATAATGCTAAATGTAGAGTGGATCATGCACAAATCGCAAAGCTTTGCGATTTTGGTCGTGGAGTCTATCTCCTGATAATGCTTCGGTTGCGGGGCGAAACGATTGTTGAGTTTGTGATAGTGAACGTATATAGTGCTTGTGTACCTCCACCACCGCCACCACGATGGTGGAGGTTTGTGCATGTGTTTTTTACGACTCCTGCATGTATCAGGTATGATAACCGATTGTCCACTCTACATTTAGCATTATATATATTTTCTATTTTACTTCATCGCGGATTATAGCAAAATAATTTTATTATTACTTTTGTATTATGGATCTCCGCAAAGTAACGCCTAATTCTATAAATTATTTGAATAATTTTCCTTCCATTCACAATTAAGATATGCTAAACGTATCATGGTTTAGAAATAAATCTGCATAAGAATGAACATGGACACTACAGTCTATATACCAAATCTATACTAATATATAAAGCTGAAGAGTTTGTTTGTTTGAACGCGCTCATCTTAGGAACTAGTGGACCGATTTCAAAAATTATTGGAGTGTAACATTTTCATCGAGCAAGACTATATAGTATCACGCTAAGATGAATAGGAGAGGAGCAGCAAAAAAAATATTACGAAAACGACAAAATTTAAAGCTTTCCATGCGTGCGCTAAGTAAAGGTGATAGTTACTCAAAAATCAAATATTGCAAAATTATTTCCCTCTAAAAGTTCAAATTCAATTCAATTCAATTCAAAATATTCTTTATTCAAATAAACTTGTAAACAAGTGCTTTTGAATCGTCAACTCTACTGCTGGTTCGGAAAGCTATTCCTACCGAGAAGAGCCCGCAAGAAACTCGGCGGTTGCTCTTTTAAAAATATAATTCTTAATACTATTTACATTAAGTCGTTACTATCTTGTACAGGTTCAAAGAGAGCTATATCCACACATTCTTATCTTCCAAATAATCTTCAAGAGTATAGTTTTAGAGTAAGGCTTTCTGTATCAGCCTCTTTTTAACAGTGTTTCTGTTCAGTGTTTCTGAATAGAAGTCCACAACAGCATATGTCTAGCTTTTAAGGTTAAACCAGTTTAACCATTTTTATGGTTATCAAAGACTACATTACGGTTTTAATCTTGCGATTGCTAGTAAATATTAAATTAAATTGACCTCCTTGGGCAAATTCGTAAAGACACTTTCATTAATTGACCTTAATAAACTCTGAACATCTTGATGACAAGGCAAATGAGAAACATTTGTTATAAGAGAGATGTTCAAGTTTGTAACTTTAGGAATTTCGAAGCCTAGACAAATTTCAATACACTGTCAGTCATATGTCAGTGAGGCGTATTAGCCAAAACCAATCTATCAAAATTTGACAAGGGTTACCGTCCCGATGACACGGGAAGGCTTTTATAGAAGCAACTGTGTATACAAATCATTGTATGTTGCCTTAAAGTTAAATTGAGGTATGTTTTTTTATTGGAAATTGTCGCAAGAAGTTAAATACAGATTACGCAAATGAATTTGACAAATAATCGTGTTTCACGGTGTAGTGTATGGGGTTGAGATGTGTGTAGCGGACTTTGTACATTTACATACAACACGCATATATGTAGCACACACATGAACATAGTCACACTAACTCACACTAGTACAAAGGGACATACACAGTCTCAGGATGCACCACGACAGTAACACGAGAGCCCTTGGTGAGAGTGGAAGTGACATTTTGTTACTTGTTAGTGCGTGTTTAAGCCTGTGCTATATTTACACATCATTAGTTTATAAACACTACACACGGAAACATGCATGTGACAATCAGAAAAAAAATATATAGAAAACAGATAAAAAATATATAATATTAGCTGTGCCCGAGGCTTCGCTCTCATGAAAATCAGTGTGTTACAAAGTTTTTCTTCGTAAATCCTGGCCCAGCGGGAATTTCTATATAATTTATTATTAATTTAAACCCTTGGTCAAGAATTGCACTATAGTTTAGTAAAAACCGTACAGAAATCCGTTCATCCATCTCATACACACAGACAGCTTTTGTGATATTTATGTTATGTTCTTGTCAAATAAAATTTCAAGAAAACATAAAATCATCATTATTCTCCTGTCCTTCTTACACTTTAGGTGAGGTCGGCACTATAAGTTTTAACCATGTTGCGATGATATGGCTAGGTATTTTACGACCGGCCGCCTGCCTTACGTCAACTTACCTTAGACGCCTTTTACGTCACCTCAGTACCAAATGAGGGTGGTCCATTCTACTCAGCCGGATACCACACGGCACTTACCGCAGTCACCTTTTAAGATACCTCAGTAAGAAATGAGGGTGGTTAACAAACAATTAAATAAAAAATGCAAAACCTAAGTTAGAAAAATATCTATTGTTTGGAATTAAATTTTCCCTCAAGATCAGGGTACAAGATGATATGATACGGAATGGTTGTATTACAAACATAAGTTTTAAAATCCATTAAAGTATATATGGTTGTATGAAACAGTTCCGCAAGAAATTCAACAATAAATGGTAGAACATACAAAGGAGCAAACGTCCGTTTCGTGTTCAGGTAATTTTGAATTCTCAAGTATTTGAAATACTTGTATCGAATCCGAATGGGTGAATCTGAATAAGAGATCTATTCGAATTCGAGACGGTAGTGAGATGTTTCGGCCTTAAGTAGTAGGTACTCGAAGCAATTTTGAACTTTCAATGTTTTTCATAAAGGTCTATGCCGAGTCCTAACAAATGCATATCTGGGATGATTAAGTCTTCTTAAAAAATAATTAAATTTTTCTATTATCGATAGAATATCACACTTTGGTAGAGGTAATTTAAGACCCTTTTTGTTATGTCAAAATTTTACGTCACACTAGCAGACTGTTTTGCGCATAATTTAATATAGATTTTAAGTAAATCATAATGTATTGTAATAATAATGTAGTTTCATTTTGAAACTATTACATTCCTTATATTATTGTTTCTTTTTCGCACAAAGAATCAGCTTAGCGATTCAGCGCGAAAACGCTGCCAGCATTCTTGGGACCATTCCACGTGGGCATGTTTTGTATAGTCCCAGTGTAAGTAATTTAAGATAGATATAACTTTTTTCTGTAAAAAAAAATTTAAAAAAAAAACGGTTGCCTGTAAAGTCGGTTTTACGGGCAAAGATTTTACGTGACAACGTCTTTTTAAATGTGATGGATTGGAGTGGGAGAGAGACGCAAGGCATTCGCCAGTCCGGCGAGCCTCTCTTTCGTTTGGTGATTCATCGTAACAGACGTGAGCGGGCGTTACACTTTTTCATGAGTGACTCCAAGCCACAACCTAATTTAAGACGTTGTCACATCAAAAAGTTTCAAAATTTTCCTACTAATATTATAAATGCGAGAGTTTGCGAATATGGATGTACGTTTGTTACTCTTTAACATTGATTCCGCAAAACAAATATCGATTTAGCACAAAAATTTAAAAAGTGCCAAAATTTATTATCAACTTATTATCTATTAACATCATCTTGTTAACGCACACTATATACAAGAACACGATATAATAGGAATACCACAATTCCCGTTCCGAGATGCACTTCTCTTGAACGACGAACAAAGACTGAATGTAACTGAAACGTTTTATCAATAGAAAGACTACCGGAAACAATAACGGCACAATGTTGCCACCATTTCAGTCAAAAAGGGCGCGATACTCTTGTTTCATGACTGTGTTGCTATAAAATACATGGCGGAAGTCAATGGCGACAACAATCTTATTATCTGATTATCTATTTATATATCTCTCTTATTATCTATTCATAGCATCTAATAACATTAAGTTATCTTATAACTTATAACTATTATCAAGTCTACTATCAACTTATCACGCGTCAACAGTCCATGCAAAAAGGGCGGGTAAAAGCTAGTGTTATATAAAAAATAATTGAATTAGCTCTAAAACGCTATGCATGAATTTTAGAATGCTTCACCTCAAATTCTATTTTCTTTATGTTTTGTTCAAAACATTCCAGACTCACAGAAGTATCCCCAACAATGACACGGAACAATTACGCTGAATAGTTTCTAACTTGTCTCGCTCATCTGCGGTGTGCCAATGTTAATGGAGTTCCAACTTTACTCCAATTACAATTTGTCTTTGGAAAATTTGTTTTTGTTAATGCCCGGAGTTTGGTTGTCTATCACGTTAATTTCATTTGATGTCACGTAAGTTAAATGCTGAGTAATACGTGAGCAAGGAATGATGAGTGAAATGACTTTAATCTTGGGAAGCAAAATCTCTAAAGATTAAAACCAAAATCAATTTCATCATATCATATCACATCATCAGTATTCACCTGCCCTTATCCCACTCTAAGTGGGGTCACATGATTTGGCTAGGTATTTTGCCGCCTGCCTGACGTCACAGCAAAATAATTTAACCAACACTTTTGCATTATGGACCTCCAAAAAGTCCATAAATATAATGCAAAACATCTAATTCTATGCATTATTAAGTTTATATTGCGTACGCCCTCATTTCTTACCCAGGCAGCCGAAACATGTTACAACACGTTTAAAACATGTTGTGCCGATCTCACTTAGAGTGGGATAAGGGCAGGAGAATGATGATTGCGTACGGTCATGTGACATTTCATCGTCCTCCTGCCCTCATACCACTCTACGTGGGATCGGCACAACATGTTACAAACATGTTGTCACACGATTTGGCTACGTATTTTACGACCAGCTGCCTGCCTGACGTCAATTTACTTTAGTCGTACATTACGACACCTCGGTAAGAAAGTGGGTTGTCTATTGTACTCAACCGGATAGCACACGGCGGGTCAACTTACCTAAGTCGCCTTTTACGACAACTCAGTAAGAAATGAGGGTGGTACTATTCTATTCAGCCAGATACCACACGGCGTGGTCATGTGATATTTATCAGACTTTATTCACGTAGTTTTAAAAATAAAACGTTTCGTCCATGCTTATTAATGTTAATAAGATTCATAATACTATTATTAATATTGTTTATCAACTTCAAAATCAGGTTTATCAAATTCAAAAAGCTGTGATGGCCTAGCGGTGCGACCGTGTGAATCTCTAGAGACGATCATGGGTTCAAACCCGGGCAGACACCAATGAGTTTTTCTATTAAAACTTATGTGTCTAATTGATAATTGCAATTTATCACACGCTTTTCGGTGAAGGAAAACATCGTGAGGAAACCTGCATATCTCTTGAGAATTCTAGGGATATGTGTAACCTACCAATCCGCACTGGAGCAGCGTGGTAGGTCTTAGCTCCAACCCTTCTCTCCAAAAATGGAGAGAGGAGGCCTATGCCCAGCAGTGGGATAGTAACAGGCCGTTACTTACTTACTTACTTATCAACTTCTTATTTGGAAAAAAATGCATTTTTCAATTCTATTTCTGTATGTCATCACAAAACTGTTTCACTTCAAAATTGGACACAAGAGTCTATTTATAATCGGAAATTTAATCTGTCAGTGTTGATCCCTACTGTTATAACATAGAAAAGCTTTTAGAAACCAACAATCGGTAGACTTTGTTGATCTAAACTGAAGGGTTGAGTAGAGTTTAGTTTAAATAAGGTTTGTTCGATTTATACAAAGGGTTAGTTTAGCCGTTAGCTACGGGTTAAAGATACAACTGTCTAAATATAAATGTTTTTTAGTTAATTTTGTACAAAAAAGAAGAGAGAATTAGAAAACTCGACTTTTATGATGATGGCACTCTTTAATGGGGGTTTTTTAAACATTTTGTTGAGTTTCTTTTAATTCTGTTTTCAAATCTCAATAAATAAAAAATGAATGAATATATATATTCATTATTTAGTTAGTTTTTAAGTTTTAAGTTTTTATCAAATGCATGTTTTTGTAAAATAGTTAATAAAAAAAATTTAAAAGTTAACTGTCAAATTAATTTTAATATAATATATAAAAAAATATATTTATATATTGATAGTATCAAGTTGTTAATAAGAACCTGCGAAACATGTCAATCATGTTTAATCAAATCTTGCGTGTATAAACAGATAACGTCACCGTTTATTTAGTGCACGCACGCGCCGTTTACGCAATATTTTTTATTGCTACTCCTCTCCTATTCATCTTAGCGTGATGTATTGTGCTTATATAGTCTATAGCCTTCCTCGATAAATGGACTATCTCACACTGAAATAATTTTATCCATAATAGTCCAGTAGTTCCTGAGATAAGCGCGTTCAAACTATCAAACAAACTCTTCAGCTTTATATATTAGTATAGATTTATAATATTAATGCAATTACCTTCATCCATAGACAGCTGATCCCATATAGCTACTTTGGTGCCAGCGGGGTCGCTAAGAGCAATATTAGCTATTTCGTCTCGTACCAAACGAAGGTCGTGATCGAGCGCTAATATCCAGAAGGTTACTGTAACAAAGAAGAATATTACTGGTTAAAGAAGAACAATGAATACTTTGACTGGCCCTTTGGCGCAGTGGGTAGTGACCCTGCCATCAGATCCGGTTGTGGTTCGATTCCCGCCCAGAGCCAACATTTTCTATACACAATTTGTTGGTTCTTCGAGTATGGTTGTATATTTGAATTTAAGTATATATTTAAAATTATATGTAGGTATTATGTATTTAAAATTATATATTTACCAGTTGTCAGTCACCCATAACACGAGTATTATATTACTTTGGGTATGATCGACCGTGTATGTAAGTGTCCCATATATTTATTATTATTAATATACCTATACTAATTTTAAAGCTGTAAAAGTCTGTCAATCTGTCTGTTTGCTGTCTTTTATACTTTCATGGCCAGTGATGAGTTTAGGTTCTATACTGTCCTAGGCCCTGGATGGATGGATGGCCCGCCCTTAATGTTATAATAAAAATGCAAAGTAAGGGCATGTTACTATCTGATTTCTGGTCAAAGGCCTCCTTTCTCTGTTTTTGGAGATAAGGGTTGGAGCTGAGACCTACCACGCTACTTTAATGCCAATTTGTACATTACACATATCCCTAGCATTCTCTAGAGTATAAGGAAATTCCCTCACGATGTTTTCCTCAACCGAAAAGCATGAGATAAAATGCGCTTATCAATCAGTTACTTTTTAACTCGGTACAGAAAAACAGATGTAGTTACAGACAAAAGCTAGTATTAAATAATCTATAAATATGCTAGGCGATTGTGTCGTTGAGTCTTTCTGCTGATGATGCTTTAGTTGCGGGGCGAAACGATTGTTGAGTTTTTGATAATGAACGTATGTAGTGCTTGTGTATTGTGGTCGCGGTGGCGGAGGTTTGTGTACGTGTTTTTACGAATCCTCCATTTATCAGGTATGTAAACGTATTGTCCACTCTACAATTATATTTTCTAATTTACTTCATTGCGGATTATAGCAAAATAATTCTATTATTACTTTTGTAGATAGTATTAAATTTAATTATGAAGTCATTTTAACTGTCAATTAATCTTTAAACCATCTGAAAAGGTTTCTTCAAGTACTTAGTAAACCACTCTGCGGCGTAAATCATTTATCCAAAGTTAAGCCATTAACCCAAAATCGAAGCCGATCCTTGCGAAATAATAAATAAATAATTTGTCACTTAATCATTTTCCACAGTAATATACTATACTTGTTTCGTGAGCTGTTTTATGTTCATATTTTTCTATAGTAACAAATTATTGAATGGCCCGTTGGCGCAGTGGGTAGTGACCCTGCCTTCAGCTACCGGGTCGCGGGTTCGATTCCCGCCGAGGGCGAACATTTTCTATAAATGAATTAATGAATTTGTTGGTCTTTGAGCCTGGGTGTATATTTGTATTTAAGTATATATTTAAAAAATATATACGTATATATTCACCAGTTGTCTGTCACCCATAACACAAGTATTAAGTTACTTACTTTGGGACGGACGACCGTGTGTGTAAGTGTCCCATATATTTATATTTATATTTTTTAGCCGAATGAGAAAACAGGTTTTTAAAATAATGAGCTATTTAAAACTACAGAAATTAAATTCGCTGCTAGACCTTAGAACGTCTAAAGTTATAAATGACAGTTTAAGAGGCAAGTTCTTTGCAATTTATCCAGTTAAAATATAGCCTAACCTTAGTCTCCCTTTGCTAAGTAACTAATCCATTTATTTCGAGTAACGTGCTAAGTTAGACTATAATAGTAACACGAGTATACCCTTAAATCTCATACAAACTTTCCGTAGTCAGAAAATTCAGGTCACTGACAATTGCCGCCCTAAGTTGAGCCATTAATAAAAATCGACGCCACAAATCCCCTTGAAGCGGTTGAAAGACAATTTATCCGGCTAAAGCAGTTGCCGGCGTAATGTATGGCCTTTGCTCCGCGATTAATTGCTGTCGACTAACGTTGAAGTTGGACAAAGTAATAATAAAATTCATCATCATCCTCCTGCCCTTATCTCACTCTAAGTGGGGTCGGCACAACATGTTATAAACATGCTGTCACATGATTTGGCTTATACAAAATGCCTACTATACTGTTGAGGATTATTTAGATGATAAGAATGCGTGGATATATGCCGTGTGGTATCCGGCTGAATAGAATAGTACCACCCTCATTTCTTACCGAGGTGTCGTAAAAGGCGACTAACGTAAGTTGACCCACAGTGTGGTATCCGGTTGAGTAAAATAGACCACGCTCTTTCTTACCGAGGTGTCGTAAAATACAACTAAGTTAAGTCGACGACAGGCAGGCGGCTGGTCGTAAAAAACGAAGCCAAATCATGTGACAACATGTTTGTAACATGTTGTGCCGCCCCACTTAGAGTGGGATAAGGGCAGGAGGATAATGATGATGATGAATAATGCGTGGATATAGCTACTATCCGACTCTGTACAAGATAGTAATGACAATTTAATTACTTATAAGTATATTTTGAAAGGAACAATCGCCGAGTTTCTAGCCGGCTCTTCTCGGTAGAAACAGCTTTGTGAACCAGCAGTAGAGTTGAATCAAGGGCACTTCTTTACAAGTTTACTTGAAGACAATTTTGAATTTGAATTTATGTAATCAGAAACATCAAATGTACCTTTTCACATTAAGTGCACCGAGTTGGCAGCTGTACTACAACTTTGGCATTACTTCAAGACCTCAAACTGTATTTCCATACTCGTTAAATCGCTTAAAGTAAGTTACAGTTCAATAAAATTCGCCTCATTTGGATCCAAACTGTAAACGTGAGTAAAATACGGCTTACTTGTATTTAATTTAATGTTACTGGCATACGACCAGTTTGAAAGCTGGTATAATGCCAATGAAATGTGTGATATGTTTTTTATGAAAATATGATGTAATAATAATAAATATATAGGATAACGATACACACGGTCGTCCATCCTGTAAAGTAACTTAATACTTGTGTTATGTGTAACTGACAAATGATAAATATATAAAGCTGAAGATTTTTTTGTTTGTTTGATTTTTTGAACGCTCAGGAACTACTAGACCGATTAATTTTTTTTTTAAGTCTAAGACAGTCCATTTATCGAGGAAGGCTATAGGCTATATAACGTCATGCTGAGGTGAATAGGAGAGGAGCGAAAATAAAAAATATTACGAAAACAGCAAAATTTAAAGTTTTCGCGGGCTGAGTAAACGGTGAAAGTTCAAAAATGTATTAAGAATTGTTCCCCTATAAAAGTTCTATATAAAAGTCCGCGACAGCATATGTCTAGCTTTTTTACGGTTATCAAAATACTATATTACGGTTTCAATCTTTCCACGCGGGCGGATCCGCTGGTGATTGCTAGTATTTAATATTTAAGGTGAGAATAAAACGAGTGAATCTGCCAGGAATGGCATAAATGCCTAAGAAAATTTCTACGCTTCGAATCTAAGTGTTGCGATCGTTTTTTTAGCCACAGTTTGTTACTTTGAAGAAATGCATTAAGAATTCTTAAGAGAAATTTATTTCATAAATATTCCTTAAACGGGATTAAAGAATAGATTCTATATTAAATTTTATTTTATACGGAAAACTTACAGCTATTACATTAGAATATATACTAAAATACATTACAAAATAAGCCCATACAAGTTTTAACTGAAAGAAGATAAATATATAAATATGCTAGCATGAATACAGAAATATAATATATATTACTAAGAAAAGTCTGTCATATACAACGGTGACAGGATAATCGTAAATCGAATTAATTACGCCGGAACACCTTCTCTTTTTACTGAACTTAACGAAGGCTGATTCAATAATGCCCTAATATAATTTATTTCACGACAAAAAATTCATTATTCATAACAGTAGACAAAGAAAAATGTCTAAAAGCTTTAGAAGGCTGACAGGTTTGCTAATAAACATCGAGTGCGATAGACATTTTTTTTCTTATATTAACGCAATAAGAACGATGGTCGCTTCTAATTAAGTTTTAAATATTCAAGGTATGAAATAATACTTTTAGTTATAATCGGTCACATACAGACGACGACTTTTCGGGACTTTGTTTTATAATATGTGTAGATGTATAAAAAACGGCTATGAATAGTTTCATTGTTATTTGTTTCTCAATTTTTGTTATGACTGATATTTAAATATGCTTTTAATATAGTACATTTATATTATAGAAGACTGAGATCTTTCAACACAAGTATCTACTGTAAACGGATATTACAAGAGGTCGCTGCTATCGTGCGTATTACCAGTGTAGCTCGCCGCGGCTCCCTTTTATCGAGCGTCCTACGAACACACCCGAGTGCTGGCTTAATGCGCAATAACAAATAGAGGCGATGGCAACGGAATAACAAGCCATCTTGTGATGTGACGTTTGCTTTGATATGGTATTAATTACGAATGCGGTAATACAAGTTGAATTATAGTTCAGGGTTTAATTAATACTCACTTCTGGACCTACTTTAATACTACATACTTACCAGAAGATATATTTTAAAAAAAGCATCCTCCGAGTTTCTTGTTGGCTCTTCTCGGTAGGAATAGATTTCTGAACCAGCAGTAGAATTGACGATTCAAAAGCACTTGTTTACAAGTTTTTGAATTTGAATAAAGAATATTTTGAATTTGGATTTGAATTTATCAAAAACCTAAGTCTTAGAATCTAAGCTGTGATTGAAGTAAACATATTTTTTTAGTTTAATCCATCCAGGCCTTTATTCATGAGCTCGTTATCGTATAAAGAGTTCCTAAATAAGAATCCCGGTAGGGGATGAAACAAGTCGGGCCCACCCGATATAAAAGACGTGAGTGTATCCGATTTCTATACATTAATTATGAATTTCACTCATGATAGTTTAAATTTAAATTAACACACGCCTTCCAACCATATGTCCCCAACGCATCCTTCGCTATTTTGGCCATATAATACGCTGTGTAGATGAAAGTTTGGAAAAACTCATAGTAATTGGAAACGTGGAAGGTAAAAGGTCACGAGAAAGATCACAAACCAGTTAGTCTGATCAGCTAAAGGCCACCGGCGCTATCAACTTTCACGAGGCTGTTCTCATGGCCGGGGACAAGAACTGCTGGAAAGATATTATACGCCAGCAATCTAAATGACTGACAACCTAACGGTAGTCACGATCCTCAGAAATGAGGGACAGACAATAGAGAGAGTTTAAATTCAAAAATGATTTAGGCTTTCTAATAACTTACTCATTTCCCCAGGTCGGTAATGATGTCGTGCCGGTCGAACAATCACATCTCGAACGGGCCCCAGAAGTCTGATGACGCTGTGACTCTTTGCAGTACATTCGTCGTTGCCCACGCACCCAACCGTGGTGTGGAGAGTGCAGTGAGTGGCCGGAGATGATGGAATCTTGAGTGGTATTATTCCATAACCTGGAACAAGAGAAAAAATATATCAAAGCTATAAATAAACATTACTCCATTTTTTCATAGTTTATTAATCTTTTTACTTATACAATTGTAAACGATAAAGGAAAATATATAAAACAAAAATAAAAACATAAATTGTAACGTACGAAAAATCGGTTTCATCGCTTATTTAGATTTCTTCAAGACAGCCTTATCTTCTTAAGCCGTAAACAAAAACACAGAAATATATATATATACGCTTATATGCATTATTTTAAAATTATATACATACTTATTATATATACGAATACACAATATATATATACAATCAAAATATTTAACATAATATTAAGGTTCACTTGCCCTGAAACGTTGCAAAAGCCATTATGGATTAAGCATAGTTTAGACAATTTGGAAATACGGAGTTTTAATCACTTTTCCGTTAACTACGACTGATAAAAACAATTGATTCATCTATACTTATTATGTTTGTTTAGTCCTGCTATCAATTTCTGAATTCATTTCCCTGTTGTATGCTAAATTAGCTGATAGCACATATACACGTTACGTCTTACTGTTTATGTTATCACGAATCGAAAAGTGTTTATTTTTCTTATAATATGTTCGGATCTACTTTTATTTCCTTTTATAACTAAAACGACCGCTACACTATATATAAAAAAAAAATCGGTGTA
This sequence comes from Morpho helenor, assembly GCA_029227775.1. Classification (NCBI taxonomy): domain Eukaryota; kingdom Metazoa; phylum Arthropoda; class Insecta; order Lepidoptera; family Nymphalidae; genus Morpho; species Morpho helenor. The sequence continues at coordinate 13,376,510 of JARGCU010000020.1, read as the reverse complement.
ATGTCTATACTTACAATACGCCAGCCAAGCCATAGCGAAAGCCAAGCTACGATAGATTAACGCAAAACTGTACGCAAAGCCAAAGTTAAGCTATGCGGCCACATTGACGCTCCGTAGCGCCAAAATGTAACTAACGAATATGACGTCAGCCATGGCGCCATCTTGTTGTTAACCAACCACCAAGAGAAAAGATGCTTCAATGTAAGTCATAACTTGGGTGTCTTTGATACAATAAAAGTGTAAAATCTGTAATAATTTCACATTTTTTGGTTACCTTGTTTTCTTAGACATCAGTTAATCATATATACTCTATACTTATTATAAAAGAAATTCTTCAAAAGCTATCTGTCTGTATGTGAACAATTTTCTCAAAATTTACTGAATGGATTTTAATGCGGTTTTTACTAAAAGATTTCTTCCTAAAGGCTGAAGTTAATAGTGCATTACGATTTTATGTAAAATATATGTAATGTAAAAACCATTTTTGCATTACATTACATTACATTACACTACAGAATTGTACACCTACAAAAATATAACACAAAAGTCCGCAATAGCATGTCTCTACCTCTTATGGTTTAATACTACGACACAGCTTGTTTATCATATAAAATTAAAATTGTGAGAATTATCAAGGAAATGAAATTTTCACTAAACTGAACCTACACGGGTTATTCTATCGCCTATCTCCGTTCTTTAATTTTTAAGTGTCTAGTACATTTGAGTGGTTGGCGAGCGTTCGGAGAAATTTCTTCGACATCTTTTCATTTGGAGGTGCTCCAAGACCTTTTATAGATATCGACGTGTCTCGAACTAGTCTCGACGTTAATGGAATACCACTTTTGTTCTATTCAAATACAATCATGTTCTAAGTGCTAACATAACTTTCAATTTAATAGATTTAAGTTTTGTATGTGTTTGTTTATATATATAAAAATTCAAACGAAACTTCGAATGTGAATGTAAATTGATAAGCTATCATTATTTTTGAACCCCAATACCTATTGCTTAATTTAAATAATGCGCAATTCGGTTATACTAAATTAATTAACGGTTGAAAGGCACATAAGTTTTTTTTTCTTTTTTTTCTAAAATGTTTTACATGTTATTTAAACTTAACTAGTGATTATAAGCTCCATTTAAGCAGGTAATGCCTGTGCTTGGAGCCTCCATCCTTCCATAGCTCTATATATACGTGTAATGTTAAAACAAAATCAAATTAATAAATAAAAATGTGTTAACGCCTGTAAGCGTATTATATATATTGTGTGCGTGAGTGTGTGTGTGTGTGTGTGTTTGTGTGTGTATGTGCGTGCATGCTTATAAGTGTGCATGTATGGCTATATTGAATAAACATGTTATGAGAAACCAAAAATATTATTTTCTGTATACTATTCTATTTTTATTTATTTTATTTTTGTTTTATTTAATACATAATAATAGGTTTTCGGTCTCATAAATAAGATTGGCTACAAGTCCATCATACAATTGACCATCATTCATCCATCAAAAGATTCATATACATTACGCTGTGAAAGTCATACAGTCATTTAGAAAGAAAATAATTTTATACTCATTATTTTGTTTCATTTTTGTTTCATTCTTATGGTAATGAGCGAAGTTATTATAATAAAAATTGAATCATTAAGCATAGCCGGAATTTTCTTTATGATTTTAATAACTTCTTTATGATTTTAATAACTAAATACAGAATATTCGTATTATCATTCGCGTATCATTATCGTCAATTACTACGATATGGCGCCACGATGCTTGATAGAGTTCGCAGGTTCGGCTCCCAAGCTGCCTGCTTCATCATTCTCCTGCCCTATCCCACTCTAAGTGGGATCACCACAATATGTTTAAAATGTGTTATCAGATGATTTGGCTAGTTATTTTACGACCGCCCGCCTGCCAGACGTGAACTTGCTTTTGTCGCCTTTTACGACACCTCAGTAAGAAATGAGGGTGGACCATTCTACTCAACCGGATACCAGACGGTGGCTCAACTTACCTAGTCACCGTTTACGAGACTTCGTTAAGAAAAGAGGGTGGTCCTTTCTACCCAGCAGGATACCACACGGCGGGTTAACTTACCTTAGTCACCGTTTACGAGACTTCGTAAGGAAAGAGGGTGGTCCTTTCTACTCAGCCGGATACCACATGGCGGGTCAACTTGCCTTAGTCACCGTTTACGAGACTTCGTTAAGAAAAGAGGGTGGTCCTTTCTACTCAGCAGGATACCACACGGCGGGTTAACTTACCTTAGTCACCGTTTACGAGACTTCGTTAAGAAAAGAGGGTGGTCCTTTCTACTCAGCCGGATACCACACGGCGGGTTAACTTACCTTAGTCACCGTTTACGAGACTTCGTAAGGAAAGAGGGTGGTCCTTTCTACTCAGCCGCATACCACACAGCGGGTCAACTTACCTTAGTCACCGTTTACGAGACTTCGTTAAGAAATGAGGGTGGTCCATTCTACTCAGCCGGATTCTACACGGCGGACAAAAAAATACTTTAAGACATTGTTGTAAAAGCTGTAGAAAATAAGCTAAAATTTTATATTGCTTAAAGGTATTCCAAATTGCACGGTGTATTCCAAGAAAATTCTTTATCCCTAAGTAATTGAGTTAAGCTTCTTTAAGGCGATACTGAAAGCTTTAGAATAACGAAACTATTTTATGTTAAGAAAATGGGTTGTTTGTTTTTCGCTAAGATTATTATTAAAATATTCTTAATATTGAACGGATTTGGATATAAACAAGTTTTAAAATAAAAGTGGAATCAAAATGGCTGGCAGTGTTTATAGCTATTTATAAAAAATTAAGTACTGCTTAAAATAATAAAGTTTTCAAAATAAAACTAAAGTGACTAATTAAGCTGGTATTGTGCCTTAACTTTATATTACAGTAGATGTATGGCCACACGTTACTGTGGCTATGTTTGGTTTCGAATTCCCCGAAACCAAACTCAACATTTAAATAAAAAAAACTCCGATCGCCACCAAAATTTAAAGATACTTGATCTACTAGGTCATTTTAAAGATTCTGAAGAAAAGAAGAGTCTGGAAACTTCATTAAAATCGGTCCAGTCATTTCAGACATTCATTTTTGATATAAGATTGACATTATATTCTAACGGTATTAAGTCTCAGCTTTTAAATGGTTTCTTTTTTTCCTTAGACTCATTTCATTTAATTTTAAGAATTTAAGGACCATTTAAACTTAAACCCATATAATAACATATTTTTTTAAAGAACTAATAGGATGCTAACCAAGGTTAAAACTCGCGAAATCCTTTTAAGAATAAAGCCATTCCACTGTTTTGCCATCACGGCTTTTTAAATTGTATTTCACGATTATGTATAAAGTAAGGCTTATTGAAGCTTATTTTGAGCTCTTACAACGAGGCACTGCAGCTTAGTTTAGCTTTAATATTCAAGCTGCACATAATTCAGCAAATTAGCGGTACATACTGCCTCATTAAGGGACCACATAGGATGAATAGCATCGTTTACTGCATTTTAAGCGTGCTGTATAGTAGTATACAGGTTTCAATTTGAAGATTTTTTTTATGTTAAAATATTGTGAGTACGCCGTGTGGTATCCAGCTGAATAGAATAGTACCACCCTCATTTCTTACCGAGGTGTCGTAAAAGGCGACTAAGGTAAGTCGACACGCCGTGTGGTATCCGGCTGTGTAGAATAGACCAGGGCTTCTTAAACTTTTTTTATATAGCGATCCCCTTCAAGGTTAGGAAATTTTAAACGACCCCCTCCTCCATATAATGAAATATATATTAACCGTAGATGTAGATGTAATAATAACTATTTTACGATGTAAATAACAGTATGATTTTTATTTGTATTCATATTTGTACGTAGTGTGTATACTAATTTTAAAAATTTATTTATAATTGTTGTAAGCTAACCAATCATAAATTTAATAAAATCTATTTAATTAAATTTAATGAAAAGGGGTAATGAAGGAACTTAGGAGGAGAAATATCAATAAATCTTTGTTAGAAAAGTAGTAATGTAGTTGTATCAATAATGATTGAAAGTATCAGATCTTTGCGACGCCTTTTGCTTTTGCACCCCCAGGGGGGTCGCGACCCACAGTTTAAGAAGCCCTGGAATAGACCAACCTCATTTCTTTCCGAAATGTCGTAAAAGGCGACTAAGGTAAGTTGACCCACTGTGTGGTATCCGGTTGAGTAAAATAGACCACCTTCTTTCTTACCGAGGAGTCGTAAAATACGACTAAGGTAAGTTGAGGTCAGGCGGCCGGTCGTAAAATACGTAGCCAATTCATATGACAACATGTTTGTAACATGTTGCGCCGACCCCACTTAGAGTGGGATAAGGGCAGGAGGATGATGATAAAATATTGTGAGTAGTAGTTTAGGTATAGAAATCGGCTATACTTATATTATCGGGTAAACCCCGACTAGTTTCGAGTCCATTCGTGAGCTCTTTATACGGCGTTATCGCGGCCAGAGTTGACGGCTAGTCGCGCTAACCGGCGGCGTTAACTTTAATATTTGAAAGAGCCTGTTTCACAAGTTACTGATAAAGTTTCGGATAGTTAACCGACAAATAAACTAAGTAGCAAATAAATGTCTTATCTTGTATATATATTTTTCTAAAATTTGGAAACTGCTTTATATTAGAACTTTCCTAATCCAAAGGTTGTCTGGAAGAAATCGCTATGTAGCGATAAGACCGCATCTTGTACTTTAAATTTTTACTTTTAGTTATTGTATTGTGTATACTATAACTTTGTGGTGTACAATAAAGTATATAAAAATTAAAAAAAATAAACTGCTCCAATGATTTTCATGAAATTTAGCATGTAGGGGATTTTAATCGACATAGCTAGGTTTTATAAATAAAAATGTTGTTTTATCCCTGTTAACTAAACTATTAAAAGAATCACTTATTTATAATTGTAGAATTTTAACAATTTAAGCTATTTTCTCCGATAAAAACTTATTCCGACATTATTTAGTGATCCGTTACAAAACGCGATTGTTTTATAAAAAATGTTTTATTATTTGCACTTATATCATATACGTACAATTTAATATTTTAGAGTGGTTTCAAATTTGATATTTGACCCACTTTATAGAATGTTCCCTCGTTATAAATCGAGGAGGGGAGGTCGATGTTTGTAGCAGAAAGCTCTCCCAAACAACCCTCGCTTAAAGATTTTTCATTCAGTTGTATAACGTCGATTAATCTTTCTACCTTATTTTAAAAATATGCCGTTTCCACGGATTACTGCTTCGTTACCATATAGTTATTATACTAGAGTAAGGGAGTCCTGTGGTAGCCCAGCGGTAGCACCGTGCGCCTCTTTCGAGGAGGTCTATGGTTCAAACCCCGGGCAGGCACCAATGAGTTTTCTAGTAAAACTTATGTGTCTTATTGATAATTGCAATTTATCACACGCTTTTCGGTGAAGGAAAACATCGTGAGGAGACCTGCATATCTCTAGAGAATTCTGGGGATATGTGTAACCTACCAATCCGCATTGGAGCAGCGTGGTAGGTCTCAGCTCCAATCCTTCTCTCCAAAAACGGAGAGAAGAGGCCTATGCCCAGCAGTGGGATAGTAACAGTCCGTTACTTACTAAGGGAGTCCTGTAAGTGTGAGAGAGACATAAACTCATATACTTATCTTTGTCTAATCACATATAAAAAGTAGAGACAGATAATAAGTCTCAATTGCTTACTCTTTATTGTCTTCGGAGACGTTATAGGTTGGCTTCCCCACTCTAGTATTATGCTCTATTGTCTTTAATACTAAATACTGTAGCTTTACAGTTCGTCAACAGATTATAATCTGTAACAATACAGGCAGGAGAATTTTTTTTTATAGGTTTGTTAGTGCCCATTACTAATGGACAAATTGGCTTGAATTCAACAAATTGAATTTGAATTGAGAGATTGCGCATATCCGAAGATTACTTATATATGCAGATTTTTGGATCAACTTACCTTAGTCACTTTTTGCAACACCTCGGTAAGAAATGAGGGTGGTCTATTCTACTCAGCCGGATACTACATGGCATCCATTTTTCCACCTTTCCGGTTTTGGTTTGTTAATGCCCATTGCTGTACAAATTGACTTGAATTCAACAAATTGACTTGAATTCAACAAATTGACTTGAATTCAACAAATTGACTTGAATTCAACAAATTGACTTGAATTCTACAAATTAAATTTGAATTGAGAGATTGCGCATATCCCAAGATTTTCTTATAGATGCAGATTTTTGGGTCTACTTACCTTAGTCGCCTTTTTAGACACCTCGGTAAGAAATAGAGAGTACGCATGTTAAATCCGTCTGAATAGAATAGACAACCCTCTATTATTACCGAGGTGTCGTAAAAGGATACTAAGGTAGGTCGACCCGTCATGTGGTATCCGGCTTAGTACAATAGACCACCCTCATTTATTACCGAGGTGTCATAAAAGGCGACTAAGGTAATTTGACCCATCGTGTGGTATCCAGTTGAGTAGAATAGACCACCCTCTTTCTTACCGTGGAGTCGTAAATACGATTAAGGTAAGTTAAACAGCCGGTCGTAAAATACGTAGGCAAATCATGTGACAACATGTTTTTAACATGTTGTGCCGATCTCACTTAGAGTGGGATTAGGGCAGGATGATTGTAAGAAATGAGTGTGGTTTATTCTACTCAGTCGGATACCACACAGCATCCACTTTCACAATACAACGGAAAGGTGGAAGGATAATGTAAAGTTGGAAGAAAACTCTTCAAAAACTCCGAATGCAGTAGGAATTATATCTAAAAGTTTCCGAGTGCCATATCTATCAAATGCACTTGGAGCTCAAGGAAAACACGTCAAGAGATTCTCTTAAAAGTTTTCACAATTTTCTGATACAACTTTGTTACTTATATCAATCTGAGTTTGAAAACTACTTGATATCTACTTTCTGGAAGAAGTTTTATTTATTTATTCCAATATAGCCAACGGTTTATATACTGAAATAAATAATAATAAGTCTATTATTTATTTTACTATTATTGATTTATAGAAGCAGGCATTACTTTCCATTCCGCCATTTCCATAGAACTTGTAAACAAGCGCGGATTACGAGAATAATAATTTTATTGTAACTTCTTTACTTATATATTTACTCAAGAGGGGTGGGCACAATATGTTTCATGTTCACCTAATGAGGTGAGGAGGTAAGAAATGAGGGTGGTTTAAGCTACTCAACTGGATACCACACGGTGGGTTAACTTACCTTAGTTGCCTTTTACGACACCTCTGTAAGAATGAGGTTGTTCTATTCTCCGAATACCACACGATGAGTCAACTCACCTTCATCACGTTTTACGACGTCTCAGTCAGAATGAGGGTAGTTTATTCTACTTAGTCGGATATCACACGGCAGGTCGACTTACCTTAGTTGTTTTTTGCGACATCAAGGACAGAATTAAGGTGAAAATATTCTTCTCAGCCGGACACCACACTTTGGATTAAAAACAGTATTATTTAAAATAATTAAATTAATACCAATTTAAATTTAGCTTAAGGCAGGATCAAGGCCAGCTTCGCGAAAGAGTCAGTCACATTAATAAGTATTTTGTAAACAGAAACATGCAATTCAATACATTTCCCAACTAACTGCCCCATATCCAGCTGGAATCAGCTTGAACTTTTATATAGAAAAAAAGAAAAAAATATCGCAAACGAGAGCACTGAACGGTATTGAGTTTTCCAAAGCGTGATATCGAGTTATTTGTTCGCAGTAACGAACGTCTCAATATCGCTATGGTAACAGCGAAATATGTTACCGTATGTTACTCTAGTATTTCTCGGTAACAAAAATATTAATATACTCCAGATTATATATTGAAATGCGCTGAAAATTTGCGGAAATATACATACATATATTTCTTATACAACGGTCACAAGACAATGGTGGACAATGGGAAGATGGTCATTGAAAAGACAAATAAATAAATATAATAAATGAATATATGGGGCATTACACATACGGTTATCCGTCCCCAAAGTAAGTAACTTAATACTTGTGTTATGGGTTAGAGACAACTGGTGAATATTCATAGGTATATAATTTTTAAATTGAATTGAAATATATACTTAATTACAAATATACGTCCAGGCTTGAAGAACCAAGAAATTGTTGTTAATGTTGGCCCTCGGCGGGAATCGAACTCGCGACCCGCGGAGCTGAAGGCAGGATCACTACCCACTGTGGCAACGGGCCTACAAATAAAAGACGAGTGCGAGCTAATAAGATGAGTATGTCAAGGTGATGTGTGGTGTGACAAGAATGGACAAAATACTAATCTGAAAGTTGCGCCCGTTATAGAAAAACAAAAGAAAATCAAGATTAAGACGGTATGGGTATGGTATATAATGAAGAGGGATGAAAATTACGTGCGCAAATGACTGCTAAAATGTGAACATGGATAGATATTTGACTAGAGGAAGGGCCAAATATAGGTGGTTAGATTTTGAAAGGATTAAAAGCAAATTTGACAAATATGAAGAGAAAAACACGTTCTGCCGTCCCCACTTTCGAGTGGTATAAGAGCAGGAGAAAGCAGAAGAAAGAACAAAACTATATTCGGACACCTGTACAATTGAATACGTGAACATGACTGTGTGATTATACAGCCAAATTACCAAACGGATGAAGCTGCGGGCACAGCTAGTATCTGTAAATTCTGATGTCCACCCAGTGGTATTAATATAACATTAACAGATAACGAAATTTTAACCATTTCAGTTATTAATCACGACTGCAATTTGTCTCCAACACGTGTTCTCGACAGCTTTCCGAATCAGTTTTGCGCAGAAATTAGGAAAGTATCAATCGATTCTTAAGGTTTTTTAATTAAAACTTTTAACAGGAACTTGTCCATTCTTGGAGACGTTTGATAATTCTTTTACATTAAGACCTACCACTCTGCTTCAATATGGATTATTAGGTTACACTTGTCCCCAAATTTTTTTGGATATTTATTTACCACCATTAGGTACCATAAAAATCATGGAAAAAACACTATTTGTAAAAAAAAGTGTACATAGGTCAATTTATCCCTATGACAGAGATCTCTGCCAGCTAATCTACGAAGTGAGACAATTTATAGTTAAGCAAAAGTTATATATGCAGTTATATAAGTTGGATATATGCAGGTTTCCTCACGATGTTTTTCTTGAGCGAAAAGCGTGTATTTATTATTAAATATAATAATAAATTCTTAATGAAAGAAATAATCGAAAGAGTCGCACGGTTTCTCCGCTACGCCATCACAGGTCTTTAATCGATGCAGTTCTTTATAGACTTAACACAGTAAGAAGTAACACGGTAGGTTATTATAACAAAAATTATTCTTTCAAAACATCAAAAGACCTACAGTTAGGCAAAAACAAATTTGTTATTCGCATAATATGAATAACAAATTTGTAAGGCGTCATCGGTCTCAAGAGGTCACCCGTCAAGCATAATCCGACGTGTATAAAGAATGACGAATTTAGAGGAAATCTTTTTAAAAGGCACGAATTTCCAAATTGGCTGCTTATTATTCTCCGAGCCGAGGCGGGCGACATAAAATTTCCATGAGCACAAAGCAACGATATACCATATAAAATTTTGTTCGGGCCAAACCTTTTGCATAGAAATCTGAAGAGATTGCCTTTGTTCGGACATACAAACAACTACAGTTCATTCAAAGGAATTTTTTCGCGTACAGGAAGCTGGTGAATTGAGGGAAAAGTTTTCATATTTTCCCTTCAATAGTATGCAAATGATCTGAGTAAGTGCCATTTATGAACGCGCAGATTTTTATTCTGCATGTCAATGTTTTTATACCGTAGAATTATGATACTAGAGTAGACAAGTTATATCTATAGTTATCATAAAACAAAGTCCCCAAAACTGTCAAAAAATGATATGAGTGTGGCCTATTCTGTTTAGCCGGATAACACACGGTGAAAATCGCAATTCACTCATAATAATCAAAATGTTTATGGTATTGTTTTTTTCAATTTCAAAGACGCAAAATTTTTAATCTGTACTGTACTTGAGCTAACATTTAAAACGTTAATTAATGTTTATGCAAAACACAACTTTAATGTCCCAAAAGTCCTGTAATATATTTGTAAACAATCGACTAGGTGGGATCAACCCAAAACTAATTTCAACTTCGTACTGTATTCAAATAAATCACGAAAATTGTTTTCTGAACGAACTAAACTTTGACAAATAGTTGAAAATTTAATTCAAAACTATTCGTACCTAGACTTTAAAGAAGGTTTTTGAAGACTATATAGTTATTCTTAAAGTACGCCGTGTGGATTCCGGCTGAATAGAATAGTACCACCCTCATTTCTTACCGGGGTGTCGTAAAAGGCGATTAAGGTAAGTCGACTCACCGTGTGGTATCCGGCTGAGTAGAATAGACCAACCTAATTTCTTACCGAGGTGTCGTAAAAGGCGACTAAGGTAAGTTGACCCACCGTGTTGTATCCGGTTTAGTAGAATAGACCACCCTCTTTCTTACCGAGGTGTCGTGAAATATGACATATACACGGCGGGTCGACATACCTTAGTTGTATTTTTTTACCCTATTTTTTTATCCGTTTTAAACATCGTTCAAATGCCGCTTTAGGTAACTTTCTTCTTTTTCGCACAAAGAATCAGCTTGGCGATTCAACGCGGAAACGCTGCCAGCATTCTTGGGACTATTCCACGTGGGCAGGATTTGTATAGTCCTAGGAAGTTAAGATATACATACTTGTACATTTTTGTTATAAATAAAGAAAAAGAAAAAACTAAAGTAAAAGTCGACACTAAAGTTGACGAGACAGTAATTGCGGGTGAAATCAAGTATAAAAAATTCAAACCTAATTTCTTTATTACGTTCTTCGTAATTGACGCGTTCCGTCTGATTAACTACTCGTATATTGTTGATTAACGAAACGGCTCTTTTCTCTTATAGCCCTGTATATTAGATAAATCTAATCAACCTTGATTAACATTAGATTGATTGCAAGTTATTATATCGAGAACATTATAGTAGATTATGATACTGTTGCATGATAAGGGTTCTTATAACACGAGTGTGTTTTTTATAGTATCACACGAGTGTTATAAGACCAAGTTATGTACAGTGTCATACACTACTTTATCTACTCTAAACAATATTAATAAAAATCAAACATTGTTTAAATATAGATAGATTTTTTAAAAGTCAAATGTTAGCGCCAAGGCGTAAACATCGATTGCGCATGCGTGTTGCGTCGCCGCGGACTCGTTCATTGAAACCTTTTTTTTAAAGGTAGAAGTTCAACCTCCTTGTTCCAGCTGGAGGTTGTATAGGTGTATCGTTATGATAAAAAGTTATATTATGATACAGGTGTCCATACAAGACCTGTATCGTAATAAAACTTTTTAATTTTTATTTTTGGCCTGTATGTAATGTTTGTCATAAGAATTTTGGTTTCAGTTTTATAATCTTTGTATTATAGTATCAGAGTAGATAAATATTTTATATTACGTAAAATTTCGGCTATTATATGGTTCTCATTACATCTGAATTATTATGATCTACGTAGCGGTTTATTAATCTCTACGCCTAGAAAATTTAATATTGCCGATGCATCAACTTGACTCGCAATTAGTCTATACGTGCATGTATTTAATAGTTAATTTACAGAAATAGGCAATATAATATATTGAAAACATATGTAATGCTAAATGTAGAGTTTACTATGCTTTTTCAGCGATTCGTCAAAACGTATGCGTCAACGTCCACACTACACATTCATTATCACAATCTAAACAATCGTTTCTGATAAGAAGTCTCATCAGGAGATAGACTCCACAACAAAATCGCAAAGCCACCCTTCACACGAGTAAACATGTTATATAGCAGTGTGTTTAACCCCCACCATTTAAAAGTATTAATTATTGTTAATTTATGAGCTCCATATCATATAATCCATATTAATATTATAAAAGTCTGTCCGTTACGTATTCACAATTAAAAGGCTGGAGCACTGTTGATGTTAAATATTATACAACGAGTTAACGTATAAAATTAAAAAAAAATCGTCTTACCTTTGGAACAGAAAAATAAGTCATACATTAATGAAGGTATTTTAACACCCAAATTGGCGTGGACAAAGTGGCTAATTTAGGTTGTATGAAAATATCACACGCTTAGTATTAAATAGACCTAATTCAAAATTAGACTTAATTGAGTTCGATACATTGTCATCTTTATTACAATACCATCTATGACATCACGCCACAAATGATTGAAAAAGCAAATATTTTTTTCTTGGTGTACCAAATTATGACTCTATTTAACACTCACTAGTGTTATAGGCGCTACTCTAAGCTTTATTGCAATTTGCCCTAATAACTTTCTTAAATTAGATATTTTCTAGATAACCTAAAAATACGTCTAATAAAAACTTTGATGTTCATTCCATCTTATCCAACGAGCATAACGCGTTCGAACGAGAAAATTTTCCTCTGGTACGATATCTAATTTTTCTGTTCCATCTGGTGGAAGGCGCAGCTGACATCGACCAAACGGTTCGTTAGGCTCGCTGCGAGGCAAATCGAATCATCTAGATGAAATAAGCAGTTCCTCGCGCCATCAACGAGTCGCCTCCTATAGTGAATACTGAATTATGATTTCAAATATGTGACTATGTATAAATTTTTTGTAAGACTCCAAATCATAAAATTGTATAAGCCGATCGTCACGATAGTATCAGTACTAATATACCAAATCAAAATAATCTTTATTTGAATAAGCTTTAAATCATTTTTGAATCGCGAAGTATCAATGTCATTAATGAAGCTACAACTGGTTCGGAATGTTGCTCTTACCGAGAAGAACAAGAAATTTTAAACATTTTCTATTTTACATAATTAACCCGCAGTCTTGTTTGAAACTGAAAGAATTTTCAAATCCAGGCTTTTTTATCATCCAAATAATATTCAATATTGTAATATGCGTTACGTATAAGAATATTTCTTATACTTATTAAACCTTTCTGTAGATTGGTCTAGTATGAATTGCGGAATTTTATTGTAGAAGCGAATACCGAGACCATCGAATGATTTGCTAACTCTGCTGAGTCGCTGAGTATAAGAGAGAGGAAGAAATCTTAGAGCAAATCAGTGGCCTTCGTGGACATATAATTTTATATGACTCATATGACAGATGTGTACTTGGACGATATGCAGAAGTTAAGTTTTAAACTCAAATGCTTTATCCAAATTAAAGAGTGAAAAAATCAACGTGTTTTTTTGTGGTGGTAACTTGTAGCCAAATAGTTTTTAAGAACTTCCCTAATAATAAAATTGTGATTGTCTATAATGAAGAAATAATACGTTTAATTAAACAGCTCGTCAGTGACGAAGTTCATTATAGAATTTATCGGATAAATGGATCGAATCACATTTAGTTACGCGATTATGAGTATCCAAGCTGTGCCCAGCAGTAATACCGTGCGACTCTTTCGAGAATCACGGTCATGGGTTCAAACCCGGGCAGACACCAATGAGTTTTTCTGTTAAAACTTATGAGTCTAATTGATAATTGCAAATTATCACACGCTTCTCAGTGAAGGCAAACATCGTGAGGAAACCTGCATATCTCTAGAGAATTCTGGAGATATGTGTAACCTACCAATCCGCATTGGAGCAGCGTGGTAGGTCTTGGCTCCAATCCTTCTCCCCAAAAACGGAGAGAAGAGAGCAGTGGGATAGTAACAGGCCGCTACTTAAGCAGAGTAAAGATTTTGAATTGAACAAAAACAGCTATCAACAAATTAACTCATAACGGCTTCAAGTAAACGATGTTTATCGAAGCATCAATCGGTTGATCGGATTACGAATCGTGATTCGTTAAAGCGATGCGATTGCCTTTGAAAGGAACTACGAGTGTCTGACGCTTCGAGCTAACATTCTGAATTAAGGACTGAGCTTTCGATTAAATCTGTAGCTGAATATTAATTTATATACGTTTGAAGTCGATTATTGTGTTCCAAAATTAAAATTTAATCAATATCTTTAATATTTAAATGAGCATGTAGTATAATATAGGTTTTCTGCAAAAAGTGATGTCACTTAAATGCAAATAATTTCCACTTGATTTAACATTAAAATAATAAATAAGTGGAATATGTTTAATCAACTATCTTACTTTATAATTTTAGTACCTATTTGACCGAGCCTTGCTATGTAATTTTTTACAAAAAAAAAAGAAAATAATTAGGTCGTTGGCGATCGACCCTAGTATTTACATTCCTAGAGAATGCCCGTTCCCCGAATAAGCTACGCTGACTTGACAGCTTATGGCAAAAATTCGATTCAATATAAATTTTAGTATTTTTTAAATCCCAAAAACGACATTTTTTTTAGATAAAACCTAGCTAGATCGATTTTTTACCCCCAAAACTACATGTTGAATTTCATGAAAATCGTTGGAGCCCTTTCTGAGATCCAAAAAATATATTTATATATAGATACCGCCAGCCAGCATTTTTGGGACCATTCCACGTGGGCATGATTTGTATAGTCCTAGCGTGTAAGTAATTTAAGATAGATATAACTTGTACATTTTTGCTGTAAATAAATGTTTATATAGATACATACAAGATTAACTCATTTGAATATTAAAGATAAACAAAGATTTTTCCTTCCTGTCGTTATTATAATTTACTTTGTAAATCACCGACTCCCAGCACTGTATACGATAGCAAGACATCACAGAGGACGCTCCAGACATTATCTGGACATAGACAAATGGTTTAGATTGAGATTACTTCAACGTATTAAATTAAGTTAAGACGGGGACAAAAATTAATGACTTTCAAACTAATATTTTTACTAGTGGTACCCTTGATGTAGTTCGTTTGCATCAATTATAGTATTAAAATATTGATACGAACTTCAATGCAAATAAAACAATGGTTTTAAAACAGGTCTGGATTGTGCGTCATAGAAGATTTTAACGATATAAAGGATAAGAGGCTTTTTGAAATTAAGTGCGCCTATGAGATTAACGTAGAAAATTATCCGTCTCGCGAACATCACACGACACACGTTCCTGTATACCATTTTTTATTTAAACATATTATTAATTTTACAATAATTTCCTTATTATTAATGCGTCGCTAACGAATATACTTTATTATGTACTAAATTGTTTTTCTCTTTGCACGCGACCTAGATATCTAAGGAATCTATCAACTGCGGGGAATCGATATAATACAACACTTTTTATTTATTTGTTTAATGTACATACATATTGTAGAAAAGGCAAAGAAAAAAAATACCTCATGTACAAAGGCGAACTTATCCCCAAAAGCGATCTCTATTTACTCTATCCCTATCTAACTAATCAGTTTGTTTGTATATTTTGTGCCCTCGTTAAAATTTATCATAACAATAAATTTGTCGTGTTCGTCGTGATTAATGACGGCTAAAGCAACATCCTGACCAGGCTACAGACGATAAATTGTATTTTGGAAATGGCGTCCCATACTTAATCCCTAAGAACCCTAAGAACCCTACCCTAAAGTGCCGAAAAAAACAAAAAAAAAACTACTCCGTCAATACACATTCCAAAGTTTTAGTATGTTTCCCAAAAAAAAATTCTACCAGTTATAATAAACATACTTGTTCCTCTATAAAGATTATTTTTTAGGTTTTCAGTGAAACACATTTAAATTTTGAAATACTGAATACACCGAATACAGCGACGTACAAAAGATTTTCAAACCCGCCAAGCTCGACAGAACCCCAATAAAACTTCTATCGTCTTCCTTCATGAATACTGGAATGGCTGAAGTTTCCTAGACAACGGATCGCGTTTATGATTCCCGGAGACATCGTAAATTGATATTTACTGTGAGTATTCTATTCGGGGACAATATATGGATCTAAATATTACGACAACCCAAGTTTACTTTTATAGATATGTAAATTATTATAGGCACAGAATTGAGTGACGTAAAAGCCCTTAAATAGTCGTAAGCGTCATATGCAGTGAAAGATCATCTATTAAAAAAGAAGAAAGTTTAGTTAGTATATTATGTACAAGCGGTCTAACTACGCATTGCTGTAGCTCAGTCTAGTAACGATTTCTCTTTGAGACGAACGAAACTGTCATTGACAGTTCAAATAATGCTCCAATTACAACCAAACTTTACAGAATTATCCTCTAGGTCAATCAAACAAAACTATAATTGACAGTTCAAATAAATGTTTAATCGCCACTAAACTCTACAGGATTATCCGCTAGATCAATTTAAAGAAAGTCTAAAAATTTCAATGAAATCGGCCCAGCCGTTTCGGAGTTTATAAGGAACATACATCATTTATTTTTTATATAACTTACCTGTTATCATTTGACTGGCAGTAGTCAGCAATTTCACGTCGTTATCAGCATCCTGAGTTTCAAGTCTCACAGTTACATTGAGTGGATCCAATGTCCCATCATCAGATCTTCCGTGTAGAGTTACAAGGATGGCTGTTGTCTTTCCCGGAACGGCGACCTCTGGTGCAACCACTGAGAAGCCACTGTGAACAAAATATTTATTAAATTTATTGTACTTTGAAAAATCATACGTTGAATTTCTTTCCTAAAATACCATCTATGTCTGATAAACATAATCTTACAGCAGTGCTACCAGTTATGTTTTTTATTCAACATGCTGAATATCATCGTAAAAAGATGAAGTTCTACGTTATTATATCGAGAATGAATAGATTCTCTGAAGAATGCTGTACCATTTATTATAAGATTAAAAAATCAAACTTGTGCTAGTCATAGGCCTCCTTCCTGCTTTTTGGAGAATAGGGATGGAGCATTGATCAACCCGGCTGCTCCAAAGCGAAGATTACAACAAGGTTACACATATCCTTAGAATTTTCTAACGTTTTGCAGGTTTCTTCATGATGAATTCCTGCACCAAAAAGCGTGTGACAAATTACTGATGTCAATTAAGTACAAAAGTCTTAATATGCAAACTTATTTCTTCCTGCATGGGTTTTGATTTTTGGGATAGATCTGCTAATTTACATAATTTTTGTAGGCGTTAATTTACGGAATTCCATAGTACAAAAGTTAACTTTTCTGGCACAATAGTGAGTTGGTTCTAAATTTATTTCTCTTAGGAGAGAAAAGAAGCTACAGCTTAATAGTAGGCTCTTTTTAAATTTAACTTTATCTTGCCATCACGGTTAGTGGAATAACAATACCAAAACGTTTCCCAGGAGCTTGACAGAGTAAACAAATTGAACAAGATTGCTATACTAAACATGGACGAACAACTCAAACACTCATCTATTCAACAGCGGTGTTGCCGAAGCGTCAAAGTACGTCAAACAAATTCCGTATTCCATCCACATGGAGGAAATACAATAATTTGGACGTGTCCATACGATTTGTCGCATTGCAGTGTACCTAAAGCGGATTTTTCAATATTCGAACAGAGTTGATTTTTCATGCTAGTCATTCTGTCGGACAAATTTATTGAAGACGGATCTGATGTTATTATTTATTGGAGTTGTTGAGATAGCTTTCTGTCTTTTGAATGATTGCTTATAAAAAGATCGAAACAACACGAATAATTGTACGATGTTATTACAATCAACCCATTCAATACGACAAAAAAAATTCTATTTCCAAATAAATCTAATAAAAAATGTCTAAAATAATTTATAGAAATAGGTAGAATCTTTTGTGGATTTCCATTGGGCAGAATTAATGAATATAGTAAAATAAATCTATCAGATTAGTAATTATAGAATTATTTTACTATAATTATCCGAATATAGCACATAACTAATGAGTATAATATCTTACACCTACGAGTAATTTTATAAAATAATGTCAAAAATAATTTATAGAAGTAGGAGTTTCTTTGCTAAATTATATAGGATCAAAAATAATGATAGAATTTATTTGATATAATTATAGTAGAATAACTCTAACAGATCAGTAATTATAGAATTATTTTCCTATAATTATAGGAAAATAACACTAACTACTAACATCAGTGACTAACATTACTTTTGTATTTGACCGTATATTTAACCGTTGACTTATTTTAGTCTTTGATATACGGACACAATGTTCGTGTTTTATGAAAGGAAATAGAATTAATTTACAATGCTATGTTGGTTGTAGCCTAGGTAATAGTCTGACATAATTTCATTTGCTAACAAAGAGACTTTTCCCAGTTTTCTCCTGTTTTTGTTGATAACTTTTATACTTGCATACTTTTGTAGACTTTACGCTTTGCTACGAAAGTAATGTTTGAGCTATTAATATTTAATACTTTAGCTACATTTTTATTAATTTATTATTAGTAATATCTGGTTGTAAATAATAAAATAATTGGGAAGGTGGGGCTCGATCCTAGGTATTTTCATATATCGAGACCGCCCATTCCCAAAATAAGCTAAGCTGACTTGAAAATTTACGGCAAAAATAGTGTTTATGTAAAACGCTATTCAATGTAAATTTTAGTATTTAATGCCTAAAAACAGGGATAACGATTTTTTTTTAAATAAAACCTAGCTAGATCGATTTTTCTCCCCCCAAAACCTGGATGCTGAATGTCAGGAAAATTGTTGGAGCCGTTTCCAAGATTCTGAATATATACATACAAGATTAACTTATTTAAATATTAAAGATAAAAGTGTGTGTATAAGTAACTGTGTATCACCGTGGAACGCCAGATGGTGTCTTAATAAATGAGTACCCTTTTTGGGGCGCTGCCTTAGAGCAATAACATATATAACGTTGAAAAATTATTGCCAACTACGGTAAACACTTTCTATGTACAACGGACGTCACTTGAATTTTATATTTCTGAACGTTGCTAATATGTATAATCAAGCTCTTCGGCGTAGCTGGCAATGATTCGGCCTTCTGCTCCAGCTGCCGCGGGTTCGATTTCCGCCGAGGACCAACATTTTCTAAAGACAATTTGATATGATAATGATCGGTTATCATTATCAAATCGGTTATAATATAACCGATTTGATAATGATAACCGATTGTCCACTCTGCATTTAGCATTTTATATATTTTCTATTTTACTTCATCGCGGATTATAGCAAAATAATTTTATTATTACTTTTGTAAAGATAATTTATTGATTTTCAATTCGAGTTAAACATTATAAAAATACTCGTGTATACATATGTATATACCAGTTGCATGTCACTCAAATACCAATATTAAGTGACTCTAAGGACGGGCGACCATGTGTATAACTTTCCTATACCAATATATTTATTAGTAGCTTTCCGGTCACGCGTTGCTGTGGCTCGAAAAGCTAGTAAATAATGGATTGGAATTCTCAGCAGCAAACTCAGCAGTCTTAAAAATGCTCCAATCACCGTTTAAAGATTGTCTGAAAATTTTATTGAAATCGGTCCAGCCGTTTTGGAGTCTATAAAGGACATATAGACGAACGTCAATGTTTAAATATTAAGATTTATAATGTTCTTATTACATAAAAAGAAACAAAATTAAAAAAAGTATTCCTTAAATATTTTATTTTCCAATATAATAAATTTATACTTATTCCCCAAAAGCTGTCGGTCTGTATGTGATCGGTTTTCCCAAAATCTACTATACGGATTTTCGTACCGTTTTTACTGAAAGATAGTGTAATTCTTCTAGAAGGTTTAAGTAAATCATGGTTTTATGTAATTTATGTTGAAGAGGTGCCGCGATTATAAAAAAAAATAGTTTTCTGGGAGCTTTACTCGCGTGCACCAAACAAAAAAAGATACACAATAATAAGGTACTAGAGAATTGTAGATCTACAAAAATACTACAAAAAAGTCAGCATAGCATGTCTCCATAACGTTAACTCACAATAACTACTTTTATGTTAAAAAAAAAATTGAGAAACACTTTGTGACACACTGATTTTCACGCGGGCAAAGCCGTGGCACAGCTATTTTAAAATAAAATTTTAAATTTAGTTACCATAAAATAACAAGAGTTGTTGAATTTATACTCGTCACGCGTTATAGTCATTAAATATTGACTACCGAAATATAGTATTGAAATGTTTCGACTATTTGTTTTTGAACAACAAGTTTTTGTTTATTGTTTGTTCGTATAATAAAATAACAGAAATAACGTTGTTATTGGTTTTATTTTTATATTTTAATCTAATATTTCACACGAACAGGTTTCGTTTTATAGAAATTGGAGCTGCTGAAATAAAATACATCGTAAACTGTTTTTAACAGTTATTTTTATTTGAATTCGGAACAACAATTTTTATTTGCTCAATAGAGAATTATTTTTATTGAACATGTTACACAGGTTTATTGTTATATAGCCAGGATTCAAACTAATTGTAAGTGATTTTTAAAACGTGAAAAGGACGTTTTTATAAGCAACTAGCAAATGCCAGCGGGTGCGTGGAAACATTAAAACCGTAATATAGGTAGTGTTTTGATAACCATAAAATTGGTTAAAGTGGGCTAACTTTATAAGCTAGACATATGCTATTGCGGACTTTTATTTCACAGTTTACATAGCGTACGCAAGAAAAGCCGTATTTTGCCGTTTTCGTATTTTTTTTTATTGCTGCTTTTCTCCTATTTATCTTAGCGATATAGCCTATAGTCTTCCTCGATAAATGGACTATCTTACACTCAACGAATTTTTCGAATCAGCATATCCTAACATGAACATATAGTCTTCTGTGATTTTTATTGTTTTTTTATTTTGCGCCTTTTGTTGTATTCATGACTTAAATTTTTTATACTACTTGCTGTGCCAGCAGCTGAATTGAAATTTTGGACATAAAAGAAGTTATCATAAGTTAATTATAAGAGATTTTTGAATGACTTTCACCGTTTACTAGCACACGGAAGAAATGCTTATTTTGCTCCTCTCCTATATATTTATTTTTACTATTATTTATTTTTAAATCGGTCCAGTAGTTCCTGAGATTAGCGCGTTCAAACAATCAAACAAACAAACTCTTCAGCTTTATATATTAGTATAGATATGGCCGCTGCTGTTACTTATTCTTTATTCTCAGTTTTAGATTCTTATAAAAGGGAAGTAAGAAGTAAGGAAACAATAGATTTTAGAGTTGTTACTACTGTGACTGAAATTTTTTAATGAAGATTTTATAAATAAGGTTACTTAGAAGTTACTGACAAATAATTTAAGCTAATAATCTTATTATTATTATTATTTTTGATTTAGGGACACACATCCGCTTATATACACATACACTAGAAATATATAAAATAAAAATAAAACAGATATTTTTATATTTTTGGGACTGTCCTATAAGATGGGGGTGGTATATACAGCTAAGTTTGCGTTTGCAACCCAACCTCAATAATTTTTTCATCACCCTCCTGCCCTTATCCCACTCTAAGTGGAGTCAGCAGAACATGTCATAAAAATGCTGTCACATGATTTGGCTGCGTTTTTATTGACGGCCGCCTGCCTGACGTCAATTTACTTTAGTCGTATTTTACGACAACTCGGTAAGAAACAGGATGGTTATACTGCTAAACCGGATACCACACGGCGGGTCAATTTACCTTAGTCGCACTTTATGACAACTCGGTAAGAAATGAGTGGTCTATTCTACTCAGCGGATACCACACGGCGGGTCGACTTACCTTAGTCGCCTTTTACGAGACCTCGGTAAGAAATGTGGGTAGTCTATTCTATTCAACCGGATACCACACGGCTAAGCCTCAAAAATTTTGTATGAGCATAAATTAAATTTTAATGAACCTGACTGGGATTTGAACCTTTAAATCCTTGGTAAGGATCACGAGCAAACCCTTAGGCCATCAAGGCCTCATAAACTGTGAGTCTACTAAATTAATAGTAAAATTTATGTAAGAAGAACGACTTCATAATGTCACAATTTGATGAGGGTCCAGACATTAGACACATAATATCTAAGAGTCCCTTCTCAAATATCCAACCCTTATTAAGCACTACATAACTCTAAACGGTTATGCTTAGTTACGATTGACGTAACTTTTCAAATCTAAAGTAACGGCCTGTTACTATCCCACTGCTGGGTATAGGCCTCGTCTTTCCGTTTTTGGAGAGAATAATTGGAGCTAAGACCTACCACGCTGCTCCAATGCAGATTGATAGGTTACACATATCCCTAGAATTCTCTAGAGATATGCAAGTTTCTTCATGATGTTTTCCTTCACCGAAAAGCGTGTGATAAATTGCAATTATCAATTAGAAACATAAGTTTTAATTAGTTAAATTACGATCCCATGTTCGTCTCTAGAGATTCTCATGGTCGCACCGCAGGGCTATCACAGCTTTTTCAAATCTATTCATATTATATTACAAAGTTCTCAATAGCTGTCTGTATGTGATCGATTTTCTCAAAATTTTGATAACGGATTTTTATGCGGATTTAACTAAAAGATAGCGCAATTCTTGAGGAAGGTTAAGTTAATAGTTAGAATTTTCGTGGGGTTAAGATTTATGCAGGGAAAAATCTTTGTCAAATACCAATTTTCACTCGGGTGAAGCCGCAAGTATAGCTAGTGTGTTTAATAGAAAATGTAAAAATTGATAACTTTAGACGCCCTTTATTTTACATATGTTTGTTTGTATGTAACTGATAACTTTGAACTCAATTTTCCAAGCAAATCGATACACTAAAAGTAACGGCCTGTTACTATCCCACTGCTGGGCATAGACCATCTCTCTCTGTTTTTTGGAGAGAAGGATTGGAGATAAGACCTACCACGCTGCTCCAATACAGATTGGTAGGTTACACATATCACCAGAATTCTCTAGAGATAAGCAGCTTTTCTCACGATGTTTTCCTTCACCGAAAAGCGTGTGATAAAAAAGAACAAAAAACTTTTTATTAATTACGTCCAATCAAAAAGTTAATTAGGTAAGGTTTTGAGTTTTTTTTAATGATTTTTAGCCATATATATCTATGGGTATCATAAGAAAGCTTAGAGTAACTCAGCGGGTGATGGAGCGAGCTGTTCTCGGAGTATCTCTACGTGGTCAAATCAGAAATGAGGCAATCCGTAGGAGAAACAAAAAGATTGTCGCAAAGCTGAAGTGGCGATGGACATACATATGCATTTTAGTATACATAAGGTAAAAATGAAAGCTTTTTTAAAGTAGAGTATATATTGTCAAAGTATACAACATGAAGCTTTGATCTTGAAATGAGAAAAGAGGATTTAGCCACCTTGGGGGGGATTTAATGTTTGTTTATTTAACGGCCTGGAATCGAGTCTTTTAAGGTGTATTTACTACACAAACTTGGGGAGTAAGGGGTAGACGGAAATAACACCTTATCCGACCCAAAAGTCAACCTCACCTGCACGCGTCGAAGATTCAATATGAATGGCCGACGGCGGTGTCCACTGGGCACCGCGGTGCTCCCTGCTAGATAACGAACGAGGCTCTGGCGACCGAGCAATGACCATAATACCGGTCGGAAAACCAACCGAAGAGGTGTCAGCGGCCTTGGAGTACAAATAACTTCAAAAAAGTCTGGGGCAGAAGGCAACGGGAAACCAATGCTTCAATTTCCCAAGAGAGTCAGCATGGAAGGTCTAAGAACAATAAATAGTATGTCTGGTGATCCGGCTGACGCCCGGCGCCATCACTCCGGGACAGATGGTGTGAAAAGTGCTACCGGCCATGCGCTCGTGGCTCGTCAGGCGCCGCATGGAAATTTAGCTACTGATGACTTAAAATCCAAATCGATTCGGCATCCACATCGAATTGGTACATGGAATGTGCGCGGTCTCAATCAACCTGGCAAATTACGAATTGTGGAGAATGAGATGCAAAGGAAGAACATTCACCTGCTGGGGATAAGTGAAACACACTGGAAAGGACAAGGTCACTTCACATTGGATCTCAAAAATACCGTGTACTTTTCGGGCCTGGAAAACGATAGCAGTAGAGGAGTCGCCTTCGTAGTGCCGCGGCTGCTGAATAAATTCGTTATGGGATATAATCCAGTTAGTGAGCGTATTATAACACTTAAACTTAACACTATACCGTGCAAACTCAATATAGTGCAGGTATATTCCCCCACAGCTCAAGCGAGCGAAGAAGAAATAGAGGAATTTTATGACACGTTAACTACGACACTAAAAGGATTTCCAAAACGCGAAATTAATATCATTTTAGGAGACTTCAATGCCAAAGTTGGAGATACCACAGATGCATTCTTGGAATTAACACCGTCGATCACTATGTATACCTAGGCTCCCTAATCTGCAATGATGGCAGCTGTGTCCCTGAGATTAAAAGGCGAATCGGGATGGCTAAAGATGCTATGACCCGTCTAAACAACATCTGGAGGAAAAGAGGAATTGGTATCAAAACCAAAGTCAGATTGATACGTGCTCTGGTATTCCCTATCTTCCTGTATGGAGTGGAGACGTGGACAATCCTAGCCCGGGAAAGGCAAAGGATTGATGCCTTTGAGATGTGGTGCTGGCGACGTATGCTGAGAATACCTTGGACCGCGAAACGCACCAATGCATCAATCCTGACCCAGCTCCGAATAAAAATTCGTTTATCTACGATATGCCGACAACGCATCCTTTCATATTTCGGGCACACGGTACGCAGAGGCGACGAAAGTTTGAGAAACTTATTGTGGTCGGGAACACTGAAGGAAAACGATCACGCGGTCGTTCCCCAACAAGATGGACTGACCAAATAAGAAACTCGTCGTCCTCTAAATTTCACACGATCGTAAGAGAGGCAATGGATAGAAACAGATGGAGGCATATCATCAACTCCAGACACAACCCTGATGCTGACCACGATCCTCAGACATGAGGGACCGACGATAGAGAGAGACTACGCAAACAAAATATCACCCGGTGAACGTCGTAAGTCCGAACAATATATTGCGGAGAACAGATGGGTGTTGGGGTCTCAAGGTGTTGGAATGGCGACTCTGAAGACTCTACGAGATGAACTGACGACCTGAGAGAGCTTGCTGGGAACTGCTGGGTCCAAGCGCAAGATCGTGTGGTGTGGAGATCCCTTGAACAAACCTATATCCACCATTGGACGTACCATTGGTTGACAAAGAAAATATAATATATATTCATATATCACACGGATATACGCCGTATGGTATCCGGCTGAATAGAATAGTACCACCCTCATTTCTTACCGAGGTGTTGTAAAAGGCGACTAAGGTAAGTTGACTTACCGTGTGGTATCCGGTTTAATAGAATAGACCACCCTCTTTCTTGCCGAGGTGTCGTAAAATACGACTGAGGTAAGTTGACGTCAGGCAGGCGGCCGGTCGTAAAAACGCAGCCAAATCATGTGACAACATGTTTATAACATGTTGTTGTGACGTTCGGCGCTAAGTGGAAAAATTCAAAATGTATGGGAAAATTTTGATAAAAATATTTTAATGAAAAATGTACATATATGTAACGAGTATCAAATACTCATTACGAAAAACCATATTAAATGACAAATATTTTTATTTATATACCTTCTTTAACATACTATCACTTCAGTACATAACTCTACCAATATATGCTTGTAAGGTCGAGATCGTCACATTGTGCCGGAACCATTTAGAGTGGGATAAGGGCAGATGATGATGATGATGATATCACACGGATATACTAAGTCATTGACAAACCATAATTAATTACATAATCTAGTTTGTAATTTGAAAATGTTGAAAAAATCTACATTAAAAAGTACTTACGTCAGAATTTTCTTAAACTTTTTTACGTAAGACAAACGACTATATAATGTCACCGTTTGAAGAGGGTTACATTGGATAGATATCCTATCGGGGATTTATACCCTTTTAGACTTTTATTTATATGTACTTAGTAATGTTATGTTTATTCATAGAATAAGATGTTAAAAATAAATAAAAATATCTATCTATACTTATTATAAATCCGCCGAATATCTGGCTGAGTAGAACACACTACCCTCATTTCTCATCGAAGTATCGTAAAAGGCGATTAAGGTAAGTTAACACACCGTGTGGTATCCGTTTGAGTTAAATAGACCACCCTCTTTTTTGCCGAGATGTCGTAAAATACGACTAAGGTAAGTTGACGTCAGGCAGGCCGCTTATAAAATACGTAGCCAAATCATGTGACAACATGTTTGTGCCGACCCCACTTAGAGTGGGATATGGGTCACGTGCTTTAGTCACGTGCGCCGCGTAATACAACAGAGGTACACTAAAGTAATGTGCTAAAGAAAGTCCGCGACAACATGTCTCTATCTCTGATGGTTAACAAACAGTAACTACTTTAATGTTCAAATTTTGAACAATATAAAAAATGAAGGGATTTATGCGGGAAAAACTTTGTTACACAACGATTTCTACGCGGATGAAGTAAATCTAGTTATTTGATATTTATAATTATCAAGAATTAATCAACTTAATTAGATTACGTCAATTTGATTTAATGAAGCTACCACTGCAAGAAACCAGCAAGAAATTCTGTAGTCAATCTTTTAAATATTTACAATTTACATTAAACAAACTGCATTCCTGTATGTAGATGAAATGATTTTTAAATGACAATTTTACATACAAATACAATATAATAAAACGATAATACACCATTTCTTTCATAAGTTTTAATTTATTTTCAAACAATGTCTTTCATTCCTAAATGTCGAACTTATCCAGTCCTGGTAAAAGTGCAGTCTCGTAACTTAAAAGTTTTCTTCTAATAATGTGACCGTGTACTTGAGAAATCGCCTAACATAACTATTCCTCGGGTTTCCATTTGTTCTTTACACTTTAGATTGGAAAGAGCACCACTTTTAGTGCGGGGATTAACTGAAGTGATTGATTCTGGTACATTTACTTCAAACCTTTTAGGTGTTTTCAGTTAGGGTGATTGCACATTACATAAGGTCACTATATTAGGTTATTTTCCAAATATGTAGGAAAAGTAAAGTAGCTACCTGTTATTATCCCACTGCTGGGCATAGGCATTTTATCTCCATTTTTGGAGAGAAAGGTTGGAGCTAAGACCAACCACGCTATTTCAATGCGAATTATAAGTTACACACAGGCTCCTGATGATGCTTGAGTTAGGGGGCCAAACGATCGTAGAGATTGTCGTAGTGAATGTGAAGTGCTTGTGTGGTTTGTTGTTAGTGGCGGTGTGTGGTACCTAATCTTGTATGTATAAGGTATGTGAAAGTCATTTGCTTCCTCCTAGAAAATTTCTGTAATGCTACGTACATAATTTTTTAACAAACGCGGATTATACTAAAATAATTCTATCATTCTGTACTCTTTTACCAAATCGATACTAAGTCCGATCTACAAATAAACTTTTCTTAAATTGCCCCGTTTTAAAGCCAAATATTCGTTGTTATACCCTTTTTTTCTCGATTTCTCAGAACGTATATAACGAATATTAAAATAGAAAAATATAAAGATGAGTATTGAAGAGACCTATTCGCAAATCTTACAGTATTAAACAAAAGTAATAATAAAATAATTTTGCTATAATCCATATAATAATTTTATTATTACTTTTGTATTAAGGATAGTAACGTCTAATTCTATAAATTACTAGTGGCCCGCTCCGGCTTCGCACGGGTATAAAATATATAGCCTATGTCACTCAGTGAAAAAAATGATTAAAATCGAACCAGTAGTTTCGTTATAATCATTACTGCCCGTGGCCCGCACGCGTTAAATTTGGAGTAACAATTCCCCTTTCCCTATACCATGAAGATTCCCTGCTATCTTTCGAATATCTAAATTCATATACTACATTTTTAGGGACAGACAGAGAAAGCTACTTTGTTTTATATTATGTGGTGACGCTTAGCTATTATTTTGATAATTGTCAAATTTTTTACCATACTCAACCAAAGACAAAATTACGTTTAGTTGTCATTTACGTTCTGTTATTTCACTGTCATTTGCGTTTTGTTATTCCATGTCATAGTCGTTTTTGTTATACCACGTTTTATAGTGACTTGACGGGATAAAATAAATGCAGTCGAACGGGATAAAAAATATCCTATATCCGTTTCATGGTTCTAAGCTACCTCTCCACCAATTTTCAGCCGAATTGGTTCATCCGTTCTTGAGTTATAAATAGTGTAACTAAGACCAACTTTCTTTTATATATATAAGATATAACAGTATTAACTTATATACTAAGAATTTTTGCAAACTGATACCTAATTCAATAAATTAGATATTGATAGCCCGAGGTATCTCAGTCTCCTTTACGATTTGAACAGAAAGCTGCTTAGTTAAGTAAGTTCTGAACTGTACTCGTAATAACAAATAGGAGTTTAATATCTTCTGACAAAGTTTCACCCTCCTTGAATCTTGTTTAGTTCATAGTTCAACATAACTATGTTTACAAAGATAAATTGTATTCCATGTATTAGAGGACAAACTTGTTTCAACTTGTTCACAATACACAAGTTTTTGTGTTTAAACTTTCGTGAATCATATTCGGTATCTGGTTAAAATGATATATTTTTTACGATTAGTTACGAATACTATGGAAAGTTTTAACGCATTCTTGAAAATGTAAGATAGTATATTATAATCATTGGGGCATATATCTAGGACCCAAAGTCTTAGGATGGCGTCTAACATCGAAAAACTTAGCGTTGGTCTTCCCTTTGAAGTGAACCTCGAAGAATCGTACTGATTTGCTTAACCCTAGCGATACAATATTATGTGACGTGGAAAAGTGTGTAATAGACGTATGCAGCAATTAACGTCTATTGAGAAAGAAGAAGAAAGAGTAAAAGAGAAGAAAAATTTCGATATACAACATGAAAGTCCTCAAAAGCTGTCTTTATGTGATAAATCTTCTCAAACTCTACTAAATGGATTTTAGTACGATATTTACTAAAAGATTGTGCAATTCTTGAAGAATTCAATTTTCTTCAGTTAATAGTAAAATCTTCAAAACGGCTCAACAGATTTTGATTAGGCTTTCACTGGAAGATAGAGAAAGTTGTTCAGAAACATATATACTTTTGAACAGCGAATTCCAGTGGTAAAAAACTTTGTAACTTTGTAATACACAGATATATTCGTGGGCAAAGCCACGGGTACAACCAGTAACTTTATAAGGAAGATGAAGCAAAATAAACGCGTTGCGATGTATTTACTTCCAGCCTCTTATGAGATAAATACAATGTAGCGCTTGCAGAAAATAGGTCATTTGCTTCAGACGATATCGGAAAATTTTCGATGACCATCCGCTTATCCTATATACCGCTTGTGCGATGCTTGCGTTTTATTAATATTTCAATAAATATTCTTAGAAGAAATACGTTTCTGTTTATAAAGTATCGGATATTAAATGCGTTCAATAGCTCTAAAGTCAGCATCTGACTATTACTGGAATGATTGCGATGATATTTTTGATCCCATTAAAAGGTTTTTTTAGCACAAAAGGGGAGTATTTAACGGATTAGGAGTACTTTAGTTGTTTGCGGAGTTGCATAATACAAAAGAAAAGATAATATTATTTTACAATAAAAAAGTAAAGTAACGGTCTCTTATTATCTCCTATAACATGTCTCCCTCCTCTCCCTTTTGCTGGCCTTTCTCAGTAGGTGTTCCTACTGCTTTCCAAACCAGCAGTAAGTAACGGCCTGTTACCAACCAGCAGTAGAGTTGACGATTTAAAAGCACTTGTTTACAAGTTTACTTGAATAAAGAATATTTTGAATTCAATTTGAAACAATCTACTTTTTTGAAGAAAAGGGTTCCAGCTAAGATCCACGTAGCTCCAATGCGAATTCCTAAGTTACAGATATCCCGAGAATTTTCTAGAGATATGCAGGTTTTCTCATTCGTGCAGGGTCGTCTCACTGACTCCCCGGGTGGGGGGTAAGCGGGGTAGGGGCTCGAGGCGTACCTCTTTGCCCGGACAAAAGGGTGTCGGTATTTGGGCCGTGAGCCCAGGTCACCTAGGTGACCTAAGGGATGTCTGGCTCGATGGAGAGGTCTGGGAATGGTAGCTCCCAGACCTCAAAGTCGTCGTCAGGTGGTGTCGTATCAGGTGGTGTCATATCCGGTGGTGTCATAGTCCGTGGTGTCGCCCTCTCGCCCGTCGCGTCATCCTCGTCGTTGCCGTCGTCATCCGCATCGGGCCGCGGAGACGGTGATTGCAGGAGCTCGCGAGGCAGGGAACGTCAATCAGGTGGTTACGTTTTCTCATTCTTGTGATAAATTGTAAATTGTAAAGGGATATTACAAGAGGTCGCTGCTATCGTGCATGCTACCAGTATAGCTGATGGATAGCGAATTTGCCCCGGCTCCCGAACGTCCTACAAAAACAGCCGAGAATCCGCTATGGTGGGCATTAACAAATGGAGGTTGCGATGGCAACGGAATAACAACCCTGGTGTGATCATAGATAATACACTATAATATAAGGGTGTGATGTGTTGTTTGCTTTGGGATATGGTATTAATTACGACTGCGGAGAATACAAGTTGAATTGTAGTTCAGGGTTTAATTAATACTCACATCTGGTTCTTTAACAAAATATTAATTAGACACAAGTTTCAACAGAAAACTCATTGCCTGCCAGGGTTTTGAACTCGTGGCTCTCTTATAGAAGTCGGATGGTCTCACCGCTGAGCTATCAAAGCCTTTTTTCTTTAATACTTTTCATCATCATCATCATCCTCCTGCCCTTATCCCACTCTAAGTGGGGTCGGCACAACATGTTATAAACATGTATTCACATGATTTGGCTACGTATTTATCGACCAGCCACATGCCTGACGTCAGCTTACCTTAGTCGTATTTTACGACACCTTGGTAAGAAAGAGGATGGTCTATTCTGTTTAACCGGATACCACACGGTGGGTCAACTTACCTTAGTCGCCTTTGACGACACCTAGGTAAGAAATAAGGGAGGTCTATTCTACTCAGCCGGACACCACGCGGTGTTTGGTGGTGTATATTAACGTTCCAACAAAAGAGACATACTAGTGAAGTGGAGTTAATAAAGACTTCAGTATATCCGGGTCACTTGGTTCAGGAGGGGGAGGGCGCTGGCCTATGAATAATTTATTAAGACGTAATGAGCCGCGAGCAACCATTCATACCTACGTACAGATTCTGTA
The DNA here is from genome assembly GCA_029227775.1 of Morpho helenor. NCBI lineage: Eukaryota > Metazoa > Arthropoda > Insecta > Lepidoptera > Nymphalidae > Morpho > Morpho helenor. The sequence goes on along the minus strand of JARGCU010000020.1, from coordinate 13,345,309 downwards.
AAAGGCTTAGAGTGTTTCTTAAGTAAATATCATTCTAAGCAAGAATAAGAGTGGGATAAGGGCAGGAAAATGATGATGAAATAAATACCGTCAAATTTAGAGTTTTGGATCCATATTTGACTGTCGAAGAAATATTTCCTCTCACATTTTGGGAGAAAGGTAGAGAATGAGTTTGGACGAGACTCTCCAGATAGGAAGTGAGCTAAATGTTGCACCATATTTTCCTTTTACATAAAGGAGATGATCATATTTTAATAAAAACCATTTTTTTTTTATTAGTAAAATTGGTTTACTTTAGTGCTACATTAATCCGCAATAAAGATCAGGTTGCAAATCAGATCAGAGATTTACAGTTTTGGTATTCATAAGACCTCCAAGAAAAAATCTAACACTTATAACTCACATTCCTTTGGAGTATATTAAGATTGCTTCAAAACAATAGATTCACCATTGACTGACATGACTTTGGCGCGCAATGACTTTGACAACATTCAATCTTTTGGATTAATCAATCTTAAATCAATGGAATTTTTATATTTTTAAGTTTAATTTCCTGACAGTGAGAGTCGACCACCATGGGAATTGCTATTCCATTATCTAAAAATTGGTTATTATATATCTACTACATCCATTACCATCTAGGTTTTTCATTTCATTTCATTTTTGATATTTATTAAGCGTAAGTGTAGTGTATGCGGGACGAGATGTGTAACTTACCTTGTATATTTATATACAAGACACATATCAGTAATACATCCATGAATATACTCACACTAACTCACACTAATACCAGAAAGTACAAAGAAACATACACGGTCTCATGATGCACCACGTTAGTAACACGAGAGCCCTTGGTGAGAGTGCACGTGAAGTGACAAGTTACTTGGTAGTGCGTGTTTGAGTCTGTGCTATATTTATACAACATTAGTTTAGAAACACTACAGTAAGCAATAACTTTTCAAAACGTTGGTACTCTTAACATCCAATAGAATTATTGTCGTATAAGAATCAATAAACTATTATAGATCTTGTCGAAAGAATTTCATCATTCATAAAGGCATTGATAAAACTTCGATGTTAATATTGTAGAGGCAATAAAAAAATGTTTTCGGTATTCGATGCATTTCCATGGAATTCGCTCTGGAAATTTCGCGCTATCGGCATTTTGCCCGAACATGCAGAATCGTGACAAAGCCTTCTGTGTCGGTGACACGATAAAACTGCTATAGATTTAACGGAAGTGACATATCGACACTGACGCTATGGATTAACTTCGTTCCGATATTCTTGGATCATGAATTTTATTTATTTTGCGATGTATTTTAGTACATTTCAAACAGTTACAGAAGTTATTTATAGAGGAAGGCGTTACTTTGCGGAGTTATTTTTATATAATCCGCGTTTTTTAATCCACTGCTGGATATGGATATGGATCTACAATTAATCTTTTCGAGGACTAATAGTATAAAATAATAAAAATCTACAAATGATAATCCTAGATAAGAAAAAACAACCGCGAAACGATAAAAAAAATACTATAAATAAATTATCAAATAAATTTGATAAATTTATCAATTGAGTGACGTAGTTTATCAATTTTATTCTATCAATCAATCTATGAACTAAAGGTTGTAGCAGCCCGCACATCTATTGTCATATTTTTGCCTCTGTGACCTAAGGTTTCATTTACATATAACCTCAAAGTTTTGTATGTTTATTTTTGTAAAAAAAGTAATAATAAAATTATTTTGCTATATTCCGCGAAGAAGTAAAATAGAAAATATATATAATGCTAAATGTATGTGGACAATCGGTTATCATACCTGATACATGCAGGATTCGTAAAAAACAAAAACAACAAACCATGGTTTGTGCATGTGTACATTTAGCATTATATATATTTTCTATTTTACTTCTTCGCGGATTATAGCAAAATAATTTTATTATTACTTTTGTATTATGGATCTCCACAAAGTAACGCCTAATTCTATAAATTGTTTATTTTTGTATTAAATTATCCACAAAAATTAACTTAAATTCTATATAATATAATAATAAGGCTAACAATGCTTTATATCTAAAGCAAATAACAAAGACAAAAAGCATAAAGTATAAGTACGTTGTGTTTTACTTTCATATAGAAATAATGTTGGATAAAACATGTATACTCCTAGACATCACCCTTGACTTTGAAGTTGTTTTTAGATGAATATAATGTAGTGTGATGTTAGATGCGAAAAGGGGGTTTTATGGTGTAACTATGCCAGTAACTTATTTCATTTAAAGTAAGCTTTGCGTTGCCCAAGAAACTTATTTAGACCATGGTGATATATTATTATACATTCATGCAACATTATTTCTTGAATTCAAATTGTTTTAAGTTTCGTACCTAGGTGACCGAATTTTGCTCGGTAATTTTTTAAAAAGACAAAAATAAAAATTATTTTAAAAAAATATAAAAGAAAGAAGGCGCCGATGATATGTATGATTTAAACCCGGGTTGTAAACATTTTCGGTCCGCACGTTACTCATCGGTAGCGTAACATTACGTCTGACAGCTAAAAAAAATCCTTTGTTTTTAATTCAAATTCAAAAACCTTTATTTGTGACCATAACGTAAATAAAAATTTAAAAAAAAACAATAGAAAGAATTTAAAATAAGCAACAAGATACTTAAGAAAGACATAAATAAATATAATAGGTCACAAAATGGTAGAACACTCAGCTTTAAGCTAGGGCGAATTCATAATAATTGTACATTTTCATTTTTTTAATGCCCAGGGACAGGGATAAAACGATTTTTTTAAATAAAACCTAGTATAATATTTAATTTTAAGTAAATATTTCTCTCCCAAAACCCCCTACATGCAGAATTTCAGGAAAATCGTTGGAACCAAAACGGACTGATTTTAATGAAATTTTCAGACAATCTTAAGAATGACCCTGCGGATGATCTTATAAAGTTTTGGTTGCTTTGGGAGCATTTTTTAACTGCTGTTTCGAGGGTAATTCGAAACACGACTGAACCACAGCAACGCGTGGCCAAAAAGCTAGTACTTTATAATTCTATTACTTGCTAATAAAATTTTCTATTTGACCCTTAATGTTGTAAATCGTAAAATAAGATTAAAGGGACGGACAGAATACTTTCGAAATTGCTTTCTCAAGGTGACTTCAAAGATTTTATCGTGTTTTGTAGGTATTTAAGGGTAAATAAGGGCAGATAAATGAAAAGTCATTTTAAATTTTTGCTTTAAACCTTTAAAAATTAAAAAACCTAAAAAAAATTACCTTTATTTTTAGGTATTCATAATATTATAGTTACAAAGTCTCCGCCGTGTGGTTTCCGGCTGAGTAGAATAGACCACACTCATTTCTTACCGAAGTGTCATAAAATACGACTAAGGTAAGTCGACCCGCTGTGTGGTATCCGGCTGAGTAGAATAGATCACACTCATTTCTTACCGAGGTGTCGTAAAATGCGACTAAGGTAAGTTGACCTGCCGTATGGTATCTGGCTGAGAAGAATAGACCACTCTCATTTCTTACCGTGGTGTCATAAAATACGACTAAGGTAAGTCGACCCGCTGTGTGGTATCCGGCTGAGTAGAATAGATCACACTCATTTCTTACCGAGGTGTCGTAAAATACGACTAAAGTAAGTCGACCTGCTTGATTAATTAATATTTTTTATTAGCTACAACAAACAAAACGCTTATTATTTAAAATTTCATACAAAACGGTCAAATACTAGTACTTACATGGTCAATTACTAGTGCACTTACCTTATAGCAGAATAATTCTCTCATAACTTTAAAAATAAAATTAAAGCTTACTATTTGTCTCTCTTAAGTTATTTTACTTATTTATTGGTCTTTTAATGTACTATTTTCCTGTATTTATATTATATCTAGTAAAATTATTATTGATATTATATAGTGTATGTATGAATAAATATATGTATTAAATACACATGTATGTATATTATGATTAATAGTTTTATCTAAGTATATTTATATTATTATAAATATGCGAGTTTTCCTTTTGCACACCTGTCACGCACTTCTTTTTTTTTCTGATAATCCTGTAAGAAGGGTTGCCTGGAAGAGATCACTACTCAGTGATAAGGCCGCCCTTTGTACGTATACATAAGTTTACTTTAAGTCCGTATGTATTTTTATGTGTTTTATGTGTTTGTACAATAAAGTTTTTATCTATCTATCTAACTTTTAAAGAAAAAGATTGTCATGCATTTATGTTAGACGTATCTAGTAAATTTATATACATGTCCAGTGGCACGTCGATATGAGATATAGAACCACAGGTGAGCTTTGTTTGTTGCTCAAACCTATTGAATATCGCACTCAAACAAAGGCTGTTGGACTCATATCAGTGTATTGCATTGCAATTTGAATATCTGAAAGCAAATTAGCTGTGTACAGTGGATGTTTATGGTGTCTCAAGAGATTTGAGGGTGACCTATGGTTATATACTAGCAATCGACAGCGGCTCGGAAAGATTAAAACCGTAATATAGTATTTTGATAATAACAAAAATGGTTGATAGAATACGCAATGAGTATATTAGGTCCTTACATATGAAATTGGCGTTTTGTCGTACTGGCCACTTTGATCTCAAATATTACCTTTATGGTTAGGAATTCCAAATTCAAATTCAACTCCGATGGGGCAGTCCAAACCACCTTCAAAGATTTTATTGATTCCCGCCCGAATGATTTTTTTAGTAAGGGGATCAATGAACTACCTATGAGATGGCAAAAGTGCATACATAGCAATGGTACATACTTTGATTAATTAAATATATTTCATTTAAAAAAAAAACGACTTTATGTTCCTCCCATAGAAAACGCCAATTTCATATGTAAGGACCTAATATTAGGGGAAGTCTGAAAGTTGCGCCCATTACAGAAAAGATGAGAAGTGCGAGACTAAGTTGGTATGGTCATGTAATGAGGAGGGATGAAAATCATGTGACCAAAAGAGTTTTAAATATGAATGTGGATGGATGTATGGATAGGGGAAGGCCGAAATAAAGATGGATGGATTGTGTAAAATGATATGCATGTTATAGGAGTGGCACCAGAGTTGACGAATGATAGAGGAGAATGGAAGAAGAAGACATATTGTGCCGACCCCACTTAGAGTGGGATAAGAGTAGGAGAATGATAATGAAAAATGGTTATAGTGGGTTAACCTTAAAAGCTAGATAAGGCTGTCACGGATTTTTTTTAGAACTTTTAGAGGGAAACAATTTTGTAGTACATGATACTTGAATAACTATCACTGTTTATTCAGCGCACGCAAGGAAAGCTTTAAATTTTTTTTATTGCTGCTCCTCTCCTATTCATCTTAGCGTGATGTTAAAATCCTAAAGCCTTCCTCAATATTTTTTTTATTTTAATAATTTTTTTTTATTTATTATTAATTTTTTTATCGCGAATAGCAATATAATTTTATTACTCCTTTTAGATCACTGCAAAGTAACATATAATTCTATAAATTATTTATGAATAGTATGTGTATTTAATGTAGAAAATAATGGTTCAACATTTATACTGTAACGTAACATAGATTCTGGATTTAAGCAATCCCAAATATGTGCATATTTTTGTTTGGTAAAGAAAAACTAGAACGCAAGCAATTTTACTGGATGAAACAAACCTAAATATGTACATATTTTTATTTGGTAAAGAAAAGTAGAACGAAAAAAATTTCTGTACAGTTATTTTAGCACGTTGTAATGTTGTATGGAAAAGGTTTCAATATATTTCAATGGAATGGAATTTTCGTCTTAACTTAGTATATTCATGATGTGTCGTAAAAAATAGGTAACCTTGTAAATACCTTATAGTAGATCTATTCACGAGTTAAACTAAATTAGAAATGTATATGTAAGCTGTGGTAGCCCAGCGGTATCACCGTGCGCCTCTTTCGAGGAGGTCTAGGGTTCAAACCCCGGGCAGGCACCAATGAGTTTTCTAGTAAAACTTATATGTCTAATTGATAATTGCAATTTATCACACGCTTTTCGGTAAAGGAAAACATCGTGAGGAAACCTGCATATCTCTAGAGAATTCTGGGGATATGTGTAACCTACCAATTCGCATTGGAGCAGCGTGGTAGGTCTTAAAAAAAAACGGAGAGAAGAGGCCTATGCCCAGCAGTGGGATAGTAACAGGCCGTTACTTACTTTTTTACTTTAGAAGTGTATATATTTTTAAAATTAGTTTTGAATTATGAATTTAGTTCTGCTGGTCACAGATTCGATTTCCGTCAAAGGCCAACATTTTCTAAATAAATTTGTTAGAAAAGTAACTTACTTTTCTTACAACAAGTGCTTTTATATTACGAGTCTTCTCAAAATAACGCCTATTCTATAAATTACACAATTTTATAGTTTTTCAAATCTGAAAGTATACGTAAATGTATTTATAATTATATATGTATATATTTACCATCTGTCCGCCGTGTGGTATCTGGCTGAGTAGAATATACCATCATCATTTCTTACCGAGGTGTTGTATAAGGCGACTGGGGTAAGTTGACGCCAGGCAGGCGGACGGTCTTATAATAATAGACAAAACATGTTAAAAACATGTGCCGAATTCACTTAGAGTAGGATAAGGGCAAGAGAATGTCGATATGTAAGTACCAGTTATCTGTCACCCATATTCATCCTCTGTCACCCACTTTCTTACCCAGGTGTCATAAAAGGCGACTAAGTTGATCTGTCGTATGGTATCCGTTTGAGTTGAATAGACCACCCTCTTTCTTACCGAGGTGTCATAAAAGGCGACTAAGTTGATCTACCGTGTGGTATCCATTTGAATAGAATAGACCACCCTATTTCTTACCAAGGTGTCTTAAAAGGCGACTTAGTTAATCTACCGTGTGACATCCGTTTGAGTAGAATAGATCACCCTCTTTTTTACCGAGGTGTCTTGAAAGGCGACTAAGTTGATCTACCGTGTGGTATCCATTTGAGTAGAATAGACCACCCCCTTTCCTACCAAGGTGTAGTAAAATCCGACTAAGGGTTTTGACGTCAGGCAGGCGTCCGGTCGTGAAAAGACGTAGCCAAATCATGTGACAACATGTTTATAACATGTTGTGCCGACCCCACTTAGAGTGGGATAACGGCAGGATGATGATGAAAGAAAATATAAATTATTTAGTATCCTCCGCTGTTGCTAATACAATTTACAATTGGACGTTCCGAACGAGGCGAGAAACTCATTTATTTCAGAAAGTCGTCTATTTAATTGAAGCAACTTGACGATTGCTTTGAGACCGCCTCGAGGGGCTCTCAAGTGCCCCTATAACTTTTTCCTATTCTTAGCAACCCTTCTGAGGGATCGGTGGAAGTTGTTTATTTGGTCTCGAGTTTCGTGACGCTGTTTATTTTTCCTATGTCCTTTAGTTCATAAAGAAGTTACTTTCCGGAATTACTTATAAAAGAACCGACAAAATTTAACAATAATTCACGCTAGAAGAAAACTCGTGTTGTGCCCAAAAGCTCTATCTAGTCACCTTTTCCTCGAGAATGGAGTTTATAAATCTAAGTATCTGCTTTTTATTTCTGTCATGTTTTGGATCCGCGTTTGTTAAGAGAATACATGCAATACTAAGCCTATGAAGCAGGCAACAATCACATACCCCATACATGCAGGACAAGTTACCACACGTTTCTAATGACACACGCAAAACCAACACTCCACACAAGCAATACACACATTCATTACCACTTCATCATCACTACGCGTTACGATTTTGTTCGCGGAGCCTATCCTCCTGATCATGCTTCGGTTTCGGGGCGAAACGATCATAGAGGTTGTTGTAGTGACTATGTGTAGTAATTGTGTGAGGTACAGAGCCGCTGCTGCTGCCAATGGTATCTTGTCCTCGCCAACAGCAGCGTGGTGGAGCACTGTCAGGTTTTTAGTCGGTGCGAGTCCGACATACCCGCCGCTCGTCCCCGTTGGGCGGCGATGACCCATAATGGGTTTTCCTTATATAAAAAAATGGGCTATAACAGCCAACGGGTAGTTATCTTAATTCAGTGGTAGCTTCATTGTAATTTGATGATCCAAAATTGTTTATAAAGGCCAACTTGTGTATAAAATAATTCTAATTTAAATTTCTTATATGATAGTGAAGAAACCTTACTTAATACCAAAATGTATTCAGTTTAAAATGTATTTACATATAGCCAAAATGATTCATGATATTAAAGTGGCGTCAATATAGGCTTTCAAAATGCCAGGTCATTTCAGAAGGGTGCTTCATGAATAATTTATTAAGACGTAATGAGCCGAGTGAGTATTACGGTTCGTATAATGATTTCGTAGAGGGTTACTTGGTATGTTTATTTGGGAAAAGATTGCCTAAGTTTGAAATTGACAGAAAACGCGTTGATGCTTTTGAGCTTTGGTGCTGGCGTCGTATGTTGCGCATTCCCTGGACAGTGTTTAGGAATAAAATACGTAAAAAAAGGCTTTCCACCATCTGCCGCCAACGAATCCTATTCTACTTTGGACACATAGCACGTAAACCCGCAAATAACCTGGAGAAACTGTTGATAACGGGCAATGTAGAAGGCAAGAGACCCGGAAGAGAGGGGGCGAAGTCCAAAGAGATGGTTGGATCCGATGTCCGAACACCTGGACACAAACATCAGCCACGCATTGCACTGCGCCGATGACCGAACCAGATGCCTAGATCTTGTTTTCGAAAAAACTGAGGCAGGATACGATGCTCAGCAGTGAGCGAACGTTCAAAGGAGGAGCCCGACTAGTTTCGAACCCATCCGGGGCGCTTATTCATGAGCTCTTTACACGACGTTATCGCGGCGGGAACTGTCAGTGCCCGTGACAATTAGACGTGAGTATAGCCAGTTTCTATACATTAACTATGAATATTTCTCACGATAGTTTAAATTTAAAAATCAATACCCAAACTTATATTATAGTCTGGAACTTGCGCCTATTATAAAAAAGACGTGAAGTGCAAAATAAAGATGCTATGTGTACATGTAATGAAGAGGGATGAAAATCATGTGACCAAACGAGTGTTAATTTTTTTTAAAGGTTATTATCAATTTGGTTAACTACTAGTAAACTTTTAATCCCTCCAGCTAAGCTAAATGCTTCTGTTAGGAGTGGGTTCAGGTCGAGAGTATAATGGCCGGGATTCGAACCGACGACCCGTTAAATGTTTGTATTAATGGATATGTGATAGGAAGCGACCAACATGTGCCGACCCCACTTAGAGTGGGATAAAGGAAAGATGACCCAAACTTATATTATAAATATAACTGTTGCGCTTTATATTAATGAAATATGCAATATTTATGAATATTTAGTACAATTGAAGCTTACTATGCGAAAAAAAGGAATTCCCAAAATTTTCGGTTTAATCCTTAAGCAAATCCGCTGACCCAATATCAATGAATTTTGGCACAATTATAACTTATACACCGGGATAACATATGGGTTATAGAAATCTTTTATTTATTATATCTTATTTATTATATCTATATCTTTTATGGGTTATTCTACAAGAATAGTACGGCAAAAGTGCCATCTATTATCCTATAACGCGACAACAGTCCACGCAAACGACGTTGCAGGCAAAAGCTAGTATATATATATATCAAAGATAACATACACTCTCAGTACAGTCGAGTCAGAACAAGCAGTGAAGTTAAGACATCGTTAGGGAAATGACTTTTCAAAATAAAATTAGCCCCCTGAAGACCCCATTGTTTGCAAGTCGTTTTACAACACCCTGGCCTTTGAAAAATGATTATCGCCGAAGTTTCCGAGCGATCGTAAAATTTTAGCGCACCAGACACGGCTTAATGAAACCAGTTTGGATAGATTTGCCAATGTTATTGGGAAAAATAGCAAGCGATATTTCGTTTGTGGATTTAGCGACACCCTCGTTAGTGTTTAGTTTAGTGTTATTTGTATAGCTATATTAACATAGTAAAGGAAGTTATTTTTTTATTTTAAGCTTTGGTGAGTAGTTTTAATAGCTAATGTATAGGAACTGGTTATACGCCGTCACGTGTTATTCTATCGGGTTAGACCGACTAGTTTCGATCCCATTCGAAGCCCTTTTTTATGAGCTCTATACGAACATAAACAGAATATTAATAAATAAATATATGGGACACATGGTCGTCCGTGGCCAAAGTAACTTAATACTTATGTTATGGGTGACAGACAACTGGTGAATATATACTTATATATTTTTTAAATAAATACTTAAATACAAATATACACCCAGGCTCGAAGACCAACAAATTCATTTATAGAATATGTTGGCCCTCGGCGGGAATCGAACCCGCGACCCGCGGAGCTGAAGGCAGGGTCACTACCCACTGCGCCAACGGGCTAGTCATGTGTATGAAACTAAAGGATTATATGAAAAACCTATTGTCTACAGATCTCATACAGTAAAAGTAACGGCCTGTTGTCCCACGGCTGGGCATAACACACACACACACACACACATAAATGGCCGGTTATTCTGTTGCAGTGTATTAAAATGTATTTAATTGGTTTGAGAATTTATTCACTTATATATACACTAGTAAGCCGCGGTCGCACTAACTATGTCACCAACATACCAGACAAACCTCTTTGGTTTTAGGTTTTTTTTGTTATAATTGTGTTTCTTTGGTTTAAATTAAAAAATATACTATATATACATGATTAATTCATTTAAATATAAGAAATTAAAAAAATAAAAGTAGATATTTTTAAATCGGATGTTACAGTCGACTTGCTAAAAATAATGTACAATTTTCAAGCATTAGGAATTAATAAAGAATATATTTATAATCAACCCCACTTAGAGTGGCATAAGGGCAGGAGGATATGTATGATATTTATAATCATTTGACAAAAATAAAAAAGTTTACTAATTTCAGAAAAGTCATCATCTTCCTGCCCTTATCCCACTCTAAGTGGGGTCGGCACAACATGTTATAAACATGCTGTCACATGATTTGGCTGCGTTTTTACGACCGGCCGCCTGCCTGACGTCAATTTACCTCTGTCGTATTTTACGATACCTCGGCAAGAAAGAGTGTGGTCTATTCTACTAAACCGGATACCACACGGTGGGTCAACTTACCTTAGTCGTCTTTTACGACACCTCGGCAAGAAATGAGGTTGGTCTATTCTACTCAGCCGGATACCACACGGCGGGTCGACTTACCTTAGTCACCTTTTACGACACTTCAGTAAGAAATGAGGGTGGTACTATTCTATTCAGCCGGATACCACACGGCGTTACTAATTTCAAAAAAGTATTATATTTTTAACATTGAATACGCAATCGGATTAAAACCCCTTTTTATACAAATTATAGAAAAGCTAACTTATATAACTTAAATAAAAAACAAAACAAAACGCTTATCTTATATAACTTAAATAAAAACGAGGAAAAGCATTAAAAGAAGAAAATATACATTCAGATTACAAAGATATTCATTATTTATTCAAAAGTGACGGTGTTCAAAATGAATGTCTCACAAAATTGTTTGCACTAAACTTGTTTTCAGTGCTCACACTTGACACATTTTCACTTTCGGTTGATGTTAACCCAGCGTTTCCTCTTTTATTTAAAACCGTGGTTTTCGTGAGAAGGTCAAGTGGGTTGGAATTTGTGTAGCTTTAATGCAAACTCAAGTCTATTGATCTTAAAATTTGTGGGCCTTACAAAATGAATAGCAGAAAGGTCACGGCAGGTTTTCTTTGATGAAAATTTTAATGACGCTCTAGCCATGTATTTAGGAATTCAAGTTCAAAGTATGACAAAGTATAAAAAATATCTTTCCATTACCTGTTATATACGAGCTGTGATATGAGTTTTTATTAAACTCATATATAATAAGGAACAGATAATGTATTTAAAAAAAAGACAAACTTTTATATACTCAAAAACAAAATAATAATAATAATAAATATTTTTTGTGTGTATGTAACTAATATAACAAAATATTAGTACATAACAAAATAATTTTATAATCACTTTTGTCACCTTTACATTTAAAAACGCATTCTGTTACAAGTTGCCATAGCTTATAGCCATATGCGGACAAAGAATAAACCAGACATTTGTCTGTGAAATTAGGGGTTTAAACTAGACTGTGTTGACCTAAAAGCACACTTTTACTCTAAAGAGCACTTACGTGGTACACTTCCCTGCAGCTGCGACAGCGAAGTGAAGCGCCAACAATACTACTCTGGCAGCCATCTTTGTTCAGTCAGCGCATTTCTTTAATTTAACACAGCGTTGTCCAGATCTAGAAAAGAAAGATAATTTATTATTAAATTACTGCTTAAATGCAATTAAATGTTTAGAATAATAAATTATATTAATTATTATTTACGGAAAGGGCGCTGTATACCGAGATACAGGGAAACTTAGTTCGGTTACAGAGGTCTAAATGATGTAAAGATAAATTTGTACAGATAATAATATTTTTCTTTTTATTTATACTTATGTAAGAATGTTTTTTTCGTATAATTAAGATTTTGTATTTTTTTTAAATAACTTATCTTAATCTCTAAATAAATAATTTTGATTATTTAGGTTATTAATAAAATAGTCTTGAGATATTTTTTTTCAAAGATCTCGCTCAGCATCAATAACAGTAATATTTGTTTATTTTAAATTGTTTAATAAGAACGAACAAAAAATGATAAAACAAAAACAAACAAAAAGAAAATGGAAAAATATTTGAAAGGCTGTGTTTGTTATATGAATAGATGCAAGCGTGTGTAGTGTATTTTTGTGTGGGTTTGGGTGTGTGAATGTGTTGCATGTGTTTGTGTCCTGTATATTACATTTCATACATGAAGTTTATTTCTTGTATCACATATTATTGTTTTATACTTAGAATTAGCTTTGCATGCCATAAAATTAGCGGAAATTATGAACAATTTATTGTTTTAATTGCATGATCATGTACCACTTAAATAAATATTTATATATTTATTTCTATATTCTATATTCTAATTTATTATTTATATGTTAATACATACAAATATAGAATAACATTGTAAAGTATATTTCTTACTAAACAGAAAGATAAACTAGGCATTTAGAAAATATAGTTATGTGCTTATTAGTAAAACATAAACGTAACTTGAGTTAAGAAACTTGGAGGAAGTTCCGCTTTGTGATAATGTTTTTATGGTGCATAAAACTGGTAACTTTGTGAGAACTTGCTGACCTGTTGAAGGATATTAAACGGATTTTTAATATTTCTATCAAAAAGTTGCTTTTGTGTAATGTTTCAGAGATAAATGGAATGAAATATTATTAAAAATATTGGTTTCGCACAGACAACGAAACGAAATCGATACTTATTATAAAACAAAGTCACCTAAAACTGTCTGTCTATATGTGATTGATTTTCTCAAAATATACTGAACAGATTTCTGTGCGGTTTTTACTAAAAGACAGGTCAATTCTTCCGAAATGTTTAAGTCAATAGAATTACCATTTTATGTAAATTGTGTAGAAGAGGTCGCGCGATTTAAAAAAAAACTTGCCTGCTGGGAGCTTTACTTACGGGCGCCATGTAAACTGCCAGAGATAAACTAAAATCATGTACTAGAGAATTTTATATCTACTAAAATAATACACCAAAGTCTGCGACAGCATGTCTCTATCTGTTATGGGGAACACAATAACTAAATTACGTTGAAATTTTCAAATAAATCCACTGATTTCCACGTGAGCGAAGCCGAAAGCCCAGCTAGTATATAATTAAACAGAAGGCTGATTCGCTATTTATGATTTTAATTTTATAAGCATCTGCCTAAGACGTTCTCAGCTTGGATTTAAGTATTGTAATAAGTACTTTGTGTCAATGTAGCTCTTACTAAACCAAAAAAAGAATCGTTATTTTTGTTTTGATCATCGCCTTTGACCTTTATTTTTTATATTATTATGACATTTATTGTTACAATAATAATACACTAGTGAAAAAGATTAATCAAAAAACAATTCCAATTTTTCGAGGTTTATCAAGTGCCTCGAAAATGATCGTACTGGAATTAAAAGAAAAGCATTAAAGTTTTTAGTTTTGAGATATTGAGATGCCTTGCTGCTCAATCCTAATGTTTGCATTAGGATCGGACTGCCCAGGAAAAAAAAAACAAAATTTTTCTTTCTTTTTTTTGGTCTAGGAACTTGGAATTTATTTTTCCAACTTAATTACTATACCTTTACTTGTTCATTCAGCTAAGTTGTACCGACCCCACTTAGAGTGGGATTAGGGCAGGAGAATGATTATAATTATAGCAGTTAAATTTGTAAAATAATTATAATACAGATATATAAATACAATATAAAATATATTTCACATAGAACAAAGACAAAGTCAACAAAAACAAGAAACTATAATAAAACTTGGAGTGACTAGATATCTAATCTAATATGACAACACTCTTGCAATTTGCTGACCCGATATTATTTTGCTGCGAAATAAGATACGTGATCTGTATACTAAAGTTAGAAAAGTATCGTCATATATTTGTTAATAAAAAAATGAAGATACGTGTTTGTTACGAGTGATATTTAAAAAATATATTAGTCGGTCGGTCGGTTCTTTTGCCTTTTGTTTAAATTAAAATTGAAAATATTCTTTATTGAAATAAATTTGTAAAGAAGTGCTTTTAAATCGTCAAATCTACTGCTGGTTCGGAAAGCTGTTCCTACCGAGAAGACCCGGCAAGAAACTCGGCGGTTGGTCTTTATAAAATAAAATTCTTAATACTACATTTAGTTCTTATTGTCTTGTTATCTTGTCATTCTTATCATCTAAGTAATTCTCAATAGTATTTCTTTTTGTATTAGCCTTTTATTAATAGTGTTTTAAACTTGTTGTAGTGGCAAAGCTAAAATTCTTAATTATTAAAAACTCTTAATTATATTATGTCAAGGTGTTGGTTAAAAAAATTCAACGCCAGTTTTATCAAATTTTAAATCAATATCGTATTTGTAAGTACTAAAAACATTTATAATTTACTACCATATAAAAAGGAAAATAATAAAAAAACAATTTTACGCCACAGTAATTAATCGTAAAGCAACGGCCTGTTACTATCCCACTGGTGGGCATAGGACCCCCTCTCTGTTTCTTCGAGAGAAGGATTGCAGCTAAGACTATCCTTAGAGTTTTCTAAAGGTAAGCAGGTTTCCTCACGTTGTTTTCCTTTACCAAAAAGACTGTGATAAATAGCAATTATCAATTAGACACATAAGTTTTTACGTAAAAACTCATTAGTGCCTGTCCGGGCTTTGAACCTGTTGGGTTAGATGGGGTATCTAAGAGTCACACTATCTCACCACTGGGCTATCATAGCTAAATCGTGGTTAATGCCTAGCCTTGCTATCCTAGATATTTTCATTTCTCGCGACCACCCGTTCCCCGAATAAACTACACTGTCTTGACATTTAACGGCAAAAATAGTGTTTCATATATTCATTACATTAAAAGTAAATTCTAGTATTTTTTTTAATGCACAAAAACAGGGATAAAACGATTTTTTTAAATAAAACCTTATCGATCGAACCTAGATCGATTTTCTCCCCCAAAACCTCCTGCATGCTGAATTTCAGGAAAATCGTTGGAGCCATTACCGAGATTCCGAAAATATATATACATATTTATTTATACAAGATTAACTCATTTAAATATTAAAGATTATTTTTAATTCATCTGGATTTTGATTATTTGTGTTCAGTCGGCAATGCATGTGGCATCTACTGAAATTGATTACAGATGCCATCGTCTATGTAGACGAACCTATGCTGTAATATAAATGGTAGGTCGCAAAAACTGTACATCACTACTGACATATAAAAGATGACAACGCAATTCACTGTCAGCTTTAATGATGATGAGCAACAAAGCGACGTCGAGAGGCTCTCTGTTAATTACGTTCGAGACACTAGCAGATGCGTCATTTGTCATAGTTCTTGTGTTAAATGTCATTTTATTTGTACTTTTGTGTCATTTGGGACCTCTTATTTTATCAGTCTGATTTCTATTTTTATTAGGCCATTAACAATATATAAATAAAATAAATAAATATGGGACACTTACGCACACGGTCGTCCGTCCCCAAAGTAACTTAATACTTGTGTTATGGTTGACAGACAACTGGACAGATTTATACTTATATAATTTTAAATACATACTTAAATATATATATATATACCCAGGCTCGAAGAACCAAGAAATTGTATATATTATATTTATTAATAACGTGTATCTTTAATATATTATTATATATATACCTATAATAAATTAGGATTGTCCACTCTACATTTAGCATTATATATATTTTCTATTTTACTTTATCGAGAATTATAGCAAAATAATTTTATTATCTTTAATATTTAAATGAGGCTCATGGCCTCATGGCCAATAATAAACGGCTCCAACGATTTAACTGAAATTCAGCATGTAGGGGTTTTAGGGGAGAAAAGTAAAAAAATTAAGGTTTAGAAATTTAAAAAAATACTAAAATTTATTTTAATATATTGAATATGTAAAACACTATTTGCCGTTAAATGTCAAGTCAACGTTGTTTATTAGGGGAAAGGGCGCTCTAGAGAAATAAAAATACCTAGAATCAGGCACCAACTATCCAATAATTTTTTTCTTTTTTTTTGAAGTTTATTTTTTTTATTTTGTACCAAATTACCGATCAAGGCTCGGTCAGCTAGGTACTATACATAATATGCACTATTATTTGACTCATATTAACTTTTAACATTACTTATATATGATTAAGCTCCGATCATTCGAACATTAAATACATAGAACTATCTATTCAGCGTCTGAACAATGGGCAGTGGACGAATCTAATTGTACCATTGTCTAATTTAAATTGTTCATTCTATTGGAAAATAGATACCAATGTTCGGATTGTACTGTTTTATCCACTGAAACATCTATCTGTGCTTTGTTACAAATGTTGAATCAGTATTATCGAATTTTAGTTCTTAAAATAACGTACCTTTTTCCCATTCATTTATATACAAGCTTTTTTTTTTTTAATATATGGGACACTTACACACAAGGTCGTCCGTCCCCAAAGTAAGTAACTTAAATACTTGTGTTATGGTAGACAGACAACTGGTGAATATATACTTATATATTTCTAAATACATACTTAAATACAAATATACACCCAGGCTCAAAGACCAACAAATTCATTTATAGAACACGTTGGCCCTCGGCGAGAATCGAACCCGCGACCCGCGGCGTTGAAGGTAGGGTTACTACCCACTACGCCAACGGGCCAGTCCTCAGTCAGCTTTGCCAGCAGCTTCGCTCGCATGGAGCTCACAAACTTTTCCCCAATTGAAATTTTGAACGTAAAAGTAGTTATCGTAAGTTAATTATAAGAGATTTTTTAATAACTTTCGCCGATTAATTACTACGCAGTCAAGAAACTTTCAATTTTTTTGTTGTTCCTCTCCTATTCATCTTAGCGTGATGTTATATCTATAGCCTTCCTCGATAAAATCTTACACTGAAAAAAAATTTCAAAATAGTCTAGTGGTTCCTGAGTTTAGCGCGTTCAAACAATTAAACAAACAAAAAAACTGTTCAGCTTTATATATCAGTATAGATTTCTTTATTGTACATATATATTATTACAAGTTGTGATAGCTCAGCGGCTTAAACACGGTGGGCAGGGAGCGATCGTGGGCAGCGATGGCCTCCCTTTGCTCTGCGGAGGGGGCGGAGGGAGGCGGCGGAGCGGTTCCACGAACTGTTGTTCTAGATCCAAATTGCTGCTGGTGAGTCCAGGTGTTAGTGACTCGCCCAAGCCCATCGTCTGCCGCCCTAACTGGGCACCTTCGGGTGTTCCGAACGGGGTACATCGGACGCCTGGCTTACAGGTCCCCGAGGCAGTCGGTGCATCTGGTGCTCCCGATGCACCGGTTAGCGGAGGGGGCTTCTCTTTCGAGGGGCCCCTACCTGGAGGTGTTTATTCTCTGGGATCAGAGCTGTCGGCGGGATGGGGGCAATATGTACAATGATACCCTGTCCTTGCCATCGGCAGCGTGGTGGAGCACACAGGTCGTTTTAGTCGGTGCGAGTCCGACATAACCGCCGCCTGTCCCCGTCGGGCGGCGGTACCCATAAGGGGTATTTTCCTGTACAAAAAAAAAAAAAAAAGCTCAACGGTGACACCGTGTAGCTCTTTCGAGGAGGTCAATTCAAACCCTGGGCAGGAAACAATAGCTTTTCGGTGAAGTAAAACATCGTGAGGAAACCTGCATATATCTAGAGAATTCAAGAGATATGTGCAAGCTATCAATCCGCATTGGAGCAGCGTGGTATATCTTAGCACCAATCCTTCTCTCCAAAAAAGAGAGAGGAGGTCTATGCCCAGCATCGGGATAGTGACCCACTGCTAATGTTAATTTACTTTTACTTAGAAATTGTTACAAAAGAGAGAAGAAATAGAACATGTACAATAGCGGACTTATCCCTAAAGGGATGTCTTCCAGTCAACTTTTGAGTAATAGAAGGAAAAAGGAAAGAATTGAAATACGGCTAATATAAAAAGAAAAAAAAAGATATTTAACGAAAAACTATGTACCTATATGAATATTTGCACTCGAGATATCACAACGATAAAAAAAGAAAAAAAGATGGAGTACATTTTACTAAGTTTTCGTTCTAACTGATTTCCATTGGTTTTGTTTACCTTTCTTCACAAGAACTCTATGCTAAATATTTGGGAGAGTCTATTTTTGTTACGATTGAATGGATGTAAGAACAACAAACTCTTTAAACCGTTATGGCCCGTACAACTCTTTGACCGTATAAACTTGAATAGAAATAGTCTAGACACGAAGGGCATAGACAAGGGTAGAAGTGGTTAGGGGCGTTATGTAAAATACTCTGTATATTATTAAATAAATGAATATATAAGCTTTGAAATCTATTTATTAAACGATAGGTGATGTATACAATAGACAAAGCAGAAACCGACATAAGCTTGCGGCTCCTGCGCCTTGCAAAAGTACGTAAGTCGTTTGTGGGTTTTGGTATAAGATTCTATAATAAAATTCCGCAATCAATTTCAGCTTTGCCATTACAGCAGTTTAAAAACACTGTTAAAAAGAGGCTAATACAGAAAGCCTACTATACTCTTGAAGATTATTTACAAGATAAGAATGTGTGGATATAGCTCTCTTTGAATCTGTACAAGACTGTAATGACTGAATGTAAATAGTATTAAAAATTATATTTTTAAAAGAGCAACCGCCGAGGTTTTTGATTCTTCTCGGTAGGAACAGCTTTCCGAACCAGCAGAAGAGTTGATGATTCAAAAGCACTTTTTCAAGCAAAAGCAATTCAAAAGAATTTGAATTTGAATATTAACTAAAATAATTTTTGATTTAGCTTTGAATAGAATGGAATCTGAGGTGCTACAATGGCGTCCCCGCGTCGGTATTTTCGGCGTTAGAAAATGCCCTATGAGGTGGACTGACGACCTCACGAAAGTTTACTGAATCTAAGCTTGTAGAAGTTGTGGTAGTGTATGTGTGCAATGTTTGTTATTGTGTATTGTTGTTTTATTGGTGGGGGATAGTGCATGGGTTTTTACAGATTCTGCATGTATCAGGTATGATAACGAATAGCACACTCTACATTTAGCACTACATATATTTTCTTTTAGCGCGGATTATAGCAAAATAATATTTTCATTATTTGTGTAAGAAATACGTAAATAAATCTAACAGCCACTTGAGTCTCGGCAGTAGACTGGTGGCAGTAGAGTGGCTTTTTGACAACCTACACAACTTTTTATGTCTTTCCCCCCTTTAAATTATTAACTACACAAAGTTATTTCTAGATTTGGTACAGTTTTTAGTTCTATTTTCTACTAATATTCATCATCCTCCTGCCATTATTCCACTGTAAGTGGGGTCGGCACAACATGTTATAAATATGCTGTCACATGATTTGGCTGCGTTTTTACGACCAGCTGCCTGCCTGACGTCAACTTACCCTAGTCGTATTTTACGACACTTCGGAAAGAAAGAATAGAATAAAGAAAGAAAGAAGAATACTTCCTACTAATATTATAAATGCGAAAGTTTTGCGAGTATGGGTTTATGTTTGTTACTCTTTCAATGAAAATATCGATAAAATTTTGCACAATTATTCCCTATACACCGGAACAACACAAAGCTATAGAAATCCTGTTTATTCGAAGGGAATAGGACACTAAAAAGAGCCATCTATTATCAACCTAACAACAACCATGCCATAACAAATCACGCGAACGAAGTCGCGTGTAAAAGCAGTTAATATAAATAAATAATAAATAAATAAATATATGGGACACTTACACACACGGTCGTCCATCCCCAAAGTAAGTAACTTAATACTTGTGTTATGGGTGAGAGACAACTGGTGAATATATACTTATATATTTTTTAAATACATACTTAAATACAAATATACACGCAGGCTCAAAGACCAACAAATTCATTTATAGAAAATGTTGGCCCTCGGCGGGAATCGAACCCGCGACCCGCTGAGCTGAAGGCAGGGTCACTACCCACTGCTCCAACGGGCCAGTCAAATAAAAAAATAAATATAACAAACTACCATTAAATATTGTAACACAATAAAAAATGGAATTAAAATTACCATCCTTTTTTGAAGCCAAACGTAAATTGTGGTCCCTTTCAGTTTGCAAATGACAGAGATGGTCACAAAAGTGTTCACACTAACGACGTAAACCGCATTCGGTTTTCCCAACTAATGGCCTTTGTTCAATAGGTTCCTTAATTCAATTAATAGTTGAAATCCACGAAGAAACTTTGTTGTTACCTCTGTCCGTAACAATTTGGTATTAAATTTAAGGTGAATTAATGTTAGGAAACGCGGGCGAGAGATTTAAAAATAAAATATTTCGAACTTCTAACAAAACAAACAGAGCCTTGCTAGGTAATTTTTTACAAAATGAAAAAAAAGAAACAAAAAAAATAATAATAATAGGGTAGGTGGGACTCGATCCTAGGTATTTTCATTTCTCGCGACCATCCGTTCCCCGAATAAGGTACGCTGACTTGGCAAAAATAGAGTTTCATATTCAATGTAAATTTTAGTATTTTTTCAATGCCCAAAAACAGGGATAAAACAAACGTTATGATTTTTAGAGTATCAATGCGGTAAAGAGTATCAATATGAAATGAATATATGAATATTATGTGATATCCCGCTGAGTAGAATAGACCACCCTCATATCACAATGAGGTGTCGTAAAAGGCGACTAAGGTAAGTCGACCCACCGTGTGGTATCCAGCTGAGTAAAATAGACCACCCTCATATTTTATCGAGGTGTCGTAATTGGCGAATAAGGTAAGTTAACCCACCGTATGATAGCCGATTGAGTAGAATAGACCACCCCCTTTTACATTTTATTTTCTTTCATAACAAGACACGCTCTTTCCTTATGGTAATAGTATTTTATATATAACCTAAAGAGTTTTTGATTTAAATTGACTCTCGATTTTTATACAAACATTTTTTTTTAAACAATTTCTTAGAACCTTTTTAAGACTTAAACTATTTTATACAAAGACTCAATGCTTGAGTGGAGAAAATATTATTTTATCTTTCACATTTACGTATATTTAAAAACGAAATAAAACATTGTACAGAGTTCTTTGATTGGTACGGTTAACAGATTTGGAGTGTAATTGAACGAATTTTCTTCTGAAATTACTACCGCTGAAGTGTGTTTGACATCGTTATTTTTGTAATTTGCGAGCTAAAAGGGTCTACAATTTATGTCTCACCTGTCTCAAACATCTGAGGGTCGACCCTCGAAATACATCTAGGCAATGCCCCGACGTTTAACACCTTTGTCAGTTTACTTAAGGGCGCTCAAGTGAAGGATTCAGAGCGGGGATTTTTCTTTTATATTAAAGACGTATGAAATATTTGTTTCGTTCGTATGTTTTATGTCTTTGTTTTAATAATACACTAGCTATGGCAGCGGCTTTGCTCGCGTGACAATAGGTGTGACAAAATTTTGCCCAAATTGAAATTTTGAACATACTCGTAAAATAAGTTATTGTGAGTTAACCATAAGAGATAGACACATGCTATCGCACTTTTGTGTACTATTTTTGTAGTAGTCTACCTAATTTTATCTGAAATGACCTCTTTTATACTAGTGATACTCGCGATTACAAATCATGTTGCAACATGATTAATACAATGTGCCGACCCCACTTACAGTGGGGGACAGTGGGGTAAGAGCTGAAGAATGATCTTGTATATTCTGAAACACAAAAACCGCCTTTTTCAAACCATACCTTAACCTATTACAATTGGTTCCAAAATTCCAGTAGATTATTGGTTTCAGTAGATTATTCGTGTACCGGACAGACAAACTTCCGTATTTATAATATTAGTAAATATATAGATAGAGTGATCGAATCTGTAGTACATAAATTATACAATAACAATTAACGCTGGATCCCATTGCTATATTTTAACGTTGAGCAAGATTTATAGACAGAGATAAATTAAGCTTTACTGAATTAAAAGTCGATTAGCTTTAAGCACTTTTTAAAATTACTTTTTGTTCAGTCAAGTACTTCAAAGATATTGTTTGAGAATTTTTGGACAGGCCAAAAGTAATGATAAAATAATTTTGCATTACTCCGCGATGTTATGCGGAATGTAGTGTTCATATTACGTTCTCTAATGGTTTGTGGGCAGATTTAGTAAACCACTGGACAGCCAAAAACACTCTTTAGAAGACTGTTGTGGTTAGGTCCTAAGAATAAGAGGTTTTTTCATTACGATATTATCTCGTCACAGTTATTATCTGGGTTGATACAAAATATTATTAACATGTTTATATCCCACTCTAAGTGGGGTCGGCACAACATGTTATAAATATGTTGTCACATGATTTGGCTACGTATTTTAGTACCGGCCGCCTGCCTGACATCAACTTCCCTTAGTCGTATTTTACGATACCTCGGTAAGAAAGAGGGTGGTCTATTCTACTCAACCGGATACGACACGGCTGTTCGATTTACCTTAGTCGCCTTCTACGAGATCTCGGTAAGAAATGATAGAGGTCTATTCTACTCAGCCGGATACCACACGGCAATTATCTAGTCACAGGTATCGCCTATATATATATACGGGCTCTTGACTAGCCCGTTGGCGCAATTGGCAGTGACTCTACTTGGGTCGCGGATTCTATTCCCCGCGGTGCCAACATTTTCTATAAACAATTTGTTGGTACTTCGATTCTGGGTGTATATATTTAAAATTATATATGTATATATTTACCAGTTGTTTGTACCATAACACAAGTATTAAGTTACTTTGCGGACGACCGTATGTGTAATTAAATAAACATACGGGTCACATCGCGTTATAATCGATTACCTTAGTATAAGGTTCTACGTTTCGGCAGAGTTGCATCCACCGTGGTCACGAACTGACTGGAGCGCCGCGGCGTCTTCGTTCCCGAGTACTACAGTCATTATTTTGTTCATCTACCCGCACTTGAACCGCACAAGCACAACCAACGAAGTCAGCGATCGCAGACCATCTGCTTAATTCGGGGAGCAATCACTGGATTGAGCTTCATGATCCCAAAGTCCTGTCAACTGATGCCCACTATTATGCAAGAGTGGCGCGTGAAGCTGTTGAGATCAAAAAGCATCGCACATTCAACAGAGAAGAGGGCTTCAGATTGTCAACGACTTGGGATCCAGTGATCAATAAATATAACTCGCGAAAGAAATCGTTGCAAGCTATATCGCGTGCGGATAATATCAGTGTGGTGTGCAACAGACTTTATATGGATTGTGCGGTTCAAGTGCGGGTAGATGAACAAAATAATGACTGTAGTACTCGGGAACGAAGACGCCGCGGCGCTCCAGTCAGTTCGTGACCACGGTGGATGCAACTCTGCCGAAACGTAGAACCTTATACTAAGCTAATCGATTATAACGCGATGTGACCCGTATGTTTATTTAATAATCAGTATGAATCGCGAAAGTTTAAAATCTACGTATGTGTAATGTCCCATAAAAGTAAAGCAACGACCTGGTAATCCCATTGCTGGGCATAGGCCTCCTCTCTCCATTTTTGGAGAGAAGGATTAGAACTAAGACTTACAGTCTGCTCCAAAGCGGTTTGGTAATTTACATATATCCCTACAATTCTCTAGAAATATGCAGTTTTTCTTACGATGTTTTCATTCACCAAAAAGCGTCTGATAAATTGCAATTATCAATTAGACATATAAGTCCCATAATTATCCCATATTAATAATTTTTCCATATATTAATTTTATTATTTTAGAATGCATTACGCAGTGTGGTATCCGGCTGAATAGAATAGTACCAACCTCATTTCTTACTGAGATGTCGTAAAAGGCGACTAAGGTAAGTCAACCCGCAGTGTGGTATCCGGCTGAGTAAAATAGACCATCCTTATTTCTTACCGAGGTGTCGTAAATAGCGACTAAGGTAAGTTGACCCACCGTGTGGTATCCGGTTTAGTAGAATAGACCACCCTCTTTCTTACCGAGGTGTCGTAAAATACGACAGAGGTAAGTAGACGTCAGGCAGGCGGCCGGTCGTAAAAACGCAGCCAAATCATGTGACAGCATGTTTATAAAATGTTGTGCCGACCCCGTTTAGAGTGGGATAAGGGCAGGAAGATGATAAATATTGATTTATAATGCATTGCAAATTTTAAATTAGGAAATAAATAAGATCATCACGACTTATAATTAGAATAAAAAATTAGTCTATGAAAATAAGTTCTTCATTGAGTATAATTTTAGATAGATACTTTTGTTACAATAAAATAACATAATAACAAAGGGAATACATTGGCAAATTACAAGGCTGTTTATTCCTAATCTCTTATTAATGGGATTCCACGGAAAGCATAGCTTATCTCAGACGGTATAAATCTTAGGCAATGATAAAATATACCGAAGGGAATGGGCTGTAATTGTTCTACAATTTATGTTCTTGGCTCATTTTGTAATGGGTTTCGAATAAGCTGTTGATTAACAAGATGTAATTGGAATAATTACGATAAAGAAGGTAAGGTAGGAAGAGTTTTATTTATATAGGGCAATTACATATACGGCCGTTCGTCCTCAAATTAAGTAACGTATTAGTTTTTAAAGGTTCTCCGCCGTGTGGTATCCGGCTGCGTAGAATAGACCAACCTCATTTCTTACCGAGGTGTCGTAAAATGCGACTAAGGTAAATTGACCCGCCGTGTGGTATCCGGTTTAGTAGATTAGCCCAACCTCTCTCTTACCGAGGTGTCGTAAAATACGACTAAGGTAAGTTGACGTCAGGCAGGCGGCCGGTCGTAAAAACGCAGCCAAATCATGTGACAGCATGTTTATAACATTTTGTCGCACACTTATAGTGGGATAAGGGCAGCTTCATTGTAATTTGACGATTCAAAAGTGCTTGTAAAAGTCAATTTTAATAAAGAATTATTTGAATTTGAATATAATATTTCATGACTATACATTCGCTTTACTTTCTTAAACGCGTCAACTAACTTCAGTAACATCGTAAAACAAATTCTGACAAAGGATAACCTTTTGAGGGATCCCAGACAGCCAATTAATTTCGCAGAGGCCCGTGAAGATTGTTATAAAAAATAGCAAACAGTTTGGCACTGACCCTAAAAAATACAGGGTCTTTTTTCCATGAAATTTTTGCACGAACCTTAGACGCCTTGACGTTAGATAGCCGGATATTTACGGCCTGATAAAGTTCATCCATTTAAGTTGGCTTTTCTAAAACGCGGTACATGCTTTAGCCATGAAGTTTATTTATTATAACGTTACGTTATGTTTTATTATAACGTTACAAACACATTATTAATAAGTGTATAAAGGTCAACTTGTCCATATGATAGAGATCTCTGCCAGATAAACTACGAAGTGAGACACTATATAGTAAAGTAAATTTATTTGGTACGTAAATATCAAAAAATTATGAATCTTTAATATATAAATGAGTTAATCTTGAATGTATATATTAATATATGTTATTATATATATATTATATGTACACTTTTTAATTAATAATGTGTTTGTAACATTATAATAAAACACGTAACGTAAAGATATTTTCCGAATCTCAGAAACGGCTGTTTTTCTTAGGTTATTTAAAAAAATCTTGTTTTATCCTTGTTTTTGGGCACAAAAAAAACTACGAAAATAGGAATATATAGCAACTCATAATTTGAGCTGTCAAATGCAAAGCTGTGACACCCTAATTGTAACGCGCGGACCAAAAAAGGTTCTTAACCTGCTAAGTTCGATTCCCATACCCGGAGCTTTTTTTTTTTTAATTACCGAGCAAGGCTACCAGTTACTTTAGATTTTGACAGTAAATAAAAAATTCTTTAATATAAATTTATAAATGCTGGAGTAAAGTCTGAGTCTATCATAGATAATGCTGTATGGCAACGAGGTTGGCAGTTGATAGCTCAATTTAATTTGGATGAGGGGAGTTGTCTACAAAACGGATTACCAGATTAAGCACGACCTCTGACCCATATGGTTTGACGCGTGATTAGCTTTCGCCGTATTAAACGCGGCATTGGGTTTAACTCGAATTTTTTACCGTCGCTTTTTTCGAAAGTGAATTACGATAAACGTAGGCTTTTTCTAACGTAAATAGTGGCATTATTTTACTTTACGAGCCGTTAATCCCTTAATGTGTGTATCTTCAATATTTAATTGAGTTAGTCTTGTATATACATATAGGTATGTATAATTTCTGAATTTCGGAAACGGTTTCAACGATTTTCGTGAAACTTAGTATGTAGAGGGTTTCGTGGGTGAAAAATCGATCTAGCCCATGTCATTTTACCCCTGTTTTCAGGCACTAAACAAACTGGTAAAATCGAAATAGAGAAGCTTCATTTGCTGGCATTTGTAAAGTTATGATATGATAACTGAAAGGGGAATTCTTTTTTTATTGCTTTTTATATATTTTTTTATTTACCGAGTAAGGCTTGACACCTAAGTACTTATCATAAGAAAGTATTAATAACGCGTGAGTGAATCACTTTAAAAAAATCTTTAGATACATTCCTATGTCAAATATGCGTATATATGAACTAATATTTCTATTTCAAGATTGTTACACGAGTTTAGAGGGAAAATAAACGGTGGGGGTTAAACCAATTACTGTATAACTATGCTTGATTAGGTGATGCATCGCTTTGAGATTTTATCGTAGAGTTTATCTCCCGATGATGCTTTCGGTTGCGGGGCAAAACAATTGTTGCGTTTGTGATAGTAAATGTGTACAGTGCTTGTGTAGTAATAGTGTAGCTATTACTACACAAGCAATGTAGTAATATATAACTCTTTATGTAGTACTCTACATTAAGCGTTATATATATTGTATTTACCTTATATAATAATTTTATTATCACTTTTGTAATGAACTTCTAGATCTCCGCAAAGTAACGCCTGATTCCTCTTATTTCAATCCTATTTGAACTAATATTATAAATCTGTTACGTTTTGACGGCGAATGCTCTTAAGAATATTGGTGAAAATGATGCTATTGATTTTCTATCTCTATCTTTTAGAATTCCTGGATATTTGTACTCTGACTATTCGCAGCAGCAGACTTTTTTTGGAGCTATTTTTTGCGTTTAAATTCATTTTTCCCTACTAAATAAGAAAGGACGCTTTTGTCAAACTGTGGAAAAGCAACAGGCCTTACATTAGCATGTTAGGTTAGCATAAGCTGTGGTAGCCCAGCGGTAACGCCGTGCGACTCTTTCGAGGAGGTCACGGGTTCAAACCCGGACAGACACCACTGAGTTCTGTTAAAACTTATGTGTCTAATTGATAATTGCAATTTATCACACGCTTTTCGGTGAATTCTCTAGAGAATTCTGGAAATATGTTTAACATACCAATCCCCATTGGAGCAGCGTGGTAGGTCTTAGCTCCAAACCTTCTCTCTAAAAACGGCGAGAGCCTATTCTCAGCAGCGGGATAGTAACAGGCCTACTTACTTAGAAAAAGAAGAAGAAGAAGGAGAAGAATAACTTTCTGTACAAATAAAATACAGAGTGAAAAGAACAAGAGACAAAGATAATAGAAACAATTAAAAGTGCAAAGGGCGGTGTTATCCACACTGTTGTGATCTCTTCCAGACAACCCTTTGAAAGAAAGGATCATTTATACTTACTTTACTTACTACTTACTTTCTTACATTAGCAATACGTCCTCGTAACTAAACATAGTATAAAAACATCTCTAACACGGCCTATATTTTTATATTTTAAGTGCTATAAATCCCAGTGATGAAATAATTTATTAAAGCACAAAACATTGTACCAGTCTCGCCCATTAATAATTTTGGTTAGGGTCCCCGAGCTATATAGGCTTTATCAAACGACAGAGCATAAATGTTTGAGTAAGGTCGTTTGGAGTACAGACCCTTTTTGCATATTTAAATGTTTTGAGTTGGGAAGGGTTAGAGGAAATTTTAATTGACAAACCCCGGATGTTTAGGTTATTTCAATACTACAACAAAACCGTATAATTTCATACACCGAATTTGGTTGGCAGATTTTTTTAGTCAACATAATTATGTAAATGGTGAATCCATTCATCATCTCTGATCACTTAAACGTATAAAATAACTTTGACTTAATTTAATCTTCTTTAATTATAGTTTTTAAAAATTATGTTTACGTACAAAATAAATATAATTTAATTGAGGCCTTTTTAGTAATGGTTTACTAACTTGTTCAAATAACAGGAGAAAACAATAACATTATAGTTTTGTCTCCTTTGCACTTGTCAAACCCTTTAGTTTCTCGGTCAAGATTATGCATTATATACGAATGGAATGAACTGGGGTACGGTCATTCACCCTTCTATATCTAGTATATTTTATTCAAAATGTAAAACAATTTCTGTGGCTAAATTAGTTCACTACATTGATTAAATTTTTAAGTAGACTGCTAAGGTGTGTAGGTGCCTGGAATTAAAGTTAATGTCGTAATTTCGGTACTAACCTAATATAATCTGAATACTGAACTGTTGAGGCGTCAAATCCGGACATGGACCTATCTTCTACATAGTATAATGTGGTTATCTATAGGCTTATGTTGCTATATTGGCTCGATGGATATTGACGTAGATTCAACATTTTAATTTATATTTACAACAAGCCAGACTCAGCTATAGCTCAGTTAAAATTTCTCTAATCTAATGAATGTGAGAATTAAATTTTCAATTCGTTTTATTTACATATCCCAACGCAATAATTAAAATTAATACTCTTCAAAAACTCTTTAAACTTTGGTTCTTCCAATGCGCTTCCAAGGTTTATGGATTTTAAGTATAAGTGTTAAAAAATACTTTTTCCTTTATAGTTGAAATTTAATCTCCCTGACTCTAGATAAGTTAAAGAAACAAGATATAATGTTGTCAAAAAAAACCTCAAAATTCTAAACCCTTTGATGTCAGATGTTTCTGTAATTAGACACTCCAAAACCACTGAAAACCCACAAAGAATAAAGCCAAAGCCGAGCACCTAAATCTTGACAGCTATGAAGTGAGGCGCTTAGTAAAGTATGTTTTTAGGTGAAGAGCGACCGAGCTAAAATCTAAATGTGGGACTACGTCTTTACGTCAAACGTTAGACGCCCGTGGGCGTACTACGTAAGTATTACCGTTATATTTTAACACATTTTCAGCGTCAAAAAAGTTTTATTCTTATTGTGGTAACCTTTTTGACGTGACAACGTCTTAAATTAGGTTGCGGCTTGGAGTCACTCATGAAAAAGTGTAACGCCCGCTCACGTCTGTTACGATGAGTCCGAACGAAAGAGAGGCCCGCCGGACTGGCGAATGCCTTGCGTCTCTCTCCCACTCCAATCCATCACATTTAAAAAGACGTTGTCACGTATAAAATCTTTGCCCGTAAAATCGACTTTACAAGCAACCGTTTTCTACCAGGAAAACCCAGTATGGGCACGTCGTCCGATGGGTATGTAAACTCTTAACGATTAAAAACTCTATAGTGCTCCACCACGCTGCTGGTAGCGGGGACAGGATAACATTGTAAGCATTGACCTTATCCCCATCAGCAGCAACTCTGTACTAGGTCAGGGACTATGTAAACAGTGGCCCATCCTTCCTCTAATCGATGCATTAGGAATACAAGATACATCGATCACCGTGGAGACCTACTCCGACTGGAACACCCGGAGGTCTCCGTTATGACGGGATGCAGCGGACTCAAACCGTAGTTGTTTTAATCCACCAAAAATATAGGCGTCCTAAAAGTGTTCTGTCTGACCCTGTTGATCAAATAGTGATCGTATAAACAGATGTAAAATATAACACACACATTGTACAGAGCGAGGTCTTAGTTTACTGACTTCGGTAAGTCATGGCTTATCACGTCTGATGTTATGAATTTTAACAGTCATACCATACGAAATCCACTACACGTCACCGCCTTGATCCAACCTCGCAGAGGTGGCTTTCAACTCTCCGTATTTCGCAACCTCGGCGATGCAACATCTTTAGTTTATATTGAGATAAAATAAACTTAATAAATATATTTGAATAGTCAGTAGGGTTGACGATTCAAATATATTTTATTGAATTGAAATTGAATTGTGTATACAAACATTGTTTCTAATGAATCCAAAAGGCTCCAAAGGAACTCGAAGGTTATTCTTTTCAAAATATAATTCTTATAACTAGTTCCGAGTACATATCTTCATTAATGACTCCGACTAGTTCTGACAATATTTGAATCCATTGATTTGCTAATGAGATATCAATATATAAGGCCTTCTTTTTCGTTATTTAAAACTGCTTCAATAAAATAGCTAATTTGAAATAAATTAACTTTTTAGTCGTAAGCAAAGACACCGCGGCATCAAAGCCTAGGCAAAGTAAAATTAAGTTACATCAATATAATCTTAATTAAGGAGTAAATTCTTTATTAACTTGATAACGTTAATAAAGACATTATAGCAACAATACAACCAAAATAAAAAGTTGGGGAATTATACTTCAACATAATCTGTGATAAAACAATGTTACAGTTTGCTAGTCTCTTTATAGCGTCTGCATCTCATGATAATGTGAAACGTCGCGACCATTATCTCGTTCCCATCATTTTATATTCGGCTGAATATCAGTACTTAAGTATTATGAACTGGATCTCGAACTTTCTGGAATAATACCGAATAAATCTAGATAATTTATATTTCCCGAGTTTTATTTGGTTATTGACATTAAGACACGCCATGTATTATAAAGGTATTTTAGTTCCCTACTAGCAATCGCCAGCGGCTCTGCCCGCGTGGAAAGATTAGAATCGTATTATAGTCTTTTGATAACCATAAAAATGGTTAAAGTTGGTAAACTTTAAAAGCTAGACGTATGCTGTCGCGGACTTTTATTTAGAACTTTTAGAGGGGAACAATTTTGTAATACATGATTTTTTGATAACTATCACCGTTTACTCTACGCACGCCAGGAAAGCTTTAAATTTTGCCGTTTTCGTAATATTTTTTATTGCTGATCCTCTCCTTTTTATTCATCTTAGCGTGATGTTATATAGCCTATAGCCTTCCTCAATAAATAGACTATCTTACATTTAAAGAATTTTTCAAATCGCTCTAGTAGTTCCTAAGATTAGCGCGTTCAAACAATCAATCAAACAAACAAACTCTTCAGCTTTATATATTAGTATAGATATAGCTACATATTAAGGTTTTTTTACAACGATGGCTAAAAAAACTATTATATTATATTTTTTATTTTCATGATGGAAATATTTGCGGGGTTGGTGAGTGACAGAAGCTAGTGTTTATTCCAAGACTACAGGATCGACGTGAAGTCGCGGGTAAAAGCTATTACACGCTTTCATTCGGTTACATACTTATTATGATTACATAATCCTTACTTATACATAATTACTTATTATATATTCATACTTATTATGTAATCATAATAAGTATGAAAACGAGAATTCCTGTTGCTAAACAATGTTATATGAAAGTTATGCCTTTGTTATTACGTTGTCACAATATTATTATGAGCTTCTTTAATATTCTGCCATCATTGTGATTTAATGGTCTTGATATTAACGATAATCGTATTTGATGCCAACGCATAAACGTTGGTATGAAATATGGTTATCTGTTTGCATTTATATTGTTAAGATAGAACGATGTGAAAGATCTACCAAAAACATTACCAACCAAACCAACATACCAACCAACGGCTCAAACTTATTACTGTCCTAGCTACTTATTCATTACTTTTTACTACTTTCTCTATTTACTTCTAAGCTTAAATTATGCATTTTTTATTTTTGACAATAAATCGAATACTTAAGGTTACTTTTAATTGAATTTAGAATGAGTTTAAATTTGGATGGACCAACCATCCATACATCTATTACTATTTATTTATAGAAGTAATTTAGAATTACAATTGTTTTGCGAAGATCCATAATACAAATAATAATAAATATATGGGACACTTACACACACGGTCCCCGTCAAGTAAGTAATTTAATACTTATGTTATGGGTGAGAGACAACTGGTAAATATATACTCCCATAATTTTAAATACATACTTAAATACAAGTATACACCCAGGCTCGAAGAACCAACAAATTATTTTATAGAAGTAATAATATAATATTAAAGATAAAAAGACCGCAATTAATGGACAACAGGATAGGAACAAAATACTTGTGAAAGGGTTAAATTTTTTTTTTCACTTCCAAGCGTAACCAATAATTAATATAATTTTTTGTTAAGGACTTGGTTGAAATGGAGAGGTTGACATAGGCTACTTTTAATAAGATTTTAAAATTCAAGCAGATAAAACCGCATGCTAAAACCACTAAAGAAACAGCTTAAGTTTCCCATTTTTCTATAATAGCAAATTTGGTTTTATAAACTAGACAAGAAAATAGCATTTAATGTATTCAGCGAATTTAAAATTTTTGATCAAACTACCGGAGATTTTGCATAACGTAAATGCACATGAGTCGAATATTCTAAGTCAATTTGCCGAACAAACACCATTTGTCTTCCAGACAGGAGCTAATGCAACGTTACCGGACCCGGAAACTCGATCTCGAATTTAATTTAGAGTTAGGTAGCTTGAGTTACGTTGGGCGGTTGATAAAATGTGCCAAAAATGTTTATCTCGGTTAGAATAAATTTTGGTAAACTAAGAAAACTCTAATACAAAAGTAAGTACCTGGGTGGCCGAGCCATCTTTAATTTTTAAAATTATTTAAAAAAAATAATATTAAATAAAAAATTGAAAAGAAAAATGAAAAAATAATAGGGCAGGTGGGGCTCGATCCTAGGTATTTTCACATCTCTAGACCGCCCGTTCCCCAAATGAACTGCCATGACTTTACGTTTGACAGCGAAAAATTGTGATTGTATCAACGTAAATTTCAAAAAAATTTTAGAGCCCGAAAACAGTGATAAAACGACATTTTTTAAAAATAAAACTTATCTAGATCGATCTTTCTCCCCATCGATTTTTCAAAATAATTTTATTATTACTTTTATATTATGGATCTCCACAAAGTAACGCCTACTTCTATAAATTAAGAAGACTCTAGACTAAACTAAAAAGAAGTAAAGCAGTAGCTTATTAGTATCCTATAGTTGGGCATAAGCTTCCTCTCTCCTTTGCAGACGAAGAGAGTTTTGATCAATCACGCTATTCCAATGCTAAATGGTACGTTAAACATCATCCTCTTGTCCTTATCCCACTCTAAGTGGGGTCGGCACATGTTATAAACATGTTGTCACATGATTTGGCTTTGTATTTTACAACCGGCCTGCCTGACATCAACTTACCTTAGTCGTATTTTAGAACACCTCACTAAGAAAGAGGGTGTTCTATACTACGCAACCGGATACCACTCTATGGGTTAACTTACCTTTTTCGCCCTTTGTAAAGCCTCGGTAAGAAAGAGGGTCATCTCAGTCGGACAGTCAGCTGTATATCACACGGCGAGTTTTACACAAAAGTATTGTTTAATTCAAAAATATCGATATACTAATATACAGCACTAGTGACAAGGAAAGTGGGTAGCGTTCTAACATAATTAACTTCGTGTATATTACACTATCCCCTCCGGCATGGCAAACATATAACAATTTGCATAGAAATGTTTCAATTTCCTTTTGTTATTTTACAGTGCGAAGATAAATGATCTTGCTAAAGCATAGACGCAATATTGATGTAAAGTACTCTTATCTGTTCTCAATATCATCATCATTCTTCTGCCCTTATCCCGCTATAAGCGGGATCGGCACAGCATGTTTCAAACATGTTATATGTTTTGGCTACTTATTTTACGACCCGCCGATTGTCTGTTACTTACCTTAGTCCCCTTTTACTACACCTCGGTAAAAAATGAGGATGATCTATTTTACTCAGCCGGATACCACACGGCGGGTCGACTTACCTTAATAGCCTTTTACGACATATCAGTAACAAATGAGGATGGTCTATTTTACTCAGCCGAAAACCACACGGCGGATCAACTTACCTTAGTCGCCTTTTACGACACCTCGGTAAGAATCGAGGATTGTCTATTCTACTCAGCCGGATACCACGCTATGGATCAAATTACCTTAGTCGCCTTTTACGACACCTCGGTAAGAAATGAGGGTGGTCTCTTCCATTTAGCCGGATACCACACGGCATGTATCTAGTCTCATGTAAATAACGTTTTATCTTATCTATGCTTTCCAGTTTATCGTGAATTATCAAAGCACACCCCTATTGAAGGGGAGGTTCAGGCGAATGAGTCACTAACGCGATTAGCCTTCTATTTGTGTTCGTAGCACCCCTACGGGCACAGCGACATTGGGCTTACTCGAATTATGAACTGCTGATTAGTTTCGCAAAGTTCAGTATTGATAATTTTGTATTAGACGATTAAAAGCTTATTCAAATTCAAATTCAAGATATTCTTTATTCAAATAAACTTGTAAACAAGTGCTTTTGAATCGTCAACTCTACTGCTGGTTCGGAAAGCAGTTCCTACCGAGAAGAGCCAGAAAGAAACTCGGCGGTTGCTTTTTTAAAAATATAATTCTTAAAATTATTTACATTAAGTCGTTACTGTCTTGTACAGGTTCAAAGAGAGCTATAGCCACACATTCTTATCTTCTAAATAATCTTCAAGAGTATAGTAGGCTTTCTGTATCAGCCTCTTTTTAACAGTGTTTTTAAACTGCTGTAATGGCAAAGCTGAAATTGATTACGGAATTTTATTATAGAATCTTATACCAAAACCCACAAACGAGTTATGCACTTTTGCAAGACGCAAAGCAGGCGCCGCAAGCTTATGTCGGTTCCTGCTTTGTCTAGTGTATACATCACCTATCGTTTTGATTTGATAATTGCAATTTGTCACACGCTTTTCGGTGAAGAAAAACTTCGTGAGCAAACCTGCATTTCTCTAGAAAATTCAGGAGATATGTGTAACCTACCAATCCACGTTGGAGCAGCGTGGTAGGTCTTAGCTCCAATCCTTCTCTCCAAAAACGGAGAGAAGAGGCCTATTCTCAGCAGTGGGATAGTAACAGCCGCTACTAGCCGCTACTTACTTACTTTATATCATAGCATACGAGTAAGATAAGCAAAAAAGCCGTGATGGCCCAACGATCAGGTCATGCAACTCTTTCGACAGCGTCATGGCTTAATTCCCGTACTAATAAATTTTTCCATAAAAAAAACTTCAAATTTGTCACAGCTTTTTACGTAAAGGCAAACGTGAGGAAATGCATATCCTCTAGACAAAATTGGGGATATGTGTGTATCTTAGCTCCCAATTCTTCTCTTCAAAAAGGGAGTTAGGAGGCCTATGCCCAGCAGTGGGATAGCAACAGGCCGTAACTTTACTTTCAACTTAACAGGATATACAATGTAAGATCAGAACGGACTGTTTTTGATATCTAAACAGCTGAATTTACGACGCGATAAAAGAAGCTGTTCCCATAATGGATTGCACGAATGTTACCGAGCCAAAATAAAGGGTAGATAATATGTATAATTTACGACTTTTGTAATTTGGCTAAAACAGGATTAAGCTTTTATATATTATGGACGAGCGTATACCATTACTTTAGGCAGAGTGTTTAAGTAAAATAGGTTAATAAAAGTACGTTGGTATATTCAAAACACTACATATTATAAAACAAAGTCGCATTCTCCGTATGTACGCATAAAACTTTAAAACTACACAACAGATTTTGATGCGGTTTTTTTTAATAGATAGAGAGATTCCGGAGGAAGGTTTGTACGTATAATAACATTCGATACGGAGTAGAGAAATACTCTAATTTTTGAGGGTTCTGTAAATAATTACATTTTTTTCCGCTTACATTGCAAACGCAGGCTAAACCCTACGAGATTTATCAAAATAATGTACTAAGTATTTGTATACCTTGAAAAGGTCTACAGAAAAGTCCGCGATGGTATATGTCTATCTCTTATGGATAACCCACAATAGCATTTTTTGTCATTTACTTTTTACGAAAAATAATGCCTTATTTTTGAAGCAATTTTTATACAATACAGCTTTAATCCTTATCCATTTAAGTACCTTAAATAAATAGTTGATTTAATATAGATCAATATGTCCGTTTACAGCATGTAATTTAAGTGAACATTTTCGG
The DNA here is from genome assembly GCA_029227775.1 of Morpho helenor. Classification (NCBI taxonomy): domain Eukaryota; kingdom Metazoa; phylum Arthropoda; class Insecta; order Lepidoptera; family Nymphalidae; genus Morpho; species Morpho helenor. The sequence continues at coordinate 13,308,468 of JARGCU010000020.1, read as the reverse complement.
AGACATTACAGATTTAAAATGCCGTGAGGACGCCGCGCTTCGCGCCTATAACACTTCGACTTTAGCAGCTAAGTCGCTCTTTCAAGAGTTTCTTTAAAGACATTCTGTAATTAATTGTAAAAATAAAATACATAGGGAAAATGTAAAAGTAAATAAGTAAAAATGTATTATATGAATTTAGATATTCCAAAGATAGCAGGAAATCTTCTTGGTATAGGGAAAGGAAATTGTTTTTTTCCAAATTTAACGCTTGCGGTCCACGGGCAGTAATGAATAAATCAAAACTACTAGATCGATTTAAATCATTTTTTTTACACTGACTGGCATGTGATATAGGTTTATTTTATACCCGTGCGAAGCAGGGGCAGGTCGCTAGTATTTTGTATAAAATGATGAATTTGCACAATTTAGTATAAGTAATAGTCGTTTTATTTTATTTAAAAGTAACGGACATCTCCTTTATCTGTTCTTGGAGAGCCTCCTCGCCAGGAGTAAAAGGCGACTAAGGTAAGTTGACCCACCGTGTGGTATCCGGTTTAGTAGAATAGACCACCCACTTTCTTATCGAGGTGGCAAGTTGACGTCAGGGAGGCGGCCGGTCGTAAAAACGCAGCCAAATCATGTGACAGCATGTTTATAACATGTTGTGCCGCCCCTACTTAGAGTAGGATAAGGGCAGGAAGATGAGTATAGTTGAACCTTGTTCCTGAATCAGTCTATTCTCAAGAACATGTAAATATGTTTAGTAATTTTGAGTTCATTAATAACAGACAAAAGAGTTGAAAGCTTTAGATTTCATATAATCCAATATTTTTACTTATAACTTTATGTATTTAACTTCCGTACATAATTTATTACAAAAACATTTTACAGAAAATGTCTGGAATTTCAGTTATTTTATAAAAGTGCTTTTAAAAGTCAACTTTTCGATCAACAGAGCTAACCTGGCTCAACACGCCAGCATTTAATAGATTGCCTTTATACAGTCATAAATTTTACTGAGCTGTATACCTCAAACAACAATATAAAGTAGAAATATGTTTGGCATCATATTGTTGCAATATTCTGATGCAAATGCGAAAAGAATTATGGAAAAGATAAAGAAGTTGTGAGCTTTCGCCTCTTTAATAAATTTGGTTAAGATGTATTGATCATTCTAAACTGTAACTGTAACGTTTCCTTATTTCATTATTTGATTAATATTTGTTTTTTTAATAGTTGATTTGACTATATTTATAAAAAACTTGCAACGGCCAGCGGTTCCGCCCGCATGAAAAGTTTAAAACCGCAAGATATCCATAACAATGGTTAAAGTAGGTTAACCTTAAAAGCTAGACAAATGCTGTCGCGGACTTTTATTTAAAACTTTTAGATGGGAACATTTTTGTAATACATGATTTTTTTAATAACTTTTACGGTTTACTTAGCGAACGCAAGGAAAGCTTTAAATTATGCCGTTTTCGTACTATTTTTAATTTTTTATTGCTGCTCCTATTCATGTTTGTGTAATTTGAGGGTGGTCTATTCTATTCAGCAAGATACCTCGCAGCGGGACAACATACCTCAGTCACTTTTACGACACCTCGGTAAGAAATGAGGGTGGTCTATTCTTCTCAACCATATACCGAACAACGGGCATTTATTATATTAGTATGGGTTGTATTATGCCATAAATGTCATAAATTGCACAAATGGATGGATTTATGTAGGCCTTGTTTACGGTCGGACCCGTGAAAGCACATTAGGTAACTTTGGTTGATCGTAACAGCGACATTTATGAGAGCCGCGTTTTGGTCAAAGATTTATTTTTATGTCTGCTGGTATAAAAATGTTTTATCCCCATCGAATGTGCGTGTATAAAATCGAAGTATCGAAGAAATGTTACCATCGTCTAAAGAGATCTTCTTTCTTTTTTTTTCTTCATACCTGTTTGTTTGTTTGAGTGTTTGAACGCATTAATCTCAGGAACTACTGGACCGATTTGAAAATTTCCATGAGTGTAAGATAGTCCATTTATCGAGGAAGGCTATAGACATATCTCCTATTCATCATAGCGTCATATATAACATCAAGCTAAGATGAATAGGAGAGGAGCAGCAATAAAAAATATTGCGTAAACGGCAAAATATAAACTTTCCTTGCGTGCGCTAAGTAAACGGTGAAAGTTATAAAAAAAACATGTATTACAAAATTGTTCCCCTCTAAAAGTTTTAAATAAAAGTCCGCGACAGCATATGTCCAGCTTTTAAGGTTAACCCACTTTAATAACTTTTATTGTTATCTTGCGTTTTTAATCTTACCATTCGGGCGGAACCGTTGGCCATTGTTAGTTATTTATAAATATAGTCAAATCAAATAATAAAAAACAAATATTAATCAAATAATGAAATAGGGAAATGTCACAGTTACAGTTTAGAATAATCAATACGTCTTATCCAAATTTATTAAAGAGGCGAAAGCGTACAACTTGTTTATCTTATACATAATTCTTTTTGCATTTGCATCAGAATATTGCAACAATATGAAGCCAAACTTGCTTCTACTTTATATTGTTGTTTGAGCTATACAACAGTAAAGTGCGTTAAGTAAACGGTGAAATTTTATAAAAAATCTCTTATAATTAACCCACAATAACTACTTTGATGTTCAAAATTTAAATTTGGGAAAAAAATTGTAACTGATTTCCACACGGGCAAAGCTGCTGGCACAGCTAGTATTTTAATATACGTATTGATTGTATTTAAGCTTGATAATCATATCATATCAAGCAGCTACAGAGGCAAGTTATGGCAGTTAGTATTGTCAATTGATCACTGTGATGTTTGCTTAATTTACCAATAGAGCAATGTTTGTATTTGTCCTTTGTAAACCAAGCGGCTTTATGTCGGTATACATAACTAAGCACTATGCAAACAGAACTCAGAATTGCGTTCAATAGCTACGGTAAAAATGTATTGAATCAATAATGCGGTTCAAAAGAATATCCAGTGAACGTGTTCCAATAATTTTCTCGATAGATTTAACTTTCAACACAATCGAGTGGTCAGTAATGCTTTCGCAATAACGTTGTTATATAAATTCAAAATATTCTTTATTCAAGTAAACTTGTAAACAAGCAAAAGCATTTGAATGGTAAACTCTACTGCTGGTTCGGAAAGCTGTTCCTACCGAGAAGAGCCAGCAAGAAACTCGGCGGTTGCTGTTTTCAAAATAATACTTATAACTAGCTACATAAAGTCATTACTATCTTATACAGGGTCGAACAATATCTATATCCATGCTTTGTTATAATCTATGTAATCCTCAACAGTATAGTAGGCTATTTGTATCAGCCTCTCTTTAATAGTGTTTTTAAACTGCTGTAATGACAAAGCTAAAATTGATTGCGGAATTTTACTATAGAATCTTATGCCCTCATCTTATATTTATGTATATAGATTCAAATTCAATATATTCTTTAGTCAGGTAGAGTGTTTCAAGTACTTTTGATTTGTCAAATGTTTTACAGAAGCTATCACGAAGTTGGAAGTTTTCTTTAACTAAGAACCAGCAAGAAACTTGTTTGACTAACTTAAAAAAATATAATTAGAATAATCTAATTTTAAAACTAGTAAGTGATAACATAATAGAACGAATTCCACGATACAAGCATGCTTAGTGGAATTCATAGTTTAACAATAAAGAATTTAAATGATTGGCAATCATTATAAAAATATCAAAATTTTTATCTACAGAGATTTACATTCATAGATAGGGATTTTTTTTTCTATACTCCCGAACTCTTCCGTCTGGCCACAAAAAGGAAGCCATATGCATAACTGACTGCTAACCTGTTGTTGTTGTTGTATCTCTTTATTTTACACAATTTTACAAAAAAATTATAACAAAGTAAAAAGTAAAAAAACAAAATTATTAGCTTATAAAAAAGAGCACAAAGGCGGACTTATCCCATAAAAGGAATACCTGTTGTAGATGCACGCAAAAAAGAAGTTCTAAAAAAGCTAAATTAATTCATTCTTTTCCAATCGATTGACCACAAAATATACAGAGCGAGCAACAAAAAGTAAATAGAGATAGCATGTCTTTTGCAATTGCAAAAAGCTCCCAAGAGTTTGAGGTGTTGGGCTCCTTTCACGAAACTTTTTATAAATGAGCTTGGAAAGCTGAGCTTTTACAAGGCTACAGTACTCTAGACCAAACTATGAACAAAGCTGTTTCGAAACTATCTAGAATCTTGTGAAGCAGGTGTTGAATATGCCGAGTCAGGGCCTTTTATAGTTAGAGAAAAGGGTACGGTAAGTTTTAGACAATAAAACCTTTTCCTATTACCCACAGCTGTTCACCAGACTGTCAAGATTAATATTAGAAGTAAAAGTTCCTAGATCTTTTACGAAGGCGTATTGCATAAAGAGAATCATACCACCATGTTCTGACCTCAACGGAGGCAACCTTAGCAAAACGTTCTTAGATGCTAGTACACCTTCTGTGCTATATTTTCCACGTTCTACACACGCAGAAAAACTTCTAGGCAGGCCTATAGTGACGCGGTAATGACCATAAGAGCTAGAGGAAAACAGTTTTTTTTTAATATATGGGACACTTACACACACGGTCGTCCGTCCTCAAAGTAAGTAACTTAATACTTGTGTTATGGATGAGAGACTACTGGTGAATATATACTTATATATTTTTTAAATACAAACTTAAATACACCCCTAAAACAAATAAGCTTTTGATGACATATACATTTGTATCCTGTTCACTGCTTATATTTCTTTAAAAAGATACTCAAAGTATAAAGCAAGATGTTTGCAAATATATAATAATAGAAAATACATTTTTTTTAATATTAATAATTACGAATTTTTAATCTTTACTTTTAAGAATGAAAAGAAGCAAAACTTAATACTTTATACGCATTATAATTATCATCATATATTTTTCATTAGAAAATATGATCAGTATATAAAATATGCTGCTAATCATATAAAATATAAAAATATATAAGATATTAGGAAATAAAAAAAAAAATGTGCATCTAATAAATAAAACTCATAATTTCCTAACCACTTTTAATTACTAATATATAAAATAAATTTAAGTGAGACTTACTATTGCTGACGGTACTTGTATAGGACTAATTGGGCTTCGTTACGAGTGTTTGTTAGCAAATGGTGGCCAATACATAGCAAAGCGCCATTTGAATCGATATAAGGGAAAATTTTGTTAATTTGAAAAACCTACTGTTAGCGCACACTGTATACAATAACACGATATAATAGGAATACCACAATTCCCGTTCCGAGATGCACTTCTCTTGAATGATGAACAAAGACTGAATGTAACTGAAACGTATAATAGAAAGACTCTACCGGAAACAATAACGGCACAGTGTTGCCACCATTTCAGTCAAAAAGGGCGCGATACTTTTGTTTCATGACTGTGTTGCTATAAAATACAAAGCGGAAGGCAATAGCGACACTACCTTAGTCATCATTCTCTTACCCTTATCCCACTCTAAGTGTGGTCAGCACAATAGTCTTCTTCTTCTATTCTCCTCTATCATTCGTCAACTCTGGTGCCACTCCTTTGACATACATATCATTTTTCACACAATCCATTCATTTTTTTTTCGGCCTCCCCCTAGCCATACATCCATCCACATTCATATTTAAAACTCTTTTGGTCACATGCTTTTCATCCCTCCTCATGACAAGACCATACCATCATAGTCTCGCACTTCTCATCTTTTCTATAATGGGCGCAACTTTCAGACTTCCCCTAATATACGCAATGAGTATATTAGGGGAAGTCTGGAAAAATATATAGGAAAAACCTACCTTAGTATCATGTAAAATATTGACCCCTTTTTTAACGGTATTATTATTTATATATACCCGTGATAACGAAAGCACAAGATCACGTAATCTTCCAAATATAATAGTAAAGTAACTGGGTGAGCGAGCCTTGCTCCGTAATTTTTTACAAAATAAAAAAAACTTCAAAAAAAGGAAAAAATAATTGGGTAGGTAGGGCTCTATCATAAGTATTTTCATTTCTCGAACCCGCCCGTTCCCCGAATAAGCTACGCTGACGTGACAATTTGCGGCAATAATAGTGTTTTATATTCAATGTAAATTTGAGTATTTTTTTTTATGCCCAAAACAGGGATAAAACGATTTTTTTAAAATTAAACCTAGCTAGATCTTTTTCTCCCCTAAAACCCCCTGCATACTGAATTTCCGGAAAATCGTTGGAGCCGTTTCCGAGATTCCGAAAAACAATATATATACAAGATCTGCATACTGAATTTCCGGAAAATCGTTGGAGCCGTTTCCAAGATTCCGAAAAAATTAGATATATACACAAGATTAACTCATTTAAATAATTAAGATTTTAGCTTTTTTAGTCCCCGAAAATAGGGATAAAACTAATTTTCTTTTATGAAACCATATATCGCTATATAGCTATATCAATTTATCGCCCCCGAAACTAAAAATGTTAACTTGTTATAAATCTGGAATTATAAGGTTGAATACACACTACCCATCATAATCTTATTCTAAGTTCTGCAGATGTAGACAAAGGTTAGTTTCAATATATGAACTGAAATTTCCATTAACCACCGCATTTGGCCCGAACACACCCAGCGGTCAGCATTTCCCAAGGACCAATAAATATGGCCACGGGAAATTGGATGAAATCTGCTTATTCTGCTCCCGGAACGCTCGGAATCGCAGTTATTATATAATATGGACTTTAATGATTTAGAGTGCGAAGGCGTTGCTATTAATTTAAAGGAGTTTACTTTTAGTATAATATTTGAGTCAAGCGCTATATTTCTATAATAAAATAGTTATCTAGTTCTTCAGATAATTTGTTAGCAGGATTTTAAAAATTAGCATTAGCTATATATAGAGGAGTGTTAATTAAATTGGATGGATATATATAACTAGAGGGAGGCATAAAAGAGATGATTGTATTGTTCGAAGAACGACATAAATATAAAAGACCATTCACCGAGTTTGTTACTGTTTCTTCTCGGATCAGTGGTAGATTCTTTAAATACATTTGATGACTCAAAAGTATTGAAGGCAGTACACTTGAATAAAGAATATTTTAAGTTTGAATTTATTATTAATTTAAAGGTGTGAAGAATCAATTTAGTTTTTGAATGCGCAAATTTTCTCAGATGATTAAATAATATATGGGACACTTACTTTCATACACGTTTCCGTCCCCAAAGTAAGTTACTTAATACTTGTGTCATTGTAGACACACAATTGGTGAATATATACTTATATATTTCACTCACTACCCACTGCGCCAACAGACCAATCATGGTTCTCAAACAAGCTAATGCATTAATCAAAGCTGTTATTTTTGTAACTCTAAATTTATGTCAAAGCGAGAATAAGGTTTAAGTATGTAATAGAATCATCAAAGTTTTCAGTCGAACTTTTCAGAATAAGGCAGGCTTGTTTCATTTTTTTTCACAAACAATTTTACAGTACAAAATCCGTACAGTACAAAGTGTTATACGAGTAAGCTTAGAAGAGAACACCTGTTTCTTTCAATTCCTTTGAAAAGGGATCACGTAGTTTCAAGTTATAAATAGCAAATATATGCTACTACTTCAACATATATCGATGATATATATGTTTACTGAATGCGATATGCACCTTAACGGTGTCTCATATATATATATATATATATATATATATATATATATATATATATATAACAAATTAGTTCGGTAATTTTCGGAGGCTCGTTAAATTCTGGGTCACCCAAATATTTTTTGTTATATAATCTAGTTCGAATGACGACCTCGCACCGATAAAAGTGCTAATTGTAGATTTAGTGAACAGACGATCTTAGAAATGTCTTGAGAGCCGCAGGACTCAAGCGACACGAGATCGTATGACATAGATAATTCTAGAAGATATAATATGTCGCAGGGTATGGCCATTGCTTAAAGATAGAGAAAGAGAGAAAAAGAAACGAGACTGCGGAACAGAGAAGAGGGAGACTTAGAAACTTTAGTTACTTCTCGACTTCCGGACCGTTTGGATACAGTTGTCTTACACGTTAATCCAGTTCCGTTTCAGATAGCCCGCTTACATCCTAAAATTTGAATCATTGATTCGTTTGAAGTACGCTTGACCAATATTCCAGTGGAATCATGCATATAAAAATATGATTATTTCCCTGCAAATTTTATTGCATTTCTAATAGACAACGAGTTTACGAGAGTTATTTTCCAAACATATTTTTAGATTGCACATTTTTACGTATCGGCCGCGTTCGCCATCGGACAACAAACAATCGCGACTAACGAACCCCAATTAGTCCCGTGCATGTAACGACAGAAAAAAAAATACGAACCATTTTAATTAATAAAAGATAACCATTATTTTTTATAATTAATCTCCCGAAAATGCATTTATTGTGCAAGGGCCAACATATTCTATAAATTAATTTGTTGGTCTTTGAGGCTGGGTATATATTTGTATTTATGTATTTAAAAATATATAAGTATATATTTACCAGTTGTCTGTCTACCATAACACAAGTATTAAGTTACTTTGGGGACAGACGACGGTGTGTGTAAATGTCCCATATTTATATTAAAAGAAAATGCATTTATGAAATATAAGTATGTGGTTTCGAGCACAATTTATAACTATTTTACACCATTTGATGAGTTAAATAAATTTTTCGTAAGAAAAGTCGATACCTAGTAAGTTCAAGAATATTGAATATCAATCTTTATCAATGGATCGACCAATTATGAATATCCTGCCACATGCTTAACGAAATATACAAATTGCTTTAAGTGATATCTGTAAAAGTTTACAGAAGAATTGCGTAATAATTATAATAATAATAGACTAATATTATAATAATAATATTATTATTGTATTAGTCTATTACCTAAAATATGTTTGCCATGCCATTATGCCATTGCGCTTTACACCGCATCGAGTACTCGCGCACTGACAGCCATTTGTAAAAACCCGCACCGCATTTTGGATATGCAACATTTATTCACGCCCTATCTTCTTGGGATTCGACCAAGTGATCTGGAGAATGCTATTATTTCCATACGCAAAACAGTCCACCACCGCTTAAGTAAGTGCTTTAAGCACTATATGCCTTAACCACATCTTCGGGGAAAAATCGGTGTTCGGGTTTCAAATTCGAACCAAAGCCGAGTAGTTACCCATTTTGTGGCGTCACACCACGCCGTTATAAATAATTTATTATTATTATTCATGTCCTTAGATGTAAAACTTAGTGGTGTATGTATAAATAACGATTTTCTTTCTTTCTAAAATTTGAACAACATGTTAGACAATTTCGAAACCACCGATGTTAGTTTAATAAAACAATATGTATTAACCAAACACCCATACTATACCAAGTTTGCTATTTTGACGGTAGTCTGATCTCGTTAACTTTTCCGATAAACATCTATCAAACTTAGCGCATTACGGCAAAATATGTTTAACCAAGTATAACGAAGTGGCTACAGTTCTTAAAGTACCAACCTTACTGGGATGATTTGTTCTTATAACTTTTTGCACTTACAGTGTATTGCGAATTATATTTAAAGTAGTATATCAATTGAATGCATTAATTAAGCAATATTTTTATGGACAAAAGTCTTTTCTAGTTTTGAGATGGAAGAGACCTTAAGTAATGTAATATATTAAATTCAAATTAAAAATCTATTCTAATATTATAAAGAGGAAAAATTTGAATATATGTTTGTAATGTCTTCACAAAATAACTACTGGACCGATTTCAAAAATTCTTTTCCCATTGAAAAGCTGCGTCTTAACTGAGCAACATAAGCTATATTACATCTACAAAAAAAATAAGGATCCGTTATAAAAATGTAATAAGGTGTTAAAAATAAAAATTACGCGGGTGAAACCGCGGGATATTACTAGTATTATATATTCAAGTAAACTTATAACCAAGTGCTTTATATTCGTCAACTGTACTGCTGGTTCGAAAAGCTGTCCTGTCGAGAAGAGCCAGAAAGAAACTCGGCGGAGCTCTTTTACAAAAAAGGGGCACATATAATATATTTTTTTTTATAAAAAAAAATTAATAATATATGATCCCCTGGTTTTCTCAAAGCTCAGATTAAACCGTTGGTTCCGGGTATAATCATAAAAAAATATAATTTAACAAACTGATAATCTTGAACTCAAACCACAACCTCTCATTCCCTCTCAGTCACTCCCTCTCTCTTTCTACCCTATCTCTTTCTCTTTCCTCTGCAAATCTCTCTTTTCTCCTCTCTGTCTTTCTCTCTCTATCTTCAATCAATGGACGTCTATATTAGGATATATTTAGATCTATTAAAGCGATTTCTATGCCACAAAATCTTACACCGCCTTAATCCTTGACTGGCCCGTTGGCGTTGTGGGTAGTGACCTTGACTTCAGCTCCGCGGGTCGCGGGTTCGATTCCCGCCGAGGGCCAACATGTTCTATAAATGAATTTGTTGGTCTTTGAGCCTGGGTGTATATTTGTATTTAAGTATTAAATTAAAAATATATAAGTATATATTCACCTGTTGTCTGTCTACCATAACAAGTATTAAATTACTTACTATGGGGACGGACGACTGTGTGTGTAAGTGTCCTATATATTTATTAATTAATTATTTATTTATTTACTTTAGGGACGACGGCCGTGTATGTAAGTGTCCCATATATATTTAAAAAATCCATTAACTTCCTGTCTATTTATAGGTCTCTCCATACACTGCGATTTCCAGCGATTTTTAAGTACGGAGAGTCAATTGTAATAACTCGTTCGTAGTTTTAAAAATTCGTTTAAAAAAGATAATATGCAAAGTAAAAGATTTAAAAAAATAATAGATTCTATAGAGTAATTGAACTAAATATGCAAGTGTAACACACAATTTTTGTTCCGTACACCATCTACTTTTTTATCTATGGTTAACGCTTCTTTATTGCATATCAAAACATAATCTTTGTTGAAAATTTAATTACACTCAAACAATATTCTGATACAAAACTGAACACAGAATAATATCCTGTAGGGGAAGTCATTAGGAAATCCTGTATCATATTGTGCTAACGGCAAAATGGAAATTAGTGTGTAAATAACAGTCCCTTCCCGGTTTATTATACAATTGTATATTTCTGTATTTACCACGGAGTTTCATTTTGTTCGTTAATTTGACAGTTGATTTTGTTGAAACCTCCTATTGTGGCGTAATTTAATGATGCATAATTACATTTTATTAATTAATTGAAGTTATAATCAACTATAGTATATAGCATCTGTCATAGCCCAGGGGTAACACCGTGTGACTCTTTCGAGGAAGTCACGGGTTTTAAATCCGGGCAGACAGCAATGGAATTTTCTATTAAAACTTATGTGTCTAATTGATAATTGCAATTTATCACACGCTTTTCGGTGGAGGAAAACATCGTGAGGAAACCTGCATATCTCTAGAGAATTCTGAAGATATGTGTAACCTACCAATCCGCATTAGAGCAGTGTGGTAGGTCTTAGCTCCAATCCTTCTCTCCAAAAACGGAGAGAAGAGGCCTATTCCCAGCAGTGAGAGAATAACAGGCAGGCTACTTACTTTTTTTATAGTATAGTATAAAAAAAGTACGGGCTGTTACTATCCCACTGCTGGGCCTCCGCTATCCATTTTTGGAGAGAAAAATTCGAGCCAAGACATAAGATTGCGCTGTCTCAAATAATCCACACTAATAAAAACTGAACAAGAAATAAGGTTTACCAAACTTCAATTAGGCTCGCTCAAAAACTTATTTGACAGCAGAAATGCTTCACAACCACTTCCTTTTCCTTTAGAAAAGCTTCAATCGTACTATTGAAAATAAATTAATTGCTCCAATTTTCTTTTATATCTCGAGATTGATTTTTATTTGATAATCCTATAAAACGGTAAAGAAACCAAATCGGGCTTTGCCACGGTAATTACTTGTTTGAGACGCTCTAATGGCGAATCAACAAATCTCAAAGGGCTTAGTTGTGTTTGTAGTGCTTAGTGGACTGCAATATAGGCTCAGATGACGCAATGGTGAGCTTGTAGAAAACATGATATTAATTCATCAGTAACTGGATCATGAGCTTTGCTCGTTAATTTATTATAAATAATAAAATAAATAAAAAAGCCTTTTGTTTCTTACTGATTCTTACTGACGATATAAAAAAATGCAATAAAAAAATAAATAAATAAACAAAGAACCGGTGCCATGCGATCCCGGGAAATTTTATTTTTCTAGTCCACCTATGGGTGGATCTATCACAACTTTACAAATGGCAGCAAATTTAAGCTTCTCTTTCTATTTTAGTAATTATTTTACGCCCCGAAAACAGGGATAAAACGTCATGTTTGTACGTACATCACTCTACAGGTCCTTAACTATGTTAAATATTCCATTCATATATTGCCTTATATAACGTGACGATATGTTGATATAAACAATGAGTAAATGGCGCGCTAACAGGTTAGCTAACATATTGTTTACGGTATACATCATGCCTCAAGCGAACCACGTCAGTAACAACAGAGCGGTGAGCTAAAGCGGACGTGTAATGCTATATTCATACAACACAGTAATGATCGAGCGATCCTAATTATTTTGTATTCATGCTACCCGCGACTACTTTGGGGTCGCGAATAAGTACGTGAATAAGCTGTATTTGTATAAAATAAAAACGGTTGCCTGTAAAGTCGGTTTTACGGGAAAAGATTATACGTGACAAAGTCTTTTTAAATGTGATGGATTGGAGTGGGAGAGAGACGCAAGGCATTCGCCTGTCCGGCGGGCCTCTCTTTCGTTCGGTGACTCATCGTAACAGACGTGAGCGGGCGTTACACTTTTTCATGAGTGACTCCAAGCCGCAACCTAATTTAAGACGTTGTCACGTCAATAATATTGCTTTTATTAACCTAGAAATCATAACAGACTGACTTTTGTATCAGTATTTGTAATATAACTACGGATATCTAAATGTAAGGACTAAGAAACTCTCGTACTCTGTAACTAGGCAACCGCATAGATCTAGCTCGCTTTGATGACTAGCTGTAACTTATCACAGGTTAGCCCCGAGCTATTGTCAATTATCACGGCCTATCTTCAAAGAGATACGAAAATGTAAAGCGTCGCTTTTCATCCTAGTGTCGATGAGCTTATATGCTATGACATCAGGGGAAATTGGTTTGAAAGTTTACTTACAGCTTTATACATAGTAAATCCAATATGTTTGCAGATAGTATATTCAATGCTTTAATTACAAATTTGGTTTTATGTGAATCAGCTAAGCTAAGCCAAAATTAGTTTTGACGCAGTCTCATATAAAATTAAAAAATAATACAGCATATAAATGTTAAAAATATATATTTTCTACGCTACAAAGAGTAATTTAAGACATATAAAAGAATTTAAAAGCGAATATGAATAAAATAAAAATTCGAAACGCACCCTCAAATAGATGAGTAAAAGAGACAAAGTTATCTAAAATTCGTATGTTTTCCTTTTCCAACATTTAGATTCAAATGCAGATCACTGATAAATGTCGTTCTTTCATTTACAGAAAGCGATTCAAATGCGACTCAGTTAAAACCACTTCATAGTCCGAAAACTAAGTGATTCAGCTTAGGTCCCGAATTTAAATGCATTGCAATTTAATAGTTTTTAAAATTTGATGATTGATGGACCTGTACCTTAAGGTCTGTGAGTTCCTTATCTATAATCTTTCCTTAGCTTTTAGCTCTTCGCACAATACTTTGTACCACGTATGCTCAAAAGTGAAGAGGAGTGTCGTGTCATAAATGAGGATATATAAAAGAAATGCGAAACGGTTCTGTACTGATTGGCAAAGAATAAGAGGTTTTTTAGTCCGAGCAAGTCTAAAACTCTTTACAAGTACAGGCTGGTAGACGTTCGTTGCGAATTTTTCCTTCTTGCGAAAAAACAAAAAAAAACAGCTGTTAAGAGAAAACGAAATTAAGAAGAGAATTTGAATCGTAACTGAACACAACGACATAATATTATAGTAGACTATGATACTGTTGCATAATAAGGGTTCCCATAACACGAGTGTGTTTTAAAAAAACGAGCCGTATAATACGTAAAACAATATTAATAAAACCAAACTTTGTTTAAATATTGAAAAGATTTTTTAAATGTCAAATGTTAGAGCCAAGGCGCAAACATCGATTGCGCATGCGTGGTACGTCGCCGCGGACTCGTTCATTGAAACCTTTTTTTAAGGTAGAGCTTCAACCTCCTTGGTCCAGCTGGAGGTTGTATAGGTGTATGGTTATGATTAAAAAGTTATATTATGATATAGGTGTCCATACAAGACCTGTGTCATAATAAAACTTTTTAATTTTTAATTTTTGGCCCGTACGTAATGTTTGTCATAAGAATTTTGGTTTCAGTTTTATAATCTTTGTATTATAGTATCAGATTATAGTATCAGGGTAGAGAAAAACACTTAGCAAATATGAAAAGACCAACGATATCCCGAAATCTATCAAGATTAATATAAAATGATATAAAGATTTTTTATACAAATTGCCGAACCATTTTGATATATTACATTGGATACGTTTGCGAAGTATTAACGGCGGTGATTGATTGATATAACGTTAAACTTATTATTTACCAAAATGTTTTGTTATAGCACTTTTATTATTTATTCTAACAGAAAAGTATTTTGGTGTATGGTGATAAGAGATTTAGTTACACTACTTTTTTCAGATAAATTTCTAATATTTAAATGACTTAATCTTGTATGTATATTTATAAATATATTTTCTAAATGTCCGAAACGTCTCCAACGATTTTCCTGGAATTCAGCATGTAGGGGGTTTTTTGGGGAGAAAAATCGATCTAGCTAGGTTGTTTTAAATGTAGCATTTGAAAGCAAAGGATTTTTTCTGCTGTCAAACGATGGGTAACGCGTGGGCAGAAAATGTTCACAACCCGGGTTAGAATCCCACGTATCATCGGCGCCTTCTTTGTTTTTTATATTTTTTAAATAGTTTTTATTTTTATATCTTGTAAAAAATTACCGAGCAAGGATCTGTCACCCAGGTACTTAGTTTTAAACGCAATTTGCATGATGGCTCACTTCCATGTATATAAATAAAAATTAATCACAGAAATGTTTGTACGGAAATAAATAAATCTTTCTTTTATATGTTCATTATTGAGGTGAAAGTTCGTAAAAAAAATATTCTCCTGCCCTTATAACTCCTTAAGTGGGGGTCGGCACAACATGTTTCCATTATGTTGTAATGTGATTTGGCTTGATATAGGCCGGACGCCTGCCTGACGTCAACTTACCTTAGTCACCTTTTACGACACCAAGGTGAGAAATGAGGGTGGTCTATTCTACTCAGCCGGATACCACACGGCGGGTGAACTTACCTTAGTCGCTTTTTACGACACCTCTGTAAGAAATGAGGGTGATTCTACTCACCAAGACACCGGCGGCAATTTTCTTTTAAAATAACGAGTATAAAAAAAAATTAAAATACAATATTGCTTAATTAACAAAAAAACTCTTTGTATAAGGAAAAAGTTGAACTGTCTATATCGTGTCAAAAGATCATTCCACCGTGAAGAGGGATGACACGCCGACTAAGTCAGGCCGAAGCAAACTTATTAAGATAAGAGGGAACGGATGAAAGTAGCTGAATAGATAGCGTAAGAATTAAAGGCAAGAGTGGGCTTAGAGAAAATTGTTTTTTGATTACAAATTTATTTAGGGCCGATTCAGAAGACCCTCGAACTATGTTATGAATTTGGAGAGCTTTCGAAATAGTTTGTATATGTCTTTGAAGCTAAATAAATTCTGTAATGTTAGCGCACACTATAACAATAACACGATATAATAGGAATACCACAATTCCCGTTCCGAGATGCACTTCTCTTGAATGACGAACAAAGACTGACTGTCACTGAAAAGTTTTATCAATAGGAAGACTAAACTGGAAACAACAACGGCACAGTGTTGCCACCATTTTAATCAAAAAGGGCGCGATACTCTTGTTTCATGACTTTGTTGCTATAAAATACAAAGCGGAAGTCAGTGGCGACATCAGTAATATGATAATAATTCAATTGTGAAGTACATATAATAGCATAGTACGTAGAAACGAGGGGTTTTGGGGTCTTAAGGTGTTGGAATGGCGACCCCTACCAGTAAACGCAGCGTTGGTTAAACTCCAACGATGTAAACTGACAACCTAAAAAGGTCGCTGAGAGTCGCTGAATCCAAACGGCAAAAGGTAAGTATGGTTTGGAGGGATTTGATAATTGCCTATAAAATAGCCGAGCTTACCATAGAGAGAGAGTCTTGCTGTAAAATTTAACTAGAACGGTTATTATACTGTTATGCTACTGGATCGTGTCATCACTAGGAATGTGGCTGTATAGCTAGACTTGTACGATTATTAAACACCCACGTGTGTAACATGTCTGATGGAGTTATGTTGCTGAGGTGAAACTATGCTAGTCTTTAGTTTTGGGGTGCGCGGCGTCTTTTTCTTTTACATAAGTTAAATATGTAGAAGAATGTTGCACCCATTAATAAACCGACTAAAATACCAGAGACTGATATCAGGCAGTATTATGGGGTCAGAATGTACTACCAAGAGTTAATTTTTTACAAAAAAAAAACCTTTATGAATCAATATAATTTACGAAAGACAATCAAACACAATTCAAATTAAATTAAAATAATTTTTATTCAAATAAGCTTTTTCATGAACTTGAATCACCAAGGATCAATAAAATTAATGAAGCTGCCACTGTTTAGGTTGCTGTTACCTAAAAGAACCAGCAGAAACTCGGTGGTATAACTTTTAAACTTTTTAATTTACATAATTAAGCTGTAGTCTTGAATCTGGAAGGATTTTCAAGTTCCATGCGAACTTGGAAGTTGGTGGCAATAATAAAACAGACCTAAGCACAAGATGTTAACAGCTTTTGTTGTACCATCAATTTAAATTCACCACAGTGACAAACTTATAATTACTGTTTGGAACAAAACTCCTGTTTCGACGTGCAAATTTCACCACGTGTGTAATATGTTAAACTTTATCTGGGTTATGTTATATTTCGAAGTTACATGCTCCTACGTAACATAATGCCTACTGGCAATATTAAGTTAAAGTATGTTTTCTCTCTCGTATAATCACTTAGTTCTAAGTAATTATTGGAACTCTGTTCTTAATAACAAGAACCATAAAAAAAATTGTTGTTATGTTTTTAAAAATACATGAAATTACTTGATTATAATTACGTCAGAGGTCGCCTCCTTGGATGCCTCCGCAAAACAGTCCGACATTGTATCACATGACTGTACTAATTTCACTATCCTATTCTATGTGTGTGTGTGTGTGCGTGTGTGTGTGTGTGTGTAAAGAATATATATATTTTTTTCAATACATACCGTCAGAGGTCGCCTCCTTGGATGCCTCCGCAAAACAGTCCGACATTGTATCACATGACTGTACTAATTTCACTATCCTATTCTATGTGTGTGTGTGTGTGTGTGTGTGCGTGTGTGTGTGTGTGTGTGTGTAAAGAATATATATTTTTTTTTCAATACATACATATCTCAAGTTTCAATTAAGAAAAGAACACTGATTGAATCTTGATTAACATGTTAACAGAATAGATATATATGTAAATATTTAGGTAGATCTTTTTATCCCTGTTTCTGAAATCACTACAATTTACGTAGAATTCTAAGGACAATTTTCGCAGCCAAACGTAATGTCATGAAGGAACAGGCGGTCTAGAGAGGTGAAAATACCTAGGTTCGAGCCCCACCTGCCCAACTATGTTTTATTTTTTTTTAATTTACATTTTTTTCATTTTTTTATATCTTTTAAAAAATTACCGAGCAAAACTCAGTCACCAAGGTACTAAATTATTATAAAAGCAATAAGCTGCTTATTTACGTCACAAAATTAATTTGATTTTGAGCTACCTTTATATTGAATTAATACATAGCATGAACTGTTTTGAACTAATTTAACAGACATGTTCCCAAATGTGACCTAAATTAATGTTCAACAAATAAATTTTCAACAACGTTCTAAGCAATTACAAACTAATGCTTACACGAGCACATCTGGCAAATCGCCCAATATGGTAAAATTAGGACAATCCAATGCATAACATCTACGGTAAAACTGTAATTAGATATAAATAATTGTATTTAATAAGTATCGGCCTGTTACTATCCCACTGCTGGGCATAGGCCTCTTCTCTCCGTTATTGGAGAGAAGGATTGGAGCTAAGACCTACCACGCTGCTCCAATGCGGATTGGTAGGTTACACATATCTCCAGAATTCTCTAGAGATATGCAGGTTTCCTCACGATGTTTTCCTTCACCGAAAAGCGTGTGATAAATTGCAATTATCAATTAGACACATAAGTTTTAATAGAAAAACTCATTGGTGTCTGCCCGGGTTTGAACCCATGATCGTCTCTAGAGATTCACACGGTCGCACCGCTAGGACATCACAGCTTGTTCAAATTGTATTTAGCTTATTGTATTTGTTTTTAAGGGCATAATAGAAAAACGACACATTAGCCGTGTGGTATCCGGCTGAGTAAATTAGACCAACCTCTTTCTTACCGAGGTGTCGTAAAAGGCGACTGAAGTTGACGTCAGGCAGGCGGTCGGTCTTAATACTAAGTCAAATAGTGTCACACGGCGAGTCAACTTAGATTAGTCGCCTTTTACGACATCTCGGTAAGGAATGAGGGTGATCTTATTTTACTCAGCCGCCTAACAGAAGCGGGTCAACTTACCTTAGTCGCTTTTTACGACACCTCGGTAAAAAATGAGAGTGGTCTTTTCTACCCGGCGAAATACAACACGGTGTGTCAACTTACCTTCTTCAATAAAGGGACTATCTTACACTGAAAGAATTTTTCAAATAGATCCAGTAGTTCCTAAGATTAGCACGTTTAAACAAACAGACTCTTCAGCTTTATATATTAGGATAGATAAATAAAAAATAGCTATTTTATTATTGTGAAATGAATTCTCATATACAATTACGGTTCAAGCGCTGTAAATGGTACATTATATGAAGAGTAATAAGTTTAAAAGAGTTATATTACCGTGTAGAGAGCACTGTGATGAGAACGTGATTTAATAACGAATGGGAATAATATGAAAAGCGCTCACCGCTGGAAATTACCGTGGAGTTTACCTGGAACCAAAATTTAAATTATTACATACATAAAAATGAACATTATGGATTCATGATATCACAATATTACTTATACTTATATGTACCTATATCTTTAATATTTAAATGAGGTCATATTGTATATAAACATAATTAACGAACTTTGCTCGGTAATATTTTAAAAAATAAAAAATGAAACTTCAAAAAAAAAGAAAAAATTATTGGGTGAGGTGAGCATTTACATGAGGTGTACATTTCTCGAGACTACCCGTTCCGAATAAGCTACGCTGACCAAAAAATTTACGACGAAAATAGTGTTTTATATTCAATATAAGTTTTAGTTAATTTTTAATGCCCAAATATAGGGATAAAACTATTTTTTTTATACATAAAACCTAGCTAATTCGATTTTTTGCTCTCAAAGGCTCCTGTATGCTAAATTTCAGGAAAATCGTTAGAGCCGTTTCCGAGATTAACTCATTTAAATATTTAAGATAACCACTTGCTTGCTTACAACAAATGTGAAACACTCAAAACTGATAAAAACATCGGTAAGTACAAATTCTGTGATGTGCGTGACGGAGTGGATCGAGTTTCCCCTTTGAAAACACTTTTTAGCTTCTATATTGGCAGCCCCTCTTTATTTCATACAATTTATTTTAAATGTATAAACCACGCTGCAACAAAGCAATAATCGCGTCTGCATGCAAGGGTGAATAGATTTTCAAACCAGACGGTGTATGAGTGAAAAATTTATAAATATTCAGTTCAAAATTTCTCATTTGTATGCAGCAGCTATTGTCTACGCAAGGAGTTTATTCGGTGGCGAATAATATTGCATGTAATTACGATTTTGTGTTGGAAACAATTTGGCATAATTTGGTTATAAATTGCTTCTGAATTGCAAAATCGGACATTAACATTGCATGAACGAATAGTATACAATATTGGCAATTTCTCAATGGATTATAATTTAGTGTTAGTTGCGAAATTGAATTGCAGTTTCATTTGATTGTTAAACTATTGTATATAGGTCTAATGAACAAATCAAATCAAATAAAAAACCATTTATTAATAACGTCACATTCAATATTTAGAATAGATCACCATCTTCCTGCCTTTATCCCACTCTAAGTGAGGTCCACGCATGTTATAAACATAATTTCACTTGATTTGGCTACGTATTTTACGACCGGCCGCCTGCCTGACGTCAACTTACTTAAGTCTTATTTTAGGACACCTCATTAAGAAAGAGAGTGGTCTATTCTCTCAACCAAATACCACACGGCGGGATGATTTACCTTAGTCGACTTTTACGAAAACTCGATAAGAAATGAGGGTGG
Organism: Morpho helenor; assembly: GCA_029227775.1. Taxonomy (NCBI): domain Eukaryota; kingdom Metazoa; phylum Arthropoda; class Insecta; order Lepidoptera; family Nymphalidae; genus Morpho; species Morpho helenor. Next base: position 13,287,869 of record JARGCU010000020.1, on the reverse strand, counting down.
TCTATTCAGCTAGATACAACACAGCGGCACGAGTTACCTTACTCGCCTTTTAACGACACCCAGATAAGAAATGAAAGTGGTCTATTCAACTCAGCCGGATGCCACACGGCGGGTTGACTTATCTTAGTCGCCTTTTACGACACCTCGATAAGAATTGAGTAGCCTATTTTATTCAGCCCGATACCACACAATTAAATATTTAAATAAGATAACAGTAAAAATAATAGGAAAAATGTGACGATATGAATTGAAACACACACATTAAACATTAAGATGTACCTCTGGATAATTTTCAATAGCGACCATTAAAAACCATGAACAACCATGACCAAAGAATCCAGATATGATTTTGAGCAAAATTCAGCTCCGTCAGATGATTTTTGTAGGCAAATTACGTGTATATACACGCTTTGAGTGTTTTGTTATTTAGTATGAAGATAAATAAGCAACACAAGAAACAACGAAATATGAAAACTAATTTGCATTGATTATCTTTGATTTAATAGGTAATGAATAGAAATAGGTAATGAATACACAGGTAATGAATAGAAACTATATGAATAGAAATGAATAGAATAAACAGGTAATGAATAGAAATGCTAAATGTCCCGAAAAAGAAAAAGGCATGACGGTATCTGGAATGTTCTTACTTAATTATTCTATTAACGAAAAGCCTTATTTGCCCAAAAGAAATTGTTGCAAAACCAAACAAAAAGGACGTATGTATGAGTCGCAATCAATTTTAGCAGCAGCAGTTTAAAAACACTATTAATAAAAGGCTAATACAGAAAGCCTACTATACTATTAGGGATTACTTAGATGATAAGAATGCGTGGATATAGCTACTATTTGACTATGTACAAGACAGTAATAATTAAATGTAATAAGTAATAAGAATTATATTTTTAAAAGAGCAACCGCCGAGTTTCGTGCTGGCTCTTCTCGGTAGGAACACCTTTCCAAACCAGCAGTAGAATTGGGGATACAAAAGCACTTGTTTCTAAGTATACTTGAAAAAATAATACTTTGAATTTGAATTAAAAAAGATTTCCATGTGGCAAATAATAAAAATATATTAAAATGTTTCGCCATTTTTTTGCGAAAACTTTCATAAATATTTTGAAAATTTCCATTCCACGAACTGACATTAACATGAAGAGTAAAAGGCTGTTCCTGTATATTTTATATAGCTCTTAGTATTATGAATATAAGGGCGAAATTCCTACAGGAGCTTTGTCACTGCGACCGACCATATCATGAATTATGCAACCTTCCTCCCCGAAGCGAAACACTCTGATTAAAGGTGCTCCGAGCCCTTGCGTTTATTACTTGGCAACGTTAGTCTCAAATATATGTATTGGAATTTAACCTTTAACATTTATGATTTAAACCACTACATAAAGGCTATATTGGGATGCACTTGCACCCTCCAGTTTGGGATTGAATAAAATTCTATTTGTTCTCATGATTGGAACTACATTCGGATTCCTTTTAAATGCAATTGACTTAAAAAATCTACAGATTTAAGGATATTCTTTGAACGTCGTTGTAGACATAAAAAAAGGGTTGAGAGTATGATTTTAAAAAACCGACGTGCATAATTTTTTGTTGATGATTTTCGCTGTTCCGAAGTATTCTCATCTTTCCCATAATATTAATTACTTTCTCATATAATACTTGTCTTTTATAGTTAGAGGTCTTAGCGTCTTTTGGGATACACTTTTGAACATGTGTGATATGCTTATACGTAAAGCATATTACAAAATTGAGGATTATTTGGATGATAAAAAAGCCTGGATTTGAAAATCCTTTCAGCTTCATACAAGACTGCAGTTTAAATAATGTAAAATTGAAAATGTTTAAAAGATTGACCGACGAGTTTCTTTCTGGTTCTTCTCGGAAAGAGCAACATTCCGAACCAGTTGTAGCTTCATTAATCAAATTGATGATTCAAAACTGCTTGAAAGATTTTATTTAGATAAAGATTATTTAAATTTGAACATAGATCGTATCAGGTATGAACACGGATACACTCTACATACAGCATAACACATATTTTTGGTTATCGCCATTATAGTAAAATAATATTAAACTAAAGCTGTGGTAGCCCAGCGGTAACACCGTGCGACTCTTTCGAGGAGGTCACGGGTTCAAACCCGGGCAGACACCAATGAGTTTTTCTGTTAAAACTTATGTGTCTAATGGATAATTGCCATTTATCACACGCTTTTCGGTGATGGAAAACATCGGGAGGAAACCTTTATATCTCTAGAGAATTCTGGAGATATGTGTAATCTACCAATCCGCATTGGAGCAGCGTGGTAGGTCTTAGGTCCAAACCTTCTCTCCAAAAACGGAGAGAAGAGGCCTATTCTCAGCAGTGGGATAGTAACAGGCCGCTACTTAATACTTACTTTAATATTAAACTACTTTCTTATTCAGAAACAAACTCAATTTTTTTACTTTACTTTTATGTAATTTAGAGCAAATTAAAGCTTTGGTTGAAATGAACGAAGTTGCAAGTATGAGTAATATTTTACTATCAGAAGCCTGTAAGTGTTCGACAAATCCTTGAAGCAGAGGGATTTTTGATTTTTAGATGGTCTTTTACTCTTTATGAAAGAATACGCGTCAAATCAAGGACCACTTATTTCAAACGCGAAATCCGGTAATTCTCATTGGGAGTTGGGTTAAGCCGTCCAATTTCACGTCCTGTGTGCTTGAGATCGAAATAATTTTATGGGGCTTCGTATTCGAGTAGACCTTTTAAAATATACATTCTTTTTTCAAATAGATTTTGACTTTAAAGAGACTTTTCATTAATTATGATTGATTAATTTGAGATCTCTGATTAACCGAGCCTTGCTCGGTAATTTTCTGCAAATAAAAAAACTTCAAAAAAAAAATAATGGGTACGTGGGGCTCAATCCTATCGATTTAAATTAAAAAACTTATTTTCGCGTACATACTCATATTATAAATATAGGTAAATTAATCAATCAGCATGTCTGTCTGTTATGCTTAAATATTTAATCCTCTAAAGAAATATAAGAAGAACACTTAGAACAATGTAGCTGACATGGTCTAAGATACTGGTCTAAAATTAGTACTAAAAATATAATTTTTCTGCCCCCGAAACCCCTACATGCTGAATTTCAAGTAAATCGTTGGAGCTGTTTCCATATGTATATATACCACATTCGTTGTCTATGCCTTTTCTCTCTTTATAAAATTTCCCTAAAAGTCCCTTTTTAATCAGCAATATAATAGAGTGTTGGTGGCTCTTTCGAAACGACTTACAATGAGGATTAATAAAGTCGTTATTATTCTTTACTACAGGCAATTTCCGAGAGAGCTTTCTTTCTATAAATTGGGTGATCTCGTTTGAGAGTGATTTTAAGATGAGCCTCATGATTTTTTATTGGAGAAGTCTCCGTGTTTTAACGAACATTGAAACAATTGTATTTATTTTATAGAGAGCTTGGATTTACTTAGACGTCGGACGACGTTCGGAGGGATTGCAAGATTGAATCAATAATCAGGAAATCCTTTAAAGAGTCGTAATCCATAGCAAAACTGAAATAATGGGCGACCTTGTTTGAAATATAGATATTATTTTGGGGTCCCTAGCAAACCTGACCTCGATTATCTATAGTTACTTGGTCAGGTCAGATATGTCTACCTGGACATATGAAGATTAAAATATTTAAGTCAACGTGTTTATCATCATCGTCACTGCTATCATCCTACTGTAAGTGGGGTCGGCACAACATGTTGTAAACATGTTGTTGCAGGTTTTGGCTAGTTATTTTACGATCGGCCGCCTGCCTTATGTCAACTTACCTTAGTCATCTTTTACGACGACTCAGTAAGTGATGAGAATGGTCTACTCAGTTGGATACCACACGGTTTCTATAATTTAATATTGGTATCCTTTTTTTAATATGCAAAACTCTCTCCCTTATTTTGGAAAATATATTATTAGAAAATATATGATGATAAAAAAGGCTTTACAAATTCGAACTAAATAGCTTAGTGATAAAAGATTTTAGAATCTGCGGACGAAATATTTGAGATGTTCCCTTTGATAATAAACGAGTATAAAAGAACAAATGTAAAAGGATTTAAGCTAAACCAATACTAGCCATTACTTTTTTCTATCGTTTTTATATGAATATTGTTGAAAAAAAATTTGATTATACTAATAAATGAACATAGTTTTTGTAATACTAATATAATAAGTTAACAATAATTTTATATATTAACTGGTGATTTTACCATTTCAACTAACAAATCAGAACGTTGAATAGAGAATCCCGCAGGGAGGCATTGTTTCTCCAATATTATTGACACTAGTTAAAGAAGGCTTTATAAAATAATATTTGTATGAATACCTCCTCATACGAGATGAATGTATATGTCAAAGTTATGCCAAAACCATGATTATTCTTTTGATATTATACTCTGTTAGAATGTGAAAGAAGAAAAATCAATGGAATACAGTAATGGAGTACATAAATTAATAATATTAATTTGAATTTCAAATCTAAAGAAAAAAAAGATATGATAAACAAACATATATTAAAAAAAAAACGTAGTTTAGTACTTAGAAGGGGTGAAGATAATACAAAAACATAGATTTATTACAAAATTGATGGTTATGGAAAAAAAATTAGGTAATCAGACGAATAATAAATTACTTGACGACAAGCAATTTCTTATACAATTGCCTAATCTATTTACACAAAAGTCAACAGTAATAAAGGTTCCTCAATGACATAGAATTCCCATCGAAACAGATTCATTAGGTTCACGATCTTTACAATTGCAACATCTCGAATGCAACAATGCATCGCTTGTCAGCCTACTCGAGGGAGTTGTGTCGTGCCAAACAATAGGACGCTGAATGTACGACACAAGTTAACAGCAGAAAGCGAATAGATGTAATATCGTCTGGTAATTGTATTATACTGACTACTTCATATTTAACTGTACCTTTATTTGTATTCTTGTTATGTAGTAGTAAATAAAGCATTAAATTATCATTCATTCGATTTATTCAGGGAATAAATCAATGTAGATAAATTTATCTAAATATTATTAGTGGTTTGAAATGTTTTAATGTCACGACTCCATGAAGTGGCCTCCATTTTTTAGTTATCACTTAATTATTAATTATATCTTCTCACCACTCTAAGTGGGGTCGGCACAACATTTTATAAACATGTTGTCATAAGAATTGGCTAAGTATTTTACGACCGGCCGCCTGCCTTAAGTTAACTTAACATAGTCGCCTTTTACGACACTTCGGTAATGAGGATGGTCTATTCTACTCTAACGGATACCACACGGCGGGTAGACTTACAATAGTCGCCTTTTACGACACCTCGTTAAGGAATGAGGGTGTTCTATTCTATTGAGCAGGATACTACACGGCTTAACAAATGTAGCCCTACAACGTTATTTATTTAAAATGAACTTAACATCATCTTTATTTTCCTTTGGCTTAATTTTTAATTTCTCTCTCACTCTTCATTTTAATCCTTTACTCTTAACTCCCGTTACAAATAATACTTTAGTTAATTATCAACACTAATAATTTACGTCGCTGACCTGTCGCTGAATATATGTGATAAATCCATAGCTATAATAATTACACTGACGTGTAAGAAATATTTTCAGCGGATATATTTAAATGTAACAAATATACGCAGCATTTGTTTCATAAAGCATGTATCGTAAGCAACAGTATTTATTATTTCCGTCTTCATAAAATAGATTGGACTTGTAAGAACAATTCCAACAAATTAGCACGAAAATACAACCTAGACTTTTTTATCTTCAGTTATCGCTGTTTCTAAGCAATTGAATCATGATCTAAGCCCTACCCTAGAATTTAGGTTAGTACCCACGCGCACGAATTTTTTCCAATACATTAATTTTTTTCACTTCAGTAACTTTATTTTCTATAGGGAGACATATTTCCTAATCACGTAATATTTTCCAAGCGATTAATATCATTTATCCAATTTACATGTTTTTTCAGTACTTGTTGATGATGAAAGTCTGCATCATTCTCCTGTCCTTATATCACTCGAATTAAAATCGGCATTTGTTTTTCGTTTCCATTCTCTCCTACCTCAACTCTGAGGCTACTCCTTTTATATGTCAACTTCACACAATCCAACCACTTCTTTTTCAGTCTCCCTCTAGTTACATATAGCTGAAATATCTCTTTTTTATAATCAACACAAACTCTATCTAAAACTTTAACGTTTCAGTGATTTGTTTACATATCTTTTCATTTCCATATTTTGCGCTATCGACGCTCTAAGTCTAGCGAATCAAGTTGATAAATTGTTTGCTGATTGGTCATATGATACTGTAATATTTAATATTTCTCTTTAACCTTCTCCTTCGTTAATTTTAATTTCTCCCATATCTGCAAGTTACTTAATATTTTATTCACATAGATTTCCATATGTGATCCCAACGCCGCTAATGCAAATTATAATTTAGTAAATTGATGAGACCAAGTAAATATCCGTCACCAGCATATTTCAACCTGGTATTGAGATTTTTATTATTAAGGATATGCTATTAAAGAGACCGTTTATTTTCATGATATATGAAAGGCGGATTGTAGAAAAAAATCATAACGAAAAAAATACAGAAATCGAAGGTCCTACCAATATTTTTTAATATTTAATCTTTAATTAAAAATGGATATGCTCCGTGCTAAACCTATATATTTTATGTTTACGCTCATAATCACGAATAGTTACTAGTTTATAAAGTTAAAGTTTTAATCCAACAAATTTGAACGCGGTAATCTAAATGCAACATTTATGATGTTTCAAAAGTTACTCTAACAGCGTTGCTAATAAATTAACATAAGTTTGTAACTAACTCGCTAGTTCTCTAGTTTGCCGAATATATGTTATGATAAGTTTTGCATAGCATTAGATTATTTCTGAAAGCTAACATTAGCTTTTTATTGACGATTCAAAAGTGCTTGAAAGCTTATTTGAATAAAGATTATTTTGGTTTTATTCTTTGTGTGTTTGTCGGACTTGTTTCATTATCTTTAGTTTGAGTTCTAAGTATTTTGTGTATTTCTAGAGTTGACTCGTTTTCGATAGCGTAATTATAACTGCTAATCTCAGCAAATAGTTACTTATTGTATTAACAACCTATCATAATAAAATAATTTTACTTGTATAGACCTAACAAACTAATACCTAACCTAACCGACTAAGTGATAGACCTAAGAACTCTTGACACAAAACTGGTCTAACAAAACTTATAACCTAAATTATCTAGTTTTCGCTGTCACTATAATATAATAGAGAAAAAGAACATCTTTAGCGTGGTTCAATGTACTGCTACTGCTACTTATGATACAAATGATTTCTACATTTCAAAATATCATTAATTGTTTTCTGGTTTGCTATGTCATTCATTGTTGTTTGTTATTCAAGAGCGATACTCTCTACTATTACAAGACAAAATTCATAAAAAAATTGCAAAACCATAAACCTATTTAAAAGTAAATTAAAACATTCAAGTAGCGGAATTTTTAAATACTAATGAGATCTTCCTCTAAATTTAGTGCAGATTTACTTTAAGTGATCCTTGTTTAAACTCTTTCTTAGTCAAGTTACGACCTTCTTTTATTTCATATTGAAACCAACACAAATATATCGGATAACAATTTTTCAGTCATCGAACAAATCTTTATTGAAAAGCTAAAACTCGAATACAACCGGGTTTGTTTGCATTCATGCAATAAATAGAAACGGTTTTGTTCTTTCAATTCCAAATCGCTATTTCCTATAAAAAGAAATTTCTTTTGGTGGATTTGCTAAGGATTTAATATCCATTACTATATTTTGTATTATGTAATTTGGTACTTCATCAGAAGTGGGATATACACTCTATATTCTCTTATATTTATTTGACATAATTCATAATTATAGAAAAAAATGTAATTATTAAATTATATAATTTAGTATTTAGAATTTATATTTATAATTTATAATTTAGAATTAGGCATTAATTTGCTGAGATCCAAATATCCGAATCCGAATACAAAAGTAATAATAAAATTATTTTACTATAATCCGTGATGAAAATACAAAATATATATAATGCTAAATGTAGAGTGGACAATCCGTTTTCATACCTGATACATGCAGGATTCGTAAAAAACATGCACAAACCTCAACCACCTCCACCACAATACACAAGCACTACATACGTTCACTATCACAAACTCAACAATCGTTTCGTCCCGCATCCGAAGCATCATCAGGAGATGATGACACGACAAAACTACAAAACTTTGCGATTTTGTCGTGATCTCCTAAATTATAATTTGTATACTGATTTTCTGTTTTTTTTTTAGTATTCAGGCACAGTTGTGATATTGAGTACTTAGCAATAGAAATAAGTACCTAATACTTAACTCCATATATACACCAATTCCATATGTATAGACCAATTCTTTGAACCCAAAGCCTTATCAAAATCATTTTTTTTACCTTGAACAGAGCTTTAGAATATCTGTATAGCTGGTAGAAGAAGCTTGGAAGATTACATAACATAAGACAGTAATGACGAAATGGAACTAGTTATAAGAATTTCGTTTTTAAAAGAGCAAACGCCTAGTTTCTAGCTACCTTTTCTCAGTAGAAGTAATTTACTGGTTTCAAAACTAGTCACTGGTTGAAAGTTTATAGTTCCGAACCACTCGTTTACAAGTTTATTTTAATATTCAAATAAACTTGTGAATCTTTAAATTTGAATTTCTCCAACTATGCATTTCTAATATAAACCTTATGTTTATGATTGCAAAACTTATAAATTCTTATTTACTCTTCTATATATTTTGTTTGTCACTTTATCCGACATCTTATTTGAATTTTCGGCGAAAGCTTCGAGCATTAAAGGGATTTGGGGTTGATTTCTTTTTTAAATGTCGGCTTATAAGATTTCGATTCTATCAGAAAATAAACCTGTCTGATAAGGAAGCACTTTCCTTGATCTTTAATATCCTGCTTGGCAAAAAATTATTAGAAAGGAACTTCGAACATTTTTTTATTAAAATGTTTGGTAAAAATACAATTTCCTTATACTATAATAAATTTATAGAATTAGACGTTACTTTGCAAATGTCCCTAATACAAAAGTAATGAACATATTATTTTGCTATAATCCGCGATAAAAGAAAATGTATGTTAAATTAAATATAGAGTGTACTATTCATTATCAAATCTGATACATGCAGAATTTGTAAAAACTCATGCACTACCCGTTACAAATAAAAATCGCAAATAAGCTTTGCGATTTTGTCGTGGAGTCCTGACGTTGCTTCGGTTAAGGGGCAAAACAATTGAGACAGTTTTTCAATGCTCGAAAACAGGGATAAAATGACATTTTTTTTAAATGAAACCTAGCCAGATCGATTTATCACTCCAGAAACCCCTTAAACACTGTTTTTCATTAAAATCGTTGAAGCCGTTTCTGAAATCAGATTATATATATTTATATACTACCTCATTTAAATATTAAAGAAAAGATACGCCATATCTCTTGGAAAAACCTTAGTTCAACTGAGACAAATTATATAACAATTAACAAAATATAATATTCCATTCATGTTCGAAAAGTCTTGACTAAGAACTTTCAAAACGAAACTCGTTCAAATATTTCAAACGCGTTCCAATGGTACCTAATTAAGTTGTCAAAGACAATTCCGTTTTCTTCCAAATCAAACCTTAATTGAATGTCTTAAGATTCATTTCCGTTGTTCAAGCTTGTTTTGAAATATTTTAACGATTTTGAACCTTATTGCGATTTCTTTACGCTTTAAAACAATCTCGTGATTTTCTATAATGGAGTTCAGCAAAACTTTATTCAATAGTTGAGAGAAATATCAGCAAAGGTTGTGGTTTGTAAAACGTGCGACCAGAATAGTTTGTATTCAATCTGGTTCTTAAGAATTTTGTTGCTTTAAAAGACCAGTGAGACAGATGTGATTATCATTAAACATATAAAAGGACGTAAGTCGACTTATCAACATATGCACACCTGGTACGGATATATTCCTATATATCTATGATATTTTATATTTTGATTTATTGTCAGTGTATTGGAAATATCAAATAAAGAAAACTAATAGAATCACTTTGATATTAGGTGGTCCATTTGATCATCACTATTCTTCTTCTTTTTCTTTTTCAATCGATGGACGTCGATTGTTGGACATAGGTCTCTTTAAGAGATCTCCATACCCAAAGTTCTTGTGCCGCTTGGATCCAGCGGCTCCCCACGATCTTTTTGAGGTCATCAGTCCAACTCGTAAGGGTTCTTCCGATGCTGCATTTTCCGGTGCGAGGTCGCCGTTCTGGCACCTTAGGACCACAACGTCCATCGGCCCTCCGCACTACATGCTCCGTCCATTGCCACTTCAGCTTCGTGGCATGAAGATCTACGTCGGTTACTCTGGTTCTTCTACAGATCTTATCATTTCTGATTTGATTGCGTAGGGATACACCAAGCATAGCTCGCTCTATCGCCCGCTGAGTGACTCTGAGCTTTCTTATGAGGCCTGCAGTCAGTGACCACGTTTTAGATCCGTAGGTAATCACTAGTAATCACACTCTTCGATGACCTTGGTCTTCAGGCATGAGGTATTTATATACTTTCATCACTATTCATATACTATAAATATTCTAAAACCACTATCCAATTTAATACTTGGGCAGTCGGTTGGTTACGCATACATTTTACTAGTATGATAAGTAAACACAATAAAGTGAACCTATTACTTACGTGGAGGGGTTCGCATTATATTTGTATGGATTGTTCAACAAACACAAACTTCCATATTTCCATTAGCGTCCGTGAACAAAGAGCCTACCCTATAAATAAAGCTTAGAACATAATGTATAACCTATACGTGGTGCTAGAAATGTTTTACTTGTATATATTTCTTGTTATGTTTTGTTTTTCTGTTATATTTAAAAAACATAAAGATATGACTCAAAAAGTTTCAGTTTTTCAGACTGTATTTATTTATTCATTCATTGGTTAGTTAAGTTACTGACGTTTCACAAATCCTAAACTAATATTGGAGCTAACCTAAAAGTAAATAATATTATTTTGCTATATATAATCCACGATAAAAATAATAAAATAAAAATAAAATTTTCATTACTTTTAACCATAAGTTCAATCAAATTCTGATTGACGTAACTTAGGTTTAGCAGAAACTATATCTAAAACTATTCAAAATATTCATTCAAGTAAAATATAGTAAGGGCCTGTTCCACAAGTTACCAACAAACTGTCAGTTAGCTTATTCGGAACATATCTGACACATCTCGGAATTTTCCGTTTCTCAGGTTTCTGATAGGCTTATTCAGCACTTAAAGTCCCTTATCAATTTACAGGTAGATCATATGTATGTTATTTTGTTTATCTACTGGATAGCAAATACCTATTTAAAAATGACCGCGATTTTTTTTAATTTTTCACTTTTTAGAGACATTTATCTGCTACTTAGTTTATTTGTCGGTTAACTATCCGTCAATTTATCAGTCACTTGTGAAATAGGTCCTAAGTGTGTGCCCTAATTGTAATAGGTTTGTACATACCTCAAAACAAAAACTTAAGTTAGACTCTTTGACATTTTCAAGATAATAAATACAATTTCCTTTGACTTGTCTGTCTTGTATATCTGCTAGAAGCTGTAAAGTGTTCGTATCTTAAGAGGTCTTTATATAAAAGAGACGTTGAGACAGTTAGACTGCATACCTCAGACTAGCGCAATTTTTCTATTTTATTTAGTTACTTATAAAATTTATTTTCTATTTGTCATTTCGAATAAACAAGTTATCTTTGGTATATGTCTGAAGAATTTTTGGGTCACCTGCCCATCCGTATAACATTGGATTGAATACAGAAAGCCGGCTATATTTCTGGGGATTACTTAGATGATAAGAATGCGTGGATATAGCTATTAAACCCTGTACAAGATAGTAATGAGTACGTGTAAATAGTTATAAGACATTACTTTGAAAAGAGCAACCGATAAGTATCTTGCTGGTTCTTCTCGTAAGAACAGCTTTCCGTTTTTTATTTTGAATTCGAATTTGAATTGGAATTATTTATTGTTCATATATTTTCTAATGAATTTACTCACGAAAGACTTAAATCTATACAAACTTATCTAACAATAAAAAAAATCTTTTTTATCAAACAATCTAAACATAAAAGAGAAAAAATCTTTCACCAATTTAAGCGTATCACAAACCATTTTATGCTTATAAAAGAATTTATAACAAAGGCTTTAAAAATAAACCTCTTCAAGCAAGTGAAACATGCAATATAATGCACTGAGCTTCGCAGCTCATAAAACGGAATGATATTCGCCTACAATAACATGTCTGCACCCTGCTTAATGTACCGTAATATTACCCCAACTATACATTTTCGAATATATTAAGGTGCGGCCACATAAGAAAAGTAATTATATTTCTTCCTTCTTGGCTAAATTATATTTGTAAGCTTTGTTAAATAAAGCGGGAATTATATAAAGTTAATTCTCCCACCGCAAAGAATATTTATTTAGTTATATTTTGAAATTATGTTAATATAATTTTATTTTTGTATATACCTATTATTATTTGATCAAAAGTAATGAAAGATTTATTTTGCCGAGTTAGCTAGGAATCCGAGTTAGCTAAGAGAATCCACGTGATAATTAGTGTTTGAAGTAAAAACCTTTTTCATACCTTATATATGCAGGATTAGATACCGCACGTATCACAAAACACAGCCACCAACAAAACACAATCAAGGTGGTACATATTAGTTAGTTTAAAGACTGAAATAGGAGCAGGCAGGTAGTATAGATAATATATTACTCTTTCAATACTAAAAATATTTATTACTCTCTCTTAATTCGTAAAGTTACATTATTTCTGCCGAGGACCACATTTTAGGAAATGAATATTAATATAAAGATAACATATCAAGTATTCAACTATTAGACTTCAATATAAAAAATAAATAATACTAAATATATGCTTCTATTAAACTCTGGTTCGTTCATCCACAAAGCAATCAAATACTTATGTTATAGTTCACAACTGGTAAATATATACACATATAATATTAAATTTATACTTAAATTCATATCTACATCCAGATTTGAAAAACCTACAATTTATTTTTAAGAAAATATTCGCCCTCGGCACTAATGGAACCCACGATCGACGAAGCTGAAGACAATTTTACTGCCACTAACGCCAACGAGCCAGTATATACAATATGTATAATATAAGGAATCGTTCCATGTGGAAATACCTTTACAATTTGCTATATTTCTCGAAAGTTCGCTAAACCCGATGCCAGTTACCATTGCCAAATGCATATACGAGTGTGAATTTTTATTGTTGCATTCTTGTAAAGGCTTGGAAGGAGTTGGAATTTATTTCGATATACAGTTGCGGTATATTGTCTCGATACTTTAATCTTGTTTTGGTTTTATTTATTGATTTATTTTTATACATATAGTTAGAAAAGAGAAAGAAAAAGTAAAAAAGCAAATGTATAAAAGCGGCCTTATCCCTAAAAGGAATCTCTTGCAGTCAACCTTTGAGTAATAGAAGGAAAAGGACAAGAATTGAAGAAGAAAGAGAATACTGGTCATATAGAGAAAAAGAAAAAGTTTATATAAATTTAACTAGTTTAACTTAACCAGTTTTAGCTGCCTTACTGAATATACCGTATGATATCCAGTTGAGTACAATAGACCACCCTCTTTCTTACCGAGCTGTAGTAAAATACGACTAAGGTAAGTTGACGTCAGGCAGGCGGCCGGTCGTAGAAAACGTAGCCAAATAATGTGACAACATATTTATAACATGTTGTGCCGTCCCACGTAATGTGGTACGAGTAACAAGGATAAAATAAGCTGTGATAGCTCAGTGATAAGACAGCGCATCTCTTTTTGTGGGACATGAGTTCAACCCCGGGCAGGCACCAATGAGTTTTTCTGTTTAAACTTATGTCTAATTGATAATTGGAATTTATTGTACGTTTCTAATCGAAGCAGACGACTTAAAAGTCTTTATTCTAATTTTTTTTTATATGGTAAAGAAAAATTTTCAAGTAGTCAGAAAAAATCGAATATTAATAATCGATTTTTTCAGTACGAATTATTTAATTTTTGTATACGATTTATTTTTGAAGGACGAAAAAGCCGATTTTTTGATAACCGATTTGTTCCTCTTTAATTCCATCCCTCCACCAATATGCACGTATCTGCTATTCTAGACGCGGCACGTAGAATTATGTAAACAATCTCGGTTTGAAGCAAACAAGATTACCTGTCTAGTAACAACATTCAGACTTATATTTGTTTGTTCTCTACTTTGTTTTCGAAATTTGTTTGGATACCTATAAGCGGAAAAGAAGTTTTAGTAGTAACTATTCATATATTATCACTTAAAATGTAATTGAGAAGGGAATGTTTTTTAATTTCCTTCTTTAACAAAAAAAAATACCTAATCCATCACAAAGTACGTGATTAAAATTTTACATGCAGTACAATCATTTTTCAAGTCAAACCAAATCAAAATAATCTTTATTCAAATAAGCTCTTTCAAGCAGTTTTAAATCATATAGTTTGAATAGTACATGAGGATTTTATGTAAATTAACTGAAATATAACGCGAGAAATTTCAAATTCAAAATATTCTTTATTCAAATAAACTTGTAAACAAGTGCTTTTGAATCGTCAACTCTGCTTGTGACATACTGATTTCCAAGCAGGCAAAGCTGAACACACAGCTATTATAGATGTAGCAATTTTCTATTCAAATTCAAATTCAAAATATTCTTTATTCAAATAAACTTGTAAACAAGTGCTTTTGAATCGTCAACTCTACCGCTGGTTCGGAAAGCCGTTCCTACCGAGAAGAGCCAGCAAGAAACTCGGCGGTTCCTCTTTTAAAAATATAATTTTTATGACTAGTTACATTTAGTCATTACTGTCTTGTACAGGGTCTAAGCGAACTATATCCACACATTCTTATCTTCCAAGTAATCCTCAGCAGTATAGTAGGCTTTCTGTATCAGCCTCTTTTTAACAGGGTTTTTAAACTGATGTAATGGCAAAGCTAAAATTGATTGTGGAATTTTATTATAGAATCTTATACCCAGATATAAATAAGAAAATAAATATTCATTAACCTTATTAGCTCTTTTAACATTAGCTACTATAACAAGAACTCTGGCAAGAAGTCATTCTTAATAAGAATTACAGGCCCAATATTATGAAAGGATGAAATAAATAATATTACCATTGAGAGGTCTCCAGCCTGCCAGTAATAACGGCCATGTTTACCTTGGACCTCCATTTAAAAGAAATGTGTCCAGTAATACTCTTAGTATTTGGGTAAAATTAAGGTAAATGATTGGACTCTCTTACATTCTTTCAATGTAGGTCGCTTAATAAACCGTGACGTATATATAATGACGAAGTATATAATGTTTATTTAACAACATATAGTAACATGTTCGTTGTGGTATCCGGCTAAAAAGAATAGTAACACCCTCATTTCTTACAGAGGTGTCGTAAAAGGCGACTAAGGTAAGTCGACCCGCAGTGTGGTATTCGGTTGAGTAAAATAGACCACCCTCATTCTTAACGAGGTGTCGTAAAATACGACTAAGGTAGATTGACATCAGGCAGGCGGTAGGTCGAAAAATCATGTGACGTGTAGCTAAATAATTTGACAACATGTTTGTAACTTGTGCCGACCCCACCTAGAGTAGGATAAGGGCAGGAGGAAGAAGAAGTAGCTATAGAATGAAGCTAGTGTAATGTTAAAAGTACTCATGAATATAAGGAAGGACTGGTATACTTATTTTTTACTAATTACACATAAAAAAGAGGGACAAATAAGTTTCGTTTGCTTTCTCTATGAGTCTCATAAGAAAGCTCGGTGTCACTCAGCGGGCAATGGAGCGAGCTATGCTCATAGTATCTGTATGTGATGTAATCAGAAATGAGAAAGAAGATTCCTAGAATAACCAAAGTCACCAACATAGCTCAGCGTGTCGCGAATCTGAAGTAATGATGGGCGGTGCACATAGTGCGGAGAACCAATGAGCGTTGGGCTTTCAAAGTGTTAGAATGGCGACCCTGCACGGGAAAGCGCAGCATCAGTAGATCTCATACGAGGTGTACTGATGACCTCAAAAAGGTTACGGGGAGCCACTGGATCCAAGCGGCACAAGATCGCGAAGAGACCTATATCCAGCAGTGGACATTCATTGGTTGATGGAGGCAGAGAGAGCTTTCCCTTTATTGTCGCTGGATGCAAATTACTATCGCTCTACTCTAGTATAATTAATTTATAATCACTAACGAACCAATTAAATAAAAGAAAAAAATAGTAATAAATGAATAAATTAAAACAACATAGTCAAAGTTTTAACTTTCTCCCGAGTCTTTTTAAAAAAAGAAACTAAAATTTCTTTATATTTATTTATTGAACACTTTTACATAAAAATTATATACTATCTTACTGCACTATATACTACCTAACTATTCTATCTACTACCAGGTCTTGTCTGGTAGGAGCCGAGTTATGGACTGACTCTTTGCGATGGCTCCAGCGACCATCGGGTGATCAATGCAGGTGTTCGCTCATTCCCAAAAACTGATTTAGCATTTCTCACGCTTTGCCACCGCTTATTGGAATCCGATTATTTAGCAAATACCACCCTGCAAGGCGTGGAATCGACATCCATAACTACATAAAAAATAATAATAATAAGTATAAAATAATAAAGAAAACAAACTTAATTTCTCTCATAGGTAGTATCGATATACATTCACAAATCCCACACACATACACACACAAACACCCCTTAAACACACATACACATTTATACACACACAAACACACAGCGCACTACACACTCATATACACATATACACACACCCCCTTTACCACGTATGGTATGTTAAAATTGTTTTTCTTTTGTAATCAATTTCATTAACTTTAAATTGTAAAACCATTGTCGTCTTTGAACAGACAGAGTGGGGTTCTCTGGCACAGGTATTGTGTATGTTATGTTACTTAAAAGAGGGCCCCAGCACAAACTAAAGAAAAATGTATAATAGTTAATGAAATAAACATTTTGATTTTTAATTTTGAAACTCCATCAATATGATTGGAGTCATGGGATTAAATCTCAGATACAATTAAATATAAGTTTTGAATATATTATAATAAAATGTAGGGCACGAATAATTTGTCGCATTGGTGGCATGATTAACGCCATAACTACGCCAAACATTATTTTAATAACGACTGTTATATGTTCTTATATCAATATCTAATTTGTAGGAACTTTTTTAATATAATTCTTTTAAAAATTGCCGCATTTTTTGGTATTTTGGAAGAGACCATTAAAATTAAAACAAATTATGAATATAATTAAATTTAAATGAAGTTCAAAAGAAAAAAAAGCAACATTTTGAATAAAATATCCAAAGAGAACGGCGTCAGATCTCTAGCGGCCATAATAACAGTATTGTTTACAGCGGCCGTGCATTGAAACAAAGAAAACTGAGCGTTGCTAAACATGCCCCTTGGCACTAGAAATAAAGGTGGTTGGAAAACTCGCATTTTTATTATGCCTTTAAAACAGTATTCTTAGCAACACTAGTCATTTGGAAAATCATTTCAAAGATATTACTAATATTATAATTAAAGTTACTATTTAGAATGCTATTAGACTTATTGAATTTTTAGTATATATAGTCATATACAATTGAAGCCGTGTGGTCCCCGGCTGAGTAGAATAGACCACCCACATTACTTACCGAGGTGTCGTAAAAGGCGGCTAAGGTAAGTCGACCCGCCGCGTGGTGTCCGGCTGAGTAGAATAGACTACCCTCATTATTTACCAAGATGTCGTAAGAGGCGACTAAGGTAAATTGACCCACCGTATGGTATCCGGTTGAGTAGAATAGACCACCCTCTTTCTTACCGAGATGCCGTAAACGGTGACTAATTTGGCTATATATTTCACGTTCAGCCGCCTGCATGACGTCAAATTACCTTAGTCGTATTTAACGAGACCTCGGTAATAAAACTGATATAATTTCAAATATATAACTAAATACATATTCTTCGCGCCTACTGCGTGCCTTCGATAGCTGCAGTTTTTTTTTCTCTTTATTTTCAGAGTTTATTCGCTTAAGCGAATATGCCACTCCGTAAATTAACATTCTTATTTGATAATTCTTAATATATAAAAACTTATCTGTTAGCGCACACTATATACAATAACACGATATAATAGGGATACCACAATTCCCGTTCCGAGATGCACTTCTCTTGAATGACGAACAAGACTGACTGTAACTGAAACGTTTTATCAATAGGAAGACTGCACCGGAAACAATACGGCACAGTGTTGCCACCATTTTAATCAAAAAGGGCGCGATACTCTTGTTTCATGACTGTGTTGCTATAAAATACAAAGCGGAAGTCAATGGCGACAACATCCGGCCCTCCTGCATACGTGTTCGTCCCGAACACGTACTAGTCTAATGTAGAAGCTGAGGACAAACTATGTTCATGAGTATAGTTATCCACAAAGTGAAATTGAGTCACTCTATTCAAACATCAGCTAAACATCGTGAATTGTAGCTGAGATCGTTAAACCGCAAAGGGGCGTACAACTTGCTTGTGAATCATGGTTTGTAATAGAGATGCCTGAGGCCACTCTAAACGTGTATCACCATGCCACCATTGCAACAGTGTTCACTTCGGATCTCTGTTATAATTTTATCCACCCTGGTATCCTTTGTCTGAAGCGAATACATTAGACAAGATAAATAATCAGAAACTAAACTCTGTTGTTCATAAGTTATCTACAAAATAAATACGAGTCATTAAGCTGTTAATTTTCCGTCTGAATGTGAATACTGAATTCAGACTATATCTAACTATATATCCAAACATCGGATAACCAGCGTGGATATTTGAGCTAGTCAGACCGCAAAGGGTCGTACAACTTTTTCCATGCAACCATTGCAACAGTGTTCACTTTGGATCTCTGTTACAATTTAATCCACTCGTCTATCCTTCGTCAAAGCAACGTCCAGCAATGTCGTACAACTTGTTCATGTATCATGGTTTAGAATAGAGATGCCTGAGGCCACTCTAAACGTGTATCACCATGCAACCATTGCAACAGTGTTCACTTTGGATATCTGTTACAATTTAATCCGCTCGGCTATCCTTCATCTAAGACAACATCCGACCATATCGTATAACTTGTTCATGTATCCTGCTTTACTACTACAGGAAGATCTCAACCGAATAGTTGATTGGTGCACGTTTAATGATATGATTTTAAATCCCGATAAATGTTCTTTTATTCGATTTTCTCGTAATCTTGTCAGGATTGATTAAAAACACAATCCACAAAACCTGATTCAGGAAAATGCATTTGTCCGGGATTTAAGTATCACATTTGATGCTAAACTACGGCTTCAACAGCATATTGAACGTATCTGTCGATCTGCTCGCAAGATGTTAGGTTTTATATTCAGAAATCCCAAATCATTTAAACAACTTCATACTAAAAAAAACTTCTGTATACCACCTTTGTAGAAGCAAACTCGAGTATGGTACTGTAATTTGGAATCCTAACTATCAAATATACAAGAATAGGCTGGAGAGTATCCAACGCCGATTTACAAAATTTTATTCTATTGGAGGTGATAAGAGACTACCTTATAGTAAGAGACTAAAAACTTTTAAAATAAGATCATTATTAATTAGGCGTAAAGTACATGACTTGATTGATGATGATTTTTTACGGTATCCTATGTTAATTTTTTTTTTGTATGTAGGAAATAGTGTATTTTTAGGCAATAGTTTAAGTTTTAGTTAAATAAATGTTAATAATAGTTTCAGTACTACATTCTGCCTACAGGCTGTTTGTTTATCGTACGTAGTAGTCTATAAAAGCATGTTGTGTCTACCTATAAATGAAATTATATGTAATTAGCAAATAAGACCAAGTATCTATGGTTTAACAAACATGTAATTTTGTTGGTAGGCCAAAATTAAATAAATAAATGTATCATGTTGTAGAATAGAGATGCCTGAGGCCACTCTAAACGTGTATTACCATGCAATCATTGCAACAGTGTTCACTTTGGATATCTGTTACAATTTAATCGTAATCCATTCAGCTATAAGTTGTCTTAGCCAACTGTCAGGCTTATAATTCATTTTCTTATACTGTATTCAAGGTTCTCTGCGCTAGTCGTTGCAATATATGGTTTGAACTTTAACTTTTCTCTCATATCATCAACTTTTTCCGATTTGCGGCGTAAGTTCTGACCTTCACTGGTTTTATTTTCTACCTCATTACTAAGTACATCAAATCTATTTCCAAACAGCAGCCTTCATTAGCGTTCCAGGCACTGAATCAAGCAAAACGACATTTTCTTCTCTTGTGTCGGTCCATAAACGTCGTAAGTCAATGTATAAAAAGTCTTCTGGTAACTTACACAAATAACAGACATTTAACATTATTAGCGATGTCCCTTGGCAGTTATAAAGGCGGTCTTATGAATGAAATCTTACCTAATACGTAATTGATTTAAACTAGAGCAATGTCTAGCCCAATAAACACAGCACTACTTGATTCTCGAATTATATATAACCTTACTCAACTCAATAATTAATACGTAAATTCTCATCATAGGATTAAGTCCACATTAACCAAGACTATTTTATCTAGCACTTCAAATAGTCTTTCTTCAATATCTCATGTTACTTGGTTAATTACCATATTTCCAAAAAAATAATATCTGTCTGCACATTATTCACCATAACTCCACTATGTATAAAACATCCTATAATGTGTAGTGGCTCTACTATGTATACTTGTAAGTACCTCTCAAATATGTAACACCTTTTCTATTTAAGATATCCGTGCCGATAATTACTTCAGTATTTACCATCAACGATATAAAACGATATAAAAATCTGCTTCTAAAGTGATATCTGTTATTTCAATCGGCGATGTAATTAAAGCTTTTGATTCTACTTTTATACCTCCTAAATCTTTAATGTTAAATAAGTCGTACTAATTTGACTTGCGAAATATTTTATTAAGTTATTAGACGTTATAGAGACACGAACCACTATCAATAAGTATATCTGTAGATACTTTCGCAATAATTTCAGTGAGAACGTCACGATTTTTCCTCATACCTTCATTTTTCCAACAAAAATTTAACGCCTTATTTTTATAAACCGGCTTAGATTTCTTAGGACAATTAATACTTTTATGACAGCCTTGAACATGTGTAAAACAACTAATACTTTGAAGGTAAAAGATGTAGGAAAATGATGTACTCTCATCAAGAATACGCGACTCAAAATGAAATTAAAATATTGGTTCGATCACACCAGCACATTTATGGATCAACCCGCATTGAAGTGGCCTTATTCGCATGTGACGAAATCGGAAGATATCCGTCCTCTAGCGACAATAATCTATTCAAAATTTGACACATGGTTTCAGTTAAATCAATGTTACTCGCAAAAGTACTACTACGACATCTGTATTGTTAGCTAGGATGCAAAATTTAAGTGTCCATTCGGTTTCTATTTCTGCTCATTTTAGAAAATAAAATCTACCAATGCAAGTATTTTCTCAGTTCAAATGTTTGAATTTCAACAAAAATTCTCGGATAAAATGTGAGTAGTTATCCAAAACTTAATAAGAAATAAACTATACTTTTGCACTATTTAATACAAAGAAAATTGAAAAGTAATGACTCACCAGAAACGTTCGTTATACGTAATATATAACTGTAATCACTTTTTACTTACGCAAAAATATACAAACCAAGAAATGATTTTTATTAAAATTAGACAAGAGTAAGTTTAAAAAGCCAAAATTGCCGTAAATCAGGATGCACGGACAACGGGCACGACGCGAGTTAACTTTTACACTTCTGATGTTAGCGCACACTATATACAATAACACGATATAATAGGGATACCACAATTCCCGTTCCGAGATGCACTTCTCTTGAATGACGAACAAGACTGACTGTAACTGAAACGTTTTATCAATAGGAAGACTGCACCGGAAACAATACGGCACAGTGTTGCCACCATTTTAATCAAAAAGGGCGCGATACTCTTGTTTCATGACTGTGTTGCTATAAAATACAAAGCGGAAGTCAATGGCGACAACATATCTATTTTCTAAGTTGGTTTTAGTTAAATGTAGCAAGTCTTTAGCTTTTCTGGATGACGGAAATGCCAAAATAGAGTTACAGTTTCCAATTAATAGTTTATTAATTAATAGCTGCAGTTGGTGAGCATTAGGTAGGATAGGCAGACAACCGGCAATTTCTCCATCCCGAATAATCAAGGATACTTTACCTTTGACTTAGAGGCTTCTTCTTAAGTTAATGCGTCCACGCCGCTCCGGCCGGAATATAACCACAAAAAAGTTAATCCACGTATATTCGTGGAATCAAAACTTTATTTATTTATTATATGTACCATAAAAAATATTGGAAAAAAAACATTATTGGTAAAAAAAGTGTACAAAGGTCAACTTATCCCTATGACAGAGATCTCTGCCAGGTAACCTACGATTTTACGACATTAAGATAAGCTTTATTTGTTCTTTAATATAGTTTATACACACAAACACCGAATTATTCTTATATTTCTAATATATTAATACGATAATCCACCGAATACCGATATTTTTTGTAATTTACTCAGAGGCCCGTGCACCGTGTTGCGCGGCCGACCGATCTTTTTTTTGTTGTGTGACATTAATTATTCACCTACCCGCACCTCAAGTGCAGCAAGCCCCGATTACCCTCGGTGGAATAAATTGCCCGAATACATATATCCACCCAGATTCCAAGAAAGAACAAATTATATATCCTGCCCTTATCCCACAACATGTCATAAACATGCTGTAACATGATTTGGCTGCGTTTTTACGACCGGTCGCCTGCCTGACGTCAACTTACCTTAGTCGTATTTTATGACACCTTGTTAAAGGGGTGGTCTATTCTACTAAACCAAATACCACACGGTGGGTCAACTTACCTTAGTCGCCTTTTACGACACCTCGGTAAGAAATGAGAGTGATCTATTCTATTAAGCCAGATACCACACGGCAGGTCGACGTACCCTAGTCGCCTTTTACGACACCTCGATAAGAAATGAGGGTGGTACTATTCTATTCAGCTGGATACCACACGGCGTCCAAGAAACAACAAATTGTTTTTAGAAAATATTGGCCTTCCACAGAAATCAAACCCGTGACCCGCGGAGCTGAACGTAGGGTCACTGCCACCTGCGGTAGCAACCCTATATTTACCATCAAAATATTTAATTTAGTTTGCTGAATATTTGATTATGGTTACTTTTCATTAGCTTCACTAAACAGTTATTAACCGTACAATCATCGTATACAAATGGGCGATGTTTGATTAATTTATATTGGCTCATTCGCGTATTCATGGATATTTTAATGGAAGTATGAATTATTCCAGCGGCAATGTCGAATTTAATGGAATACTCGAAGTTAGGCGATGTTACGTGCTCGAGCCAAGTATAACTTTGGTGAACTCAAATAATAACACATTAAATATGACTTAGCGAATAATTTCAATGGCGTAGTTTCGCATTGTTGCTGCTATGATTTTAACGGTGAATTTCGCTTTAATATTTCAATTATAAATATTGACAATTGGGCAACGTTATTACACGTCAAATTTTATAATCGCTTTTCAACATGACGTCTATCATCAGGCAGGCGGCCGGTCGTAAAAACGCAGCTGAATCATGTGACAGCATGTTTATAACATGATGTGTCAACCTTATGGGTTGGATAAGAGCAGGAGAATAATAATATATTGTTGCTACATTATTTAAATATTCATTATGGAGAACTGACGAAAAAAGTAACTATACCTTGTGATTAATTTCTATAGCATTTATAGCCGACCCCACTTGGAGTGGGATAAGGGCAGGAATATTATTTTCGACATGACGTCTATACACGTCGGCAAAATGAAATTTTTAAACAACGTGCATTAAGGCTACAGTTTGTACCAAATCTTTCAAGCTTTTTACACTCAAAGTGTAAAAAGTTTTACTCGCGACTTCATTGAAATCAATTTTATTGTTAAAATACATTTAGCTCTCTAAGCGATGCATATATATTTCAAATGTTTAAATTGAATATATAAAACACTATTTTTGCCGTAAATAGTCAAGTCAGCGTAGCTTATTCGCGGAATGGGTGGTCCTAAGAAATGAAAAAACCTAGGATCGAGCCCCACCTAACCAATTATTTTGTCTCTTTTTTATTTTGTAAAAAATAAATAATTTGTCAACCAGGTACTAAGTATATATTCACCAGATGTCTGTCTATAACACAAGTATTAGGTTACTTACATTGGGGATGGACGCCCGTGTGTGTGTCGTTTATTTTTATTTATTTATAAGGCTTACCAACTAGAAATTATATACATATACGTTTGAAACTAATTTTAACATTCAATTCATCATCTTTCCTATATGTTTCTAAATTACAGGTACGCACAGCATTTATTTATCACTTCAAACAATAATTGATGCAAACTATACTAATATATAAAATATAAAAACTATACTACAAAAATTTATAAACTATGATAATTTAAAGGTTTAAAGGTTTTCCAACACACACTTATTGAAACCCATATATTTATAAGTTTATTATTTATTAGTAAGTAAGTAACGGCCTGTTACTATCCCACTGCTGGGCATAGGCCTCTTCTCTCCATTTTTTTTTTTGGAGAGAAGGATTGGAGCTAAGACCTACCACTCTGCTCCAATACGGATTGGTAGGTTACACATATCCCCAGAATTCTCTAGAGATATGCAGGTTTCCTCACGATGTTTTCCTTCACCGAAAAGCGTGTGATAAATTGCAATTATCAATTAGACACATAAGTTTTACTAGAAAACTCATTGGTGCCTGCCCGGGGTTCGAACCCTAGACCTTCTCGAAAGAGGCGCACGGTGATACCGCTGGGCTACCACAGCTTATTTAATTTATTTATTAGTATATATTGTTAAATAAAATTTTCCATTTCTCTTGATTAATAAAACTCAAGATTGAGGTTCAAACATTTTATGCTTATAAGGTGTCTTCAAAGAAAAATACGCCAGCGTTGGCAATAATCTAGAGTGCTTTCGAGGGATACATGAATTTAGTATGAAGATTATTCGTCCCTGAAAGGAGTGATGCTTCTCAAATAACAAAGAAAACAGCTGGATAATTAACAATTTATATTCCGTACGCCTTTCAAACTTAACGTAAAAACTTTGTTCAATTTCTGATTTAATTATTTTCTCTCTTGACTATTTGGTTCTTGGAATATTCATCATGCAAATATTTACGTCTGAGAAATAAGAATAGAATAAGTGAAAACGCTGTATAGCTATGAAAGACTTAGCCGTGTGGTATCCGGCTAAGTAGAATAGTACCACCCTCATTTCATACCGAGGTGTCGTAAAAGGCGACTAAGGTAAGTCGACCCGCCGTGTGATATCCGGCTGAGTAGAATAGACCAACCTCATTTCTTACCGAGGTGTCATAAAAGGCGACTAAGGTAAGTTGACCCACCGTGTGGTATCCAGTTTAGTAGAATAGACCACCCTCTTTCTTACCGAGGTGTCGTAAAATACGACCAAGGTAAGTTGACGTCAGGCAGGCGGCCGGACGTAAAAACGCAGCCAAATCATGTGACAGCATTTTTATAACATGTTGTGCCGACCCCACTTAAAGTGGGATAAGGGCAGGAAGATGACGCTGTATGGCTATGAAAAACACTGTATTTACATATCATAAAAGGATTTCTGATATATCTGTGACTTGTCAATCAACTGTGTGTTCAAGCACTGTGTCTCTCATTGAATGAAACAACTATGTAATTACACGAAATAACTTACGTTTTACGTATTTATGGAAAATAATTTATTGTTTGTGAGAAAATAATATTGAAAAATGCAGAAACAAAAATATATTACATATTTGATTAATTGATTATTGTAATCTTTATAACAACAGAAGTCTTCAAAGTAATTGTTTGTATGTAAACTATAATTTATTTCGTAAATACAAATTACGTTATAGTTTAAAAAAATAATAAATTTCCTATCATAACACATATTTATATATTATACGTATTTGTTTATGAATGTCTATAATTTCTTTATGTTCTGTGTGTAAAATAAAGAGTATTCTTCTTCTTCATATTTTTTATTGTTGATTTTATTAATCATTAAAAATTGTTGTATAATTTAAATAATTTAAAATTTAAAATGTTCAATAGATTGATCGCTAGAGATCGATAGAGTTGCTTGCTGGTTCTTCTTGGTAAAAGCAACATAGTCTGTCACAGCGCTGGGCTATTACAGTTGCGGAGATACAATGACTCCGAATAAAATCGTTGCTGAATGCGAATGTTGACCATTACATCTGCTCCAACCCAAATAGCTGTCGTAGCCAGCTGTACGCCCTAAATAGCTCTGCGAAAATTTCTTTGAAGTTGCCAAATAGGAAACGGAAAATGACCAAAGCCATATTCAAAGAAAAGGGAAGCTCTTTTACAAAACAAACCTCTCGTTGTCATTTACAGGTAACTGCCCTGAAGGCATATAAACGATTGTATTATAATTGTGTTAATATGACCTTAAATATTTTATAATTTTAACTAGCCGACCCGGCAAATGTTGTTTTGCCATATAAATTACTAGCAATGGCTAGCGACTCCGACCGCGTGAAAAGATTAAAACCGTAATATATATAGTATTTTGATAACCATTAAAAAGGTTAAAGTGGGTTAACCTTAAAAGCTAGACATATAAATATATATTCTATAGCTTTCTGGACAAATGGACTATCTTACACTCAAAGAATTTTTCAAATCGGTTCAGTAGTTCCTAATAGACCATAAAAGCCGCAGATCGGAAGCGAATCGA
The DNA here is from genome assembly GCA_029227775.1 of Morpho helenor. Classification (NCBI taxonomy): domain Eukaryota; kingdom Metazoa; phylum Arthropoda; class Insecta; order Lepidoptera; family Nymphalidae; genus Morpho; species Morpho helenor. Next base: position 13,260,738 of record JARGCU010000020.1, on the reverse strand, counting down.
TGCTTTTGTGATGTGGTGCTGGCGAATGCTTCGTATTTCCTGGAACGACTTCAAAACCAACATCTCGATTCTGAATAAACTACGTATTAAAGTCCGGCTGAACTCTGTCTGTCTACGGCGGACTCTTGAATACTTCGGTCACATAGCTCGGAAAAACGTCGACAGCATCGAAAGACTAGTTATCACAGGAAGTATCGATGGACGGAGACCACGTGGACGTAGTCCAAGACGTTGACGGACCAAGTCAAGGAGACTCTTACCTCCCCCCTTTATTATGCTCTTCACACGACGGAGAATAGGACCAGTTGGCGAAATACCATAAACAGTGCTATCGTCAAAGAGCCACGATTCTCATCATTGAGAAATGATACAAGAAGACATGCCAGTTCATACATTGAAATATGAGTGACTTTTGTAAACTACCAAAAGATTGTATATACGCAGAAACTTATATATATGAGGCCTCAATTGATTACTAAATGATACGCACACTGCATCACTAAGCAGACATTATTATTGATGGCGAAAGGGTAATGTGAATAGGCGACCCATTTAGCCGTGGTCGTGAATAAATACGCAACCGATCAGCTCGGTACTGTAAAGAATAGATTGTGACCTCTATAAATCTTCCATTCGTAGCTGGGGGTCGAAGAAGGCAAAAAATCGTCCGAACAAGTCATGAGCGACAGCGTTAAGATGTTTGTAGCTAAATAAATAGTTGGAGTCACGAGTGCTGCCCAGCTTTTAGCTTCGCCAATGACTAAGAGGAAGATTATAAAGCACTGACGGCTTACCATCATCCTTACCATTACCTTAAATATGAATAAAATATAACGATGGATATAAGCTACACCCGCGATTTCGTTTATGTCAACCTAAGTGTAGTATATATAAAGTAATGTTGTAAAAATGTGGCACAGGCTCAAACACGCACTAGCAAGTAACCACATGTCACTGCACGTCCACTCTCACCAAGGGCTCTCGTGTTACTAACGTGGTGCATCATGAGACCGTGTTTGTTTCTTTGTACATCAGTATTAGTGTGAGTTAGTGTACGTTCAAGTATGTATTACATATATTATGTGTCTTGTATATAAATATACAAGGTAAGTTACACATCTCAACCCGCATAACTACACTAAGTGTTGACTAAAAACTCTGATATGCGCTGTTTTTTTTAAATACTACATCTCGAGGGAAAACAGCTATTACTTTCTGATACATTAATCTGGTATGTAAGCTAAAATACGAACAAGTTTCATTTATATTGCTCCAGTGGAGTAAAAGCATAACAAATAGACAGAAATTTATATTATAAATATAATATAATTTGTGTACTACACTATTATTATTATATTATTAACAACATAAACATAGATAGATTTAAATTACTAATATAAAACATTATTTATTTTTTCTATTTGTCCTTATATCATCATCATTGCCCTTATCCCACCTAAAGTGGGGTTGGCACAACATGTCGTTATTTGTTTTGGCTAGTTACTATACGACTGGACGCTTGCCTGACGTGAATTTACCTTAGTCGCATTTTAAGACACCTCAGTCAGAGATGAGGATAGTTTTTTCTACTCAGCCGGATACCATATATTATGACAAATTAAAATTATTGCATATATTATTCTATTTCTCCATATCATATATAATATAATTGATCGATTTGGTTTTTGTCAGGGAAATGATTGCCGAGCCAAAGATTACGGTGTAGATAACATACCGTGCTAAATATATTGTGGTTAATTAAATTGGTTAATGATTAACTACTGTTGATACGGTTGATTGATTAACTACTGTTTCTTGTACTTAACCTCACGAAGGAGACAAAGCGATCAATATAACGGCTGGTTTTTGAAAATAGGATCGTAAGTGAGCCCTTGAAAGGAGTCAAAACCATTAACTTATATCTGGCCTGAATTTTCCAAGATACGCCCTATTGGTGTGGTTATGCAAACGAATTTCTATTTAAATCCCCAATTTACATTGTAATGTAGTCATTTTCCGCCTATATCCCATTACTTAAACTGTTCCCACGAGATTCGAGCAGAAAGAATTTTTGTATCGAACCCTTAGTTATGTTAATACGAATGACCGGGATCTGTCGAATAAGGGAATAAATTGCGGTTTCTGACTGTGACCATGAATAAATTTATCGGTCTATCGGGAGACCGTGTTCCATACTAAGTGACACGTATCACGTCATCGTGCCCAACTTTATGTTGTAGAATCTGGCTTCGTAAGCTTTCATACGCGTGAACATTTCATATTAAACCAATGTTAGATTCCGTAAGATCGCTTTAATAAACTCTTGGTTTAATAGTTCTTAAGATTTTACGCCAAATTAAAACATTTAATTAAACCGTAACAAGTTATAAATTTAATGTCATTTTACTAATATACAGATAATTTAGATCAACAACAACCCTTTATAAATTTTTTAGACATATTTTTAGCTTTACAAACGAAAAAGTCTTTTGGATGAAAAACAAAATTAGTTATTCGGTATATCATTTTTTTGTAAACGAAATTTTTAACACTAAAATTTATTGCCTTTTTACATAAACACATATCCAAAAGTACATACGTGTTTATCTTATATTTCTAAATTGTAACGTCCTACTACAAGCATAGCTAAAATATATTAACAATTTATAAGCTTCATTTACATTTTATTTTAAATATAACAACTTTATGAATAAGAAATTACACTCACAAAAAAAAACAATATTAATATGTGTAGGTATATATATTTTTTTGCAAAACTTTATAGATATCTTGTTCAACATCGAAAACTCAACTATCGAATTTAGACATACTGATGCGCAACCTAAAAGTATGCAATCGCCCTTCATTGGTATCAAATAATGTATACCTCTAGGTATATTTTTTTCGTGCATATTAATAATAGATCAATAGATATGTTAACAATAAAGTAACGAGTATTTTTAGTAAATATAATATTAATAGTTTTGATCCCCTTTACATTCAAGTGCGAATACACAGTATATAGAATAAGCACTACTGATGTTTAAGGAAATGTATTCGCCAATAATAATGATAGAAGAAACCTTCTGTTTTTAGAAATGTACTTAAACGCATTCATTAGAGTGACCCCTGTTAAAAAAAAATTGTAAGCGCGATTATGTTGTTCATATCTATAGGAACAAATGACAATAAGCGGGTATAAATGTCTTTATTAAGTATTTCAATGTGGATTTATGCTACCTATATGATAATTCTCTAATATTTCGAAACAAAATTTCGTAAATGCAATGCTTTAGTAAATTGCTTGGTGAAATTTGGGTTGTACGCAAATCTTCAAAATTAGGCACACTAATCTAAATACATAATATTTTACCATACTTACATAATATCTCAAAGTTAGAATTTCTAATTTTGAGGTCGTTATGCTACATTATAAACAAAGTTAAGACAGCCTTTGTGACATTTTCTGTTTAATGTTTTGGTATTGGGGTCTTATTTAATAATTTAGATTTATGTAATACTATAATGGAAGGTCAACAAAATCTTTTGTTTTCTTCCTTTTCAACCAAATAGCATCCATTGCTGGACATCTTTACGAGATCTCCACACCACACGATCTTATATCGCTTCAATCGTTGCGACCCTTTAGAGGTCAATCCACCTCGTAAGTGGTCCACCGACACTGCATTTTCCGGCATGGAGTTGCAATTACAACACCTTTAGACCTCAACTGCCATCGATTCTCCTAACTATGTGCCGCCCATTTCCACTTCACTCCTTATTTCTAATTTGAATTAAGTAGAAATACTCCAAGCGTTGCGCGCTCCAAGTCCCGCACAGTGACTCTGAGCTCAGCTTTATTATAGGGCCCATGTCAGCAATCACGTTTCTGATCCGTATATCACTGACATCACGCACTGTTTGAACACTTTAGTCTGTAATTAAGTATAAATAAATAATTTATGTACCGCGAAGGTACTTATTGTATCTATACAGAACAATAGAATCTTTCAGCATCAACTGAATGATTATCAATAAAATTGTCTTCAGATCGACAATTTCCATAACAATAAAGGGAATGGAAAAAGATTTTTTTTTCGTTTAATCTTCAACTGAATAATCAAACGACAAAAAGATGTGTCAATTGAGTTCCCTAAATTTATCTTTTCTTCCAAAATTATTTTAGACTGCCAACTTTGACAGCCGATTTTTATAACGCAAAAAGAAATTCATTCGCTTTTATTTATTTTTTAGTTGAGTTAGCGTCTATAGATGAACCTTAGATAAATAAAGATGTTTTCTAAAATTTTGCTAATCAAGGAACGATCTTGATAAAGAATTATGTTGTATTTTGTATAAAGATAAAGAATTACGTAGTATTATGTAATATTTAGTTCTTAGTAGGATTTTAAATTACAACTAAAATCAACTTCATCGATTTGAAGAACTGCTAATTAACAATCCAACAAAGAGAAACTTAAAATATAATTTAGAAAAAATCTTCTTTCGTTAATTAAGCAAAATTAACTTGTAATTTGTTTTCTTTAAACGTCAAATATTTATTTCTAATGACGAAATATAAAACCGAAGTATACATACTATAGAAAAGAGCTTGGAAGTATTAATTTTTTTAATCATTGTAATAACATATTATATTGTATAGCTAAAGTTTTATATTTAGAAATGAAAACTATTACAATTGAATATTATTTTTGTAAAGATATTAAATTTAACGAGTTAATTAAAATTCCAAGGTACCTTACTAAATACTAATTAAAAATAAAGCTAGGGATGTATATCCAATCAAGCATTAATACTTAGTAAAGTTTAGAGACAATAATAAAGTACAGATAAAAATTTAGATTTAGCTAATTACAGATACCTAAGCAAAACTTTTATATGATTAATTTCAAGCGATTCGAAGTTCAAAAAAGTTTCAATCATTCACAGCATTTAATAAGGCAAACGGAATTGCTACTATTGTTTATATTATGTTAAATTTTAAACAGTATTTTTTTAAATATATGAATAATAATTGACAAACTAAACAATAATTTAACTTCATTCAGTAACAGATTAAATGCCGTTTGGTATCGGCTGAGTAGAATAGTACCCTTATTTCTTACCGAGGTGTTGTAAGAGACGACTAAGGTAAGTCAACTCGCCGACGAAGAATTGAGGATTTAAAAGCACTTCTTTACAAGTTTAGTTGAATAAAGAATAATTTGAATTTGAACACACATTTCAAACAGAAACTCACAAATTTTCGCTTTTAAAATATTAGTGGTTATTTAAAATATTAGTGGTATTAATTCTGAATAATCTCGAAATGGATTGCGTTATATGACAAGCAGAACAACATTCTAATTTGAAAACTTTGATGAACACATTTGTTCCGATTGTCATTGGGAGCGCATGACCTCGATTCTAGGATTAAAAAAAATGCTAGGCATGTCTGTTTTAATTAACGGTTCTATGTGTGACGAGATTAATTAAAATGAGCAATAAATACACGTATTTATTATTATTTTCATAAAATTTCATTATCTATCTTTACAAAAAGTTTGTGACAGCAAAAGAAAATTATTCCCTCAGCAATAAAAGAAATTTTTTTTTAGTTGGTATAGCCTTTTACGACACCTCGGTAAGTAATGAGGGTGGTCCATTCTACTCAGCCGGATACCACACGGCATGATCGAGGCATTTTTATAAGCAGACGGGCAGTTATAGTAGAATAGGTTTTATGGTTCCAAAATAAACCATTTTACTATTTAAATAAACATATAATAATTTTTAATAAATATTTTAAACTCAAATACTGAAAGCTCTGATTTACTCGTACCATTCCATAACTAAATAACAATTTTTACATTATTTAATACGTACGGTAACTAAAAGTTTTATCTTAATATCCTTTAATATGTATCATAAAAGTCGTTATTTCCAACCCATTAACGATATTTCGCAGCGAAAATAGGAAACTCTAACTTTGGCTTTTTATGACAAATCTTCAGAAGTTTGTGATAAAGATTTCAGTATAAACTACGCGATTTAAGAGGGCGATATTTTAGAATTTTAGAAGGCGATATGGTGGTATATACATAGAATGGATCAAAGTGCAAAAAAAATATCCGTTTTAACACCTCGGTTAATTGCCTCTTCAAGTGACAAGAGCTGGCTCCTTTTCGTACAAAGAATCAGCTTAGCGATTTAGCGCGGAGACGCTGCCAGCATTCTTTGTGCCATTCCACGTGGGCATGATTTGTATAGTCCTAGCGTGTAAGTAGTTTAAGATAGATATAACTTGTACATTTTTGCTGTAAATAAAAATAATGGAATATATGTGTTTCAAATAACATTATTGACGGAAAATGTAAATTCTATTTTTTTATAGTTTCAATGCATGTAATTTTTAACGGGTGATTATTTTTGACAAAAAATATGTAAAATAAGTAAAGTAACGGCCTGTTACTATCCCACTGCTGGGCATAGGCCCTGTCTCCGTTTCTGGAGTGAAGGCTTGTTGCTAAGAAATACCACGCTGCTCCAATGCGGATTGTTAGCTTACACATATTCCCAGATTCGTCTAGAGATCTGCAGGCTTCCTCACGATGTTTTCCTTTACCGACAAGCTTGTGATAAATAATTTTTTTTACAATAATCTATACTAATATTATAAAGAGGATTTTTTTTGTTTGTATGTATGTTTGTAATGTTTTCACACAAAAACTACTGGACGATTTCAAAAATTCTTTCACCATTGGAAAGTTACATCTTTACTGAGCAACATAAGCTATATTACATTTTAAAAAATAAGGATCAGTAATAAAAATGTAATAAGGTGTAAATAATTAGTCATAAAAATCTGTCGTCACATGTGCTGCGGAAACTATTGATGATATATTTAACTAAAATAAATCTATAGTCCGACTTATTTTTAGTAGACTTGCAACTGTCTTGAAATCGGTTTGTATGTGGGTAAAACCGCGGGATATTACTTTAATATATAGTCAAACTATAAACTACTAAGCACATACGTGATGTATTGTAAAACAAAACGATTATATGAAAATGAATAATATAAGAAATTATAATATTCATTTTCATGAATAATATAAGAAATTCTATTATTCATTTTCATGAATAATATAAGAAATTCTATTATTCATTTTCATGAATAATATAAGAAATTATATTATTCATTTTCAAAACATGCAATGATTGAAAGATTTTTTCGCATTAATGTAGTATGTCGATGAAGTATTTCATTTAAAAATCTACCAATAAAGTGAATTTATCGTTGAATCTTTGAAATATAAATGATTCATCTCAAATCCTTATACTGATACCATTTCCTTACAAAATAACTTTAATTCTAACAATCTCACGTCGCTACACGTGTTGCGAATACAGAGAATTACAAATGAGGCACTCAAAAGCTCTTAATTACGTTTAATTACTTTAAACCTTTAGTGTTATCTTCTACAATTACAGCTTATGCATATAGATTACTTTATAAGGGATTTATAAATGGGAATAATGTAAAAAAACTAAGCCCAAATCTGCTTACATATAGTTCTTTATATGTAAGCAGATGGCATTACTGGCATATTTACTGGCATATATAAAATCCGCCATTATGCAATAGAACAGCATAGTTTAACACAAAATGAAGCTCTCATTTTTATTTCCTTTTAAGGTAAAAATTTGTTGGTTTCTTTGATTGTTTAAACGCGCAGCTCAGCAACTACTGGACCGATTTGAAAAATTATTTAAGTAACAGATTGTTCATTTATCGAGAAAAGTTATTGGGTATATAACATCACGCTATTAAAAAATCATGTATTACAAAATTGTTAAATAAGTTCTAAATAAAGGTCCGTGACAGCATATGTCTAGCTTTAAGGTTAACTCATTTTAAGCATTTTCGTGGTTATCAAAATACTATATTACGGTTTTAATCTTTTGCACGCGGGCGGAGCCGTTGCAATTGCTGGAAATAAAAGAAGTCCGTTCGTCGAACTTGACTAAGAAAGAGTTTGATCTGGGATCACTGAAGGTAAATCTGCACTAAATTTAGAAGAATATCTCATTAGTATTAAAAAAACCCGCTACTTGAATGCATTAATTTACTTTTAGCGATTGCTGGTTATTTATATAGCGGGCTAATTAGCTAATACAAAGGATTAACTCGTAATTCCCCTTGTTTCTTCGGGAATAGCCTATAAATAGCCAGATAAATGGGGTATTTTTAATAATAAACTCTTCTTCTTCTTCTTCTTCTTCTTCTTCTTTGTCAACCGATGGACGTCCACTGCTGGACATAGGTCTCTTCATGGGATCTCCATACCACACGATCTTGTGCCGCTTGGACCCAGCGGCTCCCCACGACCTTTTTAAGGTCGTCAGTCCATAATAAACATATTTTAAATATCTCACGCTTAGTATAAAAGTGGCCGAATAAGGAAAAAGTATTTTTGTGGCAAATTGGAATAAACAGTAGCGAAGCAAAAAAAATTGAAATGTTAAAGAGATACATAAGTTGGAACAGTAAGAACTTTAAAAAAAAGTCCTAGCGTGATGTCATATAAGGCACTTAAATTACTAGGATAATCGAGCATAATTTTGAATTCGGTCAGATTAATACTTATCCTCATCCTCCTGCCCTTATCCCATGTTATAAACATGCTGTCACATGATTTGTTTGCGTTTTTACGACCGGCCGCCTGCCTGAAGTCAACTTACCTCTGTCGTATTTTACGACACCTCGGTAAGAAAGAGAGTGGTCTATTCTACTAAACCGGATACCACACGGTGGGTCAACTTACCTTAGTCGCTTTTTACGACACCTCGCTAAGAAATGAGGTTGGTCTATTCTACTCAGCCGGATACCACACAAGCGGGTCGACTTACCTTAGTCGCCTTTTACGACACCTCGGTAAGAAATGAGGGTGGTACTATTCTATTCAGCCGGATACCACACGGCGGGTAGACTTACCTTAGTCGCCTTTTACGACACCTCGGTAAGAAATGAGGGTGGTACTATTCTATTCAGCCGGATACCACACGGCGGGTAGACTTACCTTAGTCGCCTTTTACGACACCTCGGTAAGAAATGAGGTTAGTCTATTCTACTCAGCCGGATACTACACAGCGGGTCGACTTACCTTAGTCGCCTTTTACGACACCTCGGTAAGAAATGAGAGTGGTACTATTCTATTCAGCCGGATACCACACGGCGTTCGCTCAGTTTAATACTAAGCGTGCGATATGTTTCTACTCTCCTAATACTAATATTACTATTCCTAATACTAATATTACTATTCCTAATATTAATATTACTATTCCTAATACTAATATTACTATTCCTAATACTATAATTATTTTCGACGACATAAATCAAAACACCGCACGTGTAAAGCTTAAATCGGTTTTCCGTACCAATTATTCCATAACATGTATTAAGCAATAATTTCTATTAAAAGGTTTACAAAGGCCGGTTTAATCAAGGCGGAAGGGTCACCGGTCATTTATATTACCGTCCAGTTTAAGATGGTCTCTGACCGGTAAAACCCCACGGGGCTTTTCTCTTTACGCTTTCCGCTTCTGTATCCCGTGAATTTTTTTCCGCTAATTTAATATACTTTAATGGTTATATAATACTCTGTTAGTATTTCTGTATCTAAAATCTCTAGGATCGTTTCGCCTTGAAACCGAAGCATCAAGCATTGTAGTAGTGAATGTGTGAAGTGCTAGTGTGGAGTGTTGGTGATGGCGGTGTTCGTGGCTTGTCTTGCATGTATAAGGTATGTGTAACATACATACTTCATACACTTAACATTACATATATTCTCTTAACAAACGCGGATTATAGTAAAATAATTCTATTGTAACTTCTGTAGTAAAGAAATAACTAGGAGAGATTAAAAAAAAAATTATAAATAAAAATTCGTCTGATTTGAGACGATAAAATTAGCACGAAATAGCATCAGAAAATCGCCATCACCCAGTTATTTAGCATATGTAAGAGATCAACATATGCCAGTTACGCGAATTCTCTGATCCAGAAAGACATTATCATATAAATAATCTAATTACCCTCAGGTGACGCTCGTGTACGAATAACCCTCCTCACGTGACCGTGTCAAAGAGAGAAATCGTTTCATAATTGTTCAACGGACCAAAAAACTTCCAATAATATATATCAATTAATATACTACTTGTACGCGTATTTTAGTTTCTAACTTAAATGATTTATAGAAGCAGGCGTTACTTTGCGGAACTTCATAGATACAGAAGTTACAATAAAATTATTTTGCTGTTGCCGCGTTTGTTAAGAGAATACATGCAATGCTAAGTGTATGAAGCAGGCAACAATGACATACTCTATACAACCACTACACACACAACTAGTAAGTGTGTTTGTTAAGAGTTTGTTAAGGGAATACATGAAATGCTAAGTGTATGAAACAGACAACGATCACATACTCCATACAAGCACTACAACACAACTAGTGAGTGTGTTTGTTAAAAGTTTGTTAAGAGAATACATGCGATGCTAAGTGTATGAAGCAGACAACAATGACATACTCTATACAACCACTACACACACAACTAGTAAGTGTGTTTGTTAAGAGTTTGTTGAGGGAATACATGAAATGCTAAGTGTATGAAGCAGACAACGATCACATAGTCCATACAACCACTACACACACAACTAGTGAGTGTGTTTGTTAAGAGTTTGTTAAGGGAATACATGAAATGCTAAGTGTATGAAACAGACAACGATCACATAGTCCATACAAGCACTACACACACAACTAGTGAGTGTTTGTTAGGAGTTTGTTAAGAGAATACATGCGATGCTAAGTGTATGAAGCAGGCAACAATGACATACTCTATACAACCACTACACACACAACTAGTGAGTGTGTTTGTTAATAGTTTGTTAAGGGAATACATGAAATGCTAAGTGTATGAAACAGACAACGATCACATAGTCCATACAAGCACTACACACACAACTAGTGAGTGTGTTTGTTAGGAGTTTGTTAAGAGAATACATGCGATGCTAAGTGTATGAAGCAGGCAACAATGACATACTCTATACAACCACTACACACACAACTAGTAAGTGTGTTTGTTTAGAGTTTGTTAAGGGAATACATGAAATGCTAAGTGTATGAAGCAGACAACGATCACATAGTCCATACAACCATTACACACACAACTAGTGAGTGTGTTTGTTAGGAGTTTGTTAAGAGAATACATGCGATGCTAAGTGTATGAAGCAGACAACAAACACATACTCCATACAAGCACTACACACACAACTAGTGAGTGTGTTTGTTAAGAGAATACATGCGATGCTAAGTGTATGAAACAGACAACAATCACATACTCCATACAAGCACTACACACACAACTAGTGAGTGTGTTTGTTAAGAGAATACATGGAATGCTAAGTGTATGAAGCAGGCATCAATCACATACCATACAAGCACTACACACACTCACTAGTTGTGTTGTAGTACTGCGGAAACGCGCATTACAGCAAAATAATTTTATTGCAACTTAGTTACTTAAATCGTTAGTGTATATATAGGTGTCCAGCAAACAAAGGATTACCACGTCCGCATAAACTTAAGACGAAAGAATATATTTACCATATCTCTATATTAAAATTTGAAGTTGTTTCTTACCGAGGGGTCGTAAAATACGACTAAGGTAAGTTGACGACAAGCAGGCGGCCGTTCGTAAAATATGAATCTGAATCACATGGCAACATGTTTATAACATGTTGTGCCGACCCTACTTAGAGTGAGATAAAAGCAGGAGGACGATGAAGTTAAGAGTTGTTTTTTTCAAAACTCATTGATGCCTGCCGAGTTTTGAACCCCTGACCTTTAAAATGAGTCACACGGTCTTACTGTTTGGCTATCACTTATGAATTTGAAAGGACAAATAACTCGCTTAAATTTCGCTATAATAGCGGTCAGCTAAGTTCTTGTAATTGATATTCAAAATAAAACTTTATAATTATTTATAGAATTAGGCGTTACTTTGCGGAGATCCATAATACAAAAATTTGAGTTTGTGATAGTGATCGTGTGTAGCTTGTGTGAACGTGAAACGTGTGAACGTGCTTGTGAATTGTGGTGGCGGTGATGGAGGTTTGTGCACATTCTACATTTAGCATTATAAATATTTTCTATTTTACTTCATCACGGATTGTAGCAAAATAATTTTATTATTACTTTTGTTTTAACACTTTATAACGTGTCTAAGCTAGAAAATGCTTTTTTTTATTTGGGCTTCATTTATTAACAATCAATTAAACTTTAAGCATCATTGCTTTCAGCATTTCAAATGAAAAATAGAACAAATATGCAACGTAATGTTTTGTGATGCGAAATGATAACTAGGTCGCGCTGTTATATTCAGTAAATACATTTTAATAAATGCGTACAGCATGAATGTTCCTACAGTATAATGGACAATCACAGCGAAGCAATTTTCTTCGTTAATACGTTCATGTCGGAGTGTTCATTGTTACATAAGCGCCACCTGTTAATAACTAATTGGATTCTTTTATGATAATGTTCTTGGGGTCCATTACTACAAGCGAATTAGTGACGGTGAAATAGTTTTATTCAATAACTAGCAGAACCGGCAACGCGTTGCTGCGGCTCAGTCTAGTTTCATTTTACACTTTGTTACTTTTAGTTATATTTAATTTTTCAACATATATTATAGTATGATGTAAAGAATCAAAATACGCCGTGTGGTATCCGGCTGAATAGAATAGTACCGCCCTCATTTCTTACCGAGGTGTCGTAAAAGGCGACTAAGTTAAGTTGACCCACCGTGTGGTATCCGGTTTAGTAGAATAGACCACCCTCTTTTTTACCGAGGTGTCGTAAAATACGACAGAGGTAAGTTGACGTCAGGCAGGCGGTCAGTCGTAAAAACGCAGCCAAATCTTGTGACAGCATGTTTATAACATGATGATTATGATGTAAAGGATCAAAATGTAAAACATGATATTCTTAAGGTTTCTATTGTTTTTATTTTAATAGCTTTCGTATACCTCATTGTACGTGACCATTTAAAAAAAATTGTTGTAAAAAAATTATTGTAATAGATTTTAGTTGCCATGCTATCACAGGTTTTTTTGCAGTCATAAGAAAAATAATCCAACGATACATTGCTTTGTTGCATCACAAAAGGATCAAATGTCACTTAAGGCTCCCGAACGAATTTGCTATTTCAAAATATTCATCAATTATTGTCATTTACCTTAAACGAATTATCAACATAAAAATTTGTAGTGAAACACTCTTTCTATTGGCGAAAACCTCATGAATGTTTGTTCAGTCTGTTTCAGTAATTTGTTAATTTACTGTGAACTGTAAAGTGAACTGTTTTATATTATGTAATATACTAAAAACCTTTGGTAACCGCGACTTCGTTTGTACCAATTAAAGTGTAAAAGTAAAAGTAGTAAAGTAACGGCCTGTTACTATCCCACTGCTGGGCATAGACCTCTTCTCTCCGTTTTTGGAGAGAAGGATTGGAGCTAAGACCTACCACGCTGCTCCAATGCGGATTGGTAGGTTACACATATCCCCAAAATTCTCCAGAGATATGCAGGTTTCCTCACGATATTTTCCTTCACCGAAAAGCGTGTGATCAATTGCAATTATCAATTAGACACATAAGTTTCTACTAGAAAACTCATTGGTGCCTGCCCGGGGTTTGAACCCTAGACCTCCTCGAAAGAGGTGCACGGTGCTACCGCTGGGTGTTTACGTACCTAATGCAAAAGATAATTGGGAATTTTTATCCTCATATGCCACCCGAATATAGGTAGCTTTAATTGTGCTAAATTTCATCAATATTGCTCTAGATTAGCCGTAATTTGACTGGCCCGTTGGAGCAGTGGGTAGTGACTCTGCCTTCAGCTCCGCGGGTCGCGAGTTCGATACCCACCGAGCGCCAACATTTTCTATAAATGAATTTGTTGGTCTTTGAGCCTGGTGTATATTTGTATTTTACTATGTATTTCAAAATATATAAGTATATATTCACCAGTTGTATGTCTACCATAACACAAGTATTAAGTTACTTACTTTGCGGACGGACGACCGTGTATGTAAGTGTCCCATATATTCATTAAAAAAAAAAGCGTAAAACATTGACAGATAGACCTTGGCCTTCATACTCTACTAGCTTTTACCAGCATCTTCGTCTGCATAGACTATTGTCGCGTGATAGATTGATAATAGATGGCGCTTTTCAATGTCATCCTATTCCTGTAGAATTAATTGGACTTCTATAGCCTATATTTTACCCCAGTGTAGAAGGAATAACTGTGCCAAATATTTTATCGATATTGATTAGGTGGATTCGCTGTGAAAGAGTAACAAACAAACATTCATACTTACAAATTTCTTCGCATTTATAATTTTAGTAGGAAGTGGATTTCAAATACGTCAAGTTTTTAAGGTTTAGAGTATTCTTGTTATAATAATACGGTATAATAGGCATGTCTAACGAAGCGATTGCTCCCGATATTACGACCGAGTTGAGGGATGTTCCTTTCATGTAACACGTTCGCAACTTGTCTGTGGTTAATTAAATAGTAACGATTTCTATACATCGATAAATCAATCATGTAACTTAACATTTAAAATAAGAACAAGAATAAACTTATTAGGTATAGATATACCATTATAGAAGTAGAAACAAGAAAGAAAAAAAAAATAATATTAATACATGAAAAGACAAACTATCCTAAATACATTGTATAAACAAAAAAATTAAACATTATGAATGTGACATTTATTATATTTATTCACAAAACTAGAAGTGCCCGCGGCTTTGCCTGCGTAGTAATTAATGCGTCACAAAGTTTTTCATATTGTTGCTTCACAACCTCCTTTATCTTTCAGTGAAAGTACTAGCAAAATCGGTTTAGCCTTAAAGCAGAACAGCAAGCAAGAAAATCGGCGCTTGCTCTTTCGTTAGTTATAATATTTAAACCCACCATGTCGCCTTTTCGCCTTTTGTCGCCATTAGTCGCCTTTTACGACACCTCGATAAGAAATGAGGTTGGTCTATTCTACTCAGCCGGATAGCACACGGCGGGTCGACTTACCTCAGTCGCCTTTTACGACACCTCGGTAAGAAAGGAGGGTGGTACTATTCTATTCAGCCGGATACCACACGGCGAATTATATATTTTATATTATAACATAAAAAGGCATTTATAACGTAAGTGTGTATGTAATACAATATTGCAACAGTAGTATATGTAATATTCGTAATAAATAAAAAGGGGTGAATACGCGTTACTCCATAACAAGCTCTATAATTGCAGCGTGCGAAATACAAAGAGGGTGGTTTGGGGAAACCGAAAGGAAATTTCATAAATAGAAACAGATGTTACCTACGATATTCCTACAGAAGAAAGATATTTTCTTTTAGCGTATAGAAATACAGTTAAATAATGGATAGAACAAATATACGGCCCATTGCTTTATAATAACTTTCTCCGTACTTGAAAGACAAGGATTAAATTAATTAATAGATTAAATAGTTAAATATATATAACGGCGTGTGGTGGCTCAATAAAATAGTACCAACCTCATTTCTTACCGAGGTGTCGTAAAAGGCGACTAAGGTAAATCGATCCGCCGTGTGGTATCCGGCTGAGTAGAATAGACCAACCTCATTTCTTACCGAGGTGTCGTAAAAGGCGACTAAGGTATGTTGACCCACCGCGTGATATCCGGTTTAGTAGAAAAGACCACCCTCTGACGACTGAGGTAAGTAGACGGCAGGCAGACGGCGGTCGTAAAAACGGAGCCAAATCATGTAACAACATGTTTATAACATGTTGTGCCGACCCCACTTAGAGTGGGATAAGGGCAGGAAGGTGATATTAAATAGTTAAATTTATATAAACTTTTTTTTCTCTATATGACCCGTACTCTCTTTCTTCTTCAATTTTTATCCTTTTCGCTTCTATTACTCAAAGGTTGACTGGAAGAGATCCCTTTTAGGGATAAGTCCGCCTTTATATATGTACTTTTATACTTTTTCTTTCTCTTTTCTAAGTATATCATCCTGTCCTTATCCCACTCTAAGTGGGGTCGGCACAACATGTTCTTCTCTTCCATTCTGTCCTATCTTTCGTCAACTCTGGCGCCACTCCTTTTATATGCATATCATACTTCACACAATCCAACCATCTCTCTTTAGGCCTTCCTCTAGGCACATATCCATCCACATTCAAATTTAACACACGTTTGGTCACATAATTTTCATCCCTCCTCATTACATGTCCATACCATCTCAATCTTGCACTTCTCGACTTTTCTAAGTATATGTATAAAAACAAATAAATAAGTAAGGATTGGAATATAGGAAGTAATGTGCTTAAGTGGTGTTTACTATTTATTTTTCGCTTTATAATGAAGAAAATCGTCACAATAATATTTCTGTCAGTCTCCATTGAAACAGCGGGGTAGGTAAAAGCTCTATTCTAATTATCCTTCTGAAATGGTAACATCAACAACCCGTTATATATTAATTTTGAAAAAAAAAAAAATAATAACCCGTCATATGGTATCCCGCTGAGTAGAATGGACCACATTTCTTACCGATGTATCTATATATGATATGTCTAAGCGGGTTCGGCACATGTTGTAAACATGTTGTCACATGATTTGGCTACGTATTTATAAATATATATGAAAAGATTCCTCTTATTCCTTCAGACATAAGGTCAAATAGCACATAATAGAAGGAATCTTTACACAAGTTTAGAAATTACCTTAAAACAATGCTGCTACATAAAGCATACTATACAATCGAGGATTATTTGAGTGATAGTAGCATATCTTAACTGCAGTCAGCTACGCACTAAGCCGTAACGATTAACTTGTAACCATCAAATTGTATTTTTTTTTGTTGAAAAGATTATCCGCCGAGTTTCTTGCTGGTTCTTCTCAGTAGGAGCACATTTGCGAATCAATGGTAGCATCTTTGAAACATTTGACGATTCAAAAGTAATGTAAACAGTCCACTTGTATAAAGAATAATCTGAATTTGAATTTGGAATCTTTTTTATATCAACATTTCAGTTCAGTAAAACAATTTTTACACTTAAACAATGTTACCGTAAACTGTAGATTCTTAGGAAACGTTAAAATACCGGCGGTTTAGAACCCTCGACGCCTTAACAATAGTGACAATGTAAACCTTTTTTATCTGTTTAAATTATCGAAATACTTTTGCGTAAAGTTTTAAAGGAAATATAAAGAAAGCTTTGTTAAAGTCCACATTGTTGCCAGATGGCGGAAAAAGGAAGCAGCTTTATATAAAGCTTTGGGTAAAAGAATTCAACTTGTGACTTGCGGAGTTAAATTATTTTTATTTTTTCAAGTCCAACATTTAATTATGAATAAATTGAATTTCATTTATACTAGTACGCCGTCAAATTACTGAATATATCCGATTATTTTGAACTCCGTATATACACATTCACGATAGCCTAGCTGTTAGAGGGCTAGATCTGCACCTTAATTTTGCGGCTTAAGAAACGAGCTACAAGCATTGAATTAATTGTTAAAATTGTTAATGATATTCACAATTAATCATGAAGTTTGTAGCAAAGGAAAATATCGGTCTGGGATATTTGTTATTCGTCAATCGATTGCATCAGAAAACGCGTTTAAGGTCGAAATTCTTTCTTATTGAATATTATTTGACTACTTATCTTTATACATCTCACATATGGAATATAAATTTTCCTAAAAGTTTACCCTTGACAGATTTTTAAGTAAAGGATAGAAACTTCCTGTTACTATCCCTAATCCTATTATGTTATCCTAACCTCTTATAATTCTCGCCGAAGTCTGTCGCATGCCGCCCTAATGGAGATACCTCCGAGCGATCCGAACGGGGTTTATCAGACGTTAGGTCCCCGAGGCAAATCGATGCATCTGGTGCTTCCGATGCATCGATAAGCGCACTGTTTAAAGAGACCAGAACCGCTGCTGGTGGAGAGGGGGGCAATTCGTATATCGTTACCTTGTTGGCGCTACCAGCAGCGTGGTGGAGCACTGTCAGGTTTTTAATCGATGAGAGTACAACATACTCGCCGCTCGTCGCTCATCATGTGGAAATGACTCGTAATGGGTTTGCTTAACCCGAACCAAATCAAATTAAATCTTTATTGCATATAATCCGTTTATAGGATGTTACAATTATAATTTACAGTAATTCCAGTTTATAGTAACTACAATTAATAAAAACTACATAAAAGTCATAGGCATATTTATAGTAATGCAGATTTTTATGTCACACATACACTCACGCTATTTCGCTTCAAAGAAAAATGTGTTGAAATTGCATATTAGGCACATAGACAGACTACAGAAAAACTCAAAGTTACCTCTCCGTGATTTGTACCCGTGACTCCCTGGAGTACTATTGTTTAAGGATAAGAACGAAAAATACGCGCAATATACCCGCATTACGTCTGCGAATCAAGAGTTCTCATAATTGTTAGTTAATTGAAAATTCTCTTCATATTTCCTTTTATAATCTTTCGGTAGGATTTGTTCGGAAAGTGAAATATTAAAACGAAAGCAATTATACCATTTCCAAGACAAAGAGAAAAAAGGAAAAATACCTAATTCTTTGATGTGCAAAGCAAATTTAATTAAATAAAGTTACAATCCAGAGCGAAACGCCGTGTAAAGACTTCATGAATAAGTGCCCGGATGGACTAGTCGGGCTAACGCGACAGAATAAGACTTGATTATAGCCGGTTTCTATACATAAAATTGAGAAGTCTTTCAAGAAATAAAACGATTAAAAATATCTCAAAAAGTGCATCCCACCGCTGCCACCATGTAATGAAATGACGCTTGCTTGTTTGTGACTGACTTTATTATTTACCTATGTAACAATAACATGCACTACACATGCAATAGCTCTGCATTTGTGATTAGCTACTTCTTTTTGCATCGTTATCCCATTGAAGATAGGACATTTTCAATGGTGTTTCGTCAACCAGCCCTATTCTCCGCGGTGTGAAGAGCACAAAAAAGGGAGGAGTTGAGAGCCTCCTTGACCTAGTCCGTCCAACGTCTCGGGCTACGTTCACGTTATCTCCTTCCATCGCTACTTCTTTTTATTAGCTTTTGATTAGCTACTAGCTACTTACTAAACGTTTCTGAAACATTTATTAAGTGTACAACAAGCTTTATCTCCCCCAATACATTAGTAAACGGATAACACTCATAATCTCCGCTAAGCACCTCTTTGAAAAGAACGAGAAACGGCAGGAACTCATTAGGGTCGCAGCATTTCACAGGCAATACTTTGCGCAAACAAAAGGCAAACCGAAACCTCTGATCCGGCAAATTCGACGGTTATGTTACAGCACGAGAATAATACTGTACAAATGACGACCCAGATTAGGGTCTGTATACGGAAACGCAGTAATTGTTTGCTATCTAGCGCTATTGTTCGCAAGACACGCTCCAAAAGATGGCCCAAGTTAAGAGAGATTGGAAAAAGACATAGGAAGAATATCTCAAGATCAAAACCGAATACATCAACAACGTTCAATTAATTTCTTTTTTAATTCGTTATTCTTAGAGGTAACATTTTACTTCCTAGTTATTTAATTTATTTATAACCAATTTCAATGTGATGTGGTGACAGTTTTTTGATGCCTATATCAGACATATGTCAATATAATAAGCAGATTTTGTTGAAATATTACAAAAATCAAATAATAAAGGCTTCTTTCTCGATTTTCAGAAAGAATGGTTAGAGCTAAGACCCATCACGCTTCCCAATATAGATTGGTAGGTTACATATATCTATAATATTCCAGAGATATGCAGGTTTCCTCACGATGATTTTTTTCATCGAAAAACGTTTGATTAAATGTATTTATCGATTACACACATAAATTTTAACAAAAAAACTCTTTGGGCTGCAAGGGGTTTGAATCTGTGACCCCTCGAAAGATTCACATGGCCTCACCGCTGGTTTATCACAGCTCGCTTAATTAAATATAATAAAGTCTATATTAATATATATAGCTGAAGAGTTTATTTATTAGATTGTTTAAACGCGCTAATCTCAGGAACTACTGGACCGATTTCGAAAATTCTTTGAGTGTAAAATATTCCATTTATCAAGGAAAGCTATAGGCTATATATAACATTACTTATTTAACTTAAAACGACTTTATTTAAACATAACAAAATATTGCAATGATGATGCATGATTGATAATGAGGTAGCATTTTTTTAAATTCCGAAATATACATTTATTTTAATTTCAAATAATTTTGGATAAAGGAGTGGCAACACTTAATATTCGATTTAACAACGACTTGAAGACTATTTGTCAAAAAACCCTCATAAAAGTTTATTTGAATATAATATAGTTTGGGTATAACATGATATTAGGCATCGTGTATAATGTTATCTATGTATTATGAATCTTCACAAAGGAACGCTTGAGTATATAAAGCTCTTCTTGGGGAATTATTTAGTGGTGATTAAAATCCGCTTTCTCGGCGATTGTGTTCAGTACATTGCCTATTTCCTTTATCCTCTTTTATGTCCTTAAAAAGATTAATTAAATGCCTTTGTTCATTTCGAGGGCGGTTTCTAAATCATGTCTGAGGTTTATGACCAACATTTCTATTGGAATTAATGTAATTATAGATATAAGTAAGTGTTGCTGTTTATACCTAATGCTGGACAACTTTAGCATTATTTAGAAAAAATAATGTTTTAATATATTAGCTGTACCCGGTAGTATGTTTGCGCCAACTTAAATCATGTTTACATGTTATTACCCTCAGTCATGACTGTTTGCTTTTATCTAGCTTTACTTTTTACCAAAAAAATAGGATTGTTTATCCTATATATTACCTCATAAGTAAGCTCTAATGACACCAAACTTATCAGTATTGGTCCAGCAGCTTAGCCGTGAAAGCGTGTCAGACAAATTTTCGTATTTTGAGATATTGAAGAATATTTAAATTATAAGAAAGCTTAGATTTAAGTTGCTATTAGCTACGAACTAGAATTTTTGTTTGTTATTGTTACTTTTTTTAAAGACCGCCGAGTTTGTTGCTAGTTCTTCAAGTTCTAAATTAAGCTCAAAGCTAGTTCAAAGCTGCCGTACTGTGAGATGAGGAGAGAGACAGAGGTCATGTGGTGGTCCACAGTATCAAAAGACTTGAAGCAAGCACAGTTGAATGAGATGACAACCCAGGTTCAACGGACCTGGATCATGAAAAAGGGGCCGACCCCAAATACTGGGAATAGGTAGAGAAAGTCCTCTTGCCCTTATCCCATTCTAACTGGGGTCGGCACAACATGTTATAAACACGTTGCCATATGATTTGGCTACGTATTTTACGACCAGCCACCTGCATGACATCAACTTACCTTAGTCGCCTTTTACACCGCGGTAAGAAATGAAGGCGGTCTACTCAGCCGGATACTTCATGGCGAATCGACTTACCTTACTCACCCTTTATGACACCTCGGTAAGAAATGCGGGTGGTCTATTCTACTCAGCCGGATACCACACGACTTATACAGAAAGAAGATAATTCGTTAGAGAGTTTGTATAAGTTACATCAACTTACCTTAGTCGCCTTTTACACTGCGGTAAGAAATGAAGGCGGTCTATTCTACTCAGCCGGATACCACACGGCTTATCAGAAAGAAGAAGATAATTCGTTAGAAAGTTCGTAAAAGTTACATCAAGTAACTGAATTTGAATTTAAATATTATTTTGAATCAAACCTTTACACGCCAGACCTTAATTTGGCAAGGCCCACGCAATCGTTAACCAAACAGAATAAAAAACATTTCATTATAATATTTCAGTGACCGCAACGGTTTACACAAAGTATTTTAAGTCTCCAGGGAGGTCGTTTTTAAGCATTTAACTTATAAAAGTTATGAGAAAAACTTTATATAACTTTTTTCTCTTTGTTTATTCTAAAAAATTTTTTTACGTAGTTTCAAGACCGATACTTTCAAAAATTGTAGAGAAAGAAATAAATTTTATTTGAAACAATACAATATAAAAGAATAAGAATTATTCAGAAATAATAAAACAACTTATCTTTGTATTTAAAAATACAAAAAAATATTATATTACATCGCGTTATCTTTGTAGGTTTGACGTGTCGTGTGTTGTGTACCTTTGAAAAATTCTAAAACTCTCTTTGTTTTGCAAAACTCTCTCTGTCCGCTAAACTCTACTTTAGAGTTACTTTAGAGTGGATTTCTTGTACGAAGTCTACTCTAGACTTTGTACAAGAAATTCAATGTAGTGTCCGGCTTATTTGCAAACCATTGGTAGCTTCATTAAAATATGATATAAAAAAAAGATTAAATTTTTAATTAATAATTATTTTGATTTCAATTTCAATTGATTGATTTAAATGCAAAAAAGGTAATTATCTAAAGCATTAACAGTTCAAACTTAATGTAAATCTTGAATATTTAAATGAGTTAATCTCGTATATATATTTATTTCGTATCTCGGAAACAGCTCTAACGATTTTCATGAAACTCGACATGGTTGTGGGAGAGAAAAATCAATCTAGGTTTTATTAAAAAAATGCTCAGGCATTGCAAAATTGCTTAAATTGACATTAAAAAGATAAGCCAATTTTTGCTATCAATTGCAAATTCAAATTCAAATTCAAAATATTCTTTATTCAAGCTACCACTGATTCGGAAGTTTGCTCCTACCGAGAAGAACCAGCAAGAAACTCTCTCAAAAAACTAATTACAATTTGATGGTTACAAGTTAATCATTGCAGCTTAGTGCGTTATAGTTGTAACAACGCAATGGTAAACTGGCGGACTAAATATGAGAAAATACTCGGTTTCGAATCTTGCATGTCACCTTTTTTTAAATTTATTTGTTTTAATTGCATTTTTCTTCTTTTTTATTTTTTTAATATCATTTTTTATAGACTTTTAATAAAATAACTGAGCAAGCTTAATTAAATGTATAATAAGTCGATGCTAAATGACGACAATAAATTGGTTTTAAAGCTAGTCTTGATTTTGGGTCTGAGTATACATCATTTATATTCTAAATACTAAGCAAAACAAAACTTACGTACGCTAGGGTCAAAGCAAACAAAGGCCTTTCTCCCAAGACCCATCTTTATCGGCCAAAGTTTATTCTCGACCGATCGTGAATTTTTTACGTAGGGTCAAAGACTTACGCCGAGGGAGTTGGGTTTTAATAAAAGATTTTCTACTTACCATTTTATTATTATTAAAAGGATCCAATCCTTCTTAGTAGTTAAGAATAGTTGATTGATTGAAATACCTTCTTTCAACATTTCCAATCGGAATAATTTTTGATTAGATTGTTAATGTTGTTTCTAACAAGAAAGAAGTAAATAGAAATTCAAAATATTCTTTATTCAAGTGGACTGTTTTCCCTACTCTTGAATAGTCAAACGCTTTTAAAGAAGCTACCACTGATTCGAAAGTTTGGTCCTAACAAGAAGAACCAGTAAGGAACTCGGCGGAATTTTTTTTTAAATAATAAAATTGGATATACTGTTAATACAAACATTATTTTTAAAATCCCTTAACGTTTTATGAAAATCATACCTTGGGTGGCGTACAAACCTCGACATTTAATCATTTTGCTAAAAATTTATGTTTATTTTAATAATAAGGATATTTATGTACTTTGTGGCAATGGTAAAATAATATATTACCTAAAGAATTTCAAGTATATATCTTTTCTCAGATCAAAACTAGAGATATCAGCCATTTCTTTTTAATTTTTTAAATTACGTTTTTATATCTTTTGAAAACATTACACAAGTAGTTTGTAATAATACAGCATTGCATTATATCCGTAACAAAACAAAACATTCAATAATTTAACTTTCACAATATATTTTCCAATTATATATGAATATAACTTATATCAAAACGTAAGCATTTACTGTCATAGACATGCGAAAGGCGGATACATTAGACAAACAAGCCGTAAAGAATATTATTTTCCTTTATTGAGACTCTTTATATAAGAACTGACAGTTCGTATGAAATAAGAAACGCTAGGGATGTTGGGGAAGCTACAAAAACAATTTCTTTTCCAGATATGACCTTCTGTATTTCCTTTTGTTTTCCTTCAAACGATCGCGCAAGTTGTCTTGATTATGTAACCAGAATATTTTTCCGTAGAATAAAACGTTTTTCTATGAGCTTCGAATATATTATATTTCTACAATTTCAATTTTTTCAAATGTATGTTTTGCGGCACTGCGTGGTATCCGGCTAAGTAGAATAGACCACCCTCATTTCTTATCGAGGAGTCATAAAACGCGACTAAGGTAAGTCAACCGGCCGTGTCATATCTAGCTTAGTAGAATAGATTACCTCCATTTCTTACTGAGGTGTCGTAAAAGGCGACTAAGATAAGTTGACCCGCCGTGTGATATCCGCTGACTAGAATAGACCACTCTCTTTTTACCGAGGTGTAGTAAAAGGCGACTAAGTTAAGTTGACCCGCCGTGTGGTATCCGGTTAAGTAGAATAGACCACCATCTTTCTTACCGAGGTATCGTAAAATACGGACAAGGTAAGTTGACGTCAAGCAGGCGGCCGGTCGTAAAAACGCAGCCAAATCATGTGACAGCATGTTTATAACATCTCGTGCCGACTCTACTTAGAGTGGGATATGGCAGGAGGATGATGTTTGTTGTACACTATATTTTATATACCTATACATATATATATATATATATATATATATATATATATATATATATATATATATATATATATATATATATTGTGATTAAATTTACGCCGCCACCCACGTCATAAGTGTGGTGACTGGTCCTGCATGTATAAAGTATGTAAACGTTGTCTGCTTCCTACACTTAGCGTTACATAGATTATCTCTACAAACGCGGGTTATATAAAATTCTATCATGATATATGTGCTATGAAACGAAAAATTTATGTAAGGGTTACAAAAAAATAATTCGTATACAACAAGTAAAGTCCCTTACTGCCCTGTTTTTGGAAGACACGATTGAAAAATTTATATTATATTTTAGTTTCTTGATTTAAATTTGACCTCCGCAAAAAACCAAAGATCTTTTTTATATAAAATCTTCAATGATTTTTCTATTGCTAGCTGAGAGATTTGGAGCCTTTATATGACGGCTTATAGTCAGCGACTTAAACTCTTTGATATCTGCCTGGGATTTGAAACTGCGACCTGTAAAGAGGTACATGTGCTCAGCTATCACGGCTTTTGTCAAATAACTTTGTGCTGTAATAAAAGTCCAAAAACACCTTCGCAGTGAATTTCGACGTATAATACACTCGCTTTATTTCAAAACTACGAGTACATCCCCAGACAGAATTTACCTTGACCCTTTCTCGCAGAAGCAACATTCTTTGTCGTTGAAATGTATTCAATTTACTGCATTCTTTGTTGCTTTACCAAATACTTTACAAAAGCTACTATTCTACAAAGATTATGTAGGAAATAATAGAGAACTTTAATTTAAGTAGTTACTGATTTTCCCAGTCAATATTAGAAGATAGATCTAATACGTGATGGGTGACACCTAGTAGGAACTAGAAGTATTGATCTAAATAATATATATCACGCCACTTCAGGCACGACCACCCAATGGACGTTCTCGGACTCGCGAGCTCCTGTGATCACCGTATACGCGGCCCGATGCGGATTGTTGGATGACGGCGACGACGTGGACGACGCGACGGGTGAGAATGCGACACCACCGGCTATGACACCACTGGATATGACACCACCTGACCCGACACCACCTGACGACGACTTTGATATCTAGGAGATACCATTCCCAGACCTCCGACCGAACCAGACATCCCTTAGGTCATCTAGGTGACCTGGGCTCACGGCCCGAATACCGACACCCTTAAGCCACCTAGGTGACCTCGGCCTACGGCCGAAATACAGACCGAGCTTAAGTGCCCGCGACGAACTGTCCGGGCAGAGAGGTATGCCTCGAGGTATGCCCGTACTTCGTCTACCCCTCACCTGGGGTGTAAGCGAGACGACCTTGCTCTCTCAATATAAATATCAACACCAAGCATGACTTAGACGATTGAGCATCTAATAGTCAGATTGAGCCTGCCTTTAGAATGCAGTCGCATTATAAATAATTTCAAAGCACACAATCTAATCCGTAAAGAGAACCGTTGAATAATGTTGAGCTTATAACCTTAGGTTATCAGCTTACTATGACGGCGTCAGTTATTGAGAGTGATGGAAAGCCGACACTGACGTCAGAAAAGAATAAGTTAATTTTCATAATCCAAATATGGTCGATTTTCTCCTTAAGATCTGTATTCTCGACTGGACACAAAGAAATATAACAGAATCCTTGATCCATAAATATCTTTTTAGTATATTCGTTGACACGGCATATAATATTGTCATAATCTCATTCAACATTTTAGGCTACCAGCCGCCGTCAGAAGTGAGTAAGTTACATTTCGTAATCTAATTACGCACGAATTTGTTCTTAAGATGCCTATATTTTTGGCTGAATAAAAATCATCTGACAGAATCCTTGATCCATCATATCTTTTTAGTATATTCGTTGACGCGACATATAATATTGTCATAATCTCAATCCACGTCTAACTATAATATATCTCTTGCATATTTGTTTTTGTTCACATTATAAAATTAAGTCATTGGAATTAGAATACCTGAATTGATCCGTTAATAAGATGTACTACAGTGAATCATGTTGGGTACTGCAGACTGGGATTAGCGTCTAGCTAGCTTGTTTATATTAAAAATATTAGTACCTTGTCTAAGCTGATTACTAAAATCCAAATGCTACATTAACTGGACGTCTAACAATATTAATTATTATTGATTTTCTAAAATATTTAATTTTTAATTCAAAAATTGCCCCAATAATCACCTAATCATAGAAAACTCAAAATCATTGTATCAAATCGTTGAATACGTATTAATTCCTTACCGATTACTGAATCATATTATTTTTACTTAATCCCAAATATCACTTACATATATAAGACAAATACATTTAAAAAAAATCGTTATAAGATGTACATATTACGTACAAAACACGTCATTTGATACTATATTCATTATTTTTTTTGTTTTATATCTATTTATTTTATTAATTTAATTCATGCCGCATAATTTTTAGATTTTCATATAATCTTAAGTTGTCTTAAGTTGATTTGGAAAAAAAATCATTATAATAATCGATAAACGTTTTTTTATCTTTCTGTGGAGAAAAACAATACATTTATTTAAAATTTAACCCTACTGAAACCTCCTCTATATCAATCGATTACTTATAAATATAAATATTGTTGACTCACCTTATAGTATCACCCACACAAAAGTCCACAACACAAGTCCAAACAAGCACTAATGAACTATAGTTTTATCATTATTGCTAAATATCATATTTAAATAGATAAATCCGCGATTGATAATTCGTATCAGGCAGGGCTAAATCGTGTCAAGGTCTCTGTATGCGCTACGGCGTAGACGTCCGCTCTGTAGCCGTTCTACCGTACGACAGCCTCACGTTGCTACGAGCTACGCGGGGATCCGCGGCCAATCGAAGCGATGCTGTGCGGAATGAAGTATGCTCCGCTTTTATCAACTTAATGCGTATATTGCGTAATACGCGCTAAAATTTTAGATGAAGAATTAATAAAT
Organism: Morpho helenor; assembly: GCA_029227775.1. Taxonomy (NCBI): domain Eukaryota; kingdom Metazoa; phylum Arthropoda; class Insecta; order Lepidoptera; family Nymphalidae; genus Morpho; species Morpho helenor. The sequence continues at coordinate 13,232,925 of JARGCU010000020.1, read as the reverse complement.
AGACTATTCTTTTGGTTTATTTATTATTTGCTACCTTGAAAGACCCATTTTTGTAATATTATCGGATACGTTGATTACTTCCTAGTTATCAGAAATTTCGCCTTTGAAAGTAATTGTTTACCTTTATGTATTATAAGTCATAATAAAAATATAATGTTTAATATACATTGAATTATAAAATCGTATTTAGAGTTAAAAATATGTTGCTGTTAATTTTATATACAGTACAAGCGCCGCTTCGTTTTCGTACATTCAGAATTTAATAATATTTAAAGTGAAATAAATAATTATGTATTTGTAATTTTTTTTATTTCCACGAGGGATATTTTAATATTATTCGTTTACTCTGATTTCATGTTCATACCAGAATTGCATAGATCTGATTATAACTCAAATAGAGCATACTTCTATACAGTAGTCTTTAAAATCATAGGAAGGAGATAACAGTCCAAGTTGGGCAATGCCGTTCCTGCGCTAAAAAGAGACAGATGCTACCCAACTTTGCTTTGCCAGAAAGGGAGGACACGTTGAGAGTATAAAGTTTTCTTGCAATAATCTGAGCGATGTTTTATTTCGTTAATTGATTTGACTGTGCTTTGTTCACCTGATTCATCGCTTTTGGATTTCGAACGCATTAATTAATACTCGGAAATCCAATTCATACATTAATTAATTTACCAGTGAAATGTAACTATTTGAATTTTCATTTTTATAACTTAAATTATAATTAATTTGATTTAAATTAGCAACTTTTCATAAATGTTATTAAATAAAAAAAACTTTTTTTAAATTGGAAACAGTAATATTAATCAATAAATGCGTTATAATAATTTAATGTCTATAGATAATTTTTATGTATAAATAAGATGCAATATGAAAAAAAAGAAAAGAAAGGACTCATGATATTTGGACTTGATCTGGGGTATTTTCACTTCTTCAGTCTGGCCGTTCTCAACTATTATAACTTTGCAAGTGACAGCGTAATTAACTTTTGTTTTCTAATAATATTGTAGCAGTTTTCAGTGTCAGGGTTATCACGACATTTTTAAAAAAGAAATCTAGCTAGATCGATTTAGAGTCCCCGAAACCCCCTACATACTAGTAAAAATCGTTAAAATCATTTCCGAAATTCAGATTTCATATTCAAGCTCATTTAAAGATTAAAGATTTATAGAAAGAGCCGTTACTTTGCGGTGGTCTATAATACAAAAGTTCCCGCAGTAAGTAGAGTTCCCGATACGATAACACCATATAAAGAGGTCATAAAAAAAGAGGTCAGGATGAGCTTTAAATTAGTCAGGTATATAATAAGACGTTAGTATATCCGTTTTTTATACATAAACTTAAAACTGTATGTACTTGTATTTAGCTTAACACAGGACCTTCGGGTGTTCCGAACGGGGTACATCGGACACCTGGCTTACAGGTCCCCGAGGCGGTCGGTGCATCTGGTGCTCCCGATGCACCGGTTAGCGGAGGGGGGTTTCTCTTTCGAGGGGCCCCTACCTGGAGGTGTTTATTCTCTGGGATCAGAGCTGTCGGCGGGATGGGGGCAAAATGTACAATGATACCCTGTCCTTGCCATCGGCAGCGTGGTGGAGCACACAGGTCGTTTTAGTCGGTGCGAGTCTGACATAACCGCCGCCTGTCCCCGTCGGGCGGCGGTACCCATAAGGGGTTTTTTCCTGTATAATAAAAAAAAAAAACACTTTTGCCGCACTTTCTACGCACTTAGTAATTAGTGGACATCTTTTAAGCGTTGACCTAAAACCACAACGCATTCCTAGCACGTACAACGTGTTGAATTGCAATGTTAACGACCGAAACATACGTTATCCTGTTCTAGTTAGATTCTTAGAATGCTTGAACCTTGTCCGTGTGAAAATAAGTGTTGACTTTCAAGTGTAACTATTAAGCCGCGTGGTATGCGGATGCGTAGAATAGACCCCTCTCTTTCTTACCGAGGTGTCATAAAAGACGACTAAGGTAAGTTGATCCGCCGTGTAGTATCCGGATGAGTAGAACAGAGCACCCTCTTTGTTACCGAGGTGTCGTAAAAGGCGACTAAGGTAAGTTGATCCACCGTGTGGTATCCAGTTGAGTAGAATAGACCACCCTCTTTCTTACCGAGGTGTCGTAAAAGTCTACTAAGGTATGTTGATCCACCGTGTGGTATCCGGCTGAGTAAAATAGACCACGCTCATTTCTTACCGAGGTGTCATAATAGACGACTAACGTAAGTCGACCCGCCGAGTGGTATCCGGCTGAGTAGAATAGACTAACCTCATTTCTTACCGAGGTGTCGTAAAAGGCGACTAAGGTAAAATGATCCACCGTGTGGTATTCGGTTAAGTAGAATAGACCACCCTCTTTCTTATCAAGGTGTCGTAAAAGACGACTAAGTTGATCCACCGTGTAGTATCCGGATGAGTAGAATAGACCACCTTCTTTCTTACCGAGGTGTCGTAAAAGGTGACTAAGGTAAGTTGACGTCATGCAGGCAGCCGGTTTTAAAATACGTATGACTAAGGTAAGTTGATCCATCGTGTGGTATTCAGTTAAGTACAATAGACCACCCTCTTTCTTACCGAGGTGTCGTAAAACACGACGAAGATAAGTTGACGTCAAGCAGGCGGCCGGTCGTAAATTACGTATCCAAGTCATGTGACAACATGTATATGTTGTGCTGACCCCACTTAGAGTGGGATAAGGGCAGGAAGATGATAATGAGTTTTTACTTCAGTATTTACTAAAGCTTGATCAAAACAATATTGTAATATTAACAAAATTAACATCAAAGTCAACATTTTACATATAAATATAAGTATATCGTTGTTATGTAGGGTGAATTATTGCCCCTACAAAGGGTCAATTTAGACTCTATAATTATACGTACTACCTTTTGTGTCAATGACAGCTTTGATGAGCTTATGTTACAGTTGAAAACAGCAAAAAGTAATTTTAGAAAATACACCGAGACTCGGAAGATACGACAAATTGTTTTTAGAAAATGTTGATCCTCGGCGGGAATCGAACCCGCGACCCGCGGAGATGATCGCAGGATCACTGTCAACTGCGCCAACGGGCCAGTCAGCTAGTATTTTTCTGTGACAGTTTTATTTTTCGTGTACCTACCAGCAATTTGTATTAATTACAGAAAATTTAAGTATGTATTTAAAAAATAAAAAAATATTTAAGAATGTATTTATAATTATATATGTATATAATCACCAGTTGTCTGTCAACCATAACACAAGTATTAAGTTACTTATTTTGAGGACCGACGACAGTGTGTGTAAGTGTCCCATATATTTATTCATTCATCATCATATTCCTGCCCTTATCCCACTCTAAGTTGGGTAGGCACAACATGTTATAAACATGCTGTCACATGATTTGGCTGCGTATTTACGAAAGCCGCCTGCCTGACATCAACTTACCTCAGTCGTATTTTACGACACCTCAGTAAGAAAGACGGTGGTGTATTCTACTAAACCGGATACCACACGATGGGTCAACTTACCTTAGTCGCCTTTTACGACACCTCGGTAAGAAGGTTGGTACTATTCATATATTTATTTATTATTATTATTAAAATTCTTTGTGGGAAAAATTTACAGAACATTTACTGATGATTTGAAAAATCTTCCTCCCGAGGACCAGTTAATATTATATATGAAAATCATTTGTAAAACAATTGAAGTCTAATTTACAACTAGACAGTGCTTTGCGATTTTGCCGTGGAGTCTATCTTCTGATGATGCAACGGTTGCGGGGCGAAACGAGTATTGACTTAGTGATTGTAACCGTGAAGTAAACAAACAATATCAACTAAAATAGAAATAAGTCAAGCTAAAATGCTTTTTAATAATGTTCCTTTTATAACCGTTGAGCAGTTATCTCGTCTGGAGTCAATCCTGGTAGCAGCATGAGGTCATGCTTATCATAAACATGCATTGTCATTGAGACTTCACCAGTTTATAAAATTTCAGCTGAACCGTCACCGGGAAGTGGTTCAAATTTAACTTATAAGATTGCACCTTCACATACAGTGGATGGCCGAGTCTTGTCCGGTAATTTTTTAAACATATAAAAAATGCAATAAAAAAGAGACCAGGTGACATGTGGCTATGGATCCCAGGTTTAGAACTTTTTTGGTTCGTGCGTTAGGCTATCACAGCTTTGCATTTGACAGCTCAAGTTATGAGTTGGTACCAATCCTGTTTTCGTAGTTTTTTTAGTGCCCAAAAACAGGGATAAAACGAGATTTTTTGAAATAAAACCTAGCTAGATCGATTTTTCTCCCCGAAAACCACGACATGCTGTATTTCAGAAAAATCGTTGGAGCCGTTTCCGAGATCCAGAAAATATATTTATATATATACATAAAAGATTATCTCAAGTAAATATTAAAGATACATTGCATAAAAGCCTTTAATAATAAAACAACTACACTTTCCCAAAAATAATACACCAAAGGACAGTCACGTGTTCCATTTTTATTACTTCAATAGGTGCCCGACAGGCCTCCTAATTCACTTCACATGGGGGAGTTAGCTTTTCACTTTTAGTTTTTGTTGTGTCTACAATAAAACCTCTGTATGGGGTAACTAATGTACGAGTATGCTTCAAAGTTAATGATAATATTATTGTGTTATAACTTTTTATACATGTCATAACAAAATAAATGCTTTAAAACATGGAGTGTATTGTCCGTATTCATTCCTTATATAATTGTTTAATTTATTATTAATAACGAAAATTAACTGCATTTTCGATTTGAAATTTCATTCATTTGATATTATTCTGTTTTGTATAGACTTGCTCCTTGTTTTGTACAGGCGCTTGAACATTTTTATTTATTTTTGATCTAGCTAGAAACTATGAAATTAGTTAGAAATAATTCCTATAATTTAGCATGTAGGAGGTTTTTGGGGAGAAAAATCGATGTATGTTTTATCCCTGTTTTTGGGCATTAAAAAATACTAAAATTTATACGTATTGAATTCAATAATCAAAAAGCAAAAACACTTGTTCCGAAAAGTCAAGTTAAACATTTACATTTAGGTATATTTGTGCGTTCGTTGAATATAAGCGAAAATGAGTTTTGAAAACATAAAAGTAGGTTCGAACTAAAGACCCGAACAAAGCCTAGTCAAATACTAAGCCCCTGTTTTATATTTGTACTCTTCATGTAAGGTTAGGAATTATATGCACATGACGTTTTCAAAAACATTACAGACAGACACGTACTCTTTTACCATATTAATAGCGGACGGACGGGCCCCTAATTCACTCCAACCCTACATGAGGGGTCGTCGTGTTAGTCTTACGGGGGCGATTGATGTTTCAATTTGCAAGATTTATGTTTTTGTAAATGGTTTTCTTATAGGAGAAAACGTTTGCAATGATCGAAAAGTTTCGAAGCAAAAATGTCTCTAGTCTGTGGATATTTCCAATTTTATTTCGAATAAATTGTTAGTATCTCATTTTTATGTATTTCATACTTCTGTAAATTTATAATTTGAGTTGATAATCCATACATCACTGACTAAAATAAAGTTTCTGGTTAAAGAGAAACAATAAGCGGAAAATATAAATAATTAAAAAAAGACTAAAAGAGTTAGCTGTTTGCAAATAATTTTGAATCATATCAGTATTTAAACTCTTAAACTATTGTTAAAAAAAAACATTTGTCTATCAATTTAACCAATTTTAAGCGTATAACAAAACTTTTTAGATATTTATTATTATTTACTTTATAAATTTAGGAATACGATATTTCTTTCTTTATTCATTAATATAGTCCCAATACGTGGCGAAAGTTTGGGTTATATTTTAACTTTTATTTAGGTATAATTTTGTATTCAAGTTAATTTGATTAGTAAGTATTAATCACTTTAATGTAGCCCTTATTAATTAAAGAACTAATTTTTCAAACACAGAATCAGTATAACAATTTCATAGGTAAAGTTCAGTGAGTTTTCTTGGAATCGTTCCATAACGATTTGTATAGCTTGTAAGTTAAATATATGCAGAGGTATAGTATAATATACGCGACATTACATAAAATATATAGAGGTCAAGTTTTTAAGGAAAAGTATACATATTGCCTCTTGAGGGGATAAGGGCAAATAAGCACCTCTAGCACAAATAATGAGGTAAGCTGTTAAAAGCGAAACTCTGCCAGCTTGCTTGGGACTTTCCACTTGGGTATGTTAGTAATTAAGGATAGATATAATTTCATTCATGTTTATTTGAAATTTTTACGTAGGGGGAGCACGGAAGGAAGGTTCGGAAGAAGCAAGGAAATGGTTTTATTGGACGACCGAGCTAATACTCGGCACAATTTGTTTGCCGGGCCAAGTGGTGTGAAATATGCTACCGATGTTTAGGCCCGGGGAACGAAACCCCATGCACTGGATCGACCAAATTCGCTTAACACTCAACTCCAGTATTAGCGAGAACAACCACGCCGTAAAGGATAAAGTCAAGTGACAGAAAATAGTCGTGAATAAGAAAAGAAAAAAAGTGCTCCATACAGGTCATACATAATAAATGCGAAAGTTTGTGAGTATGGATGTATGTTTGTTACTCTTTGACGGCGAATCTGCTGAACCAATATCGATGAAATTTATTTATTTGCGTCTTATACTATTGAATAGCGTGAAAATTTGAATACATTTTTAACACAAATTTTGAAATACTATACAAAAAAAATGCTTATAGTAATTGGGCACATTTATTCCTTATACGTGTATACCGGAATAACATATAAGCTATAGAAATTCTGTTAATTATACAGGATTAGGATGACATTGAAAAGCGCCATCTATTATCGAACTATCTCACAACAATAGTCCACACGAACGAAGTCGTAGGTAAAAGCTAGTTTATTATAAATGAAGTGTACTCAATTAAATAAAACAGTAAAGCACGCTATTTAACCTCTTTTTTCATTCACCGCATAATATATTTCGCATTTTATTCCCCTACAATCTGAAATATAAAACCTCAACCTATTTCCCTCAGAGGATTTTGAAGTCATAAACAGATAGCTCGGAATTACTCATCAGCCTGCACAAATGAAATTCGTTACCGCATCATTTCTCACACGCACATCTGCGACTGGAAAATTGGATAAATCTGAGAAAATGTAACGCTCTCCGCTGAGATACAAACGCTGCATTATTTTTAATTGAAATCTGGTGATGTACTTACAAAATAATTGATGCATATAATACATAAAGAAAAAGTCGAAATAATTATTTTGCGAACATGTTCTTTCACTGGTACTTAGAATGATGTGCTTAACCCAATGACGAAATTTATTAGATTATTTTTTTCATCCAAAGATTTTTCAATTTTCTAATTTACTGTACATCATCATGCTGTCCTTATCCCCACTCTAAGTGGTGTCGACACAACATGTTATAAACATGTTGTCATATGATTTGGCTACGTATTTTACGAATGACCGCCTAACGTCACCTAACGAGTGACGTCAACTAACCTTAATCGTATTTTACGACACCTGGGTAAGAAATAGGGTGGTCTACTCAACCAGATACCACACGGCATTTTGTAATTTTGTAATTTGCTTTATAAGCATATTTCTTACACTTAATTTAAAACTTTTTTTGTAGACAGGTCTAGAATAGATTGCGGAATTTTATTGTAGAAGCGAATACTGACACCAAAGAATGAGTTGCTAACTCTGCTGAGTCCAGGCATAGGAATTGCAAGGTTAGTGTGACCTCTCGTATGCCTATGATATACATCAAATGTTGTATGTTATATATATCCAGACATATGGATATTATTCCGTACGAAAAGAATATTAACTATATTGTGAAGCTACAGTAAGTATGCTTATATCCTTGAACTTTTCGTGAAGGAACTACCGTAGCTTCGTTTTCTAGTCCAATGACTTTTTTTGAGTATATTATCTTTATATTAACTTTATATGTCATTTAGACGCCATTATAATTAAGAAACATTATTACATAATTTATAAAATTTGACGTTACAAGGCTGAGTTATGTAATAAAATAAAATATCCTTAATCGAAATATGAAAAATATGAATTATTTTGCCTTAATAGGGAATAGTTTCAAAATAATTAATTTTTCTTTGTTATTGAAGCACAACTAGATTGAATTATATTCTGAATCATAGAATTTGCAACAGCAACTCGTTGACTATGATATAGAACTGCCCACGCAAGTCCAACTTATATCCATTAGTTTAAATTTTGAACTCACAAAAATTTCATTACTCAAATCCTTGTATGCACAAAGAACTTAAAAAACATGAAAAAATAACTCGGTTTTCCCTTTTTTATTAAAGCCATAAAACCTTATTTGAGAGTCTGCGGCTTAAATTTAGGCCTAAAGTATTTTGCATATAAATCTTTGAACTGCGCATATATTTCCTTGGCATCACCTTCTTGACCTTGGACCGTGTTTTCGTATTTGTGGCCACAGTAACAGACGTGGTCTTTTCCGCAGAACGCCGGTTTTCCACTCTTCATGCATTTCCTAATACAATCTCTGGCGATGTCGAGATTAGGGCAGAAATGGGCTATATGGTGACGTACAGTTGGCCTCAGTGCGTAGAGTGATGCAAGATCTATATGTGGAACTGTTAAAAGAGTAACATTATTATCGCCGAGGCACTGTTCTTAACTGATTTATATCGCTTCTTAAAATAAATTGACTGAAATATTTAAACCTTACTCATGAGATTACTATCGTTTGGATTGTTGTCAACGTTGTTAAATGTGAATGTGGATGGATAGAGTAGAAGCCTAAAAAGAGATGATTGGTTTGTTTAATGTATAACATGCATGTAAAAGGAGTAGCGTCAGAATTAATGAATAATATGAGAGAATGGCAGAGAAAAAGAGTGGGATAAGGACAGGTGAATGATGCATTGTTGGATCAACACATTTTTTCTTATAATTTCATAGAACTTTTGTTTTGGATTGTCAATAAGTTTGTCACTAGACAGGATATGCAAGCCTAGATACAGCGCATACAGAGTATAGCGCAAAAACTTAACTACCGATTCCAATCATTGATCCAGTTCTTGGCAGTTTTTTCCAGTTTTTGACGGTCGATTGATACCAAAAATCAAACTTAAACAAACAGATGAACATACCTGATATTGACTCCTCTAAGTAGGCCAATTCTTGATCTGTATCTTCATGTTCTTCTTGTTCTTGATTTGCCATACTGTGATGTAGTGATTTAGGTTCTGAAAGAAAAAAAAGAAAAAAAAACATACATATATCTTTATTGATATAAATATAAAAGTCTATCTGTCTGTCTTGTAGCATTTCACGGCTAATACACTGGGTCAATATTAATAAAATTTGACGCGCTTAAAGCTTAAAAATATAAGTAAAAAATAAAAATATAAATCGAGGTAAAATATAAGTTACAAATATGTAATTCCTGGGATATGTGTAGCTTACGTATTAGCTTTGGATCAGTTTGGTGGGTAAAAGCTTCAAACCTTAAGTCAAAAAAGTAGAGAGGAGGCCTATTAGCAGTCTAGCAGTCTGAATATCATCATCTTCAACCGATGAACGTCCACTGCTGGTCATAGGTACTGCGATACATATTGTGGTAACTAATCCTACATGTTAGGCATAAAAACGATTTTTGTTTCCTATAATAAGCATTACATAGATTTTCATAACAAACGTGGATTATAGCAAATAATGCTATCATATATGCTAAGGAATTTGGCAAAGTAACGCGTATTTCTGTAAATTATCCAATTACATAATCATCATTCTCTTACCCTTATCCCACTCTAAGTGGGATCGGTACAATATGTTTTCATCTTCCATTCTCCTCTATCATTCGTCAACTCCGGTGCCACTTTTATATGCATATCATTCTTCACACAACCCTTTTTGAATTTGAATAATTTAAATTTGAACGATATACTCATATTTCTTTTCTTACCAGTCATTTTTTGATTTGCATTAATTATAGATATACAGTAACATTGATCTTGAATACACAACGCAGATTTAGTACCGCAATCAATGTGACATTGCGCTTGCTTAAGTCGATTTTTGCACATTAAGTTTTGTGATCGCAGTCCAGAATTGTAGTAATAATCGGCGTCGATACCTAATAAAGAATATATTTTAGAAACCGAAACAGAGTGTCATCAAGTACATCTTAACCTGCCTTACGTCAACTTACTTAGTCACCTCTTGCGACACCTTGGTAAGAAATAGGGTGTTCTATTCTACCTAGCCAGATACCACACGGTGGGTCAACTTTCCTATGTCGTTTTTTATGACTCCTCGGTAAGAAATGAGGGTGGTCGATTCTACTCAGCCGGATACTGCTCGGCTTGAATAAGAAAATACACATTACACATAATATTATGATATTTTAATACTGAACTTGAAGCGAATGAGTTCGCAGCTATAATTTTAACCAAATTAAATAATATGACTAGTATTTGTCTCACAGCCTGTATATAGCAAATATATTATTGCAACATTAAAAATAAAACATAGTTACCTCCATAAATGGAAGAAAATAATGTTAAGGATATAATACTGTAGACAGCGACATTTTTAATCAGTGTTATAATTTATTGTTGCTAGCAACACTTCATAATTACTTCTCATCTAGAGTATAAAAGTGGTCAGGTCAAGAACAGAGGTCTCTTTTACGATCGGTACTTGCGTGCGAAAGCTCTGTTAGTTAATCTGTTCACGTCAGCTATTTTGTTTGTTTGGTTACAAATGTATTAATTTTGTTCTCTTTTTATAAATCCTACTTTGGATCCTAACATCCGAAGCGGGATAAAGAACTCATAGCTCACTGCATAAATTAAATGAAAAGTGTGGTAGAATTTGGTAGATTTCATTTTGTTTATTTATGACATACCCACTTTTTGTTTTCGATTGAATTGCACGTATTTGTGACAAAGTATTTGTGTATTTCGTTGCAATTGCTCGTATTTTACGTGATTTTGTGAAATAGTGCGTTCTATGTTAAATAGTCGTGATTGGTTTCTCGTTTGGAATACGTAACGAGATCTAAAATTGTGTTTTGTGTTTATCGCGAGAAAAACTTAATAAAGAGGGTTGGTTTTAAATGCGTAATAACGTCTTGCAACGTGTTGCGAGCGGCCGGAGGCGGCAGAATTCCTTAAATGATCCTCACGTAATCAGTCTAATTCGGCTGACTGAAAACGAAGACGTTCGGTTCGTAATACTAAACGCGTCTCTGATAATTTCGGAAAAAGTCTTACGGAGTGACAGCTGTAATAGGTTACAATCGCCCTCTCTTTATACTCCTGCGATCATGCTCGCGTAGTAGTTTGTGTTCCCGCTCGTGTGAAAGGAGGATCCCACTTGTATTATAGTTCACGGTCTGATATATAAAGAAGAAACCGTTCCACTTTACATCAATAATTTCGATGATAGGTACCATCCCGACGTCGCGAGACGTGCGTTTGCTTTCATTTTAAGCGATCTAATTCTCCTAACTGCGTCGGTACTTCTGACTTGAGTGGACCGTATGTACCTACATCACTCCTTAGAATCAACTTGTTCAGAGGCATCTAATCTTGCGCAAGCTTTTCATAAATCCGTTAATAACATTTGGGATAGTGTGAATAAGTTGACCGTGCCAGACCGGTAAATGGGTAAACTGACGAGGATTGTAATCTCGTGTAGTTTCATGTCAAAGGGGCTATGAAAAAATATGGTTTGTCGTGGTCAGGTAAGGCCGAGTCTCGTAAAAAAGCAGCTCCGTGAGGCACAGGAGATAGTTTCTCGGTCTTGGAGGTTATTTCAAGGTGTTTTTATGTAATAAAGTTTTCTCAGTGTGCAGGAAAGCTTGATGCCGGCATTCGTAGTGGTAATCCCGGCATGTGTGGTCAGTACGTGGCGGTAAAGGTGTTACCCCATGACCGCTGTACACTTCGCTTGCTTAGCGGAGGCTGCGGCAAGGCTACGCAGACTGCGTACGTGGCGCCGTGGAGAGGCCAGTGGAGTGCCATGTCTGAGGCATGCGCCGCCTTCATTGAGAGTGATTCTACTCTGGCGGGTTGCACCACTGTCATGTAGGGTGAGGGGAAGCTAGTCACCCCGAGCATTTTGCTACACCCTGGCGCTTGGTGGGTCCCAAGTTGCTGAATAGGCTGATCGAACGATCAGTCTATGGCCTGTTTATCAGGTGGCCTGTGACGTGTTACGTCGGGCGAAGCGCGCGTGTCGCGTGACCGAGTCATGGCTATACATGGCGATGGTTGGATAAAAGTCCTAGGCATATGGTTTGAAACTTTAAAGAGACGTCTCGATTATTATTAAGGGATGAATGCTAGACGAGATTATTTGCTCAGTGAAATAGCTGAAGTATGAATTAATTGAATGATGAAGTAGTGAAAAAGAGGATGTTAATTTTATTTGGTTTATTTGAATATTTTCTGATTCCTTTTTTTAAATACAGATGAGGACTATGACACTGCCTTTGCGTCATCAGTCAGTGCATCTGACTCATCCACGTTTCCATCAGTCACTCATGAAGCTACACCTGCCGCTGCAAACAATGCTGGTCCGGTGGTACGGACACGGTTATGGTCGAGGACGACATGCGGTCAGGAGAGGCCGTGTAGACAGCGACATTTTTAATCAGTGTTATAATTTATTGTTGCTAGCAACACTTCATAATTACTTCTCATCTAGAGTATAAAAGTGGTCAGGTCAAGAACAGAGGTCTCTTTTACGATCGGTACTTGCGTGCGAAAGCTCTGTTAGTTAATCTGTTCACGTCAGCTATTTTGTTTGTTTGGTTACAAATGTATTAATTTTGTTCTCTTTTTATAAATCCTACTTTGGATCCTAACAATACATATTTCTCCAAACATGGCAACACGAATGCCAACCGAAATTAAATTGAGAGTATTAATTAGAAATTAATCGATTTTCCACTTGGATTGCTAAAAAGTAAAATTAATTAATTTACGTTTAATTTAAATGAGTTTGATTCTTTTAGTAGTGAAACCAGAAAATTAATTAACGTTATTTTAATGTGTACGATGTTTTTAAAATAAAATAAAGAAAAATATTTGAAAGTCAATAAACTATATTACAGACCTCACCTACAAAGGGAATAGTCGATAAATCAAAAAACGTCAAGCAATGCTAAGTCTAATTATTACAAGGCAACGTCGATGAATAAAGATAAAACGAAGTAATCTTAAAAATTGCATGAAAAAATACTACAGACCCGACATATAGACAGAATAGACAATAAATCTAGCGACGTAAAAAATGCTAAGTCCTATAATGCAAAGGCAATCTAGAAAAGTAACCTCATTGAAAGTACATAAATTATATTACGACCAGGAATATAAATGGAATTGCCAATAAATCTAACGACGTCAAAAAGTTCGATAATCAAAAAGCAATCTAGATGACTATAAATAACTAACCCTATTGAAATTAAATAAATAATATCACAGACCCGTCATCTAAATAGAATTGACAATTACTCTAACAACGTCAAAGAATGCTAAGTCCGATAATGATAAGGCAATCAATTTCACTCTAGATAAGTAACCTTATTGAAAGTAAACAAATAATATTACAGACCCGACATATAAATGGAATGAACAATAAATCTGACGACGTCAAACAATGTTAAGTCCGATAATGAATAGCCAATCTTGATGACTAAGATAAATAACCTTATTGAAAGTAAATAAATAATATCACTGACCCGACATATAAATGGAATTGAGAATAAATCTCTTAAAACGTAAACAACATAACGTAACATAAATCAAAACGTCAAACAATGCTAACTCCAATTATTACAAGGCAATCTTGATGACTCTCGAGAGGCCAAAAGTTGGCTCTTTACTTATAGAAAATAAAGATTTCGTTTTTATTTGCAGTGTTTAGGTGGTTTCAGTAAAAAGCGATATGATTTTGATGTGTTATGAAATAGTAACTTTCAATCGCATTCGAGCTTTAAATTTTGCTACAATGGCTATATTTTACGGCCTTTGTTTGTTGTGAAAACCATATTAAAATATTAAATATTTTGCCTGGTAATTAGATTTCATTGTTCATGTATTTTGATTATGTAATTATTGGGAATTTGCAATTGAAATAAAGAATATTATTATTATAATTATATTTCATATATGAATAATGAATATTTCGAAATTGAAATATACCAGCACAAAAGGCTGTTGAATAAATCAAAAGAGGACAAAGGGATGAAAGAAAACAGAAGTAACAATACGTTTATTTTGCTATAATTCGCGTTTTTTAAGAGAATCTATGTAATGCTAAGTGTATGAAGCAGGCAACATTCACGTACCTACTATATGCAGGACAAGTCACCACACGTATCACAAAACGCCGCCACCAGCAACAATACACAGAAGCACAGCACACACGCTATCACAATCTCTACGATCGTTTCGCCCCAAAACCGAAGCATCATCAGAAGGATAGGCTCCACGACAAAATCGTAATGCATTACGATTTTGTCGTGTCGTATCTTCTGAAATATAGAATTCCGCAAAGTAGCGCCTGCCTCTCTAAATCATTTGTAGGAAAGGAACATAATTTTGGGGTTAGTTTACATGCTTTAATATTATTATTATGGGGCATAGATAAAAATTACCCCACACCGAAAGAGACGACGTTCTTAATGAACCCACAGGAAACTTTTTCAGAACTTTCCAACTAGTTCACTAGACTTGAGCATTAAGAACCATCGAATATTTTTTTACAAATAGCTACGGTAAAGTTTCAGAATTAACGGACCAAGTTCGTGCACTTGAGACTATCTACAACTTGTGTAATAAAACAATTGATGAGTAACTTAGAAATGTAAGAGTTCAGACTTTTTTGTGAGTTTCTTGCTGGTTCTTCTCGATAAGAGCATCTAAACCAGTAGTAACTTTATTAAGTCTAATTTATTCTTGACGAATTGAAAGTGCTTGCAAATGCTTACTTGAATAAAGATTAGTACTTAAGTGACCGAGCCTTACTCGGCAATTTTTTTAAAGATATATAAAAATTCAATTAAAAAAATAAAATAAAAAGAAAGGGCCGTTAACATGTGGGACTTGATCCCGGGTATTTTAACTTTTTTAATCCGCCAAATTTAAGCTTCTTTTTCTATTTCTGTTATAGTAGTTTTTTTAGTGTCCCAGAACAGGGATAAAAAGACTTTTTAAAGTGAAACCTAGCTAGATCGATTTCTCCAAACCCTCTACATACTAAGTTTCATGAAAATCGTTGCAGCCGTTTCCAAAATTCAGAAAAAATACATATTAGTACTTATGAATTGACAATTACCTGGTGCTTATTTTAGAATTCTATACTCAAATTATAATGGCTTCACTTCATAATCGGCGATTACAAATAATTAAGCACGATCACACTCGTGTAGAAGGCATACACAGCTGTAATCGCCAATCATCTATGATCGCCTACGATCGCTTTCAACCCGGGAATTGGCAGTTTTAGGACACGCATCAAACGGAATTGGGTGATACGTATGGTCTGATTGTGTGGACGATTGTGAGGAGTGTCACTTGCTCGTGATCGGTGTGATTATAAATGATCACACAATCAACGATCATAGCCTTTATCATTCACAGCCATCATTGTACGGCAGGTTCGTATATTTTTGAAACCTAATTTAATCGTTATGTGACCCGTATGATTATATGATAATAAAAGACCTTAATATAAAAAGCTGTAAAATATAATCGTTGGTATGTTAGTATGGAAGTTAGCGCGCACCTGTTGATAATTTCAGAGGAGTCTAAAATATTGCGACCCCAAGCAGTCCCCTGTTCTTTTATTAATAAGAGAATATTGTTAAGGGTTAGCTGGTTTATTTTTGTATTGTTTTATTGTAGTTTATATCGTAAAATATAGCAATCATTTTTATAAATAATTTATAAATTACGGTGTTACTTTCCGGAGATACGTAATCATAATAAATTAATTATTATCACATATAATAATTAATTAATCGCAGATTATAGCAAAATAATTTCACTATTGCTTTTATATTTTTATAAAGTAAATGTGCGGTACAACCATCGAGGCGGAAATAACGTAAATAATTACCTATAACACATGTCTACGGAACATAAATGTATGTACTCATATGTATTAAAAAGTACGGCCCTAACGCTTTTTATGAAATTCCGTATGTAAGGCGTATCGCGGGTGATATATTGGCTAGATTTTATTTTCAAAAAATATTTCTATTTTCAGGCATTGAAAAACTGCTAAAAATTTTACTACTGAAAAAAAGTTTAGTTTTTAAAATACAAAGGTTAATTGTGCTGATATTTGTAAAATTGTAATACGAGCTCAATGGGGAACGGCGGACTAAGGAAGATAAAATACCCGAGATCGAATCTTAGAATTTTAATTTTTTAAATTGCATCTTTTTGTTATCTTACCTAAGAGCAATAAAGTCGACCGATAAAATAAACCAGCTCTATTAAATAATAAAAAAGTACTTCAACAAAACAAAAATTTCTTAAATACCTGTACAGCTTCCCCTTAATTCTAAAAAAATCTTTATTAAAGTAGTCTTCTCTGCTTTAAATTATGTTTTCGTAAAGAAAAAAAATGGCTTTGTTTAGTCAAAAGAGCTTTAATTTACTGCAAGCGAGGCTTTTAAGAGATGCCAATAAAGTTTACCTTAAGAGCTTAAGCGCGATATATCTATGAATAGAATTTTACGTACATATTTGTAAAGTCACTGTGATAGTCCAGCGGTGACACCGTACGACTCTTTCGAGGGGGTAATTAGATTCGACCCCGGGCAGGCACCAATGAGTTTTTCTATTAAAACTTATGTGTCTAATTGATCCGTGTGGTATCCGTCTGAGTAGAATAGACCACCCTAATTTCTTACCGAGGTGTCGTAAAAGGTGGCTAAGGTACGTCGACCCGCCGTGTAGTATTCGGATGAGTAAAATAGACCAACTTCAGTTCTTATCAAGGTGGTGTAAAAGGCAACTAAGGTAATTTGACTCACTGTGTGTTATCCTGTTAAGCAGAATAGACTATCCTCATTTCTTACCGAGGTCTCGTAAAATATGACTAAGGTAAGTTGACGTAAGGTACGTACGGTACCGTAAGGTAGGCCGGTCGTAAAATACATAGCCAAATCATACGACAAGATGTTTATAACATGTTGTGCCGACCCCATTTAGTGGGTTATCCCACTCTAAATGGGGTCAGTCATGCCAGAAGGATGGTGCAATTTATCAAATGCTTTTCGGTGAAGGAAAACATCGTGAAGAAACCTGCATCTCTAGAGAATTCTAGGGGTATGTGTGGTAGGTCTTAGCTCCAAACCTTCTCTCCAAAACGGACAGAGGAGGCCTAGGCCCAGCAGTATAGTAGAAGACCGTTACTACTACTTAAAAAGGTTTTGCGCCTTATACATATAAATAGCATGCTCATAAACTTAATTTCTTGCTAAATAGATTTCAATGGATGTTTCGCAGAAACGAATTTCTGCTGAGTTCACTTCTTTCGAATTACGCAATTAACAGTTTCCATCCTAAACCTGTTCAGAATAGAAAACGATTTCCCTCGAACTTTAAACTCGATTCAGAATTGAAATGGAAATCTATCAAGCTCGGTTTCCTGTTTACATCTTTCGACTTCCTTTCGGCACTTTTCTTTAATGAACTTGGCAACACTGTACGTGTTTATTTTACCAACCACGTCCATTAACCTGTTTAACTTAAAAAAACTATTTATACCTATCACATATATATATATAGTATAGCATTCCACATACCCATATCGTGTGGTATTCGGCTGAGTAGAATAGACCACCCTCATTTCTTACCGAGGTGTCGTAAAAGGCGACTAAGGTAAGTTGACCCGCCGTTTGGTAACCGGTTGAGTATACCACTCTCTTTCTTACCGAGGTTTCGACTAAGGTAAGCTGACGTCAGACAGGTGGCTGGTCGTAAAATACGTAACCAAATCCTGTCATGTTTATAACATGGAGTGCCCACCCCCACTTAGAGTGATATGAGCTGGAAAATGATGATGACCTTTCAATCATATATGTATAGCATTCCACATTATTATGTCGATTCAGTCTGTCTGTATTATGCTTTCAGATCTTACCCGTTGCTAATATTAATAATTAACGGACTAAAATATAAGATAAAAAGTCTAGTTTTTCTAACGGACTATGATAAAACTTTTATTAATTCACCTACTTCATTTTAAATAATTTTGAAATTCTCCTTTGAGCCGCTTAAATTTTAAGCAAAAGGGTTATATTCGTATATATGTATGGTTATATAGATTTATATGTATTGTTTTATGATTACAGTGTTTCTTTATATTCGGATAACTTGACGTCTTTCTTTAAAATATCATCAATCGACAATAAAGAGTATAAAGTAAAATACACAATTAAAATTGAAACTTCAAAATCCTTTGTAACACAGAAGTTCGTTTCAACTTCACAATATGCATTATACATTATCAAAGAAAGGGATCAAATCAAGGCACCTAAAACAAATATTGCACGAAACTTCGAGATCTAATGAATTGTAAAGTAAACGAAACAACTTTAGTAAAGCAATGATCGAAAGTAATTTTCAAATTTTCACTTCACGCCAACAAAACTTTCATATTGTGTAGGATCTCGCTTAAACTCATTAAGTCTATTAATAGAAGTATATTAAAATATTAATATCATTCTCAAATATAAGTCTCATTATTATAGTAAAAAATAATTTAATGAAGTAGATGTTATTTTCAAAAATCCTTAATTCAAAACGTATATTTTTTTCTTTATTTCGCGGTGAAAGATAGTCTATAAAATGTAAAATGTAAAGTGTAAAAGTAAAAGTAAAATGTAAAAGTAAACTCTCTTCATAAGTGAAGATCTTATAGATGCAGAATTTGTAATCCGTGACAATACGAGAATAAGAAAGAGATTTATAAAAAAAGAAACTCAATTTATAAAAGAAGAACAAAAGAGTTATATAAACTAATATAAAAGTAATGAAAATATTATTTTGCTATAATCGGCGATAAAATTTTATCTAATAAAAATAATATTAGTATTATAAAATAATAAGCTGAAGAGTTTGTTTGATTGTTAGAAAGCGCTAATCTCCGGAACTACTGGACCGATTTGAAAAAAACTTGCAGTGTAAGATAGTCCATTTATCGAGGAAAGCTATAGACTATATAACGCTAAAATGAATAGGAGAGGAGCATAAATAATTACTATGGCAAAAAGTTTGCCAGTTCAGCTAGTAAAAAATATACCTTCAATAAACGTATAAAATTGCTAACATGACAATTCGTTTTCTGATCAATCATCCTCTACTCGGCAAGACTGTAGTTATCTAATAGAAAAATTCCCCAAAACTCTGTCCGATGATATACGAGTAATAATCAACGTAAAGCCGACCTTTCTCGCTACATTTAATATTTATATTAGAAGGGATCTTTCACTCGTTTACCCAATATCTTTTGTACAAATATTTCTATTGGTAAATAAAATTGTCCTATAAAATATTCAGAATTGAGATCAACAAATTCAATGACGCATCGTATATTAGAAAATTTGTGTTCGACTTAAGTTTGACTACTTATGTTAGTTAGCTTAAAGTATTGTTACTATTCAAATTCAAATTCAAATTATTCTTTATTCAAATAAACTTGTTAACAAGTGCTTTTGAATCGTCAACTCTACTGCTGGTTCGGAAAGCTGTTCCTACCGAGAAGAGCCAGCAAGAAACTCGGCGGTTGCTCTTTTAAAAATATAATTCTTAATACTATTTACATTAAGTCGTTGTACAGGTCCAAAGAGAGCTATATCCACAGCTATCTCCATCTAAATCCATATTTTCCTATGACTCCACCGTGTGGTATCTGGCTGAGTAGAATAGACCACCTTCTTTACTTACCGAGGTGTCGTAAAAGGCGACTGAGTTAAGTTGACTCGACGTGTGTTATCAAGCTGAGTAGAATAGAGCACCCTCATTTTATTTCCGAGGTGTCGTAAAAGGCGACTAACGTAAGTTGACCAGTCATGTGGTATTCGGCTGAATAGACTAGACCACACTCATTTCTTACGGAGGTGTCGTTAAAGGTGAATAAAATAAGTTGACCCGTCGTGTCGTATCCGGATGAATAAAATAGACAACCGTCATTTTCGAGATGTCGTGAAAGGTAACTAAACTAAATTGGCCCGTCGTGTGGTATCCGGCTGAGTAGAAAAGACTTAGATTAGACTTAGATTTCTTACCGAGGTGCGGTAAAAGGCGGTAGGTAAGTTGAAGTCAAGCAGATCGTAAAATAACTAGTCAAAACATGTAACAAGATGTTGAGACCCTAGAGCCATGGAGTCAAAGTGCAAAAAAAAAAAATTTTGCACTTTGACTCCATGGCCTTAACTTAACTCCATGGCGTTTTAACACTACGGTTAATTGTCTCTTCAGGTGACAAGAGGGCTGGCTCCTTTTTCGCACAAATAGTCAGCTTAGCGATTCAGCGCCGAAACGCTGTCAGCATTCTTGGTACCATTCACGTGGGCATGATTTGTATAGTCCTAGCATGTAAGTTATTTAAGATAGATATAACTTTCTGTAAATAGAAGTAAACAAGATGTTGAAAACATAATGTGCCGACCCCACTTAGAGTGGGATAAGAGAAGGAGAATGGATTATTTTCCTATTACCAAAAGAGTGTAGGCAATATATTTTTGTACTTAAAGTTCTACAACGATTGGGATGAAGTTTTCCGCGAACTTGCACATTTCCCGTAGTAATAAAGTGTTTCCTTAGGCGCAACTAACTACAGGACAGTAAATTACAAGGGGTTTCTCTTGTCGCCGCAGTTTGTGGTGTGGTTACAGTTACAGCGTGTTAACATAAGCGTTTTTTATCATATTAAGTCGATGACATTAAAAGTAATCAATATTTTTTACAAATTTTTATTAAGATATAGTAAGTCCGATAAAATAACACGTGAGTATAGCCGGTATCTATACATTAATTAAGATATAGTAGAAGTGGAAGATTAATATTCAGTAAATTACAATTAATAAAACCTTTACCCAAATGACATCTCAGCATGATACTGAATTCTCCTAAAAATTAAAGCTCCTTTTATTAAATTCTCGTTACGTTAGTGTCCATCGTCATGGATAAATGATATGTTTTTCTAAGTATTCCAAAAGTACCTAAATCGATTATAGATTTTGTTATACTAGATAATTCCATAGTCAAATAAGGTATGCCGTTACAGCAGTTAAAAATCATGATTGAAAGGAGGCTGATGCAGTAAGTCTATAATACTATTGAGGATTTCATAAATGATAAAAAAGTGATAGCAATGAAATGTACCTAATTATAATAATTAAAATTAAAACAGAGCAATCTTCTAGTTCCTTTCCATTTCGGTTAGAGTAGACAATTTAAAAGCAGTAGACAATTTAAATGCATGTGTTACAAGTAAGTTGATTTAAATAAAAAATGATTTAATTAAAACAGTATGTCACTGACCATGAGAACAGTAACTTAAAACCTATATTTTTGTATTGATTATACAAAATAAAAACACAGTAAAAACGATATTTCGTTTAATTGTAATTAAAATGCATAAGGTTTTCTTTTCGCAATGTATTCTTTAACTCCAGGCAAAGATCTAATTTTATTTAACAGGGCAGCTGTGTGGGGAAACTTGCTTTCGACCTCTATGCCGAAGATAAGATTAGTAGCTTCGATTAATCCGACGAATATGAAATCTGCCCAGCTTAACTGGAAAATAAATATAGTTTATTACTCTCTGATAGTTAATTAAAGTAAAGTACAGGCCTGTAACTATCTAGCAAGCAACAGCCTACTCTCTCCTTGTAGAGAAATATCCTATTACTTTTAATGGAATACTTTGTAGATGTCTGAGTACCAAACCCATAAATTAAGTCCAAAGATTCACGCGCTTTTCCGTTTACGTCCGCATTAAGATTTTGTTCGTGGAGCTTATCCTCCTGATGATGCTTCGGTTACGGGGCGAAACTATCGTAGAGTTTGTGGTAGTGAGTGTATGTAGTGCTTTGTATGGAGTACTGGTGCTGGCGGCGACTTATGATACGTGTGGCGGCTTGTCCTGCATGTATGTGGTATGTCATTGTTGCCTGCTACATACACTAAGCATTGCATGTAGTCTCTTAACGAACGCAGATTACAGCAAAGTAATTTTACTGTAACTTCTGTACTATGGAGTTCCAAAAAGTAACGCCTGCTTTTATAAATCACTTACTCCGTTTGGTAACATTAACATGATGTTTCTAAAAGCTTTTATTCAACTTGCAATTTGTGTATGTGAAGGTGGAATCTTGCAAGTTAAATTTGCCCTACTTCTCGGGGTCCAATTGAGCTGAAATTTTATATATTGGTCCAGTCCTGATGACAATGCATGTTAATGATAAACATGACCTGATGCTGCTGCTAGGATTGGCTCCAGACGAGAAAACAGGAGGAATACGAAATTTTGTTAAAGGCGTTTTAAAAGCATTTTAAACATAACTTGTTTAATTTAAAAAGTGTTTAGTCTAATATTGCAGATAAATACCACAACATTAAGAGCTGTGATAGCCCAGCGGTAACACCGTGCGACTCTTTCGAGAAGGTCACGGGTTCAAGCCCGTGCAGACACCAATAAGTTTTTCTGTTAAAACTTATGTGTCTAATTGATAATTACAATTTATCACACGCTTTTTGGTGAAGGAAAACATCGTTAGGAAAACTGCATATCTCTGGAGAATTCTGGAGATATGTGTAGTCTACCAATCCGCATTGGAGCAGCGTGGTAGGTCTTAGCTCCAATACTTCTCTCCAAAAACGGAGAGAAGAGGCCTATTCCCAGCAGTGGGAGAGTAACAGGCCGCTACTTCGTTACTTTACCCTAACATTAACTGGACACTAGGGTCATTATTTTATCCAATGTCATGCTAAAAACAAAATATAAAAAAATCTTTAATCACACACCTTTCCACCGAAAAAACCTTTGTTTTTTTCTAATTCTTTTTCAAATCTTGAGAAGAAAAAATCTACGGACTCCTCTAAAATCTCCTTTTTGATAGCTTGTTTTCTATCTGGATCGGTTTCCTTAATGAAAGATACAACTTCTGTAAAAAAAAGATTGTTTGATGCCCATAATAATAAGACGCTAAATTATTAATTTACGTCCGTCATATTTCCATATTACATTAGTTTTGATAAAAATGTATATTATGTAACGTTTATATAACCTTTATAACCTTATATAACCTTTGCTAGACTATCATTTTAGCCTGAATAGTTTGCCTCTTCAACACCTAAGGTAAACAATAAAATGATTGCCACTGTTTGTATTAATTAAATTATGACATATTATTTGATACCTACTATACCCTTTCCTTAAGTGGACTGTGCGAGTCAATTAAAACTCAGAAATGAAGACGAAGTGGCGTTTAAATCAATTCTTGACTACGGAACATAGAATTCTGTCAAAACATCAAATCCCATAAAAAATTAACTCCAATTGAAAGACAATCCTTAACTACGGAGCATAGAATTCTGTCGAAACATCAAATCCCATAAAGAATACCAACTGCAACTGAAAGACAGTCCTTAACTACGGAACATAGAAGTCTGTCGAAACATCAAATCCCATAAAGAAATTAACTCCAATTGAGAGACAATCCTTCACTACGGAGCATAGAATTCTGTCGAAACATCACCCATACAAAATTAACTCAAATTGTTTCGGTTTTGGTCCGTATGATTTAACAATAACAAGTATGAGTCGTGAAAGTTTAAAATCAATAACTTACTATGCCAGAAATCGTAAATGTTGTACACTGCTGCATCTAGCACAGCCTGCTCCCAAGGATCGGTGGGAATGAGTTTGTGCAAATAGGCGACATACCGAGCTATAGCTAGAGATTGGTTTAAGCTACGGTTGCCTTCTTCATAAAGTGGTAACTGGCCATATGGGAGTGCTGTGAGAAGATAATAACAATTACTTCATCTTCAAGTAATTGTAGATATTCATACTAAAGATTTTTTATATCTCCATTTATATATTCTGTTAATTGATGACTGATATACAATCCTCAATCTGTTAAAAACCAATAATTTGTAACAAAAACTATGTAGCAAATGAATATTTCAAATACATTGAAAGATATCAATTTTATCGAAGCAAATATGATGAATTCATTGGTATTCAGCTATATACATATTATAACTATACTGTGTATTTATTTTACCAAAATCTTATATATTAACTAAAACTACACTTAAAAAAAAACATTCTTTGAATTCATATTTAATTATTGAATCATCATCATCCTGCCCTTATCCCACTCTAAGTGGGGTGGGCACAACATGTTACAAACATGTTGTCACATGATTTGGCTACGTATTTTACGACCGGCCGCCTGCCTGACGTCAACTTATAGTCGTATTTTACGACACCTTGATAAGAAAGAGGGTGATCTATTCTACTTAACCGGATACCACACGGTGAGTCAACTTACCTTAGTCACCTTTTACGACACCTCGGTAAGAAATGAGGTTTGTCAATTCTACTCAGTCAAATACCACACGGCGGATCGACTTAACTTAGTCGCCTTTTACGACACCTCGGTAAGAAAAGAGGTACTATTCTACGATATTTAATTATTGAATAGTCCAGAATTAAGTACTGGATTATTTTGACCTAAAACTGATTTCACCAAATTCTCTAAGCCCTTAATAACAAAGCTATACAATGTAGAAAGACAAAAACATTTGATAAGTTCAGACATAATATAAAATTAATCAAATATTTGAAACATTTAATTAATAATCTTAAAACAAATTATAATACTCACAGTCTTTTAAAGTTTTGATAGGCCAATCTTTTAATTCGTATCGTACATCATCAAATTTTTATTTTCCATAATGTAACATGTACCTAATCGGTTCTCCGAGACCATTTACGTTGAAGTAGTGAAGTTTTTTAGCCATTTTACTAGATAACAGCGCGAGGTAGATCACAAAATTAAGTAAATGTTATTTTTATCTGCTGTATTTATACTGATACTTTTATCTACTTTTGTTTTGAACTTTGAACTTTATACGCTTGATAAATATCATACGCTTGATAATAAATAATCGATAAATTTGATATGATTATACGGTAAACAGTTACGCCGTGTGGTATTCGGTTGAATAGAATATAACCACGATCATTTCTTACCGAGGTGTCGTAAAAGGTGACTAAGGTAAATCGAACCGCCGTGTGGTATCCGGCTGAGTAGGATAAACCACCCTCTTTCTTACCGAGGTGTCGTAAAAGATGAATAAGTTAAGTCGACCCACCGTGCGATATCCCGTTGAATATAATAGTACCACGATCATTTCTTACCGAGTTGTCGTAAAAGGCGATTAAGGTAAGTCGACCCGCCGTGTGGTATCCGGCTGAGTAGAATAGACCACCCTCATTTCTTACCGAAGTGTCGTAAAAGGCAACTAATATAACAAAAGTAATAATAAAATTATTTTGCTATAATCCGCGATGAAGTAAAATAGAAAATATATATAATGCTAAATGTAGAGTGGACAATCGGTTATCATACCTGATACATGCAGGAGTCGTAAAAAACACATGCACACACCTCCACCACCGCCACCGTGATACACAAGTATCACGTGGTACACGACCAAAATCGCAAAGCTTGCGATTTTGGTCGTGGAGTCTATCTCCTGACGATGCTTCGGTTGCGGGGCGAAACGATTGTTGAGTTTGTGATAGTGAACGTATATAGTGCTTGTGTATCACGGTGGCGGTGGTGGAGGTGTGTGCATGTGTTTTTTACGACTCCTGCATGTATCAGGTATGATAACCGATTGTCCACTCTACATTTAGCATTACATATATTTTCTATTTTACTTCATCGCGGATTATAGCAAAATAATTTTATTATTACTTTTGTATTATGGATCTCCGCAAAGTAACGCCTAATTCTATAAATTATGCAACTAATATAAGTCGACCCGCCGTGTGGTATCCGGCTGAGTAGAATAAACTACCCTCTTTCTTACAGAGGTGCCGTAAATTTGAGATAAGTTGACGTGATACAGGGGCCGGTCATAAAGCACATAGCCAATTGTAACAACATGCTTATAACAAGTTTTGCCGACACTACTTAGAGTGGGATAAAGGCAAGAGGATGTTTCTGGGCTACTCAGATAAAATCTAAAATAGCATAAAGCTCCTTTAAAAACAGTCAATATAAAATATACGTTCAGTATGATATTGGGCCATTTATACGACCTCTCGTCTAGTACAAGGGCCCTTGCAAATTCTGTGTACCTGTATTTTAAAAAGAAGTACCTAAACCATTTTTTTTTATATCTACATAAGTATTCACAAAACCAATGACGTAGCTTCTCGAAGGCTAGATGGGACGAGGCCCCCAAGGGGGCCCTCTGGCTCTGACTTACAAACTAATTCAACCAATGAAACTTTAAGAATTTGTTGTTCAGCGGATTCGCCGCTAAAGATTAACAAATATACATCCATACTCAAGAACTTTCACATTTATAATATTAGTAGGATAGTAGGATATCATCATCGTCCTGCCCTTATCCCACTCTAAGTAGGATCGGTAGTTTTTTTTTGCTAAAACAACTTTAAATTAATCCGAGTATTTCTATAAAGACCTTTCGAATCGTCCTCCTGCCCTTATCCCACTCTACGAGTGGGGTCGGCATGTCATGTTATAAACATGTTGTCACATGATTTGGCTACGAATTTTACAACCGGCCGCCTGCCTGACGTCAACTTATCTTAGTCTTATTTTACGACACCTCGATAAGAAAGAGAGTGGTCTATTCTATTTAACCGGATATGCGGTGAGTCGACTTACCTTAATCGCCTTTTACGACACCTCGGTAAGATATGAGGGTGGTCTATTCTACTCAGCCGGATACCACACGGCGATTCGTCTTACCTTAGTCGCCTTTTACGACACCTCGGTAAGTAATTATGTAAGTAAAAAGTAAGGTAAGTAAAAAGTAATAAAGAATTATAGTAAAAAAACAAACTTTGTACAGGATCTTGTGTTTCAGTGCATAATAACAAACCTAACATATCGCTAGAAATAACACCGCACAATGTTTTCTTTCACCACAACCTTTAAGTGGAAAAGGATCTTGTTTATTTGCCTGGTCTTACCGTGGTCGCTACCTAACTAAGTAATTGGACGCAAAACTGCTGACCGTTCACCTTTAGTCCCGTATAATAATGATAAAATATGTTTTTGTAAACAAAAAGGTGAGGTTCTTATCAATCTGGAATGTATGACATTTATTTATACATATACAATCAATATTCACAATTAACAGCACGATGTTCATGCTTAACGTATAGAAATTTCACGTAAATTACTTAATATAGAAGGGGGCTTTTTTAATGAATAATGTATTCTGGGCGATCATTCTTTTTGAAAGTTTATACATAGCAATACAGAAGAATAAATGCTTAAAGTATTTATTATACACGTAAATATATATTTACACACATAGGAGTAAGTGCATCACACTTGTGGCTGAAATGTTACAAATGAGATTTAAAAAAATTTAGGCGTGGAAAATGACATTTGACAAAAATTAGAAAACATTTAAAAAAGAGAATGGTGCATTAAATAATCGAAATATAACAGGCTTGAAATATAACAGAAACTGAAGATCTCAGTTCCCGCCGCGATAATGCCGTGTAAAGAGCTCATGATTATTCATGAGCTCTTTACACTTTAGGGCACTTATGTGCCCCCAATGAGTTCAAAACTAGTCGGGCTAACCCGATAGAATAAGACGTGAGTATAGCCGGTTCTATACATTAACTATGAATACTACTCGCGATAGTTTAAATTTAAAAAACAAACAGAAGAATAATGTCCCCTTACTCGTGATTCACTTGAGCTGTTGGTCGACCCTCGTTGTTATAGACCGTCTAGCGAAAGAGAAATAGGAAATTTTATTCCTGAGCCAGTATTTCACATAAAACATTTTATAAACAAGACCTTAATTTGAAATTAATTTCAGCTTTCTAAGAATTATTGGTAACTTGGTAATGATATTTTATGGCGTTAATGATTAATGAAAAATTGTTATTTTGTACCTATTTTCGGGAACTGAAAAAAACATCTATAAGTTTATCAGGAAGCAAAGGATAATTACGCTGTCAATTGCAAAGTCATAATAGCTCAATTAGGTAACGGGCAGTCTCGAATTCAGAATACTAGGATCAATCAAAGATAAAATCTTTTTTTTTAATATTTTTAATTGCATTTTTTTTATTTTAAAAAGTTACTGATTAAGGCGCGGTCATCCATGTACTTAATATTATTAAAGTTGTAAAGTTAAAGTTGTAAACTAAGGTGTGAAAATCCAGGGGTTGTCAACAGTTTAAAGGGGTATGTTTGCTTATTTAAGATTGATTGCTAGATTGCTACCGTCCTGATCTTATTTCTTGGCTCGTTTCCATATCAGGAAGATTTCAGCGTCCTAGGACGTTGCCGAGATGCAATAAATAACTCGGCTGCATCTTTATACACGTATGTTAAACAACCTGATTTCTTTCACGTCAATTTAAATGTTAAATTACCCTTGATTATGTACTATGAGGTGTTCTAATTTGACGTTCCCTATGGAAATAGTTGTTTTATTTTTATTTTATACTTTAACCCGGTATATAAGCTTCAATAGTAGTAATTTCATCAACATTCGTCTGTTTGTTACGCTTTCGCGGCTTATTCGCTGGACTGATGTTAATGACATTTGGCACAATTAAAGCGAATTCATCGATGTTTAAAAAAACCCGTTTTTCTAGAATAGAGAAAAATTACATATTGTATTACTGAGGGTACTAAAACGCTTAAGTAAGCATGAACCAAGCCGCAAAAAGCCACTAGTCTAGCCAAGAATCTTTTAGTAATAACCGTACAGAAATTCCGTCAGTACATTTCGAGAAAATCGACCACTTACAGACATACTGCTTTTTGGGGACTTTGTTTTACAAATATGTATATATAAGACTAGTAATGTCCCGCCGTTTCACGCGCGTACATAGCAATCTCATGGCAGTGAAAAGTCTAACAAGTCGGACTATTGATTTATTTTTGTTAAATATATCATCTATAGTTTTGACAGCATGTTTATAACATGTTGTGCGACCCCACTTAGAGTGGGATAAGGGCAGGAAGATGATGATATCATCTATAGTTTTATGCATGCGATGACAGATTTTTTGACTAATTTTTTTTTGTAATATAGCCTATGTTGCTCAGTAAAGATGCAGCTTTCTAATGGTAGTAAAGAATTTTTGAAATTGGTCCAGTAGTTTTTGTGTGAAAACATTACAAACATACATACTAGACTAGAGTTATTAATTGGCCGTTTTCCTGCATTGCCCCGGGCACCACAATCTTCAATTATGGACGGGAGCCAAGAAATAAGAACACAACATAAGTTATCTAAGAATCAATCTTATCTCGCAACCTTAGGGACTTGAAATCTGTAGGCCCATAAATAAATCTTGCCCGTCGGACCTTTCTAAGATGTTTCTAAATTTGCCTATAAATACATATCTTTAAATACAGATTGTCACTGAGCAGCTAAAGCTAAAGCTAAAGCCTAAAGCTAAAGCATAAAGCTAAAGCTAAAGCTATAGCTAGAGCTAAAGCTAAAGCCTAAAGCTAAAGCTAAAGCTAGAGCTGGAGCTGGAGCTAGAGCTAGATCTAGAGCTAGATCTGGAGCTAGAGCTAGAGCTAGAGCTAGAGCTAGAGCTAGAGCTAGATCTAGAGCTAGAGCTAGAGCTAGTGCTAGAGCTAGAGCTAGAGCTAGAGCTAGAGATAGAGCTAGAGCTAGAGATAGAGCTAGAGCTGGAGCTAGAGCTAGATCTAGAGCTAGATCTGGAGCTAGAGCTAGAGCTAGAGCAAGATCTAGAGCTAGAGCTAGATCTAGAGCTAGTGATAGAGCTAGAGCTAGAGCTAGAGCTAAATCTAAATCTAAATCTAAAGCTAAAGCTAAAGCTAAATCTAAAGCTAAAGCTAAAGCTAAATCAAAGCCTAAGCCTAAGCCTAAGCCTTAGCCTAAGCCTAGTTAACTTTCCCATGAGCTTTGCCAAACAACTAATCAGAGCTGAGACCAACAAAGACGCACAGGACAGATTAGCGGTATGTGACAGCCCAAACCGCAGGAATCACCAAACTCTTCTTCCCGGACGCGCTGACAATCCCGGATTGTTGGCAATTTAGCGGACTGATGTGTAATACCAAAACTATTAGAATTATTAGCGTTAGAAGTTGTTTGGATTAGTTGTTTGGCAAAGCTCATGGGAAAGTTAACTAGGCTTAGGCTTAGGCTTAGGCTTAGGCTTAGGCTTAGGCTTAGGCCTAGAGCTAGAGCTATAGCTAGAGCTAGAGCTAGTCGTACATCTAGAGCTAAAGCTAGAGCTAGTCGTACATCTAGAGCTAAATCTAGAGCTAGTCGTACATCTAGAGCTAGAGCTAGACCTAGAGCTAGAGGTAGAGCTAGATCTAGAGCTAGAGCTAGATATAGAGCTAGATCTAGAGCTAGTGATAGAGCTAGAGCTGGAGCTAGACCTAGAGCTAGAGCTTGAGCTAGAGCTAGAGCTAGAGCTAGAGCTAGAGCTAGAGCTAGTGCTAGAGCTAGAGCTAGAGCTAGACCTAGAGCTAGAGCTTGAGCTAGAGCTGGACCTAGAGCTAGAGCTAGATCTAGAGCTTGAGCTAGAGCTAGAGCTTGAGCTAGAGCTAGAGCTAGAGCTAGAGCTAGATCTAGAGCTTGAGCTAGATCTAGAGCTAGAGCTAGAGCAAGAGCTAGGTCTAGAGCTAATGCTAGAGCTAGAGCTAGAGCTATAGCTAGAGCTAGAGCTAGATCTAGAGCTAGAGCTAGACCTAGAGCTAGAGCTAGAGCTAGAGCTAGAGCTAGAGCTATGCCTAGAGCTAGAGCTAGAGCTCGAGCTAGACCTAGAGCTAGAGCTAGAGCTAGACCTAGAGCTAGAGCTAGGCCAAGAGCTAGAGCTAGAGCTAGAGCTAGATCTAGAGCTAGAGCTTGACCTAGAGTTAGTGCTAGAGCTAGAGCTAGAGCTAGAGCTAGAGCTATAGCTAGAGCTAGAGCTAGTCGTAGATCTAGAGCTATAGCTAGAGCAAGAGCTAGTCGTAGATCTAGAGCTAGAGCTAGGCCTAGAGCTAGAGCTAGAGCTAGACCTAGAGCTAGAGCTAGAGCTAGAGCTAGATCTAGGCCTAGAGCTAGAGCTTGAGCTAGAGCTAGACCTAGAGCTAGATCTAGAGCTTGAGCTATTAAAAATTTACCTGAAATAATAATTGGCAAACATTGCAATAAATTTCTAGAATACTGTACGAAGATAATGAAAGTAGTTAACGAAAATAATAAAACATAGGCAAGAAAATAATACTTTAATAATATTGTAAATATTAATTATAAGTATTAAGATAAATTGTTAGCAATAATAAAAATAGCATATTGTAGAAATGAAATAAAATAGCAGGAACTCAAATTATAACATAAGTAAATGTAACAAACAAAATAGCAAAACATGTAAAATAGAATAAGTTTACCCCTTTAAAGAATGTAAAGATAGATTAAGCTTAAATAATAATAAAAAGTGTAACCAAATTTATTTTTCTAGCTAGAGCTAGAGCTAGAGCTAGAGCTTAATCTAAATCTTAATCTAAATCTAAATCTAAATCAAAATCTAAAGCTAAAGCTAAAGCTAAAGCTAAATCAAAGCCTAAGCCCAAGCCCAAGCCCAAGCCCAAGCCCAAGCCCAAGCCCAAGCCCAAGTCGAAATTGAAATCGAAATCGAAATCGAAATCGAAATCGAAATCGAAATCGAAATCGAAATCGAAATCGAAATCGAAATCGAAATCGAAATCGAAATCGAAATCGAAATCGAAATCGAAATCGAAATCGAAATCGAAATCGAAATCGAAATCGAAATCGAAATCGAAATCGAAATCGAAATCGAAATCGAAATCGAAATCGAAATCGAAATCGAAATCGAAATCGAAATCGAAATCGAAATCGAAATCGAAATCGAAATCGAAATCGAAATCGAAATCGAAATCGAAATCGAAATCGAAATCGAAATCGAAATCGAAATCAAAATCAAAATCAAATCAATCGAATCAATGAAAGATTGTGGTGCCCGGGGCAATGCAGGAAAACGGCCAATTAATAACTCTAGTCTAGTATGTATGTTTGTAATGTTTTCACACAAAAACTACTGGACCAATTTCAAAATTCTTTACAACCATTAGAAAGCTGCATCTTTACTGAGCAACATAGGCTATATTACAAAAAAAAATTAGTCAAAAGATCTGTCATCGCATGCATAAAACTATAGATGATATCATCATCTTCCTGCCCTTATCCCACTCGAAGTGGGGTCGCACAACATGTTATAAACATGCTGTCAAAACTATAGATGATATATTTAACAAAAATAAATCAATAGTCCGACATAGCTAGAGCTAGAGCTAGAGCTAGAGCTAGAGCTAGTGCTAGAGCTGGAGCTAGAGCTAGAGCTAGAGCTAGAGCTAGAGCTAGAGCTAGTGCTAGAGCTAGAGCTAGAGCTAAAGCTAGAGCTAGAGCTAGAGCTAGAGCTACAGCTAGAGCTACATCAAAATCAGAATCGAACTCGAAATCGAAATCGAAATCGAAATCGAAATCGAAATCGAAATCGAAATCGAAATCGAAATCGAAATCGAAATCGAAATCGAAATCGAAATCGAAATCGAAATCGAAATCGAAATCGAAATCGAAATCGAAATCGAAATCGAAATCGAAATCGAAATCGAAATCGAAATCGAAATCGAAATCGAAATCGA
Organism: Morpho helenor; assembly: GCA_029227775.1. Taxonomy (NCBI): domain Eukaryota; kingdom Metazoa; phylum Arthropoda; class Insecta; order Lepidoptera; family Nymphalidae; genus Morpho; species Morpho helenor. The sequence goes on along the minus strand of JARGCU010000020.1, from coordinate 13,199,938 downwards.
AATCGAAATCGAAATCGAAATCGAAATCGAAATCGAAATCGAAATCGAAATCGAAATCGAAATCGAAATCGAAATCGAAATCGAAATCGAAATCGAAATCGAAATCGAAATCGAAATCGAAATCGAAATCGAAATCGAAATCGAAATCGAAATCGAAATCGAAATCGAAATCGAAATCGAAATCGAAATCGAAATCGAAATCGAAATCGAAATCGAAATCGAAATCGAAATCGAAATCGAAATCGAAATTGAAATCGAAATCGAAATCGAAATCAAAATCAAAATCAAAATCAAATCAATCGAATCAATGATAAAATCTTTTTTTTTTATATTTTTAATGGCATTTATTTTATTTAAAAAGTTACTGATTAAGGCGCGGTCATCCATTTACTTAATCTTTAATATTTAAATGAGTTAATCTTGTATATTCCGAATCTCGGAAACGGCTCCAACGATTTTCCTGAAATTCAGCATGTAGGAGGTTTTGGGGGAGAAAAATTGATCTAGCTCGGTTTTATGTAAAAAAAATAATGTTTTATCCCTATTTTTGGGTTTTAAAAAACACTAACATTTATATTGAATTGAATTTTTGCCATTAACTGTCAAGTTGACGTAGCTTATTCGGGTAACGGGCAGCCTCGAAAAATGTGAATGCCAAGGATCGATCTCCAACTAAAAAATAGTAGTTTCTTTTTTTTAAGTTCTTTTTATGATACGATATGTATGTTGGACTATTGATTTATTGTTGTTAAATATATCATCTATAGTTTTGACAGCATGTTTATAACATGTTGTGCGACCCCACTTAGAGTGGGATAAGGGCAGGAAGATGATGATATCATCTATAGTTTTATGCATGCGATGACAGATTTTTTGACTAATTTTTTTTTGTTATATAGCCTATGTTGCTCAGTAAAGATGCAGCTTTCTAATGGTAGTAAAGAATTTTTGAAATTGGTCCATTAGTTTTTGTGTGAAAACATTACAAACATACATACTAGACTAGAGTTATTAATTGGCCGTTTTCCTGCATTGCCCCGGGCACCACAATCTTCAATTATGGACGGGAGCCAAGAAATAAGAGCACAACATAAGTTATCTAAGAATCAATCTTATCTCGCAACCTTAGGGACTTGAAATCTGTAGGCCCATAAATAAATCTTGCCCGTCGGACCTTTCTAAGATGTTTCTAAATTTGCCTATAAATACATATCTTTAAATACAGATTGTCACTGAGCAGCTTAAGCTAAAGCTAAAGCCTAAAGATAAAGCCTAAAGCTAAAGCTCAAGCTAGAGCTAGAGCTAGAGCTAGAGCTGGACCTAGAGCTAGAGCTAGATCTAGAGCTTGAGCTAGAGCTAGAGCTAGAGCTTGAGCTAGAGCTAGAGCTAGAGCTAGAGCTAGATCTAGAGCTTGAGCTGGAGCAAGAGCAAGAGCTAGAGCTAGATCTAGAGCTAGAGCTAGAGCAAGAGCTAGATCTAGAGCTAATGCTAGAGCTAGAGCTAGAGCTATAGCTAGAGCTAGAGCTAGATCTAGAGCTAGAGCTAGACCTTGAGCTAGAGCTAGAGCTAGAGCTAGAGCTAGAGCTAGAGCTAGAGCTATAGCTAGAGCTAGAGCTAGAGCTAGTCGTAGATCTAGAGCTAGAGCTAGAGCTAGAGCTATAGCTAGAGCTAGAGCTAGAGCTATAGCTAGAGCTAGAGCTAGAGCTAGTCGTAGATCTAGAGCTAGAGCTAGACCTAGAGCTAGAGCTAGAGCTAGAGCTAGATCTAGGCCTAGAGCTAGAGCTTGAGCTAGAGCTAGAGCTAGAGCTAGAGCTAGATCTAGAGCTAGAGCTAGAGCTAGGCCTAGAGCTAGAGCTAGAGCTCGAGCTAGACCTAGAGCTAGAGCTAGACCTAGAGCTAGAGCTAGAGCTAAACCTAGAGCTAGAGCTAGGCCTAGAGCTAGAGCTAGAGCTAGAGCTAGAACTAGAGCTAGAGCTAGAGCTAGAGCTAGAGCTAGAGCTAGAGATAGAGCCAGAGCTAGAGCTAGAGCTAGTGCTAGAGCTAGAGCTAGAGCTAGAGCCAGAGCTAGAGCTAGTGCTAGAGCCAGAGCAAGAGCTAGAGCTGGAGCTAGAGCTAGATCTAGAGCTAGATCTGGAGGTAGAGCTAGAGCTAGAGCTACAGCTAGAGCTACATCAAAATCAGAATCAAACTCAAAATCGAAATCGAAATCAAAATCGAAATTGAAATCGAAATCGAAATCGAAATCGAAATCGAAATCGAAATCGAAATCTAAATCGAAATCGAAATCGAAATCGAAATCGAAATCTAAATCTAAATCGAAATCGAAATCGAAATCGAAATCGAAATCTAAATCTAAATCTAAATCTAAATCTAAATCTAAATCTAAATCTAAATCTAAATCTAAATCTAAATCTAAATCTAAATCTAAATCTAAATCTAAATCTAAATCTAAATCTAAATCTAAATCTAAATCTAAATCTAAATCTAAATCTAAATCTAAATCTAAATCTAAATCTAAATCTAAATCGAAAGCTAAATCGAAATCGAAATCGAAATCGAAATCGAAATCGAAATCGAAATCGAAATCGAAATCTAAATCTAAATCTAAATCTAAATCTAAATCTAAATCGAAATCGAAATCGAAATCGAAATCGAAATCGAAATCGAAATCGAAATCGAAATCGAAATCGAAATCGAAATCGAAATCGAAATCGAAATCGAAATCGAAATCGAAATCGAAATCGAAATCGAAATCGAAATCGAAATCGAAATCGAAATCGAAATCGAAATCGAAATCGAAATCGAAATCGAAATCGAAATCGAAATCGAAATCGAAATCGAAATCGAAATCGAAATCGAAATCGAAATCGAAATCGAAATCGAAATCGAAATCGAAATCGAAATCGAAATCGAAATCGAAATCGAAATCGAAATCGAAATCGAAATCGAAATCGAAATCGAAATCGAAATCGAAATCGAAATCGAAATCGAAATCGAAATCGAAATCGAAATCGAAATCGAAATCAAAATCAAATTTTTAATGGCATTTATTTTATTTAAAAAGTTACTGATTAAGGCGCGGTCATCCATTTACTTAATCTTTAATATTTAAATGAGTTAATCTTGTATATTCCGAATCTCGGAAACGGCTCCAACGATTTTCCTGAAATTCAGCATGTAGGAGGTTTTGGGGGGAAAAATTGATCTAGCTCGGTTTTATGTAAAAAAAATAATGTTTTATCCCTATTTTTGGGTTTTAAAAAACACTAACATTTATATTGAATTGAATTTTTGCCATTAACTGTCAAGTCGACGTAGCTTATTCGGGTAACGGGCAGCCTCGAAAAATGTAAATGCCAAGGATCGATCCCCAACTAAAAAATAGTAGTTTCTTTTTTTTAAGTTCTTTTTATGATACGATATGTATGTTGGACTATTGATTTATTGTTGTTAAATATATCATCTATAGTTTTGACAGCATGTTTATAACATGTTGTGCGACCCCACTTAGAGTGGGATAAGGGCAGGAAGATGATGATATCATCTATAGTTTTATGCATGCGATGACAGATTTTTTGACTAATTTTTTTTTGTTATATAGCCTATGTTGCTCAGTAAAGATGCAGCTTTCTAATGGTAGTAAAGAATTTTTGAAATTGGTCCATTAGTTTTTGTGTGAAAACATTACAAACATACATACTAGACTAGAGTTATTAATTGGCCGTTTTCCTGCATTGCCCCGGGCACCACAATCTTCAATTATGGACGGGAGCCAAGAAATAAGAGCACAACATAAGTTATCTAAGAATCAATCTTATCTCGCAACCTTAGGGACTTGAAATCTGTAGGCCCATAAATAAATCTTGCCCGTCGGACCTTTCTAAGATGTTTCTAAATTTGCCTATAAATACATATCTTTAAATACAGATTGTCACTGAGCAGCTTAAGCTAAAGCTAAAGCCTAAAGATAAAGCCTAAAGCTAAAGCTCAAGCTAGAGCTAGAGCTAGAGCTAGAGCTAGAGTTGGACCTAGAGCTAGAGCTAGATCTAGAGCTTGAGCTAGAGCTAGAGCTAGAGCTTGAGCTAGAGCTAGAGCTAGAGCTAGAGCTAGATCTAGAGCTTGAGCTGGAGCAAGAGCAAGAGCTAGAGCTAGATCTAGAGCTAGAGCTAGAGCAAGAGCTAGAGCAAGAGCTAGATCTAGAGCTAATGCTAGAGCTAGAGCTAGAGCTATAGCTAGAGCTAGAGCTAGATCTAGAGCTAGAGCTAGACCTAGAGCTAGAGCTAGAGCTAGAGCTAGAGCAAGAGCTAGAGCTATAGCTAGAGCTAGAGCTAGAGCTAGTCGTAGATCTAGAGCTAGAGCTAGACCTAGAGCTAGAGCTAGAGCTAGACCTAGAGCTAGAGCTAGAGCTAGAGCTAGATCTAGGCCTAGAGCTAGAGCTTGAGCTAGAGCTAGAGCTAGAGCTAGAGCTAGATCTAGAGCTAGAGCTAGAGCTAGGCCTAGAGCTTGAGCTAGAGCTAGATCAAGAGCAAGAGCAAGAGCTAGAGCTAGATCTAGAGCTAGAGCTAGAGCAAGAGCTAGATCTAGAGCTAATGCTAGAGCTAGAGCTAGAGCTATAGCTAGAGCTAGAGCTAGGTCTAGAGCTAGAGCTAGACCTAGAGCTAGAGCTAGAGCTAGAGCTAGAGCTATAGCTAGAGCTAGAGCTAGAGCTAGTCGTAGATCTAGAGCTAGAGCTAGACCTAGAGCTAGAGCTAGAGCTAGACCTAGAGCTAGAGCTAGCGCTAGAGCTAGAGCTACATCTAGGCATAGAGCTAGAGCTAGAGCTACATCTAGGCATAGAGCTAGAGCTTGAGCTAGAGCTAGAGCTAGAGCTAGAGCTAGGGCTAGAGCTAGAGCTAGAGCTCGAGCTAGACCTAGAGCTAGAGCTAGAGCTAGACCTAGAGCTAGAGCTAGACCTAGAACTAGAGCTAGAGCTAGAGCTAGATCTAGAGCTAGAGCTAGAGCTAGAGCTATAGCTAGAGCTAGAGCTAGTCGTAGATCTAGAGCTATAGCTAGAGCAAGAGCTAGTCGTAGATCTAGAGCTAGAGCTAGACCTAGAGCTAGAGCTAGAGCTAGACCTAGAGCTAGAGCTAGTGCTAGAGCTAGATCTAGGCCTAGAGCTAGAGCTTGAGCTAGAGCTAGACCTAGAGCTAGAGCTAGATCTAGAGCTTGAGCTATTAAAAATTTACCTGAAATAATAATTGGTAAACATTGCAATAAATTTCTAGAATACTGTACGAAGATAATTAAAGTAGTTAACGAAAATAATAAAACATAGGCAAGAAAATAATACTTTAATAATATTGTAAATATTAATTATAAGTATTAAGATAAATTGTTAGCAATAATAAAAATAGCATATTGTAGAAATGTAATAAAATAGCAGTAACTCAAATTATAACATAAGTAAATGTAAAATGCAAAATAGCAAAACATGTAAAATAGAATAAGTTTACCCCTTTAAATAATGTAAAGATAGATTAAGCTTGAATAATAATAAAAAGTGTAACCAAATTTATTTTTCTAGCTAGAGCTAGAGCTAGATCTAGGCCTAGAGCTAGAGCTTGAGCTAGAGCTAGACCTAGAGCTAGATCTAGAGCTTGAGCTATTAAAAATTTACCTGAAATAATAATTGGCAAACATTGCAATAAATTTCTAGAATACTGTACGAAGATAATGAAAGTAGTTAACGAAAATAATAAAACATAGGCAAGAAAATAATACTTTAATAATATTGTAAATATTAATTATAAGTATTAAGATAAATTGTTAGCAATAATAAAAATAGCATATTGTAGAAATGAAATAAAATAGCAGGAACTCAAATTATAACATAAGTAAATGTAACAAACAAAATAGCAAAACATGTAAAATAGAATAAGTTTACCCCTTTAAAGAATGTAAAGATAGATTAAGCTTAAATAATAATAAAAAGTGTAACCAAATTTATTTTTCTAGCTAGAGCTAGAGCTAGAGCTAGAGCTTAATCTAAATCTTAATCTAAATCTAAATCTAAATCAAAATCTAAAGCTAAAGCTAAAGCTAAAGCTAAATCAAAGCCTAAGCCCAAGCCCAAGCCCAAGCCCAAGCCCAAGCCCAAGCCCAAGCCCAAGTCGAAATTGAAATCGAAATCGAAATCGAAATCGAAATCGAAATCGAAATCGAAATCGAAATCGAAATCGAAATCGAAATCGAAATCGAAATCGAAATCGAAATCGAAATCGAAATCGAAATCGAAATCGAAATCGAAATCGAAATCGAAATCGAAATCGAAATCGAAATCGAAATCGAAATCGAAATCAAAATCAAAATCAAATCAATCGAATCAATGAAAGATTGTGGTGCCCGGGGCAATGCAGGAAAACGGCCAATTAATAACTCTAGTCTAGTATGTATGTTTGTAATGTTTTCACACAAAAACTACTGGACCAATTTCAAAATTCTTTACAACCATTAGAAAGCTGCATCTTTACTGAGCAACATAGGCTATATTACAAAAAAAAATTAGTCAAAAGATCTGTCATCGCATGCATAAAACTATAGATGATATCATCATCTTCCTGCCCTTATCCCACTCGAAGTGGGGTCGCACAACATGTTATAAACATGCTGTCAAAACTATAGATGATATATTTAACAAAAATAAATCAATAGTCCGACATAGCTAGAGCTAGAGCTAGAGCTAGAGCTAGAGCTAGTGCTAGAGCTGGAGCTAGAGCTAGAGCTAGAGCTAGAGCTAGAGCTAGAGCTAGTGCTAGAGCTAGAGCTAGAGCTAAAGCTAGAGCTAGAGCTAGAGCTAGAGCTACAGCTAGAGCTACATCAAAATCAGAATCGAACTCGAAATCGAAATCGAAATCGAAATCGAAATCGAAATCGAAATCGAAATCGAAATCGAAATCGAAATCGAAATCGAAATCGAAATCGAAATCGAAATCGAAATCGAAATCGAAATCGAAATCGAAATCGAAATCGAAATCGAAATCGAAATCGAAATCGAAATCGAAATCGAAATCGAAATCGAAATCGAAATCGAAATCGAAATCGAAATCGAAATCGAAATCGAAATCGAAATCGAAATCGAAATCGAAATCGAAATCGAAATCGAAATCGAAATCGAAATCGAAATCGAAATCGAAATCGAAATCGAAATCGAAATCGAAATCGAAATCGAAATCGAAATCGAAATCGAAATCGAAATCGAAATCGAAATCGAAATCGAAATCGAAATCGAAATCAAAATCAAAATCAAATCAATCGAATCAATGATAAAATCTTTTTTTTTTATATTTTTAATGGCATTTATTTTATTTAAAAAGTTACTGATTAAGGCGCGGTCATCCATTTACTTAATCTTTAATATTTAAATGAGTTAATCTTGTATATTCCGAATCTCGGAAACGGCTCCAACGATTTTCCTGAAATTCAGCATGTAGGAGGTTTTGGGGGAGAAAAATTGATCTAGCTCGGTTTTATGTAAAAAAAATAATGTTTTATCCCTATTTTTGGGTTTTAAAAAACACTAACATTTATATTGAATTGAATTTTTGCCATTAACTGTCAAGTTGACGTAGCTTATTCGGGTAACGGGCAGCCTCGAAAAATGTGAATGCCAAGGATCGATCCCCAACTAAAAAATAGTAGTTTCTTTTTTTTAAGTTCTTTTTATGATACGATATGTATGTTGGACTATTGATTTATTGTTGTTAAATATATCATCTATAGTTTTGACAGCATGTTTATAACATGTTGTGCGACCCCACTTAGAGTGGGATAAGGGCAGGAAGATGATGATATCATCTATAGTTTTATGCATGCGATGACAGATTTTTTGACTAATTTTTTTTTGTTATATAGCCTATGTTGCTCAGTAAAGATGCAGCTTTCTAATGGTAGTAAAGAATTTTTGAAATTGGTCCATTAGTTTTTGTGTGAAAACATTACAAACATACATACTAGACTAGAGTTATTAATTGGCCGTTTTCCTGCATTGCCCCGGGCACCACAATCTTCAATTATGGACGGGAGCCAAGAAATAAGAGCACAACATAAGTTATCTAAGAATCAATCTTATCTCGCAACCTTAGGGACTTGAAATCTGTAGGCCCATAAATAAATCTTGCCCGTCGGACCTTTCTAAGATGTTTCTAAATTTGCCTATAAATACATATCTTTAAATACAGATTGTCACTGAGCAGCTTAAGCTAAAGCTAAAGCCTAAAGATAAAGCCTAAAGCTAAAGCTCAAGCTAGAGCTAGAGCTAGAGCTGGACCTAGAGCTAGAGCTAGATCTAGAGCTTGAGCTAGAGCTAGAGCTAGAGCTTGAGCTAGAGCTAGAGCTAGAGCTAGAGCTAGATCTAGAGCTTGAGCTGGAGCAAGAGCAAGAGCTAGAGCTAGATCTAGAGCTAGAGCTAGAGCAAGAGCTAGATCTAGAGCTAATGCTAGAGCTAGATCTAGAGCTATAGCTAGAGCTAGAGCTAGATCTAGAGCTAGAGCTAGACCTTGAGCTAGAGCTAGAGCTAGAGCTAGAGCTAGAGCTAGAGCTAGAGCTATAGCTAGAGCTAGAGCTAGAGCTAGTCGTAGATCTAGAGCTAGAGCTAGAGCTAGAGCTATAGCTAGAGCTAGAGCTAGAGCTATAGCTAGAGCTAGAGCTAGAGCTAGTCGTAGATCTAGAGCTAGAGCTAGACCTAGAGCTAGAGCTAGACCTAGAGCTAGAGCTAGAGCTAGAGCTAGATCTAGGCCTAGAGCTAGAGCTTGAGCTAGAGCTAGAGCTAGAGCTAGAGCTAGATCTAGAGCTAGAGCTAGAGCTAGGCCTAGAGCTAGAGCTAGAGCTCGAGCTAGACCTAGAGCTAGAGCTAGACCTAGAGCTAGAGCTAGAGCTAAACCTAGAGCTAGAGCTAGGCCTAGAGCTAGAGCTAGAGCTAGAGCTAGAACTAGAGCTAGAGCTAGAGCTAGAGCTAGAGCTAGAGCTAGAGATAGAGCCAGAGCTAGAGCTAGAGCTAGTGCTAGAGCTAGAGCTAGAGCTAGAGCCAGAGCTAGAGCTAGTGCTAGAGCCAGAGCAAGAGCTAGAGCTGGAGCTAGAGCTAGATCTAGAGCTAGATCTGGAGGTAGAGCTAGAGCTAGAGCTACAGCTAGAGCTACATCAAAATCAGAATCAAACTCAAAATCGAAATCGAAATCAAAATCGAAATTGAAATCGAAATCGAAATCGAAATCGAAATCGAAATCGAAATCGAAATCGAAATCGAAATCGAAATCGAAATCTAAATCGAAATCGAAATCGAAATCGAAATCTAAATCTAAATCGAAATCGAAATCGAAATCGAAATCGAAATCGAAATCTAAATCTAAATCTAAATCTAAATCTAAATCTAAATCTAAATCTAAATCTAAATCTAAATCTAAATCTAAATCTAAATCTAAATCTAAATCTAAATCTAAATCTAAATCTAAATCTAAATCTAAATCTAAATCTAAATCTAAATCGAAAGCTAAATCGAAATCGAAATCGAAATCGAAATCGAAATCGAAATCGAAATCGAAATCGAAATCGAAATCTAAATCTAAATCTAAATCTAAATCTAAATCTAAATCTAAATCTAAATCTAAATCGAAATCGAAATCGAAATCGAAATCGAAATCGAAATCGAAATCGAAATCGAAATCGAAATCGAAATCGAAATCGAAATCGAAATCGAAATCGAAATCGAAATCGAAATCGAAATCGAAATCGAAATCGAAATCGAAATCGAAATCGAAATCGAAATCGAAATCGAAATCGAAATCGAAATCGAAATCGAAATCGAAATCGAAATCGAAATCGAAATCGAAATCGAAATCGAAATCGAAATCGAAATCGAAATCGAAATCGAAATCGAAATCGAAATCGAAATCGAAATCGAAATCGAAATCGAAATCGAAATCGAAATCGAAATCGAAATCGAAATCGAAATCGAAATCGAAATCGAAATCGAAATCAAAATCAAATTTTTAATGGCATTTATTTTATTTAAAAAGTTACTGATTAAGGCGCGGTCATCCATTTACTTAATCTTTAATATTTAAATGAGTTAATCTTGTATATTCCGAATCTCGGAAACGGCTCCAACGATTTTCCTGAAATTCAGCATGTAGGAGGTTTTGGGGGGAAAAATTGATCTAGCTCGGTTTTATGTAAAAAAAATAATGTTTTATCCCTATTTTTGGGTTTTAAAAAACACTAACATTTATATTGAATTGAATTTTTGCCATTAACTGTCAAGTCGACGTAGCTTATTCGGGTAACGGGCAGCCTCGAAAAATGTAAATGCCAAGGATCGATCCCCAACTAAAAAATAGTAGTTTCTTTTTTTTAAGTTCTTTTTATGATACGATATGTATGTTGGACTATTGATTTATTGTTGTTAAATATATCATCTATAGTTTTGACAGCATGTTTATAACATGTTGTGCGACCCCACTTAGAGTGGGATAAGGGCAGGAAGATGATGATATCATCTATAGTTTTATGCATGCGATGACAGATTTTTTGACTAATTTTTTTTTGTTATATAGCCTATGTTGCTCAGTAAAGATGCAGCTTTCTAATGGTAGTAAAGAATTTTTGAAATTGGTCCATTAGTTTTTGTGTGAAAACATTACAAACATACATACTAGACTAGAGTTATTAATTGGCCGTTTTCCTGCATTGCCCCGGGCACCACAATCTTCAATTATGGACGGGAGCCAAGAAATAAGAGCACAACATAAGTTATCTAAGAATCAATCTTATCTCGCAACCTTAGGGACTTGAAATCTGTAGGCCCATAAATAAATCTTGCCCGTCGGACCTTTCTAAGATGTTTCTAAATTTGCCTATAAATACATATCTTTAAATACAGATTGTCACTGAGCAGCTTAAGCTAAAGCTAAAGCCTAAAGATAAAGCCTAAAGCTAAAGCTCAAGCTAGAGCTAGAGCTAGAGCTAGAGCTAGAGTTGGACCTAGAGCTAGAGCTAGATCTAGAGCTTGAGCTAGAGCTAGAGCTAGAGCTTGAGCTAGAGCTAGAGCTAGAGCTAGAGCTAGATCTAGAGCTTGAGCTGGAGCAAGAGCAAGAGCTAGAGCTAGATCTAGAGCTAGAGCTAGAGCAAGAGCTAGAGCAAGAGCTAGATCTAGAGCTAATGCTAGAGCTAGAGCTAGAGCTATAGCTAGAGCTAGAGCTAGATCTAGAGCTAGAGCTAGACCTAGAGCTAGAGCTAGAGCTAGAGCTAGAGCAAGAGCTAGAGCTATAGCTAGAGCTAGAGCTAGAGCTAGTCGTAGATCTAGAGCTAGAGCTAGACCTAGAGCTAGAGCTAGAGCTAGACCTAGAGCTAGAGCTAGAGCTAGAGCTAGATCTAGGCCTAGAGCTAGAGCTTGAGCTAGAGCTAGAGCTAGAGCTAGAGCTAGATCTAGAGCTAGAGCTAGAGCTAGGCCTAGAGCTTGAGCTAGAGCTAGATCAAGAGCAAGAGCAAGAGCTAGAGCTAGATCTAGAGCTAGAGCTAGAGCAAGAGCTAGATCTAGAGCTAATGCTAGAGCTAGAGCTAGAGCTATAGCTAGAGCTAGAGCTAGGTCTAGAGCTAGAGCTAGACCTAGAGCTAGAGCTAGAGCTAGAGCTAGAGCTATAGCTAGAGCTAGAGCTAGAGCTAGTCGTAGATCTAGAGCTAGAGCTAGACCTAGAGCTAGAGCTAGAGCTAGACCTAGAGCTAGAGCTAGCGCTAGAGCTACATCTAGGCATAGAGCTAGAGCTAGAGCTACATCTAGGCATAGAGCTAGAGCTTGAGCTAGAGCTAGAGCTAGAGCTAGAGCTAGGGCTAGAGCTAGAGCTAGAGCTCGAGCTAGACCTAGAGCTAGAGCTAGAGCTAGACCTAGAGCTAGAGCTAGACCTAGAACTAGAGCTAGAGCTAGAGCTAGATCTAGAGCTAGAGCTAGAGCTAGAGCTATAGCTAGAGCTAGAGCTAGTCGTAGATCTAGAGCTATAGCTAGAGCAAGAGCTAGTCGTAGATCTAGAGCTAGAGCTAGACCTAGAGCTAGAGCTAGAGCTAGACCTAGAGCTAGAGCTAGTGCTAGAGCTAGATCTAGGCCTAGAGCTAGAGCTTGAGCTTGAGCTAGAGCTAGACCTAGAGCTAGAGCTAGATCTAGAGCTTGAGCTATTAAAAATTTACCTGAAATAATAATTGGTAAACATTGCAATAAATTTCTAGAATACTGTACGAAGATAATTAAAGTAGTTAACGAAAATAATAAAACATAGGCAAGAAAATAATACTTTAATAATATTGTAAATATTAATTATAAGTATTAAGATAAATTGTTAGCAATAATAAAAATAGCATATTGTAGAAATGTAATAAAATAGCAGTAACTCAAATTATAACATAAGTAAATGTAAAATGCAAAATAGCAAAACATGTAAAATAGAATAAGTTTACCCCTTTAAATAATGTAAAGATAGATTAAGCTTGAATAATAATAAAAAGTGTAACCAAATTTATTTTTCTAGCTAGAGCTAGAGCTAGAGCTAGAGCTTAATCTAAATCTTAATCTAAATCTAAATCTAAATCAAAATCTAAAGCTAAAGCTAAAGCTAAATCAAAGCCTAAGCCCAAGCCCAAGCCCAAGCCCAAGCCCAAGCCCAAGCCCAAGTCGAAATCGAAATCGAAATCGAAATCGAGCAACATAGGCTATATTAAAAAAAAAATTAGTCAAAGATCTGTCATCGCATGCATAAAACTATAGATGATATCATCATCTTCCTGCCCTTATCCCACTCTAAGTGGGGTCGCACAACATGTTATAAACATGCTGTCAAAACTATAGATGATATATATCAATAGTCCGACATAGCTAGAGCTAGAGCTAGAGCTAGAGCTAGAGCTAGAGCTAGAGCTCGAGCTAGACATAGAGCTAGAGCTAGAGCTAGACCTAGAGCTAAAACTAGGCCTAGAGCTAGAGCTAGAGCTAGATCTAGAGCTAGAGCTAGACCTAGAGTTAGAGCTAGAGCTAGAGCTAGAGCTAGAGCTAGTCGTAGACCTAGACCTAGAGCTAGAGCTAGACCTAGAGCTAGAGCTAGGCCTAGAGCTAGAGCTAGAGCTAGAGCTAGATCTAGAGCAAGAGCTAGACCTAGAGTTAGAGCTAGAGCTAGAGCTAGAGCTATAGCTAGAGCTAGAGCTAGTCGTAGATCTAGAGCTAGAGCTAGACCTAGAGCTACAGCTAGATCTAGTCCTAGAGCTAGAGCTTGAGCTAGAGCTAGACCTAGAGCTAGAGCTAGAGCTAGAGCTAGAGCTAGAGCTAGAGCTAGAGATAGAGCTAGAGCTAGAGCTAGAGCTAGTGCTAGAGCTAGAGCTAGATCTAGAGCTAGAGCTAGAGCTAGTGCTAGAGCCAGAGCAAGAGCTAGAGCTGGAGCTAGAGCTAGATCTAGAGCTAGAGCTACATCAAAATCAGAATCGAACTCGAAATCAAAATCAAAATCGAAATCGAAATCGAAATCGAAATCGAAATTGAGCTAGAGCTAGAGCTAGAGCTAGATCTAGAGCTAGAGCTAGACCTAGAGCTAGAGCTAGAGCTAGAGCTAGATCTAGGCCTAGAGCTAGAGCTTGAGCTAGAGCTAGAGCTAGAGCTAGAGCTAGATCTAGAGCTAGAGCTAGAGCTAGGCCTAGAGCTAGAGCTAGAGCTCGAGCTAGACCTAGAGCTAGATCTAGAGCTAGACCTAGAGCTAGAGCTAGGCCTAGAGCTAGAGCTAGAGCTAGATCAAGAGCAAGAGCAAGAGCTAGAGCTAGATCTAGAGCTAGAGCTAGAGCAAGAGCTAGATCTAGAGCTAATGCTAGAGCTAGAGCTAGAGCTATAGCTAGAGCTAGAGCTAGGTCTAGAGCTAGAGCTAGACCTAGAGCTAGAGCTAGAGCTAGAGCTAGAGCTAGAGCTATAGCTAGAGCTAGAGCTAGTCGTAGATCTAGAGCTAGAGCTAGACCTAGAGCTAGAGCTAGAGCTAGACCTAGAGCTAGAGCTAGAGCTAGAGCTTAATCTAAATCTTAATCTAAATCTAAATCTAAATCAAAATCTAAAGCTAAAGCTAAAGCTAAATCAAAGCCTAAGCCCAAGCCCAAGCCCAAGCCCAAGCCCAAGCCCAAGCCCAAGTCGAAATCGAAATCGAAATCGAAATCCAGCAACATAGGCTATATTAAAAAAAAAATTAGTCAAAGATCTGTCATCGCATGCATAAAACTATAGATGATATCATCATCTTCCTGCCCTTATCCCACTCTAAGTGGGGTCGCACAACATGTTATAAACATGCTGTCAAAACTATAGATGATATATATCAATAGTCCGACATAGCTAGAGCTAGAGCTAGAGCTAGAGCTAGAGCTAGAGCTAGAGCTAGAGCTCGAGCTAGACATAGAGCTAGAGCTAGAGCTATATTTTTCAAGCTAGAGCTAGAGCTAGAGCTAGAGCTTAATCTAAATCTTAATCTAAATCTAAATCTAAATCAAAATCTAAAGCTAAAGCTAAAGCTAAATCAAAGCCTAAGCCCAAGCCCAAGCCCAAGCCCAAGCCCAAGCCCAAGCCCAAGCCCAAGTCGAAATCGAAATCGAAATCGAAATCGAGCAACATAGGCTATATTAAAAAAAAAATTAGTCAAAGATCTGTCATCGCATGCATAAAACTATAGATGATATCATCATCTTCCTGCCCTTATCCCACTCTAAGTGGGGTCGCACAACATGTTATAAACATGCTGTCAAAACTATAGATGATATATATCAATAGTCCGACATAGCTAGAGCTAGAGCTAGAGCTAGAGCTAGAGCTAGAGCTCGAGCTAGACATAGAGCTAGAGCTAGAGCTAGACCTAGAGCTAGAGCTAGGCCTAGAGCTAGAGCTAGAGCTAGATCTAGAGCTAGAGCTAGACCTAGAGTTAGCGCTAGAGCTAGAGCTAGAGCTATAGCTAGAGCTAGAGCTAGTCGTAGATCTAGAGCTAGAGCTAGACCTAGACCTAGAGCTAGAGCTAGAGCTAGACCTAGAGCTAGAGCTAGGCCCAGAGCTAGAGCTAGAGCTAGAGCTAGATCTAGAGCTCGAGCTAGACCTAGAGTTAGAGCTAGAGCTAGAGCTAGAGCTATAGCTAGAGCTAGAGCTAGTCGTAGATCTAGAGCTAGAGCTAGACCTAGAGCTACAGCTAGATCTAGTCCTAGAGCTAGAGCTTGAGCTAGAGCTAGACCTAGAGCTAGAGCTAGAGCTAGAGCTAGAGCTAGAGCTAGAGCTAGAGATAGAGCTAGAGCTAGAGCTAGATCTAGAGCTAGAGCTAGAGCTAGTGCTAGAGCCAGAGCAAGAGCTAGAGCTGGAGCTAGAGCTAGATCTAGAGCTAGAGCTACATCAAAATCAGAATCGAACTCGAAATCAAAATCAAAATCGAAATCGAAATCGAAATCGAAATCGAAATCGAAATCGAAATTGAGCTAGAGCTAGAGCTAGAGCTAGATCTAGAGCTAGAGCTAGACCTAGAGCTAGAGCTAGAGCTAGATCTAGGCCTAGAGCTAGAGCTTGAGCTAGAGCTAGAGCTAGAGCTAGAGCTAGATCTAGAGCTAGAGCTAGAGCTAGGCCTAGAGCTAGACCTAGAGCTAGATCTAGAGCTAGACCTAGAGCTAGAGCTAGGCCTAGAGCTAGAGCTAGAGCTAGATCAAGAGCAAGAGCAAGAGCTAGAGCTAGATCTAGAGCTAGAGCTAGAGCAAGAGCTAGATCTAGAGCTAATGCTAGAGCTAGAGCTAGAGCTATAGCTAGAGCTAGAGCTAGGTCTAGAGCTAGAGCTAGACCTAGAGCTAGAGCTAGAGCTAGAGCTAGAGCTAGTCGTAGATCTAGAGCTAGAGCTAGACCTAGAGCTAGAGCTAGAGCTAGACCTAGAGCTAGAGCTAGCGCTAGAGCTACATCTAGGCATAGAGCTAGAGCTAGAGCTACATCTAGGCATAGAGCTAGAGCTTGAGCTAGAGCTAGAGCTAGAGCTAGAGCTAGGGCTAGAGCTAGAGCTAGTGCTAGAGCTAGAGCTAGAGATAGAGCTAGAGCTAGATCTAGAGCTAGATCTGGAGCTAGAGCTAGAGCTAGAGCTAGATCTAGAGCTAGAGATAGAGCTAGAGCTAGAGCTAGTGCTAGAGCTAGAGCTAGATCTAGAGCTAGAGCTAGAGCTAGTGCTAGAGCCAGAGCAAGAGCTAGAGCTGGAGCTAGAGCTAGAGCTAGAGCTAGAGCTAGAGCTAGGGCTAGAGCTAGAGCTTGAGCTCGAGCTAGACCTAGAGCTAGAGCTAGAGCTAGACCTAGAGCTAGAGCTAGGCCTAGAGCTAGAGCTAGAGCTAGAGCTAGATCTAGAGCTAGAGCTTGAGCTAGAGCTAAACTACAGCTAGAGCTAGAGCTAGTCGTAGATCTAGAGCTATAGCTAGAGCAAGAGCTAGTCGTAGATCTAGAGCTAGAGCTAGACCTAGACCTAGAGCTAGAGCTAGGCCTAGAGCTAGAGCTAGAGCTAGATCAAGAGCAAGAGCAAGAGCTAGAGCTAGATCTAGAGCTAGAGCTAGAGCAAGAGCTAGATCTAGAGCTAATGCTAGAGCTAGAGCTAGAGCTATAGCTAGAGCTAGAGCTAGGTCTAGAGCTAGAGCTAGACCTAGAGCTAGAGCTAGAGCTAGAGCTAGAGCTATAGCTAGAGCTAGAGCTAGAGCTAGTCGTAGATCTAGAGCTAGAGCTAGACCTAGAGCTAGAGCTAGAGCTAGACCTAGAGCTAGAGCTAGCGCTAGAGCTACATCTAGGCATAGAGCTAGAGCTAGAGCTACATCTAGGCATAGAGCTAGAGCTTGAGCTAGAGCTAGAGCTAGAGCTAGAGCTAGGGCTAGAGCTAGAGCTTGAGCTCGAGCTAGACCTAGAGCTAGAGCTAGAGCTAGACCTAGAGCTAGAGCTAGGCCTAGAGCTAGAGCTAGAGCTAGAGCTAGATCTAGAGCTAGAGCTTGAGCTAGAGCTAAACTATAGCTAGAGCTAGAGCTAGTCGTAGATCTAGAGCTATAGCTAGAGCAAGAGCTAGTCGTAGATCTAGAGCTAGAGCTAGACCTAGAGCTAGAGCTAGAGCTAGACCTAGAGCTAGAGCTAGTGCTAGAGCTAGATCTAGGCCTAGAGCTAGAGCTTGAGCTAGAGCTAGACCTAGAGCTAGAGCTAGATCTAGAGCTTGAGCTATTAAAAATTTACCTGAAATAATAATTGGCAAACATTGCAATAAATTTCTAGAATACTGTACGAAGATAATTAAAGTAGTTAACGAAAATAATAAAACATAGGCAAGAAAATAATACTTTAATAATATTGTAAATATTAATTATAAGTATTAAGATAAATTGTTAGCAATAATAAAAATAGCATATTGTAGAAATGTAATAAAATAGCAGTAACTCAAATTATAACATAAGTAAATGTAAAATGCAAAATAGCAAAACATGTAAAATAGAATAAGTTTACCCCTTTAAATAATGTAAAGATAGATAAAGCTTGAATAATAATAAAAAGTGTAACCAAATTTATTTTTCTAGCTAGAGCTAGAGCTAGAGCTAGAGCTTAATCTAAATCTTAATCTAAATCTAAATCTAAATCAAAATCTAAAGCTAAAGCTAAAGCTAAATCAAAGCCTAAGCCCAAGCCCAAGCCCAAGCCCAAGCCCAAGCCCAAGTCGAAATCGAAATCGAAATCGAAATCGAAATCGAAATCGAGCAACATAGGCTATATTAAAAAAAAAATTAGTCAAAGATCTGTCATCGCATGCATAAAACTATAGATGATATCATCATCTTCCTGCCCTTATCCCACTCTAAGTGGGGTCGCACAACATGTTATAAACATGCTGTCAAAACTATAGATGATATATATCAATAGTCCGACATAGCTAGAGCTAGAGCTAGAGCTAGAGCTAGAGCTAGAGCTCGAGCTAGACATAGAGCTAGAGCTAGAGCTAGACCTAGAGCTAGAGCTAGGCCTAGAGCTAGAGCTAGAGCTAGATCTAGAGCTAGAGCTAGACCTAGAGTTAGAGCTAGAGCTAGAGCTAGAGCTAGAGCTATAGCTAGAGCTAGAGCTAGTCGTAGATCTAGAGCTAGAGCTAGACCTAGACCTAGAGCTAGAGTTAGAGCTAGACCTAGAGCTAGAGCTAGGCCTAGGGCTAGAGCTAGAGCTAGAGCTAGATCTAGATCTAGAGCTAGACCTAGAGTTAGAGCTAGAGCTAGAGCTAGAGCTATAGCTAGAGCTAGAGCTAGTCGTAGATCTAGAGCTAGAGCTAGACCTAGAGCTACAGCTAGATCTAGTCCTAGAGCTAGAGCTTGAGCTAGAGCTAGAGCTAGACCTAGAGCTAGAGCTAGAGCTAGAGCTAGAGCTAGAGCTAGAGATAGAGCTAGAGCTAGAGCTAGAGCTAGTGCTAGAGCTAGAGCTAGATCTAGAGCTAGAGCTAGAGCTAGTGCTAGAGCCAGAGCAAGAGCTAGAGCTGGAGCTAGAGCTAGATCTAGAGCTAGATCTGGAGGTAGAGCTAGAGCTAGAGCTAGAGCTAGAGCTAGATCTAGAGCTAGAGCTAGTGCTAGAGCTAGAGCTAGAGATAGAGCTAGAGCTAGAGATAGAGCTAGAGCTGGAGCTAGAGCTAGATCTAGAGCTAGTGATAGAGCTAGAGCTAGAGCTAGAGCTAGAGCTAGAGCTAGACCTAGATCTAGAGCTAGAGCTAGAGCTAGAGCTAGTGCTAGAGCCAGAGCAAGAGCTAGAGCTGGAGCTAGAGCTAGATCTAGAGCTAGATCTGGAGGTAGTGCTAGAGCTAGAGCTAGAGCTAGAGCTAGATCTAGTGCTAGTGCTAGAGCTACATCAAAATCAGAATCGAACTCGAAATCGAAATCAAAATCAAAATCAAAATCGAAATCGAAATCGAAATCGAAATCGAAATCGAAATCGAAATCGAAATCGAAATCGAAATCGAAATCGAAATCGAAATCGAAATCGAAATCGAAATCGAAATCGAAATCGAAATCGAAATCGAAATCGAAATCGAAATCGAAATCGAAATCGAAATCGAAATCGAAATCGAAATCGAAATCGAAATCGAAATCGAAATCGAAATCGAAATCGAAATCGAAATCGAAATCGAAATCGAAATCGAAATCGAAATCGAAATCGAAATCGAAATCGAAATCGAAATCGAAATCGAAATCGAAATCGAAATCGAAATCGAAATCGAAATCGAAATCGAAATCGAAATCGAAATCGAAATCGAAATCGAAATCAAATCAATCGAATCAATGAAAGATTGTGGTGCCCGGGGCAATGCAGGAAAACGGCCAATTAATAACTCTAGTCTAGTATGTATGTTTGTAATGTTTTCACACAAAAACTACTGGACCAATTTCAAAAATTCTTTACTACCATTAGAAAGCTGCATCTTTCCTGAGCAACATAGGCTATATTACAAAAAAAAATTAGTCAAAAGATCTGTCATCGCATGCATAAAACTATAGATGATATCATCATCTTCCTGCCCTTATCCCACTCTAAGTGGGGTCGCACAACATGTTATAAACATGCTGTCAAAACTATAGATGATATATTTAACAAAAATAAATCAATAGTCCGACATAGCTAGACCTAGAGCTAGAGCTAGAGCTAGAGCTAGAGCTAGAGCTAGAGCTAGAGCTAGAGCTAGTGCTAGAGCTAGAGCTAGAGCTAGAGCTAGAGCTAGAGCTAGAGCTAGAGCTAGAGCTAGAGCTAGAGCTAGAGCTAGAGCTAGAGCTAGAGCTAGAGCTAGAGCTAGAGCTAGAGCTAGAGCTAGAGCTAGAGCTAGAGCTAGAGCTAGAGCTAGAGCTAGAGCTAGAGCTAGAGCTAGAGCTAGAGCTAGAGCTAGAGCTAAAGCTAGAGCTAGAGCTAGAGCTAGAGCTACAGCTAGAGCTACATCAAAATCAGAATCGAACTCGAAATCGAAATCAAAATCAAAATCAAAATCGAAATCGAAATCGAAATCGAAATCGAAATCGAAATCGAAATCGAAATCGAAATCGAAATCGAAATCGAAATCGAAATCGAAATCGAAATCGAAATCGAAATCGAAATCGAAATCGAAATCGAAATCGAAATCGAAATCGAAATCGAAATCGAAATCGAAATCGAAATCGAAATCGAAATCGAAATCGAAATCGAAATCGAAATCAAATCAATCGAATCAATGAAAGATTGTGGTGCCCGGGGCAATGCAGGAAAACGGCCAATTAATAACTCTAGTCTAGTATGTATGTTTGTAATGTTTTCACACAAAAACTACTGGACCAATTTCAAAAATTCTTTACTACCATTAGAAAGCTGCATCTTTCCTGAGCAACATAGGCTATATTACAAAAAAAAATTAGTCAAAAGATCTGTCATCGCATGCATAAAACTATAGATGATATCATCATCTTCCTGCCCTTATCCCACTCTAAGTGGGGTCGCACAACATGTTATAAACATGCTGTCAAAACTATAGATGATATATTTAACAAAAATAAATCAATAGTCCGACATAGCTAGACCTAGAGCTAGAGCTAGAGCTAGAGCTAGAGCTAGAGCTAGAGCTAGAGCTAGAGCTAGTGCTAGAGCTAGAGCTAGAGCTAGAGCTAGAGCTAGAGCTAGAGCTAGAGCTAGAGCTAGAGCTAGAGCTAGAGCTAGAGCTAGAGCTAGAGCTAGAGCTAGAGCTAGAGCTAGAGCTAGAGCTAGAGCTAGAGCTAGAGCTAGAGCTAGAGCTAGAGCTAGAGCTAGAGCTAGAGCTAGAGCTAGAGCTAGAGCTAGAGCTAGAGCTAGAGCTAAAGCTAGAGCTAGAGCTAGAGCTAGAGCTACAGCTAGAGCTACATCAAAATCAGAATCGAACTCGAAATCGAAATCAAAATCAAAATCAAAATCGAAATCGAAATCGAAATCGAAATCGAAATCGAAATCGAAATCGAAATCGAAATCGAAATCGAAATCGAAATCGAAATCGAAATCGAAATCGAAATCGAAATCGAAATCGAAATCGAAATCGAAATCGAAATCGAAATCGAAATCGAAATCGAAATCGAAATCGAAATCGAAATCGAAATCAAATCAATCGAATCAATGAAAGATTGTGGTGCCCGGGGCAATGCAGGAAAACGGCCAATTAATAACTCTAGTCTAGTATGTATGTTTGTAATGTTTTCACACAAAAACTACTGGACCAATTTCAAAAATTCTTTACTACCATTAGAAAGCTGCATCTTTCCTGAGCAACATAGGCTATATTACAAAAAAAAATTAGTCAAAAGATCTGTCATCGCATGCATAAAACTATAGATGATATCATCATCTTCCTGCCCTTATCCCACTCTAAGTGGGGTCGCACAACATGTTATAAACATGCTGTCAAAACTATAGATGATATATTTAACAAAAATAAATCAATAGTCCGACATAGCTAGACCTAGAGCTAGAGCTAGAGCTA
This sequence comes from Morpho helenor, assembly GCA_029227775.1. NCBI lineage: Eukaryota > Metazoa > Arthropoda > Insecta > Lepidoptera > Nymphalidae > Morpho > Morpho helenor. The sequence continues at coordinate 13,178,423 of JARGCU010000020.1, read as the reverse complement.
GAGCTAGAGCTAGAGCTAGAGCTAGAGCTAGAGCTAGTGCTAGAGCTAGAGCTAGAGCTAGAGCTAGAGCTAGAGCTAGAGCTAGAGCTAGAGCTAGAGCTAGAGCTAGAGCTAGAGCTAGAGCTAGAGCTAGAGCTAGAGCTAGAGCTAGAGCTAGAGCTAGAGCTAGAGCTAGAGCTAGAGCTAGAGCTAGAGCTAGAGCTAGAGCTAGAGCTAGAGCTAGAGCTAGAGCTAGAGCTAAAGCTAGAGCTAGAGCTAGAGCTAGAGCTACAGCTAGAGCTACATCAAAATCAGAATCGAACTCGAAATCGAAATCAAAATCAAAATCAAAATCGAAATCGAAATCGAAATCGAAATCGAAATCGAAATCGAAATCGAAATCGAAATCGAAATCGAAATCGAAATCGAAATCGAAATCGAAATCGAAATCGAAATCGAAATCGAAATCGAAATCGAAATCGAAATCGAAATCGAAATCGAAATCGAAATCGAAATCGAAATCGAAATCGAAATCGAAATCGAAATCGAAATCGAAATCAAATCAATCGAATCAATGAAAGATTGTGGTGCCCGGGGCAATGCAGGAAAACGGCCAATTAATAACTCTAGTCTAGTATGTATGTTTGTAATGTTTTCACACAAAAACTACTGGACCAATTTCAAAAATTCTTTACTACTATTAGAAAGCTGCATCTTTCCTGAGCAACATAGGCTATATTACAAAAAAAAATTAGTCAAAAGATCTGTCATCGCATGCATAAAACTATAGATTATATCATCATCTTCCTGCCCTTATCCCACTCTAAGTGGGGTCGCACAACATGTTATAAACATGCTGTCAAAACTATAGATGATATATTTAACAAAAATAAATCAATAGTCCGAAATAGCTAGAGCTAGAGCTAGAGCTAGAGCTAGAGCTACATCAAAATCAGAATCGAACTCGAAATCGAAATCAAAATCAAAATCAAAATCGAAATCGAAAACGAAAACGAAATCGAAATCGAAATCGAAATCGAAATCGAAATCGAAATCGAAATCGAAATCGAAATCGAAATCGAAATCGAAATCGAAATCGAAATCGAAATCGAAATCGAAATCGAAATCGAAATCGAAATCGAAATCGAAATCGAAATCGAAATCGAAATCGAAATCGAAATCGAAATCGAAATCGAAATCGAAATCGAAATCGAAATCGAAATCGAAATCGAAATCGAAATCGAAATCGAAATCGAAATCGAAATCGAAATCGAAATCGAAATCGAAATCGAAATCAAAATCAAAATCAAAATCAAATCAATCGAATCAATGATAAAATCTTTTTTTTTATATTTTTAATGGCATTTATTTTATTTAAAAAGTTACTGATTAAGGCGCGGTCATCTTGATCATCGCGGTCATGAGTTAATCTTGTATATTCCGAATCTCGGAAACGGCTCCAACGATTTTCCTGAAATTCAGCATGTAGGAGGTTTTGGGGGAGAAAAATTGATCTAGCTCGGTTTTATGTAAAAAAAATAATGTTTTATCCCTATTTTTGGGTTTTAAAAAACACTAACATTTATATTGAATTGAATTTTTGCCATTAACTGTCAAGTCGACGTAGCTTATTCGGGTAACGGGCAGCCTCGAAAAATGTGAATGCCAAGGATCGATCCCCAACTAAAAAATAGTAGTTTCTTTTTTTTAAGTTCTTTTTATGATACGATATGTATGTTGGACTATTGATTTATTGTTGTTAAATATATCATCTATAGTTTTGACAGCATGTTTATAACATGTTGTGCGACCCCACTTAGAGTGGGATAAGGGCAGGAAGATGATGATATCATCTATAGTTTTATGCATGCGATGACAGATTTTTTGACTAATTTTTTTTTGTTATATAGCCTATGTTGCTCAGTAAAGATGCAGCTTTCTAATGGTAGTAAAGAATTTTTGAAATTGGTCCATTAGTTTTTGTGTGAAAACATTACAAACATACATACTAGACTAGAGTTATTAATTGGCCGTTTTCCTGCATTGCCCCGGGCACCACAATCTTCAATTATGGACGGGAGCCAAGAAATAAGAGCACAACATAAGTTATCTAAGAATCAATCTTATCTCGCAACCTTAGGGACTTGAAATCTGTAGGCCCATAAATAAATCTTGCCCGTCGGACCTTTCTAAGATGTTTCTAAATTTGCCTATAAATACATATCTTTAAATACAGATTGTCACTGAGCAGCTTAAGCTAAAGCTAAAGCCTAAAGATAAAGCCTAAAGCTAAAGCTCAAGCTAGAGCTAGAGCTAGAGCTAGAGCTGGACCTAGAGCTAGAGCTAGATCTAGAGCTTGAGCTAGAGCTAGAGCTAGAGCTTGAGCTAGAGCTAGAGCTAGAGCTAGAGCTAGATCTAGAGCTTGAGCTGGAGCAAGAGCAAGAGCTAGAGCTAGATCTAGAGCTAGAGCTAGAGCAAGAGCTAGATCTAGAGCTAATGCTAGAGCTAGAGCTAGAGCTATAGCTAGAGCTAGAGCTAGATCTAGAGCTAGAGCTAGACCTTGAGCTAGAGCTAGAGCTAGAGCTAGAGCTAGAGCTAGAGCTAGAGCTATAGCTAGAGCTAGAGCTAGAGCTAGTCGTAGATCTAGAGCTAGAGCTAGAGCTAGAGCTATAGCTAGAGCTAGAGCTAGAGCTATAGCTAGAGCTAGAGCTAGAGCTAGTCGTAGATCTAGAGCTAGAGCTAGATCTAGAGCTAGAGCTAAATCTAAATCTAAATCTAAATCTAAAGCTAAAGCTAAAGCTAAAGCTAAAGCTAAATCTAAAGCTAAAGCTAAAGCTAAATGAAAGCCTAAGCCTAAGCCTTAGCCTAAGCCTAGTTAACTTTCCCATGAGCTTTGCCAAACAACTAATCAGAGCTGAGACCAACAAAGACGCACAGGACAGATGAGCGGTATGTGACAGCCCAAACCGCAGGAATCACCAAACTCTTCTTCCCGGACGCGCTGGTAGCGCTGTAGCTGGTAGTGATGCGAAAACTAAAAATAAACCGTTATATAACACAATTGATGACAGGGCACGGTGGACTCTCCGAATACTTGGCTCGTTTCAAGTGTAAGGAGAGCCCATCGTGCTCCTGTGACGATAGTACCCCAGAAAGTATATCGCACAAGCCCAAGCCCAAGCCCAAGTCGAAATCGAAATCGAAATCGAAATCGAAATCGAAATCGAAATCGAAATCGAAATCGAAATCGAAATCGAAATCGAAATCGAAATCGAAATCGAAATCGAAATCGAAATCGAAATCGAAATCGAAATCGAAATCGAAATCGAAATCGAAATCGAAATCGAAATCGAAATCGAAATCGAAATCGAAATCGAAATCGAAATCGAAATCGAAATCGAAATCGAAATCGAAATCAAAATCAAAATCAAAATCAAAATCAAAATCAAAATCAAAATCAAAATCAAAATCAAAATCAAAATCAAAATCAAAATCAAAATCAAAATCAAAATCAAAATCAAAATCAAAATCAAAATCAAAATCAAAATCAAAATCAAAATCAAAATCAAAATCAAAATCAAAATCAAAATCAAAATCAAAATCAAAATCAAAATCAAAATCAAAATCAAAATCAAAATCAAAATCAAAATCAAAATCAAAATCAAAATCAAAATCAAAATCAAAATCAAAATCAAAATCAAAATCAAAATCAAAATCAAAATCAAAATCAAAATCAAAATCAAAATCAAAATCAAAATCAAAATCAAAATCAAAATCAAAATCAAAATCAAAATCAAAATCAAAATCAAAATCAAAATCAAAATCAAAATCAAAATCAAAATCAAAATCAAAATCAAAATCAAAATCAAAATCAAAATCAAAATCAAAATCAAAATCAAAATCAAAATCAAAATCAAAATCAAAATCAAAATCAAAATCAAAATCAAAATCAAAATCAAAATCAAATCAATCGAATCAATGATAAAATCTTTTTTTTAAATATTTTTAATTGCATTTATTTTATTTAAAAAGTTACTGATTAAGGCGCGGTCATCCATCTACTTAATCTTTAATATTTAAATGAGTTAATCTTGTATATTCCGAATCTCGGAAACGGCTCCAACGATTTTCCTGAAATTCAGCATGTAGGAGGTTTTGGGGGAGAAAAATTGATCTAGCTAGGTTTTATGTAAAAAAAATAATGTTTTATCCCTATTTTTGGGTTTTAAAAAACACTAACATAAAACATTTATATTGAATTTAATTTTTGCCATTAACTGTCAAGTCGACGTAGCTTATTCGGGTAACGGGCAGCCTCGAAAAATGTGAATGCCAAGGATCGATCCCCAACTAAAAAATAGTATTTTCTTTTTTTTAAGTTCTTTTTATGATACGATATGTATGTCCGACTATTGATTGATTTTTGTTAAATATATCATCTATAGTTTTGACAGCATGTTTATAACATGTTGTGCGACCCCACTTAGAGTGGGATAAGGGCAGGAAGATGATGATATCATCTATAGTTTTATGCATGCGATGACAGATTTTTTGACTAATTTTTTTTTGTTATATAGCCTATGTTGCTCAGTAAAGATGCAGCTTTCTAATGGTAGTAAAGAATTTTTGAAATTGGTCCATTAGTTTTTGTGTGAAAACATTACAAACATACATACTAGACTAGAGTTATTAATTGGCCGTTTTCCTGCATTGCCCCGGGCACCACAATCTTCAATTATGGACGGGAGCCAAGAAATAAGAGCACAACATAAGTTATCTAAGAATCAATCTTATCTCGCAACCTTATGGACTTAAAATCTGTAGGCCCATAAATAAATCTTGCCCGTCGGACCTTTCTAAGATGTTTCTAAATTTGCCTATAAATACATATCTTTAAATACAGATTGTCACTGAGCAGAGCTAGAGCTAGAGCTAGAGCTAGAGCTAGAGCTAGAGCTTGTGCTAGAGCTAGAGCTGGAGCTGGAGCTGGAGCTGGAGCCGGAGCTTGAGCTAGATCTAGAGCCAGATCTTGGGCTAGAGCTAGTGCTAGAGCTAGAGCTATAGCTAGAGCTAGAGCTAGAGCTAGAGCTAGACCTAGAGCTAGAGCTAGAGCTAGAGCTATAGCTAGAGCTAGACCTAGAGCTAGAGCTAGAGCTAGAGCTCGAGCTAGAGCTAGTGCTAAATCTAAATCTAAATCTAAATCTAAAGCTAAAGCTAAATCTAAAGCTTAAGCTAAAGCTAAAGCTAAAGCTAAAGCTAAAGCTAAAGCTAAAGCTAAAGCTAAAGCTAAAGCTAAAGCTAAAGCTAAAGCTAAAGCTAAAGCTAAAGCTAAAGCTAAAGCTAAAGCTAAAGCTAAAGCTAAAGCTAAAGCTAAAGCTAAAGCTAAAGCTAAAGCTAAAGCTAAAGCTAAAGCTAAAGCTAAAGCTAAAGCTAAAGCTAAAGCTAAAGCTAAAGCTAAAGCTAAAGCTAAAGCTAAAGCTAAAGCTAAAGCTAAAGCTAAAGCTAAAGCTAAAGCTAAAGCTAAAGCTAAAGCTAAAGCTAAAGCTAAAGCTAAAGCTAAAGCTAAAGCTAAAGCTAAAGCTAAAGCTAAAGCTAAAGCTAAAGCTAAAGCTAAAGCTAAAGCTAAAGCTAAAGCTAAAGCTAAAGCTAAAGCTAAAGCTAAAGCTAAAGCTAAAGCTAAAGCTAAAGCTAAAGCTAAAGCTAAAGCTAAAGCTAAAGCTAAAGCTAAAGCTAAAGCTAAAGCTAAAGCTAAAGCTAAAGCTAAAGCTAAAGCTAAAGCTAAAGCTAAAGCTAAAGCTAAAGCTAAAGCTAAAGCTAAAGCTAAAGCTAAAGCTAAAGCTAAAGCTAAAGCTAAAGCTAAAGCTAAAGCTAAAGCTAAAGCTAAAGCTAAAGCTAAAGCTAAAGCTAAAGCTTAAGCTAAAGCTTAAGCTAAAGCTTAAGCTAAAGCTTAAGCTAAAGTTAAAGCTAAAGCTAAATCAAAGCCTAAGCCTAAGCCTAAGCCTAAGCCTAAGCGTAATCCTAAGCCTAAGCCTAAGCCTAAGCCTTAAGCCTAAGCCTAAGCCTAAGCCTAAGCCTAAGCCTAAGCCTAAGCCTAAGCCTAAAATATGTTCCAATCGGTACATGACTGGAAAGTCGATGACAGCCTCACAGGGTCGGATCACAACGGCATGGTTTTTAAAATAAATTTAGAAAAGTCTAAAGGAATAAAAATAAATAGAACAACACGTAAGTATAACACGAAGAAAGCGAAGTGGCAAAGTTTTACAGAAAAATTTAAACACATCAAAATAGAAAACAATATTACAATAACGGAAATACAAAAAATTACAACAAAAAATGAAATAGACGAAACAGTGGATAAGTTAACCAAAACAATAACAAAAATTTGCATAGAAACCATACCCAAGAAGAAAACTAAACAACATATAACCATGCCGTGGTGATCCGAAAACCTTGCAAGGCTAAAAAAGGAAGTCGCGACTAAGAAACGTCGAATAAGAAATGCGGCCGAAATACGGAGAGCAAAGGTAGTTAGAGAGTACCTCGAACAAAAAGAGCACTACGAGCTAGAAGTGGCGAAGGCCCAATCAGATAGCTGGAAACAATTTTGCAGCAAACAAGATAGGGAAGGGATGTGGGAAGGTATATACAGAGTGATCGGTAGAACGACACAAAGAGGCGAAGACCAGCCTCTGGAAAGCGATGGAAGGACACTCGACGCAAAGGCCTCAGCAAAATTATTAGCTGAAACCTTCTACCCGGATGACCTTGGGAATGATGATAAACCTATACATCGGGAAATAAGAGCCAAAGCGCGCAACGTGAATGATGAAGAGCAATGTAATGATTGGGACCCACCATTCACTATGGCGGAGCTCATTTCGGCAACAAAATCCTTTAACCCAAAGAAGGCCCCCGGGCTGGATGGTTTCACAGCTGACATATGCGAAACGGTCGTCAGAGAAGATCCTGAGCTCTTCCTCGCTCTAATGAATAAGTGTCTGGCCTGCTACCACTTCCCTACAATATGGAAAGAAGCTGTGGTGATTGTCCTCAAAAAACCAGGTAAGCCAGATTATGCTTCTCCCAAGGCGTACAGACCCATCGGACTCTTACCAATTTTTGGTAAAATTTATGAAAAAATGTTAGTGGCCCGCCTCAAGTTTCACTTACTACCTAGAATCAGCAAACAGCAGTACGGATTTATGCCACAAAGGAGCACCGAAGACTCCCTCTATAATCTGATGCAATACATTCGAGGCAGACTAAATGCGAAGAAAATAGTTTCCTTGGTATCATTAGACATAGAGGGAGCCTTCGATAGCGCCTGGTGGCCAGTTATAAAAACCCGACTGGCTGAAGAAAACTGCCCAGTGAACATGAGACGGGTCATTGACAGCTACCTAAGTGATAGGCGTGTCCGGGTTAGGTACGCCGGGGAGGAGCACATCCGAATGACAAACAAAGGATGTGTCCAGGGATCCATTGGAGGCCCGATATTGTGGAATCTCCTCCTGGACCCATTAATAAAGGAACTTACCGGGAAGGGTGTCGAATGCCAGGCGTTTGCCGATGACGTCATCTTGATGTTTGATGGTGACACCGCACTAGAAATTGAAATAAAAGCTAATGCCGCACTTCGACATGTTCAGGCGTGGGGTGTCGTAAACAAGTTAAGTTTTGCTGCACACAAAACTAATGTAATAACTATTACACGGAAACTCAAGTACGACACACCACGCCTTAGCATGGGAGGGACAACTGTTAAAGAAGTAGCTGAAATAAAAGTGTTAGGTGTCACCATAGACAGCAAGTTGACGTTTAACGCACACATTACAAACGTCACTAGAAAAGCGATCAACATCTTCAAACAATTATCACGAGTAGCTAGAATAAGCTGGGGGTTAAATCCTGACATCATAAAAACATTATATACCGCCGTAATAGAACCAATCATTCTGTACGCTGCCAGTGTGTGGGCCCCAGCCGCAAATAAACTGGGAATAAGAAAGCTCTTCAATGTAGTTCAGCGTGGAGTCGCTCAAAAGATTTGTAAGGCTTATCGGACGGTCTCCCTTAATTCAGCGCTGGTATTGGCAGGCATTTTCCCTCTCGATCTCCGAGTCCGTGAGAGGGGCGTGCCTCTAGCGGCGCTGAAGGACAGGGAGGTCGAACGAATGACCTCAGCTCTCGACGCCCCACACCCCGCTCAGAAAATTAACATCAGCATCTCGAGCCTGATAGACCAAGAGCAGCGCTATAGTGACGCTTCTGAAGTACGAATATTTACGGACGGGAGTAAGATTGACGATAAGGTTGGTGCAGCCATTTCTATATGCAATGGTGAAACCGAAACCAAAACCGTTAAACTTACTCTCTCCAGTTACTGCACGGTGTATCAGGCGGAGCTACTAGCGATACACAGGGCAAGTATTGAAATTACAAAGAGTAGAGCAAGGTCCTTTGGAATCATGAGTGACTCCATGGCTGCTATAAAAACTGTAAGCAATCCAAGTTGCCTCCATCCCCTTGCAGTACAAACAAGATGGAATATGAAAGAAGCTTTCCACCAGGGCAAAGAAGTCTCCTTATCCTGGATCAAAGCGCACGTGGGATTGGAGGGCAATGAAAGGATATGCTTGCCAAGGAAGCGGCCAGAGCGAGCAGTAAGAGAAAATTAGATTACAGTCACTGCCCGGTTTCATTCGTCAAGCGTATCATTAGAAGGGATACTCTTGACGAGTGGAATGAGCGGTATGTGACAGCCCAAACCGCAGGAATCACCAAACTCTTTTTCCCGGACGCGCTGGTAGCGTACAGAGTGATGCGAAAACTAAAAATAAACCGTTATATAGCACAATTGATGACAGGGCACGGTGGACTCTCCGAATACTTGGCTCGTTTCAAGTGTAAGGAGAGCCCATCATGCTCCTGTGACGATAATACCCCAGAAAGTATACCGCACATAATTTGTGAATGTCCAATTTATTCTATAGATCGGTACAACATCGAACACGAATTAGGGATAAAACTGGAAATTAAAAATTTACCTGAAATAATAATTGGCAAACATTGCAATAAATTTCTAGAATACTGTACGAAGATAATTAAAATAGTTAACGAAAATAATAAAACATAGGCAAGAAAATAATACTTTAATAATATTGTAAATATTAATTATAAGTATTAAGATTAATTGTTTGCAATAATAAAAATAGCATATTGTAGAAATGAAATAAAATAGCAGTAACTTAAATTGAAACATAAGTAAATGTAACAAACAAAATAGCAAAACATGTAAAATAGAATAATTTTACCCCTATAAAAAATGTAAAGATAGATTAAGCTTGAATAATAATAAAAAGTGTAACTAAATTTATTTTCCCGATAGAATAAGTAACGTTAGTTTAGTAGTAGTTAGGCAGGAGTCCCCCCTGCGTGATTAAAAGAGAAGAATGCCAGAAAGAAACAGTATGCTGAATGAACGAAAGTGTAAATGCGAGAACTGGCATGAAAGTGAAAAGTAAACATAGGCTCCGATTATGTTGGAGGATTAGTTATAAAAAAAAAAAACAAAAAAAAAGCCCAAGCCAGAGCCCAAGCCCAAGCCCAAGCCCAAGCCCAAGCCCAAGCCCAAGCCCAAGCCCAAGCCCAAGCCCAAGCCCAAGCCCAAGCCCAAGCCCAAGCCCAAGCCCAAGCCCAAGCCCAAGCCCAAGCCCAAGCCCAAGCCCAAGCCCAAGCCCAAGTCAAAATCAAAATCAAAATCAAAATCAAAATCAAAATCAAAATCAAAATCAAAATCAAAATCAAAATCAAAATCAAAATCAAAATCAAAATCAAAATCAAAATCAAAATCAAAATCAAAATCAAAATCAAAATCAAAATCAAAATCAAAATCAAAATCAAAATCAAAATCAAAATCAAAATCAAAATCAAAATCAAAATCAAAATCAAAATCAAAATCAAAATCAAAATCAAAATCAAAATCTTTTTTTTTATATTTTTAATTGCATTTATTTTATTTAAAAAGTTACTGATTAAGGCGCGGTCATCCATCTACTTAATCTTTAATATTTAAATGAGTTAATCTTGTATATTCCGAATCTCGGAAACGGCTCCAACGATTTTCCTGAAATTCAGCATGTAGGTTTTGGGGGAGAAAAATTGATCTAGCTAGGTTATATGTAAAAAAAATAATGTTTTATCCCTATTTTTGGGTTTTAAAAAACACTAACATAAAACATTTATATTGAATTTAATTTTTGCCATTAACTGTCAAGTCGACGTAGCTTATTCGGGTAACGGGCAGCCTCGAAAAATGTGAATGCCAAGGATCGATCCCCAACTAAAAAATAGTATTTTCTTTTTTTTAAGTTCTTTTTATGATACGATATGTATGTCGGACTATTGATTTATTTTTGTTAAATATATCATCTATAGTTTTGACAGCATGTTTATAACATGTTGTGCGACCCCACTTAGAGTGGGATAAGGGCAGGCAGATGATGATATCATCTATAGTTTTATGCATGCGATGACAGATTTTTTGATTAATTTTTTTTTGTAATATAGCCTATGTTGCTCAGAAAAGATGCAGCTTTCTAATGGTAATAAAGAATTTTTGAAATTGGTCAAGTAGTTTTTGTGTGAAAACATTACAAACATAGATACAAATTTTTCCTCTTTATAATATTAATATAGATTACATTATTTGTAGTGTTCTATGTGTGTGTCTATGTATTACCTAAATTTTCCTCAAGAATTGTATTATTAAGTAAAAACCGTAAAAAAATCAGGTCGCTAAATTTCGAGAAGATTGATCACATACAGATTTTTGGAGACTTCGCTTTACAATACGTAAAGCGAAGTTAAGCTAAGTTGGCCTCTAAAAAATTGGGTGTTATCAATAGAGCGAGACAATACTTCAAGCCGGCCTATAGACTTGCGCTGTATAAAGCACAAGTCCGGCCTCACATGGAGTACTGTTCTCATCTCTGGGCTGGTGCACCCCAGTACCAACTTAAGCCATTCGATCGTATACAGCGCAGAGCAGCTCGTATTATTGGGGACAAGGTGATTAGCAAACAGCTGGACTCTTTAGCGATGCGTAGAAACGTGTCTCCACTGTGCGTTTTCTACCGCATCTTTCACGGAGAGTGTTCCATTGAACTGCATGACCTGATTCCTGCCGCTAAATTGCATAACCGTACTGTACGTCACAGATTAAAATATCATCCTCACCATCTGGATGCGTGGCGATCCACCACAGTACGGTTTTCAAATAATTTCTTTCCACGCACCACCACTTTATGGCACGATCTCCCTTTGGCGGTGTTCCCGGATCGGTACGATATAAGTACCTTCAAAAAGCGTATTTTCCACTTTTTTAAAGGATAGCAACACCCTCGCTCTGCGAGAGGTCGTGGGCGGCGGTGATTACTTGAGGTGCACCGCATGCTCGTTTGCCATCCTATTCCATAAAAAAAAAACAATACGTACAGATAAAATTACATTATTTTCTAGTGGTCTATGTGTGTGTCTATGTATTACCAAAACCTTCCTCAAGAATTGTATTATCTTTAAATAAAAATCGTTTAAAATATCGATCAGTAGATTTCGAGAAACCACATGACATACAGATATACACTTTTTAGGAGACTATGTTTTACAATACGTACAGATAAGATATCATTATTTTCTAGTGTTAATGGGTGTGTCTATGTATTACCTAAACCTTCTTCAAGAATTGTCTTATTAAGTAAAAACCGAACAAAAATCCGGTCGCTAAATTTCGAGAAAACATATTATCACCTACAGCTTTTTGAAGACTTTGTTTTACGATATGTACACATAAGATTACATTATTTTCTAGACATTATTATTACTATTACTATAATTAATATTTTGTTTAGTTAACTACTTCTCAGGTTAAACATGGTAAAATAAGTATTTACGGGTATAAAATACCAAGTAAATACTTAGGTTTGGTTGGATTATTATTATTATTATACCTTTATTTATTTATATACAAATTAACATTATATTTTTGAATATTTTCTATATAAAATAAAAAATAAAAAAACATTTCAAAATATAAAAAAATTGTTGACCACAGGGAGCGGAGAAAATACTCAAGCTACCGGCGGTTATTATTATTATAATTATAACCATTACTATTACATTACTTTCTAGTAATCTATGTGTATCACTACATATTATAAAACAAAGTCCATATTTCCGTATGTACGCATAAAACTTTAAAACTACGCAACAGATATTGATGCGGTTTTTTTTAATAGATAGAGTGATTCCAGAGGAAGGTTTGTACGTATAATAACATTCAATACGGAGTAGAGAAATACTGTAATTTTTGAGGTTTCTGTAAATAATTACATTTTTTTCCGCTTACATTGCAAACGCATGCTAAACCCTACGAGATTTATCAAAATGATGTACTAAGTATTTGTACACCTTAAAAAGGTCTACAGAAAAGTCCGCGATGGTATATGTCTATCTCTTATGGATAACCCACAATAGCAGTTTTTTTCATTTACTTTTTACGAAAAATGATGCCTTATGTTCAAAGCAATTTTTATACAATACAGCATTAATCCTTATCCAATTGAGTACCTTAAATAAATTGTCGATTTAATATAGATCAATATTGCCGTTTACAGCATGTAATTTAAGTGAACATTTTCGGAGATATTACAGATTTAAAATCCCGCGAGGAGGCCGCGCTTCGACCTATAAGCACTTCGAATTTAGCAGCGACCGGAGGCGCAACTAAATGTCCTTCTTTCAAGTTTATATTGTCTAATGATAAGAAAGCTATTAATGTTGTATCCATAGATAATACACTATATAGGATAATTGTATGTAAAGACATTGTCTAATCAATTGTAAAAATAAATAATATCACTACATAGTATAAAACAAAGTCGCATTCTCTGTCTGTCCCTATGTCCGTATATCCCTATGTATGCTTCAATCTTTAAAACTATGCAACAGATTTTGATGCGGTTCTTTTTTAATAGATAGAGTGATTTTAGAGGAAGGTTTACATGTCTAATAACATTCAATATGGAGTAGATAAATACTGTAATTTTTGAGGTTTCTAATGTGATGTCGTAAATAATTTCATTTTTTTCCGCTTACATTGCAAACGCAGGCTAAACCCTACGAGATTTATCAAACTGATGTCCTAAGTATTTGTACACCATGAAAAGGTCTACAGAAAAGTCCGCGATGGTATATGTCTATCTCTTATGGATAACCCACAATAGCAGTTTTTGTCATTTACTTTTTACGAAAAATGATGCCGTATGTTCAAAGCAATTTTTATACAATACAGCATTAATCCTTATCCAATTAAGAACCTTAAATATATTGTTTATTTAATATTGATTGATATGACCCTTTACAGCATGTAATTTAAATAAACAGTTTCGAAGATATTACAGATTTAAAATGCAGGGGCCGCGCCGCGAGCCTATAAATAGCGCGTCGGAGGTTTTCTATCCGATGTTATGCAAGAAGAGTAAAATGTCACTTCGTAACAAAGTGACGCTTTACAAAACTTGCATAAGACCAATAATGTCCTATGCGTGCGTCACGTTCGCGCATGTACGTCCTTACCGATTAAATGTTTTGCAGCGTTTGCAAAACAAATTCACGCGTATAGCCTCCGGCTGTCCATGGTACATGCGAAACGTGGACCTACATAGAGACCTAGGTCTCCCCTCCATAGCCAACCTATTCAAATGTTTCTTGAAGAAATATTTTGAAAAGGCAGAGGCACATCCGAACCAGCTCATTGCTAAAATGGTTCAATACCGATGCTATGACAATAAGTTCAGAGCTAAAAACTATAGGCGCCCTAGAAGCGTTCTATATGACCCTGACGATCATCTTACGATCGCTAACGCCAAACACTTCACACACATTCACACACAGCGTCTTCGCCGGCGAAGACGAGGTCCCCGATTTCTCACGTCTAGCGGCCGGGGCGTCCAACCCCGTCCGTTATGACACTAGGACTCTTCCACAGTCCGATAATAGTCCTCCACAGCGCGTCGCTTTAAGCCGAGGTTCGGCCTCACGGGAGGCACCCTTAAGGCGACGCTCCCAGGATGCTACGGGCCTCTTCCGAGACCCGCTCTCCTAGCACTTCACCCCCGGCGATGCTTCTGCGCTCGCCCACTCTCCCGGTGACGCTGTCAAAGCCTTCATGGCTAACAGCCTTAGTTAGTGTCCGAAAAAAAAAAAACGCGGTTCGCCCTCTAACCATTTGAATTTAGCAGCGATCGGACGCATTTATGATCGGAGTTCTCTAGCGAGGAAAATAACTATACTTTATAAAAACGTGCTTTTCAGCGCGACAACGTATCCGTACTTATAAGTACGTTACGATAAATAATTGTATGATAGTAGTTTAAAAATTAGTGAATTCCTTTTTAAGACAAAACGTGCTTTTTAGCGTGTCATTTTTCTGGTCGTAGTTTAATTTATCACTATCATCACTACATATTATAAAACAAAGTCCCTATATCCCTATGTACGCATAAAACTTTAAAACTACGCAACAGATTTTGATGCGGTTTTTTTTAATAGATAGAGTGATTCCAGAGGAAGGTTTGTACGTATAATAACATTCAATACGGAGTAGAGAAATACTGTAATTTTTGAGGTTTCTGTAAATAATTACATTTTTTTCCGCTTACATTGCAAACGCAGGCTAAACCCTACGAGATTTATCAAAATAATGTACTAATTATTTGTACTTCTTGAAAAGCTCTACAGAAAAGTCCGCGATGGTATATGTCTATCTCTTATGGATAACCCACTATAGTATTATTTGTCATTTACTTTTTACGATAAATAATGCCATATTTTAGAAGCAATTTTTATAGAATACAGCATTAATCCTTATCCAATTAAGTACCTTAAATAAATAGTTGATTTAATATAGATCAATATGGCCGTTTACAGCATGTAATTTAAGTGAACATTTTCGGAGATATTACAGATTTAAAATGCCGTGAGGACGCGCGCTTCGCCCTATAACACTTCAACTTTAGCAGCTATGTCCCTCTTTCAAGAGTTTGTTTGAAGACATTCTGTAACTAATTGTAAAAATAAAATACATAGGGAAAATGTAAAAGTAAATAAGTAAAAATGTACTATATGAATTTAGATATTCAAAAGATAGCAGGAAATCAATCTTCTTGGTATAGGGAAAGGAAATTGTTTTTCTCCAAATTTAACGCGTGCGGGCCACGGGCAGTAATGAATAAATCAAAACTACTCGATCGATTTTAATCATTTTTTTTACACTGACTGACATGGGATATATATTTTATACCCGTGCGAAGCAGGGGCAGGCCGCTAGTTTCTATATATTATAAAAACCTTCCTCAAGAATTGCTCTGTTTTAGTAACAACCGTTTAAAATTCCATTCAGTAGATTTTGAGAAAATCGATAACATAAAGACATACAGCTTTTTTAAGTCTTTGTTTTATATGTATAGATAAGATTACATACATGAAGGACTAGAGTTATTTATTGGCCGTTTTCCTGCATTGCCCCGGGCACCACAATCTTCAATTATGGACGGGAGCCAAGAAATAAGAGCACAACATAAGTTATCTAAGAATCAATCTTATCTCGCAACCTTAGGGACTTGAAATCTGTAGGCCCATAAATAAATCTTGCCCGTTGGACCTTTCTAAGACGTTTCTAAATTTGCCTATAAGTACATATCTTTAAATACAAATTGTCACTGAGCTGTTTTTGATTTCTCCTGAAAATATAGTATCTAGGTGAGCGAGCCTTGCTCGGTAATTTTTTTTATGATATAAAAAATGCAATAAAAAAAAGAAAGAAAGCGTCGGGTGACATGTGGATATCGATCCCAGGTTTTGAATTTTTTGTTTCGCGCGTTACCATAAGGGTATCACAGCTTTTCGTTTAATAGCTCAAATATCATTTGCTTTTTATTTCTATTTTAGCAGTATTTTTAGCGACTAAAACAGAGATAAAACAGATTTTTTTATATAAAATCTAGCTAGATCTATATTTTCCGCCAAAACCTCCTACATGCTGAATTACATGATTTAATTGGAGCCGTTTCCGAGATTCAGAAAAAATATTTATATATAAATATATACAAGATTAACTATTTCAATATTAAAGATATTTATTTATTGCAAAAAATACTCAAAATTGCTATAATGAAACCTCCACTAATAAAACATCTATTCTACTCACCTACAAACCTGACTTACGTTTTTTTATAATTATGAAGATAAAGGAATCCTGCATTAATTTGCTGTATGCTCATGATATATTATAGAAAAAATATATTAACATTACTTTATCAAGACGAAGTAATATCCTACCCACAATAACACGATTCTAAGTAAAAAGAATCAAACTTAGAGAATAATAGCTTAGAATTTCAACACCATAGACAATAGAATCGCGTGTCGTTACACATCTTACCCTATTTCTTTGTACATATTACATTAAGATGCCATACAAAACCCATTTCACTAAGAAATGTGATCCTACTTCCTTTAGTAGAGCTTTAGACGTGCGTTACTCTCATCAAGGCCGATCAAATATGCACCCCTGGCTCACTATCTTACACCATCTAAGCCCTCGCTACTACTAAACCGACTAAAGTCGATTTTACCGAACATACACCATATTTTGATTACATTGAAGCTTTACTTTCGCACTAATTCATAGATACTTAAACAAAATATTCAATGGATAACACAGTAAGCATGTTTAAGAATAGATCGGCCCTCTGTATGAATTTAAAGTGATGTGCTTTGATGTTATCGATAATATATTTGCCACCTTAAGGGTAGGGATTTGTTAATGGTGACAATATAAAGGATGGCCATTGTCCGTTTATGTATACGGCTTAAGGTTTGAAAATGTTGTACCTTTATAGTACCTGAGTATAATGTTGACTATGACTTCACCTTGTTTATAGTATACTTCTGACTCTTCTGAAATCATCTGCTATGTATTAAAATTATAAAAGAGATAGTAGAGCAATTTATTTTTTAGACTAAGTACCTACCTATTATGGCTCATTCCTTTAAGCGTTTTTCGAATTTATATTTTCATTAATTCAAGATGTGTCCGATTGTTTTTAACAGTGCCTTCCACTTAGCAATTTGAGATTTTACAAATGCTATTATTTTGTCATAGACTGTAATATTAAAAACAAATATTCAGAAGTCTACGAAATGAAAAGTTAACAATTTTGAGTTTTGAATGATGATTTCGACTTGAATTTTGATACGGAAAAGGTTGTAGCTTTTATGTTTTTGAATTTGAATTTATGACATTCAGAGAGAAATTAAAAAAATATTGATGCCTTTATTGAAGCTTCACACGGCTTTGTTATTATGTCTTTCATATCTCACTGCTAAGTTCTATATGTAGTAAATATTAGTAACGGGATGTCACTATCTAGTAGTAGTAGTAACGGCCTGGTACTGTACCACTGCTGGGCAAAGGCCTCCTCTCTCTGTTTTTGGAGAGATAGGTCGGAGCTAAGCTATAATGCTGCTCCAATGCGTATTGGTAAGTTATACATATCATAAGTAAGTAGCGGCCTGCTACTATCCCACTGCTGGGCATAGACCTCTTCTCTCCGTTATTGGAGAGAAGGATTGGAGCTAAGACCTACCACGCTGCTCCAATGCGGATTGGTAGGTTACACATATCTCCAGAATTCTCTAGAGATATGCAGGTTTCCTCACGATGTTTTCCTTCACCGAAAAGCGTGTGATAAATTGCAATTATCAATTAGACACATAAGTTTTAATAGAAAAACTCATTGGTGTCTGCCCGGGTTTGAACCCATGATCGTCTCTAGAGATTCACACGGTCGCACCGCTAGGCCATCACAGCTTATACATATCATAACTATCTATAAATATACAGGTTTACCTCGTTTCCTTTTTCTTTAATTTATTGTGTGATACATTACAATTATCAATTATAATTATTTTTGATAATTAATAAAATAAAATATACGCCGTGTGGTGTCCGGCTGAATAGAATAGTACTACCCTCATTTCTTACCGAGGTGTCGTAAAAGGCGACTAAGATAAGTCGACCCGCCATGTGGTATCCGGCTGAGTAGAATAGACCAACCTCATTTCTTACGGAGGTGTCGAAAAAGGCGACTAAGGTAAGTTGACCTACTGTGTGGTATCTGAATTAGTAGAATAGACCACCCTCTTTCTAACCAAGGTGTCGTAAAATACGACTAAGGTAAGTTGAAGTCAGGAAGGCAGCCGGTCGTAAAAACGCAGTCAAATCATGCTTATAACATGTTGTGTCGACCCCACTTAGAGTGGGATAAGGGCAGGGAGATGATGACATTGCAATTATCAATTATACAAAATATACAAAAACACACTTCAACGTGGGTTTGACACAGGTTTAAACTCGGGTTCAAATCAAGATTTTACCATTGGTTTATCACAGCTTGAAGTTCTGTATACCATATTTTAATTTCACTTTATAAATATCTGTTTGAAGTAAATGGTAAAACATTTATTTAACTAACCACACCGCTCGTTTACAAACGTATAAAACAAATTGAACAGGAAGAACGTGACTTACTGTTCATTTTGCAACAAATTGTGATGGACGTGACATAATTTACGGGCCCCTGACGCAGTGAAACCTTGTATTTTTTTTTCTATTTAATTACATAAAAGAATGGAGCTCCAAATTGAGGTGAATTTACCCTCCGACTAAAATCCACCTTAGTTAATCTTTACAGTACCTGGTTAGCCGGTATTTTTTTTAAATAAAAAAAGAAACAAGCCTTGCTCGATATTTTTTTTTAATAAAAAAGAAACTTAAAAAAAATAAAATTAATTGGGTAGGTGGGGCTCGATCCTAGGTATTTACATTTCTCGAGACCGTCCATTTCCCGAATATGCTACGCTTACTTGACAATTTACGGCATAAAAAGCGTTTTATATACAAATGTCAGTATTTATTAGTGCCCAAAAACAGGGATAAACTTTTTTTTTTAAATAAAACCTAGCTAGATCTATGTAGGTAGTTGTGATGGAGAACCACAGAGATAAAATATTTTTTTTAAATAAAACTTATCTAGATCGATTTTTTTCCCCTAAAACCCGTTGGAAAATCGTTGGAGCCTCTAATGTCTCTTAAATAGAGACTCTATAAAGTGATTTTTTTTAAATATAATCACGGCCATTTTCGGGTTAAAGAATTTATTTTCTCAAAGAATTTGTACATTCACTTACAGAGAAAATCATATTTACATACATAGTTTTGTTCGGCAATCTAACACAACAAACACAGTAATCTACCCACCAATTTTGAAATAGGTATTTGCTATCCAGCAGATAAACAAAAAAACAGCCATATAATCTACCTGTCAACTTATTAGGTGTTGAATAAACCTATCAGAAACCTGAGAAACGCAAAATTCCGAGATATGTGTCAAATATATACTTTTTCTTAAATATAAATTGGCTCACTTCGTAGGTTGGCTGGCAGAGATCTTTGTATTATGGATAAGTTGACGTTTGTACACTTTTTTACCAATTATGTTTTTTCCAACATTTTTTTATGGTACATAAATAAATAAATATGTTCCGAATAAGCTAACTGACAGTTTATAGGTAACTTGTGAAACAGGCCCTAATAGGGGATTTTTGACAATATCAAACACATTACTGTGCTAAAATAACCACACAGCTCGTTAACAAACTCATAGGAAATAAATTTAATGTGACATGCTTTATTGGTTATCCGCTTAGCAATAAATTTTTGCGAAAGCAACGTGCTCGTACCAGTTTTAATGAACCTTTTATCTGGTGTTATTTTGTTTCATTCCACCATGAAACATCCCTTGGTAAAAAGTTGTGATAGCCCAGCGGTGTGACCGTGCGACTCATTCAAAAGGGTCACGAGTTCAAACCCCGGCAGGCACCAATGAAATTTAAACTTATGTGTCTAACTGATAATTGCAATTTATCACACGCATTTCGGTGAAAAAAAACATCGTGAGGAAACCTGCATATCTCTAGAGAAATCTGGAGATATGTGTTACCTACCAATCCGCATTGGAGCCCCGTGGCAGGTCTTAGCTCCAACCCTTCTCTCCAGGAATGGGGAGAGCAGGCCTATGGCCAGCAGTGGGCCGTTACTTTATTTTGCTTTAATGCTCGACTGAGCCTTGCTCAGTAATTTTTTAATAGATATAAAAATAATGCAATGCAATTTAAAAAAAGAAAGAGAGCCCCGGTTGACTCGTGGGAATCGATCCCAGGTTTACAACTTTTTTGGACTGCCCGTTACTATTATCTCAGTTTTATGTTTGACAGCTCAAACATCATTTGGATTCAATTCTACATTTAAGTTTTTTTAATGTCCGAAAACAGGTATAAAACTAGGGTTAATGCTAAAAGTACTAGAAATACTAACTTTTTAGTAGACTCTACTTTTAACATTACATAGACATTACACCATCTAAGCTCTCGCTACTACCTTATCCTACTTTAGTTGAGTCGGCACGACATGTTATAAACATGCTGTCACATGATTTGTCTACGTATTTTACCACCGGCCGCCTGCCTGACGTCAAGTTAACTTAGTCGTGTTTTATAGCACCTCGGTAAGAAAGAGGGTGGTCTATTCTACTCACCCGAATACCACATGAATGGTCGACTTGCCTTAGTCGCCTTTTACGACAATTCGGTAAGAAATGAGGGTGATCAACCGGATACCACACGACCAAAGCATTACATAGACATAATTAAACATTAATTGCCAGTGTTATAAGATCAAATAAACAATATATTTTATGTTACACACAGGAACTGCATTAAAGCACAAGTAAATTGCGTTGGATATGAGATGGTAATCCTCGTGCCCTGACCGCTGTCGCATTCACGTTATAAAGTTTAACTCAAATTTGCTGTGACGTTTCGCCGCAGTAAGCTCGGCTCGGACTTTGGTCATTTAGCAACGCTCGCTTAAAGCTAGTGTTATACGTATTACGCGCTAAATACATATATTCTTCACTTAGTAATTTACTATTACGAGCTATGTGATAGTGCTTTTCATAGCTAATATTATTTTTCTACTTTGGTAGAAATATGGATAGATAATATTGGTAATTGTACACCAAAGCCGCAAATGAAAAGTCTGGTACTATAGGCAGCATAGGCAATGGGCCTTTTAACATACTGGGATATCTTTCAGGTGACTTTATGGTCGAAGTTTACGACAGAAGTTCACAAACTAGGAAGAAAAAAGATAAAAGAACTATATGATGGAAGGAAATAAGGAAATCCGAATAAGGAAGAGAAAGTAAAAAAATGTTACAGTAATGTTTAAACAAATTAAGTTTAAGTTAAAATATATTCATAAAGCAACATTATGTGGTAAAAAAAATATTTTTATAAGCAACTTTGTGGTTAAAAAAAACTAAACCTTAGTAATACGCTTGAAACTAAAAAAATACTTAGGATACCTCACGTTATATAAAGAAATGCTTAAAACCTCGTATTTTTAAACAAAAATCGTCTTGACCTTCGAAAGAATTGATAAGTTTCACTTTTCGATAGGACATTTACCAATGTGTCATCTTTATCTAATCTAGTTTCATAAATGAAATCATTAGAATTAGCTTTGAATTCTAAAATTATCGTAAGTGTCCGCTAGACGTAGACAATGACGTCATTGTAAGATAAACATGGCGCTTTCTTTAGGACATATTGTAAGGCAAAGTCTGGATGAGTTGATAAGAGATATGGATCTGTGGTGAAGACTTTCATTGACTGGTCTTTAACAGATCAAAACTGATTTAAAGAATTAGGCGTTACTTTGAAGATCCATAATAGAAAATAATAACGAAATTATTTTTCGAATATATTCAAATTCAAATTCAAAATATTCTTTATTCAAATAAACTTGTAAACAAGTGCTTTTGAATCGTCAACTCTACTGCCGGTTCGGAAAGCTGTTCCTACCGAGAAGAGCCAGCAAGAAACTCGGCGGTTGCAATACAATTCTTATTACAATTATTCAAAAAATACAATTCTTAATACTAGTTACATTTAATGTTTCTATCTTGTACAGGGTCGAACAATATTTATATCCACGCATTTTTATCGTCTAAATAATCCTCAACAGTATAGTAGGCTTTCTGTATCAGCCTCTCCTTAATAGTGTTTTTAAACTGCTGTAATGGCAAAGTTATAGGAAAATGAATTTCATTTTTACTTATAGATCAAAAATGTAAACTTTAATTTTGTTTAAGAATTACTTAAATTAGATTATTTGTACTTCGATTTTAATTTTGTCAATTCTAGAAAGTAAACAATCATAATTTTGCAAACAATAAACTATTTTCGACCCTTGCAAGAACACATTAGTGTCACCCACAAAATTGTTTAACCCGCTCTTTTACAATTGTGACCAAACCGCAAAGAACCTTTACAATGTTTATTTAATTAAGATTAACTGTTGGGGAAATTTGTATTCGGGTAAAATGTATTACCAGTGCCAACCGCTGTCCGAACCCGCGCGGAGTCGTTAAGCTGTGAAATGTTTAACAGTAAATTTATTAAATATTTGTATGTAAAAATGTCTTTTAAATTACAAAAGTAATAATAAAATGATTTTGCTATAATCCGCGATAAAGTTAAATAGAAAATATAAAGTAGAAAGCAAAGTAACGGCCTGTTACTATCCCACAGCTGGGCATAGATCTCTTCTTTCGGTTTTTGGAGTGAAGGATTGGAGCTAAGACCTACAACGCTGCTCCAATGCGGTTTGGTAGGTTACACATATCCCCAGATTTCTCTAGCGATATGTAGGTTTCCTCACGATATTTTCCTTCACCGAAAATCATATGATAAATTGCAATTATCAATTAGATACATAAATTTTTAATAGAAACTCATTGGTGCCTGCCCTGGGTTTGATCCTGCGAACTCTTGGAAAGAGTCGCCCGGTATTATACCGCTGGGCTATCACAGCTAGAAAATAGTTATAATGCTAAAGGTAGAGTGGACTAACCGTTTTCATATCTGATACATACAGGATTAAATAAATAAATATATGGGACACTTACGCACACGGTCGTACCTCCCCAAAGTAAGTAACTTAATACTTGTGTTATGGTAGACAGACAACTGTCAGTTTTTAAATTCATACTCAAATACAAATATACACCCAGACTCGAAGACCAACAAATTGATTTATAAAAAATGTTGGTCCTCGGCAGAAATCGAACCCGCGACCCGGGGAGCTGAAGGCAGGATCACTACCCATTGCACTAACGGGCCATTCAAAGCCAGTGAAAGCCAGGATTGGTAAAAACATGCACAAACCTCCACCACCGCCACCACAATACACAATCACTACACACGTTCACTATCGCAAACTCAATAGTTTCGCTCCACAAACGAAACATCATCAGATAGACTCCACGATAAAATCTTTGAAATTGACAAAGTCTTTGAAATTGTATTATAACGAAATTAGGTACTCTAAAAACACGAAGCATTAGTAGCCCCAAATTGATTAATATAATCACATAATCATTTTAGTCTCGATTATAAAAAGGGGGGATTTTTAGTAAAATATAGATATAACTTTTAATGAGCCCAAAAATTTCATTTGTTTAAAAATTTTCTGTCAGCGACTTTAAATCTTCATATCCGCTAAAAAAGTATACTGCGCTATTTACACTAAAGCAAACTATTTCAAATATGAGAGACCGAAATTGTTTCATCGCCATACACCTTCCGATTGCCACTCCCGGAATACAGGGCTATTATTCCTGATTCAACGGCAGCCACACCTAAAAACGCCTTGAAACATTTCCATCTACAGTAGATTTATAGCAAATTGCCTTCCACCTACATTCAGGCGTTGTTTCATTCTAACTAAAGTGGAAATTCGTTTTCATAATGCTCACATGCAAGCATATCCTAACATGAACATATAGTCTTCTGTGATTTTTATTTTTTTTTATTTTGTGTCTTTTGTTGTATTCATGACTTTAATTTTCTATACTACTAGCTCTGCCAGCAGCTGAATTGAAATTTTGGACATAAAAGAAGTTATCATAAGTTAATTATAAGAGATTTTTGAATGACTTTCGCCGTTTATTAGCACACGCAAGAAATGGATATTTTGCTCTATATATTTATTTTTAAATCGGTCCAGTAGTTCCTGAGATTAGCGCGTTCAAACAATCAAAGAAACAAACTCTTCAGCTTTATATATGTTAGTAGAGATTACATAACATATGTCAATTAATATACACATTGCATCATACGCTTTACCTTAAAAGAAAACGTGATAAAACCGCATAAAAAAATCCTGGGCCTGTGTGTAACCCGCCAATCTATGTAACACCACGTCTTCGCTCCAAAAAGAGAAGAAGACTCTCAGGAGAACAGAGACTCTTTGGACCTTGCCTAGATGTGGGATTGTGATAAAGAAAACTCAAAATTTCTAATTAGACATAAGCCGCAACTCTGGATGAAGCCTAACCCTAGAACGCTGTTCTAGAAGTTCAATTCAGATATCCCGAACAATTTTTTCAGACATTCAACTGAGTGTCATTTTATAGTTCATTGGCAATATCACTTAAGTTGAAATAAAAAAGGCATGTTTGGTCTCGATGTTTCGACCCGCAAACTCGTAAAAAAATAGTAACCCCTAAGTCAGCAAGTCTCTAACCACTCTTTTTAAGTCTGGGAACCGGTGTGGGTATCACACGTCGAAAGAATGTAGCCATACCAAATTTACACCAGCTAATACCAATATTTGTTTCACCACCCTATGGTATAGGCGGTATAAATATAAACATAATCTGCACTAGCAGTTCCATGACCGGGGATGTTTTTTCTATAACGGAGTCTCTATAAGCACCTTCTATCTATCTATCTATCTAATTTCGGGGACGCCTGTCGGTGCAGTGCGGGTGATCAGCTCCTATTCCGGACTATTCCACCCATTTCCCCATGTTGGGACAAGGGTTTCACTGCTGTCCCGAAAGCACCTTCCTCCGCTAATCAACGGAATCTTTATATACATTGACCACCACGTGAAACAGTTCTAAATCCTAAGCAATCTCAATTTACTAACATCTAGTCACAAACAATTTTTGCAATTGAATATTGACTACTCATGCAAAACACGTATATCAATAACTGCGGAGGAAAATGATAATAACGAAAGAAACTTTATGAAAACTCCAAAAGGAATTTCCTCGGACTTGAGGCAATAAAACCTAAGGCGTAGGTATACATAAATCATTGTCCTTCCTCCGTAATAAATGAAAAAGGGAATTCGGCATATTTACTTAGGTGTAAGTTATGAGCTTAGCTATAAGAGATAGCTTGACTCGATTTGTCTTCACTACGTTCCAAATAGGATTATTATTTACAGAAAGCCTACTATTGAGGATTACTTTAATGAAAAAAATGCATGGAGATAGCGTCTCTTCGACCTTGTACAAGACAATAATGACTAAAGGTAACTAGTAATACAAATTATATATTAAAAATAGCAACCGCCGAGTTTCTTGCTGGATTTTCTCGGTAGGAACAGCTTTCAGAACCAGAAGTAGAGTTGACGATACAAAACCAATTGTCTACAAGTGTACTTGAATAAAGACTATTTTGAATATGAATTTCACTTATAGACTAAAGTTTACTCTTATTTGTCTTAATATTCATTAAATAATTATAATCAATTATATACAAAGTGCCTGCCAATGTTTGAAAATGCGCTTGGTAAAGTCAAGCATTCTCACCTTTCGATAATAATTACTGTTATACACCAATACAATAATTTTTCAACCTATAAACGTCTACTATCTAAGGTCTCTTTAAGGTAGATACCTTAAAGATCAATATCGTGTGGTGTGGAGATCCACACCACACGATCTTGCGCCGCTTCAATCCATCGGCTCCCCGTATCTTTATTGAGATGGTTAGCCCACCTCGTATGTGGATGACCACCAATAGAATCCAAGTCCATTTTAGTCTTCAAAAAGGAGTCGTCTTTAACTTGCACCATAGATTTCCAAACGAGGTCAATGGGCTATGGGCTAGGTAATTTGACATAAATCCGTAGAGAGCTATCGACACGCCTCCCCCTGAATGTATTGCCGGCAACGATTCTTTCACAAATTTTATTTTATTACGAACAAAATCTCGGCGTTATTACCGTCGCAATAGTTACACTTAATTCCTTACTGGGCTGCCAAATGTCGTAATAAACTGGATTTTTACTTGATGTTTTTCTTTTAGACATTTCTATAAAGAATTCTTTATAAATTATTAAAATTTATATTATTATTATAAATTATAACCGATCTACTTATGGGAGTCAACATTGTTTAACTGCAAAAGATTACATAAGAAAATGAATCCTTTACATCGAATGATCGCAAAGTAACGCCTAATTCTATGAATTACTCACATTTCAGTTTAGTTTTTGTAAGTATCTAATATTAAAACAAAAAAATTTGCTTCATTATTATGTTCCATGGACCTTATGATTTTTTTAAATTTATGGTTGAAATCTATTTCATATGCAAAAATACAAGACTTAATAAAGTAATCATTAACTTTGAATAAATAGTACAAATAACAGAAAAAGTGTTGTGACTGCTTCTTACCTAAGGAGGAAGCCAAATAATTTCCGCACAAATATTTGCACCCGCTCGACAAATATTTGCAACGTTAACACGTCTGCACGTGCACAGTCCAAGTTATTTGCGTATTCAAATGATGTGAAAATTTTATCAAAGACACAGATAAAATGAGAATAATAAACCTATAAAAATATTGTGGGAACGTCCTTGCTAAAAGCCGATTAATTTTCATGCAAATATTTGTCTAAATACGAAAAATATTCGCATTGTATACATATTTCTATTTAAGTATAATATACTGTAGATGTGGTGTCAAATTTTATAGATGAAGATAAGACGTTTTTTATGAATTGGCAAACATGTCTCAAGATGTTGACAATTAATATTTTATTACCATCAAATTACCTTATAATCGATAGGTACACTCATTTCTTACACTTCTTATTTAGGTTTCGTAAAAAGTGACTAACATAAGTAATGTAAGGTACGCGGCCGGTAGTAAAATTACAAGTCAAATAAACTACGAACATGTTTTAAATATGTTGTGCCGACCTCACATAGAGTGGAGTAAGTTCCAAACGGGGTATATCGGACGCCTGGCTTACAGGTCCCCGAGGCGGTCAGTGCATCTAGTGCTCCCGATGCACCGGTTAGCGGCGGGGGGTTTCTCTTTCGAGGGGCCCCTACACGGAGAAGGTTTGTTCTCTGGGATCAGAGCTGTCGGCGGGATGGTGGCAATATGTACAATGATATCCTTGCCATCGGCAGCGTGGTGGAGCACACAGGTCGTTTTAGTCGGTGCGAGTCCGACATAACCGCCGCCTGTCCCCGTCGGGCGGCGGTACCCATAAGGGGTTTTTTCCTGTATTCAAAAAAAAGGAGAATGATAATGTCGTAACAAACACGGATTATAGCATAATAATTGTATTTTATTACTTTTGTACAAAATCAATTGCC
Source organism: Morpho helenor (assembly GCA_029227775.1). Lineage (NCBI taxonomy): Eukaryota > Metazoa > Arthropoda > Insecta > Lepidoptera > Nymphalidae > Morpho > Morpho helenor. Next base: position 13,150,788 of record JARGCU010000020.1, on the reverse strand, counting down.
TATTATTAAATTCAACCGATTCGATTCGATTTTAATGAATTATATGATGATTTACCATATTTCGTAATAACTTTCGCCGTAATGATTTGCAATAAAACGATTATGATGCATCTAACGATCGTGTACGGAATAACAGATCATTGAATTCAAGTCATCATCAAATAAACGTGACTTTATACTTTTACCGTTGTGTACAGTGCGATTTTCACTCTTTATGTAATACACAGATGTAATAATTTTAGTTTTATCTTATACTAGCTGGCCGGCCATGCGTTGCTGTAGCTCAATCTGGTATCGAACTCTCCTCGAAACAGAATCCAACCAACGTTTACAAGATCCGCTGTGACATTTTCCAAACCCTGCAAAAATCTCCATCGGTTGTTAATATATGGCGCTTTTCAATGTTATTCTTGTATAATTAACAGGATTTCTATAGCCTATACATTGTATAAGAAGTGTATAAGAATTAATTGTGTGAAATTTCATTGGATGAGCGGATTCGGCGTCAAAGAGTAACAAACATAAAAAAAGAGTAAAAAACTTTCGCATTTATTATATCAGTAGGAAGTAGGATAAAATCTTAAATGTAACGCTCTTATATAACGTTCATTAAAACAAAAGTAAGAATATAATTTTGCTATAATCCGCTATAAAAGAAAATATATGTAATGCTAAATTTAGAGTGTACTATTCGTTCTCATACCTGATACATGCAGAATTTGTAAGAACTCATGCACTACTCGACACCGATGACACAACAATACACAAGCACTGCACACATTCACCACCACAATCTCAACAATCAGGAGATAAGACTCCAGTACAAAATCGTAAAGCTTTACGATTTTGTCGTGGAGTCTATCTCCTGACGATGCTTCGGTTACGGGGCGAAACAATTGTTGAAATTGTGGTGGAGAATGTGTGCAGTGCTTGTGTACTGTTGTGTCATCGGTGTCGGGTAGTGCATGAGTTCGTACAAATTCTGCATGTATCAGGTATGAGAACGAATAGTACACTCTACGTTTAGCATTACATATATTTTCTTTTATGCGGATTATAACAAAATAATATTCTCATTACTTTTGTATTATGGACCTCCGCAAAGTAACGCCTAATTCTATAAATTTACGTTCATTAACTAAGAAATATCCCTTTTAAGTTAATGTAAGATCAATTAGGGCTGTGAGTGGTGCATTATACAGAAATCTTTGGAGTGGTGCAATGCAAAACCTATACTACATTTTGACATCAATGTCTGATACCATAAAGCTATTATAGAGTGCTTTTAAATAGACACAAGGTTTAAATTAAAATTTATCTTGTAACAATTGCTTTAAGCTATTAATGTATTATGCTCCATAGAGTTATTATGAGTAGAGAAGCCACTAAAAAATGTGCTTATTACAATAAAGATAAACAAATAGAACTCTTTCTATCTATCACTTTTTAACTTGTGGTTAGACAAAGTTAAGTATACTAGTTTGATCTTCGCTATGATTGTTTGTGACACTCTTACTTACAGGTCTTTCAAATTCAAATTCAAATTCAAAATATTCTTTATTCAAATAAACTTGTAAACAAGTGCTTTTGAATCGTCAACTCTACTGCTGGTTCGGAAAGCTGTTCCTACCGAGAAGAGCCAGCAAGAAACTCGGCGGTTGCTCTTTTTAAAAAAAAAATACAATTCTTAATGCTAGTTACATTTAATGTTTCTATCTTGTACAGGGTCGAACAATATTTATATCCACGCATTTTTATCGTCTAAATAATCCTCAACAGTATAGTAGGCTTTCTGTATCAGCCTCTCCTTAATAGTGTTTTTAAACTGCTGTAATGGCAAAGTTAAAATTGATTGTGGAATTTTATTATAGAATCTTATACCCAAACCCACAAACGACTTACGTACTTTTTCAAGGCGCAAAGCAGGGGCCGCTAGCTTATGTCGGTTCCTACTTTGTCTATTATATACATCGCCTATTGTTTTATAATTTTTTATATTTTTATATACAAAAATTAAATTACTTAAAATATACTGTGAAGCAAATGTAAGAATACCTATTTCCTTAAACTTCTCTCGCAGGGAATCCCGCGGTCTTAAATTGTAAATGCCACGTACGGCTCTTTTTTGTAATACAAAGATTTTTTCATTATCCGCGCATTTACCCCATAGCAATATTCCATAGGACATAACACTATGGAAGTAAGCAAAATAAACAAGTTTTGCCGTTTCGACGTCAGTAAACTGTCTAATCTTTCGAACGGCATAGGCCGCTGAACTGAGTTTCCCTGCAAGAGTTGTTATGTGTGTGCTCCATTGGAGTTTTGTATCCAAAGTCATTCCCAAAAATACAGTTGCATTATCTGTTTTTAGTGAAACATTATTTATAAAAAGTCTATTTGCTGTTTTAGCAGCATTAGGTAATACAAATTCTATCCATTTTGTTTTATTTGAGTTCAGTACTAAATTATTTTGTCTGAACCAATGAGCAACCTGCGACAAACCACTGTTTACTTCGTCAAAATTGTCGTCATTTCTATTTATTTTAAATATCAAAGATGTGTCATCAGCAAACAGTACAATATCGCATATACTCTGAGTAAAATACGGTAAATCATTTATATATACTAAAAACAGAAAAGGACCTAGGATTGAGCCTTGAGGCACACCCATAACTAAGGCCGATCCAGATGACTGCACATCATTAATGCACACTCTTTGAATTCGGCTGTGAAGATAAGATGCCACGAGTCGAAGCGCATTGTCTGTGATACCATAATGACCAAGCTTTAGCAACAGTGTCTCATGTTGAACACAATCAAATGCCTTGGACAAATCACAAAATACCCCTATGGCATTCTGTGAGTTCTCCCATGCATCAAAGATGTGCTTCACCAATCTCACACCCGCATCCGTTGTAGACCGACCCTTAGTAAACCCATACTGCTCAGGGTGAAGCAAGTTATTTAAATTGAAATGCCTGAGCAGTTGATTAAGAATGATTTTTTCAAACACCTTGCTAAGAGTTGGCAAGATGGAAATGGGTCTATAGTTGTTAGGGTCGCTCTTATCACCCGATTTAAAGACTGGGATCAATTTACTATATTTCATTAAATTCGGAAATATCCCTGTGTCTACAGATTTGTTAAAGATCTTGGCCATAATTGGTGCAATGATCTCAATAATATTATTAATTAATTTTACAGACATTCCCCATAGATCTGTTGTTTTTTTAATATTTAATGACTTAAAAGTTTTGACAATGTTGAATGGGGTAACGTGTTCAAATTTAAAACAAACAATGCTCTCCGCGACGCAGCCCTTCAATATATTAAAAGCTTCTATTGAGGATGAGCTTATTGAGCTAGTGGTAGAAATTGGTATATTCTGAAAGAAGTGCTCAAATGCACTTGCCACTGCTGTATCGGAATTGATAATCTCATTCCCAATTTTAAGCTGCATGGCAGAATTATCTATTTTTTGTCTGCCTATTTCTTCACCTATAACATCCCAAGTTGTTTTGATTTTATTTTCAGATTTAATTATTTTTCTCTTAATGTGAAGTGATTTGGCCTGTATGCAAACATTTCGAAATATTTTAGAATAATTTTTTACATATTCTAGAAAAGTGGGGGAACGATTATATTGCTTTTCTGCATACAGATCAAATAACTTGTTTCTGCTTTTATAAATACCATCAGTGGCCCAATCGCTAAACTTGAGATGTTTTGACACTTTTTTTTCTATTATATTAAATGTCTTATTGAATTCACAACCAATAATACCAAAGAGGGCATTAAAAAGATCATCTGAGCTACCGCAACTTTTGTCAATCTTTGATAGTTTTGATGATATTTTTACTTGGAATCGCTTTATTTTTTGAGAAGTGATAGGCCTGTATTTAATTAATTGTTTTTTTTCATGTATATAGTCAGGGACAGATATAATTTGCCCACTATGATCAGACCTTAAGCGACTTATTACAGATTTTTCTAAGATATTACAACTGTAATTAGTAAAAATATTATCAAGGCCGGTAGCAGAGTCTGCAGTTATCCTAGTAGGTTCGTTAAATACATTTATCATTTCAAAGCATTGAAATAAATTTAGTAACCTACAACGATTAGGGGTATCCACTAAAATGTCAACATTAAAGTCCCCACAAATTAAAACTTTTTTTGAAGATTTACAAGTCTTCTGTAGAACTTCCTCCATAACTCTCTCAAAGTGTAAATAATCACTGGAGGGTGGGCGGTATACAGAAACTATAATATAACGCTCTAACTCTACACAAGATAGCTCAATGGTACGTTCAACAGAAAGACCGACAATATCATTCCGTTCTTTACAATTTAATTTAATATGACTCAATATTAAAGATCCCCCACGAATGGCGGTTTTCCTCGAGAACGCACTAGAACATTTATAATTTTTTATATTTAACAAGAAATTAGAACTGTTAAACCAATGTTCAGTTATGCATAAAATATCAACATTAAATTTATTGATAAACAGTTCAATTTCAAATTCTTTGCCAGATAAACCTTGTAAGTTTTGGTGTACAATAATCAGTTTACAAGGTTTATCTGTTGTCTTATTACCTAGTTTAAAGTAATATTTTCCGTACCTAAAATATTACTTGATATATTATTAGTACTACTACTAGTACACATGTCAGAGTAAGAAAAATTAGTACTTATTGTACAATTTTTAAATGTGTCAAAAGACTTCGTTACACCACATGTAACTGTATTATTAACATTAAACGCTAGCAGTGAAGCTAGATTCTTCAAGCATTTTCTTGACAGATACATAGTATCTCTAGTCAACTTAAACGTCGAAATAAATTTGTTACTGTCAAAGTAAAATATTGCGTCACTATGGTGATTTGTCAAGTTATACAATTGTATATTTAAATTGTAAATGTGCTCATTTTGCCTTTGAGTTAAAATATTTGAGTAAGGAAAAGCACACACAATAAATTTACATTTAAATTGTTCATGTAAAAGTATCAATTTTTCTATATATTTTGATATCTGTGGTTTTTTCAAATTTAAGCTGTCGCCTAACATCAATATTACTGTGGTATTAGAGTCTAACTCATTACAGTTAATACTATTTAATATATGCTCAAAAGTTGCTCCTGGTGAACATTTGTTAATCACTGATTCCTTTAGATACAAATTCATCACTGCTCCAAAACCTTTGCCTAGCTTATCTGAGTAGATAAGGATTTTTTTCTTTGATTTTACATTATCAGAGCTACTTACATGTTTCACTGCTTTTATATATGATGGTGAAGGAGTTTCATCATGCACTTTCAAAGAACATTGACATTTTTTTTCCTCAGTCACGGTATATTTGTTTGACAACGATACAAACCGTTCCATGTTGTCGTTGCAGATTTCTAATAAGCCATCAAAGGATGTAATATGCTCATTTATTTGTATTTGAGCTTTTGAATATAACTCTGTCATATTTTGTAAAGATATTTCTAAATTTTCTATTTTTCTTTGAAGTTGCATGGTTTCACTATCATATATATATCTTCTTTGATGTAAACTATTGCTAATCGATTTTATTTTATTTATTAAAGTTATACGCTCTTTCCTACTTTTACCTAACTGTTGAATGCTGTTCTTGCTTCTGGTAATTTTTTGTGTTTTTTTGATAAATTTATTAATTTTGATATACTTTTTTAGTTTTCTATGACTACTGAAGTGTACGGTCTTCAGTGAGCCATCCTCAGAAGTTAAATCGATAATTTGTGGATTTTTTTCTATATTATTGTCATTAACAGAACCGCATTCAAATAGTTCATTAAAAAGGCTCTGTGTCACATTAACCTCCTGTGATTTATTTAGATTTTCTAAGTGAGAAATCGTTTGTTGTGTCTCATGTAGACTTGTTTCTAACTCAGTTATGCGATTCAGGGCCCTTTCATGTACAAAGCTACACTGATTAAAAGAGTCAACCATATCCTTAAGCTGGTTCCTTTCACCTAAAGTGTCCATATACTTAATATGCAGCTCCGACAGTTGTTTTTTATATTGTGAGGATTGCTTGACAATTTTGGATATTTCCACCTCACTTTCATCTCTCTCTTGCAAAAGTTGAGCATTGAGCTGTTTAATAGATTTCAGTTCATTAAGGGCCAGCTTAAGCTTTGACTCCATCTCTTTGTATGTTGCTTGACGGGTCATCATTTTTATGAAATTTGTTTTCTGAAATTATGAGAAGAAATCTGTTAAATAAATACTAGTATATAACTACTACTCTGTCAGATATTCAGAAGTATATATATATATATATATCATAAAAATAGAAATAAAAACAAAAATATTGACCCGTTAATGATTTGGCTATATACAATATTACAATTAGTATGTGCTTCCAATATGTTTAAATAACATTAAACTTGAGGCTAAATTATATTATTGTGCAAAGGTTTATGGATCAGTTTATTAAAAAAAAAATATGTATGCAGGTTAAACTTACAGCTGCCAGGCAAATCAGGTTGCAGTGTTATTAAAAGTAAACAAATAGGTATAACAATATAGTAAGCAGTTACCTAATATAGACTTATTTTAATTATTTTTTAATACTTTGCCAAGCTTTAATACTTGTTTGTCAATATAAATAATAACTAGAAATAATCAGTTAATAATAAAGTGTGTTTACTATTTGTATGTTGATTTTTATGAGTTTTATTGTTTGTGTTTATTAGTATGATGTGTGTGTGGCAGTAGGGCCTTCTTCAGCTTTGCTTCCACAGTTTGTCAAACAAAGAGAGATAATGCAATGCCTATGTATTAGGTGTGATGTTTCTCAAATATTGAGAAATTATGTAAAGTATGAGGTTTCAACACACTTTAGTAATAAACTAATTCATTTACTTAGGTTCCTAATCTAACTTCTTATGATTTTTAAATAACCAACAAGTAAATTATTACTGTATACAAATCCAATATTCAAATTAATTGATTTAGTCTGAAAATTAAGCAAGTTTTTTTTAAGTATAGTGCAAGCACACAGATATTGAGTTGTTGGTTAGGTTTAAATAAATGAATAACTTATATCTATAAAATTAAAAGATATACTCCCCCGGGTTTATGTCCGTTGAGGTATGAACTTCAACCGGTGATTCCTGTCAGCTGTCTATGTACTTATAACTTCGTAAACTTATAACTTATTATATAATATTAATGATATTTAATTGAAATCAGTGATTATCTAAACTTCTAGGGCTAATAAACTTAAATAAACAAAATTTTAAATAAGGAGCAACTTAATTCGTGACATGTCACTTTGACAGCCAGCCACAGACACTCCAACTTACTTTAACTGCCATACTCTAGTATAATAACACTATGTTATCCCCACGTCAATAACAAACCGGATGCGGGTTATAGATGAAATGGGAACAATTGACCCTGCTCTATCTTCCTGTATTGGGAATTGTAATAAAATAAAAAAATAATTTTCAATCAGTTTTACTTTTATCTGTCAGTCGGACCACATTATTCCGCTTGCTTTTCCACATTTACTTCCTTTGAACTCTGTTTCGTTTGAGAATAAATCTATAAAACACTCAAATAATATATGAATTATACTTATTAATTAAGACTCGCCTGGTGGGCATATATTAACTAAATATGAAGTAAATTTATTCCTTTCATCCACTTATTTCATTGTTAAAAATAATAACATAAACATCTACGAGTATATAATGGTAAGTCTGAAAGTTGCACCCATTATAGAAATAACGAGGAATGCAAGAGTAGGATAGGATAGAACTTGTGATTAGAAAGAGGCCTAAAAAGAGATGGTTGGAATGTGTGAAGTATGAAATGCATATAAAAGGCTAGAGTTGACTTATGATAGGAGGGAATGGAAAGCATGATGAAACATGGAGAAAAAACATGTGCCGACCGCACTTAGAGTGGGACAAGGACAAGATAATATATGGTGCCTTTGCCTCTTCAGGTGACAAGAGGGCTGGCTCCTTATCGCACAAATAATTAGCTTAGTGATTCAACGCGGAAACGCTGCCAGCATTCTTGGGACCATTCCATGCGGGCATGATTTGTATAGTCCTAGCGTGTTAGTAATAACTTGTACATTTTTGCTGTAAAAAAAATAATATATTCACAAGATTTCTTACATTTACATAGATTGTTTTAGATAATTTCATAATTTCGCGTAGTCTTACTGTATTTATTACTGTTTTTAATGTTCCTAATATCGCAGAACATCTTGTTTACGTAAGCCATTCGTTATTAGAATTAAATTAACAGTTAAAGCTATAATAACTCAAAGTATACCTTTTAAAACTAAGATACTAGATAACCGTGATATTATATAAAATGGCAGTAACATAGCCAATTAAAACCAATATAGTTACGGCGGAAGTATGTTTACTTCCAAGAAAAGTCGTTTATATTTATTTTAAAGAAAAGTAAAAGCGCACAAACCACTTCTAACGGCAATGTCTGGTAAATATCCTATTTACTTTTACAGGTATAAACTGCTGATCTTGTTTAATACTGGAATATGATTAGAAGGTGGCGTATGTGAAAGTCCTTATGTTTAAAGTTTTATTCACGAGAAGTACCAATGTATTGAATTGTTGTTTGTACTTATGTGAATATCTTTAATATGTAAATGAGTTAATCTTGTAAGTATATATGTATATTCAGAATCTTAAAGCCGACCCGCCGTGTGGTATCCGGCTGAATAGAATAGACCACCCTCATTTCTTACCGAGGTGTCGTAAAAGGCGACTAAGGTAAGTTGACCCACCGTGTGGTATCCGGTTTAGTAGAATAGACCACCCTCTTTCTTACCGAGGTATCGTAAAATACGACAGAGGTAAGTTGACGTCAGGCAGGCGTCCGGTCATAAAAACGCAGCCAAATCATGTGACAGCATGTTTATAACATGTTGTGCCGACCCCACTTAGAGTGGGATAAGGGCAGGAAGATGATGATATATATATTAAGAATATCGGAAACGGCTCCAACGATTTTCCTGAAGTTCAGCATGTAGGGGTTTTGGGGGAGAAAAAGCGATATAGATAAATTTTATTTAAAAAAAATGTCGTTTTATCCGTTTTCGGGCTCAAAATTTTTTTTTTTAACTTATGTTGCATAAAATCACAAGTTTTCGTTGTCAAACGTAAAGTCATGTTGGTTAATTTGTGGCGGTCTAGAGAGGTGACAAAAACCTAGGATCGAGCCCCACCTGCCCTATTATTTTTTAATTATTCTTTTCAATTTTTTTTTAATTTTTTTTTACATCATTTTAAAAATTACCGACCAAGGCCCGGTCACCCAGGTATTATGATAATATCGCTTTATGTATGGAATAACAATCATGTACAGTATGCCATTAATCCGTATGTACAGCTTAGGTTGTATTGCTTCGTCTTCCTATCCTATAATGAACCTGAGATTGAATTCTATGCCTCAATAGAAATCCCTTGCTTGGATATACGTCCAGATGCCTATCAGACTATTGTCTGTACTAGGGGTGGGGTCTTTTAAAAGACCCGAATAAATATTAAATACTGTAACATGGTATAGTATTTATTTATTTAACTGGGAAACGAAAAGCACTTAAATTATTACAGAGAAATATCACAGAAAAATGAACAGGCATGCCAATAAAATTTCCACTAATTAATGAAGGAAGTTAACACAATAAAATAAATAGCGCTAGGTTAAAAATATAAATATGATAGTAAGATGATAGTAAATAAATATAAATGTCCCTCTTCCCGTCCTTATCCCACTCTAAGACATATAACAACATGTTATAAACATGTCTATTCTACTCAAACGGATGCGACACGGTGGATCAATTTAGCTTTGTCGTCTTTTACAAGTCGGTAAGAAATGAGAGTGGTCTATTGTACTCAGCCGGCTACCACACGGGGTGGGTCGTCTTACCTTAGTCGCCTTTTACGACACCTAGGTAAGAAATGAGGTTAGTCTTTTCTACTCTGCCGGATACCACACGGCAATAAATAAATATAAATGTAAAAGTTAAAATAAAAAGTATACTTTGAAAAAAAAAGTCAAAACAAGATTTAACAAATTAAACTTCATTATATTGTTTCTTTAATAAGCGGTTATATTATAATTATAAAATATTAAGAAAATTGGTTAAAATGATGTTTTTTTATAAACTAGTTAGTAAAAATAACTATTTTGTACAAACCTAAATTATAATGGTTATCATCTAAAACAACTCGAATTAAAATTGATGTCACTAAATAAGTGATATTACATGTTCAACATGTTTTACATGGAAAATTCATAATTTTTAACTAATTTTATAAATTATAAGTCGCGTAATCTTTATTCTAAATAAATACCCGATATAATATTAAATCTGGGTTAATATATAAAAACAGGAATTTAGGTAGATCCGAACTAATCGACTCCAAAATCAATTGACATATTGCCTTCTTAAGTTTTTAATTATTACCCTTAACTTATGTCGAATAATTTAATTGTAGATTCAGTTATTCAAATTGTCACTTAGAAATTATCAATATTCTTCATATAGCCTATACACGCCCAATTAAGACGTCAGTTGATTGGTACTGAAAGCCAAGACTTTGAATACGCCTAATCAACTGCCATGAGAGATCCGAATTAGAATTCGAATGCCCGAGTTGTTTACAACATATGAATAAGCAACAACGGGACGCTTGCGAAAGCCAAACTTCGATAGGTTAAAAAGCGTTATGATCCAAATTTCATCATAGTATAATAGAGCTAAACCAGATAATATAAAGCACGTTGAATTGAATCTATAATATAATTATATAAATCTGTTCAGATTAGAAACCTTTCAATGTCAGACTATTTGATGACACACGTTTAGAGTGAACGAACAGTCGTACATATCTTTTTGTTCATGTTGAAGATCAGGTGAAAATAGAGAACGGGCGAAAATAGTTCAATATAATTTATTTGCGACCGGAACGGCCATAGCACCGAAAAATAATTAGCAAAGCTTTCATCCACTGAGCAACATTAAAGCAGCAATGTATCTAACCAAGAATATAGAGGATAGTTTCCAACAGTACGATAGTGATAGACCAAAACTTTAAGTTTTTTTAACAAGTACATATGTGATATTACGCTTTAGTTATGTACCAAAATTATATCTGACTTACACCTAAAATCTTAACCTTATTACATAACACCGCGAATATACGTGAAAATCAGACAAACTTTTCTAATTATAAATTTGCTGCAGCCAAAACACAAAAGTAAAACAACAATTTTGACATAGGCTTTATTAGTTTGAAGCCCGATTTATGAATTAAGTGAAGTTGTAATGGCGTCCTAACAGAAATGGAAACCATGAGAGATAATCATGGAATAATTTTATTTGTTTAATATATAAGTTAATTTTTGTAACCCACCACACGTATCCTTTTAACTTAAAAGAGTTGCTTCAACGATAATGCATGACAATATGAGATTTAATAGAGATTTTTAATTTTTATATTTGAACTATCGTGAGTAGCATTTATAGTTAATGTATAGAAACTGGCTATATTTACTCCTTATTCTATCAGGTTAGCCCGACTCGTATCAAACCCATCCTGGGTACTTATTCCTTAGTTCTTTTCTTTACAAGATCATAATATCTATACTAATATATAAAGCTGAAGAGTTTGTTTGTTTGTTTGATTGTTTGAACGCGCTAATCTCAGGTACTACTGGGATGGATTTGAAAAATTGTTTGAATGTAAGATACGTGCGTGTTGTTATATAGTCTTCCTCGATAAATGGATCTTACCATTTTTCGAGGAAGACTATATAACGACATGCTAAGACGAATAGGAGAGGAGCAGCAATAAAAAATATTGCGAAAACGGCAAAATTTAAAGCTTTCTTCGCGTGTTATCACAAAATTGTTCCCCAATTGCAAAATTGTGTTCCAAAATTTTGTAAAAGATCTAAATAAAAGTCCGCGAGAGAATATGTCTAGCTTTTAAGGTTAACTAACTTTAACCATTCATACGATTATCAAAAGACTATATAACTGTTTTAAACTTTACACGCGGGCGGAGACGCTAGAAATTGCTAGTTTAATATAACTTCCAACACAACCCACGCTCTCAAAGCGAATCGTGCGAAAGATGATTAATCTTTTCAAAGATGAGATTATCGAGAGCTTTGCCAACCACTCTTCCTGATATGAAGCGTCTAAGTACGAAACCGATATTGGATCTGACCGCATTCTAAGTTCCAAATACGTTGAATGTATAGCTAACCCAAATGTGTTGTAACTAATTACACTTATTTGTCTCTATTTATCTATAATTTTTATTTTTATTTATATGACATTAAGGCTTTAATTTTATTAAGGTTATTTAGTATCAAAGCTGTGGTAGCCCAGCGGTAACACCGTGCGCCTCTTTCGAGGATGTCTAAGGTTCAAACCCCGGGCGGACACCAATGAGTTTTCTAGTAAAACTTATGTGTCTAATTGATAATTGCAATTTACCACACGCTTTTCGGTGAAGGAAAACATCGTGAGGAAACCGGCATATCTCTAGAGAAATCTGGGGATATGTGTAACCTACCAATCCGCATTGGAGCAGCGTGGTAGGTCTTAGCTCCAATCCTTCTCTCCAAAAAAAAAAACGGAGGGAAGAGGCCTATGCCCAGCAGTGGGATAGTAACAGGCCGTTACTTACTTACTTACTTATTTAGTATCAATTTAATTATATAATACAGTTATATAATATATAGGAGTAGACGTTACTTTACGGAATAAAGTTTATAGTTATAGTCATAGTATAAAGTCATGATATAATTATTTTGCTATAATCTGCGTTTGTTAAGAAAATATGTGATATGCCAAGTTATACATGTAGGATTATTTAACGCACATATCACAAGACACCAAGATACGAAACTCTCGGTTTCTTACCGACGTGATGTAAAAGGAGACTAAGGTAAGTTGACCCACCGTTGAGTAGCATAGACCACTCTCTTTCTTAACAAGGTCAACGTTAAAGGCGACTAATGTGTTGATGTCAGGTAGCAAAAACTAACCAAATTCAACTGCCAAAATGTCAACCTCACTTAGAGTGGGATAAGGAGAATGAAAATGATTTATATGTACGAGGTAAAGTACGTTTATCTCTTTTTTTGGCTCTTATAGAATCATGTATCTCGACATATTTGAATTGAAGTAGATTGTTAAAAACTATAAATGTACATTTTTCTTCCACAATATTATTATTTTACTTTTAGTGAAGTAAATAGTTGCTGACAGCGGTGAAATCACTAATAGAACGAGAAATAAAACTAAATATATCATTACAATTTTTTTTTAATTTCTAGAATATTCTTTTTTTAGCCAGCGAATATGCGTCCTTCGTAAATTTTTAAGGAAACTGATGCCGTACCGAACATGATCCAGTGGTTTCTTCAGGACTTTTAGAGTTAACTTTCTTATAACCTTAACTTGTAATAACCATGTGGGGATCTTAATCTAGTCCACTTCTGTAAGATTAAATATCTTAAGGAACCAATAGCATATCAGATATGTCCATATAATTAATAAAATATATAGGTTTCTTTACATGCTAAAATATACTAAGGAAACATGTATATGAAGAAGTTCTGCTAACACGTACTACAGCAAAATAATTGGTTTAAGCACCATATCCTATTAAAAAAGACGTGTTCCTCACTTTGGATTACTAATATGTAAAAAACTTTCAAGATGTGAAGCCGATTTTACTTATGTAATTACAGACTAAAAATGATAGTCATCGCAATATAGAAAGCGAAGTTATATGTTTTTGGAGAATGAGACTATTATAAAGATAAAGGCAATCATTGAAAAATAATCCATTATCTCAAAATTAATTACATTAATTTTGAGTTAATTTCGGTATTATTGAAGACTAATAACATATCGCTATTAATCTGTAATAGTGGCATAACCCAAAAAAACACGAGTTCTAGACGTGGGCTAGAAATGGCGTAAATGTTGAAATACATATTTTTTTCAGCAGTAATTCCGAGAAAGTTCATAATTAAATATAAGCATTTAAAAAAATTAAAGCATTTTTATGCATTCTCGTTAGCAATGGACTCTTTAAATCCATTTATCTCAAATCACGATTTTTTGAGTTGTGCCATTATTGCAGCAGCGATATTTAGACTATGGAAGACTATTAAATGATAAGAAAGCTTTTAAGACCAGATTGTATTTATAATTTTGAATAATTATATATTAATTGTAATGCTTTTTAATTTTGAATAATTATGTATTATTTAAATAATTATTTTGTAAAGAGTTCTCGCTGTTTCTCTTGATAACAATATCTTTCCGGACCAGTGGTAGCTTCGTTATATTATTTCGAAGAGCTTTGTAAAAGACAACTTGAATAAAGAATATTCTAAATTTGAATTTTAAATTTGATCCGTTCATTAATTATATGCAAAAATGAGGACAATTTTAATAACTAAAAAACCTTTTAGTAAAACATTTCCAGAATATGTTCCGGATTTGTTTTTTTCAAATCTGTGTATAGAACATTTTCCATTTGAACTAGTAAATCTCGCGCTCATTATCTCAAATGAAAATGAGATTTTTAATTTAGATCCCCTGAGTGAGATGATACTATCTTTAATTAAAAGTACTTCTCGGTTGATTTGGTGTCAAACGATAACAGCTTTGAAATCATATTAAACAACAAAAAAAAATATGTTTTATAATTGTAAACTATACCAATTTAAGCTAAATTAAACTAAAGATTAATAAAGCTGAGTTGTGGGGGGAGGCGGTGGAGCGGTTCAAGGAACTTTTGTTCTGGATTCAATCTGCTGTTGGCGAGTCCAGGTGGAAGCGACTTGCCTAAGCCTATCGTCTGCCGCCCTGTTAGGGGACCTTCGGACGTTCCGATCGGGGTATATCGGACGTCTGGCTTACAGGTCTTCGAGGGGGTCGGTGCATCTGGTGCTCCCGATGTACCGGTTAGCGGAGGGGGACTTCTCCTTTGAGGGGTCCCTACCTGGAGGAGGTGTTCTCTGGGATCAGAGTTGCTGTCGGCGGGGATGGGGGCAATGTGTACAACGATACCCTGTCCTTGCCATCGACAGCGTGGAGCACACAGGTCGTTTTAGTCGGTGCGAGTCCGACATAACCGCCGCCTGTTCCCGTCGGGCGGCGGTACCCGTAAGGGGTTCCTGTATTAAAAAATTCTGTATTAAAAAAATTCTGTGTCACACTCTGCGAGCAACTCTTTCCAAGGAGTGAGTTTTTCTTTTTTTAACTTACGTTAGATACGTAAGTAGTATTCATATTCGCAATTTATTACACGCATTTCGGCGAAAGAACATCATGAGGAAATTTCTAAAGAATTCAGGGGTTATGTCCTACCAAAAAAAAGATGGATGGATTGTGTGACAAGTGATATGCATGTTAAAGGAGTGGCACCAGAGTTGACGAATGATAGAGGAGAATGGAAGAAGAAGACATACTGTGCCGACCCTACTTAGAGTGGGATTAGGGTAAGAGAATGATGATGTCCCAATCCGCATTGGAGCAGCGTGGTGGGTGCTAGCTAAAGCTCTTCTCAAAAACGAACAGAGGAGGTATATGCTCAGCTGTGAGATAATAAAAGTCTATTACTTTAGTTTTTAATTCTATAATGCAAAGCTAAGGCAGTTATTTTTTCTTTAAATTGCTTATTTAATTTTCTAAAGTAGTTCTTTCGCAATTGAACATAACACATTTTGTTTTTGTAATAATTGTATGTCAAATTTATTCCATAACAATATTGCGTAAGGCATATATGTTGCTTAAAACATAATGTGTTAGCAAAATAAATAAGTTTTACTATTTCTACATCAGCTGTGTAAATTTTCAAACCACGTAGGCCGCAGTAGCATAATTTGGAAAGTTTACAAGTAATTATGTATGACTAACCAGTTTTTTCATAAGCTAATATAATGCGTAGGAAGATATTAGATGTTTTGGTTACATTATTGAATAACTATATGACACTCAGTATAATTACGGTCCATATATGATATAAATGAAGCTGTGTGCCATCCGGCTGAATAGAATAGACCACCCTCATTACTTAACGAGGTCTTGTAAAAGGCGAGTAATATAAGATGACCTACCGTGTGGTATCCGGTTGATCAAAAGAGACCACCCTCTTACCGAGATGTCGTTAAATACGACTCAGGTAAGTTAACATCAGGCAGGCGGACGGTCGTAAAATACGTAGCCAAATCATGTGACATGTTTATAAAGGGCAGGAGGATAATAATATAATATTATAAATGTTATCTGCCTCATTTTATGTGTAATTCAAGTATTTTAATAATAAATAAAAAAATCTACGAGTGTACGAAAAAAGTGTACGAAGCAGAAACCCTTCACATACCTTATACATGCAGGATTAATTACCACACGTATCACAAAATACCGCCACCAATCCTGTAAAAGGCGTCAGAGCTAACAGTATTTTATCACTTAGAAATAATATATTTTATTATATATAAAGATTTAAAAACTATTCAGACAAATGCTGAGTTGATCCTCTTATCCCCCTATCCTCCTCTCTCTATATCTATATTATACTATAGATATCTCCCTTGTTTTCCCACTCTCTCTCTTAAGTCTATCTCTCTAATCTAGACTATTATATCATTACCGCTATTTTCTGCACATTCTTATCAAAACACCGTGCCCAAATATAATTCTTATTTTCATAATTTCTCTGTCACCTTAATCATTTCTTGTCGTAAATACAACTTAGTCTTGTAACATAATTAATAATCTTATTACAACTAATTAATTAGCCATTATTGACATTTATGGAGACGTAAAATAGGCTTCACAAGATCACTATATCTAATAAGCCAATTACGTACATAATAATTCATTTTGTACAGATAATCTCATCAACGTATTAACGCTAATATTGTAATGGCGGATTTGCTTGGTTTTTCGTTCGAACGGATCGATGCGAATTTCTGTATGAAGATACAAATAGGAAAACATTATATATTTTAAGCAATTTAATTTATGTACATAAAAATATAAAGAATTATAAAACGATAGGTGATGTATACAATAGACAAAGCAGGAACCGACATAAGCTTGCGGTTCCTGCTTTGCGCCTTGCAAAAGTGCGTAACTCGTTTGTGGGTTTTGGTATAAGATTCTATAATAAAATTCCGCAATCAATTTCAGCACTGCCATTACAGCAGTTTAAAAACACTGTTAAAAAGAGGCTGATACAGAAAGCCTATTATACTCTTGAAGATTATTTAGAAGATAAGAATGTGTGGATATAGCTCTCTTTGAACCTACAGTAACGACTTAATGTAAATAATATTAAGAATTATATTTTTAAAAGAGCAACCGCCGAGTTTCTTGCTGGCTCTTCTCGGTAGGAACAGCTTTCCGAACCAGCAGTAGAGTTGACGATTCAAAAGCACTTGTTTACAAGTTTATTTGAATAAAGAATATTTTGAATTGAATTGAATTCTTTAGCTCAGTACAGGAGTTCACTTAGAGGCAGTTGCAGACTGAAATACATTCATTCTTCAAAATCAAATAATTTATTTAATTAGGCGTTACTTTGTGGAGATCTATATATAATACAAAAGTAATAGTAATATTATTTTGCTGTAATCCACGATGAAGTAAAATAGAAAACATATATAAAGCTAAATGTAGAGTGGATTTACCGTTTTCATACCTGATACATGCAAGATTCGTAAAAATACATGCACAAACCTCCACCACCGCCACAACACACAAGCTTGTGTATTGTGATCGTTGTGCACCACAATACTCAAGGTATTAATTAGTATGAAATCAGGTATGAAAACCGATTGTTCACCTCTACATTTAGCATTATATATTTTCTATCTTACTTCATCGCGAATTTTAGCAAATTAATTTGATTATTGCTTTTTCTTCAAATATCAATTAATATAATCTTCTTCTATCAATAAAAATAACCTCATATATCACAGTATTAAAATACGCCGTGTGGTATCCGGCTGAATAGAATAGTACCACCCTCATTTCTTACTGAGGTGTCGTAAAAGGCGACTAAGGTAAGTCGACCCGCCGTGTGGTATCCGGCTGAGTAGAATAGACCAACCTCATTTCTTACCGAGGTGTCGTAAAAGGCGACTAAGGTAAGTTGACCCACCGTGTGGTATCCGGTTTAGTAGAATAGACCACCCTCTTTCTTACCGAGGTGTCGCAAAATACGACTGAGGTAAGTTGATGTCAGGCAGGCGGCCGGTCGTAAAAACGCAGCCAAGTCATGTGACAGCATGTTTATAACATGTTGTGCCGACCCCACTTAGAGTGGGATAAGGGCAGGAAGATGATGAAGATGATGATGATCACAGTATTAAAATGACCTAATTCAAAATTATATATACACTTTAATTCTTATTTCAATGACATCACGCTACGAGCTATTAAAAAAGTAAGTCTTGTTTTCCTAAGTCTCTTTAATACTCATGAGTTTTGCGGGCGCTTAGTTACGCTTTTTAAATTAGGTCACTTTAATACTCAACGTGCGATATAATTGAGTCTTTAACGGTTAAATATGCGAGTATTTAAATCTTAACTTGGTCTGAAGTCTTAACATGGACTATTTATATATCATTAACTTACTTAAATGACAAAGCTGTGATGGCCCAGCGGTGCGACCGTGTGAATCTCTAGAGACGAACATGGGTTCAAACCCGGGCAGACACCAATGAGTTTTTCTATTAAAACTTATGTATCTAATTGATAATTGCAATTTATCACACGTTTTTCGGTGAAGGAAAACATCGTGAGGAAACCTGCATATCTCTAGAATTCTGGAGATATGTGTAACCTACCAATCCGCATTGGAGCAGCGTGGTAGGTCTTAGCTCCAATCCTTCTCTCCAAAAAACGAAGAGAAAAGGGCTATTCTCAGCAGTGGGAAAGTAACAGGCCGCTACTTACTTAACTTAAATTACGTACGCACTTTTATATATTTCTTTTAATTCGTATTTTGGGACCCTCATTATATTAATTAATCCCAACGGTAATATACGTCCTGTCGAAGGAAGAAGTGACTTCCAAAAAAATTGTCTGTCGCCTCATTTATGATTCCTTTCGACTCCGCAAAATAAATTAGAACGTTTATGGAGGGGCCACGAAAAATGTGATATAAGAATTATTAATCACTCGTTTGCTATTTTCTCATATTTGAAGTACCTACCTATACAAAATTGTATAATTTTGTATAAAATTAAAATTGTATAATTTTGTATAGGTAGTATAACATTGCAACTAAGCATGATGTGATCTACCATATATAATTAATTTGAAACTATATAAGTAATTTTTGTTTATTTATATAATATGAAATTCTGTTGGAGATTCGAAGAAATAAGTAAATAGAGAGTTTATAAAAGATATTATTTTCTACGGTAATTTCAATTCAAATTTACAATAATGATAATTGATTCATAACATACCATTTGGAACTTGATTTCAACACTTTTCGTCTCGTGTCCAATCCATTCGACTTTAGTATCGTATTCAAGATTAATTGTGGAAAACGATTTTTTTTAAAGCGTGAATTATTAAAAATGCTAACGTCGTTGAAATTTTGCCCAGGTTAATTTCGTATACTCGTAGCATTGATCACATTCTTTTCAAATTCTTGTGCAAAACGCAAAATTCAAAATGCAGGCCAGCTTCAGCTAGATATGTATAATAATCGTGAAATATCTCGATCATAATAAATATTTTTGTATTTTTGTATATGACAACATTCACAGAGAGATCTTAACTTAAGTAATATAACTTACTAGCTATGCCTGCGGCATCGTCTGCGTAGAAATCTTCGTATTAAGTTGAAATTTTGAACATAAAGTAGTAATTATGAGTTAACGAGAAGAGATAGAAACATGCTGTGCACGCGAACTTTTTTGTATTACATCCGTACATCTACAATTCTCTTCTGTATTTTAGTGTATATCTGTTGGTTTATGCGGAGCACGCGAGTAAAGCTGGGAGCTTTACCATTTACCATAGCAAGCGGATTTTGTTTACAACCGCGCCACCTCTTCAACAAAATTTACATAAAACCGTAATACACCTAAATCGTCCGGAAGAATTACAATACCTATTAGTAAAAATCGTACAAAATGCATTTTGGACTTTGTTTTTAATGATGTATAAATATCCTCCACTTATTGGCCATTTAATATTATAATAATGAAAATAGTTCCGCTAGTTTCATTTCCATACAGTATAGCTGCATTGGAAATCTGTCTGGGGAAATATATTTGTTAGAATAAAACGGTAGCGCGACTTTATGACTTGTAGTAATGGTCGAGGGATTTTGAATGTAAATGCCGACATTATCACGTGTTTACCAGGATTTAGCAGTGCGATTTCAGAAACGGTAATAAGCATACTTATCATCAATCGAACATCAAACATCAAGATGGTATATATTAATCACTAGCAATCGCCAGCGCCCATGTGGAAAGATTAAAACCGTAATATAGTCTTTTGATGACCATAAAAATGATTAAATTGGGTTAGCCTTAAAAGCTAGACATATGCTGTGTGTGGACTTTTATTTAGAACTTTTAGAGGAGAACAATTTTGTAGTACATGATTTTTGAATAACTATTACCGTTTACTTAGCGCACGCAAGGAAAGCTTTAAATTTTGCCGTTTTCGTATTATTTTTAATATATTTTTTATTTTTTATTGCTGCTCCTTCCCTTTTCAGCCTTCCTCAATAAATGGACTATCTTTCACTGAAAAACTTTTTAAATCAGTTTAGTAGTTCCTGAGATTAGCGATAAACAAACTATCAATCGAACAAACAAACAAACAAACTCTTTGGTTGGGTGGCCTTAAGTGCACAAAACTTGGTGCCACGTATGCTCACGAGTGAAGAGGAGTGGCAGAAGCATTCAAATATAATAAAGAAAATAATGCTTAAAAGGGAGCAGAAAGAAAGAGAGGAAAGGAGAAAAAAATTAAGAGAAAAGCACGAAGTAATGCGACAGCGGTTCCGTGCTGATTGGCAGTGAAAGAGGAGGTTATTTAATCCATGCGAGTCTTACATTTTTATATATAACTAGTGGTACCATCGATTTAATTCAACTAACTTAATCGTTTCAGCACCCACAATTGTTCAATACGTATTTTTCTCTGTTGCCGAAAGAAAAATATATTAGATAAAATAAAAAGAAGATCATTTTCGAATTGTCTCCCTCAAAAATTTCACCTCTGTGAGGTGTGGACCACAAATTTTGAAACTGCTCTAAGTCATATAATTGACTACCCAAAGCAGAATTCATTTTATAACTAAAACAATCTAGTTTTAGAACTGGTAATGTAACATATGGATAAAAAGCAGATATTCATTAACTACATTGAAGTAAATTGGCTTCCACTTAACCAATCATACGTTATTATTAATAATTATTCATTAATTATCGAAGACGATTTATAGTAGATAAGAAGATCACGCTAGCTGAGTTAAGTTTCCTAATATGGCCTATATCTGCAGATTATCGTGATGTCAATTTATGAAAGCGTCAATCATCCGTATTGAATAATTATTGCTTTAATGGTTATTTGGAATTTATATTGAAATGAATGTGCAAACTTTTGTATTGCTTAGTTTTACTTCTGCCTCTGAATTGAATGAAAGAAATTTGAGGAAACGCTGCTGATTTGGCTTTTTGGCCAATGTGTCATTGTCACCCTATCCATTCTGGTATTAGCATTATAGAAACTGTTATTATATTTAAACATGAAATACCTCATGTGATCATGTCCTCAGATTTCAGAGAGTAATATTATAAAAGTGTGTTCTTTGATTTTCATTTAAATCGAAAAAATCTTACATATGGATTGTAAATGCTAAAAGATTGTTTCGATGTAATCTTTCACGTCAAGTGAGCGCAGTAGAATACGCGGTCTGGAATTAATAAAATACTTATTCTTAATTCTAGAAATCCTAAGAACTATCGTTAGTGTAGTTGAGACACGTTCACTGCGGAACCCCATGGTACAATTAAACTCGCACTCATAACATCATTGAATTGTAAATTAGGGTTTCACTTTTAGTACATTTTCTTAGACTATTCAAGATCATTTACTTCACGTCAATTTGCACACTAAGGACTCCGTGGTCAATATGACCTGCATTTGTGTTACACGTTCATCAACCAATAGATGTCCACTGTTGGACATAGGACTTCCAAGGACTTCCACGCTACACTATCTTTTGCCGTCTGAATCCAGTGAGTACCCGCGAGCTTTTTAAGGTCGTCTGTCTACTTAGTGGGGGACTGTCTATACTACGTTTTCCGCTGCATGATCGCTACTCTAGCACCTTGATACCCCAACGTCCATTGGTTCCACGAAATATGTGCCTCGCCCATTGACACTTCAGAATCGCGACCCGTTGAGCTATGTCTGTCACTTTGGTCTTTTACGTATCTCCTCATTTCTGATTTGATCACGTAAAGATACTCCAACCATAGCTCTCTTCATAACCACACTCAGCGGGCTACGGTGTGACACTGGCTTCAATTTATTTGCGTATTTGTTAATTAACTGCAATTCCTGTAATCTTCATTTGAATTACGGTCCTACTCATTATACGTCATCATCATCATCATTATACTCCTAATCCCTAGTTTGATCCCCCGACCCTAAAAGTTATTGAATTGATTGTAATCACAATTCTATCGGGAAGTAAAAGGTAAACTAACGGCAGTGTTAGTCCCGCGAGAATCACTTTTCTGATAAATTCACTTGCTAACTTGTCGTTGTGTATAAAAGTGACTGATCATTCTTCCATAAATCGATTAGAGATGCAAAATCGTCTATCATTGTCGAGATAGTCTTTCACTAAGATGAAACGTTATTATAATATGAAGTCTGACACTATATTCTTGGAATTACTTCCGCCTGAGTTTCACTTTCGTTAATATTTATTATAAAAAGCGGTATTTTAATGGAATATGTGGTAATTATGTTTTGTAGATACGACATAATGTTTAACGAAAGCAATTGAACAGCAATAATAATTGAATGAAGCTTTCAGAAAGTGGTGAAAGCGACGCTTTGGTTGAAGACAAAGGTCGTTGGAAAAATTAATCAGCGTTAATAAGTAAGGCCATTAAGTGGCTTGATCTGGGATTCCTAAGAATTTTCTAGAATCATCCAGAGGAGGAGGATATTTCTAGGAGGTCATGTGTTCAAATAAAGACACCAAATAAATGAGTTTTTCTGCTGAAACTTATGGGTCTAGTTGATAATTGCAATTTATTACACGCTTTTTGGTGAAGGAAAACATTCTGAGGAAACCTGAATATCTTTAGAGAATTCTGGAGATATGTGTAACCTTCCAATTCGCATTGGAGCAGCGTGGTAGGTCTTAGCTCCAATCCTTCTCTCCAAAAACGGAGAGAAGAGGCCTATTTCCAGCAAAGGGAGTGAACAGGCCGCTTCTTTACTTTATTTTTATCTAGAGACAAAATCGTAGCAAAATTCTTATGATTTTGTTATGCTTCGGTAATGCCTGATAATGCTTCGGTTACGGGACGAAACGATCGTTAACGTGTTATAAACATGTCAATTGATTTGGCTAACCATTTTACGATCGTCCCCTTTGCCTGAAGTCAACTTACCTTAATCGACTTTTTCGACAACTCGGTAAGAAATGAGCGTGGTCTATTCTACTCCGCCAGATACCACACTGCGGTAGACACTAAAATTTTAATATAATTAAAATATTCCAAAGGTTAAATAAAGCGTTACATATCCAGTACTTACGCAATTCTAAAATCGATTATGGTATTTCAATAGTTCTTGAAGGCATTTCATAACTGCACGCACTCAATTTCCCATCGAATCATACACCGGAACATGAATCGATTACGATTTATTCTCGATTATATTGAATCACGAACCTCTCGATTTCAAATGCAGTTTGCATACCATCGCGTGATATGATTTTTTACGGTAAAACGATTAGGTCAATTATCGGAATAAATTACAATGGAAAAGCCTGGATTTGAATGTGGTTATAACATTCACTAAGAATTTTACCTTTACTATTATTTTATAAAAAAGAGATATCACTATCAAATAAAATTCTGATTTCATAAATATATTTATATTCACGAAATTTATGACAATGTTCAGTCTTGTTAAATTTAATTTTCATCAGTGTAGCATTTGGTTAAAAGTTATAGCTTAAATTTCTTGCAAAATTATTTCACTTTATTGTGTCTATAATTGACGTAATATATTTGTCTCTTTCTCACTAGGCTGGATAATATGCCTATCTCGCTGTGTCGCGTCGTTCGAACGCTCAAAAGTTTAAAACTTGTTAACATCAATTATTTTCTCGCACATCATTTTAATGTGACTTCTGGAATAAAGTTGTGGAGTTAATTATACATAAAATTATACATAATTATAACAATCTGTGAGAATCAATGGTTAATGTGTAGCCTTCTATCTATCTATCTATCTAATCTCGGGGACGCCTGTCGGTGCAGGGCGGGTGATCAGCTCCTATTCCGGACTATTCCACCCATTTCCCCATGTTGGGACAAGGGTTTCACTGCTGTCCCGACAGTGTCACCTGCTCTAATCTACCCGTAGCTTTTACGAACCTGATAATATCCCTGAAGGAGATATTTGTCAAATCCTCAACTTCAATTTCATCCTTACCTAGTATCTCCCATCTTACCAGCGAGTACATAGGGCACTCAGCCATAAGGTGAAGACTCGTTTCTTCCTCTCCACACTCTGGGCACGCAGCATCTTCTGTTATTCTCATTATTGACAGGTGTCTGTTTAACAGGCAGTGCCCAGTTGTAATGCCTGTTACAATTGTTACATTTTCCCTGCTCTGAGACATCAGCTGTTTAGACTTTCTTGTGTCAAACGATTTGAGAAACAACTTTGCTTGTCTGAGCATTGTGTTTCTCCATCTTTTGTTAGATTCTGTTTCTATTCTTTTTTCTATCACACACTTTATTATATTATGTGCAATTGGGAGGAAGGGTTCTGGTCCTACGAATGTTTGACTAGCTCCCTTTCTTGCCAATTCGTCAGCTTTTTCGTTCCCTGCATGGCCACAGTGTCCCGGAACCCATGCAATCGTTACTTCCCCCTTCTCAGCTAATTCGTTTAGTTCACGCTTACATTCCTTCACGATAGCTGAGGTTGTTTCTATGCGGTCAAGTGCTTTTAAAGCTGCTTGACTATCACTATATATAACTATATTATATTCTAATGCTACTTGTGATTCTTTGAGTTTCCTGGCGCACTCCATGATAGCCATCATTTCGGCCTGGAAGACACTTGTATATTTACCCAGATTTAGGACCTGGTGTAAATCTGACGAGGTGCCGTAGACAATTCCAGCTCCCGCCAGCTTCGCGGATTCTCGTCTAGACCCGTCCGTGTAGCAGATGACTCTTCGCGCTGTTTTCGACTTCCCAGTTTTCTTTTACTCCTATATGTATCCTATATTTTTTATCGAAGATTTTCTGTTTCTTGATCAAGTCACTTCTCCTGACGACCATAGACAGATTTTCCCCGTAAATCTTTTCTATATCTGTATGACCTTTATCTGTAAAGTTTCCTTTCCATTGTTGGAATACTTTCATCTTGTATCATTGTTCTATAGCTTTTCTCTTAGCTGCTAGGTCTAGAGGATAGAGTCCCACCAAAACTTCTAGTGCAGCGGATGGGGTAGTTCTCACTGCACCTGTGATCATTAGTGTAGCTATCCTCTGTATCTTCGTTAAGTCCTTGCTGTTGACTCCGATGTTGGCTCTATGCCACCAAATCGAAGCGCCGTACAGTATTCTGGGTAGTATGATAGCCGTATATATCCACTTGGTAATTTTTGGCTTCATACCCCAGGTTCTGCCCACCGCTCTTCTACATTGCATGAGTGCAATTTTTGCTCTGTTGCATTGTTTTTTGATGTGACTTCTAAACCTTAGGGTTTTGTCTAAATGTGTAGCCTTATTAAAGAAGCTCTCGGGATCAATTCAATAATTTCTAATAGTATTGTATATAATTTCTATAGACATTAGTCTTAATTTTTTTTTTTTTTTTTAATGATTAGCTACTCTAATATTATCTTATTATTAATAATGAGATAATATTAGAAAAGCTTGTGTGAAATTAATATTAATATCATACATAATACTTAGCTCTATCCCCCATCTTTCAAAACATCTATGTGACCATAGATTGTCTCATAGGTTTCTAGCAGTTTATTGGTAGATGGTAGAATATTCATTTCTCACCGCCCATTTCATAGCATAAATAATTTTAATAATATGAAAATGTTAAAAATGACGCTTAAAATAAGCACTATTTTACTTCTACAGATTTTAAAAGAGGAAAAAGTACATTAACTCCAGCCAGCAATGCATTGGCAGTTATAGAAATGCTGCAAAATTAAAAGACGATCGTTATACCTTAACACCGATAATTTGTTTGCTGATACTTGATTTGTTTCTGATTTATATCGTGTTAAATTAGTAGGGGTCACGTTCGCACTGACATATTACCGGTAGATGATTAGCGCAAGAAATGAACCGAGTGATATCAGCATTCAGATTCAGACGCCTCGCATAAAAGTGAGAAATCTCGCTAATATTTCGCCCTCTTATTTGCCACTTCGGGAAAGAGTCACTTTGTTTGGGTGAATTTGTTGTTCTACTTTATGCGAGATAAAGGACATGTATGTTTATTGTCGTATACGATAAGAAATATTAAGATTGCGCTGGATTTTAACGTTTTGTACGTGATTCCATTGTGTATAATTTTACTGTACTGAATATTTATGTTTTATATGTTTGGGACGCAAAAAGATGGAAAAACCGGTAAAATTGCTCTTACTGAGAAGAACCAGCGAGAAACTCGCGGGCAATGTTTTAAAAATTTTCAATTTTTCATTATTAAACCGCAGTCTTGTATATGAAAGGATTTTCAAATTCAGGAATTTTTATCATCCAAATAATCTTCAATTTTGTAACATGCTTTACGTATAAGCATATCTCTTACACAAAAGTAATAATAAAATTATTTTGCTATAATCCGCGAAGAAGTAAAATAGAAAATATATATAATGCTAAATGTAAGTGGACAATCGGTTATCATACCTGATACATGCAGGATTCGTAAAAACACATGCACAAACCTTCACCACCGCCACCACAATACACAAGCACTATATACGTTCACTATCACAAACTCAACAATCGTTTCGCCCCGAAACCGAAGCATCATCAGGAGATCGACTCCACGGCCAAAATCGCAAAGCGTCGTTGTGGTAGTGAACGTATATAGTGCTTGTGTATTGTGGTGGCGGTGGTGGAGGTTTGTGCATGTGTTTTTACGAATCCTGCATGTATCAGGTATGATAACCGATTGTCCACTTACATTTAGCATTATATATATTTTCTATTTTACTTCATCGCGGATTATAGCAAAATAATTTTATTATTACTTTTGTATTATGGATCTCCGCAAAGTAACGCCTAATTCTATAAATTATATCTCTTACACTTAATTAAACTTTTCTTTAGACTGGTCTAATATAGATGAACAGAGCTCCCTTAAACTATTGCTAAATCTAAACGCAAAGACGCAATGTATTAATAATAGTTATTTTTTATAGCCGATTTAAATCGACGCGTGTAAACATAAAAACGAAATTAAAATTTTAAGTATCGTGTTACAACAACGCAGGGCGACGAATCCAATCTACGGATTAATTGTTTTTTGCGTAATGCGATTCTTATTGCGTAGTTAAAATTTTAAACGTGATGAACCCTTAAAACTATATATGTACGTCTGTAGTCCATTTTTAAAATGTAATAGTCCAAGTAAGCTAGTAAATATTTACCTTGTTAACTTTCAAGTACGATGTGTACTTTTATATAATTTAATTTGTAATAATTTAACTGCGCCCGTTTCAAACGATACTATTCTATTCTAATATATTATTTTTATTCTATAATATTTCTATAGCTTTTTCGAATCATCAAATTGATTTTTAAATTAAAGAAGCTATTATTGGTTGGAAACGGACTCATACCTAGAAGAACTAGATAGAAAATCGGTGGTCACTCTATGTATTGTATCTTATATGTATATAAAATTCTCGTTTCGCAATGTTAGTTAACAAACTCCTCAGAAACGGCTTGACCGATCTAGGTTTATAATATATAGCTCTTTTGCATGTCATCATCATCATCCTCCTGCCATTATCCTACTCTAAGTTGTTTCGGCACAACATGTTATAAACATGTTGTTACATGATTTGGCTGCGTTTTTACGACCGGCCGCCTGTCTGAGATCAACTTACCTTAGTCGTATTTTACGGCACCTCGGTAAGAAAGAGGGTGGTCCATTCTACTATACCGGATACCACACGGTGGGTCAACTTACCTTACTCGCCTTTTATGACATCTCGTTAAGAAATTAGGTTGGTCTATTCTACTCAATCGGAAACCACACGGCGGGTCGTCTTACCTTAGTCGTCTTTTACGACACCTCGGTAATAAATGAGGGTGGTACTATTCTATTCAGCCGGATACCACACGGCGTTTTGCATGTCATGATATTCCTGTAGAATAACAGGATTTCTATAGGCTATATATTCCGGTGTATGAGTAATAATTGTAGCAAATTACATCGATATTAGTTCAACGGATTCGCCGTGAAAGAATAACAAACATACATCTATATTCACAAACTTTCGCATTTATAATTTTATTAGGATTATAGTCTATCCACTTCTTTTTAGAAACCGTGTTATATCTGAATCATTTCGATAATACATGCTGGTAGATGTGGGATCCGCTGTTTAACGGTTAATTTAGTATTGTTTATATTAATCACCTCCCACAGTACTAAAAGATAGACGTATAACGGGTTCTAATAGATTCTTAGCATTACTGTTATGCCGATATATACGTAATTTGTGGTACCTGACTGAATAGAGTACCACCCTCAAATCTAACCGAGGTGTCATAAAAGGCGACTAAGGTAAGTCGACCCGCCGTGTGGTATCCGGCTAAGTAAAATAGACCACCCTCTTTCTAACTGAGGTGTCGTAAAATAGACCACCCTCTTTCTTACTGAGGTGTCGTAAAATAGACCACCCTCTTTCTTACTGAGGTGTCGTAAAATAGACCACCCTTTTTCTTACTGAGGTGTCGTAAAATAGACCACCCTCTTTCTTACTGAGGTGTCGTAAAATAGACCACCCTCTTTCTTATTGAGGTGTCGTAAAATAGACCACCCTCTTTCTTATTGAGGTGTCGTAAAATAGACCACCCTCTTTCTTACTGAGGTGTCGTAAAATAGACCACGCTCTTTCTTACTGAGGTGTCGTAAAATAGACCACCCTCTTTCTTACTGAGATGTCGTAAAATAAGACACATCAGTAAGAAAAAGTAAGAAACGGGTAAGTTGATGTCAGGCAGGCGGCCGGTCGTAAAATACGTAGTGAAAACATATATCAACATGTTTATAACATGTTGTGCCAACTCCATTTAGAGCGGGATACGGGCAGGAAGATGAAGATAGTGATGCCTATATACGTAATTTCTGTTAATGTATTCAAATTATTCTTTAATTAAACAAGTGCTTTTGAATCGTCAACTCTACTGCTGGTTCTGAAAGCTGTTCCTACCGAGAAGAGCCAGCAAGAAACTCGGCGTTTACTCTTTTAAAAATATAATTCTTAATACTAGTTACATTCCGTCATTACTGTCTTGTACAGGTTCGAATGAGCTCTATCCACAAATCATCATTTTAATAATATAGATTTGCAGTTTTGGGTGTATAACCATTTTCTTTCAAAATATTAGTAAAGTAGCGGCCTGTTATTATCCTCTATTAGGCCTCTTCTCTCCGTTATACGAGAGAAGGATTGGAGCTAAGACCTACCACGCTGCTCCAATGCGGATTGGTAGGTTACACATATCTCCAGAATTCTCTAGAGATATGCAGGTTTCCTCACGATGTTTTCCTTCACCGAAAAGCGTGTGATAAATTGCAATTATCAATTAGACACATAAGTTTTAATAGAAAAACTCATTGGTGTCTGCCCGGGTTTTAACCCATGATCGTCTTTAGAGATTCACACGGTCGCACCGCTAGGCCATCACAGCTTTTCAAAATATTACATTACAATTATTGTCCTAGAAATTGCATTCATTACTAATAACTGTCAAGCGCTGCATATTACTCGTTATTTACATTGAGATATCAGTTTTTCTCGTTATTAATGGATTTGTCCATAACAATTAATCTACACGCACCAAGAAAGAAGTCAACCAATGAATAATGCATACAAATGTATCTATGAATACTATAGGTGAATTTAATTACTATGTAAATATATGTATATGTATCTAATAGATGCTGTTTTTAATGGGGCTGTGTATCCCAGCAACTCTGTCTTCAGCTTAGTGAGTCGCGGGTTTCCCGTGTCAACATTTTCTAAGAAAACTCATTTTTTCGTCCTTCAAGTAAATATATAAATAATTGTATTATTTATAGTAATATTATAAAGAGGAAAAATTTGTATCATCTTCGTGCCCTTGTCCCACTCTAAGTAGGGTCGGCACAACATATTATAAACATGTTGTCACATGATTTGGCTACATATTTTACGACCGGCCGCCTGCCTGACATCAACTTACCTTAATCACCTTTTACGACGACTCGGTAAGAAATGAGGGTGGTCTAATCTACTCCGCCGGATAACACACGGCGGAAAGAGGAAAAATTTGTATGTATGTTTGTAATGTTTTCCCACAAAAACTACTGGACCGTTTTCAAAAATTCTTTCACCATTGGAAAGCTGCATCTTTACTGAGCAACATAGGCTATATTACATACACATTAAAAAATAGGGATCCGGAATAAAAATGTAATAAGGTGTAAAAAATTAGTCATAAAAATTAGTCATCCCATGCGCTGCGAAAACTATTGATGATATATTTTAACAAAAATAAATCTATAGTCCGACTTAGTAGACTTTCCACTGCCATTAGATCGGTATGAACGCGAGTGAAACCACGGGATATTACTAGTTAATATATAATTATATAAGTAAATATTACCACTTGTGTATCACCCATATAACAAGTATTAAGTTACTAACTTCAGTGACGGACGACTGTGAGTGTTAATATCCCATATATTTTCACGACTTCGTTCGCGGCCACTTAAGCGTATTTACCCTCAATAATGCTATTTGATTTTCTCTGTTTCCGAAAAAAAAAAACAGTTTTTGTACTATATCCTCGATTGGCCGTGAAAGCGTAACAGACAGACAAACCTTCGCATATTATGTAAATATATAAAACTATCTATTTTACAGATTTATTTACCTCGAATGAGCCCGGCGGGAGCTGTTCCCGCCGCGATAACGCCGGGCTAGTCGGCTAATCGCCGGGATAGTTTGGCTCATTCGATAAAATAACACGTGAGTATAGCCGGTTTCTATACATTAATTATGAATTCCACTCACGGTAGTTTAAATTCAAAAATTAACTCATTTAAATATTATGATGTATGACATATTTCAGTAAAAAAAAAATATCTCCAATAGAAAATCGCGAAGGCAAAAACTTTAAAAGCCTTTTATTATCCTACAAAGATCTAGTTTCTGTATAAGCTAAGTTAAACCACATATAATTTTACAGTTAAGTATACACTGGATCTCATTTGATCGATGCGGATCAAATACCGTTATGTAAGCCGGAGTACCTAAAGCCATAAAAGCGGTTCGTTGCATACCGACGCGTTGTAAACCAGACTATGATTTCTTATACTTCGTGCCTAGTTAATCTCATTAGCGGGAATGATTATCACATATGCGTGTTTATTTAACATGTTTTCACGTGTAGAGACAGGTTTATCGTATCGTATTTAAATTATAGTACCTGGGTGACAAATGCAGATCATCATCCTCTTACGCTCCCACTCTAAGTGGGGTCGGCACAATATGTCTTCTTCTTCCATTCTCCTCTATCATTCGTCAACTCTGATACCACTCCTTTTACATGCATATCATTTTTCACACAATTCATCCATCTTTTTTTCGGCCTACCCCTAGTCATACATCTATCCACATTCATATTTAAAACTCTTTTGGTCACATGATTTACATCCCTCCTCATTATATGACCATACCAACTTAGTCTCGCACTTCTCATCTTTTCTGTAATGGGCGCAACGTTCAGACTTCCCCTATTATACTCATTGCGAATTCTATCAAGTTTTGTTTACCACACATCCAAGGTGGATGTTTCTCATCAAGGAAGGAACATTCTCATCTCATTAGCATGCACATTTCTTTCATCCTTTTCTTATATTGCTCAACATTCTGATCCATACATTACGACAAGTCTAATGACCGCTTTATAAATTTTTAAACCCTCTAGTATTTTATAAATAAGATTGGTTAAACTAAAAACAAAATTTTCACGCTTCCGAGATAAGCTCGTCATACTTGATTATTATCATAACTGGCGCCACTGGGTTATATAAACTTAATAAAAAGGCAATCGACAGACGCTCTCACTCTTATTCTAGCTATTCATACTAATATTAAAGTACGAAAGCCTGTCTGTCTCTCTTTTTGTCTGTTAGTCTTTCACAGTTAAGCCGTTGAAGCAATATTGATGAAATTTAGTACAATTGCAGGTTACTTACTTACTAGAAGAAAAAAATCAAAATTTGCCTAGTTATATCCTATCCTATTATTAATATTATAAATGCGAAAGTTTGTAAATATGGAGTATGCTTGTTAATCTTTCACAGCAAATCCGCTCAACCAATATCGATGAAATTTGGCACAATTATTCCTTATACACCGGTATAACATATAGGCTATAGAAATCGTGTTAATTCTACAGGAGTAGCATAACATTGATAAGCGCCATCTATTATCGACCTATCACACGACAACAGTTCACGCGAACAAAGTCGCGGATAATAGCTAGTACTAAATATTATACACTAGCTGTCATCTATAGCCTTCCTCAATAAATGGCCTATCTTACACTCAAACAATTTTTAAAACCAGTCCAGTAGTTCCTGAGATTAGCGCGTTTAAACAATTAAACAAACAAACTCATCAGCTTTATATATTAGGTATAGATATAGATTCATTCAAATTCATTATTTGATCACATGGTTTTTATACCTCCTTGATTACATTACATGACGATACTCTCCCTTAAATTAAGGGGTATTTCGAACACTAAACTCGAAGCGAATGTAAGTTACCACTTACATAAGCCTCTATATTTAATGAGAACATAAATAAAGTCATACCTTTAACCTATCATATTCTTCATTTATCCGAGTATACTATTCCGATGTCAATAGCTCATACTTCAAAGAGTTACGAAAGTGAAGTCAGTGCTTTGTTAAAAAACTGGTAGCTTATCATAAATTAATTAGAATAATATCTTATTAAAAATAAAGAACACACTAGGATATACAGAATATTTAATGTAGATATCGTAAATGAATTATATTCAATTAATGGCATTACGCTAAATATTACCATTTATTATACGTAAAAAGTAAAGAGAACAAGATCAGCTTCGCAGATAAGCAATGATAATAAAACAATTAAACATAATGCGTGTGCGCAGACGAGAAAGTGCATGTCATTTCATGAATCGAGGTTTTTTATAAACGTAGAAAATAGAAGAAAAAATTGAATCATTAATTAACCAATCAACTGGTATTTACGCTGTGATAAGACAAAGATTAAATAAATATTTAAGATGAAACACAATCAACAAATAATCGTAGTATACTATCTGACTAAAATAGGAAAATGTAAATCATTAACCAATAAACTGGTTCTTTATGGAGCTTCAATAAATCAAAGACTATATAAATATTTAAAATAAAACACAGTCAACAAAGAATTAGAGTATATTATTTTACTAAAATAGAAAAAAAAACAGGACAATTTAAATCATTAATTAACAAAAAAAAAGTGGTTATTAATGTACAATAAAACAAAGACTAATTAAACAATCGAGAAAGAATCACAGAGCACAC
Organism: Morpho helenor; assembly: GCA_029227775.1. NCBI lineage: Eukaryota > Metazoa > Arthropoda > Insecta > Lepidoptera > Nymphalidae > Morpho > Morpho helenor. Next base: position 13,116,605 of record JARGCU010000020.1, on the reverse strand, counting down.
TTTTTTTTTAATCATAAAGAGAATACCTACATGAATCATTAGTAAGTTAACAAATCATGGATAAATTTAAAGTACAATGACCTAATAAGAATTAAAGATAAGTTATTATTAAATCAGAATCAGAATCACATCAAAAAGCAAATGTTAATATTACGTAACGATTTTTAAGATTGTTTTGGACAAAACAAAATTATCGAGTCACAAAATATTTCGATATTCTAGATTATATAAAATACTAGCTGGCCTTGTGGCCAGTGTGGAAATTAGCGTATTCAATTGAATATTTGAAACAAAATAACTATTGTGAGTAACCATAAGAGATAGAGACAGGCTATTGCGGACATTTTTGTAGTATTTTTATAGATCTACAATTCTCTCAAACATTACTTGATTGTATCTATGGTTGTTTACACGTCGCACGCGACTACAGCTCTCAAGGCAAGTATTTTTTACGACTACTTAGAAGAGGTTGCTTCTTAACAATTTAAATAAAAACGTAACGCACTTTTTAATTTATTCTTCCGGAAGAATTGTTCTACCTTTTAGTAAAAACTTATTATAAGTACAGATTATGTATAATCAATTTTCTATCACCTAAAGCTAAATTAAATCCCACGCATATTAATAGGCTCCAGACAGGTTTGATGAAGCCAAATAATATTGAGACTAGGTATTTCAGGCAGCGTTAACGACAAAAGGTTAATAACGTTGGTCTAACTAAAGGTTAGATATTGTCTCACTAAAAATAAACCTAAACATAATCTATCAATTTATCAGCTTGTTGCTGATCTCAGTTTCATGAAATTAAGGAAATTTTATTATGAAAAGAATCAACAAGTGTACATAATTGTGGCCTTTTTAATATTCCGCTTTCCATTTGTTTGTTTCAAAATTCACAAAGAATTTTCTGTAATACACATAAAACATTTATTTATGTATGCATAATATTATATTAATGTAAATATAATATTATGCATACATAAATAAATGTTGATAAATTGTTTGGAATATTATAAAAATCAGACCGTGCTCTAAAATTTACTTACTAACCTACATTACAAACCTAAGCATACATATTACAGGCTTGACAGACATGATAATACAATTATGTAATTCATTAATTACAAACTTATAATTATAAGGTAGCATAAAATATAATTTTTTTTTTTTTTAATAAATTTCTATAAACAGAACTGTAAACTAAACTAACTGTAAACTAAAAATTTTAAAAAATACACATAATCTACAACTAAATAACTTTTATAAGAAGCATAAAAATACAATAATACATGTTAGTTAATATAAAAAAAGTATTGTCACTGTGTGTTTTAGAAATTATATCGTAGTTGACAAGAAAGCATATGAAAATATGATTCCATTGCATTACATTGCAGAATCAAATCTACTCATTGATAAACACAAATAAGCAATACTTAAATGACCTCCCAAAATAAGTAAAAAGAATTTGAACTTGCACTTTCAAATCGTAATGAATGAGTGGGCAAGTTTGCCACTTTCTCTATCCGACATGTTGCCAATGACTATAGATTCCCTGTCTATTAGAGCTTCTTCAGTTTTTTTAATTTCATTTTGTGACGTCACAGCGATTGTAATGCTTCGTGTGGCGGTCATTTACGATCTAACATGAGCCGACATAAGCCGTAACTGTCGCTCTCGGGAACGCGTGCGGTTTAAAACTCGGAAGATTTTGTTTTGCAAAACACGAGATTTTACCTCGAACGTTTACGCACGCGTTACGGGTTACGTTTATTTTGTTTATAAGCTGTTTGTTTTTGTGACGTCGACTTTGTACCGTTTTCGAGAAAATGGAGTGTCTTGGCCATTAGTGAATAAGGTAAGCTTGGATGTTTAATGTAATGGATCTTTTTGTTTACGTCCTAATGAAAATTACTGACTTGGAAGTGTATAAAGTAATGAAAACTCCCATCACGGAATAATTAATCTTCAACTTCAATAGAAATAGAAATAATATTTTTAAAATAGTAAATCTTATTACTATTTTATATAAAAGAGGAATCATATTTAATATTACTAATAATATAATAATATTAATGCGCATTTTACTTCAGGAATTAATGAAATGTACATCATTAACGATTTCTTAATTACTCGATAGATTAAAAATTTAGGCATTATTCCGATATTTAACAGAATTATAAAAAATAAATAAATAAATGATAAATTCGATAAATAAAGAAATGATAAATTTGTAAAATTATGTTTTTTTGCTATATATTGTGATTTTATATAGATTTTTTAAATGAATATAGCACGAAATAGTAAAACAAAACACTATTATTAAAAAAACACTAAACACTAAAAAAAACAATATTTGGTGTTTTTTTTAATATATCTATAATTAAAAGGTTTTATTTCATTATATTTTAAATAAAAATCTTACTTAAATAAACACAAATAGAGTTTCTCCACATAAGTGTATATATATAATAATATATTTAATAATTAATTATTAATATGAGATGAAGATTCATAAACTTTTAATTATTAGGTACATTATTATATTCTACTTGTTAGTATATGTTAAATTGTTTTTCCTATTCCCGAAAGTTAAACGGGAACTTTTCTTATCCTATATGTTAACCCGGTAGGTATATAAGCTATAATTTTACCAAATTTTATCTACATTGCTCCAGCGGATTAGCCATGGACAGTAACAAATAGACAGATTTCCGTATTTATAATGGCAATGAAAAAATTTTAAAGTTCTAAACTCTCGGACAGTAATCGGCAACCTGGGGCTCGGAAGTTCCACGCGCCTTTTTTATGTAACGACTTACATACCTAGTATTATTAGTATTATATTTAGCGCTCTCCAGTACGCCGTGTGGTATCCGGCTGAATAGAATAGTACCACCCTCATTTCTTACCGAGGTGTCTTAAAATACGACAGAGGTAAGTTGACGTCAGGCGGCCGGTCGTAAAAACGCAGCCAAATCATGTGGCCGTATGTTTATAACATGTTGTGCCGATCCCATTTAGAGTGGGATAAGGGCTGGAAAATGATGATTTAGGGCTCTCCAGTTTATTAAACAAAAAATTAAAATAATTTTTTTACACTATATACATTACACATATTTTGATCTCATTGACGTAAAAATGTTAGAATATGATTTGTCATAAAAATGTATTTATATTTTCATAGGGTTAAATATTATTTCTTAAAATCATTTTTTCTACAACAGAAATCAAAAATAGTAGCACTGTATACCTGAATAAAAAAAGGCACTTTAAAATCTTTTATTTTTTTTGGCACTTTAGCCTTAAAAGATTGCTGACCCCTGCCATTAGAGCAGCTTGGTTGGATCTTACATAAAATCCAATCCTTGTTTTCAAGGAGAGAGGAAAACCTTTCCTACCAGTGGCGGAATAAAAACCCGCTATTTTATAATGTCTAACCATACCTAATAACGGCTTTTACACTTCATACATAGTAGCTAACAGTACATCATTAAGATGATTAGCCAAGGTTGAAAGCTCCCACCACAAAAAACTTATGCCTGTCCAGAAATCAAACCAAGCGCGCACGACAAATCATCTACGCCCCAAAGGACATTATGGTTTTAAATGTCAGTAATATTTTTAAATAATTTATAGAATTAGGCGTTACTTTGCGGATATCCATAATACAAAAGTAATAATAAAATCATTCGGCTATAATTAGCAAAATTTTTTCGTGGAGCTTTGTGATTTTGTCGTGGAGTTTATCTCCTGATGATGCTTCGGTTGCGGGGCGAAACGATTGTTGAGTTTGTGATAGTAAACGCTTGTGGCGGTGGTGAAGGTTTGTGCATGTGTTTTTACGAATCCTGCATGTATCAGGTATGAAAAGGATTGTCCAGCATTATATATATTTTCCATTTTACTTCATCACGGATTATATAGCAAAATAATTTTATTATTACTTTTGTTTTTAGTAACATTTTTCAAAATCAATTTGTAATCTGTTGCAGACTACCTTGAGCACTCATAATCTATTTATCCAATGACCTCATTTGTCACAATAATCTTATTGAAAAATATATCTTTCATAAGTAATTTAAACTCTATTCCACAAGAACTAAGATTGTAATCTATATCTATAATTAATACATAAAGCTGAAGAGTTGTTCTGTTTGATTGATTGATTGATTGATTGAACGCGCTAATCTCAGAAACTACTGACTGAACTCCCAACGAAATTTTCTTTTACTGAAAATATTTCTATCATAAAAAATCATTCAAATTCAAAATATTCTTTATTCAAATAAACTTGTAAACAAGTACTTTTGAATCGTCAACTCTACTGCTGGTTCGGAAAGCTGTTCCTACCGAGGAGAGCCAGCAAGAAACTCGGCGGCTGCTCTTTTAAAAATACAATTCTTAATACTAGTTACATTTGTACAGTCATTTTACATCTTGTACAGGGTCGAAAAATATCTATATCCACGCATTCTTATCGTCTAAATAATCCTCAACAGTATAGTAGTAGGCTTTCTGTATCAGCCTCTCCTTAATAGTGTTTTTAAACTGCTGTAATATCAAAGCTAAGATTGTTTGCGGAATTTTATTATAGAATCTTATACCCAAACCCACAAACGACTTATGTACTTTTTCAAGGCGCAAAGCAGGGGCCGCAAGATTATGTCGGTTCTTACATTGTCCATTATATACATCACGTATTGTTTTATAATTCTTTATATACATAAATTAAATTACTTAAAATATACTGTGAATCAAATGTAAGAATACCTATTTCCTTAAACTTCTCTCGCAGGGAATCACGCGGACAAATTAAAATTAAAATCAAAATCTATTCAAATAAATATATATAAATAAAAAATCCGTATCTTACAAAAGAGTCACACGTAATAATTGTATACTATGCCATGAAAATTTGCTAACTATGTAAAAACAGTACTGAACTAGTATTATTAAAAGAAAAGTAAGTGTCTGAAATATTATTGAGATTAAAGTAATATTCTCTGAAACAGCATGATTGTATCAAGGATTATGCAATTATAAATGGATTTTAGAAGAAGTGTATTATCGATCGACTAGCACTAGATTAACACACGGATATCATTAATAGATGCTAAGCGAAAGATAATGTTTCTTATCATCAGTCTTGAAACTTCCTCAAGTCATTACACGCTGACTTTAAAAAAGGAAGTGCATTCTAATAACGCGGTAAGTTGCCTCGCCGTGTCGTATCCGGCTGATTAAAATAGACCACCCTCTCACTTACTGTGTAGTAAAAGAAGATTAAGGTAAGTTAACCCGCCGTGTTGCAGCCGGCTAAGTAGAATAGACCACCCTCTTACTTACCGAGGTGTCGTAAAAGGCGATTAAGGTAAGTTGACCCGCCGTGTGATATACGGCTGAGTAGAATAGACCACCCTCTTTCTTACTGAGGTGTCGAAAAAGACGATTAAGGTATGGCGACCCACCCTGTGGTATCGTTCTGAGTAGAATAGACCACCCTCATTTCCTACTGAGGTGTCGTAAAAGGTGACCAAGGTAAGGCGACCTACCCTGTGGTATCCTTCCGAGTAGAATAGAAACCTTTCGCAAAAAGAGACTACAGAAAGTTGATGTCAGGGATGTTTATAACATGTAGTGCCGACCCCACTTAGAGTGGGATAGTGGCAAGAAGAGAACGCCATTATGTTGGTTTTTTTTTTTCATTTTTATATTTATTGATACAATAACGGGATTACAAACAAACCAACTTGAAGTGAGAAATTAAACCATTATGACAACTTTTTTAATGATACTTATATATTTTTATGACAAATTTACTTTTATCAAATTATAGGTTTGATAAAAGTAAATTTGTATCTATCCATTTGGTTTTATCTTTTATCCGCCTTTCGATGTTGCACGTAATAGGTGAACGGAAAACATTGTTAAGTTGAGGATAGGTATCACCGCTAGTGTTCATTACTTATTTACAGTCTCTATTCTGTAAGATTACACTATACATCTCTCTGGAAAACTATTAATAATATATTTTCATAAATATCTTCCATTTTCTTCTAGATAATCACTATAAGTTTTCTCGACAAAAGATTTTAAACTCGCCATTTAATATTCTCTAAGATTTTTATATTTCATTAAATAGTTCAATCCCGCTTAGGGTTGCCACCCGTACTATACTATATAGTATCGTACTATATTTTAGTCGATTGTACTATATATTATAGCTAAGCTGTGGTAGCCCAGCGGTAACACCGTGCGCCTCTTTCGAGGAGGTCTAGGGTTCAAACCCGGGGCAGGCACCAATGAGTTTTCTAGTAAAACTTATGTGTCTAATTGATAATTGCAATTTATCACACACTTTTCGGTGAAGGAAAACATCGTGAGGAAACCTGCATATCTCTAGAGAATTCTGGAGATGTGTGTAACCTACCAATCCGCATTGGAGCAGCGTGGTAGGTCTTAGCTCCAATCCTTCTCTCAAAAAAAAAAAACGGAGAGAAGAGGCCTATGCCCAGCAGTGGGATAGTAACAGGCCGTTACTTACTTTTTACTATATATTATAGATAAACAATATAGGACGAAAAATACTATATTTTTATCTCTAATTCAATTGTCGAGCTTTTTGAATTAGCTGTGAACGGAACGCAGCCGCAGCGCTGCATAGGAAATTGTTGAACGAAACTCATTCATGTACTTACGCGGCTAAGTTAGTTGATAACACTCACTAACTCCTTCGTCATTGTCAAATGTCAACGTCAACATTACTTTGTATTGAAAATGACTGCTGTAAAATGCCAAATGCTTTATAAAAGTTCAGAGGAAATTTTATAAAATATATTTAAAACCATTTTCTTTCTTCTCTCCATTCCTGCAACTTCCGCTTTTACAGAAATATTTTTCCCTCATGAATGTGAAATGGGGAGAAGAAAGGAAAAGAGCATCAAAGAGCAATTTAATAAAAAAAAATTGGTCATTTACTTTAATATAGATCTAAATTGCACAGATACCTAAAATGAATGATTGAAAATAGGTGTGTACTATTTTTTTCCTGATTTTCCTAAAAGTACTATATTTTTTTGATTTAACCATAAAAAATACTATTTTTCTTCAACAAAAAGGTGGCAACCCTAATCCCGCTAGATTTTTTTTTTCGTTTCAACTGTTTTACTTTCACCTTTTTAGTACAATCAGACCTTAGATATTATCGAATAACTACGTTTACACTCATCGTAGTACAAAATATTGAATAATGAAATAATATTAAAATGTAATAATTTTTCTGATTTCTACGAAAATTTGATAAAAATCATGAAATTACACACAATTTAGAAATAAAGTAATACATCAAATTTAATTTGTCATATAATTGTAAGGTGTCCGGCTGAGTAGAGTAGACCACCCTCATTTCTTACCGAAGTGTCGTAAAAGGCGAATAAGATAAGTTGACTCGTTGTGCGGTACCCGGCTGAGTAGAATAGACGACCCTCATTTCTTACCGAGGTGTCGTAAAATACGACTAAGGTAAGTTGATGTCAGGCAGGCGCCCGGTCGAAAAATACGTAGCCATATTATGTGACAACATGTTTATAACATGTTGTGCCGACCCCACTCAGAGTGGGATAAGGGCAGGAAGAAGAAAGAACTTAGTAATAACAATTACATCATTAATCAAAAAAACTTATTACCCTATTCTCAGTTAATTGAATAATAGCTTTCGCAAGGTTGTCCAAGTCTATTTTCTTTCCTAACCGGAACGAAAGGAAGTTTTACAAATGCATCATATGTAATTTATATAATCCACCGTTACTTTACCCAATAAAAACATCCATTAATATTGTTGCGTTACATGGAGCAATTTAAAAATTATATTTTTACAAAACTGTGAGGTTTACAGTCAGTGGAGTGTGAAGTTAGCTTAAATATAAATAGTTAATAATAACATTTACGCCGTGTGGTATCCGGCTGATTAGAATAGACCACCCTCATTTCTTACCCAGGTGCCGTAAAAGGCGAATGAGGTAAGTTGACTCACCGTGTGGGCCATTATAGGCATTATAATCTAAGCCTAATAAAAATCAATTCAAATAAAACACACGTCAAAGAATTTGGTTTTGCAAAACTTAAATGCTTTCTAATCTCAATCTTACAGATCATTTTACATAGATTTAGTAATTCAATATAACTTTCCTCACATATGAAGGGATCATAATAACTTTACGCTGGTTGCACATTTTCTCAGTTCAACGCTCGGTGACGTAAGTCTGAAATCTGCATATTTTTATTTAGAACGACCGCTTTAAACGAAAGGAACTGTTATTTGACTCTTTTTACGTAATTTATAGAATTAGGCGTTACTTTGCGGAGGTCAATAATACAAAAGTAATGAGAATATTATTTTGCTATAATCCGCGATAAAAGAAAATATATGTAATGCTAAATGTAGAGTGTACTATTCGTTCTCATACCTGATACATGCAGAATTTGTAAGAACTCATGCACTACCCGACACCGATGGCACAACAATACACAAGCACTGCACACATTCACCACCACATCTCAACAATTGTTTCGCCCCGTAACCGAAGCATCGTCAGGAGATAGACTCCACGACAAAATCGCAAAGCGAAGCGAAGCTGAGTTATATAGTATCGAGTTTAAACTCGATACAACTCAGCTTGCTTGGGTAATGCTTCGCTTTGTTTTTCTTTTTACGTAATATTATATACGATAAGCTGATAGCCCATGGGTGCGACCGTCCGATTCTTTCGAGAGGGTCAATGAGTTTTTCAGTTAAAACTTAGGTATGTGTCTAATTGATAATTGCAATTTATCGTGAGGAAACCTGCATATTTCTGTACATTTTTTAAATTTACCTTATGCGTAACTAATGCGTAATCAATTCCGCTATTTGGATCAAATAATCTAGTATTGTATGTCATTCGTACCAACCTAAAAATTACTTATGGATGCATTAATAATGATTCAGTACAACGTAATAGATTATGCATTATGAACTCACTTGAGGCTACCATATTTATTATTACCGTTGGATATGAATATTGATGTAATGACGTAGTTTTTTTGCCATGCCCCGTTTTATTATGAAGTTTTTTTTTGCTAAAACAACTTTAAATTAACCCGAGTATATCTATAAAGGCCTTTCCAAACGTCCACCTGCTCTTTACCACTCTACGAGTGGGGTCGGCATGACACTTTATAAACATGTTGTCACATGATTTGTCTACGTATTTTACGACTGGCCGCCTGCCTGACGTCAACTTACCCTAAGGTATCCTAAAATACGAGTTATCGTATTTTACAATACCTCGGTAAGAAAGAGGGTGGTCTTTTCTTCTTAACTGGAGACCACACGGTGGGTCAAATTTCCTTAATCGCCTTTTACGGCACCTTGGTAAGAAATGACGGTGGTCTATTCTACCCAGCCGGATATCACTCGCCGATCGATTTACCTTAGTCGCCTATACGACACCTCGGTACGAAATAAGGGGGGGCGGGGGGTCTATTCTACTCAGCCGTATACCACACGTCGGGTCGATTTACCTTAGTCGCATTTTACGACACCTCGGTAAGAATTGAGGGTGGTCTATTCTATTCAGCCGGATACCACACGCCGGATAAAGGCCTTTCCAACATTTAATAAATAAATATATGGGACAATTACACACTGTGATAACTCAATTTCGTGATATTTATTCATATAAAAAATTAAGCTGGTTTGGTTACTGTACAAAATAGATTTTTAATGTTATTAAATTAAAATTATTACATCATACAGAAGAAGATTTATATATTATATATTATTATATATTATTTAATACATATTATAAACTTGTAATGCATAATTTAAATAATCTGGTACGTATAATTATTAATGGCTGTATGACAAGAACTGGCACAGATTAAAAAATAGATAATAATGTTACAAAATTCTATTATATGTATTCTATACTTCAAAGAGAACCAAAAGTAATCCGTTGTACTGAGAACTGAGGATTTAAATACGTTCTTGATATCATTATTGACATTTCCGTCTTGTTACATGGTAAGTGCTATAATGGTGTCATTTTTTTTGAGTAATTACGAATTTGCGACTATTATATCAAATGTTATGATATTTTATTGTCTTTTTTACTGGAATAAAAAAAATAACAACGCCATTATAGAAATGTATTAAGAAAATCCTTATCGCATTTGCAATGGCAAACCTCTGAAGAATAAAGTAACATATCCCATGTATAAGTATATACGATTTTTAGAAAAATAATCTTTAATATTTAAATGAGTTAATCTTGTATGTATATTTATATATTTTCGGAATCTCGGAAACGGCTGCAATGATTTTACTGAAATTCAGCGTGTAGGGGTTTTGGGGAGTGAAATCGATCTAGATAAGTTTTATTTTAAATAAATGTCGTTTTATCTCTGATTTCGGGCTCTAAAATTTTTTTGAAATTTACGTTTAATACAATCACAATTTTTCGCTGTCAAACGTAAAGTCATGGTAGTTCATTTGGTGAACGGGCGGTCTAGAGAGGTGAAAATACCTTTGATCAACCCCACCCTATTATTCTTTAATTTTTGTTTTCAGTTGTTTTTTAATTTTTCTTTTTTACATCATTTTAAAAATTATCGAGCTAGGCTCGGTCACCTAGGTACAAATAGTTAAAGAGCGCCAAAGGGACATGAATTTCTTCTTCATTTTGAATTAAGATCTAATAGGATAGCGATGGGCAGAAGCTAGGAGTAATATATTTATGTCATAGCGTGTCACCTGTGTGTTTAATTGAAATTTTGAACACAAATGTAGTTATTGTGAGTTAACCATAAGAGACAGAAACATGCTGTAGTTGACTTTTTTGTAGTATGTTTGTAGATCTACAATTTTTTAGTACATTATTTTCGTGTATCTTTATTAAATTACGCGAAGCACACGACTGAAGTTCCCAGCAGGTTTTTTTAACTGCGCGACCTCTTGAACATGATTTACAAAACCCCGTAATGTATTATTAATAAACTGATTTTATTGCGGTTTTTAATAAGAGATAGTGCAATTGTTCTTGCACTTTTGGAAAATAGTATATTACGGTTTTATCCTGAAGAGGTGGCGAAGTTGTAAAAAAAAACCATCTCCTGAGAGCTTTAGTCGCATGTGCCGCATAAACCAACAGACATACACTAAAGTAATGTAAGAGAGAATTATAGATATAAAAGTCCGGAATACTAGGTCTCTATCTGTCATGGTTAACTCACAATAACTGCGTTTATGTTCAAAATTTAAATTCGGGAATATTTTTTGTGACATGCGGACAAAGCCGGTGAAACAGCTAGTTAGCTATTCAAATTCAAATTCAAAATATTCTTTATTCAAATAAACTTGTAAACAAGTGCTTTTGAATCGTCAACTCTACTGCGGGTTCGGAAAGCTGTTCCTACCGAGAAAAGCCAGCTCTTTTAAAACTACAAATCTAATTACTAGTTACGTTTAGTCATTACTGTCTTGTACAGGGTCTAAGCGAGCTATATCCACATATTCTTATCTTCTAAGTAATCCTCAACAGTATAGTAGGCTTACTGAATCAGCCTCTTTTTAAGTGTCTTTAAACTGCTGTAATGACAAAGCTAAAATTGATTGGCGGAATTTTATTATAGAATCTTATACCCAGACCCACAAACGATTTACGTACTTTTTCAAATTGCAAAGCGTTTGTCGCAAGCTTATGTCGGTTCCTATTTTGTCTATTATATACATTGCAATCTTTTTATAATAATATATATTCTTAATAAAATCAGATATACCTGATTCTTCTTAATAGAATCAAAGCAAGCTATGAATTATAGACATGTAGAGAAACAGATTTTCGCGTTTATAATATTTATGTAATCTTTTTTATCTTATTAGAAAAACTAGGCGACGTGTGATAAAGTTGATGGCTATATATAACTTTTGCTAGTTCGCACATTACGTATTGTTACGTTGTGTGACGTAACCCAGTTTATATCTAAACGGCCTTCCCTAAACCTATTATGTATTATAATTGATGCCTCTAACGACTGACCGCTATTGTAATGGACGCGGCGATTTGTAATACCGGTCTGCTTCCGTCTTAATAAATTTAGATATCTTATCGTTTGTATCAAAAGGTCAATGACCGTTATTGCGCAGCGGTAGGTAACAACTCTCGCGTAAAATGCTGTTCGAGTTCATTTTATTTTAGTCGAGAATATTCTTATAGAAAGAACGCCGTGTGGTATCCGGCTGAATAGAATAGTACCACCCTCATTTTCTTACCGATGTGTCGTAAAAGGCGACTAAGGTATATCAACCCGGCGTGTGGTATCCGGCTGAGTAGAATAGACCACCCTCCATCTTACAGAGGTGTCGTAAAAGGCGACTAAGGTAATTTGACTCACCGTGTGGTGTCCGGTTGAGTAGAATAGACCACCCTATATCTTACCGAGATGTCGAAAAATACGACTGAGGTAAGTTGACATCAAGCAGGCGGCCGCAACTTGTTTGTAACGTTTATAATGTCGTTTCGACCCCACTTAGAGTGGGATAAGGGCAGGAGGATGATGACTATTCTTATAGAGAAAAATAATAATTTAAAAAATTTGACGTGGCTTTGCGGAGGAGGTATTACAAAAATAATGAAAATAATCATCATTTTCCTGCCCTTATCCCACTTCAAATAGGGCCCGCACAACATGTTATAAACACGTTGTTAAAAGATTTGGCTACGTATTTTACGACTGGCTTTCTGCCTGACATCAACTTACCTTAGTCGCCTTTTACGACAACTCGGTAAGAAATGAGAGTGGTCTTTTCTACTCAGCCAGATACAACATGGCGGAAAAAATTACTCAATGTTCAAGTATCATATATTTATCTTTTTACTTGTCAATCCTCATTAATTAAGCAGCTTGGTAATTCTTCAAATCCTTCATTTAGAGATATTTCGAAGGCTCCAGGTCAACTCACGTTTGTCGTTTTTTACGACATCTCTGTAAGAAAGAGGGTTATCGGATACCACACGGTAGGTCGACTTACCTTAGTCATCTTTTATGATACCTCGGTAAGAAATCAGAGGGTGGTCTAATCTGCTCAGCCGAATACCATAATGTGACTTCAAAAATATTATTTAATTCTACATATAAATTTCAAATTCAAAAGTATGTTTGTTAGACTTTTTTGACGTCCGAACAGAAAATGGATCGATTTGATTTTTAATTTTGAAATAGTTTAAAGGCTGGAGAGCTTATAGTTTTATTACGTTATTAAAGTCAACGCAATAAAATGGATAGAAGGTTATTTTTATATAATAACTATAAAAATCTACGTCTTAAATTGCAACACACTCAATAAAGAATATAATAAAATTTATACTATTTTTAAGAAAATAGACATCATACACATTAGACATAGCATAATTTTAAATGTTATACATAAAAATGAGAAATCAGAAACGTGAACGTTGCATTTAATTGTAATTTATATTTCAATGCTTGTTTACATGCTTTATTTTATTTGAAGTCATATTGTTTAATGGGTTTGCAAATTTTGACAATTTAATATAATAGCTAAAAATTTTGCCGGGGGATACCTAATAATTTTTTCTTTAAGTATATAACAAAACCCATCAAGTCCATAAATATTGAAATTGAAATTTTTGCTACTGATATTTTGTAATGTATGCAAATTACGGCAATTAATTACCAATGTTTTAGACTTTTTATCTATGATTATATACATATATTGATTTACTTGGGATAAACTTTGATTGGCTACTGTTTATAAATGAGTAATAATCCACAATACAATTATTTTATAAATGAACTATCTTTTTATAATCTATGCTTCGGCTAATGATTTTAATTGTTTAGATTTATTTTGATAACTAGCTTTTACCCACAATTTCGTTCGCGTGGTCTATTGCCACGTGATAGGTTGATAATAGATGGCGCTTTTCTATGTCATCGTATTCCTGTAGAATTAACAGAATTTCTATAGCCTATATATAGCCCCGGCGTATAAGGAATAATTGTGCAAAATTTCATCGATATTGGTTCAGCGGCTTCGCTCTTAAAGAGTAACAAACATACATCCATACTCACAAACTTTTGCATTTATAATAGTAGTACCTAGCAGTACGATTGAAAAACGATATGACGTTACACGGTATGATAAATCGAGTTGACGAATGATAGAGGAGAATGGAAGAAGGAATTGTGCTGACCCCACTTAGAGTGGAATAAGGGTAAGAAAATGATCATAAATTGAAAAAACACGGTACCTGAAATGTGTCATATATAAATAAATATTACAATGCACCTAATACGTAAATATAACAATATAATACTTATTCTATTTTTGTCTTTGCTCCTTGTAGATTATAATACGACCGGATATTAAGACTAAGCAAGATGTCGCAAGATTTTACGCAACGTGTGCGCAGGCTCTAATAACTTTCACGGCCAATATAGCAAATTAATATAATCGTTTCCAGTTTGAAATCATTCACGTCCGATATCACTCGCGTGCTGTATGTCGTTTATTTTAATCGATTATATAAATCGATTTACTTTTATGCAATTGTTTTCGGAAATAAAACTTTATGACTGACACACTTTATTATCCTGGTTAATTTCACTTTCGTAATAAACTTTTCTTCACTTTTTATCGGAGAAATGTTATAAAAATTTATATTAAATGCGATATTCATGTTAATTGTGAAATAACAAGAGCCGTAATTAGATTTACGTAAATGAAGTTAAAAATAATATAACTTTTTGTATTTTTTTTTATTTCGCTAAAATTGCTACTGAGAAAGTGAAATGTAGATGTAAAGATATTATCTTTCACCAGAGTACAATATCGAGTTCTCGGGAATACAACAGTTAAAATGTTAAAAATAAGAAGCTGTTAAAGAAATTACAGCACTATTCTTTAGAAGTCTGTAAGTTTCGACCATTATAGAAAAGATGAGAAGTGCTAAGTTAATAAGATGGTATGGACATGTCATGAGGAGGGTTGAAAATCATGTAACCAAACGAGTGTTAAATTTGAATGTGGATGGATATGTGACTACAGAGAGGCCTAAAAAGAGATGGTTAAATTGTGTGGAGAATGATAAGCATGTAAAAGGAGTACCACAAGAGTAGATGAATGGTAGGACAGATTTGAAGGGAAAATCGTGTTGTGCCGACTCCACTTAGAGTGGGACAAGGACAGGAGTACTACTTACTTAGGAGTACTTACTGTTGCTGTTGTTGAAATTGCAAATTGGTGCATTTTTTAGTGTATTTTCAAAACCTACTCGTAATTCGGAGGAAGCATGCAATTCGTTCAAAATCTTTTTGATGAGCTCCTTAGAATAGTTTATTAGATTAGTTTGATTAGTTAAGTTTCAGGGCTGGAATACACATATAGTGTAAAAGCTCTTTAATTACAGAATAAAAAAGTACAGGTTAAAGAAAATATATAGTAAATACATTTTCATTCAAAAACATCACAGAAATTTTTTTAATTGAAAATCAGAAAGAAGGTGTAGAATTTTTCAAGCGTAATAATGAGAAATAAGTTCTTAAAATTGAAGTAAAAGAACAAGAACCTATTTTTATTCTTTGTTTGTAATTTGTATAGAATGCCTTGTTCTTTGTTCCTAATTTGCATGGAATGCCTCAAATTCAAGCTGCGGTGGTCGAGCGAGATATAATTTCGTGAAACCGGTCGTGTCGAGTTACTGCTTAAAATTTGTATATTACAATGGCCGAAGTTCTTTGGCCTACTTTCAGTTTCTTTAAGGCACAATGTGGGCATTATAGAAACTGAAAAATACTTTCTCTTTCTTAGTAACGAAAACGAAAGAATTAGTTAATTTAATGAACGGACGCTCCGATTGTTTAATACTTACAAACCTGATAGACATAATATGTTCTATTTACTAGGTACACGAATTATTCATGGAAGAATGTATTTGCGCTTTTCTTTAGAGTAATAATTTATATAGTTGCTGGCAGAATTTTCTCTTTATATTTATGTCTTTAGTATTCTAGAACATTTTACAAAGCTGCCCTAAATACTATCTACTATAAAAATAATTATGGAATTAATTATATTATAATAAAAAATACTTTTAATAATAATAATAATAATAATAATACACTTTATTGTACACAGAAAAATCTAAAACGAAATACAATAAGAAAAAGAAGCATAGTAAATAAAATGACATACACGATATACAAAAAAAAAAAAGCATGGTAAATGAGTCCATGTACAAGAGGCGGCCTTATCGCTAGATCAGCGATCTCTTCCAGGCAACCGACAATAAAGGAAAACAGTAAAACAGGCGGTAGGTGTGTACGAAATATATATATACAAATATATAATAAATACTATATATACAAATACAATAAATAAAATAAAATATACATATATAATAACATAATATATTGTGAATATGTTTATTAAAAATGGTATAATATAATGACAAATAGAGAAGAGAGCAGTGAGGACAAAGGAGGGGATGGGATCAAGATATGCTAAGATAATGTTTTTTTATGTTATTTTTAAATATCCCAAGGGATCTCGATTTTTTAATATATTGAGGAAGGGAATTCCAAAGAAGGACAGCTTGAACAGCAAAAGACTTAGAATAAAAGGAGGATGAGTGGGGAGGAACTTTCAAACGTAGGTTATGGTCAGAACGTAAGGGACGGGTATGGGTGTCACCTAAAAAAACAAATTGTTCTTTTAGGTATTTGGGTGTGGTAGGATTAAACAGTATGCAGTAAAGAAGGTGAAGTATATGAATATTCCTGCGAAGATGAATTGGGAGCCACTTGAGTTTTTTGCGGAAGTCGGAAACATGGTCATATTTACGTAGGCCGAATATGAACCTTATAGAAAGATTTTGAAGCCGCTCAAGTTTATTCAATTGCTCCTGCGTGATGTCAAGATAACAAGAGTCAGCATAATCAAGAATTGGTAAAAGGAGAGACTGAGCCAATGCAACTTTGGTAGGAGTTGGAAGAAAGTTACGTAAACGTCTGAGAGATCCAATGGTGCTAAACATCTTCCTACTCACCTCGCTTATCTGCGCTGCCCACGATAAGTGTTGATCAAAAATAACCCCAAGGTTCCTAACCTTATCACAGAACGGTAGATGAGTATTATCAATAACAACCTGTGGGAGAAGTGAAAAATTTATACGTGACATTAATTTTTGACTTCCTATAATGATCACTTTACTTTTAGCAGGATTCACTTGCAATCCAAAGGATTTTCCCCATTCTGAAATGCGCTTCAGATCATTATTGATAAGGCTAATAGTGTTGGGCAAATCTGTTAGTTTTGACTGAGAGTAAATTTGTAAATCGTCCGCATACAGATGGTAGAGAGAACTAATGGAATAACAAATAGTATTAATGAATATTGAAAACAAGAGAGGAGACAACACGCCACCTTGCGGAACGCCAGCAGTGACTGTAGACCAGTCTGAGAAAGAATCTTGTGAACGAATACGCTGCCGGCGTCCATGCAAGTAACAGTGAAACCAATCAATTACCGTTGGAGATATGTTTAAAGAACTTAAGACGGCCAGCAGGATATCGTGGTCAACAGTGTTGAAGGCATTGCTAAAATCCAACAATGCCAAAACCGTAATCTCCCGGTTATCCATGCCTGCGCGGATGTCATCAGTGATTCTAATCAGTGCAGTAGTCGTACTATGACCAGGACGGAAACCGGATTGCAAAGGATTCAAAAGATTATACTTGGAGAGGAAAACGCTCAACTGGTGATGCACAAGTCGCTCTAGTACTTTTGAAAGGAATGGGAGAATGGATATGGGTCGGTAATCATCAAAACATGAAGGATTGCTTTTTTTTGGGAGAGGTATAACCTGAGCATCTTTCCAGCTTGATGGGAACGTATCGGAGTTAATGGAAAAATTAAAAATGTTCGTAATAATGGGAACTAGGACATCGATAATGGGAATGATCATTTTACGACTAATGCTATCAGAACCGACAGCATCCGAATGAATAGCTAAAATGTTGTTCTTAACATCACAACAAGTAAATTGATTAAAGAAAAAAGTTGGGATATTAGGAGTAGATAAAGCAGAAAGATTCGTAATAGTATTTAATTTTGTGTTACTATCAACTGTAACAGAAGAACAGAAATGCTGATTAAGCTGATTTAAATTTAAGTTCTGTGGAGTGATGTTTTCGCGAGCTTTTCCAACTCCTATGGATTTAAGGAATGACCAGACCCTTGATGAGTCTTTTTCCTCGACAATAGACAATAGTTGCTATTATAAAGAATAAGCAAAAGAGAGTACTTTATTGATGTCACGATCTAGCCAAGAGGCTAATAAGCAACTAAAAGATAAAAACTAACTTACCTATAAGTTAAGTTATACCCAAGAATAGGTCCAATACATAGATTACAAAAAATACATAGACTTAACAAAGACACAAGAATAGAACTGAAATATATGTGCTTATGTTTTGAATGGCAAAACAAACTAACTGATAGCAGGTATCAAACTTATAATAACAATACGGAAAATAGGGAATGTAATGAAACAAAAGTAATAATCCAATTATTTTTGTATAATCTACGATAAATCTGTTGTCGCCAATGACTTCCGCTTTGTATTTTATAGCAACACAGTCATGAAACAAGAGTATCGCGCCCTTTTGATTAAAATGGTGGCAACACTGTATTGTTGTTGTTTCCGGTAGAGTCTTCCTATTGATAAAACGATTCAGTGACAGGCAGTCTTTGTTCGTCATTCAAGAGAAGTGCATCTCGGAACGGGAATGGTATTCCTATTATATCGTGTTATTGTATATAGTGTGCGCTAACAAATCCGCGCGAATTTTATGAATTATTTCGTAGTAACGAATATTTTTCATTCATTTTATATTCACCTATGTTTTCTATTCTATAAATCCGAAAACTACAATTCTGTTATCGAAAAATCTATGTAACATTACGCATTTAAATTGTGTTAATTGGAAGACAAATACTATTTGCTATTGAAGGTAAACATTATAATTGAACCTGCATATACGAAGAAAACCGATATGCGTTAATTACCACCATATTGCAACGTGGTACGTTTATGTTCTTTTATTATTTAGTACTGAGGTGGCCGAATCTTGCTCGGAATTTTTAAAAAAAAGATGAAACTTGCAAAAAAAAAAAAATTTGGGCAAATAGGACTTGATCCTGTGTATTTTCACTTCTTTAGTTAGCCTATTATGCACTAAGCTATTACAACTTTACAAATGACAGCTAAAATATAATTTAGATTTTATTGTACATGTAAGCATTTTTTCAGTGCCTTTAAAAACAGGGATAAAAAATCATTTTATTTTAAATAAAACCTAGGTAGATTGATTTTTCCACACTTATACCCCTACTTGCCGAATTTCATGAAAATCGTTGGAGCCCTTTCCGAGATTCGGAAAAATATACATTGCTCATTTAAATATTATGTATTCTTGTCTTCGAGCCTTAGCTCTAATGTAAAAACGTAATAAATATTAAAAATATATTCGAATCAGTGGAAAACCGAACTTCAAAAACATACTAATAAATTCAGATTTGCTATTGACAATTAAGATTAATATTTATAATCATAAATTTCTTTGGCCAAGGTCTGACATAGATTTCTTTACACAACTTTGCCTTTAAAATACAATTTTATCTAAATTGATTCCAATTACATTTTATTGATTAAGTAACACATATAAAAACAATAATAATATATCTCTGCCCTCGATTCATGATTTTGTCATAAATCATCATCATCCTCCTGCCCATACCACCCTAGGTGGGTGTCGGCAAAACATGTTGTCACTTGATTCGGATAGGTATTTTACGACTGGCCACCTGTCTGACGTTAACTTACCTCAGTTGCTAGCACACAGCGGTCATATGTCATCATGATATATGTGATCATAGAATATTTGTGTCAATTTCATCTAAATTCTGCCATTCTCAAGTAACTGGCATAACAAATTTTACACCGTAATATTATTTGGATTATAAAAGTTCTAATAATAGAAAGATTAAAGTAAGTCCATTAACTTAATTACGACTTAAATACTAACTTAAATCTACACACAAAATTACACTCGCAATACTTAAGATTCATGCGGAAGTAATATGCAAATATATTGTTGAATGCGCCGAATTTCCTCTCACTATTCAGTTTTTATTTTGTCTCTATTTCTCAGGTTTTTGCTTTCGTTTCTTGTTGACCTTAATTGCATCTCTGTACTTAATTACCGGTTAAGACAGTTTCGGATGTTGAATGAATATTCTCGTCTCACGTTGAGTTTATTTTGTTTTTGTCTTGAAAAAGTAGAATTTAAATGCAAACAAATAACATTATCAGGTCTTTTTGTTAAACCCAAAGCGCTCGATCTCATTTTGAAATGCAAAAAGAAGATTTTAATGACTTTTTGAACGACCTATACTTTAAGCAACTGCACGTAATAGAATCAGGTATACCTGATTTGATTTCAAACCATAGTATGGTATGGGACCGTTAAAGTATTACTTGAGCACTATGGGGGTACGGGGGCGTCTTTGCTTTGCTTATTTTGGATGACATGGGTGGTAGGGAAATTATACTAAATCTGACGTAATACTTAAACGGCCCCTATAACTTAGCCTGTCGCCAAGCTGAAGTGACAATAGGCAGGGCATATAGTATAAAGAAAATTGTGTAAAAGATGGGTATTGGGGTTTCACGGTGTAAAAGTGTTTTTTTTTTAATGGAATAGGATGGCAAACGAACGTGCGGTACTCCACACCTCAAGTAAATGGTGGAAAATATGGTTTTTTTTTGAAGAAAATTATATCGTACCGATCCGGAAAAGTTGCCAAAGGCATATCGTTCCATAAAATGGTGGTACGCGGAAGGAAAATATTTGATAATCGCTGTAGTGAATCGCTATGCATTCAGATGGTGAGGACGATATTTTAACCTGTAACGAGTGCGTTTATGGAATATAGCAGGAATCAGGTAATGTAGTTCAATGGAACACTCTTCGTGACAGATGCTAGAAAACTCACAGTGATGATACGTTGTGACTTCACATCTAAAAACGCAGCAGTAGTAACAGAAGTGTTACAGAATGATGTCGCCAATGACTTCCACTTTGTATTTTATAGCAACACAGACATGAAACAAGAATATCGTGCCCTTTTTGATTAAAATGGTGGCAACATTGTGCCGTTGTTGTTTTCGGTCTTCCTATTGATAAATAGTTTAAGTGGCATGCAGTCTTTCCTCGTTATTCAAGAGAAGTGTATCTCGCAGCGGGAATACTGGTATTCTATTATATCGTTTTACTATATAGTTTGTGTGCTAACAAGAATCAAAATGGTTTTTGAGACTGAGAAACGTCGCTTTGTGCTTTGCAATATCTGCAGTACTTTAGATATGTTCTACGATCACAGGTTAAGAAACAGTAATATATACCGCACGCAAAAACTTTAGTATTGCACAACTTAAACGATTTGAGATAAATATTTTGTAAATATTTTAATAGTTCTAATTAATGGAGTACTTCTATTGACGCCACATCAGTCAATTTCGACACCCACATGCACATATATTAGAACGATTTTAGAATAAATGTTACCATAATGAAGTCAAATCCAAAAGCTATTTATGCAACTATGGTAAATAGTATTTATTATCATAATTAATTCAAATAGCCCAACCATATATAACTAAGTTAATAATTATTCAAAGAGATTCAAATATTTGATCAGTTGTTAGATTCTACGATCTCAAATTGGCAAATAAGCGACCTACTAAGTAACTCCCACTATACTGTATTACCACATAATATTTAACGCAGTTATTCAATATTTCACGCCTTTACTGTCATAAATTGTAATCTATTTTAAACATTTTAGATAAATATTCAGAATAAATAATAACGCCGTGTGGTATCCGGCTGAATAGAATAGTACCACCCTCATTTCTTACCGAGGTGTCGTAAAAGGCGACTGAGGTAAGTCGACCCGCCGTGTGGTATCCAGCTGAGTAGAATAGACCAACCTCATTTCTTACCGAGGTGTCGTAAAAGGCGACTAAGGTAAGTTGACCCACCGTGTGGTATCCGGTTGAGTAAAATAGACCACCCTCTCCTTACCGAGGTGTCGTAAAATACGACTAAGGTAAGTTGACGTCAGGCAGGCGGCCGGTCGTAAAAACGCAGCCAAATCATGTGACGGCATGTTTATAACATGTTGTGCCGACCCCACTTAGAGTGGGATAAGGGCAGGAAGATGATGATTCAGAATAAATAATAATTAATTGACTTGATAAATATTTTAACACAAAACTAATAATAAAATTATTTTGCCATAATCTTTGCGATTTTGTCGTGAAGTCTATCTCCTGATGATGCTTCGGTTGCGGGGCGAAACGATTGTAGAGTTTGTGATAGTGAACATATGTAGTGCTTGTGTATTGTGGTGGCGGTGGTGGAGGTTTGTGCATGTGTTTTCACAAATCCTGCATGTATTAGGTATGAAAACGGATTGTCCACTTTACATTTAGCATTATATATATTTTCTATTTTACTTCATAGCGGATTATAGCTAAATAATTTGATTATTACTTTTGTATTACGGATCTCCGCAAAGTAACGGCTAATTCTATAAAAATATAAACATTTTAAGGCTAAATTCGATAAAAATTTAATAGAGCAGTGCATGTTCAATTAAGACAATGTTTTAAATGTATATATTGCACTGATTTTCAATCTTATTTTTATTGCTTAATTTAGTTTTTTATCGCATAGCATAGCTCGATCGCTAATCTTCAAGTGGATTGAGTACTTAGATACGTTATACCATTAACAGTGAATTAAATGTAATTTTAGAGAATCTGCGAACATAGTAAATATACCGATTTCACAGTTATTACACACCGAATGAAATCAAAATTTTATTTCCGGTAACATCATTTTAATGTCCTTTTACGCCGTGTGGTATCCGGCTAAATATAATAGTACCAAGCTCATTTCTTATCGAGGTGTCGTAAAATACGACAGAGGTAAGTTGACGTCAGGCAGGCAGCCAGACGTAAAAACGCAGCCAAATTATGAGACAGCATGTTTATAACCGTGCCGATTATTTGTGCCGATCCCACTTAGAGTGGGATAAGGGCAGGAAGATGATGACCATTTTAATGTCCTTTTAACCGTTTGCCTACAAGCTATATCTGCTATTCAACGGGCTAATCCCCTCGCACTATGGTTAATATGTTCCGTAAATACAGAGTTCAAATAATTGATTTCAGAATATGCTTTTTATACTCCAAGTCATTAATTATCCTGTAAAATTATTGGATATATCTAGAGTCCAATAGAATTAATATGTTATGTTGAAAATAATTCCAAATTTTTAACCAAAACTGCCTAAGTAGCTGTTAAATTAACAAAAAAATATATTGTAAGTAGCTAATATTCAGAAATAAACGTATTTTAAATATTGCTGTTTGCAAATGTATAATGACTAGTCATCGACCGGTGGTCATAAAATGACCGTACCTATTCATCAAACTTATAATTATGTTTGACATTCAGTAAGGTTATAGACAACAATCTCTACTCAATTTAACCACAGACTAACCATAAAAAAGTTTGTATATTATATGTGTCAAATGCATGATAGTGTGAAAAATGTTTTTTTTAATGATTTAATGTTTTCTTATTGCATTGCATTATGTTTTCATTCTCTATATAAATTACTAGCAATCCTGGCGGCTCCGCCCGCGTGGAGAAATGAAAACCGTAATATTGTCTGTTGAAGCCATACAAAATGGTTAAAGTGGGTTAACCTTAAAAGCTAGACATATGCTGTCGTAGAATTTTATTTAGAACTTTTAGAGGGGAACAATTTTGTAGTACATGATTTTTGAATAACTATCACCGTTTACTCAGCGCACGAAAGGAAAGCTTTAAAATTTGCCGTTTGCGTAATATTTTTTATTTCTGCTCCTCTCATATTCATCTTAGCGTGATGTTATATAGCCTATATACTTCCTCGATAAATGGACTATCTTACACTGAAAGAATTTTTCGTAAAACAGGGGACAAAGTTTTGGCTTCACCTATGAATATATACTCGCGCATACGTAATAAACACATTACGGAATCCATTTTAACGTCGATCTTTCTTGACAAAACTGCATAGCAATATTTATATTTCCAAGAAATATTACGTTTCGCCTGCAGATAAATAAGCTAATACAAATACCAACGCGTTTAATTGTGTGTGAAAATGACATAGGCTTATAATTTAATTGTCTAATTAGGTATTTAGCTGAACGGTATGATAATTCGTAATCATGTATTTATTAGTTAACGTGAGATAGACATCGTATGGATAAATACACGCTATGATAAGCAAATCAGTTCTATAATTTGATCAAGCATGCGACATTTTTAATATCATCTTGACTGATTTATAGTTTCTCTAACTTAAGGTGGTTTACTCACTATGCATGTAAGAGTAAGCCTGTATTGACGCCACTATAACATTAAGAATCGTTTTTGGTTGTATGTAAATACATTTTAAAGTGATGACGATGTTATCCTAGCTTTTTACGTGTAGGTAAAATCTCTTAGATATGTGTTTAATGCATCTGTCGCGTTTAAAATCGCAACTTACTTATCACAGTGTAATTTTAAACACTCTTACCTTAGAAAGTTTTCTAGGTACATATTAGAACCAAACGCTCTACCTACTTGTGTTGTGTTCTGTACATTGCAACAGTTTTTTATTCCATCTGAGGTATGTACCGAGTATGTAATAAACAAGACTGTCTTATGTCTGTTCTGTCTCAAACCCGCGTCGTTCATATCACAATGGAGCTGTACACGCCTTAACGCTTACAAGATTTTCTAGGCATTAGCACCAAAAGCTCCAAACTAAGTAAGCGTGTCGTTTGTATTCCGTACGTTTCATCCATTATTTATTTTATCTGAGACATGGATAAACAAGACTGTCTTATGTCTGTTCTGTTCAAAACCGCGTCATCAATATTACAATGGCGCTGGAAACGTTCTCAGCTTACAAAATTTTCTAGGTATTAGGACCAAAAACTCCAAATTACGTACCTGTATCGCTTGTATTTCGTACATTTCATCCATTATTTATTGTATCTGAGGCATGGATAAACAAGTCTGTCTTATGTCTGTTCTGTCTCAAACCGCCTCGTTCATATCACAATGGAGCTGTAAACGCTCTAACCTTACAAGGTTTTCTAGGTATTAGAACCAAAAACTCCAAATTACGTACCTGTGTCGCTTGTATTTCGTTCGTTTCATCCATTATTTATTTTATCTGAGGCATGGATAAACAAGACTGTCTTAAGTCTGTTCGGTCTCAAACCGCGTCGTTCATATCACAATGGAGCTGTAAACGCTCTTACCTTACAAGGTTTTCTAGGTATTTGGGCCAAACAGTCCAAACTACGTGCCCATGTTGCTTGTGTTGAAATTGTTTAACATAATTAGGTTCCGCCAATCGTGACATTACGCGAACGTCGCCGCTTTTGTCATATTTGACAATATTACTTATTTACATTTAAATAACAATTATAGACATTATTGTAAATAAAACTAATTAATAGAAGTAGGCGTTAATTCGCAGAATTCCGTAGTACAAAAGTAATATAAAAATTATTTTGCTATAATCCGCGTTTGTTACGAAAATTTAGGTAACGCTAAGTGTAAGAATCAAAACCGTTCTCATACCTTATATATGCAGGATTATTTTAACACAACTTTTATACTAATTAAAACCACGAGCTTTAAGAAAATTAAACCCGTTTATTAAGTTTCTGTATTCTATATAGAATTCTATTAAATATTCTATACAGAAGTGTCAACAAAATGATTTTCATTTACTCTTTTAAATTCAATTAGGTATATAACGTAATTGACGCGAGAAAAAAGACGTGATGGTTCAATAGAGATAGATCGCGTGATATCGCGGTTTCGTTTCATGGGTTCAACCCTACTAACATAAATGCGAAAGTTTGTGAGTATGTTTGTGACTCTTTCGCGGAGAATCTGCTGAACCAATATCGATCAAATTTGGCACAAACATATGAGGGTGGTTTATTCGACTTAGCCGGATACCATATAAATAAAAATATACTTACTGTAAACAAGAATTAACTTATGTGTCTAATTGATAATTGCAATTTATCACACGCTTTTCGGTAATGGAAAACATCGTGAGGAAACCTGCCTATGTCTAGAGAATTCTGGAGATATGTGTAACATTTGGCTTTGGAGCAGCGTGGTAGGTCTTAGCTCTAATCCTCCTTTCCAAAAAAACGGAGAGAGGAGGCCTATGCCCAGCAGTGGAATAGTAACAGGCCGTTACTTTTTTTTACTTAAGTAAAGTAGGTCATAAAAATTTACATACTACGTATCACGTCTTGTGCTATCTTAACGGAAGATATATGCGACATCTTCAACGCTACACACTTATAAAACATTGATAATAATCTTGACATTGTTATCAGTACTCCTTACGCTTGTGTGCTTGATGTGTGTCTTAAAACCCGAGTAATCTAACAATTGTAAAGAAATAACTATTTATTTAAATAATTAAATTCTTATACTAAAATAGCGTCGCTTTGTTTCAAATGCAAGAATGTTTGTTTGTGTCAAAATAAATAAATTATTGTGAAGATAAACAAATAATTCATTTTATTTAAATTTTCAAAATGGTGGCAGTGGCGAAATTTAACATGGCTTCATTTTAAAAGCGTAACTATAAATGAAATTAACATTTCTTTAAATTCTCAAAGCTAATATAGAAACGACATACCTTCCTTTGTTATATAAATAGATAGATAAAACATTATTTATGGTACCGGAATTGAAAAAGGTAAACGGTAATAAAATAAATATTTGATTTTACAAATATTCTTTGCATATATATCTTAATAAATAAAGAAATGTAAATACTAAAAGGTTTTAAATTGGAAAAATATTCAATTTTTTTTATCTTAAATCTCTGAAATTATATTTATCGTAATAAATAAAACTGCGAAAATTAATTCGCTTCGATAAATCAATAAGCAAATTAATTCATAAAATAGAATAAACTAGGTATGTATAATCTAATAATAAATAAAAATTCAAATAATATAATAATAAATAAATAATCAAGTTAAATTATAATATTCCGATATTCTTTAAAATAAAATAAAATATATCACAATAATCTAATGTTGGAACGCAGAACGCAGGACTAAAATACAAAATGAAATATTGTTATTGCGGTATGAATGAAAGTTATTAAATAATGAATACATTAATTTTCGCTTTAAATAAAGTTGTGAATAATGAATAATATGACACGTAAGATTCTTACATTTTTATTTACGTCGTAAACCAGCGAAACGTAAGTAATATTAATAAAATTTTCTATAAATAAAAATACACAATAGTAACCATAAGAACTCAATATTTCGAGATAGTAAAATTATTTAATCGTATATTTAAATCCATTCTAGTTTTGGTGAAGAAGATAATGGAAATTTACTTGCGTTAGTAAAAGTTATGCCTTATTTTTTTATTAATTAAATTCTAAAGAGCGGTCTAGTAATTAAATATTTCAATTATTTATTTTCTTTGATATAATGGTATTAATTTAAAATACAATAAATTCGTTTTACTTCAGTAAAACTCTAATCTCTACTATGATATCTACAATACTCGTACTCTTGGTCTAGTGTATTTTTTCTATTTACTAGTATTACGCGTATTGTTTGAGTGATAGTAGCAAAGTACTTAATTGCATTCAGCTACGCACAAAGCTGCAACTAATAATTTTGTAAAAATTACCTACCCGCCAACTTCCATGCTTGTTCTTGTTGGTAAAAGGAACCTTCTGAATCACTGGTAGCTTCTTCAAAAACATTGACGATTCAAAAGCACTGAAAACAGTCCATTTGAGCAAAGAATATTTTGAATTTGAATTTATGTATGATCGAATTCAGATAAATAGTGCCTATACCGATTGTGCTGTGTGGTATCCAGCTAAGTAGAATAGACCACCCTCTTTCTTACAGAGGTGTCGTAAAATACGACTAAGGTAAGTTGATGACAGGCAGGCGGCCGGTCGTAAAATACGTAGCCAAATCATGTGACAACATGTTCATAACATTTTGTGCCGACCCCACTTAGAGTGGGATAAGGGCAGGAAGATGATGAGTGCTTAAACCGATTGTACTAATTCTATACTGATTGTTTGCCAAGTCACACGCTCCTAATAAACTCACAGGCAAATATACACACACATTCTCTCCCTTTCTCTCTCAAACACACACACAAAAACATAGACACACACACACACACACACAGAGACAAAAATGTATACGCGCGTGCATATAAACACTCCACACATAGCGTCATTGATGACAAAGCTTCGGTGAGGTTATTCAAATTCATCGCATCATCCCATACGATAGTATCTCGTTAACCTTTCATCTTACTATTTTGTTTATCTATTCTTAATAAATATGTATGAAATCTTCCTAACGTCGACCTGAATTCATAAGTTATACTTACATTGTTATCACTGCGATAAACGAAAAACAAAACTGTGTACACTTGAGAATTTTCCGTGAACCTCTATAGGATTAAGTCGGAATGTTTCTAAATATTAAAAATGTTTGGAAAGAAACAAGCTAAATATAGTAAAAAAGTAAAATAACGGCCTGTTTTTTCTCTCATTTTTTTTTGCAGGATTAGAAGGATTGGAGCTAAGACATTACACATATCCCCAGAATTCTCTAGAAATATGCAGGTTTCAAACAAAATCAAACAATTAACGTATTTAATACAGTAATTGGATTTAACATGCCAAGATTTTGCAAATTAACCTTAAGTTTTATACGCAACGCAAACATCGCGCTGACGAAATGTTTAAATACGTCGGTTACTTTTGGATTAATTCATAAATGTTTAAGGTTATCAAAGCTGATTCACTTAGAATACTACAAGGCACTTAAGAATTATTTATTTATTTTTTTATTTATTTTATTTTTAGGGGAAACAAACAATTATGAAAATACTTAAATATCTAACTTATGTTGTAAACAGAAATCAACTAAGTTTCCACTGATACAAAAAAATTACATCAATATTCAATGAGAAAAATAAAATAAAATAGTTATGATTAAAAATAAAGCACAAAATGAAATCTTAAATTAAATTAAAACTAAAAATAAATAAATATAGGCTATTGATCACTAAAATTAAAATTAACAAATTGTAATTTTTTCTTCTTTCTTCTTTGTTTGACATATATATTTAAGTTATTATTTAAATCACATACTAACTTTGACTAAAGCACATATAACTTTGACTATTATGTTAAGAAAAACATATAGCTGATGATGATTTTTTATTATGTTCCTACCCTTATGCCACTCTAAGTTGGATCGGCACAACATGTTTTTCTCTTCTATAGGAGAGGACTCCTATAATTCATCAACATAGGCGCTACTCCTCTTATATGCATGTCATACTGCACTAAATCCATCCATATCTTTTTAGGCTTTACTCTAATCACATATCCATCCGCATTTATATTTAACACATATGAACAAACATGATTTTCATTTCTCCTCATTAGATGTCCATACCATCTTAATTTGATACAATTTTCCCTAAAAGTCTTCTTTTATCTCAAGCTCTAAAGAAATATTTTAACTAAACAACCCCCTGTTAATATTTTTTAATAGTATGCCTAAATTAATTAATTTAGAAAATCTTTTCTAGAGAATAATATATTTGCTACAATCTTTCCTAAAAGTTCCATTTTACCTTCAGCTTATTAAGAGAATTACTTCTCCAAAATATCAATTTTTAATAAGAACGTTATTCAACGGATGAAGTATTCTGGACCAAAATTCATATCATATATTCGGAGACACTATCGTGATCAGTCATCTTCGACATTATCTCCGCACATAATCTCGAGTGCTTACACGCGTAAAATCCACCGACCCTTATTTATACTGACACAAGATCTACAGTTTCCAAAGCGTAATCTAATATCATATGTCATATGGCCTCGTTTCTGACTGACCAAGGTAAAGGACATGTTAGGCAACAGACGACAGAGTAACAACAAAAGCGCCATAGATTTTAAGAATGTTTAAAAGATAATATAAGTTAGTGTAAAAGTAGTAGACGTTACTTTTTGGAATTCCGAATTCCCACCGTCTCGAGAAGTCGAAAGGGTGGCTACAGAAAGTGTGGGCTACAGAGTAACGGACATGTTAGGCGACAAACAATTCCGACGTGTAACGACATCAGCGTCATAGATTTTGAAAATGTTAAAAGATATTCCGTAATGCGTAATTTAGTGTAATAGTAGTAAGCATTAGTTTTTGGAATTACGAATTCTCGAGAAGACGAAGTGGCAATGCGTGGGCTATATAGAACAAACAGCCGATTTATAGCGTGATGACCCAGTATTGGGGCACTTAGAATACTAAGTCTAGTAATAACTAGACTACATTTTTGTTAACTCAAAATAATATTTATTCGAAATAAGCTCTTTCATGCACTTTTGAATCGTCAAGGATCAATATGATTAATGAAGCTACAACTAGTATGGAATGTTGCTCTTGCCGAGAAGAACCAACAAAAAACTCGGCGGTCAATTTTATATAATAAATTTCAATTTTGCATTATTAAACCGCAGTCTTGTACGAAGGTGATCGGATTATCAAATCCAAAGATGTTCATTATTGGAATAATTTTCGACTTTGTAATATGCTTTATGTATAAGCATATTCCTTACACCTAATTTAAACCTTTCTGTAGACTGGTCTAGTATGGATTGTGGAATTTTATTGTAGAAGCGAATTGTTTCTGAGTAGAAACCTCTAAAAATCGATAAAAAACAGTTGTATTCTAAATGACAAGATAGTGGAAATCTTTTGACAATACCTAAATCAAAGCTTGGACATTCATCACAAAAAGAAGACAACGTTGCTCGTGATAAAGAAAATGTATGTTATATTAAAACCGAGCGTAATATTAAATGTATATATTGTATTAGAAAAGAAGATTTTATTTTACGATAAGATTCTTATTGTTTAAATTGTATTTATTATTATGCTTATTTCCAACGATGAATCGAATATTAATTTAAATAGATAATGCACAACTATTTACGGTGGTGCAAAATTTAACGAGCCGAATATGCGGTAAAATACTTGGAATTAGCTGTAAGAAAGTTAATACTGTAAAACAAAATACAAGCACAAATAGAAATTATGCACAACACGGATATTCGTCTCTACATTTCTTATGGAAATAAGATTAATTAGTGTAGTAATTTAACACTAAAGCACACCTAATTTAGCTAATATATTATGTTTGTTATATATTCTTGCGAATTAAACTGATTTAATGTGCCGTTGGAGTCCAATTAACCTCGTGAACACATCCACATTCATTTATGTTCGGATATTTGGATACTAAACGCCAAAAAGCGAAAACTCGCTGATGTGTATCAAATTTGGTGTGGGAAGAAAATGCTTCGGATACTGGAAACTACGCATAACACTCACTAATCTGTTTTCAAAGAACTCATAGTAACCAAGGCTTTCCAGCATACATAATATGTCTTAAACTGACAGCCGCTGCAACTGTTAAAGGACAAAGAGGCAGGAGTTTATCCGCTAAGCAAATCAAATCTATGGTATTCTCAACATTGGCTTTACCGAAGTAGGTTACAATACTGCAAGTCCAGATAGCAAAAATCACAAATGTCAGGCTATGGACTATGACTTCTAACATTGAGGAATTGACGTGAGGAGTATTTGGTTCTAATTAATGGTTTACGATGTACCCATACAATTTGCTTTCAATTAATCGCTATCCACTTTCATACATGAATTATTAGAAGAATTGAACATATCAATCATTCCGCCGTGTAGTATCGGGCTGAGTAGCATAGATCACCCTCATTTCTTACTGAGGCGTCGTAAAAGGCGGCTAAGGTAAGTTGTCATTCTACTCAGCTGGATACCCCACGGTGGTGCGACCTAAATATCACGAGACAAATATAACTACGAATAAATCACATATCTAACCGTGTTACATTCAACAGCCAGATGCTTATTACGTTCAGTGTCTTCGTTAAAAGCAATTTTCAATATCCAACAATGAACAACAGTTTGAAAATGAACGTAGATCGTACAAAGATGATCGCATAAAAACCTATTATTTGGGAAATTCCCAGAATTGTTTGCGCTGAATTTTTATTTAAAATTGCATTTAATTATCCCGTATTTGGGCCAAGTTTCTGACATTGAGATGTAGTTTGAAGATAGGAACGGCGCAAATTTGAATGACTGTATGAGATTAGAGCCTTACAGATTTTGCCTGTTCGAGGTGAAATCTTAGTATCGCGGGAAGTAAAAGTGAGTGTGGTGTTTATCTCTCGCAGATAATACAATTTGTGATAACCCAGTATCCAATCCAAAATGATGACGAAACTTAAGAGTTAAACGATACCAAGTGAGAAATATGACATAACGTAGTACCTTAACGCTTTTTTCCACGGTTTTGTACTAGAAGGCATATGGTATCCGGCTGAGTAGAATAGATTACCGTTATTTATTACCGAGTCCATAGTTGGCCATGTGAAAAATAAACCCGTCCGATCGCAGCTAAATTCAAAGTGCTATAGGGCGAACGCGCAATCGCTGTGCTCTGCATTTTAAATCTGTAATATCTTCGAAAATGTTCATTTAAGTACATGCTGTAACGGCTATATTGATCTATATTGAATGAACAATGTATTTAAGGTACTTAATTGAATAAGGTTTAATGCTCTATTGTTTAAAATTGCTTCGAAAATAAGGCAATATTTTTCGTAAAAAGAAAATGTCAAAAAAATGCTATTGTAGGTTATCCATAAGAGATATACCATCGCGGAGTTTTCTGTAGACCTTTCAAGGTGTACAAATACTTAGTACATCATTTTGATAAATATCGTAGGGTTCAGCCTGCGTTTGCAATGTATCTTTCTTATTAGAAACCTCAAAAATTACAGGATTTCTCTAATCCATATTGAATTTTATTATACATATAAACCTTCCTCTTCAATCACTCTATCTATTTAAAATAAACCGCATCAAAATCTGTTGCATAGTTTTGAATATTTAAGCATACATAGGAATATAGAGACATAGGGACAGACACAGAAAGCGACTTTGTTTTATACTTTGTAATGATATAACAATATGTATTGGAATCATTTGTACTGTTCAAAGAAACATGCCATACCTATATTTGTTCAAGTACTTGACATACGTTCTTTATCAGACATCCATCAAAGATAATCAAGAATTACAAATGTACAATCAATACAGATTAAATAAAACAATTTATACTTAAAGGAGTGTTCAAGTTGTTTGTAGTGGGAGTGTCGGGATAATTTATTAATCACTAAGAGTTAAGACTAACTAGCGATTGTAACGTTACGATTAGGACGGTTAAATAAAAATATGTGACTAACATATCTAAAAAAAAAAATGAAATGGATCAGAATTTTTATTATTTGTTAATTTTTAACGACAAAAGAACCTATATAAATATTACAAAACACATATATTACTAAAGATATTTTGCCGCCGTGTGGTATCCGGCTGAATAGAATAGTACCACCCTCTTTTCTTACCGAGGTGTCGTAAAAGGCGACTAAGGTAAGTCGACCCGCCGTGTGGTATCCGGCTGAGTAGAATAGACCACCCTCATTTCTTACCGAGGTGTCGTAAAAGGCGACTAAGGTAAATGACTCACCGTGTGGTATCCGGTTTAGTAGAATAGACCACCCTCTTTCTTATCGAGGTGTCGTAAAATACGACTAAGATAAGTTGACGTCAGGCAGGCGGCCGGTCGTAAAATACGTAGCCAAATCATGTGACAACATGTTTATAACATGTTGTGCCGACCCCACTTAGAGTGGGATAAGGGCAGGAAGATGATGATTACTAAAGATATTTTAATCTTTTTATAGGCAAAACATTAAAATAAAATTTAAGAGTATGTAATTCACCCAATTTCACTTAAATAATAATGTAGAAATCTCAAAAAGAAATTAACAACTTGAATCTAGAAACAACAAAGAAATATTCAGTACATTATGCTATGTATGTACATAGCATATCGAGTTTCCTTACCTAGTCGTCTTTATCGACACCTCGGTAAGAAATGAGGGAAGTCTATTCTACTCAGCCGGATACCACACGGCTTTAGACTAATCAATCTGGACAGTTAATTTTAAAGATACAGGTGGCAATGATAGTCCTATAAAAATAATAAAACGTTAATAGAGACTAGCTCTCTCTCGTAGGTAATTCTAGGAATGTAACGTAAACGTGTATATTTCTTCAAAATACAAAAGAAACATTAATTCAAAAGTGAGATTTTTAAAAGCCGTTACATTTAAATTTTTCTGAAAACAAAATTAAATTCAAATTGTCTTCCATTGTGACAAGTTTAATAAACGTTTTGAATGTTTAATAACCTCAAATAATTTAATGATTCACTTTAAGCCGTGTGGTATCCGGCTGAATGGAATAGACCACACATTATAATTATAAAAACACTCCCATTTTTTACCGAGGTGTCGTAAAAGACGACTAAGGTAAGTCGACCCACCGTGTGGTATCTGGCTGAGTAGAATAGACCAACCTAATTTTTTACCGAGGTGTTGTAAAAGGCGCCTAAGGTAAGTCGACCCACCGTGTGGTATCCGGTTTAGCACAATAGACTACTCTCTTTCTTACCTAGGTGTTGTAAAATACGACTAAGGTAAGTTGACGTCAGGCAGGTCGTAAAAACGCAACCAAAAATATGTGACAGCATGTTTATAACATATACCGACCCCACTTATAGTGGGATAAGGGCAGGAGGATGATAATGAATTTAATGAATCACTTAAGCCGTGCCCAACTTTCATGTCTCAACCGCTTACTGTTTCATTCCTATAGAATGTCGGATTAACTGATTCATTGAAAATTTATCGTTATCTCTACATCTGTGTACTTTTCAGATATTAAGTACAGCACTACATAATTGCGATTGTGTATTCGAAGCTTTACATAAAATTGATATCAATAAATATAGCAATAAAGTCCATTTTCGTAGTATCGTTTTGATATACACAGTTCGTCGTGTTCATATACACAAAGCCGTGAGATAAGATTAGTCTGTTTACAGTTTGCTTAATGAAGTTGGACACTGCTTTGTGATCTCGATAGGACGTCGATTTTATTCGTGGAAGTGTTTTCTCGTGTTAAAAGTGCAATATCTTAAGTTTTATGCTGGTATGATTTTATCGGTTGGCCTGATAAGATTAGTGAAGTGTATGTGAGTTACATTTTTCTCTTTATTTATTGAAAAGAATAATGAATATTGCATGTATGCTTTATCGGCATTCAATATTTCAATTTATGTTATGCCAAAGAAAAAGTATTTTAGAGTATTATAAAACGATTAAAATGTATAGAAATGATATAATTAGGCTTCTAAAATTTTTTGAATCATGTCAATGAATGTCTTGCAATGCACATTAGCTATTTCGTTAGGTAGAAACTTTCCCAAAAAATTTGCATCGCTTTTAATGTCACAGAGATATTATGCACGTATTCTTTAATTTTAACTTAAAAGGTTTGGAATGAGACATGATATTTTAAATAACTAACATTTTACAAACAATGCACGCAACCAATAAACAAATAATAATAAATGAAAATTTAACTCTTAAAAATAACTTTTTCTCTTAAGCACATCTACATACGTCTTTTATGGGCTGTTTAAACTAAGCTAGAAAATAATGTCTTCAAATATTAAGTTAATAAATGAATTAAAATAAGCATAACATAAACATCTGAGCAACAACTAAATATTTTTAATAAAGGAAATAAAGCCTTCAGATATTACCTAAGTTAATAAATAAATTAAGATAAGAATAACAAAAACATCTGAACAACCAAATATTTTTAACGACACACCAAGTCACGCCAAAGCGTTTAAATTTCTAAATAACTATTACATGGTTAAATACTTAGTACTTTCAAAAAGTTCATGGTTAAAATGGATATGTCGAAGCAATAATTACATTTAACGAAACGAAAAATGTCCGATAATTTTGACACAGTGTCCAGGCGATATATGGAAAATGTGTGGGGAAACCGAGCGAGAAGTGTCGGTCAGTATAATGTACATTACAGGTATAAACAAATTCAAAAAAGGCATTGTCCTTTTTGGTTTTTGTATCTAGGGTTTCGTTGGAGTGAAACTTATGTGAAAATTTTCTTTTTTTTAATTCAATTCAATTCAAAATATTCTTTATTCAAATAAACTTGTAAACAAGTGCTTTTGAATCGTCAACTCTACTGCTGGTTCGGAAAGCTGTTCCTACCGAGAAGAGCCAGCAAGAAACTCGGCGGTTGCTCTTTTAAAAATATAATTCTTAATACTATTTACATTATGTCGTTACTGTCTTGTACAGGTTCAAAGAGAGCTATATCCATTCATAATATTCATTTGCTATTCCATCCATTTATAATATTCATTTGCTCTATTTACAATTCATCGAGCGTTGTATAGTCAAGGAAAATATTGACAGCCTATG
The DNA here is from genome assembly GCA_029227775.1 of Morpho helenor. Taxonomy (NCBI): domain Eukaryota; kingdom Metazoa; phylum Arthropoda; class Insecta; order Lepidoptera; family Nymphalidae; genus Morpho; species Morpho helenor. The sequence goes on along the minus strand of JARGCU010000020.1, from coordinate 13,079,848 downwards.
CTTGAATTAAAAGGATGTTAAATGATTGTACATTTGCCCCTATGGCGTCCAAGTCCAATTCGCTTGATTTATTGATGAGCTTCGTATATTCGGATAAAATCAGGTAAAAATTTGGATTACAGTCTAAGATGAATCTATTGAACTATACAATGTTCATCATCGTCCTGCCCTTATCCCACTCTAAGTGGAGTCTGCACACATGATTTGGCTACGTATTTTTCGGCCGGCTGCCTGCCTGACCTTAGTCGTATTTTAGGACACCTCGGTAAGAAAGAGGGTGGTCTATTCTACTCAGCCGGATGCATCCTGAACTTAACAATGCTATCACCCAATATTCTCCATCACAACTAACAGCATCGTATATTAAGATCATTGTTAATCTATAAACGTGATGTAAAAGTAAATACTATCCCACTGCTGGCAATAAGTCTCTTCTCTCCGTTTTTGGAGAGAAGGATTGGAGCTAAGACCTACCACGATGCTCCGATGCGGATTGGTAGGTTACATATATCTCCAGAATTCTCTAGAGATATGCAGGTTTCCTCACGATGTTTTCCTTCACGGAAAAGCGTGTGATAAATTGCAAATATCAATTACAAACATAAGTTTTAAGAGAAAAACTCATTGGTGTCTGCCCGGGTTTGAGCCCCTGACCTCAGCTACCACATCTCAATCTAAACGAATTGTTAATCTAACCCAATGGTAATATAACCAATTGTTAATCTAACCCAATGTTAATCTAACACAATGTTAATCTATTCCACTTGTTAATCTAAACCAATGTTTGATTCCAGGGTTATTTCCTATCCCTGAATACCCTGAGTACGAAGCTGAGCGCGGCATGTGGTCAACCGCGCTGGACGTCCTTTTAACAACCCTGAGGTACATCACACCAGCGACATTACTCACGCTCTTCTGGGGCCAGCAGAGTTTCTTGTTCAAGCTACTGAAGTACATTGATTCCGCTGTTAGATCTTGTAAGTATAAGTACCTAGTAAGATATAAAAAATGCAATAAAAAAAAGGAAAAGCGCAGGGTGACATGTGGGAATTGATCCCACGTTTTGAACTTTTTTGGTTCGCGCGTTACCATTAGGCTACCTACATACATCCTCCTGCCCTTATCCTACTCTAAGTGGGGTCGGCACATGTTACAAACATGTTGTCACATTTGGCTACGTATTTTACGACCGGCCGCCTGCCTGACGTCAACTTACCTTTGTCGTATTTTACGACACCTCGGTAAGATAGAGGGTGGTCTATTTTACTCAACCGGATACCACACGGTGTGACGACTTACCTTAGTCGCCTTTTACGACACCTCGGTAAGAAATGAGGGTGGTACTATACTATTCAGCCGGATACAACACGGCGTATCATTAGGCTATCACCATTAATAATTATAAATACCATTTGCTTTCTATTCCTATTTTAGTAGTTTTTTTAGGGACAGGGATAAAACTAGATTTTTTAAATAAAATCTAGCTAGTTCGATTTTTCTCCCCCAAAACCCTACATGCTGAATTTCAGGAAAGTTGGAGCACTGAAATTCAGCAGGAGGATGATGATCCTGCTCATATTATAAATGCGAAAGTTTATCAGTATGGATGTATGTTTGTTACTCTTTCACGGCGAATCCGCTGAACCAATGAAATTTGGCACAAATATGCCTTATTTACAGGGCTATATAGGCTATAGAAGTCCTGTTAATTCTACAAGAATATGATGACATTAAAAAGCGCCATCTATTATCTAATCATGTGACAATAGTCCACGCGAACGAAGTAGCGGGTACAAGCTAGTAGTCTTTATTGTTAGAGAGGAACAACCGTGAAAACAAAATACAACAACAGACAGTTTAGCATTTATAATAGTAGGCATTTAACACCCTAATATCATAATTATATAAATTTAGGCTAATACGCAGACTTATCGCTGAAATTGGGATCTTTCCCAGACAGCTTTAATAATTAACGTAAGTAATGTAGACGCCGGCCTTGAGCAACTTTAAGAAAGCTCGACAAAGCTATTTATTATGTAATAGTGATAATGATCTATGGATTATATAATACTATGTTACGTAACAAAGTAACTTGTTTATATTTACGTCTAATCTTCTTAAGATCATCTGATATAAAATAACTGCTCTAAAACTTAAAGATTATTTAGTCTATTATGCCATTACTTAAGACATAAATTAATGTATATTGTAATATTACCTCATATTTAGCGCAATGTTGCAATTATCCGCCCGTAGTATGGACGCCCAGATTGATTACGAAATTATCATTTCTAAAATATTAGTTCACTAACTGTGGAATATTAGATTGTATGCAAAGTGACTGCGTGCAATGCAATTGCATATCCCATTTACATAATAAATTATTCACGTCTAAGTAAAATATTTGAGAACAGAAACACATCTAGTATACAAAACTAATAAGAATATTATTTTGCTATAATCCCTGGTAAAAGAAAATATATGTAATGCTAAATGTAGAGTGTACTATTCTCTCATACCTGATACATGCAGAATTTGTAAAAACTCATAAACTACCCGACACCGATAACACAATAATACACAAGCACTGCACACATTCGCCACCACAATATCAACAATTGTTTCGCCACGTAACCAAAGCATCGTCAGGAGATAGACTCGATAACAAAATCGCAAAAACATTTTTAGCATTTTATATATTTTCTTTAATCGCGGATTATAGCAAAATAATATTTTCATTAATTGTCGAAAAATAAAATTCAAAAAATGAATTTATATGAAATTTTTGACTATTCAATCGATGAATAAACTAACAAGTATAAATGCATAATATATCTTAGATATGATTAACTTACACAGACGTTTAACACAAAAAATAACACAGACAGGCCCAGTCAGTTGGTAGTAAGCCTGCCTTCAGCTCTACGGGTCGCGGGTTTGAGTCCCGCGGAGGGCCAACATTTTCTATAAAAAAGAATTTGTTGGTTCTTCGCGCCTGGGTGTATATCTTTATATTATTATATTTAAATGAGTTAATCTTGTATATAGTATATATATTTTCTGAATCTCGAAAACGGCTCCAACGATTTTCCTGAAATTCAGCATGTAGGAGGTTTTGGGGGAGAAAAATTGATCTAGCTAGGTTTTATGTAAAAAAAAATATTGTTTTATCCCTGTTTTTGGGCATTAAAAAACACTAACATTTATATTGAATTGAATTTTCGCCATTAGCTGTCAAGTCGACGTAGCTTATTCGGGTAATGGGCAGCCTCGAAAAATGTGAATGCCAAGGATCGATCCCCAACGAAATAATTGTTTTTTCTTTTTTTTAAGTTTTTTTTTAGCAAAAAATTACCGAGCGAAGCTCGGTCACCCAGATATTTTGTATTTAAGTATGTATTTAAAAATTATATATGTACATATTCACCAGTTGTCTCTCGACTATAACACAAGTATTAAATTACTTACTTTGGGGACGGACGAATGTGACAGTGTCCCATATATTTATCTGTTCTATTCTATTTATTTAGACAAGCTCTGTTAAAATGCAGCTATTAAATATTAAGTACCTAGATCATGACGCACACAACTATGTAAGAGTTGTAAAACTTTATCTCAAAACATAAAATGTAAACAAAACAAAATATGACGATGAAATCATACCTTATTATCCATAGAGATTCATAAGAAATAATGATATTATTTTTGCTGAGAGTGTACTATCCTATTGGACTCATACCCTGATACAAGCAGATTTCCGACAGCAGCACCACACACATACAAAACCAAAATCTCAAAAATCATTTGCCCGTAACCGGAGCAAAATCAGAAGACAATAACAAAATAACGAAGCTATGCGATCATTTTAAAGTGTCTTCATCATTTAAATATATTTTAATATCTAAACTTTTCCATAGATGCTATATAAAACGTTAACTAATAACATATTGCCCTGAATACACAAATAATAAACCCGCAGTCTGAAAAAATACACCTGTTTCCGCATGTTCATGTTTGGTGCATGAATAATCAAATGCGGCGTGACGTTATTTACAATGTGTATAATTTGTAATGTGATACATCCGTTAAACCTAATCTACTGCAAATGTAAAAGTCATGTACACATTTTATTTAGGTTTTAAATATATTTTGTTTAGTTCTTTTCAGTAGATATAGAGCGAAATGTTCCGTAATTAAAAGGAACCTGGCCTGCGGACCCTAAATCGTCGGTTGTTGTTTCAAGTGATTTGTATAGGCGTTCAGGGTTTTTTTATCTATTTTCTATATTTCTGGGCAATGAAAATTATCACCGATAAGTAGTAAGAACTAAGCACCACCTACCTTTCGATGGTGTACTTCCACCATGCACTGGAAGGTTCAAAATTGATATGCGGCGGCCGGCCGTTTCGTTTGACGACAGGGGATTGTTACTCGAACGAACACTAACACTATTACGAGCCCGAAACTCGACACGACACTTTAAACTAGGCACTGCACTTAATATTGCAAGTCCTAAACGAATTGTTTAATGTTTTACAATGAATTTGATAAATTATGTATAGCGATCGAGCGGCCATTAGCGAACATTCCGCGCTCACGTAGACACTCGCACGGCGACTGAAACGAAAGTTGGCGAGTGGCGTTTTCATTACTACCCACTTATCGGTGAATAAAAAAATGAAATTTGTCCAGTGACAAAAATATATTACGAAATAAATAAAATTATGAAACATTTATGCACTACCTACTATTTATTACATTTTATTAATTAATTTTAGTATTAATTTTTTATTGATTAATTTCATTATTTAGTTTAAAGAAGTAATATACAAAAAGGTATAAAATAATTTATCAATTAAAATAACTATTTCAATCATTTTGTCGCAGTGTATTTACAGACTTCAGGTTGCAGTGACCTGACCTTTGGTTTGGGGGTCGCGGGTTCGATTCCCGCCAATAGAAATTTCACATTTTCTAGGAACACAGTTTGTTGGTTCTGCGATTTATATATTAACCAGTTGTCTGTCACCACACACACGTGTTAAGTTAGGTACTTTGGGCATGGGGGAACGTGTGTAAATATTTATTAAAAAAAATTGTATGTTGAATGGTTAAAAATTTTAGCTGTGTGGTATCCGGCTAAGTAGAATAGTACCACCCTCATTGCTTACCGAGGTGTCGTAACAGGCGACTAAGGTAAGTCGACCCGCCGTGTGGTATCCGGCTAAATAGAATAGTACCACCCTCTTTTCTTACCGAGGTGACGTAAAAGGCGACTAAGGTAAGTCGACCGGCCGCGTGGTATCCGGCTGAGTAGAATAGACCACCCCCCATCTACGTGTCGTAAAATACGACTAAGATAAGTTGACGTCAGACAGGCGGCCGGTCGTAATAAGCAGCCAAATCATGTGACAACACCTTTATAACATGTTGTGACGACCCCACTTAGAGAGGGATAAGGGCAGGTGGATGTATGTATTTTGAATGGAAAAACATGTTACATAAAATATTTTTTTACGATCCGTTTACATTCAACTAATAACCTGGATCTTTATCGATGCAAATAACGAAATAGTTTCTAATTCGATTTCAGTATTGTTTTCGAGCGAAGAACAAAAACAAGCTGTGCTGCAATGGCTGGAAGAAGCTGGACCGGTCCGAGTAGACAAGCTGGATGTAGTATGGCGACACGGCTGGATAGTCTGTGGGGTGTTGGACGCGTCATTGCCAGGTGCTTGCGCCGGCCACCCGCCCACCAGACTGTCACTGAAGCACGCTCAGGCGATAGCTGATAACTATCTGGGAGTTGAACCGGTAAGATACGAGTATTTAACCTATACGATCTCATAGATAATAGACGTTGCCCATTTTCAAGAACTAAAAAAATCTACTGGAGATTTTAAGCGGTAGATCTTTAATATTTAAATGAGTTAATCTTGTATGTGTAAATATATAGAGTATATATTTTTTTTTTCGGAATCTCGGAAATGGCTCCAACGATTTTCCTGAAATTCAGCATTTAGGGGGTTTTGGGGAAGAAAAATCGATTTAGATAGGTTTTATATAAAAAAAAGCTTAATCCCTGTTTAGGGGCATTAAAAAATACTAAAATTTATATTGAATTGAATTTTTGCCATGAACTGTCAAGTCAGCGTATGTTATTCGGTGAACGGGCAGTCTCGAGAAATGTAAATACCTAAGATCGATCCCAACTATATAATATTTTTTTTTTTTGTCTTTTTTTAATATTTTTAATAATTACCGATCAAGGCTCGGTCAACTCATACTAAGTACTTGTATGAGCTGTAACTATGAAATATTTTTTCAATAGTGTACCTACGTCTTCTAAGTATCTTTAATCTTGTTCCTCATAACTGATTCATTTGATTGGCCCATTAGGACAAGATGCCTTGCCTTCAGCTCTCCGCCGAGTGCAAATATTTCTACAATATATAGATATATAGAAGCTGTGGTAGCCCAGCGGTAACACCGTGCGCCTCTTTCGAGGAGGTCTAGGGTTCAAACACCGGGCAGGCACCAATGAGTTTTCTAGTAAAAATGATGTGTCTAATTGATAATTGCAATTTATCGCACGCTTTCGGTGAAGGAAAACATTGTGAGGAAACCTGCATATATCAAGAGAATTCGGGGGATATGTGTAACCTACCAATCCGCATTGGAGCAGCGTGGTAGGTCTTAGCTCCAATCCTTCTGTCCAAAAAAAAAAACGGAGAGAAGAGGCCTATGCCCAGCAGTGGGATAGTAACAGGCCGTTACTTACTTACCACTTGTCCGTGTGAATGCCTAGTGCTAATGTCATCATAATATATACTACAGTGTTAACCGATTGTATGTATTATTTATTTTATAAAGGAAATAAGCAAGTATTGTTGTAAAATAACTAAACTTATATCAATTTAATATTCATTTTGTTCTTCATTGAAATGCAATGAAAACTATGTTTGGAGTATAACCTATCTTACCTTATAGTTTCATATATAGAAATTTTAATAACAAATAAAACATATCCGTACAACGTACGTACTTAATTTTTTTTTTTTAACAATCTAGTACGTATGTTAAGTGTGTACTTTTAAGGAAATTATGTCAAGAACCCATTAACACAATACTTTAGATGCAATTTCTTTGAAATAACAATCTGTTATCTCGATATTTACAAAATCTTTTTAAACAAAAACTGTTGTCACTAAGCTGTACCTTTCTCCCGATATTGCGGTTAATACTTCGAATGTAATAGCTTTTTGTAGGAAGTATCGTTATCATTTTATTTTTTAGAGAAAGTAGCCGCTAACTGTATTTTCTGTTTTACCTAAACTCACTACTATTTCGTATTTAACATGAACTAAATAAAATCAGTGGCAGATTTAAGCTTGATTCCGGTCTAGCCCTGTTTATCTTACCGCACTTAATGTTAGAATGAATTTTAATAATTTTGTTCCATTATTTTTAAAATAACTTTATGCTGTGTAGTATCCAGCTATCCAGAGTAGAATAGACCATCCTCATTTCTTACTCAGATGTCGTAAAAGACGACTAAGGTAAGTCGACCCGCAGTGTGGTATCCGGCTGAGTAGGATAGACCACCCTCATTTCTTACCGAGGTGTCGTAAAAGGTGACTAAGGCATGTTAACCCGCCGTGTGGTATCAGGCTGAGTAGAATAGACCACTCTCATTTCTTACCGATGCGTCATAAAAGGCGGCTAAGGTAAGTTTCCGTCAGGCAAGCGGCCGGTCGTAAAATACGTAGCCAAATCATATAAGAACATGTTTATAGTAGCAAGAGATAAGGGCAACAGATAAGGGGAGGGGATGATGATATTTTAAAAATAACCTTATTATTATATTTATAGTTCGATTACAATTTTATTCAAGTTCCGTTCTTTAAAAGAAAATATATTTTTAGAAACTTTTTATCAACACACCTATTTCACATTTAAGTATAGCTGCTAAAAAAATACTAAGCAAAGATCGGTCGTTCGGATGTTATATTCTATACAACATTTTTAGTAAAGATTAATCTAAACTTCATTCCAAAGGAGTCTGTATTTTATTCACCTGTAAAACATGGCATTGCAAAAATTTTTTGCCGCCCCTCAAATCACGCAAGGTTCAACAAGCATGTGAACTTAACCGAAATATTTTACAATTTTATCATTTTTATAACGTTACCTAATTGTAATAACTAATTTTATTTCCATTTTCAGGTATTCTCCCGCCAAGAGCTTGAATCGAATGATTCTTTGAGTAGACACCAAGAATGGAAACTAATTAACTACTTGGATAGTATACGGTTATCACTTACAAAACTTTCACCACCGCCTAAACCGACAAATTTGCCAACGCATAAACGTACCACCGAACCAACACAATTCACACTGGACTATATTGCACGGGGTTCGGGGCTGATAGCTGCACAGATAAAAACTAAAGCATATTTCAAAATATATCCAACAGCTCAACAATCATTTGATCCAGGGGAGATAAATATCTTAATACACGGCCCTAAAAACATTTACGGCATGACAGTGCTACCGCCGGTACTAGGCAAGGCTCAAATGATAAGACAAAATCTATTGGGACTGCAATCAAAAACTTCTTATGCGGAAAATATTCTCCCAATCACGCAAGGTGTCACCTATCTTAGATCATACGGAAACAATAATTTGAATAAAACTTTTTATATTCCAAAGACCAAATATGATATAGATATAGATACTGAAATCAAAAAAGATCATGCTAGAATCGGTTATATTGCAATTTTAGAAGGCAAATACGAAATCTCAATAACGAGCAGAGGGCATAACGTGGTAGGTTCGCCTTTTGTAGTAACAGCCGCGAATAATATAGTTGGAAATCTAGCGAAAGATAACTTTTGTTTAGAAGATGGCGAAGAAATAGATATTGTTGATGTAAAAACAGACCGAAAAGTAGTGTTAAGGATTGTAGACTTCGTCACAGAAAAAATGCTGCTTAAAGAAAACGGCACGTTTGAGAAAATCAGCGATGAAGAGGCGCAGCGTTTAATGCAGACTGAAATCGACAAAAATTTAAACAAAAAGAACGAAGATTGTGTAACGGACAACGAAGGTATAAAAAAGACATCCAAACCCAATAAGTTATTTCATATAGCATATAAAGTTTTAACTTTAAACCGTATTTGTAAAATCTTTCAAAATCTAAGAAGTAAAAATTACAATAGTCAACTAAATAGTCATAATGTAGATTCTAGACAAAATATTCCGGATATTCTTAATTCAACAATTTATGACGATCAAATAAGACACAATTTGCTAGAAAAGCACAACAAGTTAATTATTCCCGAAAGCGTATGCACCCCAGTTTTTAAAGAAAAACCTGTAGAACACACGAAAGAGAAAAATTTAATCGATATGTCTGATGGCTTAGAGAATTACAACACATTAAGAATGGATCTTTTCGATGATGATACAGTGTCTGTTGATACAGTACAATCATCAATTAACCCCTTTGTAAATGATATATATGATGACGATTATACAATAAGAAAAGACATTGGATCCTTATTTCCAAACGAATATGAAACTAATAATTCACAAAATGAAGAAACAGAAAATTTGTCATCAAAGTTATTAATTGATAGAAAGTTTGAATCAAATAATATAAAAATTAACCCATTTATAGATGATAGTAACTTGGAAAGACCAAAAACCCCTGTATATAGAATAATTTCAGGAGAAATTGTAGATCGCGATCATTCTTTCTACGTAAATCCCGAAAAAACCGGGACTGAAAATATATGCGGTAGTGATACGAACCCCTTTCTCAAACTTGAATCAGAACCAAAAAATTTATATTATGAAAAACCGGACTTTATTATAGGAGCACCCGTTTCTCTACCACCCGTGAATTTCGTAACATCAGTTCCGTCTAACACAGAAAATAATATGAATAAAATAGCGAAAGAAAAGACAGATAACATAGGCAAAGAAAATGACACAGTGTTTTGTGTAGCGGATTCAATAATAAAAGGAAATTCTACAGAATCAAAAGAGCTCTTGGATGATCATAGTTTTAGCAGTCTAGATTCAAATTTGACCCAAGAAGTAATAATAATACCTCGCAGTAGCCCTACCCTTTCAGCCACAAGCCAAACACAGGGAAGTCGGGAAATATCACCGAAAAAAGATACATGGGATTCAGCTTACGTTAGTATTGATGACAGCAATTGCATATTAGAAAGTAACATTCTTGAATTAGGCGAGAAATTAATAAAACGTAATTCTCCATTATCAGAAGACTTTTCTAAAATGGGTCCTGCTGAAAGAGATATATGGCAAAATGATAGTACATTACAAGATATTAATTTCATTAATGATGATTATAAAATATATAAATACGACTTCAAGAGACCGGAATTTACGCCTATACTTGAAGAAAACGAAAAAAATATTATGTGTAGTTTGAAGGAAGACACTAACGTAAATAAAACTGATATTGATTCAGTGGCAGAACCATTTCCTGAATTAAAAGACATATATAACGACTGTTACACGAATTCAGAAATAAATTCAGTAACTACTAACCAAGAACTTATTTATCAAAATTTGGCAATTGACTATGCCTTAGAAAAAAATGACACACGTGTCGATTCGGCGTCTGCGATATTATCAGATGTGAAAAGACAAGCGAAAATATTTGAAGGCGAGATTTCTGAGGTTCAGGACGCCACTGAATCATTTTCAGTAAGTCAACACCTTCTCAACAAAGACAATGAACTGAATAATAACATAATAGAAGAGAGCCAAGAACAAAACAGCAATAGTGAAACTCAATTTGGTAATCAAATATATGCTAATATAGTGTTAGAAAAGAAAAAATATTGGGATGATAGAATAAGACAAATCGAAGCAAAATCAGAAGAAATCAAATGTTTTCAAAATAAAAGAAAGCTGACAGCAAAATATTCAAAGCGTAATGACTCTCTTAGTAAAAGGAAAGGAAGAAAAATTGTTCAGCACCTTTTGAAAACAAATCAGGAAAGCGATGTTTGTACAAAATCAGGTACTCAAACGGACCTTACTAATATAATCTCCGAAGATACCACTGTTAAACTGAACAAACCCAATTATATAACGTATTTAGAAACTGCAAATAAAACAAAGGAATCATTGGTAGAACCAGTAAAAGTAACATCAGATGGTAAATTGTCAGATATTATTTGCGAAAATGAAGTTTCAAATCAAACACAAGAACTTTCCGAGAAAGTGTTTCAAGCGTTTGAGACAAGTCCTAAAAGATTTTTTGGTACATCTAGAAAACATATTTTAAATAAAATTGACACTTTCCTTGGAAATCCTGACGATAAAAATAAAACAAAGAAGGATACGAGCGAATTGAATCACGAAAATGGTTTGGTTTCTAGTAGAATCTCTTTATTCCACAGTATATCGTGCACAGAAGAAACACCGTGGCGACGAGGAAAATGTAAATCAATGTTTAATATTTCAAATCAAGAAAGAAAAATAAGTTCAGACCAAACTAACACAACATCAAATAATATAATGGAAGACAATAAAGATCAAACTGATGAGTACATTCCTAAACCTAATAGCAGTAATCTAGTTCCAGACAATTCAATCCCTATAAAGGAGAAGCGAGCTAGAATGAAACTAAACATAAACAATAGAAGTTTTGATGAGAGTTTATGTTTCAACAATAATAATACTGAAAATTCAGTTATTGATGTTAAAAAAACAATCAAATGTTTTAATGACCAATACAATTCACAATTTCAATCTGCAACAAGAAAATTAAAATCTATCAGTAAATCCGAAATGGACATATTCAATAAAGCTTCTGTTACAGCAACAGAAGACGATTTAGATAAACATAAATCTTACGATGAGTTACCGAAAATTTCAGTGAAAAACTTTATTTCCCTGTATGAAGATGTAACGAAAACCTCGAATAAAAATTCTGTTCCGAATAGTCCGAAAAAATATATTCCAAATGTGAAGCCTAAACCTAAAGTGTCTTCAAACGATCAAGTTCAACGTTCAATGAAAGGTAAGTAAACCACGGTAATAATAAACACGATTACCAGAACACCCATATTAAGATATCAATTCTTTTTGACAATTTTTAAGAATTATGAATGTTTTGATTATCTTCATAGGATTTTTAATAGCATTTACTTTTCAATTTTAAAATTAATTCTTGCAATCAGAAAAGTATTTAAGTGTTAAGAAATTTCTGAAAGCCTCGGTTTATTTAAATTAACTAATAATGTGCTAACAATATTTCGTTTTCCAAAAATACATATAACAGTAATTATTTATTGAAAGATAGTATTATTTTACTACAATAATATAATTAGGTTACAATAGGTACAATTATATAATTAGTTCACCAAGTTCATCACACTCGTTTTTTTAATTTTTATTTCGAAAAAAAAACGGAGAATGAGTTTTTTCGAATTCTTAGTAGGTTTTAAAAACAATTTGCTTAATGGCATATCAAGCAACGCGTTATCAAGAACGAATATCGGATATTTTTTTCTTAAGGATATTTACCATGTAAGGACGCCGGATTGTGCAACGTATTTCTATACAGCTAATACATAAGTCTAATAAGATGTAAACTTCTGCAACATTAAAGGGACATATTAATAGGCTATTTTAAACTATTATAATTCTTAACCCAACTATATGTTTACCTTTCTTTTTTAAGATATCTAAAGTTAACATACTTAATTTCTAGGGACCACAAGCAATGTCAAAATTTCGTCAGATGAAACTCCAGTGATACAACTGTCACCGTCAAAGGCAACCGAATCTGAAAACTCAGACTTGATAAATAGAAATAAGAAAATAGTATTACAAGACAGTATGAACGTTAACAATCAGAAAATAAACAAGAGTCTTGATGTAGAAGTAATTTCTAATGAGGATAAAGAAACGAACTACTTTAGCCTTTCAGATATAGAAATTGAGATTATAGACAACGATTCTGAAAAGCCTGAATCACCCGAAAAATGTGAAACTGCTCATCTCGAATACAAAAATCGTTTCACGAAAGCAAAGAAGTTTTTCCAGTCACTAGAAGAACTAAGGGAAGATACGCGATCGAATAAATTTATTAAAAGCGAATTTATAGACTTTGACAAATCCACTGAATCTCTTGAAACTAGTAAGCGACCACGCACGAAAAGTAACATAAAAAAATCAAACTCCATGCCATCATCTGAAATTTCAAAAGCCTGGAATCAATTGCAAGAACAAAAAGATGAGACTAAAAAACTTGTCAAAATATCGGAAAAGTTTAACGTAGACGACCTATTTGAAGACGTCATGGAAGGGAGGCTTAGTCGCCAAGGAAGTTTAAGAGGCATACCGCATAAAAAGGCTGTCCTTGAAACATTCCGGTCTATGGACAATATAAGAGACTGTAAACTAAATTCATATGAAATGGCGGAGTCGCAATTAACTGAATTTGCTAAAGAAAATAAAGTCAGGAACGCTCAGACTTATTTAACTGAATATCCTTACTTGCCTACGACAGATCCATCCAAATACCACTCAAGATTAGATGTCAACGCATCAGGACTAATCACTTTTGAGGAATTAAAGAAAATACCTAGGAGGAATAGTGTGCCAGACTTAAGATTAAATGCAACATTTACTGCTGATCTTTGAATGTAGTATTGATTTAAAATCTCTATTTTACTAAGTGATATAGTAATAGCAAGCAGTATTTATACGTACCTAAATTTTGTCACTATTAAATTAACTCGTCTAAAGCTTCCATTACTTAATTTAAAAACATTAAACACATTGTCATTTTCCATTTCATTCTAAATATTTTTTAAGTTTTTAATTAAGAAATTGTACAATTTTTGTACAGCTATTGAATCTTTTACTAATTTTAAGGAATCGATGTACCTACTTAATTATTTATTCTAAATTAAAAATATTTTTTTAATATGACTATTATTTATCTCAATAAATAATAATTTATTTCATGTGTATTTGGGGCGTACGGAATACAGGTCTTAACTCTGTTTGATCACTTGAGTGTTAATGTAATGTTCCCTTTAAATAATAACGTCGTCTCTACATAACGAGAAGCGAGCAACGAATTACACTCGGTTTAACAGGTAAAGTACAGTTTGGGAATCTAAGGGTTAGCAGTAAAATAAAATGAACTACAATATATTGCACAATTTTTTTATGGTGGCATAAAGTGAAGGCTCTTTCTATTAATACAATCAACACCAGTTGCTGTCATGTAGTTTAGTTGGAAAAAATACTATATATAGCGATGTATTTTGTCATAAGACAGTCAGTCAGAGCGAGCCTATGAGATCACTCAAGCGACTATTAGATGCCTTGATATTTAAGTCGTGTGGCAAGCTTTGATTTCTGTATTGACTCAATGATTGATATTTTGATGGCATGTATCCTGCTGAGCTAAAGAGATGCGGCTATGGCCACAACTTTTTGTTATATATTACAATTTTACAAGATTTGGATATATAATGAAGCAGCTTGCGCTCAACATGCCCTTGTGGTAATAAGGCAAGTTTTAGTCAATAATCTTTTAAATGATTCAAACATTTATAGGCACATAGGGACCGTTCAAGTATTACGTGAGCACTATGGGGGGACGGGGAGGTCTTTGCTTCGCTTATTTTGGATGACATGAGGGGTAGGGGAGTCTAGATGATGATTACATCATCGGTAGTTATTTACTTTTTTACACGTATGGCAATCCTCACATTGTCTTTGCTTAAAAAGAAACATTTAAAAAACTTAGAATGGATTCGGGTTTCATGGACTGAAGACTTAATTTGAATTTAATATGTACTAAAAGTTTAAAATTGTTATCTTACTAAGATATAATATTTTTGTCCTTTACTCTATATTGAATACCGTATTAGTAAAAAATAATCTCTAACCTAAATCTGTTTTCTTATATTTCAAATTATAATTATAATATTTAAAAAAAATCAATACACTGAACAATATACTGATTGACAAATGTTTACGTACCTAAGCATGGGGGGAAGGGGTAAGAGGTTTGCTTACTTTTGCTGACAAGGTGGATGGAGGGGGAAATAAGTATAAGAAAATCTGCTTAAGTAATACTTGAACGGCCCCATAACAAACAAAAAAACAATGTTTTAACTGTGTTTATTTAATATGTATTTGGACATACGACGAAGCGGCGTGGGCTCTTCGCGCCCGAAGCCACGCGGCGAGCTTCGGGTCGTTCCTATCTCCCCGCGCTTCCAACTGTTGGCAATACGCTTCGCGTATGATCCGGAAAGCGTCCACGCTTCTGTACGGAAGTTTTGTTATCGGATCTATGTAACGCGCTGGTCTCCTGAAAGATATTTATTTATTTATTTATTTTTATAAGGTAAAGCCAACAGCATGTACATAAAAAATACTTAAGTAACGGCCTGTTACTATCCCACTGCTGGGCATAGGCCTCCTCTCTCCATTTTTGGAAAGAAGGGTTGGAGCTAAGACCTACCACGCTGCTCCAATGCGGATTGGTAGGTTACACATATCCCTAGGATTCTCTAGAGATATGCAGGTTTCCTCACGATGTTTTCCTTCACCGAAAAGCGTGTGATAAATTGCAATTATCAATTAGACACATAAGTTTTAATAGAAAAACTCATTGGTGTCTGCCCGGGTTTGAACCCATGATCGTCTCTAGAGATTCACACGGTCGCACCGCTAGGCCATCACAGCTTTCACAAAAAATACTTAGCAAAATAATACTAGTGTTATTTCTAATACGGTATGTCACACTACTTACAGGCCTACACAACATTAAAAAATTAATGAACAACGTTAAAATAATTTTTAACAAATAGTGGTTACCTATTTAAAAGATAACCAACAAAAATAATAAAAATACTTAAGAATAAAAGGTAAAATAAAATTTAGGTGTAAATCTTAAGTATATAACTAAAAGCTAAAAATAATAAAAAATAATCTTAATTGTGACGTATTATGCAGTAAATAATTTAAGAATATATTAAAGTGTGTAAATATATATTTGGAATGAACACATAATACAACCAATAATAAAATATGTATTGTACACAGATAATTAGCCTAATACGAAAGTTTACAACATTGCAATAAATAATTTCATCATCATCCCCCTGCCCTTATCCCACTCTAAGTGGGGTCGGCACAACATGCTGTGACATGATTTGGCTGCGTTTTTACGACCGGCCGCCTGTCTGACAATAATCAACTTACCTTAGTCGTATTTTATGACACCTTGGTAAGAAAGTGGGTGGTCTATTTAATTAAACCGCATACCACACGGTAGGTAAATTTACCTTAGTCGCCTTTTACGACACCTCAGTAAGAAATGAGGGTGGTACTATTCTATTCAGCCGGATACCACACTTGCAATAAATAATTAATACTAGTATATAAAGGTTATATAATAATATAACATCACGTTAAAATGAATAGGAGAGGAGCAGCAATAAAAAATAGTACGAAAACGGCATAATTTAAAGCTTTCCTTGCGTGCGCTGAGTAAACGGCGATAGTTATTCAAAAATCATGTATTACAAAATTGTTCCCGTCTAAACGTTCTAAATAAAAGTCGGCGACAGCATATGTCTAGCTTTTAAGGTTAGCCCACTTTAACCATTGTTATCTATCAAAATACTATACGGTTTTAATCTTTCCACTTTTCTACTTATAATTTTATTTTATTTTATATAATCTACAGCAAATTTAATCTATTAATAAGGCCAAACTGATTATATAGTTTTACATAAATAAATTTTGCTTAACAGAATTTATTAAAGTACGAAAGTTGCAATAACGACGTGATATGTGTGTGTGTGTGTGTGTGTGTGTGTGTGTTTGTGTGTGTGTGTGTGTTTGTGTGTGTGTGTGTGTTTGTGTGTCTATGTGTGTTTAATACTTTTTAATTTTATTGTTGTTTGCGACTGTGAATTATTCTTATACAATACATTACTTACTTAGTAACAGCACAAAGTAATTCTCTTCGCCTTTTAGGTTTCTTTTGCGGGAAGCAAGATTTAAAGGCCTTGTTTTTGATATCGTTCTCAAAAGAAATCAAAGTCCTCTCGTAATATTTCACGTTCTCTTTTACTTTCGGCGGTTTTTCTTCTTTCCTGTAAAGTTAAAAAAAAAAAAAGTAAGTAACGGCCTGTTACTATCCCACTGCTAGCCATAGGCCTCTTCTCTCCGTTTTTCTTTTGGAGAGAAGGGTTGGAGCCAAGACCTACTACGCTGCTCCAATGCGGATTGGTAGGTTACACACATCCCCAGAATTCTCTAGAGATATGCAGGTTTCCTCACGATGTTTTCCTTCACCGAGAGACACATAAGTTTTACTAGAAAACTCATTGGTGCCTGCCCGGGGTTTGAACCCTAGACCTTCTCGAAAGAGGCGCACGGTGATACCGCTGAACTACCAAAGCTGATACCAAAGTTTTTTTTTAGAGAGCTGAAATACTTTATGTAATACAGTAGAAGTTTTTTATTCGCGGGGTATACGTTCCGTAAATATGCCGCGAATATAGAAACCGTGAATATGGAACGGTAATTTATATTGGGTTACACGGGATAGGTTCCGACGAAATAAAAAGGCAATAACATAAAAATCAGTTTAGCAATTTTTGAATTTAAACTATCGTTTAAATTCGGTTGGGTTCGAAACTAGTCGGGCTAACCCGATAGAATAAGACGTGAGTATAGCCGGTTCTATACATTAACTAAAAATCAGTTAAATTTAAGTTTTTGACTTTACATTTTGATAAGTTACATATTATCTTCAGACTTAGGCCGATTTGGTTTAAAAAAATTAGTAATATTTTTTGCTTGGCATAATTTAAAAATGTTTTGAGTAAGTTTTGATATAGGGAGAGGAGAATTGTTTTTCTCCAAATTTAACGCGTGCGGGCCACGGGCAGTAATGAATAAATCAAAACTACTGGATCGATTTTAATCATTTTTTCACTGAGTGAAATATATTTTACACCCGTGCGAAGCAGGGGCAGGCCGCTAGTACACTATAATACCAATAATATAGTAAACAGTAAGTAGTAGATTCTGTTAAGAAACACGGATTACAGCAAAATAATTCTATTGTATTGTATAACTTTCTTTTCTTTTTTTTTTCACACACACAGTCGTCCGTCCCCAAAGTAAGTAACTTAATACTTGTGTTATGGGTGAGAGACAACTGATGAATATATACATATATAATTTTAAATACATACTTAAATACAAATATACACCCAGACTCAAAGACCAACAAATTCATTTTGTAGAAAATGTTGGGTACCACGGCGGGAATCGAACCCGCGACCCGCGGAATTGAAGGCAGGGTCACTACCCACTGCTCCAACGGGCCAGTCAACTTTTGCAGTTACCATATAGAAAAACTTAGACTAACTTTATGCATACTTACATAGTGACGTCATCAATACTGATCTCTTCATCTGGTTCGACGACATCGACGTCAATTTTACTCGTCTCGACCTTCGGCTCCTCAATTTCAGGCTTAGGTTCAGTTGATGCTGGGTTTGGTTCAACAAAATCTACCGGTGTTAGTGAACCTGATAATATTAAAGATATTTTACAAAAAGCTTACGGAGGTTTCCTGAACATCTATATTATTTTTCATTCTTACTTTCACTTTAATTAATGTTTATTTAATTTACAGAATTATACCGTGTGGTATCCGGCTGAATAGAATAGTACCATCTTCATTTCTTACCGAGGTGTCGTAAAAGGCGACTAAGGTAAGTCGACCCACCGTGTGGTATCCGGCAGAGTATAATAGACCAAACTCATTTCTTACAGAGGTTTTGTAAAAGGCGACTAAGGTAAGTTGACCCACCGTGTGGTATCCGGTTGAGAAAAAATAGACCACCCTCTTTCTTACCGAGGAGTCGTAAAATACGACTGAGGTAAGTTGACGTCAGGCATCGTCAGGAGATAGACTCCACGACAAAATCGCAAAGCTATTTGCGATTTTGTCATTGTGCATGAGTTCTTACAAATTCTACATGTATCAGGTATGAGAACGAATAGTACACTCTACATTTAGCATTCCATATATTTTCTTTTATCGCGGATTATAGCAAAATAATATTCTCATTAGTATTATAATACTTATTAAATGATTGAAATGGTTATTTTTATTAGTATATGTAAAAAAACTTTCCGATTCGACTTTGCAAACAAATTGTTAGAAAAATTTTTATTTTTTTAGAAATCGCTTTTTTAAAGGGAGATAAATCGATTTTATCTACTCCAACTAACTTCTCTATGTAAAACACTCACCGTCTTCGCTTTTCACAATATCGCTCAGATTAATATCAGTAACCGGTGTTATACTAGGCTTGTCTTCAGGTTTTACTTCACTTATCATTGGTACAGCGAATGAATGATATCTGTAATATAATTTATATTAACATAAGTTCTTTTGAAAATTCTAATGCTGCTTTTGCAAATAAGAGGCCAGGACGAAATTTGGCGGTGTCTCTTTTGACAAAACAATTTTTGTGACTAATTACGTTCACTGCATTTTTGAAAATGGTTATAAATACATAATAAGTACGTTACTGTAAGATATATTACTTCCATCTATACTAATATATAAAGCTGAAGAGTATGTTTGTTTGATTGTTTAAAGGAGCTAATCTCAGGAACTACTGGACCGATTTGAAAAATACTTTAACTACAAGATAGTCCATTTATCGAGGAAGGCTATAGGGTATATAGCATCACGAACTTTCCACGAAGGCGGAGCCGCTGGCGATCGCTAGTATATTATATAACAACTCACCTAATAACAGGTCCTGTAATTGTTTTCTTGATTGGTCTAACTTTTTTTCTTTCTAACTCACTCTGTTCAAATCTCTCTAGAAAAAAAAGAGTAAAAATGAATCTTTCAGCTCTAATTCCACATATTATCATTTTATAACATTTATTCATCATTCATACTCCCAATCACAAACACTTTCAGATATAGAAGCACATTTAAGATATAGAAAAGATGAGAAGTGCCAAATTAAGTTATGGGCATAGGCCTCCTTTCTCCGTTTTTGGAGAGAAGGATTGGAGCTAAGACCTACCACGCTGCTCCGATGCGGATTGGTAGGTTAGATATATCCCAAGAATTCTCTAGAGATATGCAGTGTTTTCGTTCAGCGAAAAGCATGTGATAAATTGCTATCATAAATTATCCATAAGAGATTGACATATACTATCGCGGAGTTTTCTGTAGACCTTTTCAAGGTGTGCAAATACTTAGTATATTATTTTGATAAATCTCGTAGGGTTCAGCCTGCGTTTGCAATGTAAGCGAAAAAAAATGTCATTATTTACATCACATTAGAATGCTCAAAAATTACAGTATTTCTCTACTCTATATTGATTGTTATTATACATATAAACCTTCCTCTTGAATCACTCTATCTATTAAAAAAAACCGCATCAAAATCTGTTGCGTAGTTTTAAAGATTTATATCCCTATGTATGCTACATAGGGATATAGGGACATAGGGACAGACACACAAAGCGACTTTGTTTAATACTATGTAGCGATTCAACTATTTACCCAAACTTTTGAGATTCTCCTTTTCCGTAATTAAAGCTTCCTCAAGTAATTCTTCCTGAGTTAGAACTCTCTCTTCAGCTCTTCTTGGTTTCTTCTTTTTCAATTCTGATCTAATTTTAATTCTTTGTTGTGTTTCTGCTGATTTTACTGCTGTACTTTGCCTGATTGATTTTCTCTCTGCATAATGGAATGTATATATAATGTAGAGTACCTGGGTGACCGAGTCTTGCTAGGTAATTTTAAAAATGACGTTAAAAAATTAAATTTAAAAAAAATAAAAAAAAATAAATAAAAAAATAATAGGGCAGGTGGGGGGGCTCGATCCTAGGTATTTTTACATCTCTAGACAGCCAGTTCCCCAAATTAACCACCGTGACTTTACGTTTGACAGCGAAAAATTGTGATTGTATTGAATGTAAATTTAAAAAAAAAATTATAGCCCGAAAACTAGATCGGTATCTAGATCGATGTTTCTCCCCCAAAACCCCCTACATGCTGAATTTCAGGAAAATCGTTGAAGCCGTTTCCGTTGGTATCCGGTTAAGTAGAATAGACCACCCTCTTTCTTATCAAGGTGTCGTTAAATACGAGTAAGATAAGTTGACGTCAGGCAGGCGGCCGGTCGTAAAATACGTAGCCAAATCATGTAACAACATGTTTATAACATGTTGTGCTGACCCCACTTAGAGTGGGATAAGGGCATGAAGATGATGTAAGCATGTTGTACATCAGATGGTTGACCAACGCTTTGTACTTTTATCTAATCTTGGGGAAGTCTGGTACAGGATGGGTGGTCTCCTATTTTGGATTATTCAACCGATCCGCTTTTTACTTACTAACACTCAGTAAATTCACAGATGCTACAGAGTTATCTAATTTACACAGTTTTTTATTATATCATTAAATCTTAAAATATACCTATGGATGCATCTAGCAAGAATTTGTCGATTTTATCTGATTTTTCGTCATCATCTTTAGTTCTTGGTTCCTTTGGTTTCCTTATTACTTTCTTTAACTTTTCTGACTTTTTCTTCCTATTGGGATCCTGGAATAAAATTACTTCATAATTATTTAACATTTTTCCTAAATTAACATAACTGGTGTGCCCCTACACCTTTACCCTAACATCCTTTCTCTTTCATAAAGGAAAATTCTCCTAATAGCGACATATTTCTCTCCCACTGCAGGTTAGCGGCTCTGCCCGCGTGGAAAGATTAAAACCGTAATATATTCTTTTGATAACCATAAAAATACTCAGCGCATGCTAAGAAAGCTTAAATTTTACCGTTTGCGTAATACTTTTTATTACTGCTCCTCTTTTATTCATCTTAGCGTGATGTTATATAGCCTATAGCCTTCCACGGTAAATGGACTATCTTACACTGAAAGAATTTTTCAAATTGGTCCAATAGTTTCTGAAATAAACGTGTTCATACAAACAAACTTCAGTTTTATTTATTATTATAGATAAGACCAATTAACTAAATGTAAATTAAGGCTGACATCTGGAGCTTAAGTATTTTTTTAAATTTATAAATGTATCACTGAACACATGTACAGATTCGCAAATTGCATTATACTCTCTTAATAAACTTATTTAAAACAGTTAAAAATATTAAGCATTGCAATTTTTTTTAAACATATGAATATGCACCATTAGGTACTTTAGGATTTTTCCTTGAATAAAATAACAAAAATTCCTTGCCAATATTGAGCGAATCTTTACAAATCAAATCAAAATATACTTTATACAAATAAGCTCTTTCAAGCACTTTTGAATCATCAAGGATCAATATGATTAATGAAGCTACAATTGGTTCCGAATAGTGCTCTTACCGAGAAGAACCAGAAAGAAACTCGGCAGTCAATCTTTTAAACATTTTCAATTTTACATTAAACCGTAGTCCTGTATGAAGCTGAAAGGATTTTCAAATCCAGGCTTTTTTAACATCCAAATAATCCTCAATTTTGTAATATGCTTAACATATAAGTACATCTCTTATACTTAGCTTGAACCTTTCTGTAGCCTGGTCTCGTATGGTTTGCGGAATTTTATTTTAGAAGCGAATACCGAGACCATCGAATGAGTTGCTAACTCTGCTGAGTCACAACACAGGTATCAGAAGCTTTTTGTGACCTCTCGTATGTCTATGATATACAAGATTCTTAGCCCCTAACCTGCAATAGAGCATTCATACCTTGTAAGCTTTACTGTTGACCTTCCTTTTTTCTTTCTCCTCGCCATCTTGATCCGATGTCGGTTCGTCATTTTCATCTATATCAAAGTCGGAATCGACTACATCATCTGCTTCTTTCCCTTGCCTAAAACAACACAAATTTACATTTTTACGACATTTTGCTTTTGACTTCATACATGTGGAACAACTTTGCTTATCGGAGCATTGTGTTTCTCCATCTTTTGTTCGATTCTGTCTCTTATTTATTTTTCTATCTCACGCTTTAATATCGTATTCATCCAGAGGCTTACTACAGCTTTTAATGAAGTTGTTTGTATGCAGTTGTTTGTCGGTACACTCTATTGTACTCCTAAACCTTGGGACGTCGTTCATGATTGTAAACTTATATTTAAATTGACTTACACATAATCATTATCCTCGTCCGCTTCTTGGAACCCACCGTAAGTTGTCTTATAGAAATCATCTTCCTCTTCTTCGTCTAACAATTTCGCCATACGATTACCAGCATTAGAACGGCGTTCTCGTTGCGCCATTTTTATTAATAATTCTTAATTTGATTATAATTATTGTTTTTTTTGGTGTGTAAGTAATAAAATTATTATATATTACTGTCACAACTCACATTATATATTACTGTCATATTATATATTACTGTCACTAACCATAACAATAAATGACATAAACCATAGACTTTTTTCAAATCTTCTATGTTCATACGAGCAGGCTAAGGTTGCTGACTATACTGCCTTGTCAAAACCATAGACTATAAAACCTATGTATATATGTTCGCACAGAAAAGTAGCCTTATACTCACACACATAGACTTTAATGCGGCCAGTGATAGTAATTCGGATATATTGTCCACATTATTTGTTATTTCTCAATTTTACAATTATAATCAAGTCATACAACATATAGGTAATGTATAGAACTGTGCGTTCCCGCCGCGAGAACGTCGTGTAAAGCCCGCGCTCATGAATAAGTGCCCTGGATGGGTTCGAAACTAGTCGGGCTAACCCGATAGAATAAGACGTGAGTATAGCCGATTCTATACATTAAATATGAATATTACTCATACAACATATAGTGTATTAAACTATCTACTCAATTGAAGGACCCCATTGAGATTCTAAAGCTGTTCTTTATCCTGATTAGCACTGAATAACTATTTATTAGTGTTCATTTATATACAGCAAAACATTTTCTTTATGCTTTAGCCGCTTACCCTGAACTTATACTCCCTATATATTTTTTTCTGTTGTCTACAAAACCCAACATTTTTTACATCTTTAAAGACAGATTTCATTTAGACAGCAATACTTTCACTTTTAATACAAACATTCTTTTTCATAATTTGTCAGCTAAATATAAAAAAAAGCGATACGTCAATTTGAGGTTAGTAAATGATAGACAAGCAATATTTTGTGCTCTTTATTCAATTTTAACAGTTATTATAATGAGTTATTTCAGTCATTGTCAGTTACTTGTTATTGAGATACAATCTGGAATACAGAATCTGACCTTAAATACATTTTGCCTTCAATTTTGCATGCAATTTAGACTATTGGGATCAGTTGATAAGAACAAAAAATTGTACAATATCAATCTGAACGATTATAATTTTTAATATTTTCTTATTAAATATAAATTATTGATTCAGAAAACAGAAAAAGATACGACGAATTATATCGAAGTGATCAACGACGATTCACTCGCACATGCAGACTTTCCATACCACGTGTATATAATTTGGTTTTGTATTGATATGAGATTTCATAAATTTGCAAACATTTGTTAACTATAATGAGTAATAACTCCATTGTTCTCATTACAATTCCATCACTTCGGTATAGCTTCGCCTATCCTGTTCTATAGTCTTTGGTTACACATAACTATTATTATACTGATCGTTTTACTTTGTTTTAATATCATGTAATACCTTATATAATATTCCCGAATATATATTTCTCTACTTGTCCTTTAATGTCTTTGGATGAGAATAACAATCTATAATTATATATAACGTAAAGTAACAGTTCAAAACCTTTTTTTAAGTAAATTAATCTACTTAGAGTAGTCTATTTAAACAAATGTTTATTACACTTATTTAAATAGGCAAAAACATAAACATCGTTTACCAACAAATTATAATGTTAAATATAAGCAGTAGATATTTAATAAACACTAATGACTTTTCAAATAAATTATTAAGAAATAAATAAAAATAATAATAATAAAGACGGTTATGGAATGTTCAGGGTAAAGAATTAATTTTTGTTATTAATAATAATAATAAAATACTCTTATTTAAATATTATTACATACAGAAGTTAAACTTTCACACTCATTCATATGAGTAGCACTAACATCGAAAAATGAACAAATATTATATTTTTTACTCCAGTCAATAACGCGTAGGAAGTCAAAGTATATTATCTGTGCATACATTTGAAGACACAATTGCATAGATATTTTCCCGATTTTTGGGGAAATTACCCTAATTTGCGTAGGGTAATTTTGCATCTTAATATTTTCGTCAACGTGATTTTTACTAATAAAAATAAACGAGTACTAGCAAGAGATAATGAGCCCCACTTTATGTGACTTTTATATAAAGTGACAAAAAGTTTATTCTCTTACTGTACAAGTTTATTTATTGACGACTAATAATTGAATCTCATGATTACGACAAAATTTGGGTTTAACAGATATATGTTAAATATAAACACTTCGTATTATGATGTGACATTATCTGTGCGTTATTAAACAGAGATCTTACAATTAATAAAAGTGCAGCTAAAGGCAACAATTTTTTATTTGTGAACAAATTAAAAAATATTTTTTGTCTCTTCCACACAATTATTAACACTCAACAAATTATTAGTCTAAGACCACTAAATTAAAACTACATCAAACAAATTCGATTAAAGGATTTATCATCATTTGTGTATCTAAACAATTAAAAACCATGCTTCGCATACAACTAATTCGACAGTATATACTTTGTAAAATTCGAAAAACAGAGATAAGTACATAATATGTCTTACATATTCGTGTATATGGATAATAATTTAATTATATTGTTTGAACGTTAAATATTTTTCTATTTTAAAATAATTAATTAACTAACATTTCAATATATAATTAATTCATTGTCTAAGTAAATAAAATTTATTTATTGGTATTAATGTGCTCGTGATATAATTTATAAACTCTAGTTTGTAATAAAATACTTAATTATAACATGAACTGCAGATTCTTGATATACTGGCAACATTATTATGCATTCCTTTTTTCTAATTTTTTTGTACTTGGTGTATGTACTGCATACTTCATAAATTCTTGTTGTTATTAATATGTTTTTATTGCTTTTCATTTGGCTAAGATCTACACATAAAGAGCACTGTGCTCTATTGACTTTTTAAAAAATAAAAAGATACAATTTTTTTATTCTTCTTACTTTTAGATTAAAAAATGTGTATAACTTAAAAACTGAGGAATATATTTTCTTTTTTATTGGCTCTTTCCATGTTCTAAGACAAAAAACAAGAAATACTTCTGTATTTTGATATATCAAACGGAACGACTTAAATTATGTTTTTTTCTTTTGCTTCTGTTCAGTATAATGCCACAGTTCATGTTATATACAAATATTAGACACAAATAAAATATTTAATTTAGCAACACTATCAAAATTTCAAACAAAACAGTGCTACTCGTTCACACGTCGATAAATTCAGTACTGTATAATTACATTAATTTATCTATAGTTATTCTTAATTACTAATATTATGAAATACCTGACAACTCGAAACAATTATCGTAACAAATTTGTAAAGAAAAACATTACTTATCTATAGATAATTAATTATTATATTTCACAATTATTTAGATCTAGTAGTATTTTATTAAAAAAACAATTTTATTGGTTTTTTTGCTAATTAAAACAAATTTAGGTGATATTTATGAGCGGACTGTTGCAACACTAATAAAAGTAATTCATACTGAAAATATTCTATTTGTAAAAACGCATAAAGCGAACGATATAAAAACTATAAGTTGTTGAATATGAAACTCTAATAAATTCGAAGAAATAATTCTAGCTGAAATCATGAAGGTTTGAGCAAAAGAGTTTTGACATATGCACTTAAAACATTAAGAATTCAGAAGTTTCTTTTTATCATCCGAGCTTACATCTAATATACTTAAAAGTTATAATAGTGAAATAGTGATAGTAATTTAGTAAAATTCGCTACAAGATAGTAGTACAGGAATGCAAAAGTGCAAACGTGTATGATGAATATTTGTAGTCTTGAGGCGGCCATCTTGTTTTCAAAATGGTTGAATTCAATACGTCACAGTTAATAGGGATGTCATTTGATCGCCTCAATTGAGAATAAGTCAAGTAAATAAATAGATAGAAAAGGAAATTAAAATAATAATAAATATATTAAAAAGGCAAATAGATACTTTATGTAGCATTTTGTTTAAAATAAAATTTTATAAAGAAAAAATAATTCAGCGATAGATTGCTTAAAACGGTCGTTTTATGACGGTATCTGAATAAAAGCGAGATACGTCAAAAGTTATCTCACATTATTCAAAATAGATTTTGGGTCCCACCTCTTATAATAATAACCACATTTAAAATAAAGTTAATAATTAATCGGTGGTCAAAATATTTTAAGCAATCTAAGACATATCTTCGATAATGATTTAATTCAATCCAATATCAAATAGCTAAGTATTACATTAAACTTTTCCACAAAAACGACCTTTTAAATGCCGACACAATATTTGAAAGAAATAAATAAAAAATGGAAATATTAAAATTATTATTTTTGCAACCCTGTGAATTCTAAAATCGGTGATATAATATTAAATAGGTTTTTCAACTAAGAAATACTGCTATATCGCAATATAGAAATCAACCACCTATTTTTATGTTTAAGTAAATGAAAATATATTAGAATTTCTAATTTTGGATAACTTTAAGCCTTAACTTTTTAATAAACATTTGTTATGTAAATTCTGGTCCTATAGGACAAAAGGTCTAAAATTACCCAAAATAGGATACTAAATTAAATATTATTTAACTGAATTATATATTTCAATGTTTAGAACATAAGAAAAAAAAGTCAATCCACTTTTCATAACACCATTTGTAAATTTTCTTGACGTTAGTTTTTTTATATTAATAATATATTGCCCCAATTAAAAAGTGGATAATCGTATGTGAGCGATAAAACTTATTTCTTAGTTGAATAACCATACAATATCCTTATTAGTAGGATAGATCTTAAGAATTAAATTTTTGAAGTAAACATTGAGCTACAATACACTCTAAAGAGTCATGATCTCCTTGTAATTTTAACTACTAGTATATATTTATGTACATTGCTCTAAAAATCGAATGAACAATTACTCCAGCCGTTATGGCATTCACGTTTTTTTTGGCACAAAATCTATTGAGCAGTATTGCACCAGAAACAAGAAAATATAAATTAAAGAACTATTTCATGAAAAACAATAACATAACAATAAAATATAATAAGTTTTTATCACAAATTCACTAAATTAGACATTTAATACTTTCAACTTAAGTAAGAAGACTGTAATGTCTTTATTACTATAAATTTTCAACATTAAAATAAATATAAGTCTAGTCGACGGGCAAGGTTTTACACTGTTATTCCTTAATGGATACTAAAATTTCAAAATGTCCACTATTGGTTATTTTGCGCCATCTTACCATAGATTTTTTTTTTATTTCATGTTAAATACCGTATCAATTCAAACTTGGATGAATGAGCAAGTACTTCGTAATAACCCAAACCTCAAGTCGTTTTTTTTGCAATGGAATAAAAGTGAAAATACTTTTACGAAGCCTCTAACTCAACAATATGTTAAGGTAATAGAAAAAAAATTGATATTTTTGTTATCTCTTATGTAAGTCAAAATAAAAATTTCAGAAAAATCATTTAGCGCCCTAAATATCTGATTTCTGATTGAAGTATTTTCCGTTCTAGTATATTTCGTTCCTACGATCTTTACAAACTTATGGTTTTTGTGGTAAAACCTTGTCGTTGACTAGACAGATCTAACTTAACATTTAAATAATCGCATTGTACTTAATTCCACAAACAACGATAAAGAAAAAAACTTGTACTAAAAACAAATTCAAAACTGCCATACATTTCACACCAGCAAACATTTTGATTTTTAACATTCAACTCTTTACCATCTACTTCCTTAAGAATCATCGAAAATCCAATTCTATATTGTGCCAGTACAATGATTTTTTAAAACGCTTCAATGTAAAAAGTCTACAACATGTTATGAAAAAAACCATATTCATACGGTGTCGTTGTTTCTGTAATATAACCCTCTAATATTTCAAGTCATAATGTCTTTTTTCCTTGAATTGGACTTTTTGTATCTTTTGATCTTGATACACTAATTTTTTTCATTGTGTAATAAACGAACGTTTGACTGCAACTTGTCTAGAACGTGCCTTTTTACTCTAGCTTTAATAAGGGTACCATTGGAGCATTAAGTAGTCCATTAAATCCAACACTCATAACACCACACAATTATTATTGGTATTATTGGTTGGCTCTATAGCTCTATGGTAGATATAGAAATTAATGATAGTGTGGATGACTTTCTTTTAATGCTAATCCAAAAGTAACATTTGGAAATATTATCATAAAAGATCTGTTTCATGACAATACAGCCGGAAAAAAGAAAGAGAGTGTATGTATTAATAAAGATAAATGCAAGGATGTCTCATACTTGTCCATACCTAGTCGTAGTAATTGAATATAACATTCCTGGAGGTATGTAAAACGAGGTCATCATTATTATTAGTTGTTGCGAAGTGGTCGAAATGAACCATAATTTATTGTGATTAATATATAATATTAAAGACAAATAATATTCATATCTTCTCAATTTGACCACAGACTTTAACCATAAACAAAAAAGTAGTGTCTGTATGTTTCAAATTCACGGTTGTCTGTGTAATGATTTTTTTCAAATTTAATGTATTAATTTGATGTTATATCTGCGTTATTTTCGAAAAAAGGGGCACAAAATTTGGGCTATACTCAATTCAGACTGTTAAAAGAAAAACACAAGAAGTCCAATTCATAGAAATCCTTACCTCACCTTACAGGTAAAAGTCGGTAAGTCAGTATACCCACGAGACGGGCACCCATTGCGGGGTGGAGCGCATCCTAGCGAGCGCCGCCTCGAGCTGGGCGAGCGTGTCGTCTATATCGTTGTTCACAATCGACATATCGAAGTAGTGGCCGTACGTGCGCCGGAGCAGTTCCGACTCGCGGGCCAAAACCTCTAGGGACCCATCGTACTGGAAATAAAATGCAATAAGTTAATGGAGAAATACTTCTTTGAAGCATCCCTTCCATTTTATATCCGCTGGATATAGATCTCGTCACCAGATCTCGATACCACAAGAACTTTGGCAATCAAGTCTATCGACGTTGCGTTTTGTGGTGTGGGATTAATTCCAATATCTTTGTACCAAAATGATCATTATACAACGGGGGTCTTGGGGTGGTGGGTTAAATAGAACGAAGACAGTAGAAAAGTCAATTCACCTCCTACTATGCCTCGTCTCCCGTTTTGGAGGGAAAAGTTGGTTCTTAGATTAACCTCAATGCTCCAAAGTAGATTGGTAGCTTACAAATTCTCGTGCGACTTCGCCATTCCTATCTATCTACGACCGCTGTATTTTTCACTTGTAGCTCACGGCATGGCAGTTCTGTATCCTACGCTTGATCTAACAACTAAGCGAGAGGTTTTCGAGATTTTGGTCGAGACTCTTCGCGATAAGACCATTAACCAATACAACAATTGGAACAATTAGTGTTGAGTCAATATTCCACATGGCGGTCGTCTTATGACCCAAATATTTATAAATTTTTTGTTTTTCAGCTCGTATGAGATACGTAAACAATATTATTATTGTGCATTATTATAATATGTACTTACATCGGCCACATTGTTCAAAGAAGGCGCCGCGACGAACACCACGTAGGGCGCGAACTCCGCGGTGCGTAGGATCTTGAGCGCCTGAGGCTCCACGTCCAGTATGGCGATGCGGCGCTCCGAGTGAATCCGACGGATTGTCTCCAACTTGGTGCCGTACATGGCATCTTCGTGAGTGCCTGAAACATTGCAAAACATTATAAGTATGCTCTAAATCAGTGGAAACTTAGTTGATTTCTGTTTAAAACATAAGTTAGATATTTAAGTATTGTCATAATTGTTTGTTTCCCCTAAAAATAAAATAAATAAATAAATAAATAAATATAACAAGTTTCAATTACACAGTTGCTCAATTTATTGTGAGTACCTGGTTGACCGAGCCTTGCTCGGTAATTTTAAAAATGTAAAAAAAAAAATTGATAAGAAAAATTAAAAAAAATAATAGGGCAGGTGGGGCTCGATCCTAGGTATTTTCACCTTTATAGTTTGACTTAACGTTTGACAGCGAAAAATTGTGATTGTATTCAACGTAAATTTCAAAAAAAATTTAGAGCCCGAAAACAGGGATAAAACGACATTTTTTTTAAATAAAATAAATCTAGATCGATTTTTCTCCCCCAAAACCCCTATATGCTGAATTTCACGAAAATCGTTGGAGCCGTTTCCGAGATTCTGAATATATATATACATACAAGATTAACTCATTTAAATATTAAAGATAAACACTAACATATTAAAAATTTAAAATGTTCTTTATTCAAGTTGACTGTTTTAGTACCTTTGGATCATCAACTGTTTTTAAAGAAGCTACAACTGATCGGGAAGTCCCTACTAATAGAAATTATACACCGTAATTCGTTTTAGACTAGATTGTGAGGAGACGACCAATAGTCGAATAGAATAACAGTAAAGAAGCTTTTGCAAATACGTCCATGCAGTTTGAAGCCTGTGATAAACGGAAACGGATTGTAAATTTTGAAGTACTCCATCGTTTTAATTAAACTAGATGAATTCATTCGACTTAAAATCCGATTACTATATATCTCGCGTTATTTCTCTTGGATACATTTTAAGTAGTATGTACCGTATTCTAAGTATTCGTTAGCAGCGATATCGGCCATCATCTCGTCGTGGGTCACAAAGTAATAGTGTCTGCCGTTCTCCTCGTCAGCACGCGGGGGTCGAGTTGTATCTGGAATATATCAAAACAGAATTAAAAACCGTACAAATTTTTAGAATATGTATAATATAGTAATAATTATTATATAGACATACGGGTCACATCGCAATAACCTCGAGTTACCTTTGTATAAGGTTCGACGTTTCGGCAGAGTTGCATCCACCGTGGTCACGAACTGACCACTATGTATAACTTGCCAATGCTTATTTCATCAGCTTGTCCATGCTTTTGTTCAACAAATGACAGGTTACGTTGCGTTACGTTTGCGGTTACGTTATTTTTTGATCCTTTTAAAATTTGTTTATTTTCTCACTAAACTCTTTGGATTATATTATGTGGTCTTATATCTAAGGATAACTATAGCCCAGCATGTCGCGAAGCTGAAGTGGTGATGGGCGGGGCATATAGTGCGGAGAACCGATGGGTTTTGGGATCTCAAAGTTTAGGAATGGTGACCCGCACAGGAAAACGCAGCGTCGTTAGATCCCTAAAGAGATGAACTGACGACCTCAAAAAGGTCGCGGGGAGCCGCTGTGTATAACCGGCACAAGATCGTGTGGTGTAGAGATCCCATGAAGCGACTCTTATCTATATCACCCATATTTCACTACTTTTCCTTTTCCTTCTGTCACTCAAGGGTTAACAGGAAGAGATGTTTTAAGAAAAAGTCCGCCTTACATATGCTTTTTTACTTTTGCTTTCCCTTTTCTAACGATATGTCTAATAAGAAATAAATAATAAAGAGACCTCTGTCCAGCAGAAGACGTCCATCGATTAACGTCGATCAATTTTATTTACAGTTGGTAATTTGACTTACGTGGTATGGGATATGCGTACTGGTCGGGGTGTCTCGCAATGAGTGTGTTTTTGATATGGCGACGACCGACGCCGTGAGCACCCAAAAGCACTATTGTTTTTCTCTGGAACGCTGAAAAATCAATAGAATTACATAGCAAAATGTCAAAATCAGCAAATTGTACGTATTCTAAAATTATCTACCTTAAAATACATACAATATGCTGAAATCTAAAATTATTTCGTATTAATTCTTCTTTGATAATAGTTCGTCAAAAAAGCTGGGAGCTCTTGTATGGATAAGTGAAGCGCGATTGCAAGACATTTCTTTTACAAAAAGAATACTAAAGAAGTTATATAGCAATATCTATAAAATAAACAAATTGAATGATAAAAATTTTGTCAGCTATATTGCACGTTATTCACCGACAATCGTTAATTTCATATTCAAACTTTTATATGTCAGCATATAAATAAACCCATATAAACATATTTTATACTTTTACAGTTTATTTATTATGTATCTTGTAACAAGAATTCCATTAAAATAGTATGACAGTGTAATCCTTAAAGATAAAGCTAGGAACTTCTAGGAAGCTAGCTACCCTGTACACTCTCGCACTCGGCATGTCTCAAAATGTCTCGCAGAGAGTGTACATCTGCCATTATAATATGTAGTGATAGGTTTCGTTTATAAAAATAGTTTCCTTATATATAGTTTACATTGCTTTATTTATTAAAGGGGTACACAAAACAGAGTCCTGTCGGAGAAGTACAAGATAAAACATAAATATATATAAACTTAAGACTAGACAGTAATCCAAAATATGTGTACACATCATGATTTATTATAAACTTAGGGGATCAGGTTAAAATATTGAAACTATATAAAACGCAACAATGTAAAATTAATTCAAAAATAAAAAATATAAATTTAACAGAAACTATTTTTAAGTATGCTTTAAACTTATTATAATTGTTTTCAAATACGTCCAGAAAAGAGTTGTTAATAACAGAATCTTTGTAATAGCGACACATTCGAATAATCGGATTGTTAAAAGATGTGAGATTATTGTTATAAGACATTAAAAGTCACTGTTGATATGATATCGAAAGAAAAAGTTAAGACATCAATCGCCACATTCATACCTCAAATCACTTAGAAAACTACTTACACGGAAGTTTAACAACTTCTTCGTACGTCACAACGTCGAGTTGATCGAAGACGGCATTGTGTTTTGCCAAATATTTATCTTTGGCCTGCTTCTTTTTCCGTCCGAATATTGAACAATTGACTGTAACAAAGAACAAAGTGACAAATATCAGTCCTAAATGTTATTAAGTATTGTTTAAGTTGTTCATACATTTCTCAAGAAATGCTCACCTATTATAGTTACTTTTAGGATGTTTATTTTTTTTAATGATGAATAAAATATAACCTTTTATGTATTCCTATGCAATATTTTCTTGTATTTTGACGTTTTACTAATATTTATAGTCTCCAAAGTTTAACTTTGGCCTTACTTTACTTATAAGGGATATAACGATACACTTGACAAACCGAAAATTATAGTAAAATATTATAAACTCACAATGATTCCATTAAATTTATTTATTTTGCAGCCAGGACCATATGAGATGACCTATTAATCTCTCTAGGACTCTCTTAAAAAATTATACTGATTAATAACTGATTAATATATTGTACTCAATTGAATAATTTTATTAATCATTAATTAATGAAATTAAAGTTACCAATTTGGGTTATTTTTAGATCAATTTAGCAAAATAATTTTTTATTAAAATTGAGTTTTTGAACCCACAATGTCAGAGTTCATCATATTTTCCATACAAATTTCTTAGCAATGCACCGGAAACTAATAATAACCTTTTTGTACTAAAATATTGAATTTGAATAATTAGGTACCTAAATACAGAATACAACAAACTAGAAAAATTCTAAATTAAATAATTTAGAATGCATTAAAATCACAGCGTAATAGTTACTGATCCTTTTTTTGATTTTGCTTTCAATCTCTTAGTTCAATAGTAATCTAAATTTTTTTACCTGTATTTTCACATCCGTCGGTATGCGACACGCACCCTTCAGCTCCTAGCCGCACAACATTACAACACAGTCATGCAAACGCAAAAACGTAATAGGATTGTATGGTATGGGCCACTACATTAGGGGCACACAGCTTAACGGATGCTTAGCCAAATATAGGGAAATACTCATTGATTTATCAAATATGCGGGACAACAACAAATATTTAAACTGAGTCACAAGAGAAAACATCATTGAAAAACTACTTTAAAACAGTTTATAATAGATTGTAAACAAAACTCCCAAGATGGGAAAGGCAAAGGAAAGACTATGACTACAATAAACATATTTATCCTAGAATTTCTAATAGTTCTTTTTTTGGGTGTAAAACGATAAGGTGTTCAGTATTTTTAGTACTAGGTCATTCAAGAAACAAAATTTTAAAGTCACAATACTCTCAATAATTTGAGAAAATAGGTCGTTACTTTATAAGTCCACATTTATTTTTAAGTATTTGACTAAGCACATCCCAAACTTAACAGTAAGAATAACACAAAAACTAGATATAATGAAAACTCCCTTAAGATTCTAAAAGTTCTTGGCTTTCATTATTTCAGTATTTATAATTTAGCCAATTGTTACTCAGTCGTGTTTTTAAATCAACATTCGTCTGGAAAATATACCATGCAAAATTAAACTTTCATTATTCACATAATCATTCGGTAGGGAGCTTGTTCAACTAACATAATAGACAAAAAGGAAACTTTACATACCAACTGAAGATGTATCCAAAGATGTAAATGTTTGAAAGAAAAACATGAAATGTTAATGTATGTAACATACATGTTAATGTCTAGCACACGTAGAAAGGAAAATACCTTTAAGATAAAATCGAAGTAAAATAAAGTACTATTTCTAGGCATGACGAAACTAAATATTTATTATCAATTAATACTCTGGTAGCATATACAAACATTAAACATTGACGTAGCAAGCGTTCCCTAAAATAAAAATAACGTATAAGGTATGTAATAATACCCTAAAACAACATTCAGGTTAACCCAACGCATTCTACGTTGAGCATGTTTGATAAATGTAAACATTTGGAACACACACTGCTAATGTATCCAATAACAGGTCAAGCAAAATAGATATAAGCATTAACCACTTAGATGGGACATATTTAATGAAAGATGAATACAAGAGAATAACAAGTTCAATCTCTAGCAAACATTCCATTTATCTTCTTCAGCGATTGTTAATAATTTGGATGAGTTCCAAATCAATTAATCATAACGTTTGTTGCCAATATTAGTAATTGCGTAGAGTGATTAATATTGTACTCAGATTTCTATTAGGAAATGGAAAGTTGCAGATGACAGTGTTACCATACCTAAACACGAACTAATGTTTTGAGATGGCCAGACAGTTATTTTATTTTTAGTTTTAATTATCTTTTGTCGTTGATACTTCGGAAATATTAGTTTCTACGTTTTGAAGACTTTTTACGCTTTAATTTCGCACTAAATGTCATCCGTCTGACCATGTAAAATTAGTACCAAGCAACACCAAACTTCCTAGAATAACAGGAAACACACAAAGTAAGGCAAGAAATAATAATATCAGAGCATACCTTGGTCAGTATTGGATTTTTCGGCAGCCGCGCAGGCAGCTCTCCATTCTTGTAATTCTGGGCTTGGGATCAGCCCAGCCGATCCTCCTGATGCATCTTTACGAGCTTGCCACCAATGGGAATCATCTTTGCTAATTATCTGGAACGAGAATATAAATTCGGGCTAGTATGATTTGTGATTTAACTGATTGATCGAGTTTTATATTATTTTATTTCGGGTAAATATTATTTCACTTATGTCAAATTTCAAAGGATCAAGTTTTATCCATTACGAGTTGTACATTGATATAAATCAAATTATTAAAAATTGTAGCTATTTATTGGTACCTGTAAGATATCTCCAGTAGTAAAAGCAATACCGGCTTGCGCACAAGGTATTAATTCATCTTCTAATGGATCGTAATCAAATTGCGCTCTCACGAATATCTGGAATGGCAAGTTATTAAAAACATTAATAATATTAGCAAAAGCGTATTTTATAAATATTAAATAAAAAAGTGCGGTTCCAGATGAAATGTGATAGCACTTTACTTTAACTGGATAATGTGACATTTAAATTAAGAAGTTATATATTTTTTTTTGTAATCAGCGGCTGAAAAAGCTTGCAATATTTTTTTTTCTGTAGTAAAATTATGACAATGATGTGATTACAGTGCGCAATGATAATGTCACGCGAAATATAAAAAAATATCTTGTAATACTTAGCATGATAGATTTGAAAATGGGAATAAATGTTTTAATGGGAATAAAGAAGAATATGGACTACGAATAATGAAGATAAATGCTAGGTGAAATACAATAAAGCGATGGTAAAGAACAACAAGCGCACAGAAACGGCGGAGAACGCGGGGACGCGCAGCCAAGCCCGGTGACAATATAACACAAAACAACATAAACACAAATAAAATGACCAACATAACACAACATAAAGTAGCAACGGCTCTGGTAATCGCTACTTACTAGCACGGGCGAAGGCTTAATCCGGAATAGCTAGTTAGAAGAAAAATAAAAAAGTTTATTTTAGTAAATTTTATAATACAACCAACAGGACAAGCGTTTAGTGATAATTTATGTGCGCTTGCCGACTTTTGTTTCTCAACTACTATTTTTAAAACTGTTTAAAATCATGTTAGTGCCACACAACTATATCAAATAAAAAATGTTAGAAACTACATTATACACACTTCAAATTCTAATTAGTAACGTTGCCTTCTTTAAAAAAAGTGTCAGCAAAATGCAAAACATTTCTAGAACACAGAGCTTTAGGGGTTGCCAAGAGCACTCTAAGTAACTCATATTTAAAAAGCAAAATAAGTCTAATTACCTCACAAGGTGGTGGTGCTGATCGATACGATGGCACTATCTTGAATGTTACCGATCCACGAGCCTCACGCTGTAAATAGTAAGATCCAGTAATTTAAAATTGAGTTAAGGAACATGCATATAAAAGAAGTAGAAAATACTAAGAGAGAATGTAAGAAAAAAACATAATGTGCCCGCCCACTTAGAGTGGAATAAGAGCAGGAGAATGAATAACGAATATAACAATATTAATGGTAATATTGAGTTTTGGAAAAAGAGCTAAGGTTTTTATTTATTTATTGAAAAAAAAACATCAAACCTTTGTTAAGGATAAACTAGTGCCACAGGATAGAGTCACTTATAATTAATATTGATTTGAATCAGTAAAGATCCAACATAATTCTTGCTATCATAACAAAGCTCACACAATGAACCACAATGAAAACGCACAGACCGGATTTTACAAAACTTTTTTAAAAATTACTTTAAAGTCAGGTTAAGTATAAATATTCCTAGCATGTACTTACATCATAAGTACAGGGAAGGCGTAAAATTTCATACTCTTATGTTAGTCATTTAATTCCTACTTAATTAACCAAAAGTGATTTTGGATTAGACATATAAAAAAATAGATGGTATAAATATGGACCAATCTTATGATTGATCTGATCGATTTGTGCACTCGATCGATTTACGAATTAACTAATAAAACTATTTGCATTATAGATAAAAGCTATACGAAATCTTTAGTAAAGTTAACTTACAAATTCGAAGATTCTAGCAACATAATTTCCTATTATTGAGCAATGACTCTATTTATAATATATGTATCTATCGAGTACAGCCATTTTTAAAGATCACTCTCAGTTAAGAGTGGTATATTTCTAACGTGCCCTACTTCTCAACGCAGATGTGAGCTTTATAAAACATCGGTAATCTTAATATAACGTACCAACATCCTTTGAAGTTGCGCAACGGATTGGTTGGCGACAGGCGTCCCGTTTATTTCCTTGATCTCGTCACCTACGTGAAGCGTCGCTTGTCTGTGTATCATGCCGCCGTGCATAATACGGGCCACGATACACCGGCCATCATCCGCAAGCTTCAGTGTTATACCCTGATAAAATACATTTCACATTGATAAACATCTTTATTGCAAAACATAAAGAAATAAATATTCACATAAATAAAATTTAACGACCGAACGACAAAAGAAAACGTGCGCTAGATGTCCTTATCACTAAACTATATTAAAACGTATGTAGTACTATTTTAATAAGTATTGAACGAATATTAGAGCGACCATTCTTTTTGAAATTTTAAATAACTTATTATAAAACAAAAAAAAAATCCGACACGAATACCAAATCTAGCAGAATTCTCTTGTAATTAAAATAAAATGTTAATTAAATGATAATCCAATTGACTGGAAGCAAAAATTTCATAAAACTAATTTAAGAATTTTTGCAGCCCATAAATTTATACTAGGCGCGCAATAAAAATCATGGGAGATATTAAAAATTTCATTGTTTTGGCATCCGATGGTTAGAACTCGTCATTAGCAATGTATTAGGTATATAAAATATCATCATTCAGGCTTTTGGCCTAAGCGATCAGCAGACAAGTGATGCACTTAAGTTATTTGCAACAAGTGTGAGAAAAATGTACTTTATTAAGATTAAGTTCTATGTCGTTCAAAGTAATGAGAATATTATTTTGCTATAATACGCGATTTTATCGTATTTATTGTATTACTTTTGTATTATGGACCTCAGCAAAGTAACGCCTAATTCTATAAATTATTCTATGTCGTTGTATCAGTTGTGATTTGTTTCAAAACCTTCTTGACTATCTTTGTGGGTTCACTACTAATAAGGCTTCGGGGTAGGTTATTTTGTATTTTTTTTATGCGCCACTTTTACAATTTTTTATGCATCTATTCATTTCTTACTTGATCGCATTAAGATATGGAACAACCATCGCTAGCTTTCGCTAACTTTATTATGGGAACAATATATGGTTTGGGGGCCATAGACGGTCACTGCTATCTTTGAGACCTTTAGTCTCAACATTATAGTAATTTTATACAAAACTACCTATATATAATTATGATGATTTAAGTATTTCCTTACCATAGGTTCATCAGTGTTTTTCTGGAATTGTACGAGGCGCACTCTGGTCACGTTTTCGAACTCAGGTTCAGTGTCTTCTTCCTCTTCCGCCGGAGGTTGCGCTCTTCCGTTGACGGGCGGTGGTGACGCGCGGAGGGATTCTTCACCATATACCTCGCGCGCGACAACATCGTGCGCTTGTAACAGAGCCTGAAACAAAAAATATTTACTTAAAGCGACTGCTAAATTACAATTTCGCTGAAATTAAGCCTGGGTGTATATATGTATTTAAATATGTATTTTAAATTATGTATCTATCTATCTAATTTCGCGGACGCCTGTCAGTGCAGGGCGGGTAGTCAGCTCCTATTCCGGACTATTCCACCCATTTCCCCATGTTGGGACAAGGGTTTCACTGCTGTCCCGACTGTGTCCTGTTCTATCCTACCCGTAGCTTTTACGAACCTGATAATATCCCTGAAGGTGATATTTGTCAGATCCTCAACTTCAATTTCATCCTTGCTTAGTATCTCCCATCTTACCAGCGAGTACATAGGGCACTCAGCCATAAGGTGCAGACTCGAAAATTTTGTAAGTATATATATGTACCAGTTATCTATCACCCATAACACAAGTATTAAGTTACTTACTTAGGGGACGGACGACCGTGTGTGTAAGCGTCCAATATATTTATTTATTTCTAATGATAGTTTTTATTACATCGGATGTCATTGAGGGAGTCATTTCCTTTATGATAAGATTTCGGTTTTCACTACTTTCACTCTCCCTCCCTTCAACTAATGAAAGTTGACTCTCAGATTTAGGTCTCAACTAGCTTCCAATGAACCAATCATCCTTTCTATTCTAAGATATTGTCCCAATTTATAAGTTTATTATAAACTTGTAAACGGCCATTGCTACTAAACAACTTAAAGGCAAAATTTACCATCTACTAATCAAAAGTTCCAGTATGACTTAAGAGACCATTAAAAAGTTGCTCAATTTTT
Organism: Morpho helenor; assembly: GCA_029227775.1. Taxonomy (NCBI): domain Eukaryota; kingdom Metazoa; phylum Arthropoda; class Insecta; order Lepidoptera; family Nymphalidae; genus Morpho; species Morpho helenor. The sequence continues at coordinate 13,038,924 of JARGCU010000020.1, read as the reverse complement.
TAGAAATAATTTTTATCTTTCACAGACTTCATTCATTATGAACTATAAAACGAATACTGAATATAACGAAAAACTCCGTTCTTATTCAGGTTATTTATAATATACCTGCCATGTTTTGCTTACAACATTCTTTAACTGGCTTTGTTTCCTTCACTGATGATTAAATTCAGTTATTCTTAAAAATAATTTTTCTAAAACATGTTTTAGACGAATGAGCTTTCACAGAAAGAAAACAACATATTATTTATTGATATGAAAAACTTCATATACTATTCCATGTTTTGCGAATAACAACGTTTATTTACCACCTTTATATTGACGTAACAAAGGTGTATGTATGATGAAGTAAAAGTAATTATTAATATTCCCTTGTAAACAATTTTAATAAAGTTTATATAATATTAATAAATTTTTGTGTACCACGTAGACATAGTTTCGAAACTAATTTGAAATTTTAGTTTATCGCACAGTCCTGAAATTAACAATTTCAAAGTTCCGTACATCCACGCTTGGAGCCATTATGCATGGTCACTAGACAAGGCGAAATGTTTTGGCATTGTGCGCGTCAAAGCAATTTCAGTGATCCGAATCCGACTAAAATTATTGTTGGTTTGATTTTAATATGGATATTAATAATCAGGTTTCAAATCGGATTTACACCGTAATGAATTTTAATAAATATTAATTCGCAAAGATTTACACATTGATACATTGCCTTGCCTTGATTCCCTTAACTTTGACTGGCCAGTTGGCGCAGGTGAAAGTAACCCATTGCATTTAGCTCCGTGGATCGTAGGATTTCCGCCGAGGGCCAACATTTATTAAAAATAATTTATTGGTTCTTCGAGTAATTAATACGTAGTATAAGAACGTGTGTATAAGTGTCCCATATATTTATTTATTTTGTTTATTACTTGCAATTAAGTAAAGATATTTGAATAATGACACAAAGTACGAAAAAGACACACACAGTCTTTCTATTTTTTACCTTTTTTATTTTTAATTTGTAGTCATCGAGCATTTTGAATTGAATTATACTAAAACTAAGGTTTTCTTTAAATTTTCACTTGAATGGAGTTATGAAATAAACGCAAAAGAAAGTTGTAGCAGTTTCGGTTTAATACTAAAAATATGCAGAAAAGCGTTAGAGGAAAATATAAATAATAAACATTTTAGCGCATTTGGAACAACTCAACCGATTCCGCCAAATCCCGGCGTTAAGCATTAAGCACTTTGAAGTAAGAAGATAATAACATTTTGAGCACCGGCTCAAAAGTGGATTTACATTATCTCGAATGTATTTCAAAATTGCTATAGGTACTTGGTTTAAAATCAGAATAATAAATCTCGAGTCTTATTCAAAAAAGTTTTTACAAGTTGATTCGCACTACATACTATAATAACTAGAAGAGATAATATTTGAACGACAAGATAAACATCCTAAGACTGTGGTAAATTACAGACGATATCACTGTGATATAGAATAATTTCATGAAAAGGTTAAATGTAGTAATAATTTCAATGACTTATTACACATATGTCAGTAACGACTGTTCATTCTTATTTTTTTTAATAATGTAATAAGATTAAATAAAGATCAAATTCTTGTGATAAACTATTAAAGCCTCAATGCCCCGTACTAGTCCGTTTGTTAGTAGAAACAAGATTACATTCCTCTGCACGCTTATAACTGTTATTTTACTTATTAACTTATTACATACAATGTAAAATAGGTAAAAGCATTTGTTAAATTAATAACTGACATAAAACTGAAACAATAGACTCTTTATTTAATATTGGAGAGAAGAAAAGAATAAAGTCCATGAAGACAAAGTTGCGGGCAAAAGCTAGTACTTAAATAAAACGAAACACTTAAGCGCCAGTAAATAATAAACAAAGTTAGACTCCCACTAGAACGAACTTGTTATCAACTCAAACAAAAGTCTTTTTGTCTATGGCTTTTGTTTTTTCTTATAAATTATTTTATAGTATTTTCAGAAAGACAAAAACAATGTAGGGGTATACGTGGAAAGGTCTAGGCAGGCTGTTGAAGTCAATTATTTTTTTACAATTTGCGATGAAATTAAAAAAAATCATCGCGATTTATTTAGTGATATCATGTAGGATTCATTTAATGAATTCATTCATTTATACTGCGTCCATCATATTATCAGTCTTTTGACAGCTCACGCTCATTAAGTTTTGTATTGCTTACGTACAAATATCATACAAATAATATTTGTACTTTATGGATGGGTACCGCCCACTTAGTGATGTCACACATAATGGTTACTACGATTATGCCACAGATTAAAAATAATCGGTAGAAATCGATGTTACGAGTATTAAAAGACATTTAATAACATTATATAAAGTTTTACTTTCTTCTTAGTTAATACATGAATACAAATAAAACAATCAGGATATTTTAATTTATTTTATTAGCACGAGTCGTCGGAATGATAATCAACACTAGACTCCTCCGATGAGGAGTCTTCAGTAGCAGTTATTATTAGCTCTTGTGTAGATAATATATTATCAAACGCAATATCACGTTCCCAATCAGAGAATATTACTCTTTTAGTTCTTTCCACCACACTTGCCCAGTTCTCGGCCGTTACGTGGGTGCAAGCATTTTTTAGCAATTGCAACATTTTATTCGCTGTGAATGGGGGGCTTGTATTGCATCTCGCAGCATGCCCTTTTACTTGTGCCCATATAAGTTCTATTGCGTTGTACTGGCAGTGGTATGGAGGAATCCGAAGAACAGTATGGCCATATTCTGCTGCCATTTCATTGATTACATAGCGTTTTGCTCTCTTTTTGGTTTTTAATATTTTTATTAATTCAACTTTTAACATTGAGTCGTCCACATTTTCTCCATTGTCCCGAAGCCAATTAATTATTTCATGCTTTTTATTAGCCTGTGTTGGCATTTTGTCAATTTGACGGGAGTGGTAGGGCGCATTATCAATAAAAATTATTGATGGTTCTTCCAATGAAATGAGCATTTTTTTGAACCACTCAGTGATGTCCTAAAGATTCTCGCATACGAGAATCTTTAGGACATCACTAAATATGTAAATCGTCAATCTGTCAAAAGATGGTTAATATAATGGACAGTGTATAGTGCAACAATCATATCATTATTTTTGTTTGAACTGACAGCAAAATATCTTTAAAAACATTAAAATGTTGCTCTTCTCGGCATTTGGTAAGTAGTTGCTTAGTTTAATTCCTCAGTATACAACCGGTTGATTCACTCTTTTATATCTTCTATCTTTGGCAGTATATAACTATCTAAATACATTAATATTAATAGCTTCTCCTTCTTCTTTTTCAAACGCTGGACGTCCACTGCGAACATAGGTCTCTTTATGGGATCTCCATATACCGCGATTTCGTGCCACTTGGAACCAGCGACTCCTCGCCACCTTTTAGAGGTCCACGTTGTTGGGGGTTTACCGACTCTGCGCTTTCCAGTGCGAGGTCGCCATTCCAGTACCTTAGGGCCTCAACGCCCATCGGTTCTACGTACTACGTGCCCCACCCGTTGCGACTTCAGCTTCTTGACAAGATGAGTTATATCGGTTATGCTGGTTCTTCTACAAATTCTTGCTATTTAAAGCTCTTGTCAGTAATTGGTAAGCAATTAATTACTCTAATTCCTCAGTATATAATAGACGCATTCACTTTCTTATGTTTGCCGATATATATACACACACATTATAAAGAGAATATAGGTGCAACCCAAACCTTCCCTTCAATAAAAACATATTACGTTTGTAATTGAAAATAAATTTTATATATTGTTAGAACCGAACAGACTGAATAGACTCGGCCTGAAAGGTTTCATGTTGCTTGTCTTATCTTAAATTGATCTTTGCGTATCGTTAGACACGCCTGGGGTATTGTGCCTAAATATATTTTGTGTATCCAAACATATACTATATTAAACACCCTCTTTCATTAAATTGTTTTAACTGATAGAGGTTTGTAACTTTATGAAGGTAGCGCCGAGAAATTTTGTTCCGTCTTTAATACGTTATTTGCGTTGTTCGGTGTCTAAAGGCACATAAGTGCCCACATAGGTTTTTTGATGGGATAACGGTTAAAATTTGCAAAAAGTGCAAAGGGTTTGCAGGTTGTAGAACAATAGGACCCTACTTGCAAATACCCTTCTTCGCAATATGAGTCTCGCAGATTACCATATCAAATGCTAAGTGCTAAGTAAACTATATACTATAATGCTGGATCTTTTTGGTTCTTTGACAGATCTACTAATTCTAGATTCGATCACGTATCATCAATACTCCAAGCATCCAACGCCCGCTGAATGACTCTGAGCTTTCTTTTATGGGACCCATAGTCAGCGATCAAATTTCAGATCCATATGTCATTACTAACAACACACAATGTGCTTTGCGGTGAAGAAAAACATGAGTTTTACACCATACGTGAAGAGGATTTCTGCGATATATTTCAACTGTCTAGCTGCTTTTCTAATTCTCTTCTTCAAAGCATGCAGACGCAAAAATTTGGGCAGAAGAACATTAACTAGTCTACATGTTACAGCATACAATAATTAGTACACAAAACAAACGACATAATTCAGTCGCCAGAACATCTTTAGTTTATTGTAAGTGCTCATACACTATATCCTTACCTTATGAGTTACTATACACAATACATACAAATATGAATGAAATATATCCCGTATTAATGTACTTCAGAACTTTCACTCTATAAACTGCAACAGGTTGAGACTGCTAGTGCAGATACCTGAACAAAATTACCGGGCTCTTTGAGCAATCGCACGTGAAATCTCAATTATAAGTAAAAGTTTTGAAATAAAAACATTCTAGATTTCCTTGAAGGCTACTCAGACCGTGCATCCGTTCATAAAACTGGCGTGTCTGTATGTCTTTTTATAGTAATGTCTGTTCTTGCGATTTGATTTACATAACGAGGACGGATATCAGTTTATGCACTTAGCATTATTCACAGAAATAGTATAGGAAAAGCAAAAAAAGAATTTAGCAAAATAATTATATCATTACTTTAGTACTATGGAACTTCTTAAAACAACGCGTACTTCTATAAATTATTTAAGTCCAGACTCATTGAGAAGGGTATCATTCGATTTTATTTAGAACGTATAATGATATTATGAACTCAAAGACTAATGTCCAATACTCTAGAATACGTTAGTCGCAATATATCTGTCCAAAGTGATCATATATCACTTCCATGCTCCCTTTTTTAGATCCCGCGCCATACTGTTCTCTTTCTCAAAGACATAAATTATGTCCCTCCATTCTTTTGCAAAATCATTGGAATAGAATAATACTATTTTACAACTAGTTGTAACTGCGACTTCATTCGTGACAACTATAATGTCAAAATACCTTCAACTATACATTTTTCCACGTTCCCAAAGAAAAATACAGGAATTTTTTAAAACATTAGGTTGTCCCGAATTATAATTTTCTTTAATACAAAATTCTATGAATATGGCGGAAATAGACAGACAGTGATTCGCATTTATAATACTAGTATGCATATACAAACATTCTTTTATAGCAGCATTTTATTATTGAATTTAGAGCACCTGTCTTTTATTATGTCATCATCATACAAGTTTTATGTACCTCTATAAAATAATATGTAGCGATATTATTACCTAGTATGCAGCAATTCGCGACTTACAAAATTGCTATATTCAGAAAGCTCTAACCGTTTCTATTTAATAAGGCCTATGCCCAGAAGTAGGATAGTATCAGGCTGTTACTTATATACTAAAAACCAATAACTACGTTATTGTTTACGCAAACTAAAATTTAAAATGCTCTCGATGAACACTATACATAGATTAATATTTGCATACTTTCTTCCGAAGGAAATACAGGATGGTTTTATAAAAAAAATAAGTATTCTATATAATTTGTATTAAGAAAAAGTAGCTCGTGAAGTATTACAGAAGACTTCAATGTACAAAATTCGCTAGCTATAGGCAAAAGTAAAGTAAATTTGTTTCCTCGCTTTTTATAAAGGTTACATAAACAATAGAACTTAAGTGTTGAGCTGGTTGAAGATTTTCTTTATAAAACAAAAAACTAGTTCAAGAACTATTAAAAATACTTTCGTGTTCATGAAAATCAGTCTGCTTATTTTATTATACTTTCTTGTTAAAAATGGAGTTTGTTTTTAATTTTACCGATTTTATTGAATATTCCTTTGCTTTACAGAAATAATTATGAACGATTTCATATTAATTTTAATATCATCATCATTTATGAAAAATTATGCCGCATAGTATCCAGCTGTGTAGAATAGACCAGACTTCTTTCTTACTGAGGTGTCGTAAGAGGGAACTAAAGTACGTTGACCACCGTGTGGTATCCGGCTGAGTAGAATAGATCACCTTCATTTCTTTCCGAGGTGTCGTAAAAGGCGACTAAGGTAAGTTGACCCTCCACATGGTGTCCGGTTGAGTAGAATACACTAACCTCTTTCTTACCGACGTGTAAAATACGACTAGGTAAGGTAAGTTGACGTCAGGCAGGCGGCCGGTCGAAAACTGTATAAACTAAAGATACCGCTACTCAGCTAATAGGTATAATAAGTAAAATAGTGAGTAGAATAGATCAACTTCATTTCTTACCGAGGTGTCGCAAGAGGTGACAAAGGTAAGTTGACCAGTGTCGTAAAATACGTAGCCAAATCATATTACAACATGTTTACAACATGTTGTTCCGATCCCACTTGAGTGGGATAAGGGCAGGAGAATGATGATTCATTGATGGATATGATTTGAGGGAGTGAGGAAGGTTTAGTGATGTGAAAATACTAAGAACTTTTCCAAATCAAGATACGGAAATTATTCTAGTCGTCTGTACCTGTCTGAGTTGGAAATTGAAAATAGTAACGTAGTTACTAAAAGTTGGACATGCAAGTACGTGCTTGACATATTCCCGGGCGCGATATCGACAATTTGTGTGTTCGGGAGCGTGCTCGCCAGCGCACATGCTCTACGGATCGCCAGTTCAACGAGGTCCAACTTTAGACGTGCTCCGGTGTCCGGAATTTTAACGAGTGATGCGACGTATATTCCTATTGTATTTGCATAAAGTAGCGGCCTGTTACTATCCTACTGCTGAGAATAGGCCTCTTCTCTCTTCTCTCTCTGTTTTTGGAGAGAAGGTATGGAGCTAAGACCTACCACGCTGCTCCGTTGCGGATAGGTAGGTTACACATATCTCCAGAATTCTCTAGAGAGATGCAGGTTTCCTCACGATGTTTTCCTTTACCAAAAAGCGTGTGATAAATTGTAATTATCAATAAGACACATAAGTTTTAACAGAAAAACTCATTGGTGTCTGCCCGGATTTGAACCCGTGACCTCCTCGAAAGAGTCGCACGGTGTTAAAACTCGGCTAACACAGCTTAATTATGTTAATATATAGAATACATTAACTATGAATACTACTAACGATAGTTTATATTTAAAAATTATCTTCTTCATTATGCCTCTGGTCATATAAGACTATCCTTAGGTACATTACTTGGGGATATTCTAATATGTAAGTTCGTAGAACAAACAGAGATTTCAGAGGTCTAAATATAGATTACATTCTATACAAACAGTCCTGAATAGTCGTAAAATCGGATTTTCTTCATCGAGCCCGGATTACTAAGAGAAATACAAACAGTTTAGGGCCGTTAAGAATTCGACCCCGATCCGTTCAAGCATTGCGAGATAGGCGTAATCGGCCATTAGTATGTTGCGTGTAAGTAAGTATTTAAGTTAACTAGTTTTAGCAGTAAGGTTAAAAAGAACGTGACGTTAAAATAAAACCAAAATGTATTTTTTATTTTCATCAGTTTTCATTCGCACGAGTGCTACGTATTTGGAAATCAATGAGCAATTTATTGATTAAAATGAGGTAAAGTAGCGGCCTGTTACTAAACCACTGCTGAGAATAGGCCTCCTCTCACCGTTTTTGGAGTGAAGGATTGGAGCTAAGACCTACTACGCTGCTCAAATGCGGATTGGTAGGTTACACATATTTCCAGAATTCTCATATACATATGCAGGTTTCCTCACGATGTTTTCCTTCACCAAAAAACCTGTGATAAATTTCAATTATCAATTAGACACATAAGTTTCACCTCGTGACCTCCTCAAAAGAGTCGCACGGTTTTACCGCTGTGCTACCACAGCCTCAGCCAAACAACAGCCAAATAGAGTAAAATAGGGACTTATTTCAATCCCATAGCTGGGTAGAGGCTTTCGTGTTATAATACTAAACATTTTACGATAGATGTTAATATGCATACATCTGTACGCTTTTACGGCTAATCGAATTGAAGCTTATAATCGCAAGCTTAGTATTAAAGTGACTGAATTCAAAATTAAGCTCAATTGAGTTTGATAAATTGTAATCCTTATTTCAATGCCATCTATGTCATAACGCTACGAACTATTAAACCTAGTATTTTCTTGCACTTCCAAGTTATTGGTCTCTTTACCACTTACGAGTTCTGTACGAACCCTACGCTTTATTGGCACAAAACAACTTTTTAAATTAGGTCACTTTAATACTAAGCGTGCGATATATCGGTTCATCTTAGAGGACTAAAAAACGCGTTTTACTTATAATTACGGATAACACTAATTTTATTAATATATTTTAGAACTTAACTCGATATATAAAAGCAAAATAAAATTCTAATGAAAAAATGGGAATAAATATTCTACGTCGAAGTCATAATACATTTTCCTTTTAATTTTAAAGTCCAACGTACTATATTATTCACTGAACATTTACGGTAAAGTCAAAGGCTTAAATAAATAGGTAATCTTACAAAAATTACAGGAATCTCGAACGCGAATAAGAGAACGTGAAATATGAAACAGCATTTCCCTTTGATGCTTCAGATAATACCGAGATACAAGCACATTACGCCAACGTAATACTGTTACGCGAATATATTAATGACACGAAAAAACGTGCTAACGTGCTCGAAAATAACAGTGTTAAACATCAAGAGGAAAAGTCTTCATAACAGTTCTTAAATTTTATCGGAAAACAGGCTTTATTCGAGGAGGCTCTTACATGTTCTTTCGATTCGTCAATCGATATAACGTCTGACGGAGTATTAAAATAAAATGTGTTGCTACTGAGAAAAACTGATACTATACTCGATATTCGTTTTGTAATAAATTCCTAATTATCCATAAGTAATAAAATTCATATATTAAATTTCGATCTCGCTTATACGATAAAATGTGTAAGACAGCAAATAATCTTTTTAATAAGTAAGTAGCAGCCTGTTACTATCCCACTGCTGAGAATAGGCCTCTTCTCTCCGTTTTTTGGAGAGAAGATTTGGAGGTAAGATCTACCACGCTGCTCCAATGCGGATTGGTAGGTTACACATATCCCCGGAATTCTCTAGAGATATGCAGGTTTCCTCACGATGTTTTCCTTCACCGAAAAGCGACACATAAGTTTTAATAGAAAAACTCATTGGTGTCTGCCCGGGTTTGAACCCATGATCGTCTCTAGAGATTCACACGGTCGCACCGCTAGGCCATCACAGCTTACGTACAGCGTAAGTAGCATAGACCACCCTCATTTCTTACCGAGGTGTCGTAAAAGGCGACTAAGGTAAGTCGACCCGTTGTGTGTTATCCGGCTGAGTAGAATAGACCAACCTCATTTCTTACCGAGGTGTCGTAAAAGGCGACTAAAGTAAGTTGACGTCAGGCAGGCGGCCGGTCGTAAAAACGTAGCCAAATCATGTGATAGCATGTTTATAACATGTTGTGCCGACAACATTTAGAGTTGGATAAGGGCAGGAGGATTATTAGGTATTCATAATTTGGTCTATAAACATGTATCATGTAAAATGTATCAAAAGTATATGTAAAAATGTATCAGCATCTGTACATTCTATTTTTATAAGTATTTTTATTAATTCCTCCTTCAGATGAACAAATCAGAAAAATCAAGGTTCAAGAGATAACAACGAACTCAATCAAGACTTCAATGAAAAGTCTGGGCTAAAAGAGTTAAAGATATATTTTTAATAAAGTAGTATTACTCTGGAAACTAAAGTAAACTTTCAATATAAGTCTAGTATCAAATATTTTTAACGTGAATAACATATGAAAAAGAACGACCCGTATCTCTAATGACTAAATATTTTGCAACAGTCAATAAAGCTTTATCCATTTTACTTATACCTATTTGGTATATGTATCGTTATTAGTAAGTCTATTTACTTGTCCATCATTCAAGTTCGAATGGATCATAGAATGGAATGGAAGAATAGATGGTGTTTATTCTAATAGAGATGACTGGAAGGTATAAGGACTGTAAGACCTTTTCTTATCTAGGTCTGAAAATCCACACAGAATGTAGTAAATATATAAACGTTAATATTCAAGTGTTCTTTTGTCATTAATATATTCAAAAGCTAATCTCAAGAGTGTCTGTTTTAAGATGGCTTTAAAACAACAACATTGGAGTGTTTGTACTAGAAAAGTTTTTAATGCGCTCCGGTTAAGGAAAGTCTTGGGGTCGTGACAGGTTAATAAGTCCACAGAGTTTACGCTAAATGAAATTATAAGTTTTAAAGCTTCTAATATTCGTATACATAGAAACACGAAGTGGTACGTCATTGTTTAGTGGTGATTTTTTTGTTTTGCACAATTTAATCATGTTCGATTTATATCTACTAAAGTCGTAGCTTGTCAATTTCTTTCAGATAGTGAGTGAGGAAGTAAGATTTTATCGACTATGTTGTTTTAGGAATGACAAGTTACATATATTTTAGAAATTCTATGTGTATTCTCACGTTTAGGAACCTGACCAATTTTTTTTCATAGTAAAAATGTAATAAATATAATGGATAGTTTCACACATTGTCGTCTGTCCCCAAAGTACCTTAATACTTGGTGACGGACGGAAATATATACATATATAGTGTATACATACATAGCTAGACTTGAAGAAACAACAAATTGTTTTATAGAAAATGTTGGCTCTCGGCGGTAATCGAACGCGCGACTCGCAGAGCTAAAGACAGGGTCACTGCCAACTGCGCAAACGAGCCATTCGATATTGAAGGATAGTTCAATTTTGAAAAAAAATAACGACATCTTCTAGAGGTTTAAGGCCGCGAACCCGTATTTTGGAGGACCTGCTATAAACGTCAGACAATTAAGTCCGTCCGGTGACGCTATAAAATCTGTAAACATTCGTAAACAGTGTATTGGCAATTCTGAAAATCTGACAATTGTGAAACTATTTGATATTAATAGCCATGAAATGCAAATAATAATTTACGTAAGCATTTCGAATGATCATCGCCATTGCAGTGGATATGAAATGTTTTAGCAGTTTGGAAAACTCTTATTACGTAAGAATTTTATTTGATATCCCTGATCCAACAGTTTTAACGTCATCCGGAAATCATAAAGTCAATGAGCCTGGATTTAACTTGCATGACTACTTTAATGTGTATGAAATTCAATTTAATTTGGAAGGGGTCCAACGTTTTGTAATATCAAACTTTTATGAAGGATAAAATTAAATATAATAGATTTATTTTAAAGGACATAATTCCTGCATTTATCCCACTTTAAATGAGGTACGGCACAACATGTTTTAAATATGGTGCTAGTTGATATGGCTACTTATTTTACGACCGCCCGCCTGCTTGACTTCAATTCACTTAGTCGTCTTTTACGACTCCTTGGTAAGAAAGAGGGTGATCTATTCTCCTTAACCGGATTCCACACGATGGGTGGAACTTACCTTAGTGGCGACACCTCGATAAGAAATAAGGGTGGTCAATTCTACTCAGCCGGATACCACATGACTTTATTTTAAAGGACAAAAGTATATTATTTTTCAAGTAATTACAAAAATGGGGTGTGTGTCAACCCTATAAGTGCTTTATTTTTCTTTTTTCGTTTTCGATCGGCATACAAGGAAATTTCTAACGGTTTTGAACTGTTTGATTCAACGTATTGAACGTAAGAAAACCGCAGAAACGTATTTCTGCGGTTTTCTTAAGGTTAGCCAAATTATGGCTTAACAACACTGCGTTTTCTGTGTAATTCCAATTTTATCATTGCAATTCCAAGTACTTTGAATATTTCGGATCTAATTGGTTTCAAAGGTCAGATTTAAATGCAATAGCTCATCTATCAAAATCTGCCGTTTTGAAACACAACAAGCACAAACATAAAAGAAGAAAGACAAATATGACTTAATCCAATATTAAATTCAATGCAAGTAAACTTTAAACATTTCGTTTATGTCATATTTTGATTTATAGGACTATCCCGATGTTGCTGGTCATAAAGATAATTTCTGAACTATAACAAAAAATACAGTCGGTGATTTGTCATCTAACTTTCGACAGGTTATAAAATATTAGAGAGACCTTTTGTGTTGAAGTTAGTCAAGTCCGGCTGTGTTTGGAATACGAATGTCCAATAACAGAAGCAACTGTTACGTTTAAGTAAATTACTCTCGCGACATAAATTATATCAGTATGCTTCATTTATTTTTAAGAAAATTCATCGCATAAAAGCTATTAATAAATAACAAAACATGATATATTTAACGTATCATTTTTTTTTATTTAATAAGTACCTGGTAGACCGAGCCTTGTTCGGTAATTTTTTACAAAATAAAAAAGAAACTTAAAAAAAAGAAAAAATACGTTGGAGCTGTTTTCCGTCCGAATATATATATAGGTATCCGGCTGAGCAGAATAGACCGCCCTCTTCTTACCGAAGTGTCGTAAAATACGACTTAGGTAAGTTGACGTCAGACAGGCGGCCGTTCTTAAAATACATAGCCAAATCATGTAACAACATTTTATGCCGGCCCCACTAAAAGTGGAATAAGGGCAGGAGGATGATGACATATTACTTTAACGGTGAACGTACATTTGGTTGTTTGAAAAGAAAACAGTTGAAACTGAGTGTAATTTTGAACTAAACATTTGTTCTCCGCTAGTGTAAAAAAATTCCGGGAATGTATTTAGACTAAACAGTAAGCTAATGTACATACCCTTGGGCCAATAAACAAAGTTAGGAATTGTAGGTGGTAACAAATTGGCTTAAACTATACTGTGTTTTAATGTAAATTGTTTCAAAATTAGAGTTTGCTATAATCCGCGATGAAGTAAAATAGAAAATTTATATTATGCTAAATGTAGAGTGGACTATCCGTTTTCATACCCAATACGTTCAGGATATGTAAAAACACTTGCTCAAACTTCCACCACCGCCACCACAACTCATAAGCATTACACACGTTCACTTTCACAAACTCAACAATCGTTTTACCCCGCAACCGAAGCATCATTTGGAGATACACTTCACGGATGGACTGGATGGATTGTTATAGATCTCCACAAAGTAAAACTAAATTCTCTGAATTTACTAAATATAATTCAAACTTCAATAACATCTAAATGAATTCAATAATATGTATGCTAAGTCTTTGGAAGAAATCACAAGATTCATAATCAACTTCATTTCCTATAGTCTTCAGTGCATATATTTGAGATCGCGAACGAAATGCAAATACAATTCATATGCAAATGACATTGTAGTCTAAAAACATGGCGTATCTCTGTAGTTACACCAGAAATCCTGTTTATTTCCACAAAACATTTCTGTACTACTAATGTGATTTTGCGTTTCGCCTTGTTAGCTCGATTCTGTATTATCCCTTTGTGCTGACGTTGATTTCTTTTATTTGTATCTATTTTCTTTTTTGTCGGATATAAAAGGGTCCTATTTACACAAGTCGTAATACCCCTTATTGATTCATCCGAATAGCCAAGAAAAAAGATTATCAGGTTAAGGCTATGCATACAAAACGATTTCTCGAGTTTGCTTAATATATTAATGTAGATAAATGGTGAATTAAGGCACACAAAATGGGATTGGTTCTAGTTATCGTGAGATCGAAATAACATTTAATTAAGAATGGAATGAAAACTTTGATAACCCAATTTGTTTGTTTTTATGTCAGGAAAACCCATTATGGGTCACCACCGCCCGACGGGGATGAGCGGCGGGTATGTCGGACTCGCACCGACTAAAAACCTGACAGTGCTCCACCACGCTGCTGGTGGCGGGGACAGGGTACCGTTGTACACATTGCCCCCATCCCCGCCAGCAGCAACTCTGACCCCAGAGTGCGCCACCTCTGGGTCGGGGCCTCTCTAAAAGTGGCCCCTCCCACCGCTAATCGATGCATCGGGAGCACCAGCTGCATCGACCGCCACGGACCGCCTTTTCAGATGGGCGTCCGATAAACCCATAGGTGTGACCGTGTGTCTCTTTTTAAAGGGTTCAAACCTCGTGCTGACTATAATAAGCTTTCTTTTTAAACAAATATAAGCGGTAGTAGCAGTATGGTTAGGGTATCGGACTTGTGATCGAGAGGTCGTGGGTTCGAATCCCGGTTATTATACTGCCGACGTGAATACACTCCTAACAAAAGCATTTAGCTTAGCTAGAGGGGTTAGCAAGTTTACTAGTAATTTTGTAACCATTGCTAGTAAGTTTTAAATAAATGTGTGTTATTGATATTTGCAATTAATTACACGTTTTTAGACGAAAAAAATAATTATGAGAAAACCTGCATATCTCTAGATAATTCTGGAGATATGCGTAACATCACAATTCATATTCGAACGGCGTAGTGGGTCTGAGCTGCAATCTGAGAGATGAGGCTTATGGCCAGCAGTGGGACAATAAAATGTCCTTACATTGCTATACTTAAGAATTTAATGGGAAGAATGTTTCAATTACCAGTTTGGAACATTGTGTATAACAACAGAGAAGAAATTCTCTTTTCGAAAATAGTAATAATACGTGAGCAATATATTCTTCTTACAACTAACTGTTATTCTATTTACAACTAACTGTTATTTACTAAAATCAAAAATGTAGATAACTGACAACATATTCCGGCATATGCGAGTATGTTTATCATAAGAATTTCATTCCTCACTCGTAAAATACCCATTAAACATAAAATGTACCAATAGAAAACATTACCCAGTATTTATTATAGCAATAGAGATTTCTTAACCTGCAACTAGGCAAAGATTTACCGTCCACTATAATAAATGTTATGTTCTGGCGGTATAAGGAGAAAACTATAGACGTCAGAAATATTCCACACAATAAACTTGGTGTAAAGGTTACTAGCAATTTGAGTTGTAATTTACTAGTAAACTTGTTAACCCCCTCAACTAAGCTAAATGCTTGTATTAGTAGTGAGTTTACATCGGTAGTATAATGGCCGGGATTCGAACCCACGACCTCTCGACCCACGATCGCAAGTCTGTTACTCTAACTATTCAGCTACCGCCGCCTCATTACAATTTGAACGATATTATATTTATACCGCAAAAAAGTGCTATCAAATAATGGAAGTCTACTAGAATATAAAAGTATTTTATAATCGTATTAAAAAACCATATACACTTCCGCCGTGTGGTGTCCGGCTGAGTGGAATAAACCACCCTCATTTCTTACCGAGGTGCCTTAAAAGGTGACTAAGATAAGTTGACTCACCGTGTGGTATCCGGCTAAGAGTAGAATAGTTTTTCTCACTGAGGTGTCGTAAAACACGACAAAAGTAATTTGACGTTAGGCATACTGCCGGTCGTAAAATACCTAGCCGAATCATGTGACATGTTTATAACATGTGCCGACCCCACTCAATTTACGAAACGGATCAGGGCAGGAGAATGATTTTGAAAAAATTACTAATTAAATTAAATGTCATTGGAATTAGGCATAAATAAATAAATAAAATAAATAAATAAATAATATGGGACACTTACACACACGGTTGTTCGTCCCCAAAGTAAGTAACTTAGTACTTGTGTTATGGGTGACAGACATCTGGTGAATATATTTACTTATATATTTTTTAAATACATACTTAAATACAAATACACACCCAGGCTCAAAGACCAACAAATTCATATATAGAAAATGTTGGCCCTTGGCGGGAATCGAACCCGCGACCCGCGGAGCAGAAGGCAGGGTTACTACCCACTGCTCCAACGGGCCAGTCAATAGAATTAATATTAATAATCAAATAAATGTATGGATGTAGGCGGAATAATATTGCTTAATTAAGCTTAACAAAGAAATAGAGTAGCTGGCAAAATGTAATATTAGAGAAAACAAATGTAGAAAATATAAAGACTGATTATTTACTGTTAGACATGTACCACGGGCTGCCTTATTTCCTGTTTGCTCATAAACGTGACTTGGATTTTTGCCGTTAGAGTCTGAACGATCGTGCCTTGTACAAAAATATTAGAGTTAATTTATATAAACTATTTGTTTTAGCAAGAATACTTTATTCCTTCTTATTATTAGTGTTTATTATACTTATTAAATCGAAGCTTTCATCAAGATCTCCCTTGGTTTTCAACAGAGATTTTAAAAATCAAGCCTAAATTATCCCATTTATCATCATCCTCCTGCCCTTATCCCACTCAAAGTGTGGTCGGCACAACTTGTTATAAACATATTGTCACATGATTTGGCTACGTATTTTAAGTTTGTCTGTCTTTTTGTAACGCTTTCA
Organism: Morpho helenor; assembly: GCA_029227775.1. Taxonomy (NCBI): domain Eukaryota; kingdom Metazoa; phylum Arthropoda; class Insecta; order Lepidoptera; family Nymphalidae; genus Morpho; species Morpho helenor. The sequence goes on along the minus strand of JARGCU010000020.1, from coordinate 13,022,269 downwards.
TGGCTAAGCCGCTGAATCAATAGCGATGAAAGTTCTTTCAATTAAAGCTTATGTAACGGGCAACTTCTATACTTATTACAAACCAAAGTTCCCAAAGGCCGTCTGTCTGTATGTGATGGATTTTCTCAAAATCTACAAAATGCAAAACATATTTTTGTACAGTTTTACTAAGAGATAGTGTTATTCTTCGTTCGGAAGTTGAAGTTTGCCATTTTGGAAATTGTGTTGAAGAGGTCGCGCTTTTGTAAAAAAAACTCGCTGGAGTAACTATTCGCGTGCGTTGCTTAAACCGGCGGAGATACACTAAAGTCACATAGTAGAGAATTGTAGATCTACAAAAATGCTACAAAAAAGTCCGGGTTAGTATGTCACTATATCTTATGGGTAACTCACAATTTTTTTTGTGCAAAAAACTACTTTTACTGTTATAACACACTGATTTACACGCGGACGAAGTCGCTGGCACAGCTTGTGTAGGATAAAAAAAGTCCCGTTTTCCTTCCAGAAATAGAGAACGTGTTCATATTGGAGGGTATTTTAATAATTAGGCGAATGTACGTAGTGACGTAGCGAGTATAGCTTGCAAATATTTACCACATATAAGCTTTTAATTATATGTACAACTAAATAAATATATAAAAGTAAAAGTAGCGGCCTGTTACTATCCCACTGTTGAGAATAGGCCTCTTCTCTCAGTTTTTTGGAGAGAAGGATTGGAGCTAAGACCTACCACGCTGCTTCAATGCGGATTGGTAGGTTACACATATCTCCAGACTTCTCTAGAGATATGCAGGTTTCCTTGCGATGTTTTCCTTCACCGAAAAGCGTGTGATAAATTACAATTATCAATTAGACTCATAAGTTTTAACAGAAAAACTCATTGGTGTCTGCCCAGGTTTGGACCCGTGACCTCCTCGAAAGACTCGCACGGTGTTACCGCTGGGCGACCACAGCTTCTGTATATTTAACTATAAATAAATATATATTTATAGTTAAATATACAGAACACTATTATAAGTTTAATAGTAAATCAGTATTATTTGGCATGCAGTGCACTGAACCGTTGATACTGCAAAATTTCTGTACAGTTGAACGCAAGAACTTTGATATGTTTGTTCGCAAACTTTAAGAGAATTTTGCATGCATCACTGCATGTACAAAATTTAACGGTTATTTAAATAAGAATATAGTACTTTGTTTATTCAAAATTCCGCGCTAGGATCATACTCTTTCTATTGGCTTTGTTAACTACAAAATACATCTTTCTTCGCGTCAGCTTAACTATGTACTATTCGTTTTTTCCTTTACGAAAACAAAAATACATTTTTCAAAGATAAAACCTAGCTAGATCGATTTATCGCCCCCGAAACCCCCTATATACTAAGTTTCATAAAAATCATTGCAGCCGCTTCCGAAACTCAGATTCTATAGAGATTAACTCATTTAAATATTAAAAATGACTGATGCTTTAGACCGTTTTATTTAATAGCTTTTTTTAAATAATTAAATTTTTTGTCAACTCTCAAAACATGCAATTTGAAAAAATAGTAAACACAATCATATTTGAAGAGGGAAGCTCAGCATGGGATAATCTGCACAGGGAATGCAATATTCCCCAATGTTATTGCGAAACCAGAAACAACTACGCGTCTATAAATTCAAATGCCACGCTTAGAACGTTTCATGTGCAAATTCGCCATTGTTGAACATGGATATGACATGAAAGATATTTGATATATGGTTATTGCACTAACCTGTTTGATCTTATAATCATACCGAGAAATAGTAGAACAAGCCCAGTAACCACAGCAATTGTGGAATTTAAATTTTAGTGTTTTTTGAAAAAAGAAACAATTTTGCTTCAAAAATATGGCTGTTTATTTTGAATGTTTAAATTAGCTTATATTGTCTGTGTAATTTAAAACGGCTCCAACGATTTTCATAAAACTTATAATGTGTGTGGAGTGTGGCGTAAAATATAGAATAGAATTCAAAAGTAAATTTATTTAGCTGTCATTTATGAAGTTATAATAGCCACTGGGGAACGGGCCACTAGAGAAATGGAAATCAACTCTCAGATATCACCAGCATTTTTACGTTTTTAAAAAAATTAACTTATTTTTGCCCATGTCCGACCATCGACATAAATAGCAAATGAAACTCATCAAAAATCACATCGACGGACAAGGACAAACAAACATACTTTCGCACTTATATTATTAGTATAAATGGCTTTTATTATGAAATCTTCGTCAAAGCATTTATTTTATTGATATTTGAACGTGAAATGCTCATTACATATACGTTGGAAATCATCGCCGATAGCGAAATTTAAGCGTTTAATTATGCATGCCGAATGCAGAGCAGTCGGATAATTATACCTCAGGGGTTGCATGTTCGAATCCATAGCATACAATGGTTTGACGATTGTTAACCAATATCTTGCAGGAGTAAGAAAAACTAAACTATACATATGATTTTTTCATGTGAAATCAATGCCATTACTAGGTATCATGACAAGGTTTATATAATAACAAAAGCACTACGAACTAATCATCATCATCATCATCTTCCCGGATGATACATTCCCGGAATGTTTTTACATTAAGGAAAAAACTTTTAATTGAAAATTACACTCGGTTTCAACTGTTTTATTTTCAAACAACGAAATGTACGTTTATTGTTAAAGTAATATATCACTATCCTCCTGCCCTTATCCCCCCCCCCCACTCTAAGTGGGGTCGGCACATGTTATAAACATGTTGTCACATGATTTGGCTGCGTTTTTACGACCGACCGCCTGCCAGACGTCAACTTATCTTAGTCGTATTTTACGACACCTCGATAAGAAAGAGGGTGGTCTATTCTACTTAACCGGATATCACACGGTGAGTCAACTTACCTTAGTCGCCTTTTACGACACCTCGGTTAGAATTGAGGGTGGTCTATTCTACTCAGCCGGATACCACACGGCGGGCCGACTTACCTTAGTCGCCTTTTACGACACCTGGGTAAGAAAAGAGGGCGGTACTATTCTATTCAGCCGGATACCACAAGGCGTAAAAGAACTACGAACTAATATGAATTAATATAATAAACCTAACACTCTAGTGTCAATAAAATAAAGTGATTTTTTTGACGTAACTTTATTTTCTTCCCAGACCCTATTACGTACATATAAATCACATTTTTTCTACGGACCGTATCTTTTCTCATCTTTCCTCGGCTAAAAGACAAATAACATGTTTTATTTGTGCAATATCATCTTAGATCGCGAAAAACATATTCAGTAGGCCACCATTTGGTTACTCGAAAACAAATTAATCATGCTTTTACTGCTTTTGCACGCAAGGTTTTTATGGCAAAAATCATTTATTCTTATATTGATATGTATAAGAAGGGTTGATGTTTGTATACATCGCATTGAGTTACTTAAACTTAAGCATTTCAAGTTCAAATATCGATAAAATTAAACCTTTTAAGAAGTTTTCATAATATAATCAATTTATACTTATAATATAAATGTGAAAGGGTGTTTGTTTGTCCTTTTCCATGTACGAATGTAGCAAAGAATCAACGTGATTTCTGATGAGATTCAGTGATTATTTATGTCGATGGTCGGTCGCGAATATCGTTGCTTTCTTCCGTTTTTGTTAACTTGGGAGAGATCAGTTCTCCGAGTAGTTAGTTAATTTTGTGATGTAGCTACAACGCCGAACATCTTCTTCCTCCCACTCTAAGTGGGGTTGGCACAACATGTTATAAAAATGTTGTCACATGATTTGGCTACGTATTTTACGACCGGTCGCCTGCCAGACGACAACTTACCTTAATCGCATCTTGCAACACCTCGATAAAAAAGAGGGTGGTCTATTTTGCTTAACCGGATACCACACGTTGGGTCAACTTACCTTAGTCGTCTTTTACGAGACCTCGGCAAGAAATAAGGGTGGTACTACTCTATTCAGCTGGACTTTACGTTCGGCGTCTACAACGATGAACATAATGTTGTGAAAGTTGCGTTGAGTTTTTTTATTTGGCTATCCAGTCAAGAGACAATAATTTTGACATAAGGAAGAAAACGATTCATAGTTGTAAGGATTATTTCGATATAGCAACATTACTAATAAAGACGTAAAGTGAATCAATCAATTTTGCAAGCTCTATATTCCGTGGAATAATAAATTAATATACCAGTCACCAGAGATTTGTTTAGACGATTGCGTTTTTATATGACAAAAATAATTACCTTACTTATAACTTAACGATTAAACTTAACACAAAAACATATGTACTACTAATTTAAAAATACCAATTTTTTAGACGCTAATAATTATCAATGATTTGCAATATTGGTTTTAGTTTGCAGAAATTAAACATACAACTTTTAATTGTTGCTTCTCTGAGAACCCCTTTTTCTGACAATTAATACGTCAAAAACATGCAATGCATATTATAAATTGGGAACATTTTTTGATTCAGCAAATCCTGAATGGGATGAGCAGAAAAACTGTGTGTTTTCCGGATTTTCACAACCTATTTATCTTTTAATTTTGTTAATGTTTCAAAATCAAATTTGAATTGTTTATTTGTTAGCAAATATAAGGTTATGCTGTTCCCTAAAGAAATAAAGCAAATTAGCTTTTGGTTCAATCGATCATTTCTTATTTATATTACGGATTTTTTTCGCATTTCTGCTGAAATGTGAAATGATTAAAGTCCCGATACTTTTATTCTTCTTAAGAATTCAAGAAGTCCGGAAAATTCTAGTCCGGAAGAAGTCAGTAGATAGTCTTATTTTATTCTTACCTTAGAATAATTTTAAACTTAACAAATATATAAATACAAATAAAGTTTCAGCTGCAAGTTCAGAATTTCAGTTCCGGAAATTTCACACAATGATTTCCACCCGGGCAAAGCCGCTGTCATACCTAGTAATAATTATAAATTAACTTGGATATCAGAATTCAGTGTCAAAATTCGAAATTCCGATATTCCATCCATGCACACAACATTCATCACTGTTTAATTAATGTAATTATCTGATATATAAGTCATGAAAAATTATACTCGGCTTGTAAATTATCGGATGCGTCCAACTAATTACGAATCATTGACATGAATAAGACCTTCGGATGAGTTCAATATTGCTCGGGCACATGTGATAATTAATAATGATGTGATAATTTATCTTTAATATTTAAATGAGTTAATCTTGTATATATAAATAATAATAAATATTTGCCGAATTTCGTAAAACGACTCCAACGATTTTCATGAAGTAAAATAGGTAGGTTTTTTTTACTCGAGTTAGCTAGGTTTCATTTCAAAAAAATATACCATGTAAATGAAATGTTAGCTGTCATTTGTAAAGTTGTGATAGCTCAATGGTAAACGGGCGGATTAAAGAAGTGGAAATATCCGGGATCAAGCCCCTAGTATTACAAACCTTCTTTTGCTTTTTCTCTACTTTTTTCATTTTTTTATAATTAAAAAAACTTATAATTTATAATAGCAGGCGTTACTTTGCGGAATTCCATAGTACAGAAGTTACGATAGAATTATTTTGCTAAAACCCGCGTTTGTTAAGAAAGTCGATGTCATTCTAAGTGTAGGAAGCAGACAATCACATATCTTATACGTGCAGGACCAGTCACGACAGGTATAACAAAACTCCGCCCTCAGCAACACATCACACAAGCAATACACAAATTCACTACGACAACCTCTACGATCGTATTGCCCCGTAACGAAGCATCAGAAGGAGGATAGTAAAATAATTCTATCATAAGGCACAGGAATACTGAACGCATAACGTCTACACCCTCGTCTACAACCAACTCCTGCTACTCTTGGTAGAGCCAGGACAGACCCGTGCACCACATCCAATGCATTGGAAACACATAATGCATAAGCCACCTCTAAGAACCTTACTTAAGGAAACCCTAGAACAAGTATTCGTTTTACAATTATGACTATAGTATTTATATAACTATGGTATTTATATAACTTTTGCACTGCGGATGTTATTTATACACTTAAATTTATTAGCTGAAGTGAGTAAAATTTTTGAATACATCATTATTTTCCCGTAAAAGCAAAATAAAATGTTAAAACGAAAAGGGCTATAAATTTAATCAACCCGGTAGGAGATAAGAACAACACGATCTTAGGCGACTTTCTATCCGTCTCAAGAGCACTGGGGAGTTTATCTTAATCTTGGTAAAAACTTTGAAATTAAAAACACTACCAATCAAGTCCAATTGTTTAATTGTTCCAAAACAGGAAAAATCAGCCATTTTTCGTCTTTTACCTGATAAATATTTGCCTATTCTTGTTTTTTATCAACATTTAAATTATTAATGTAAGTTATCAAGGTCGTGTATTTTAAGTTATAGAGGTTTTGGGGTCTGGAGGGGAAGGGAACACATTATTTTTGAAGTTACAAGTTTTTAATTTATCGAATCTACTGTATTAGCAGACGTTTGCATTATTAAATTATTTCGTCTCGTATGTTATTTTTAGATTGTTTTTATAAACGGATTGACATTTAAAAGTAAACAAATATTCTTCTAATTATATTTCGATGTTATATTGGACTAGCAATCGCCAGCGTCTCCGCCCGCGTGGAAAGATTAAAACCGTAATATTATAGCATTTTACCACCCATAAAAATGGTTACAGTGGATTAACATTTAGAACTTTTAGAGGGGAACAATTTTGTAATACATGATTTTTTAATAACTACTACCGCTTACTCAGCCCACGCAACGAAGAATTTAAATTTTGCCGCTTTCGTGTCATTTTATTGCTGCTCCTCTCCTATTCATCTTAGCATGATGTTATATCCTATAGCCTTTCTCGATAAATAGACTATCTTACACTGAAATAATTTTTGAAATCGGTCCAGTAGTTCCTGAGATTAGCGCGTTCAAATAATCAAACTCTTCAGCTTTATATATTAGTATAGATTTTATGGGGGTGAAGCGAGTTCAATTTATGATACGCTTTTCTGTGCAGGAAATCATCGTGAAGAAACCAAAACAACATTGATAGACAAATTAACGGAGAAATGCACGCACGCACACATGCACACAAAGTCTAAAATAAATAAACACGCACACAAGCATTTTTCGTGCTCGCAATGCAGCATAAATAACAATGCATTAAATATCACACATTCACAGAATATTGAGTTTATTTTGCAAATTTAATTTGAGCTGATAGATGATGATGAATACGGCCTGATTATTCCCGTGCAAAGTGAAATACGAGTAATACAAGTACTCCAGAATCAGACGTGAGCGATAGAGTTTCGTTGCGCTAAATTGAAATTCAGTTTCGCTTGAAGCGAGAAAAATTGTCCATGACGTTCTCGCGACAAATCTGTGCGAATATACGAATGAAAAAATAAAGTATCTCAACGTGAATATTTGAGAAGTTTTCACTAATAAATAGCTAACAGAGATTTTTTTTATACAAAAGAAATTTAAGCTAACGATACGGCCTGATCGAGCCAGGATATAACATTTCTAGACGATCAAGGATAGAGTAAAGCATGACGTAAATAATCTTAAATTAATATTTACATTCTTATATTTATCTTATACACATATAAATATACAATATCTGGGTGACCGAGCTTCGCTCGGTAATTTTTTACAAAAAAAAACTTAAAAAAAAGAAAAAAAACAATTATTTAGTTGGGATCGATCCTTGGCACTCACATTTCTCGAGGCTGCCCGCTAACCGAATAAGCTACGTCGACTTGCCAGTTAATGGCGAAAATTCAATTCAATATAAATGTTAGTGTTTTTTAATGCCCAAAAATAGGGATAAAACAATATTTTTTTTACATAAAACCTAGCTAGATCAATTTTTCTCCCCCAAAACCTCCTACATGCTGAATTTTAGGAAAATCGTTGGAGCCGTTTCCGAGATTCGGAAAATATATATATATATATATATATATATATATATATATATATATATATATATATATATATATATATATATATATATATATATATATATATATATATATATATACAAGATTAACTCATTTAAATATTAAGATAAAATATTGTTACAATATGTTTCAAATATGACCTCCTTCAAATATGTCAATAACATAAAAAAAATATTGTCGTCAATATGATTTTTTAAGAAAATTGCTTTTTATTTATTAAATAAATATAAAGGAAAAATATCGTTGTTATAATAAATAGCTTTATATAAATAAAGAAATAGAGCGTAAGGCATATATATGATTTAGCCGTTTTGTGGTATTCGACTGAGTAGTATAGACCACCCTCATTTCTTAACAAGGTGTCGTAAAAGGCGACTAAAGTAAGTTGAGGTCAGGACGGTCATTAATTAACTAGCCAAAACTTGTAATAACATGCACAGATCCAAATAAGCAGGTGCAAGATAACTAAAAGTGCAAATATATCATAATCCTGGGCTTTACTAAGCGTCAAATAAGCTTTATAAGGCGAGGACAGATCCTTGAAAAAAAGGAAAAAAATATATGTATATACCTTACCTACCTTATATACCTTGTATATACCTTACCGTACCTAGTAGTAAAAGACTTGGACGATTGAATTCGGCAAATAAACAGTAGTAAATGACGCCCTTTACATTCGGTTTTATTAACGAAACAAATGTTCTGGTAGCATTTTAGGCTTTCCATCGGATGCGGAATCGGAATCTATTCCACCATTTTGACTATCCAGTGTAATATCGATCTTATCTGTATATATATAAAGCTAATATTGGTATTCCGTTGAATTTGAAATAGAAATAACGCAATATAAGCTTTGAGGTGTTTGATATAGGGTTGTTTATATCTTTTTGACATAAGTTGAGCGCCGTGTCCTGTAGAACGGTAGTTGGACAAAATTAGGTATTTGTATTCTAGTCAGAAGCCAGGATGCCGATACCACTTTACGGTGTTTACTTTATGGTGCGGAATATGTGTGCAATCTGAAATTGCCATGAAAAGTATTTTCTAGGTTTAACTTATGTGGTTGATATTTTTTTTCAAAACGCCTAAGCGATGAAACGCGCTCTCGGATTTGGATTGCATGGTCACAGGTCATGAATGCCCGTTGGCGCAGTTGGAAGTGAGACTGCCTTCAGCTTTGCGGGTCACGGGTTCGATTCCCGATTTTTACCTTCCATTTCTAACCTGTTAATTTTATATTTAACAACCTTACCAAACCAGCGGATTATGCGAAAACATGACAGACAGACCGACTTTCGCATATATATTTTTTTTTTTTTTAAATTTATTATACAATACAATAAGATAATATATAAACAAATATAAAAACACACCTGTCGAAAACCACGCAGGGTTTATATGAAGGTGTGGAGTTCGCATTATTTTTCTATATACTATATATATTTTATATTTTATTCTATATATTTTATTACATATACATTTTGACTACTATATTTTGTTACATATACATTTTGTTTTTTTTTTTAATAGCTTTTGAACTTGAATTTTTTTTAATACCAATTAGTATGGAGTATCTTTATAAATATTCTATGTTTATGTTAGATTAAAATAGGTATAGATAGGTAGGGATGACTGTCATAAGATTTTGACGGGGTTCATTTAAATGCTTTTAGAGAAAAAAATCTGATGTATTATATATACAACTTCTATCTGGAATGTTCAGATAGAAAAAAATGCAAAATGCTAATTTATTCTATTATTATTATTTATTCAGCAAATGCTAGTTTATTCTAGTGCGAAATTAAAACTTTCACTCAGCAAAACAGAGTAAAACACACAGAGAATTATTTCAGTGCAAAAAAGCTTTCTCGTTTATATTGGCATTCGAAGGTTAATTAAATACCTATCTGTAACTTCAGTAGTTCAAAGATTACAAAAAATAATAAACCCATTTAAATGTAATTACTTTTTTCTACATTTATACATCTCACGCAAAGCTGATAGCCAAACGCGTGAGAACGAGCGACTCTTTTGAGGGGTTCACGATTTCAAATCACGGGCAGACAGCAATGAGTTTTACTGCCAATAGTTCATCATCTTCCTGCCCTTATCCCACTCTAAGTGGGGTCGGCACAACATGTTATAAATATGTTGTCACATGATTTGGCTACGTATTTTACGACCGGCCGCCTGCCTGACATCAACTTACCTTAGTCGTATTTCACGACACCTCGGCAAGAAAGAGCGTGGTCTATTCTACTTAACCGGACACTACACGGTGAGTCAACTTACCTAAGTCGCCTTTTACGACACCTCGGTAAGAAATGAGGGTGGTACTATTCTGTTCAGCCGTATACTACACGGCTTTTTTACTGCCAATACTTATGTGTCTAATATTTGTAATTTATCAAATGCGGAATTCTAGAAATACCAATTCATATTGGAACATTGTGGTGGGTTGTTTTCTCCAAAAAGGGCATTGAAGGCACTAATAGGCAGGTACTTTTTTAAATGTCAGTAACAGAAAAATGTCAACAACCATAAACAATATTACCGAAAATACAACGCAACGAAATAAGGCTGCTATCATTTTCATTCTGCTGCCTTTAACCCGCTCTAAAAGGAGGGAGGGCTGTCTGACGTGAGAAATGAGGCTAGTCTATTCTTCTCAGCTGGATACCACCTGTTGGCTCAACTTACCTCAGTCGAGTTTAACGACACCTCGATATAAAATGAGGTTGATATCACACGGCAGTAATACAAGGCTGCCATATAATCGTATAATAATGAAATGTCGGTCGTCATATATTATTATTTATGTGAACAGTAAATAGCCCGATCGTCTTATCAGTTAACTCAAACCACAATGCCGTTAGATTACTTGCTCATAACATGTTCCGTTGATTAACTTCCGTATTTGCCACGTATACGATCTTATGCAACGTCACAAAATCATATTGGGATGTTACTTGAAAGTTTATTCGAGAAATACATAATACATAATAAAGGAGCTTTACTAAGCTTTCAAAGCCTAGTCATTCTGCTTTGGTAAATTTTGTGTATTTAATTTGGGAACGAAGAACTGTCATTTCTTGTAAAAAAACAAACATTATAATACGGTACAAATACCTAAATTTCATCATCCTCCTGCCCGTATCCCACTCTAAGTGGGGTCGGCGCAACATGTTATAAAATGTTCTCCTATGATTTAGCTGCGTATTTTACGACCGACCGCCTGCCTGACGTCAACTAACCTTAGTCGTATTTTACGACTCCTGGGTAAGAAAGAGGGTGGTCTATTTTACTCAACCGGATACCACACGGTGGGTCAACTTACCTTATTCGCCTTTTACGACACCTCGGTAAGAAATGAGGGTGGTCTATTCTACTCAGCCGGATACCACACGGCGGGTCGGCTTACCTTAGTCGCCTTTTACGACGCCTCGGTAAGAAATGACGGTGGTACTATCCTATTCAGCCGGATACCACACGGCGTGGTACAAATACCTGATTTTATTTAGCAATATTATGAACTAGGATTTATTATCAAAAAAATTGCTTCATACATTCAAATTGTCAATTCTAAATGTTTATTCAAAATACAAAGTAACTAACTGCGATTGTTCAGTGACCCATGGACCTAAGCTTCCAAAACTAGAATACTATTCCACGTAATAAGACTTAAAGAATTAGTCGATCATACATACCACAATAGATATAATAACAAAATTTTGCTATAATAATTTTTGTCTCACAGCAAATATGTAACAATAGAAAATACATAAGAAAGGACGCATTCTTTCCGCTGTAAGAAATTTCTTATTACTTCTACTATCAAATCAAATTATTTTTATCCAATAAATATTTTATTTGGTTACTTTCAGTATAGAAAAAAGTTGTTAAATGAACAGAACATTGTTCGCTGTCCTACTACACGCAACATAAGTATTAGTACCTGATTGACTGAGCCTTGCGCGGTAATTTTTTCCAAAATAAAAAAAACTTCCAAAAAATTATAATAGGGTAGGTGGGGCTCGATCCTAGGTATTTTCATTTCTCGCGACCACCCGTTTCCCGAATAAGCTACGCTGGCTTGACAGTTCTTGACAAAAATAATATTTTATATATTCAATTTGAAAATTTGTATTTTTTTAATGTCCAAAAACAGGGATGAAACCTAGCTAGATCGATTTTTCCCCTCCAAAACCCTGATGCATGCTGAATTTTAGGAAAATCGTTGGAGCCGTTTCCGAGATTTCGCATACATATATATACATACAAGATTACAACTACAACTCATTTAAACATGAAATATTAATAATGCATATTAATATTATTATTATTTACTATACATAATATGTATGTATCTCTACGATCTCGATTCCAGATGTAATCTTAAATTGATCTTTAAAAGTCTGCAACTGATGGCGGGATAGACATACAACATTTCGTTGCGGCCATGCCTGGTATCATAGAGATCTTAGTCTATTCTCATATTATAAATGCAAAAGTTTTTTTTATTCTTTATTTTTAACGGGTCTATAAACCTCTTAAAGGTTATGGTAGACCCAGCGTAATCTAATTATACCTAATTTTACATATGAATCATATCGAGACTTCTATACAATAGTTGTGCTTGCTCTGAAGTCGGTACTGCAAGGATAATTTGTATAGTGACCAAATGTTTGACCTTAACCCGTTTAACAAATGATGATCACATAACTTCGCATCTAGTACACTCCATTAAGAGATGAAACCGTGTCACAGAGACTACAATTCAGTGAACTTATTTTTTTGCAAAAGTATGATTTGCCGCCGAGTTTCTTGCTGGTTCTTCTCGGTAAGAGCAAACTTCCGAATCAGTGGTAGCTAGCTTCTTTAAAAACATTTGACGATTCAAAGTACTGTAAACAGTCTCACTTGAATTAAGAATATTTTGAATTTGAATTTGAATTCAAAAATATATACGGCGCAAAATGATTCGGACAGCCAAGAGTTATAACCATCTCAAGTAGTTGGTTATAACTCTAAAAAATTCCATAAATTTAATTCCATTTACTCCGTCGTCTTTAATAATACGGAGAAATAGTCCAAGTATTTTCTCATTTTGTCTTCCAATTATTATGTTGTCGGAACGAACATCACAGACAATTTTCTTCACTTTAAAGAAACAAATCTTGAATTTTAATCTAGAAGGTATGTATAACTGAATCATTCTTTCCATTTAGTTTGGTATGTGCTTAAAAGAAATTTATTTCTTTCGCTCAACTGTCCCGGGTAGATATTCTTAATGTATATAAACCTCCTCTTTCATCGGAGGAAAATATTGTAGGTAGGATCCAAAGTGCATATCCTCTATAGATGGGCATTTTAAAATATCCAAGGATTTATCTTGGGAAATGTAGGTTCCATGATAATGTTTTCTTTTTGTGCATATCACATGATCAATCGTTATCTTCAAGGCCATATGTTCCTTACTAAAATTCCAGTGATGCATTTCTTGAAAATTAAAATAAAGGTTGCTTCACTCACAGTTTTACAATCAGGGCTTATAACACTCATCAAATTTGGATGATAAAAAAGCCTGGATTTGAAAATACTTTCAGCTTCATACAAGACTGCGGTTTAATAATGTAAAATTGAAAATGTTTAAAAGATTGATCGCCGAGTTTCTTTCTGGTTCTTCTTGGTAAGAGCAAAATTCCATACCAGTTGTAGCTTCATTAATCATATTGATACTTGACGATTGACTTGACGACAAAAGTGCTTGAAAGAGCTTATTTGAATAAAGACTATTTTGATTATTATATGTTACTTTATACAAAATAATTTATTTATATCACTCTCCTAAAATTTACGCCGATTGGTATGGATGTACATAAATTTTTAGGGACAATCCCATTTCCTTAGGCTCACGATTTATTTATTACTTTGTTTTCCTTTCGAGTGAATTGAGTCACTTACAGCATTGTTCACTAGAAACTTCTAGCAAACTGTTATTTTTATTAGGAGTAATGTTAATCACGAAAACTAGTTTAATAAATCGCTTGCGACCTATTCTTGCTTTATGGAAACATTCTTCAATCTCCACAAAACATGTTTGACCTACTTGTTAATTTTTGGTAAACGTGTTTTTTTTAATCAAGTAAAGACAGCATAGAAAAAAAATTAAAAAAGTTTATTAGGAAAAGGTATTTCCGATTTTTTCATTATTTTAGACTTCGCATTCCACACATGACACAGGCGCATAACTAAACAAAGTTATGTATTTGCTTACATGGAACGCATGTCTTACAGGAAAACCACCACAACTACACTTGACTACTAGCACTCCAAACATTCACTACCACAATGTCAACGATCGTTTCGGCTCGAAGCCTAAACCGAAACACCATCAGGAGATGGACTCCACAGCAATAACGTAACACTCACACTACCAATTGCTTTCAGAAAAAAAATGTTAATATAATTTTGTTAAATAATATTATCATTAATTTTGTAAATATGAACACTTTAAATCTCTATAGAAAAGTCATTAGCAATATTTTCCCATCTACAAAACTAAAACACAGCGGTGGATTTGATCATGTACCAAATTAGCAAATGGTGAAGGCAAATTCACTGTTAGTAGTGTAACACGCTACGCTAAATTCAGCACATTGATCAACCGAGATATTGGAAAGAGAATCGGAACAATTGAACCTCAGTTGTCCAACCGAAACCGCGCTGCTATTCATCAATGTGTTTCATTCAAAGGAAAAAGGAAATAAATATTGCTGTATATTTAGATAGCAATGGTACACTTTTGTACACTGTTGTGTTTAAAGGGAGTTCAAATGTAGTACTCGTACATTCCTATCTCGCAGCAAAGCTAATCAGCAAATTTACTGTGCATATGCTGATATTATTGTGATGTTCTACATATGAATGAATGACTTATACTTTTATAGTAAATCACAAAAATTTACAAAATGACAATACACTTCAATACAATTTTTTTTTAATATACAATCTGGTGGTCTTATCGCTACATAGCGATCTCTCCCAGACAACCGGTTCGACATAGGTATGGGTAATATTGGTGTGTATCGTAGAAAACATATAATTATACGATTATATATATCATCCAAATACAAAACGTATATACTAAAATATACATACAAAAACATATAATACGTCAACATTGGCATCTGACAAATTGTAAATATCCAGTAAGTACAAAATTTTTATAGCGATCTGGTACTAGGTAAAATTACTTAAAAGTTATACATACCATTATGGTTGTATTTACAAATATCACGCATATCAGTGTTGTCGCCATTGACTTTCGCTTTGTATTTTATAGCAACACAGTCATAAAACAAGAGTATCGCGCCCTTTTTGATTAAAATGGTACCAACACTGTGACGTGTTGAGTCCGGTTTGAGTCCGGTTTCCGGTTGAGTCTTCCTATTGATAAAACGTTTTAGTGACATTCAGTCTTTCTTCGTCATTCAAGATAAGTGCATCTCTGAACGGGAATTGTGGTTTTCCTATTATATCATGTTATTGTATATAGTGTGCGTTAACATCAGTAAAAATCAAATCAAAATAATTTTTATTAGGTAAAATAAACAATTACAAGTACTTTTCAAATGTCAAAATTGGGTTAAATCTTGTTAAAGGTTACACTAGTTAGGAAAATTCTTTTTACTGGCTTCTACAATCACAGGCAAAAAAATCTATCGCCTAACAGATCACCCTATACATTTCGTTCACCTTTTTTACATGACATCTTCGATATGTTATTAGCCCCAACGGGATAATTTGAATGAGTTAATCTTATATATAGACACTCGTAGCACAAGTAATCTTAGTACGAATGTCTAAGCACTAAGATATTTGTTTAATATTGTGTATTTTGCATTTAATATTTTGTTTCTGAACTTGTATTTTGTATATATTCTATATCATCTTGCTGCCCTTATCCCACTCTAAGTGGGGTCAGCACAACATGTTGGCTGCGTTTTTTCGACCGGCCGCCTGCCTGACGTCAACTTACCTCTGTCGCCTTTTACGACACCTCGGTAAGAAATGAGGTTGGTCTATTCTACTCAGTCGGATACCACACGGCGGGTCGACTTACCTTAGTCGCCTTTTACGACACCTCGGTAAGAAATGAGGGCAGTACTATTCTACTTAGCCGGATACCACACGGCTTTGTATATATTCTATATGTTTTGGCTAAATAAAGTTTATTTATTTATGAATAAATGCTGTGATAGCCTAATGGTAATGGGCCGGTAATGCCACCGGCGCTTGCTTACTTTTTTAAATTGCATATTTTTCTTTTTTTTATTACATTTTTTAAATCTTTAAAAAAATTACAAAGCAAGGCTCGGCATGGTACTTAGCTCTAACGGGATATAATGCGACATTGGACAATACGGATGAGGGCACTGGCATCATCGAGAATGAAATAAAGTTGTCGATAATTTTTTGAGTAAGATACTCCTTAGGAATACAAGTAATAGACCACTGTTGTACAACTGTTGTACACTGTTGTACAACTAAGACTGACCCTCGTGACAAATCAGGGACCTATTAATGCCGGCGAAATTGTTATTTCTTAATTGTGCGATTATGCGCTTCACAAGCCAGGTGTTCAAATTTAATATAATAACTCATCACGTTGAATTCAGTAATCAACAAGCAATTACAAATACAATTACTGACACTAATTACTTCATGTAAGTCGATTATCTAATCAAATATAATTAGCACGTAAACAGATCAATAATTAATTTATCGCAAGCATTATATTACAAGTCGGGAATAATGGGCACGAAGGTAAGCGACAATTTGTCGATAAAATAGAAATGGATTCCCGCTATATTGGTTCACTACCATATTTTGGCAGTGTAATGATAAAATACCGGGTTATATAGTGATTAAATACTGGGTAAATACAAAAGTAAGACTATCTTCTGCTGATGCATCGGTTACGGGGCGAAACGATTGTTGATATTGTGGCAGTAAATGTGTGCAATGCTTGTGTATTGGTGTGTTATTGGTGCAGAGTGCATGAGTTGTTACGAATTCTGCAATTTCACGTATGAGAACAAATAGTCGACAATACATTTAGCATTACATATATTTTCTATTATCGCGGGTTATAGCAAAATAATATTTTGATAACAAAATAATATTTAATTAATTATTTTGACTGGCCCGTTAGCGCAGCGGGTAGTAACCCTGCATTCAGCTCCGCGGGTCGCGGGTTCATTCCCGCCAACATTTTCAATAAACGAATTTGTTGGTCTTCGAGTCTGTATATTTGTATTTGTATTTAAGTATGTATTTAAAAATATAAGTATATATTCACCAGTTGTCTACCATAACACAAGTATTAAGTTACTTACTTTGGGGACGGAAGACCGTGTGTTCCATATATTTATTATTTATTACTTTTGTATTATAAACTTCCGAGTCACGCCTAATTCTATAAATTAGGGCAAATTTTAAGTCAACCAATTAATCTTTTATATAAAACACCGGTATATGCAAAAAGAATATACTAATTACATAAACGACTCTCTACGGGAAAACATTGCAGGCAATTTCGTAGAATAGACGGTGATATTACGATATAGCGAGTGTTACGCTCTGTAAAGTTTAATAAATACGAGTAGCTTATTATAAACGTACAGTTGGAACAATTAAAATTCAGGCACGTATCCAGCAAATACAGACACAAAAGGTACTATAGACTATAGTTACATATGATCTTACGTTGTTCATCTCATCAACTTGGGTATAAACAATAAGATTACTTTACCACCCTAAGGAACCCTCTTCAAAATCTAATACTATTTGTAATTTGGCGAGAGGCAGTGCTTTACATTAACGAATGAATAGAAATGTGAGTGTACACATTTAAATATACAAATAAAAATCATATTGCGTTAAACTCATATATATAAAACACTAAAAACGTATATATAAAAATCAAAATTACGTTTGTAAGTATCACTAAAACTTAAAAAATCTTAGGAACATTTAAAAGGTAAGAAAGTATGACAAAAAATATTAGAGAAATAGTAAAAGCATCAACTTTTCTCTCCATACAAACTGTTCGTACCTGTCAAAAATAGGCGTCGCCCGGAAATTAAATAATAAGTAAGGAAGATAACTTAGACTGGAAAATTAAAAAAAAAGCCATAGCAACCTCATTTAAGGAGGTAAGAAATTAGCCTTGTCAGCTAGTTAGTTATTAGTTTCAATTTAAGATTTTAAGCTAGTAAATAATATACTGTTTAATTTTACTGAAAATTTAATATGTATGGCTTTCTGTATCAGACTTAATAGTTAATACTAAATCTCAAGCTTACGTCAGTTACTACTTTATTGTGTACATCGGCAATTTATTTTATTAACTTGCATACTTTTATGTACACAAAGTATTAGTCTTAAGTATACGGTGAACCTAATATGAGAATATCTTTTTCCTTAAACTTCTCTTTCAAGAAATGACGCGGTCTTACATTATAAATGGCACGTACGGCTCTTTAGCAAAATAAATATTTTTTCAAAACCTGAGCATTGATACGAACACTATACTAATGGGATACGTATCAAGACCATGGATAAGTTTTATTCTTCCTAAATTATGGATTGCTGTCTCACAGATTATTAATATAAAAAATATTATATATAGGAATAAAGAGCGAGTTTTTACAAGAACAAAAAAAGTTATGACAACTGAATGATAGTTTCAGGTAAATGTTTATATTATATTACACTGAATAAAATATTTTATCGGAAACGGAAAACGGTGGAAAATAAATTGAATAAAACTGTTTGGACGTTTTGACGGTTCCATTCCAGCTCCTAAACTGACAAAGAGTTATTATTTATATTTAGATTTCCATACATCTTATTTTCAATTTCGAAAAAATATCACGCAGATGTAGTTAGTTTATGGTACTGTAAAAATATAAGAAGTTTTATATGTTATAGTGTAAAAACATTGTTCACAAAAGTAATGACAAAATTATTTCTATGAAAGTACATAATTGTGCTATAAAGGTTGTGATACGAACGGAAAAACTGCGTGCCTCTCTCTAGAAGGTTATTCTTTCTAAGTCCAGACCAATGACCAATAAATTTTTTTGATAAAACTTTTGTGCTTATCATTCTCCTCCCCTTATCCCACTAAGTGGAGCACAACATATTTTAAACATGTTGTCACATATTTTGGCTAGGTATTTTACGACCTGAGGTCAACTTACCTTAGTCGACATACATAGTCTTTGCTACACCTCAGTGAGAAATGAATGTGGTCTATTCTAGTCAGCTAGATACCACACAGCGGTTTTGTGCGTAACTAATATTTGTAATTTATCACACGCTTTCCAGTAAAGGAAAACATGGTGAGGAAACCTACATATCTTTAGAGAATAACTAGGATATGTGTAATCTACCAATCAGCATTAGAGTAGCGTGGTATATCAAAAAAATGTGAGGAGACGGTGATGCTTCAGCAATGGGATTGTTACCAAGCCGTTTTTTTACATTTTTTTATTATACATTTTTTCTTAATAAAAATGTAGAGAGTACTAGCCGTGTGGTATCCGCCTAAGTAGAATAGTACCACCCTCATTTCTTAGCGAGGTGTCGTAGAAGGCGACTAAGGTAAGTTGACCCGCCGTGTGGTATCCGGCTGAGTAGAATAGACTACCCTCATTTCTTACCGAGATGTCGTAAAAGGCGACTAAGGTATGTTGACCCACCGTGTGGTATCCGGTTTAGTAGAATAGACCACCCTCTTTCTTACCGAGGTGTCGTAAAATACGACTAAGGTAAGTACCCGTCAGGGAGGCGGCCGGTCGTAAAAACGAAGCCAAATCATATTACAACATGTTAACATGTTGTGCCGACCCCACTTAGAGTGGGATAAGGGCAGGAAGATGCAGATGATATGTGCATACAATTTTTGTTAATAAAAATGTAGAGACTGCGTACAACCAAAATTGTTGCTACTCTATTTACTCTATTTTAAGTCTATAATTCCCTAATGGATTCTTGTAAATTTAATACAAAATCCTGTATGTTACAATGCCAAGAATATGTAAGCTGCTTGGAGTGCACATCGCTGCCACAGCACTGATTGGATAAATAAATTTTCAATCCGATATGCATAAGTATGCTGGCTTTAATACACTGTGGCAGCGTGAACAGTTTGCTCGTACATAAAAGTGGGTAAAAGGAATTTTCTCAACAGTTTCCTTGATAGCAAGTTCATAAAAAACTATGTAAACCACACTGGTTATTACAATGTCAACATCTCGCAGAAAATTAATAAAGCTCGTGGAACCTTTAATTTAATATTAAAACTACTACTATTGGAGCTTACATAATAATTTGTAAATAAAAAATCTCAGATATAGCTTAAGATTAGCTTTTGCAACTGTTGATTTATGACGGTAAAGGTGATAATAATGATATCGAATGATGGCATCGCATTATTTTAATGTTCATACTACTTCCCCCTCTTTTTATCTCACGCACGCACGCACGCACGCACGCACGCACACACACACCACACACACACAGAGAGAGAGAGACAGAGAGACTTTTTTTTAATTATAAAAACATGAAAAAATAAAGAAAGCAAAAAAGATTGGTATAACAAAATGGTCTTCATCCCGGCTATTTTAACTTCTTTAGTCCGCCCGTTTACTATTGGGCTATTACGACATTCTGTTTGACAGCTAAAAATTTATTTATTTTCTATACAACATTTTATCATTATTTCAGTACCCGAAAACAGGGAATTTTTTTTTATAGAACCTCGCTGAATTTCATTAAAATCGTTGGAGCCGTTCCGAGATTTGGAAAATATTTATTTATACATATAAGATTAACTCATTTAATTATTAAAGATAAGATTCACATATTGAAACTACTAAGTTATCTGCGCTTAGAAATACATATACCTATAAATTTCACTCCATATTATATAATAACAAAGTTAATTCCAGAGCAAGCTATGAAATATATATGAGATTGTCTGCGAGAAGACGTGTTAAGAAGATGGGGTTTAATTTAACCTTGAGTTTATCACGTTTCGTATATATAAATAAATTACCGTGACTGGGTACGATCGCCTTGTTTAGTATTTTTCTTTAACATATATTCCGTGCTCGTAAAAGGATGTCTAGGAATTATTTAAGACTATTGGTAGTCGCGACTCTTTTTTTTTTTAAATCAAAGTAATCTTTAATCAAATAATCTTTTTCAAGAACTTCTAAATCGTCAAGGATCAATATGATTAATGAACCTTCAACTGTTTCGAAATGTTGCTCTTACCGAGAAGAACCAGAAAGAAACTTGGCGGTTAATCTTTTAAACAATTTCAATTTTACATTATTAAACCGCAATCTTGTATGAAGTTGTAGGGTTTTTAAATTCAGGCTTTTTTATCATCCAAATAATCTTCAATTTTATAATATGCTTTACGTATAAACATATCTCTTTCACTTAATTTAAATCTTTCTGTAGACTTGTCTAGTATGGATTGCGGAATCTGTTCACACCAACCCCGTTTAAGTACCCTCAATAATGCAATAATTGTTTTTTCCAATTCCCGAAGGAAAAAGAGATTTTTATAATGCTAAAAGTGACCCCGGTGTATAAGCTCTCATTGTACAAAATTTCATCAATATTCAGCCACCGGATTGGGCGTGAAGGCGTAACAGACAGACCGACCTTCGCATTTATATTGGTATGGATGATTACTATATGTATGATTGATGATAATGATATGTAAACGTTGTGTTCGTCCTTTGTTCTCATCTAATATATTCATGACATATTGATAAAATATGAACTGAACAAAACTCCAATACATCCCCGCTTTGTAATTAAAACGATGTAATGAATTAAAAGATCTTATGCACAACTTTATACGAATAAAGTATGCACAAAAGAAAGTATAATGTTACGATTTAGTATACGATAAATATTTCTCCCTTTGACTCTGTCAAACTGTGGACAATTAATAGAGGCCCTAATTTGGTTATACTGAAATCTACTTAAAAGTTAAGTAGATTTCAATATATCTATATAAAGCTTGAATATGATTAAAAATTGTTTATTGTATAATACGACATTATTATAGTTTTCTTACATCTTTGTAACAACTTTTCCAAACAATCCATTCTGCGACCAGCTAAAAAATTATTAAGAACAAGTCAACAATGCGAGTAAAGACTGTTTGAAGGATTTTCCTTCTAACACTAAAACTAACTTCATCATGGCGTCGTAAATTATCTTAAGAGCTTTATCCTAAAAAAGCCTGTCATAAATGAGAGGTTCCCATATATCGTGTTCCACACTTTTATCTCAACTACAATTTATGGTTATGGGGTTTTGTATACAGAGATACGCTGTCACCCCTTAATTTTCGGTGCAAAGTAGTTCGCATGTGTTCTTTACTCAGATATGGGCGCAGTTTGTGTACGTAGAGCGTTAATGAACGTCATCAGTGTACATACTTAACGAGTGTCCGAAACTGCGTTGATGTGACATCGTCAATTAGTTCAACTAATCCTGTAGTAATTTTTGAATTTTGAACTATCGTGAGTGGTATTCATAATTAATGTACAGAAACCGGCTATACTCACGTCTTATTTTATCGAATGAGCCCGACAACTTTCAAGCTCATACGGGGCTCTTATTCATGAGCTTTTTATGAGGTATTATCGTGGCGGGAATTGCATGTAGCTTGCTAGGCGCGACTCCAGCGCTAGGAGGGGGCTATGTTGGGTTTTCGAGTCTGAGTGAATTTTGAATTTATTTAAAATCATATATGTATATACAGATTAGTTGTTAATCAACCATAGCACAAGCATTAGTGACTTACTTTGGGGACGGCCAATCATGTGCGTAATTGTCCCATATGTATTTATATCTAATATAAAACTTTATTAATTGTTATTATGTAACAAGAACCTATTACCTCATGAAAAAGAACACGCGCCGTAATCTCCGCGCCATCACGCTTTCCTTAACTTTAATGCTTTTCCATCGTTGATGACATTTAAATTGTACAAGCAACATTAAATCGAATAGAAAGGCTGTTTTCATTTACTCCACGCTAATATATTCACGAAACGATATTACGCCGACATTTTCCGCTCGTATTGCGGTGTTATCGGAGACATCAAAGGGAATTACTTTGCCACATAACATCTCCCCGCGTTCGTCGATTATGATTTTCTACATGTTCTTGGAATGATTCTGTTTCGTTTCTAAACAAATGTATATTTTCTGCCTTTATGTCATATTAAATTTCAATAATTTTACATAAGAATTCAGAACCCTGAATAGTCCAAAAGCGTTAGGCGTATCCTAAAGATCTTTCTGCGAGGATGTTATCTCGCGGAAGGAGGCGGCGGGTCGGGTCCGGGAAGTCGAGTCCTTGGATCCGATCCGCCGCAGGCGAGTGGGGCGCAGACGACTCGCCGAAGCCCGTCGTATGCCGCCCTAACGGGGACATCTGGGCGTTCCAAACGGGGTTTTATCGGACGCCCATCGAAAATGTCCCCAAGGCGGTCGATGCATCTGGTGCTCCCGATGCATCGTCTTGCGGAGGGAGGGGCCACTGTTAGAGAGGCCCCGACCGTGGCGCACTCTGGGGTACAGAGTTGCTGCTGGCGGGGATGGGGGTCTTCATAGGTACCCTATACCCGCCACCAGCAGCGTGGAGCACACAGGTTATTTTAGTCGGTGCGAGTCCGACATAACCGTCGCCTGCCCCAGTCGGGCGGCGGTACCCATAAGGGGTATTTCCTGTTAAAAAAAATATATCCTAAAGATAGCGCATAACACATGCACGTACACTTATGTCCTATTATAAAGTTTTAATTATATCGTTATAGTTATGATTATTCTATAACAAAACTTATCCTTTATTTTGTATCAAAGTAAAATTCATCATGCATTTTTTGAAATAATTGCAATAATTGCAATTAGGACAGTAGATTTTTGGGACTTGCGTATTTGCAAATTCGTACTGTTGCAACTTGGCGGGTCTGAACTCTAGTAATATTTCCCAGAAGAGAGACACCTTTACCTAGCATCCGGATAGTAATAGACAACTACTTTACTTTTATTAACATTAGGGGCTTAAAAGAAAAAAAAACTGCAATATAGTCAACTCGCTGCTGTTACATTAGCATATAGAAACAATTTTACAAGCTTTCGAAACAAATACAAATATTGAGTGGATTCCATTTGGAACGAAACAGTTCGTTGTAGCTCGTAGTAATCCAGCCTTGATGCGGAAAATCCGATTTTACAACTGTTCTAGAAACTGCCGGTGTTAGTGATGGTGATCCGGGCTGTCCGGACGGTGTTGCATTTCCAGTAGTAGTTTAACAAATGAATACTAATCGTCTGACCCACTTCCTTCTATCTTGAACCGTTTAAGAGTAAATGTACTTATCACAAACAGTATAAACGTTCTATGAATCTAAGAAATATACGTTGGCATGAAATCATCAATAACAAGTTCTAACCGCGACTTCGTTACATAAACTCAATAATGTTAAAGTATAAAAAGTCTTATTTCCGAAAAAAAACAGCATTTTTTATTTTACCTATATGTTAGCCCGATATACTTTTAGATACGGCGATTTTCATTAATATTATCCAAGCGGATTAGCAACTTTAAATCTCCAATTCAAGATAACTATCTCAAAAATATACGTCACAAAACCTGTTCCTGTGTAAAATACATATTTCCAGTTTCATGCCATATCCAACTACGAACATCGAAAAAGCACCTTCCCAGCCTAGTAATTTCAATGCCTCTACATTTTGTCACTGTGACTATAATGTAGTTATTGCTCATTAAATTTAGCATATTAATGCTAAGCATTTATTTTACCAGAAAACCGATGCACGTGGGGTTTTTTTTATTTATTTATTTTTAAACAAAGTTTTACAGTTTCTTACAAAACTAATTATCTCGCCAAACTAATTAAGTTTGTTGGCGAGTACACGGTCAACTATAAAAAATCTATATTCTACAATAGAACAAAAAAACATGCGGTTATTACAAATTTTTTTTTTCTAAAGGTGTTGGAATGGCGGTCCAGTCGGTAGACCCCCTGCGAGGTGGACTGACGACCTCAAAAAGGTCGCATAGAGACGCTGAATCCAAGCGGCACAAGATCATTTAATTAGAAGAACCCATGAAGAAACCCATGCTCAGCAGTAAACGTCCATCGCTACACAAAGAGAAAGATTTATTTTAATTCAAGACCCTTTAGCCTAAGTTATAGTGTTGTAAAGTATAAGTAGAGCTGAATGTTTACTTTATATTGCCATGACTAAAAGATGTTTTCAGCTATCGGTACTAAAGTAGTGTAAAAGTTAAACCATGTTTGAGGATCTGTTCATTTAATATTCAACGTTCGAAAACCACGAACGTTTCACTTTAAAACACTTGAACGGAGGAATAGAGTAAATAGTAAACTAAGGCGAGTCACTATAATAGATTGCTGCGTAGGCAGACTAGCAAACATAATGTAACGAGATGAATGGAAGGAGCAAACAGACTGTCTCTTGAAAGGCCATCAATTATTATGAGAACATAATACAAAGAGGTTTCGCATGTTACTATTAAGATACAAGTAACAATATATGAATTTACGGAACTGACTTTTATTGAGATTATCATCATTCTCCTGCCCTTGTCCCACTCTAAGTGGGAACGGCACAACATGTTATAAACATGTAGGTAATATAATTTGGCTACGTATATTACGACCGGCCACCTACCTGACGTCAACTTACATTAGTCGCCTTTTAAGAAACCTCGGTGGTGAGAAATAAAGGTGGTCTATTTTACTCAGCACACCACACAACGGGTCAACTTACTTTGGTCACCTTTTACGACAACTAGGTAAGAAATGAGTGTAGTCTATTCTACTCAACCGGACACCACACGGCGGATCGACTTACCTTAGTCGCCTTTTACGATACCTCAGTAAGAAATTAGGTTGGCCTATTCTACTCAGCCGGATACCACACGGCGGGTCGACTTACCTTAGTCGCCTTTTACGACACCTCGGTAAAAAATGAGGGTGGTACTATTCTATTACTAAGAAAAGTTAACCTTAAAGCACATGCTAAAAAAGAAGTAAGAAAGCAATTAAAATTTAATTTGTTTTCAAGTATTTAAAGTAAAACTCGTTGGGTTTCATCCAACAATCAAAGAAAGCCGTAAAGCTGACTGGACAGATGCTGATAAAGCGGTACAGCTTTTGCTAAATGAGAAACTATTTTCGCGAGATAATGAATTTGCATTATAATGAAAAATGCATTTCGAGATGATATAATTTAATAAATATTTATCTATGCGTCTTATTGAAAGATTTTTTTATGACATCGATAGGTATTGCTATACCAAAAATTAGTAAAGAGGCTCTATTGACTTGGTTTAATTAAAAATTGTATAACTACTGTTGAAAGTTTAATGCGACACAATGTTAGAATAATAAAAAACAAATTTTACATCGATGATGACCGGGCTACTAAGGTAACTTGATCTGCTAGTGGTATCCGCCTGAGTAGTATTCTGCTTAGACCATCCTTATTTCTTACCGAGGTTTGGTAAAAGGTCTACCTGTATATTATAATTTAGAAATAAAGCTTTAGTAATTAACTAGATCTGACAACTAACCACTTATTAATAAAAAAAGTTGTCAGGTTGTTCAATAAAACGAATATATTCTGTCCATGTGTATACAATTTTCGACTTTGTATCATTAAATAAATACATAGCTGTTGCCTTTTACCGGAGAAAGGTCTATATTTATTGGGTTTACTTTATCATTCAGAATGATGATACGGTTTCTACTAACTCACAATTAATTAATGCGGGATTCGGGAATGGCTACCCTTTTGAAAAGATCTGTAAGCTCAACCAGTTAATACATTAGTTTTTTTTTAATAATACGTATTTCCTATATAACAATAAATTACATATACAAATTATCTTAAGCGCAAATTAATACATTGATTAAAAGGAAAAACATATGCCGTGTGGTATTCGACTGAGTTGAATACACCACCCTTAATTTTGGCAGAGGTTTCGTAAAGGGCGACTAAGGTAAGTTGACCCACTGTGTAGTATCCGGCTGAGTAGAATAGACCACCCAAATTTCTTACCGAGGTGTCGTATAAGGCGACTAAGGTAAGTAAACTATCGTGTGGTATCCGGCTGAGTGGAATAGAGCATCCTCTTTCTTACCGAGGTGTTTTAAAAGACGATTAAGGTAAGTTGTCGTCAGGCAGGCGGCTGGTCGTTAAATACTTAGCCAAATTACATAACAACATGTTTACAACATGTTGTGCTGACCTCACTTGGAGTGGGATAAGGGCAGGAGGATGATGAGGATGATATTGACTAAAACAAAAACAAATATCCCTTTTCCAAATTCATCGGAGAAATATTTCTAGCTTCATTAATAATATTGATTCTTGACAAGCTTGAGTTTCAGAAAACTTATTTGAATAAAGATTATTTTGATTTGATAGAAGCAATTGAAATGTCGCGCAATTGCAGAGCTTGGTTGTTGATAAAAAGAGTTAGAAGAGAATACAAAAGTTTCGTCATAATGAGAATTACTTAATAATTAAAATACTACGTTCAAAATTTTAATTAAAAAAATGGCGCGTCGAATCGATAAAGTTGAGATTTAACATTTAGTGTTCCTTTTTATCGAAAATATAAAAATGTTTGCGTGCAAAAGTGGTACGTTATAAAGGTTTCGTGTTTTTTAGAAATAGCAATATTTAGAATGGTGGATAAATGTAGCGTAACTGGATACTGGACGTGGTCCCTACGGGTATAAATAAGGGACGCTTGAGCGACGCGAAGATATATCGTGACGTGGTCTCGGGAACAAATACCTCTGAATAAAATATTATAACTAAAATGGGCTACTTTATAGGAAATCATGATCGTTTTTTTGGATCCTAAAGAACTGATTAATATTTTGAATTAAAACTAATTTATTAGTATACCACTGGTCGATTTTAAGTTTTCGATTTATACTTATTAATATATGAACATCGACGTGCGGTATCCGGCTGAATAGAATCGTACCACCTTCATTTCTTACCGAGGTATCGTAAAAGGCGACTGAGGTAAGTCGACCAGTCGTGCGGTATCCGGCTGAGTAAAGTAGACCACTCTCACTCCCACCCGCTTTGTTACCGAGGTGTTGTAAAATACGACTAAGGTAAGTTGACGTCAGGCAGGCGGCCGGTTGTAAAATACGTACGTATGTTTAGCTTAGGTGTCGTAAAAGGTGACTAAGGTAAGTTGACCGGTTGTATGGTACCAGGCTGAGTAGAATATACCACCCTTATTTATTACCGTGGTGTCGTAAAAGGCGACTAAGATAACTTGACTGATAACATATTAATATATGAACATTAGCTTTTAGCCGCATCGTTGGCGTCGACTGTTGTCACGTGACAGGTTGATAATAGATGGCGCTTTCCAATGTCATCCTATTCCCGTAGAATTAACAGGATTCCTATAGCCTATACTCGTATGTTACCAGGTATATAAGGATCAATTGTGTGACGACAGGAGAATGCAAATTTTATTGAAAGTATAAGGACTTATTTGTGGAATTCTACAGTACAATTAATATCACATCGGCCATTAAAGAGAAAAAACGACATATATAGTCAAGAAACTTTCAAAATTGTTTATAAACATTCTTTGAAAAGCTAGAAATATTTCGAACATTTATTTGTTTGCAAAAAAGTAATTAGATAAGCTCGTCATTGAAACGATCTTTATATGGAACGTGATTCTCATACTTTTCGGAACTTTGCCTAAAGTTTTTTGCGTAGTTCGTGTAATTACTTTGCCATAGAAATGGATTTCTTAGAAAATAAATTTAGGACACTGTCACACTATCAAGTCTGTAAGGCTTCTAGAGTAATATCAATACCAATAATATACTTTATAATATGTATAATATTCTAGCAATATTTTTTGGATAGAAGTAATCCATGCGAAATTATATAAACAAATATATAACCAAAGCTGCTTTACTATAAATTGTAGGTTAGCTCGCAGATTTTTATGACTAATTTTATGCACCTTATTACATTTTCATTACGGATCCCTATTTTTTGAAAATGTAATATAGCCTATGTTCCGCAGTAAAGATGCAGCTTTCTAATAGTGAAATAATTTTTGATATCAGTCCAGTAGTTTTTGTGTGAAAACAATACAAATATATATACAAATTTTTCCTCTTTATAATAGATACATTACCTGTCAAACGTAATATTTTTTCTTCGTCATAAGTAAAGTGATAATAACCCATTTATTAAGACTTATATAAACATATTATAAGTTTTAATATATGGGCAAACCAGAATTTCCACTGCAGTTATAAATCAAGAGATTTGCGAAAGCCTGGATTATGACAAGTTATAGGAAAGTGTCAGAACTTTATTTTTTATGCTTATACAACGTCGGATTTCAATTTTTCATATGTATACAATTCTACACGTATATTTGTAAAGACACCTATATATTATTAAAAATACGAACAGCTACTTTGTATACTGTTTTAGACAAAATCTCGTGTAGGAGTGGTTCCTTAAAATAATGATTCATCATCATCTTCCTGCCCTTAACCCACTCTAAGAGTGGTCGGCACAACATGTCATAAACATGTTGTCACGTGATTTGGCTACGTATTTTACGACCGGCCGCCTGCCTGACGTCAAATTATCTTAGTCGTATTTTACGACACCTCGATAAGAAAGAGGGTGGTCTATTCTACTTAACCGGATACCACATGGTGAGTCAACTTACCTTAGTCGCCTTTTACGACACCTCGGTAAGACATCAGGGTGGTCTATTCTACTCAGCCGGACACCACACGGCGGGTCGACTTACCTTAGTCGCCTTTTACGACACCTCGGTAAAAAAAGAGGGTGGTACTATTCTATTCAGCCGGATACCACACGGTCCTTAAAATATTGAATCAATCTACTTTATTCTATAGTTTATCATGATCAATAAAAGTCATAGGTTCTTAGAACTTAGAGGTAAATTCAGAAGCCATGTCCTTTAAATCTTTCCATAAAAGCCTCGGCTGGAGGCTTATTTCAACAGGCCCCTTAAGTTTTCAACGACGTTTAGTTACGAGACACTAAAAGTCCTTTGGTGTAAATTTCACTTGCCTATTCCTGACCGTAACTCTGGTAAAGCTTTCTTCTTTTAGGCAAAACTACATACGCGATTGTGAGGTAATCAATAAATACTATCTTAATATACATAATCTTTCCAAACCGACCTTAAAGTCCAATATCTCGTTAAAGCATTTGCCTGGCTCACATGCAATTTAGCGCCTCGATTCTACAAACTTCACATTTGGTAATTCTGATTTTTGAATTATATTTTTTTTATAAAGTTAAAAAAGCAGTGATAGGGCAGCGGTGAGAACATGTGAGGTTTTCGCGAAATCACGAGTTCGAACCCCGGACATTCACTAATGAGTTTTTCTGTTAAAACTTATGTGTCTAAATGACAATTGAAATTTATCACACACTTTTCGATGAAGGAAAAAATCGTGACAAAACCTGCATATCTGTAGAGACTTCTAGGAATATGTGTAACCAACCAATCCGCATTGGAGCAGTGTGGTAGGTCTTAGCTCCAAACCTTTTTCTCCAAAAACGGAGAATCGAGACCTATGCACATCACTGGGTAGTACCAGGCCGTTTACTTTTAATAAAGTAAGTTAAAAGCTTAAGTGGAATTGTTAAAATGAGTGTAAAATAGTTGGAGCTATTTTTTAAAATCAAGACTTACCTAACCATATTCACCGCATTTTCAATTACGTAGAGTACAAAGTGAAAGCATTACAATGAAGTTCCGAACGTGCCAGAGAAACTTCGAACGTGAGATCAGTAAATGCTTTCCAGGTTATTTGCTCTCAAAGGCTGCACACGGTCAATTGTCGCTCGTTAAGAGAAGTAGCTTGAATGAGTGATGAACTCGTTGAATTTTAATGACGACAAATTGAAATAATGATTACCATTTCTGTTTAATTAAAGAGTTTGTTTTTTTAAACACACGTGAGAGGCTGTTGAGTTACTTAACAATAATAATAAAAATAAACATAAAATATTATATATGGGGTAATAACACACACAGTCATCCGTCCTTAAACTTAATATTTGGGTGACAGACAACTGGTAGATGTTATATCTCATATACAAAATTATCGTGTCACAATGTTAGTTACCATACCCCTCCAAAACGGCTTGACCGATTTTTATAAAATATTATATGCATATTCATTAGGTCTGAGAATTGACTATTTATTTTTCATACCTCTAGGTGATAGGGATTGTCCACTCCTAACATTTTATTTATTATTTTTAAACAATAAATTTCCTAGAAATAATTTATATGGTAAAACAACTTTTACTCGGTCAGCCAGTATAATTTAAAATACATACTTAAACACATAAATACACCTACCTACTGATTGAAGTTAATACAAACATTTAAAATAAAATAGGTAAGTTAGGAATGCCACGATTTCTTCTTAATTTTAGATGTAATTAAATGTTTAAATTGGTTCGCTTTATCAGAAGCACAAGCATTGGAGTTAAGCGGTAAATATAAACGTGTTTTTAAGTTACTATATATCTCCTATTGTTTCTTACTAAACTACTACCTAAAGTTAAGGTAACCGGAAAGAAATATATTCAAGATAAGGTAGCCCTTGCTTATTTGGCTCAATATCTTTAATCGGAGACGGCTCCAACGATCTTAATGAAAATAGTAAGTGGGGGTTTCGGGGGTATAAATCGATCTAGCTAGGTTTCATGAAAAAAATGTCGTTTTATCACTGATTTCAGGTACTAAAAAACAACTACAATATTATAAGAAAACAAAGTGTAATTACGCTGTCATTAGCAAAGCTATAATAGCTCAATTAGGAACGGGCAGCCCTTTTTCAATTTTTTTTTAATATAGCATTTATATCTCGTTCGGTCGCTCAGATATTATTAACTAATTGGTAATTTACGAGTATGTTGTGTGTATGTACAAATAAGTTCTATCATTATCATCATAAGCAATTGAGGTACATTAAAAAGATCTTTTATATCGAGATGGTCCATTTATCGTAATATA
The DNA here is from genome assembly GCA_029227775.1 of Morpho helenor. Classification (NCBI taxonomy): domain Eukaryota; kingdom Metazoa; phylum Arthropoda; class Insecta; order Lepidoptera; family Nymphalidae; genus Morpho; species Morpho helenor. Next base: position 12,990,062 of record JARGCU010000020.1, on the reverse strand, counting down.
AGCGAAGTAAATCCACATTTCTTGATCGTTACGATGCGTGTACAAAACGCAACACTGACAGTAATAAATCCACTGCTACATTAAAGGATATCACGATAAAAATCTTTCGTAATTTATTAGAAGATTTACGTTTACCCTCATTTCTTTAGAGGAAACAGTTTTATACTTTACTAGCTGTAATGCGGCATTGCCCGCGTGAAAATCAGTGTATTTAATTAAAATTTTAACATTAAATCTTTATTCCCATATATTTAACTTAATATTTTATATTTAAATGAGTGAATCTTGTATGTATATATATATATTTCGATTTTCTTAAAATTCAGTATGTAATTTTGAGGGAGAAAAATCGATCTAGCTAGATTTTATTTAAAAAAAATCGTTTTAGTCCAGTTTTTGGGCATTAAAATTTTTAAAAAATTTACGTTCAATGCGAAAACAATTTTTCGCTGTCAAATGTAAAGTCATGGTAGCTCATTTGGGAAACGGGCGGTCTATAGGAGTGAAAATACTTACGATCGAGCCCCACTTGCCCAATAATTTATTATTTTTTTTATCTTTAAAAAAAATTACCGAGCTCTTGCTCGGTCATCCTGGTACTCAGATATTATAAGTTAACCATAAGAGGCAGTGATATGCTGTCGCGGACTTTTTTGTAGTACTTTTGTCGATCTAAAATTCTCTACGACATTACTTTTGTGTATCTCTGTTGGTTTCTGCTTCGCACATGAGTATAGTTTTTAGGCGAGTTTTTTAAAACTGCGTGTTTTTTACACAATATACATTAAACTTTAATGTACTATTAACCTGAACCTTCCGGAAGAATTGCATTACTTTTTGGTAAAAACTGTACAAAAATCCATTCAGTAATTTCGAGAAAATCGATCACATACAGACATACAGATTTTGATAACTTTGTTTTATAGTAGGTATATTATACTTTAAATTTAAATGAGTTCATAATTTTTGAAATCTCGGAAACGGCTCCAACAATTTTCATAAAATTCAGCATGTAGGGGTTTTGGGGAAGAAAAATCGATCTAGCTACGTTTTATTTGATTTTTTTAAAAAGTTGAATTAAAAGCAAATGATTTTTTAGCTGTTAAAAGTAATGCTGCGATAGCCGATGGGTAACGCGCGGATCAAAAATGTTTACAACCCGGGTTCGATTTCCACATTTCATCAGCGCCTTCTTTCTTTTTATAATTATACTAGCGGCCTGCCCCTGCTTCGCACGGGTATAAAATATATAGCCCATGTCACTGAGTGAAAAAAAATGATTAAAATCGATACAGTAGTTTTGATTTATTCATTACTGCCCGTGGCCCGCAAGCGTTAAATTTGGAGAAAAACAATATCCCTCTTCCTATACCAAGATTTCTCGCTATCTTTGGAATATCTAAATTCATATAGGTAGTACATATTTGCTTATGTATTTTTACATTTTTCCCTATGTATTACATTTTTACAATTAATTATAGAATGTCTTTATATACAACATTCACAGCTTCCTTGTCACTAAACAAACTCTTGAAAGCGCGACATATTATAGCTGCTAAATTCGAAGTGCTATAGGGCGAAGCGCGGCCTCCTCGCGGTATTTTAAATCTGTAATATCTCCGAAAATGTTCACTTAAATTACATGCTGTAAAGGATCATATTGATCTATATTAAATCAACAATTTATTTAAGGTACTTAATTGGATAAGGATTAATGCTGTGTTGTGTATAAATTACGTTGAACATAGGCATTATTTTTCATAAAAGTAAATGACAAAAAATGTTATTGTGGGTTATCCATAAGAGATAGACATATACCATCGCGGACTTTTCTGTAGACCTTTTCAAGGTGTACAAATAATTAGTACATCATTTTGATAAATCTCGATCACATTAGAATCCTCAAAAATTACAGTATTTCTCTACTCCATATTGAATGTTATTAGACATGTAAACCTTCCTCTAAAATCACTCTATCTATTAAAAAAAAACCGCATCAAAATCTGTTGCATAGTTTTAAAGATTGAAGCATACATAGGGATATACGGACATAAGGATAGACAGAGAATGCGACTTTGTTTTATACTATGTAGTGATATTATTTATTTTTACAATTATAAATTAATATTAAATTAGACAATGTCTTTACATGCAACATTCATAGCTTTCTTATCATTAGACAATATAAACTTGAAAGAAGGACATTTAGTTGCGCCTCCGGTCGCTGCTAAATTCGAAGTGCTTATAGGTCGAAGCGCGGCCTCCTCGCGGGATTTTAAATCTGTAATATCTCCGAAAATGTTCACTTAAATTACATGCTGTAAACGGCAATATTGATCTATATTAAATCAACAATTTATTTAAGGTACTCAATTGGATAAGGATTAATGCTGTATTGTATAAAAATTGCTTTGAACATAAGGCATCATTTTTCGTAAAAAGTAAATGAAAAAAACTGCTATTGTGGGTTATCCATAAGAGATATACATATACCATCGTGGACTTTTCTGTAGACCTTTTTAAGGTGTACAAATACTTAGTACATCATTTTGATAAATCTCGTAGGGTTAAGCCTGCGTTTGCAATGTAAGCAGAAAAAAATGTAATTATTTACAGAAACCTCAAAAATTACAGTATTTCTCTACTTCGTATTGAATGTTATTATACGTACAAACCTTCCTTTTGAATCACTCTATCTATTAAAAAAACCCCCTTCAAAATCGGTTGCGTAGTTTTAAAGTTTTATGCGTACATACGGAAATATGGACTTTGTTTTATAATATGTAGTGATTAAATATTTTTTTTTTATATTTTAAAAAAATTACTCGGCTCAGTCGCCCTGGTACTTATACTTTAAGTGCTTCGCTTCTGATAAAACCATCTTTAGCAACAGCAGTTATATTTCTTGTTTAATGAACGGTATTTTAAAAAGAAAAGAATCGTTTTGTAAATTTACTGAGTTCATAAATGGACTTAAATCAGTCTTTTTAAATACATTATGTATTAAAAAAAGAAATATTTATTACTTGCTATAAAAATTTAATACCTTCACAAAAGCAACACGTGCAATTCACATGAAATAAATAAAATTTGATATGCAATAGAATTGTTTGGTTCCAATCTAGAAACAGTATTTTACGCCGGCGATAGTTTTAATTCCATTTGTTTTATTGGTAGGCTTTGTATTGCAACATGTTTTAACGTTCAATAAATCCGTGTGCAGCATGTTTGCAATAAAAATTTGACTATTGACGTAAAAGCTTATAGCAAAATATTTTATATCGTAAACTAAATCCGACTTTTGTGTCTCATATGTATATATCATCATCATCCTCCTGCTCTTATCCCACTCTAAGTGGGGTCGGCACAACATGTTATAAACATGTTGTTACATGATTTGGCGGCGTTTTTACGAACGGCCACCTGTCTGACGTCAATTTACCTTAGTCATATTTTACGACACCTCGGTAAGAAAGAGGGTGATCTATTCTACTAAACCGGAAACCACACGGTGGGTCAACTTACCTTAGTCGCCTTTTACGACACCTCGGTAAGAAATAAGAGTGGTCTATTCTACTCAATCAGCACCAGATAATACACGGCATCTGGTAGATACCACTGCCGAATACCACACGGCGGTTTTTTTTAATTACAGATAAGTACCTTAAATTATATCAACAATCACTTAAAGCGAATAACGAAGTAGGATAAGCTTATTCAAATATCAAGTTTTAAAATTATGCAAGCACTTAAGTTCTATATAATATGGGTAAATAGATAAATGGTTTAGCAACTTGTCTGCATAATATATAGGTCACACGACACGGCAAACTATGTCCAAGTCAAGATGATTAAGTGGTTACGCAGTTGGCGACGTTCAACGTTTCACATACTGTTGGCGATACTGGGAAATACCTTGCAGAAGCTGCTTTTAAACTCGATTGATCACTTGACCTAAATGAGCTTTATTGAATACAAGACTGGCTGGTTTTATAGATAAAATGTTTCCCCTTCTAAGTTTTCTTTAATAAGCTATGATACAAATAGTTTTGCACATGAATCTCTTCCAATGTGACCAGGTAGACTTAATTTACTTTTCTTTAACCTATAGATGATATGAATATACGTCCAATACTCGAGGTTTTTATGTTAATCTACATATACTTATAATAAAATAACGTCTTCAAATCTGTTCGTCTGTATATGATCGATTATCTCAAAATGTAGCGTGTTTCGCGCGCTTGTAAATGAAAGTCGCCTGCTGGGCGCTTTACTCGCGTGCGCCGCGTAAACCAGCAGAGATATACTAAAGTAATGTACTAGAGAATTGTAGATCTACAAAAATGCCACAATTTTTTTTGCGGTCGCATGTCTCTATCTCTTATGGTGAAGTCACAATAGCCACTTTCGTGTTCAAAATTACAACTCGGTGAAATTTTGTTACACACTTATTAACAGCGGCCGCTGGTATAGCTAGTGTACTATAATCAACATCCTCATTTCTTACCGAGGCGTAAAAGGCGACTAAGGTAAATTGTCCCACCGTCTGGTAATCCGGCTGAGTTGAATAGACCACCTTAATTTCTAACTGAGGTGTCGTAATAGGCGACTAAGGGGATTTGACGTGAGGCAGGCGGCCAGTCGTAAAATTACAAGCCAAAGTATCAACATGTTTAAAACATATTGTGCCTAACCCACTTAGAGTGGGAATAGACTTATGCTACTTACTACTTATGTACTTACTTACTACTTATGTACTATAATCAATGTCAAACAGAGTAATTCTGTATCGTTTAACGTGTACACAAAATTTTAGACAAATGCTAAAATACCACTATTAAACGGGTACACAGAAACTTGCACTACATTCATAAACTTTCACCTGTATAGTATTAAGTAAAATTCCTTGTTTCATCTGTATTAAAGTATAACAAAAGAACTTAAATAATTACACAAGCACTTAGATCGAGAAATATTAATTATATACATTAACATGAAATATATAGAGTGCCTCCTTTGAATAGATTACCCACGAATTCTAGCGGGTTTATAATATAAAAAACCAATACAGTCTTAAATAAATAATTTATAAAAGCTATAAACGGTATAAAGATTGACGTATTCAAAGTGTTTTAAAGGTGAAATGAAAATCGTTCTATTTGGTTCAATAATTGCAAAATTTACTTCTATGCCATAAAGATTTAATATTAATTAGCAATCAACAAGACTGAATAGATTGAACAAGTTGAAGGGACGGAGTTGCGTTCGACGTTTTTGATATGAATTAATTAAAAATTAATCGATTATTTCTGCCTATATGCCTTTCTTAGGTTGACCTATGAAAGTGTAAGGACATCACATCACATCGTGATTTTGATTATCATTGTTAATGACAAATTAAAATGTACTTTCATTGTCAATATTATCTTAAATATTTAAATGAGTTAATCTTGTGTTTCTTAACTGTATATAGTACGTAGGGGTTTCAGAGGCGATCTAGCTAGGTTTCATCAAAAAAATGTCTTTTTATCCCTGTTTTGGGCACTTAAAATACTGCTCAAATAGAAATAGAATGCAAAGATTAATTTTGCTGTCATTTGTAAAGCTGTAATAGCTCAATGCTAAGCTTTAGTCACCCAGGTACTAGGTACAGGTAAGCTTTAAGTATTATATAGAGAACATGAGTTTACAATTTCAAACAATAACTGTTATTAGAGTTAGAGAGTGAGTCCGATTTAAGACTTGATCTACTAAAACTCGACAACTTGCTGTGTCCAAGATTTGGGACAATTAGTGTGAAATTGTCATACAATGAAGTTAGCAAAGCGGTTATAGCTATGGCCATACTTAGAGGACAGTTAAAATTAATTAATAGTAATCACACTGTAGATAAAATAGTTGTATATATCTTTAATATTTAAATGAGTTAATCTTGTATATATATATATATATATATATATATATATATATATTTTCCGAATCTCGGAAACGGCTCCAACGATTTTCCTGAAATCCAGCATGTAGGAGGAGGTTTTGGGGGAGAAAACTTGATCTAGCTAGGTTTTATGTAAAAAAAAATATTGTTTTATCCCTATTTTTGGGCATTAAAAAACACTAACATTTATATTGAATTGAATTTTCGCCATTAACTGTCAAGTCGACGTAGCTTATTCGGGTAAAGGGCAGCCTCGAGAAATGTGAATGCCAAGGATCGATCCCAACTAAATAATTGTTTTTTTTTAAGTTTTTTTTTGTAAAAAATTACCGAGCGAAGCTCGGTCTTTCAGATATTCTATATTAAAATGAATATATCAATTTGGTGAATTCTAATTACTTGAAAGACAAATTGGATTAACTTATTATTCAATTGACAAATTCGAACAATACGTCATACAAATTTCGCAAATGTTATAGATGTGTGCATAGAACAAGTAAAATGATATTTTTTGTGACTGTTACCCCTCCAGTTAAGCTGAATGCTTTTGTTAGGAGTGGGTAGGTTGTGGTACGTCGGTAGTATAATCGCCGGGATTCGAACCCACGACCTCTCGATCGCATGTCCGTCACCTTAACCATCTTAAAGCTGCTAGAGTTCGCTTCTTCTAGTTCTTATAACTTGCTTTCGGAGCTGGTGGTAAGATCTTTCTGGTAATTTTATACCACACATTTACAAATTCAAAAGTCGACATTTCAATTTAATATTAACCGAACAATTCAATTTATAATTTAACGATTAATCTCAGTAGTCCCGCTGGGTCAATAAATTGCCTCCCTATTATAAATTCTACAAGTATTCGCACGTGCGTAGGCTGTCACCAAATGAAATTCTTCAACCAATAAGGTGCATGATATGTCTTTTGAAGTTCCTACTAAAGCATTCGACCATACAAATCTAATTTTAGGATCGGATGAGGAAAATCATCACCTTATTACAATCTGTAGGATAAAGGGAATGAAGACATACACATTCCCTATTTATGGCCATTTGTTCGTCGCTATGCTAAAAGGATAATAAGAGATAGTAGCAGTAATAAATCTAAAGCCCATTACTGAGGACAGATTAAGAGATATGGTTTATTTTTTACTTCTTTCCTCGTTTATGCCCGTGGAGTTTCTGCTAATGAGAAAACTCCAATAACATTTATAATTATAGAAGGGGTTTCTTCTAGGATTCCCACTACATAACCCAGGATTGCTTTTCAATTCACTAATATTGACTGAAGTTCGATTTCGAAAAAGAGCACTGTGAGCCACTGAATCTAAATGGAGCAAAAATGTGTGGTGTAGAAATCCTTTATTACTGAAGACTTACACCCAGCAACAGACGGTGATCACTGTAATATAAGAGGAGATGGATTCTAGTAAATCGCAGAATGAAACATCCGTGATAAAGATTAAAATATTTAAAATAAAATGTTATTTTTCGTACTCACCCTTATAAATGCAGATTTATTATGACGCATTAAGGGTAATGCAAGATAGGGCTAACGAGTCTATTATAGATTTTACTTTCCGTAAATTATAGTATTATACAATATTAATACGTTCCATTTGTATGGAATTCCACGAAGAAACACATCTTTATTTTGTCGCGTACATACAATGTCATAACAAGAAGAATATTTTACATACACATACATACATTGGATTCGTAAATTGAAAGTCTTGAAAATATGACATGGAATAAACAATTAAATTTGTTTTACGTTTCCAGACTAGCAACATTTTTAATCACATTCGATTTATGGATTTTATTGTTTGAAAATTAACTGCAACAGCTTGCTTTTCATATGCGATAAATTTACAACTTTTACACCCTCTATATTTTATTCTGCTATTCACATGCCATATCGTGGTTACAAGTTGTATACAAACAATGTAACTGTAGTTCGTTGAGAGTACCGGAAGAATTGTAGTGTTTAATATTGTATATTCATTCATTAGCAAGTCGCCGTGTGGTATCCGGCTGTATAGAATAGTACCACCCTCATTTCTTACTGAGGTGTCGTAAAAGGCGACTAAGGTAAATTGACCCACTGTGCGGTATTCGGTTTAGTAGAATAGACCCCCCTCTTTCTTACCGAGGTGTCGTAAAATACGACAGAGGTAAGTTGACGTCAGGCAGGCGGCCGGTCGTAAAAACGCAGCCAAATCATGTGACAGCATGTTTATAACATGTTGTGTCGATTCCACTTAGAGTAGGATAAGGGCAGGAAGATGATGATTCATTCATTAGCAAGGCAGATAAGAGTTCTACTTCCAACGATTCAATTATTGCTAATTAGGAGACTTCTATTGATTGAGGTATTTCTTGTACAATGATAATAAATATAGCAAATTAAAAAAAGTAATATATTAACGAGATTATCGTATTGAAATAACTCAGACGATGTGAAAACAATATGATTTTTGAATACTAAAAATATATTTTATCGGATGAGTAAACTATCCGTTACCATTTCAATGAGAACAAAGGCAACCTTCCTCTTCGCTGACAGCTTTTTGTAGTTCAGATTTCCACAATTCTGCTTTATAATTGGCAGATATCGCGATGCGCAGAAATTCGCTAGACATCCGAATTTTCTGATGATATTGTCCTTCAACATTTACTTTGTATTTTGGAGGTGCATTATAAAAGATATACCATTTATTGAAAGTGAAGCAGACGACGCATCTCAAGCACCAATAAATCACAAATTACCAAAGATGTTTTTGACGTGCCATAGCCAAAGCCACGATAGTTGAGCGCCATAACCAACCAACCAACCAACCAACCAACTATTGAGTCAGCCAAACCAAAGATAAAAAGGATATGCAAATACCGTCAAGAGAGGGGATGCTTCAATGTAACTCGTTGCCAGTCCGTCCTGGATGTGTTTTGATACGGTATAAAGTTATAAAACGTAACTCGTTGTTCGTAAAAATCATTGATTTGTTATACAAAAATATCTGCTATAGCCCAACGGCGACACCCTGCAACTCTTGAAAGGGTCAATGAGTTTTTCCGTTAAAAACTTGTCTAGATTGATAATTGCAATTTATCACACGCTTTTCGCTAAAGAAAAACCATCGTGGGGAAACCTGCATAGTTGTAGAGAAATATGTCGATATGTGTAACGTAATCCGCATTAAAGCAGCCTGGTAGGTTTTAGCTCTATCCCTTCCCCCTAAAACAGAGAGTAGAACTATGGCCACCAGTGGGATGGTAACACCAACAAGTTAAAGTAACACCTTTACCTACTTATATACAAAACATCTACTTTTCAAATGTATACTAATATATAAAGCTGAAGAGTTTGTTTGTTTGTTTGTTTGTCTGAACGCGCTAATCTCAGGAACTACTTAAAAGATTTGAGACATTCTTTTAGTGTAAGATAGTCTATTTATCGAGAAAGTCTATAGGCTATATAACATTAGACTTACATAAATAGGAGAGGAGCAGCAATAAAAAAAAGTACAAAAACGGAATAAAATAAAGCTTTCCTTGCGTGCGCTGAGTAAACGGTGATATTTATTCAAAAATCATATATTACAAAATTGTTTCCCTGTAAAAGTTCTAAATAAAAGTCCGCGACAGCATATGTCAAAGTTTTAAGGTAAACCCACTTTCACTATTTTTATGGTTATCAAAATACTATATTACGCCGCCGTGTGGTATCCGGCTGAATAGAATAGTACCACCCTCATTTCTTACCGAGGTGTCGTAAAAGGCGACTAAGGTAAGACGACCCGCCGTGTGGTATCCGGCTGAGTAGAATAGACCAACCTCATTTCTTACCGAGGTGTCGTAAAAGGCGACTAAGGTAAGTTGACCCACCGTGTGGTATCCGGTTTAGTAGAATAGACCACCCTCTCTCTTACCGAGGTGTCGTAAAATACGACAAGGGTAAGTTGATGTCAGGCAGGCGGCCGGTCGTAAAAACGCAGCCGAATCATGTCACAACATGTTTAAAACATGTTGTGCCGACCCCACTTAGAGTGGGATAAGGGCAGGAAGATGATGATCAAAATACTATATTACGGTTTTAAACATACGCTGGCGGACTCGCTGGCGATTGCTAGTATCAGATATACAAATACCTACTAAATATAACAATGTTTTTCTAATTATATTATATATATTGCTTTACTGCGTTAGCCAAATATTTCTGTAATTTAATTTTGTGGTTTACTATAACAATATAGAGTGTCTAATATGTAATAATATTAGTTTCGTGTCTCACAACTACGACAGTTGATTAAAATAACAGAATATAACATACCAGCGCATTAGTTACGTAAATCACATATATCATAACTTTTAGAAGTTGAGAGTTAATCAAATTACTCTAATGAAACTCCCATGTTTCGTGACACGTTAGCTAATCTCTCACGCTCTGAATACAACGTGATGTGCATAGTTCACACGATTATAGTCTCAATTTAATACTAAGTACAGTGGTTTGTTATAACTTTAGAGCTAAGCAAGGGCCGTTTCTCTATTTGTTAGAGTTATTGGAGTGTCGACACAACTGGCTACCCGAATATGCGAAATAATTCTCTACCACTATGCATCATCTTCCTGCTCTCATCCCACTCTAAGTGGGTTCGGCACAACATGTTATAAACATGTAACATGATTTGGCTACGTATTTTACAACCGGCCGCCTGCCTGACATCAACTTACCTTAGTATTGTACGACACGTCACTAAGAAAGAGGGTGGTCTATTCTACCTAACCGGATATCACACGGTGGAACAACTTACCTTAGTCGCCTTTTACGACTCCTCGGTAAGAAATGAGGGTGGACTATTCTACTCAGCCGGATACCATGCGGCGGGTCGACGTAACTTAATCACCTTTTACGACACCTCGGTAAGAAATGAATGAAATCGGTTACCGAGGTACATTATTTTCCATTTTCTGTTTGTTATTATTAAGTATGTTTAATTTTTATTTTAATTCACTGTACTTAATATTTACTTCTTTTTTAATTTCAAACTGGTTGTCTGGAAGAGATTTCGATTCCGGAATAAGCCCGCCATTGCACATTGTTGTTTTATTATTATTATTATTATTTTTATATTAATTAATGCAATAAAGAATCTGTGGTAGCTCAGTGGTAGCACCGTGCGACTCTTTCGAGGAGGTCACGGGTTCAAAGCCGGGCAGACACCAATGAGTTTTCCTATTAAAACTTATGTGTCTAATTGATAATTGCAATTTATCACACGCTTTTCGGTGAAGGAAAACATCGTGAGGAAACCTGCATATCTCTAGAGAAATCTGGGTATATGTGTAACCCACCAATCCGCATTGGAGCAGCGTGGTAGGTCTTAGCTCCAATCCTTCTCTTCAAAAAAAACAGAGAGAAGAGGCCTATTCCCAGCAGTGGGATAAAAACAGGCCGCTACTTTAGTGCAATAAAGAGATTACAAAAAAATGACTACATTAAAACAGTATGTCGACTACGTATCCTACCTAATGTGTATTACATAAATTATATTCATACGTGTGAGAGAACAACGTGCTAAGTGTACAGAAGGTCGTGGAGAGTCACATACGTGCAGTCACATAGAGTCTTATTAGGTTAAAGTGTTGCTAGTATATGTAACTGAATTATTACGTGTTGAATATTATATTATTGCTATACTATCGATATTACATAATCATGTCGATTTCTATAAAGTACTAGCGGCCTGCCCCTGCTTCGCACGGGTATAAAATATGTATCCCATGTCAGTCAGTGTAAAAAAAATGATTAAAATTGATCCAGTAGTTTTGATATGGCGCTGTATTTAAAAAATGATTTTCCCTATTTTCCCGCTTTTCTATTGAAATTTTTCCTAGATTTTCGTTGCTATAAACCTCACGGAGCCCGAGACCTTTCCAACGAATGCAAAACCGTGGAAATCGGTTCGTGCGTTCTGGAGTTATATCGTCAGGAAGGAAAACCCGACTTATTTTTATATAAAGTATGTCAATAATTGCTTCAGAAATAGCTATGAAAATTTACTTCGCAAAGTCGCTAAATATTGTAAAACATGGATTGAAATTTCGTTTTAAATATATTAGGTAGATGAGATTGATTAATGCTGATCAGCGAATTGGATTTAAATCGTAAGTTACATTACTTATTAAAACCAAACCCCTCAAAATATCTGTATCGATTTTCTCAAAATCAACTAAACTAATTTTTGTACGGTTTTTACGAAAAGATAGTTCAATTCTTCTGGAAGATTTTAAGGTTAATAATACATAACAGAAAAATTGTGGCAAATTGTGGGTCTAAAAAAATACTACTAAAAAGTCCACGATAGTATGTCTCTATAGACAGGCCGGTTGGCGCAATGGGTAGTGATACTGCCTTCAGCTCCGCGGGTCGCGGGTTCGATTCCGTCGAAGACCAATATTTTCTATAAACATTTTGTTGGTTTTTCGAGCCTGGGTGTATATTTGTATTTAAGTATGTATTTAAAAATTATGTATGTATATGTCGTGCCTGAGTCGTTTGGCTACGAATATTGACGCCTTGGTGCCGTGGTTAAGTGGAGTGAGTTCAATGGTGCAGATGTCAACACCTTCCATTAAGACGGTCGAGAGGACGTCTGTCCCTTTTTTATGGGAACGTAAGCGCCTGGCTGGTGCTAGATGGCTTTACGCCCGTCCACGAGGCCGGGGAGAGACTACACTTCTCTTCGGGCGGTCGTCGTGCGCGGTCAACACGTAAATTCATCTCGCGTTCCTTTTTGTGCCACCCAGTGGTAATGTAGCCGTGCTTTGAGTAAATGTAACATTGTAACTGTAAATCTTTGTTGTTGTTAATGTCTATTTGTAATTATAACGAGTAGTGCCACCGTTGTATTTTTAATGAACCAACCTTATACCCAACGACGCCCACCTAGATATGAAATGGATAATAATTAATATGATGACGATCAACTAATAACGTTACCACGTCATATATATTCACCAGTTGTCGGTCACCCATAATACAAGTATTAAGTTACTTACTTTGGGGATGGACGACCGTGTGTGTAAGTGTCCCATATATTTATTATTATTATCTTCTATGATTAAATCTATAACTACTATGTGTCTATAGTGACACACTCATAATCACGCAGGCGAAGACGCAGGCAACAGCTAGTTACTCAATAAAAAAACAACTCATTGAACCTTTTCATAAAAGTTAAACAAGTTTATTTACTCCTACCCTGTTACCCTTTTTACGATCACCCGGCATCACACTAATCGTTAACAATGATCGTTGCTTATATAGATAGCAATATCAATTCAGCTTTACGGAGCATAAACTGTGGCTTAAGATGACCTTTAAATAAACCAACCTACTCTCGTAAAATAGTCCGGACTTCAGTTCCATATCCGTTAGGTCTTTATTTACACTAAAGCTTTAGTTTGTTAACACGATTAGCTTGGCTCTAAGACCCAGCTCGAACTGAACTTTAATGTTTCGATTATAGTTTGATTTTGATATCTATTAATACTTAAACAAGTTTAAATGTTTATAAAACTAGTTTTTATTTGTAACTTTGTTTGCGTGGACTGTTGTCGCGTGATAGGTAGATAATAGGTAGATGATAGCCTGCATAAGTAAGTATTGGCCTGTTACTATCCCCTATCCCACTGCTGAGAATACGCCTCTTCTCTTCGTTTTTTCCGTCTGCATAGCTTATTTGGGAACGGGCAGTCTCGACAAATGTAAATACCTAGGATCGATCCCAACTACCTTTTACCAATTATTTTTTCCTTTTATGTTTTTTTTTGACTGGCTCGTTGGCGCAGTGGGTAGTGACCCTGCCTTCGGCACCACGGGTCGCGGGTTCGATTCCCGCCGAGGGCCAACATTTTCAATAAATGAATTTGTTGGTCTTTGAGCCTGGGTGTATATTTGTATTTAAGTATGTATTTAAAAATATATAAGTATATATATTCACCAGTTGTCTGTCACCCATAACACAAGTATTAAGTTACTTACTTTGGGGACGGACGACCGTGTTTGTAAGTGTCCCATATATTTATTATTATTATTTGTACAAAATTGGTCAACCAGGTACTATGTATAATGCATATACCTAATGCACGCTGAAATCAAAATTACTAAAAAAGCAGAACTAAGATTTTATAGGTATTGCCCCAAATGCAAATACGAGAAATGCAGGGTGGCCAAAATTGACGCCATAAATATCGACTTTGCTCTATTGGTACCAAGCCCATCCGGCGTTACCGTATTTTTACGTAGCAAAGTCGTGTAGTGTTCCCGCAGCGTAAGTTAACAAATATATGGCAAACCTAATGTATATACGACGTGACTTCTTTATTCAGGAACACATCCTTTTAGTCGAGTAATAAATCTGTATTTAGAGTTATAATATTAGCTGTACCCGCGACTTTTGCCACGCAAACTTACCCTCATCATCATCCTCCTGCCCTTATCCCACTCTAAGTGGAATCGGCACAACATGTTACAATGTTGTCACATGATTTGGCTTCGTATTTTACGACCGCCCGCCTGCCTGACATCAACTTACCTTAGTCGCTTTTTTGACACCTCGGTAAGAAATGAGGGTGGTCTATTTCTACTCAACCGGATACCACACGGCGGGCAAACTTACCCTCAATAATGTCAAATATGTTTTTCCTAAAGCGAAACAGGAATTTATTATCCTAAATATTACCTTAGTATAAGCATCAATTTTGCCAAATTTAGTCAATTGTTCTATTTTACTCAACCGAATACCACACGGTGGGTCAACTTACTTTAGTCGCCTTTTACGACACCTCGGTAAGAAATGAGGTTGGTCTATTCTACTCAGCCGGATAACACACGGCGGGCAAACTTACCCTCAATAATGTCAAATATGTTTTTCCTAAAGCAAAACAGGAATTTATTATCCTAAATCTTACCTTGGTATAAGCATCAATTTTGCCAAATTTAGTCAATTGTTCTATTTTAGTGAACCGGATACCACACGGTGGGTCATCTTACCTTAGTCGCCTTTTACGACACCTCGGTAAGTAATGAGGGTGGTCTATTCTACTCAGCCGGATACCACACGACGGGCAAACTTACCCTCAATAATGTCAAATATGTTTTTCCTAAAGCGAAACAGGAATTTATTATCCTAAATATTACCTTGGTATAAGCATCAATTTTTGAAAATTTAGTCAATTGTTCAAAGTTAATGTTGTAAATTATGTTATTGTATGTATTTATGTTACAACATGTTTCTAATACAACCTCCTTCATAGAGTTGGTCATTAATATGAATAAACATTATGGCCCTCATTATGTGTCATTGAGCTGTTGAGAAAGCGTAAATGGGTTGACTTCGGGAAAATTGCTTTTTATTTATTGAATAAGTGTAAAGGAGAAATATCGTCTTTTATATTTATTTAATTATAAATATAATAAAAACATCACCATCATATACTTTCCGCCGTATGGTATCCGGCTGAATAGAATAGTACCACCCTCATTTCTTACCGAGGTGTCGTAAAAGGCGACTAATGTAAGTCGACCCGCCGCGTGGTATCCGGCTGAGTAGAATAGACCAACCTCATTTCTTACCGAGGTGTCGTAAGCAGTCGCAGGCAGGCGGCCGGTCCTAAAAACAGCCAAATCATGTGACAGCATGTTTATAACATGTTGTGCCGACCCCACTTAGAGTGGGATAAGGACAGGAGGATGATGATCATATACTTTCAATAATATTCATAAATTTAAAGTAATTTACAAATTATTCACCAAAAAACTTCTTTGTGAATCAATATGTCTATTGAAAAAAAATGCCACAACACCGTTTCCAATTACTTATAGTTTATAGCGACCAGACAGACAAACAAACGAAGAGTATGATTTTGTTTTATAACACTGAAATATAATCATAACCTGTTATTCATTACAAGTGTAAGCTACAACTTAATGTTCCCCATTATGAACTGTTTTACGTCTATCGCTGTCAGTAAAATGATATCATGTTCCGATCTAACAAAGGTCTGTTCGAGTCATAAACTGAGTTATTTCTCTGATAAAATAGACCCGGCTTAGGCCGTATTATCTTTACCGCTCGAACTATTCCAACAAGAAAAGAAACTGATCAATCTACTTTAAGTGCATACCTAAGTTAAGAAAATTCATTCCAGATCTAGATTATATATCAAATAGACAACAATTACTTCAAAGACGTGATGTCGAGAGTACTAATCCTTATTTAAGTGGGTGAGAGTTCAAAAAAAGTATCATAAAACGAAGAATAAGTTGTTTTGTGACAAAATGCGATGAAGCGTAGCCTAGCGCTTACAAAAATATACGACGTAGTCAGCTTCTTTGCTGACCTGATGAGTATCGGAAAGTACAAAACGTTCACTTAGGTGGATTTTCTAATCTTACCTAACTTAAGGAACAATTGAAGAAATCCTATTGGGTAGCTTCCACGATGAGTCCCGTGTTCAGCTCGTGCTGATACTATACCTGTTTGCTTCTAGCTCAAACTGGCACGTATAGCGTGTATCTGTTTGCTCTAAGATTATGCTGATAGTATACCTGCTTGCATCACGGATGTTGAAGGTGTTGAGGAAATTGTTTCCACGACAAGTGGTTTTGCGCGCTTAGATGTGCAGATCGTAATTTCATACGCCCACAAAACTCGTAAGTGTGAAAGAGACCAATAACTTGGAAGGGGAAGAAAATACTAGTTTTTCAATAGTTTATAGAATGATGCCATAGATGGCATGGAAGTAAGGATTACAATGTATCTAAACTTAATGAAGCCTAATGTTGAATTTGATCAGTTTAATATTAAGCGGGCGATATTATTATTATTTTTTTTAAATAAGTATCCTTAAATAATTTTAGAGGGCAGAGAATATTGGGTCTTAGCTTCTATTCATCGCTCTAAAGAGAGATTATGCGTCGTCCTCAAGCCTTTTTATTAAAGTAGCATTCAAATTAACAGTAATATCAAATTTAAGCTAAAATGCCAGCGTAAATCAAAAGTTTTAGCACAAATGTTAAGTGCACGAATACTAAATAGTTTACATACCACATTACATTGTAATCAAAGTGAAGTAGTGTTAAACATTTGGAAATAACTTTATTGTAAGGTACTATTTTCTCAAGCACATGTTTATAGTACATATGTATATCTCAACGTTAGTAACGGAGTTTATAGACTCTTACTCCGAGCACGTTTCGTTTGCCCTCATTTCAAGTCCCGAATCGACAAGACCACACTCCGCTCGCATTACCATGTGATTCCGTTTTTGATTCGTCCATAAAGCAAGTCGATCCTCTGCCAAAATAAACCGAGCTCTTATGAGTCGATCTTGTATAACAGCTTTTTATTCAACTGGAGTTGTTAAAAGTCTAACTAAAGGATCGTATCGCGTTGTTCAGTATATAAAATGATTGTAATGTTACCTAAGATGGTAGGCTATATGTGTAAGCGATGATTAAGAATAAAAAGAATAAAGTCTCGTCGCGATTCACGAACGGAGCGGTCGTGTGCGTTGAGAAGTTACAATATTACCATCGAATAATTGTGTTTATCTTGTGTATTAGTCACCGTTCACCCGCGCCGGCCGATACTCAAGCGATGCGCGTTATCTACATTTATGACAATGGATAGTTCTAACGAACAGATTCTTTTAAATGATGATTATTATTTAAGTAATAGAAGTATTAGTTCGTTAAGCGAACAAGATTTGAGAACGATGGAATTACAGCAGTGTCAAAATGTTGAACTTACACAATCACAGAATGTGAACTATACAAAAAATTTAGAAAGGTCAAAGCGGAGTAGGGATGATCTAGATGAAGACGATCCCGAGTGGATAACAATAAATAGAAGGGAAAAAATTGTAAAATCTTCCGATATGATTGAACTATATATTTCATGTAATATGAAATTACCCAAGCAGTTTGCTTTTGCAAAATTATTAAAATTTCACGGCATTTCTGACGTAACTAAAGTTAAATATGTTAACCCGTACAAGATTCGTCTGGACATGTGTAGTGAATTAAGCGTCAACAAAATAGAATCATGCAAGGATCTTATCGATATGGGATGGAAATTTCAACGAGCCATGGAACAAAACTTTTCATATGGTGTTATAAAAAATGTAGATCTGGAATTATCAGATTCAGAAATTTTGGATAACATTATCTGTAAAAGCCCTTCGAAGTTGGTCTCAGTATTGCGACTTCAAAGACGGGAAGAGAAGGAGTGGTCACCGAGTGAGTCAGTACGTCTATGTTTTAAAGGCGCATATTTGCCACCAGCCGTTTACGTCGATGGTTTAAAAATCAAAGTTGATCCCTATATTTTTCCAGTATCTCAGTGTTCACGCTGTTGGAAGCTAGGACATATAGCAAAAAAGTGCCCGTCTAATAAAAAAGTGTGCCCAAAATGCTGTGGAAATCACGAAAACTGCGACATACAAATATTTAAATGTGTAAATTGTTCAGGTTCTCATATGTCGCTTTATAAAGGATGTCCAAAATATGTGAAAGAAAAGAAATTAAGAGAAATAATGGCAGAATTTAATTGCACATACAGGAAGGCGCTGACTATATATGTACCTCCTGAAAGAATATCGCAAGAAAATGATGAGGTAATGGAATGGAGAGAGGAGCCAACTCAAAATGCCAATTCAGAATTTACATCGAATAAAAAATCTTTTGCTGAAATTGTCCGAGGTGACACGATACCTCATGATAATAAAACTACAACTGCCCCCAATAAGTCTAAGAAAAAACAAATAAAAAACCTCGAAGATTTAAATTGGAGTGATCTTCCGGAAGATTATTTTAATATTACATCTAAAAATGTTCCTGAAAATTCCGTTAGCCATGACATTCCTGGCCCAAGTTCTCAAGATAAACCGATTAAGCTAAGCGAGCTTTTATCTAAATTAAAAGACATTCTATTTTTACGGGGACTATCAATCCAAAATAAAATTATAAATATTTTAAAATGTTGCATGCACTGGTTGAGTTTAGTAATTGTTAGTAATTTTGCAGATTGGCCGTTAATTAGTGTGATTTTGGAATACTTTAATGGATAATACGACTAAATTATTACAGTTGAACATATTACAGTGGAACGCGCAGAGTGTAAGGCAAAAAAAAATAATATTAGAAAATTTACTCATACAAGAAAAGATTCATATTGCTGCGTTAAGCGAAACTTGGTTAAATTCGGACATTCCTTTTACTATAAATGGTTATAATGTATATCGCAAAGACAGAGCTGACTCATATGGTGGAGTAGCTATAATTGTACATAACTCCATAAAATGTTTGCAATTTTTGGGCTTTGATGACGATTTGCCGGGGGGTATTGAAGTTATAGCAATCAAAATTTTTAATTGTGATAGTATTGAAAATTTGGTTTCTCTTTATTGTCCTGGATCAATCAGAACTAGTCAAAGTGATTGGGATCGACTATTTTCTATATCTCAAAACAAAACCATATTACTCGGTGATTTCAATGGTCATCACACGCATTGGTCAATTAAACTAGACCATAGAGGTAACCAAATTTTTAATAGTTTAGTGGATAGCCCATTTGTTATTTTAAACTCCGGTGAACCAACATTTGTAAAGATGGTTAACGGTAGGTTAATAGAGTCTACACCCGATTTATCACTAGTTTCATATGATACGGCTATTTCTTTTAAATGGTCTGTTTTGAATGAAACTTTAGGTAGTAATCATAGAATGATTAAGATTTCAACTAAGATTAAATGTAGAAACGAATTATGTCTTAAACGAAATTACAAAAAGGCTGATTGGGTATCATACCAATCGTTCCTCGAATATATTTATTCAACTCTCACTTTACCGGAAAACTTACAAGAAGCATATGATGTTTTTCTGAAATACATCAGTTTAGCTGCAGATTCTTATATACCTTATGTAAAGATTAATACCAATCCTACAAATAGATTTGTACCAAGGTCTTACTGGAATCAAACTTTATCCCTATTGGTTGCTGAAAGACGGTTAGCATTAGCAAAATTTAGACGAAACCCCACCCCTTATAACTTAGACACACTACAGAATAAAATAAGAATAACGCAAAAATGTATACGCAACGCTCGAAATGCAGATTGGCAGTCCTTTTGTACCTCGTTAGACTATGAGACATCGACAAGTAACATTTATCAAAAATTGAACTCGGTCAAAGGATATAATAACTCAAAAGCTGTTGTTAGTAATGAAAAATTAAATGAACTTCTCCTAAATTTAGCTCCCGATTATGCACACCCAAAAGACCCACAGTTTTCCTTCAATAACTCCCACTTAGAAGTCGAAATTTCGATGCAAGAATTTGAAAAAACCCTACAAAGATGCAAAGACACGTCTCCTGGTCTCGACAATGTTTCCTACAACATGCTAAAATTTCTTCCAAAGGTTGGGAAACGTATACTCTTATCAATTTACAATAGAATTTTAATAACCGGTTACGTACCTAGGCAATGGAGAGATATTAAAATTGTTCCTATACGAAAGTATGGCAACAATAATAATAGTTTATCTTCGTTGAGGCCAATCTCTCTGATGTCCTGTCTTTGCAAATCTTTTCATAACATTCTAATGCATCGATTAGAATGGTTTATAGAAAAGAACAATTTGCTATCTTACAAAACTACCGGTTTCAGGAAAGGTCGATCTACGGTAGATAATTTAAGTAGTTTGATACTAAATATTCAGTTAGGCTTTTCAAAAAAAAAATCTACAATAGCATGCTTTTTGGACATTGAGAATGCATATAACAACATTGATCTGAATAATTTGTTTTTAATAATGACTGATATAGGCATAGGAGCAAGGATATGTACTTATCTTTATAATTTTCTAAAAGAAAGATACCTAAATATTTTGATCCAAAATAGCTACGCTTCAAGAAGGATAGGTCGCGGCTTAGCTCAGGGAGATCCTTTATCTCCAATACTGTTTAATATAGCTACTATGAAAATCTGTAATAATATTAATAACGTATCAATCTCTCAGTATGCGGATGACTTTGTGCTGTTTTACACTTGTGATAATGTCCTAGAGAGTGCTCAAAGAATGCAACTGGCCTTGGATAAACTAACAAATTTACTAGGTGATATAGGTCTAGAAATTTCAGCTTCAAAGAGTAAATTTTGTATATTTAAAACTGGCTATTCCTACGATTCAGTAAATTTAAAAATCGGTGATAAATCTTTACAAATGGTAAATACCGTCAAATATTTGGGGATGAAGTTAGACAGAGCTTTGAGATGGGCTACACACATAAAAGAATTAAAAGAAAAAGCTTCAAAACACCTTAACATTCTTAAAATGTTAACAGGTCCTGGATGGGGGGTGCATCCCGTTCATTTACGGTGTCTATATATTTCTCTGATACGTAGTAGGTTGGATTATGCAAGTTTCCTTTACGGAAATGCCAGTAAAACACATCTAAAAAAGCTAGATGTCATTCAAAATCAGTGCATGCGAATAATTGGAGGATACCTCAAAAACACCGCAATACACGTAATGGAATGTGACCTTAACATACAACCACTTTACATACGGAGAAACTATTTGGCAGGAAAATATTGGCTTAAAATAAAATCGCATGGAAATAATAAAATAAATACTATATTAGATAAAATATTTTGCGAACGCCAAAATAGTTACTGGCGGAAAAAGAAAATACCATCGCTAGTTAATGTTCAGGAATTCCTCAACACCACTAATATTCATTGTAGTGAACAGTTGGAAATATTTTCGCTTAATGTTTGGATCACTAATTTGGATATGTCCAGCGTAATACAAATTAATTTAGGAAATATAAATAAATCTAAAAAATCTTACGATAGAACAACCTTGGTACAAATCTACAATCGAGTTTTAAATAACGACTACTCTATATTTTATAAAATATACACTGATGGCTCCAAAGATAACTTCGGTGCCGGAGCAGCCTTTTATGATCCACAAAAAGACGCATCGTTAAAGTTTTCTATAAACTCTAATTTAATAAGTATAATGTCTGTTGAACTCTTTGCTATTGCCGAAGCCCTTTCCTATATAGAATCACTTGAGCCAGGTAATTATGTTATCTTTACAGATAGTAAGAGTGCCCTTCAGCACCTAGAAAGATGCTTTGTTAATAATAGAGGTGTATCAGTTGCTTTTAGTATTATCAAATGTTTAAATAATCTTAAAAACCAAAATAAGAATATTATTCTACAATGGATACCTGCGCATATCGGCTTAAGGGAAAATGAAATTGTAGATAGGTTGGCAAAGGAAGCGATAGGAGAAGGAATTTTAATTAATTGGTTACCTCATTGGTCAGATGCTTTATGTTTGGTTAAAAGAAAATGTCGTCAAATGTGGAAAGAGTATTTTGATGAAACATCATTGAGTAAAGGAATTTGGTTTAGAACTATGCAACCAACTATAGGACGAATTTCATGGATTGCAGGTGCCGATATGAGCAGGAGGGACATTGTTACTGCTTTAAGGTTACGTTCCGGACATTTACCTCTAAACAGTTTTGGCTATTTAATGAGGAAAACGTCAACGTCCTGTTGCTTAGAGTGTGGGAAGACTGAAGATATTATTCATATTTTATTGGAGTGTGTCCGGAACGAAACTGAAAGATTCGAATTTTTAGAAAAGTTAAAGCTAAATCTTATGGATGTTGGTATTTGTAATAGCATTCTTGCTTTTCCTTTATCACGACAAGCAAGAATGCTGTACAAGTTAGTTGAAATCGGGCTAAAACGTAGACGGTAGCATTTTGTAAAGTGTTATGTTAAGGGCGGCATGTTCATAATTGAACAAGCCCTTTAAAAAAAAAAAAAAAATAGATTAAAAAAAAAAAAAAAAAAGAATAAAATGTGTAACGTACCAATAAAAAAAAAGAAATGAATCGCTAGATGTATCGCTAAGTGCTTTATATATAAACACACTACATTCTTATGCATTTCGGCAATATAGAATACTTACATATAGTAGGAAGATGAACAAAGAAGTTAGAAGAGAAGCATAAATATCCTTTTAAATATAGTTGTGCAAAATAATGAAACAGTGTACAAGCTAGGTCATATAATATGGTTCTAACTCATATCGTCTGGAACATAATTATCTCAAGTAGTATCAAATTACCTTTCACTATCGATTCCTATAGTATTAACTAACAATTAAGGCAGCAATATTCGGAAGAAGCTCAATAGAGACTCAGAGACGCTCAGTTTTGTGATATTGTATTTAGCTTTGATTTATTGATTGGAAACATAGCCGACGATCAAAGGTCTAATAAGTTAACTTAAAGACTCTGTCGTCAATGGAAAAAGGTTTCTGAGTGTTTTAACATTAGCAAAACGAAAACGAGAAGATCCGTAAAATAACAGATACCGATAAAGCTAACTGTGTCGCGAACCTAATATTAATCGGCGGCGATAATACTATGAATGAACTTACTATAAAATTGAGGATTATTTGAGTGAGTAGCATATCTTAACTGCAGTCAGCTACGCATCCAGTTGCATCGATTATCTTGTAACCATCAATGAAATTGTAATTATTTTTTTAAAAGATAATCCGCCGAGTTTCTTGCTGGTTCTTCTCGGTAGGAGCAAACTTTCGGATCAGTGGTAGCTTCTTTAAAACATTTGACGATTCAAAAGTACTGTAAGCAGTATACTGAATACTTTTTTTTTAAATTTGAATTTGAATGACTTATTGGATATACAGATCTTTTCTATCCATATTGCATAGAAGACATAGAAAAGAACTTGCACCATGCTTGTACACGGACATACAGTCCATACAACATAGTGCATCAGTTGAAACATAGACTAAACGAAAACAAAATCGAATATTCGGCGTACGAATAACATGGACCCTTATTTCACATGTATAAAAACCTGATGCTCCTTTGTGTTTTATATTCCACGGAACTAGAAGCCAACTAGAATTCCGTAGACAAGAGTTCAATATAAAATGGTTTCACAAATGGGAATGTGCAAAGTAAACTTTGCATATCGAACCAATTTCTATTGTAAGCACATAAATTCGAGTAAATCGATTTAAAAATTCAAATTTGCCATTACAGACAAACTGGGTAATGTTTGAAGTAAAAGTTTTATGTCATGTTACAAGATTGAAGTAGGAATTACTGATGACAATGCATGTATATGATACCCAAGATCTGATGCTACTGCCAGGATTGACTCCAGACGAGGAAACCGTACAACGGTTAACATTAGGGACATGAAATGGTGTTAAAAGCTATTTTAACTTAACCTCTTTAATAAATTAATTTGACAAAATTTTAAACTTAAACAAACAAACAGAGTTTTTATATAATTTATAGAAGAAGGCGTTACTTTGCGAAATTCCGTAGTACAAAATTTATGATAGAATTATTTTGATATAATACGTAATGCTAAATGTAGGAAACGAAACCGTTCTGATACCGTATACATGAAGGTTTAGTTACCGCACGTATCACAAGACACCACAACCAACACAACACTACACACATTCACTACGACAATTTCAACGATCGTTTCACCTTGTAACCGAAACATGGTCAGACTCGACGACAAAATCGCAAAGCTTTTATAAACTCACAGGTGGCTGAACAGAGTTTAAACTTGTGTAAATCACTTGATTTTATTATCACTTATTATCACGACTATTAATTTTGTAGACAGTATGAATAAGATATTAGGAGCATTATAATACCGACTTAATAATTTTGATTGTTGATTTATTACAAGAATTAAATTGATATTGTTTGATTTATAATTCCGATTTCAGTTATATCAAATCCTATCTAGTGATAAAATATGAAGAATTTTGTGCGTGTAATGCTAAAATACAGTCAAAAAGTAAGCAACATAAATTCAGCACTTGTTTACTTCGTCTATTTTTATAGCATTATATCACACAAAATCCTAAATCTATAGCGAAGGGCGGCCGATTTTGACGCAATATTTCTGTTGGGAAAAAAGCCGTAAGCAAAATCTCTGTCCTCAATAAAGATTCGAAGAAATGTATTTCAACAAAATATAATAACGATGTATTGGTTGTGGTAAAGGATCGCGAGTTCAAACTGCGAAATATTTTAACATGTATTTCTAGCAGACCCTCACTAGTTTATTTATATTTTATTATAGACGAATTCTTGACTCTTCAAAGTAACCCTGGGCTTCGCTTAACATCACCAATCGAAGCAATATTAGGACAATTTTTTCAAGAGTTTGATAGCAATAATAATAATTGCTGATGATAACTAACGAAACGCCAAGCTTTCTACGGCTAGCAAATAATAGGAAAGTAATTTTGCAAATGATTTAGCACGTTAAAAGACAAATGAAGACTTTGAAATCCTATAAAAAGCTCACGCTTTTTCCATATAGCTTCAAATTGAGTAAAAAGTCGAATTCTTATTCGATTCGAAGCTATAGGGAGTTGTATATATTTTCTACGGATATATATGTTACCCGAGACTTCGTCCGTGTGAACGAAAGAAGTCCCTGTTATGTTCAAATACCATCAATTGTGTGCAAAGTGATATTTTCTGCTCCCGAAGGAAACAGAAAATATCACTTTGCACACTCTTGCACACTTTGATTTTTTTACTCCATATTTTAGCATGGTATATAAGCTTCGATTAAATTTTATCAATTAAAGCGTAAGAGACAAAGCGACATACAGACACAATTTCAAATTTATAATATTAGTATGAATTTACGTTAATATTAAACAAGGTATTAATATGTTTGTAACAATGTTAAATTTTCATTTCCAACCATAATAGTATTTGACTTTTGTGACTGCTGGTTTGTAACTTATGTCTTTGAGTAGGGTCACTCTAATTCTTAGTGACGACACTTCATATATTAAGACCTTTTCACGTTTCCATTAGTAGGGACCGTGTTTTTTTTTTGCACACATAAAACACATTTTTGTTTTTAAAAGTTGATAACGATTCTTTTTCTTTGAAAGAGATGCCACCCATGTATGACTTGTTGGCGTTTTCATCTTAGTTCAACGTGGTTGAAACACGTTGAACTAAGATGTGAAAAATAGTTCTACATTTAGAAAGAATAACAATCATCAATAAAAAAGATTAGTTTTATTGTGAAAATATCGAGCTCCCCAAGCTTTTGAACTAAGATTGATGTGAGAAGTAAAAATTATTTTCTTTTATTTGGTTAAAAATTAAATAAGTATTATACCCCTTTGAGTATAATAGTTATATTTTAACTTCATACTAATATTATAATTGTTTAATTAATATATTGCATTTGAAAACATGAAACTTTTCTGCTCCGTATTTCTTTATAATTACCCGTAATAGAAAAAAGTATATCGAGACACATAAATATGACAAAAAAAACGATACTAACACATTATTCAATTACTGTATGAGGGCGTCGATATTTTTTCTGTACGTTTGTGTATAGGAATATAGATAAGTTGACCTTACACTTTTTTTGATTAATAATACAGTAAATTAGTTTTAGTAAAGTTTTTCATGGTATATAAATTTTAAAAATAAATAAAGGTTTTCTGAAACGAAGCTTTTTAACGGACGCCACTCATTGCTATTCTGAGTGAATACAACTTACATAGCAAAGCATTTCGGCTTCAGCGTTCACTTCTCTCTTCGGCATCCATTTCCGTATTCGCCACTAGAATTTCCATAGTATCTTTTAAATACACATCACTTTTAAAGAAAAGCGTACATTTTATTCAAAATTAATCACGTTTATCTAAGAATTAATTACTAATACAACTCAAACTTTTTTCATTTAATTATCATCGACGAATTATTATTAATAATTTAAGTTCAAACTCACGATTATAATAAACGTTAATCACTGTTATAAAAAAGATTTAATTAAAAACTACAAGAGAAAGTAATCACGACTCAAATAAAGTAATTATGTGGATCACTTAACGTTAATTAAATCGAACCAATTTTATCCAGTCTGATCCATCCAAAAAAATATCTATTACTAACTCGTACGTAAAAAGTTTACGTAAACGCAACTCTATTCAGCGCTCCGCGATACGACCGTTTACGGCGGAAGCTCTCCCGGACTGAATATTCGAATATATGGCACTGAACAAACGCCTTTTGCGCCCTAGAGACCACTTATTACAGTCTACGAATTTCTTTTATATGCTTTCTTTTCACAAGCTTTTCGTTTGACTTACTTCGTTCGTATGTTTCCTATTCAAAATACGTTATACATTTTTTAATTGTTGATTTATAGGAGTGTTCCAAACGATTCTAATATAAATGGACTCGGGCGGTGAATAATATAACTCAACTAATAGGTAATCTACATATCTCCTAGACTATAGAACAAGAGTAGAATCATCGGACTAAAAGATCAGTACCACGTCGTTTTCGGCTAAAGAAACAATATTTAACTGCTAATTCGATCCTCTTTAGAATTAACATAAAAATAAAGTAACAACAGAACAATAGTTTTTATTAAAATGAGAGCAACAAAAAAAATATATAATTATCTTTAGCGAAAAATAGGAGTTTCGATTTATATTTTGATAAAAAAATAGGTACCTATATTTTTTCTTTTCTAGATAGTACCGATATTATTATAGATTATAACAACATATTATACATATAAAAAACATAGAAAGCCTTTAACTTTAATGAACTTTATTATTTTTTATTATTTACTTGAACTTTAATATTTTACTCTATGTTGGATAAATATTAGCGAAAATTCTGCTATCTTTAGAACGAGTATCTTTGTGAGATAAAAAGGATATGATAAAAACTTATTTTGATACAGGTTTACCTGTAAATTTTCACACATAATATATCGTAAATAGTAACGGTAAGGTACAAAATGAAGATAAGCTAAACGAAAAATACGTATGTAATGTAAGACGCGTGTTGTACCTTTGTGTTCCTTTTTAGGCTTTGTCGTTGTCGACAATATATTTTGTTGCAGGCATACGTCGAGATAACAATGGCGGCATACGGTTCTATGTAAACCTACTGAAAATTTTATTTCTTCGCTTAGTGCTTCAACTAGGAGTATATACTCTTTCAAAAGACGACTGAACGTCAAGAGCGTGTGAGTTTTTTTTGTGTTATTTCCCCTGTCTTTGGTTATATCATTTTTCTCTTTAAAATTTCTTTATTTTATTCGAGAAGTCATCATCCTTCTTATCCGACTCTAAGTGGGTTCGGCACAGCATGTTATAAACATGTTGTCAAATGATTTGGCTATTTATTTTACGACCGGCCGCCTGCCTGACGTCAAGTTACCTTACTCATATTTTACGAAACCTCTAGTCGCCTTTTATGACACTTCGGTAAGAGCTGTTTGGAAGGAGAGAAGTTGTCGATATAGATGTATCTAGACATCCTTGAACTTTAAATGTTTCTGGAACTCTTTAGGGGCAAATTTAAAATGACAAATTTTACTTGTAAATACTGTTTTAAAACACTCTCTACTATAAAAACAAACACAATGCCAAAGTGCTTTTATTTCTATTGACGTTTCAAACGTCTAAAATTTTTGCTTCATTTTATTGTTATAGGCTTTTTGCTATGATGGACCAGCTTTTATACCCAGTTTTTGGTTGATAGCTGTGATAGCCCACTGGTGGGATTATGCTACTCTTTTGAGGACGTAACGAGTTTGAACCCCAGGCAGGCACCGAAGAGTTTTTCTATTTAAAAATTGCAATTTGTCACACTCTTTTCGGTGAAGAAAAACATCGTGAGGAAACCTGCAAATCTCTAAATATATTTCGGGGATATTTGTAACCTACCAGTCCGCATTGGAGCAACGTTGGAGCTAAGAAGCTCCAACCCCTCTCTCCAGAAACGGAGAGAGAAGGTCTATTCCCAGTAGTTGGATAATAACAGGCCGTTACTTTAGGCTTTTTTTGGTGTGCCCGCATCGAAGCATATGGGTGGATAGATAATACCGTTTATTGTAATACACAAAAAAGCGACAGAAATACAAGCAAACAATAGGCAGTCTTATCACTAAAGAAATAATCTCTTTCAGGAGACAAGCTGCGATTCGCGGCATCACCCACGTTATAAACCGTATTTAAAAATAAAGATACTTGTCTAGAATTTCTGGGATATGTATAACCTGCTTAACTGTATTTAGCAGCGTGGTGCGAAGCTCACTTCAAATTTCTGCAATCTTTGTTTAAAAGTGACACGATATTCACAGATATCACTAATAATAAATTTATTTTAATTAATAACCAAAATAAACGGGGAAAAGATGATATTAGAAGCACAAAGAATAACAAACAAGTTTAAAGGAGTAAAGTAACGCCATGTTACTATTTTATTGTTTGGCATTCTTCTCCTTGATCTTTTTTATTCTTTTTATTTATTTATATATTTTTTTATTCTTCTCATTCTTCTCCCTGATTTTTGGAGAGAACGATCAGAGTTAACGCTGCTCCACTGCGTATTGATAGGTTACACATATCCCTAAATTGATGTTCTTTTACCAAACATCGTGCCATTGATAGCAATTCATCATCCTCCTGCCCTTATCCCACTCTAGGTGGGGTCGGCACAACATGTTTTAAACATGCTGTCACATGATTTGGCTGCGTTTTTACGACCGGCCGCCTGCCTGACGTCAACTTACCATAGTCGTATTTTACGACACCTCGGTAAGAAAGGGGGTGGTCGATTTTACAAAACCGGATACCACACCGTGGGTCAACTTACCTAAGTCGCCTATTACGACACCTCGGTAAGAAATGCGGGTGGTCTATTCTAATCAGCCGGTTACCACACGGCGGATCGACTTACCTTAGTCGCCTTTTACGACACCTCGGTAAGAATTGAGGGTGGTACTATTCTATTCAGCCGGATACCACACGGCGTGCCATTGATAGCAATTATCATAAATTTTAACAGAAATACTCATTGGAGCCTGCCCGGAGTTAGAACTTGTGACAACCTTAAAAGAGTCGCACGGGCTACCCCGCTGGGCTATCATAGCAAACATATTTATATGTGTATAGTATAAACAGGCATATACTCGCAAACAACGATTCATACATATATAAGCACGCATATACCCATTACGCTATCACCGAATCAATTAACAACAAATTACTCACGCGATGTTTGCATTAATTTTCCACGTAAATTTATCTAATAAGATCTGATGTTCGCTAGACAGCCGTGAAAGTAACAAGACGAATTATAGTATTATATACATATATCGATTAAAACGCCCGGCAATAACACGATCAGGAATGTAAAGGGATTGTAAAATACAATACATACGTGAGTCTTGTCAATTATTCCAGTTTTCGACAAGAAATGAATTGGTCAAAACAGCGATAAAAAGCGGTATAAAACACACACACAGACATAATCTTTAGAATATTAATATATAAGTACATGCGTGACTGAGTCTAGTTCTGTAATATTGTTTATAAAAAATGTAATTAAAAATATAAAATAAAAAGATTTTATCTGGAATCGATCCTAGTATTCAGAAGTCGAGACTCCCGTTACCCAATTGAGCTATCATGACTTTACAATTGACAGCGTTTAGCATTATCTTTTGCTTTCTCATAAAATTATAGCAGTTTTTTTCAGTGCCCGAAAACAGGGATAAAGCAAAATTTTGTTAAATAAAACCTAGCTAGATCAATTTTTCCCCAAAAACACCTACATGCTGAATTACATAAGAATTCCCTACACGATGTAAAGGTCTTGTCAGTTATTCCAGTTTTTGAAAAGAAAAATATATGAATACGTTAAAACATTGTAGCGTTAAGCGGTAAAACACACACACACACACACACACACGCACATACGCACGCACGCACGCACACACACACACATAAAATAAATATCATGTTGACGTCATCGTGAATATTACTGTATAATAAAAACATTTCTTTAATAAGAATGAAGTGAATTGATTTTTATAAGCAAGTCTTGTTAATAGAACATCTAATCTCAGTCTAATAATAATAAAAAGCTTAAACTAGTAACGGTTTACCTATGCAATATAACTAACCAGATAACGTGCAATTTGGTAGATGGACTCACCTATTAACCTTATTGCTTGTTGACCTTTATTAATACCTTCAGCGAGATTGCTGGTACAAGTACACATATATTGTGGTCTGGCTGAGGTAAAATACAGTCAAAATTCCTTAAAATACTATCATTTTCTGCCGTTCTCCCACTCTAAGTCAGGTCGGCACAACATGTTTAAAACATGTTGTTTCATGATTTGGCTAGGTATTACGACCGGCCGCCTGCCAGACGTCAACTTAACTTAGTCGCTTTTTACGACACCTCGATAAGAAATGCGGGTGGCCTATTCACAACTCAGTCGGATACGACACGGCGGAGTTACAATTACTTTAAAAAATATCGGTAAATGACTGAACCGTGAAAGCATGTGATTATTATGTTAGCACTGTAGAGGGCATATGCAGCAAAAAGCACCCAAAGTTTAAGCAGGAATTGAAAAAACTTTTAATATCACAGTATCAATCAACAAATTGTGGATATAAGCTTTTATAACGAAAATCATCGAAACTCTAAATGCCCCATACATTCCGCGGTATGTTTGGATAGGATCAAAGCTCGCCCTAAATATAAGTTCGAAACTCTGAAAAGCTTTCTGATCACTGAAATAGCCGATTTTGAATCATCTACTATTGATTTACATATAGTGTTGTAGTTATTAATAACAATATAGTTGTAGTTTTGTTAAAAACACTTATTTATATAATGATTCTAAATACAAAAGAGATAAAAATATATTTTTTATATCATAATAATACAATAAATTGAACTTTTAAAGTAAACTCACTTTTTATATGTGCTAAGAAAACTAACTAACTAACGAGATATAAAATACGAATAAATTTTAGAAACCTAAGACAATTGTGATCACGATTTAGGTTACATTGTACAAATAATAAGATAAATATGTATTCTAAAGTCTCGTTTTAAAAAAAGCTTTCAACATAACGGCAGAAGCATCAAGTTATGGGATTTGGACCAGTATATAAAAATTTCAGCTCAATCGGACAGCGGGAAGTTCGTCAAATTTGTTATATTCGACCTTCACATACATAAAGTAAGTAAGTAGCGGCCTGTTACTCTCCAACTGCTGGGAATAGCCCTCTTCTCTTTTTGGAGAGAAGGATTGGAGCTAAGACCTACAACGCTGCTCCGATGCGGATTGGTAGGTTACACATATCTCCAGATTTCTCTAGAGATATGCAGGCTTCCCCACGATGTTTGCCTTTACTGAAAAGCATGTGATAAATTGCAATTATCAAATAGACACATAAGATTTAACAGAAAAACTCATTGGTGTCTGCCCGGCTTTGAACCCGTGACCTCCTCGAAAGAGTCGCACAGTGTTACCGCTGGGCTACCACAGCTCACACATACATACAAATCAAGTTAAATAAAAGCTTTTAAAACGGAATGGTTCCTTCCTTCCATTATCATAATAATATTGTAAAATTTAATACTAATGAAAATCAAGAAATTAATCAAAATCAACAAAGTGCCGAGTGCTTCCACGAATCTATAATTCTGCTGTGGCTAAGTTTCGCTCCCAATTAGAGCGTTTCGAGCTTTTGTTGTAATCCTTATTATAGTTTGTATAACTTTATACGGGTACGTAATTTATAATGATTCGAAATATCTCGACCATTTTAGGAATTTAACTAAACTCTATTTAATCCGTTGAAAATATAAAGTTACACGGGGTGATATTTTTACAACATCAAGGTCTTAAATAATTAATAGTTACTTTTTTAAGGCGTTAGGTTTACGGAGATTTCTGATTCAAAATTTATAAAAAAAAATATTAAGTATTTTTGTAGATCTATAATTCTCTACTAATAATTTTAGTGCCTCTTTTGGTTTACGTGGTGCACGCGACTAAAAGACCCATTCGGAGAGTTTTTTTTACAACTGATTGATCTCCTTAACAATATACATAAGATCGTACTATTAACTTAAACCTTACGGAAGAATTGCACTACTTTTTAGTGAAACCGTACAAAAATCCATTTAGTTGATTTGAGATAATCGACAGCTTTTGAGTACTTTGGTTTATAATAAGTACAGATATAGATTTATTTTAGAAAACATTGCATCATTAAGAAAATTCTTCCAAAGGCAATTTTACCTCGAATAAAAATTGTTTTATTCTGAATTTTAAACCTAAATTTAGCATTCCTCTGACACTTATACTTTCATATGTTGTTAATGACCTTACTATTAAAAAAACTTCACACGTTATGCGACACAAATTCAGCGTCATTAAATATCTGTAAAGAATTTCTTTCACTCTCAACTCTCTCTTCAGTTTCGAAGAAAATTAATTTAACAAGAAATTTCGTATAATTTATTATTAAATTTCGGATACGTTATACTTGAAGTTGAAAACATGTTTGCTCTTAATACACATTGCCCGCGACTTCGTTTGTGCTGTCTTCAGTACTATAAGATAAGAAGTGTACGTACTACGTGCTAACTACGTGCATGCGATGACGAAGACCAGAGCGACAGGGAACACTTGGAGGAAGAGGTTCGGTCACCGCCGCCACCGTGTCCCCCCGCACCCCCGCCACCCACGAGTCGCGCCCAGCGAGCTGCGGGACGCAGTTCCCGCCGCGATAACGTCGTGTAAAGAGCTCATGAATAAGAACCCCGGTTGGGTTCGAAACTAGTCGGGCTAACCCGATAAAATAAGACGTGAGTATAGCCGGTTCTATACATTAACTATGAATACTACTCACGATAGTTTAAATTCAAAAATATATATAATTTGACTACTTAACACTTTCAAAGCATTTTTACCGTTTGCTGATATTGAAAAAGTATCACTTACCAAAGTATAAAAAATGTATAACTGGACATTACACGTAAAAGAAAACTTTTATCATAGTTTGGTGTTCAATAAATTCCATTCCCATATATCACAATAAATTAAAGCGACAAATACAATATGGCTTCAGCTGCGTCAATTAAAAACTTCCATGTATTTTTGTTTAACTCAAATGCATTGTTGGAGAACCTCATATTATTAACTGCTCCCATATATTAATAAAAAAATACCACATCAACTTTACCCTGTGATTTCTGCAACCGAGTGTAATATTTAAAAAAAATACCGTTTCCGTATCCCCGTATCAAGAATAATTTTGGAGAATATTCAATGGATTGCATTTACGCCGTGTGGTATACGGCTGAATAGAATAGTACCAACCTCATTTCTTACCGAGGTGTCGTAAAAGACGACTAAGGTAAGTTGACCCACCGTGTGTTATCCGGTTGAGTAAAATAGACCACCCTCTTCTTACCAAGGTGTCGTAAAATACGACTAAGGTAAGTTGACGTCAGGCAGGTGGCCGGTCGTAAAATACGTAGCCAAATCATGTGACAACATATTTGTAATTTGTTGAAGGGATTGATAAGCTGAATGGTAACATATGCTTTTCTACTGTATATGACGTCCGTGCAGAGAAAGTTGCAGGCAGAAGCTATTGTTAATAAAAGTTTAATTAGTGTTTTATAAAATGTTATTTCGGTTAAGTAGAATCAGGAATTTAATTAGAAACTAGGATCGAAGCGGTCGTTTTGAAGTTGGAAGGTGATTTTAATTAACTGTATGGTGATATACCGAATAAATAGGGTTATTGCGTGTAAACAAAAGGACCTACCTGCTCTACACGATTTCGTAAGTGATATAGTATTATGTAAGTAAGGGATATTCATGCATGCAAAGGTGTATTCAATTTTAAGTAGGTTATGGATTCACTTCCATCTATGATAAGGTTAAGACAGTCCATCGTTCTTAAGACATCATCATCCTCCTGCCCTTATCCCACTCTAAGTGGAGTCGGCACAACATGTCACAAACATGTCACATGATTTGGCTACGTATTTTACGACCGGCCGCCTGCGTGACTTCAACTTCCCTTAGTCGTATTTTACGACACCTCCGCAAGAAAGAGGGTGCTCTATTGTAATCAACCGGATACACAAGGTGGTATTTATTATTTATCACGTTACACAATCATACGTTTGCAGACACACATCTTGAAAACTTGTATCGTAAAAATTCAGCATGTAGGAGATTTTGGGGGAGAAAAATCGAATTAGCTAGGTTTAATTAAAAAAAAAAACTTTAATATCTGTTTTTGGGCATTAAAAAAAGATTAAAATTTACTTTTAATTTATTGAATATATAAAATACTATTTTTGCCGCTAAATGTCAAGTCAGTGTAGCTTATTCGGGGAAGGAGTGGTCGCGAGAAATGAAAATACCTCGAATATAAAATAATACAATCGAGCCCCACCTACCCTATTATTTTTTCTTCTTATTAAGGGTGTTTTTATTTTGTAAAATTTACCGAACAACGCTCCGTCAACCAGGTACTATATAATTCTAATCGGAATTGTATCACCCTTCATACAACGCGACCTACGTGTGATTGTCGACGTTTTCAATCAACCCCCAGTAACCTACATACCTTTGAAAGCGCCGATGTTCATTTCTGATACCACGACCCAGGCATGGACGATTTATAACAAAGAAAAGTAAAGCTAAATGCTATGGTATTATCCATTTATTCAATGAAAAGAAACAGTTATGTTAATTGCCTAAATTAAATATAAAAACACGGAATGAATTTTTTTATAAGCAATGAGTTAAATATTTTTTTTAATATACAATTTTTTTTAATATTAAATGCACTTCGCTTCTTCATTTATGTATAGCAAAGGTGTAAAATATTACTCAGCACTTGTCTACATCTAACTGTTACTTCTTTCGTAATGGTAAGCTTTAAAATTCCTGGTTTAAACAGTGGGTACGGCAAACACACTTCATCGCTTTTTGGTAACCACGATTACTGTAAACTGTATTTATTCTATACAGTTCTCCGCTATTATAAAATGCATCTAACACTTAACCATTTGCTCCATTTGCGATTCTTTTTTTATCCTTATTACTAATTACATTCGATACTAATACTTTATTACCTCCTTTTATTTAATAGAAGATCAAACAAATACTAAGTAAATTATA
The DNA here is from genome assembly GCA_029227775.1 of Morpho helenor. Classification (NCBI taxonomy): domain Eukaryota; kingdom Metazoa; phylum Arthropoda; class Insecta; order Lepidoptera; family Nymphalidae; genus Morpho; species Morpho helenor. Next base: position 12,953,947 of record JARGCU010000020.1, on the reverse strand, counting down.
TTTTCAAACATCACAATTACACAACTACACACAAACTAAGTTGAAATTCTTAACGGTGTTATTTACAAAAATAAAGCTAAGTTATTTCAACATTGTTTACACAAAAGTGTTCTCTAAGCCAAGTTATTCTACGGCGTTAATTTAAAACACTAAGATAGACTACTTTCAACAACAATTCAGATATTTCAAGCGCTTCATATTTTTACTGCGCTTATGATTGCCATCTCAAGCCCTCGTAAAAACAATGAATCGCCTTTCCTTTACGAGTGCCATAAAACTGTATAAAGAATAAAAATGCACGTTTCGTTTTAAAAAAATCCACTCGCATAAAAATAAGGGAAATAAAATATTGAGAGTCGAACGTAGCTCATTTTAAGGCCCTATTTATTAGTAGCTTTATTTTTAACTTTACGGTGGGGTGAGCAATTATTAATTCAATCGATTCGCTAACAAGATATCATCATTGAATCGATTTAACGTGCCGATGCGATTTTTTTCTAAACAGTTCGAGTTTGGAAAACCGGTAGCATATTTTCAATGTTTATTTAACAACATCGATACTTATTGCGATGATGTTGCCATACTTCGAATTCGAATACTGACAAACTTCTTCCATAAAAAGAAATACCCGACTAAAAACGGTAACCGTTAATTTTCTGAAATCAATAAGAAGTTGGTATTGAAAACGTATTTTGCAATAATACTAGACATAAAACTACTTACTGCTTAATTGCACTGCCAACGTTACAAGGCAATGCATACATTTAGAAATTCTCGAAACACTATATGCTTAAAAGAGGATAACTCTATATTTAATATTGTTAATATAAATAGAAAGTCTCAAATTGAAGCATATATAATTAAACAGAAGCAATAACTTTAACTTACACTTAAAAGGCGAACTAAGCTTTAACTTATTTGCTACGCCTCAACAGACTTAGAAAATCATTCTTAGATTTGGGATTTATATTAAAATTTAAAATAGAATTGCTTATACTCGTACATAGATTTAAATAAAATATTAGAAGTCTTGTACTTAAAGCATATTTTAAAGTCGAGGATTATGTAAATGATAGAAACGCTTTGATCTGAAAATCCCTACCGACTGCGGTATTAATACTAAAAGTATAACAAAAAATTTAAAGAAATATATATTTGTTACCGTTTCCTTAGTTTAATAACAATTTAACGAATTGAACTTTGATGACTCAAAAGTACTTGAAATCTATTTCAATAAAGTTAAGTTTAATTTGATTATTGTAACGGAAGGAAAATGTAGAGAGCTGAAGTTGTAGCTTAGAACGTGAAGTTAGTTGTGGCGAGGGGAGCTGACGTGCTTGAGAGGTGTGGTGCGGAGAGGAGAGTGGTAGCGCCATGTGACGTAGTCGTCATTATTGGAGATCGTCGCAGAGTTGACTAGTTGTTGAAAAATAATAAATGGGTTGACTTTTGAGAAAATTACTTCTTATTGAATAAGTGTATTGCCAAGTACCTAATATCCGGCTGAGTAGAATAGACCACCCTCATTTCAAGGCGACTAAGGTAAGTTAATCCGCCGTATAGTATACGGCTGATTAGACCACCCTCATTTCTTACCGAGGTGTCTTAAAAAGCGACTAAGGTAAGTTGACCCACCGTGTGGTATCCAGTGTAGTAGAATAGACCACCCTCTTCTTACCGAGGTGTCGTAAAATACTACTAAGGTAAATTGACGTCAGGCAGGCGGACTGTCGTAAAAACGCAGCCAAATCATGTGTCAATCATTTGTCGGTCTCGGTACACGTTTTTATAACAAAATTCCTCAACATTATCTAGACTTGCCTTTACACAAGTTTAGAAATTATCTCAAAACGATGTTGCTACATAAAGCTTACTATACTATTGAGGATTATTTGAGTGATAGCTTATCTTAACTGCAGTCAGCTACGCATCCAGCTGCAACGATTATCTTGTAACCATCAAATTGTAATAATTTTTTAAAAGATTAGCCGCCGAGTTTCTTGCTGATTCTTCTCGGTAGGAGCAAACTTCCGAATCAGTGGTAGCTTCTTTAAATCATTTGACGATTCAAAAGTACTGTAAACAGTCCACTTGAATAAAGAATATTTTGAATTTGAATTTGAATTTGTCAGCATGTTTATAACATGATTATTAATAAGTGTAAAGGAAAAATATCGTTGTTATTATTATATTAGAAAATTCTCACCTCAATCAGTTTAATCCTATATCAGTGTAATCCTGTAACTGTCGAGAACATGTTAGCGCGGGTATTACCGGCATTAACTTCATTTATCCAAACTGAATCTATGTGTCGGTTCTGCGTGACATATTTCGGCGCCGAGAGCTTATTATATACGTTTTGGCAGTAATTACATTTAATGGTACAAACGATTGTTTATTGATATGTCCATTATATAAACAAAAACATCATCATCCTCCTGCCCTTATCCCACTCTAAGTAGGGTCGGCACAACATGTTATAAACATGCTGTCACATGATTTGGCTGCGTTTTTATGACCAGCCCCCTGCCTGACGTCAACTTACCTTAGTCACCTTTTACGACACCTCGGTAAGAAATGAGGTTGATCAATTCTACTCAGCCGGATGCCACACGGCGGGTCAACTTATCTTAGTCGCCTTTTACGACACCTCAGTAAGAAATGAGGGTGGTACTATTCTATTCAGCCGGATACCACACGGCGTTATATAAACAAAAAAAAGGTTTTTCAACTGCTAGGCACGTAGGCAAGACATTATGTGTTTAATAGATATTTAAAATTCATCCGTCGTGTGGTATCAGGATGATAAGAATAGATCACTCTCACTGTACAGAGGTGTAAAAGGTGAATAAGCTAAGTTGCCTCGCCGTGTGGTATCCGACTGAATAGAATAGTACACCCTCATTTCGTACCGAGGTGTCGTAAAGGGCGCCTAAAGTAAGTTGACGTCTTTAATTAAATAACTAGCCAATACAACAACGTATGTTTTAAACATGCTGTGCCGACCCCACTAAAGGTGGGATAAGGGCAGGAAAAATAAAAATCTATTAACAATTCATAACGTTTATTATATAGTAATTGTAAAAAAAATCATTACTATTGGTTTAGCATATTAGCTATAAAAGCTATAAAAGTACAGAAAACTTTCGCACAATTTATAGAATTAGGCGTTACTTTGCGGAGATCCATAATACAAAAATAATAATAAAATTATTTTGCTATAATCCGCGATGAAGTAAAATAGAAAATGTATGTAATGCTACCAGAAATATTCAGCTATGCAAAGCTATTTTTCTTTGCGATTTTGAAATCTATCTCCTGATGATGCTTCGGTTGCGGAGCGAAACGATTGTTGAGTTTGTGATAGTGAAAGTGTGTAGAAGTGCTTGTGTATTGTGGTGGCGGTGGTGGAGGTTTGTGCATGTATTTTTACAAATTCCGCATGTTTCAGGTATGAAAACGTAATGTCAACTTCACATTTAGCATTATACATATTTTCTATTTTACTTCATCGCGGATTATAGCAAAATAATTTTACTATTACTTTTGTAGAAAACCTTTGCATCTATAGTGCTAGTATGGACACGCTAAAGTTATATAGCTGCAGGTGAAAATGTCACCCCGTTTCAGAATTTTCGCGCTCTAATGAAACACGAGTACTGACCGCTAATTAAATGTTCACAGACGCAACCGCCCTTTGTAGTAAGCACGACTAACCTTCAACGTAATGAATTAAAGGCCGTACAAACAAACAAAACTCAACAATTAGGTTTGATTCAACAAAAAGTTCTCGGTGTGAATTAAAAATAAATAAATTGGATTAAAAACTTCGACCAAACATAATTCAGTCCAACCCACAATAGCGAGTCAATTCGAATTCAAAATGTGCTTCATTCAAATCTTCCTGCAAACAACTTAAACAAAGTCACTGTTTTAACGATATAATTAAAACAGAAAATTTCTAGCATTGTATTTAAATTAGTAAATAAATTTCAAAAAAGTTTACTTAATTTAGTAAGTAAATTTTAGCATAGAGAGGAGTAAAATGACCTGTGGTTGACCAGTCACAGGTTTACGTTACTTAACGATTTAATACGCTCAATAATCATCTCTCAAAAACCTCTGCTTTCAAGTTTGTATAGTAAGCTTCGAATGCCTACATGTCATGGTTAATGGGCACCTAAATTAAGTTTAGATAAACGAAGGTAATGCCCATAATCCGGACGCTAACATTTGCTCGACAAACGAAAGCTTACTGCGGTTTCGTAACTTCTATTTGATAAATACGAATGTCAATGAAATGAAAGGTCATCTTTGATTCACTGAACAGTCAACCTAAGCCGCCGTATAAAATTTATTTATTTTAGCAAACGCTGAATAGCGATCTAAGGGTTTATTCATATCTTATCTTCATAAAATAAATCTCTTGAACAAAATAGGATAGGTAAGTAACATGTATATTAGTTTTATATAGTCAAGATAAATAATTTTTCAATTTGTTTGTCGAATAAAATTATGTGAATTCAAAATATCACACACATTTTTTGCTACCATTAAAAGCACATCTAAAAGATGGCGGGATAGTGGCCGAAAGGATACATGTACAAACTTGTTTGCCGACAAAGGAGGCAGCTATTTATAGCATCTAGATATTTTCTAGTTTGATAGTGTATTGCTGCGTTTTAAGCATAAGTGTGATTTTAATTTCTTTAGCCTATACTATGTCTTAAAAGGTGCCTTGACTCAATTGATATTGCGCCGTTCTATATAATAAACTACGGCCAGTAAAAGGTGTATTAAATTAAATTTTCGAAGATTTCCTTACACAGAACGTAGCTTATGAACAATCCGATTCCATTACAATCGCTGAAAGCTTAACAAAGTTACGAATCGCAGGTACCGACGGTATAGAATTTAAAATTGAGCGCAAGTTTTATACGCTTCATGTTTTATTCGTGTCGTAAAATTAAAAAAAAATAATACCTGCATCTCTTTTATTAATAGAACTTAATAGTCGCTCGTAAAAAAAACTAAAATTTGTGTAGAGTTGAAAAACATACATATTAAAAATTTTCGCATCGCAAGCGATTTTGCGATTTCGTCGAAACGGATGGTCCACTTTACATCTAGCATTATATATATTTTCTATTTTACTTCATCGCGGATTATAGCAAAATAATTTTATTATTACTTTTGTTTCAACTATTCTTTATACTTAAAAATAAACTTCTATTCCCACTACTACTTTTCCTTCTTTTTTCATGACCCACCGTTAGGTCGGCTTCATTACCCATTGGGCTAGCAGTCATTATGATAGTTTTACGTATGTAGTAAAGACTAACACCAAACGAAAATATTACTAAAGTATAATTCGTCACAAAATAGCTTAAATGATAAGTCATAGGGACAAACTGCTTACTGGGACAAAATTACGACCACATCTTAGTTCAGCATTTTATACAAAAACTGGTAATCAGTTCCAGCGAAGGCATGTTATAAAGGAAATCTAATTACGTGTCAGATAGCTCCGAAAGAAAAGAAAAAGGAACGTTTAACTCTTCTGAGTTAAACGTAATGACTTTCGAGATAAATCTGAGTATCTCATGAAAAGCTGTGCTTTATAGAATCACATTAAATTAAGTATTCCAATAAGCTTATCATTGCTGAAAACTTTTATAAAATATTAAAGTATAATAATCGTTATAAATTTACCAGTTTTGGAACTTTCGACCAAATTTCCGTTTGTTTTTTAGCTAGAGTAAAGGATGATTTTTTACAGACAGTACATATTAATCAGCGTTCATAAATATAATTTTGATATTTATAAAAATAATAACTAGCCGTGTGGTATACGGATGACTAGAATAGACAACCCTCATTTCTTACCGAGGTATCGTAAAATACGACTAAGGTAAATTGACCTGGCGCGTGGTATCCGGTTGAGTAGAATAGACAACCCTCCTTCTTACCGAAGTGTCGTCAAATACGACTAAGGTAAGTTGACGTCAGGCAGATGGCCGGTTGTAAATTACGTAGCCATATCATGTGACAATTTGTTTATAATATGCTTTGCCGACCCTTCTTACTCGTGAGTGGGGTAAGGGCAGGATGATGATTTATAAAAAAAAAAATTCAACCCAACGGTCCGCTGGATATTGCTTCTTTATACACGGTGCTAAATACCTATAATCAATTGCATCATCATTTCTTATAATCATCAAACAGTAGTAAAGTATAGTAGTTCCAGTGTTGATTTTATTGTTATACAAAATATAAGTAGTTCACCAAAGCCTCGGCAGTATATCGCAGACAAGCTAAAATCCCAATTAAGGTGTGAATAATTAATATTCCCCCTTTAATACTTGAGGTCTTTAACTGTGTATTAAGTATAAGTTGCTAGCTAAAACCAATTAAAAATAAGCTATAAAAGTCAGATCCATTCAAAAAATTGTTCTATGTATCCATTTGCTGTATACGTGAATGTTCAAAGAAATCTTGCTTATTAAATATAATACCAAACCCAATACAATAGCCGCAAAGAAAAATATCAACCGAAGTTAAAATGTGACTTCATTATAAACGCTAACAGCTCAATGAGAACTTTAATAGTTTATGTGCGTTTAAAAAGTATAGAGAAAACTCTTTTGTGGTAAACTGTACCAAGAAAGGAGTTTTAACTTATCGCTAATATACTTGAATAAATAAATTATCGTGTTGCATTGAAAATATTTCTAAAATGGGTATTCAACATTTCACACTCAATCTTTTACTTGCCGAAAATAGAATTAAATGAAATCCAAAGAAATAATAAAAAAAAACCTTTTATACTATCATCATTCTCTTACCATTATCCTACTTTAAGTGGGTCGGTATATGGTATAAACATGTTGTAACATGATTTGGCTACGTATTTAACGACCGAACTTATATACTAGCAATCGCCAGCGGCTCCGCCCGCGTGGAAAGATTAAAACCGTAATATAGTCTTTTGATAATCATAAAAATGATTACAGTGGGTTAACCTTAAAAGCTAGACATATGCTGTCGCGGACTTTTATTTAGAACATTTTGAAGGGAACAATTTTGTAAATCAAATTGAAATCAAATCAAATCTTCTTTATTTGCAGATTATGATATATAGAAATAAAATCTTTTTTTTTTTCAGATTATGGGTCATATAAAGGTCTTAAAATTAATTAAATACAGCCATAAACTGCCATAAGTGGCGTGCAAATGTCAAAAATATAAATTTATAAGTTACATAAATAAAAAATCAGTCAAAATATAATAAAATATACATGATTTTTAAATTATTATTACCCTTTACTCAGCGTACGCATGGAAAGCATTTAATTATGCCGTTTTCGTACTATTTATTGTTGCTGTTCCTCTCCTATTCATCTTAGCACGATGTTATATATATAGCCTTATAGCCATTTTCAAGAATTTTTCAAATCGGTCCACTAGTTCCTGAGATTAGCGCGTTCAAACAATCAGCTTTATATATTGATTAGATACCAAAAAAACAAATATGCTTTTGTCTAGACAGTGTAGTTATAGTTACTTTAAAGTTACTTAAAGATAGGTAAAAAATGAGGATGTAAGTAAAATTCGTAATTTTAAGTACATATATAGAGAAGATATTCTGCATGCATTCGGAGAACACACATTGTATTAATATAAAAGCTTGTTTCATATTCTTTTTCTTCAAGGATGTTCACTGCAAGTGATTACACTGACAATGGGATGTCCCGTATTATTTTCTTGCATACTTCTATTTGCACTTTTTGTCCTGCAATATTACTCTGGGTATTCTTTGAGACAGCTCGCCGCTGAAGGCGTGATTACCTCACTCGTGCTTTTCGTAAGAGCGGAACATGTTTGAAGCGCACACAAAATTGCTTGTTTCCGCATAATAATACCCATAGTATTATTTCAGTCGGTCTACCAGTGTAAAGTAAATTCAAAAGTAATAATATATAAATAATTTTATTATTACTTTTGTATTATGGATCTCCGCAAAGTAACGTCTAATTCTATAAATTATGTAAAGTAAATTGTATAATTATTGTAGGGATTAAGTTTTCTTTTCGTTATTAACTATTAGAAGTAGGAACACAATAAAAATAAACAAGCAAAAAAAATATTCCAAAAATTTTACTGATGGATATAGCACAATATGAAATGAAAAAGTGTGATAGAAAAAAGCTTTTAAAAGGACTGATGATGCGTCTCATTTATTAAGAATTATCTCTACATTATATTGACTCAAATAACATTGAAAGTAAGTAAGTAAGTATCGGCCTGTTACTATCCCACTGCTGGGCATAGGCCTCTTCTCTCCTTTTTTTTTTTTAATAACCCCTGCCCGGGGTTTGAACCCTAGACCTCCTCGAAAGAGGCGCACGGTGTTACCGCTGGGCTACCACAGCTCTCAACATTGAAAACTCTGTGTACATATGTGGGTGGGAGAGTTTATGTAAGACGGTATTTAAATACCTGGAAAATGAAAGATATTTTTCTTCAGTCCTTTAATTGAGCATCGTGACATTTAGTTCATTTGATTTAGGATATAAAACAAGGCTAAGAGTCCATTCAAAGTTTTGTCCAACTTAGTTGTAGAACTAAGCAAGAATTGAGTATTGCTCAGCACAACTGTTGACTAAGCTGTCCATACACTGTTAGATTTATTATGCCGTGTGGTTTCCGGCTGAATAGAATAGTACCACCCTCTTTTCTTACCGAAGTGTCGTAAAAGGCGACTAAGGTAAGTCGACTCGCCGTGTGGTATCCGGCTGAGAAGAATAGACCACCCTCATTTCTTACCGAGGTGTCGTAAAATACGACTAAGATAATTTGACGTCAGGCAGGCGGCCGGTCGTTAAATACGTAGCCAAATCATGTGACAACATGTTTGTAACATGTTGTGCCGACCCCACTTAGAATGGTATAAGGGCAGAAAGATGATGAAGATGATGACAATGTTAGATTTATTCACATCTATGCGATATTAATAAAGATAATGCAAAATATAAAAGAGATACAATTTATTTAAGCATAAACGCTTTATAAATGCATACAGTTTCCTTAATGCGGGAGAACGCAAGATTTTCAGCAGGAAATTGCATTTTGTTGACTGTGAAATAGACTTCTGGAAAATACAAATTGAATTTTCAATCCTATATTTTAACTAAACAAAATTCGTTCACATAAATTAGGTTAAATTTAGCTGTTACAATTTAGGTTTAAATTTTATTGCTGACTAACGTTGCAAACTAGAATAATTTTAGAATTGCACATCTGGGTGCAAATTAATATTGCTCTTTTATGTAAAAATTTAAATCAAATTTACTCACATGAATTTTATTAGAATAATTGTAAAGTAGATAAAGGATAATAATAACAGATTTTAAACTTTCGCGATTCAAACTGATTATTAAATAAACATACGGGTCACATCGCGTTATAATCGATTACCTTAGTATAAGGTTCTACGTTTCGGCAGAGTTGCATCCACCGTGGTCACGAACTGACTGGAGCGCCGCGGCGTCTTCGTTCCCGAGTACTACAGTCATTATTTTGTTCATCTACCCGCACTTGAACCGCACAATCCATATAAAGTCTGTTGCACACCACACTGATATTATCCGCACGCGATATAGCTTGCAACGATTTCTTTCGCGAGTTATATTTATTGATCACGGGATCCCAAGTCGTTGACAATCTGAAGCCCTCTTCTCTGTTGAATGTGCGATGCTTTTTAATCTCAACAGCTTCACGCGCCACTCTTGCATAATAGTGGGCATCAGTTGACAGGACTTTGGGATTATGAAGCTCAATCCAGTGATTGCTCCCCGAATGCAACTCTGCCGAAACGTAGAACCTTATACTAAGGTAATCGATTATAACGCGATGTGACCCGTATGTTTATTTAATGATAATAATAACATCGCTTAATCCCTAATTGCAAAAGATTACTTTAAATGTTCAAAAATAACTTTACTAAAGCCGAAAAAAAAGCTCTGGTAGCCGTTCGATGTGAGTGCTACAAGTTCTAATCCCGGCAGTAACAGATATGCATTGTACAAAAACATATAACACCAATTGATATCTTTAATATTTAAATCAGTTAATCTAGATGATAGGGAAGGGAATTCCACACCTTAGCTGTACGCATAAAGAAAGACGAGCCGAACCGAAATGTCTCATGTAGTCAATGTACAGTCTATCATAAGTAATTAAAATATGTATAGAAAATCGGAGTAAATAAAGTAGGTAACAATCTTTCCATATGAATGCCAAAATTTCCAATAAAACTTTAACAAAACCCTCGGAGCGTTTGAAACTCCAGTTAGTAGTTATGAGGCCCATTTTTCAATTGCGTATCAAAAGTGTTATTGCAGACAAAACAGAGGCACTCTTCGTATGAAGCGGGGGAATATTGCATTCCGGGGAACTGCGGATTGCAAAGCAATAAAGGTTTGTCGTATGTCGTTATTGCTGTTCGCTATATTAGTAAAGGCCCCTTACACAAGAGCTATACATACATATATTTGTATGTTTATTACCTTATTTCATTTTGATTTTTTTTTACTTCCCTTAGGCGTTTTCTTTGACTTTATTGCTTAATGAAAAAAAGGTCGACTCGCGAATTCGTATGAGGTCGTGTATTGCCATGATATGTGAAACAATAATTAGTAAATATATGGGACACTTACACTCGGTCGTCTGTCCCCATAGTAAGTAAGTTAACACTTGTGTTAACTTACTTACTATGGGGACTTAACTATAGGTGACAGACAACTGGTAAATATATATTCGGGGGTGATAAATCGATGTAGTTAGTTTTCATTTTTAAAAAATCTTGTTTTAATGTTTTCAGACATTGAAAATCTGCTAAAATTGACGTTGAATAGAAAATACTTTTTTTCATTTGTAAAGATGTAATAGTTCAGTGGAGAACGGGCGGCCTAAAGAAGTAAATTAACTCGGGATCAAGCCTCAAATATAACGCATCATAAAAACCTTTCTGCTTTTTTATTTGCATTTTTTTATATCTTTAAAAAAACACCGAGCGTGGCTCGATTACCCAGGTACTACATATTTAAATACAAATATACACCCAGTCTCGAAGAACCAACAATTTGTTCATACAAAGTACTGGCGCTCGGGAATCGAACCCTCGAACCGCGGAGCTGAAGGCAAGTGTGGTGTGGTGATAGAGTGTATAAATAAATATAAAATATAAATAAATATATGGAACACTTACACACACGGTCGTCCGTCCCCAAAGTAAGTAACTTAATACTTGTGTTATGGGTGACAGACAACTGGTGAATATATACTTATATATTTTTTAAATACATACTTAAAATACATACAAAACACCGAGCGTGGCTCGATTACCCAGGTACTACATATTTAAATACAAATATACACCCAGACTCAAAGACCAACAAATTCATTTAAAGAAAATGTTGGCCCTCGGCGTGAATCGAACCCGCGACCCGCGGAACTGAAGGCAGGGTACCACTGCCCCAACAAGCCATTCAAAACAGTATCTTGTCAGTATCTTGCCGAGCCTAATGAATGCCGCACTTGCCTCAAATGTTTTTAGACAAAAGAGTAAATCATTTTTAAAAAGAAACAGTGAAACAATGCGAAACGAGTCCTCAAGAGCTATGAATAATTAAGTAACCTAATAAATCATTGTCTCCTTGCAAACTAATATAAGGACCCAAAAGCGTAACGCTCACGAAACTTGATGGTTGATAGCGAAACACAAAGAGAATTAATTGGGAGTGCAAAAGTAATTTATTAAATAACTTTTCATAATAGCATAGACATATTTCGTTGTCTTTGGACTATTGTGCGTGTTATACAAAGGTTAAGGTTGTGAGTACAAAGACCATATATAAATTATACTAGCTTTTACCCGCAACTTCGTAACACGGGGTGTTCCCGTGTTATGAAGTAAGACCCGAGGCGAACCTCTTTACCCGGGCTGATCCTCGCAAGCTTTGTGGCTTGGACTGTATTCAGGCCGTAGGCCCAGGTCACCTAGATGACCTACGGGATCTCTGATTCGTTGGGGCAATCTGGGAATGGTAGCTCCCAGGCGCAACTTCGTTTGCGTGGAGTGTTGTCGCGTGATAGGTTTATAATAGATGGCGCTTTTCAATGTCATCCTATTCCTGTAAAATTAACATAATTTATATAGCCTATATGTTGCCCCGGTAAATAAGGAATAATTGTGCTAAATTTCATCTATATTGGTTCAGCGGATTCGCCGTGAAAGTGTAACAAACATACATCCATACTCATAAACTTTCGCATTCATAATATTAGTAGGAATAGGATATTTTATATTGGTGTATAAATTTTTAAAGTTACTACAACAGAGTCAAATATTAAAAATAAAACTTATTACTACTTTGAAAATACAAGTTGGTTAAAAAAACCCTTATTCATAAGTTTCACAACCGCCATTATAATATTACTTTAACAATAGAACTGTTCTCGAGTTCAAGGAGTGAAGTTAAAGTACACAATACTTTGTTACTAACTGCGTCACTTATTTAATATTTTTTTTATGTAACTGTTAAACTTAAATTTATAAACTGTACGATGTTTTCTATTATTTAGTATGTATAACTGTAAAATAACTGTTAAATTTGGATGTGTAACTTTTGTTTATATTCGTAACTTATTTTATTTCATGAGTTACTGTGATGCTATTATTATAATAAATATTAGTTCTAGGTTAACCCAAAATGATTTTCCACCGTGGTTAAAACTTAATGAATTCTAAGTACCATTAGACAACACCTTGACCCTGGAACCCTTAGGATGATAAGTCATAGTCGACCAGCCATCATCGTTTAACTCATCATAATACTCTTTATATATACTTTATATATTTTTATATAAAATAACTTTAAATTATTTTTATAAATAAATTTATAATTATATTTAATTTATAATAATTATCCGAAGTATAATATATATATATATTAAATGTTTATTTTAAGCACTAACCTAGGCTAAGTAATTTTATTACTATATTATTATTAATATTATTTTGTTATAAAATAATAATAATAATAATGAAGTCTAACTAGAGTGCAAAGACCAAGACTAGAGTAATATATGTTATGACAGAACTTCTGTAATTATAAGTTGGAAGCAAGATGTCGCGCAAGTGAAGCTATGTTTGAGATGTGGTGCCAATTAACACTGTCTGTTCGCCTATATCTTCATATGTAATATACTACTATACATGTTATATTTTACTTGAACCTTAACAGTGTTGTGAACCTTAACAGTGTTGTATAAAATGTTATGTTAATAAATGATTATTGTTCCGCAATGGAACATATTTTTTTCTACTATTAAAAATAATGTAATAAAAAAAAATTGCTTTGCGATTTTGTCGTGACGATGCTTCGGCTACGGGGCGAAACAATTGTTGAGATTATGGTGGTGAATGTGTGCAGTGATTGTATTGTATGTTGTACAGTGTATTGTTGTGTTATCGGTGGCAGGTAGTGCACGAGTTTTTCACGAATTCTGCATGTATCAGGTATGAGAACGAATAGTAAGCTCTATATTTAGCATTACATATATTTTCTTTTACCGCGGATTGTAGCAAAATAATATTTTCATTAGTTTTGCATTATAGACCTCCCCGCAAAGTAACGCCTAATTCCATAAATTATTAATTAAAATCTTTTCAAATACACAATATAGATACTATGGTTAGGTATGTAAATAATATATTTTTTCGAATGTTTTGTTTAGTCCTTTCCTTTTAGGCAAGCATATCACGTTCTCTCAAAATAACATAATATTTTGTCACAATTAGATCCAGAGCACGACAAAGCATAATAAATCTAGAATCTCGCTTATCATCACAATTCATAAATGTTTGTCGTATATTAGTTATAACGAATAAGGTCTCACCCGGAGGCTTAATCGCTCACCGACATAATTAATCACAATTTATCATAACTAATTGTGGTACACGAAAATCTACTGCGGCAGATGAACTGCTATATGAATTTGATATCAACACAACGGTGTTACGTTGCCGCCGAAAATGTACGACGTGTCAAACCGGGTTGTATATTACAAATTGAATAATTAATAATTTATCATTAAATATTGTTACATTGATAACTATAATCCACATCGGTTGTTAGATGATTCATAAAATATTTTGGTATTTTATTATTCGGTTATCACCTTCCCTTTTGCCAATAAAAGGGCTTACGGTTCTTGTCAACAGATACAGTATAAATTTGAAACGCCAAACACCACTCGCTATTTGATTAAGATATATCTTAACCTACTTATAACAGTGACTTCCACCTATACCACTAAAATAATAAAAACACACGTATATACATTCTGTCGATAAATTTTAACTGGAGATAAATAGCTTTTTATATTGACGATTTCACTGGGCCCTTTTGTATAACGCGGGATACAACAATTTCTGCTCAATGCTCTGTATCCATCACATTGCGCACTGTAAACAATGCTTCCTGTCCTGTATAGAGGCATAATAAGGAGAGTAGAGAGTAGAGTAGAGTAGCGGCCTCTTACTATTCCACTGCTGGGCATTGGCCTCTTCTCTCCGTTTTTGGAGAGAAGGGTTGGAGTTAAGACCTACCACGCTGCTCCAATGCGGATTGGTAGGTTACACATATCCCTAGAATTCTCTAGAGATATGCAGGTTTCCTCACGATGTTTCCCTTCACCGGAAAGCGTGTGATAAATTGCAATTATCAATTAGACACATAAGTTTTAACAGAAAAACTCATTGGTGTCTGCCCGAGTTTGTACCCGTGACCTCCTCGAAGGTCACACGGTATTACCACTGGGCTACCATAGCTTAATAAGGAGATGCTGATAAAAATATCGAAAACACGTGTGGTTAAATATAAAATAATATGCGATAAATTAACGGTTAACGATTAATAATTTTACGTTGATAACTAGCACGATGTCACAGCGTCATCACGAAACATGTGACATCATGTTTATAACATGTTGTGCCGACCCAACTTAGAGTGGGATAAGGACAGGATGATGTTGACATCTAACACGATAATCACACGATAACTGTGCGTCGAAATTCAACAAAAAGGTATTTTCAAACATGGCTTTTAACGACACGGGAGTTGTATTTCCATATACCACTAGTATAGTTCTCCTGCAAATCAAACAAATTAAAAAACATTTTTTATAGGCGCAACGTTCAAACCGCCTTTATGACAATTCGCAAGAGTAAGCAACGCTTCATGACGATAAGGTACGTGCTCAAGTTCGCTTTAGTCACAATAGCGAAGATACAAAGTCAAGATTGAAATTGAGGAAGTCGCCCTTGAGACCTAACAATGACGGGAGACAATGTCAGTAAAGTGGGGGTATTAAGAAAAAAGATAAAGCGCTTCTCGTCTATTTTTAATGATTTGAAACTCGAGATCATTTTTCTATATCTTCATTTGAGTTCCTTCACTTGGATTAAAACGATAGGAATCTGGTTACAAAGACAAAAGAGACAAAGGTATATATTTGAAATATTTATTTCAAATTCGTAAAGAAAAAAGATATGTATCCTCATTATTTTTCATAATTCACCTACCCTTATCCCACTCTAAGTGGGGTCGGCACTATATTTTATAAAATGTTGCCACATGATTTGGCTATGTATTTTACGACCGGCCGCCTGCCTGACATCAACTTACCTTAGTCGTATTTTATGACACCTCCATAAGAAAGAGGGTGTTCTATTCTACCTAACCGGATACCACACGGTGGGTCAACTTACCTTAGTCGCCTTTTACTACACCTCGAAAAGAAATGAGGGTGGTCTATTCTACTCAGCCGGATACCACACACACAAACAAATCATATCGATCGGTTACTGCGTACGGATGTAAAGGAAGGAACAAACATTTCTTCATTAATTATGACTATGGAATATAAAATTTTACTTCAGAGGCACATTATTAAAAGTCGCTAGTACGCCTAATAAAAAAAAACATAAGATATTATTTGAGATGACACGTGTAGACGCGTAAAACATGTCTGATAAAGTTATTTCTTCGGCATAAAGACACAAATTCTCCATAAATTACTCACTTTATTGCGGAAAGCGTTGGGGAAAACAGTTTTTACGCGACGCAAGTTTGTCGCCCTTGTTACATCTCTGTTCTTAGTATCGACAATTACTTAGATCTTATGTTTAATATTTAAATGAGTTAATCTTGTATGTATATATACATATATATTTTTGGAATCTCGGAAACGGCTCCAACGATTTTCCTGAAATTCAGCATGTAGGGGGTTTTGGGGAAGAAAAATCGACCTAGCTGGGTTTTATTAAAAAAAAATCGTTTTATCCCTGGGCATAAATATTATATTAAAATTAATATTTTGGGCATAAAAAAAATACTGAAATTTATATTGAATTGAATTTTTGTCATAAACTGTCAATTCAGCGAAGCTTATTCGGGGAACGGGTGGTCGCGGGAAATGAAAATACCTAGGATCGAGCCCTACCCTATTATTTTTTTCTTTTTTTTGAAGGTCCTTTTTTATTTTGTAAAAAATTACCCAGTAAGGCTCGGTCAACCAGGTACTTTAGGTAATTTATACGCAATTTGTATGCTGTATTTAAAAAAAATCTAAAATTACCTATGAAGGAAATGAGATAGTACATCAGCAAATAAACAAAGTTACTGCGCCTTATCAGTACTAGGCTCGTCTTTCTTAGCCTCGTCTTTCGAATCAGCCCAATTTAAAATGCTAAAGCGGTACAAACATAATCGCATCTTAAATCTTTAGCATTCATAATATTAGTAAGACTGGTCAGTTTCCACAACTTCGTCTGCATATAATAATTATGATAAAGGATATAGGACTATGATACTTGATTATGACCTTCTACGAAGTTAAAACAATCTCTTGTTTAGAAAATAATAAAAAAAATTAGTTCAGGGCTTTCGTCGTGAAAACTTTCAATTTTCATATTTAAGATTTATACGTATATTGACAAACTGGAATTAAATAGATATTCGCAATAGAGATGTAGTTTCCTCGAGATGTTTTCCTTTACTGAAAAGCGCGGGATGAATACTAAATAACAATAAAGCGCATTACTTATGTCCATTAAATTATAATAAAGACAGGAACTTTTCCATTATAACAAAACGGATGTTCACACAATATTAAAATTGTTTCTAAAAGTACGAAGGTGTACAAATAAAGAAAAGAACAAAGTAGAGTTTCTGTGGTATTTTTTTATCATCGCCCTTTTGTGAGGAAACCAATACTTAATATGAAAAATTCTTTTCCTTTTTCGCGCTATACTTGTTGTAAAGATTAAATAAATGGTTTCATAAGGAATCTAATAACACACAAAAACATCGAAACTTAAACATAATATGCCCTCCCCTCCCTGTGATGGCTTAGTAACCGCTCTCTTGCTAATCTCCTACTAATAAAATTAGGTACAACGAAAGCTTAAAATTAACGCTAAAGTATCAAAGAACAATCAAATTACGCTTATATAGAACTAGTTTTGCATGCGGCTTCCCTCGCGTATTTACCGTATTAACCCGTAACCCGTGTATTTAACTGAAATTTTGAACGTAAAAATATTTATTGTTATATTACTATTGTTCTCTAGTACATTACTTTAGTGCATCTCTGTTGGTTTAGGAAGTAGCCTTTTTTTTACAACTGCGTGACCTCTTCAACACGATTTACATAAAACCGTAATGCACTATTAACTTAACCTTCCGGCAAATTCCACTATCCTTCAGCAAAAACCGTACAAATATCTGTTCAGTAGATTTTGAGCAAATCGATCGCATACAGACAGAGAGCTTTTGGGGACTTTGTCTAATAATAAGTATAGATATAGATAGATAGAAGGTCACTCTCCTTGAACTGACCTTCAATAATCCGCTGGTACTCGTTTAACGTTAATGACTGAGCTACGAATAAAAGATAACAATGAAATACCCAAAAAAAAATCCTGTTTCATTCGGTCTAATAAATAACGAAAAAACGCACAATATATCCTCGATAACACCGAGGAACTGGATACCGACAAATACCCACATAAATCTGATGAGAGACAGCTATAATAAAGGGTCTGGTATCGACATGGAAAAACGACATCATTAGCATGTGGCGGGCGACGGGGCCCGCTGTGATATGAGATTTTTTATATGCCATCACGTAATTGAATTATTTATAGTACCTGGGTGACATAGCATTGCTCGGCAATATTTTTAGATATATAAAAAAATGTAATTAAAAAAATCAAATTTATATTCAAATTCTTTTTGAATTTTTTTTAAATTTTAACTTAATTAAAAAATAACGATTTTATGTGGAACCGATCCTGGATTTCAGAATTCGAGACCGCTTATTACCCAATAGAACTATCATGGCTTTACAATTTACAGCGTAATTATGCCTATCCTTTGCTTTCCCATAAAATTATAGCAGTTTTTTTTGTGGCCGAAAACAATTTCCCCCCCAAAACCCCCTGCTAACTGAAAAAACATGCTGAATTTCATGAAAATCGTTGAAGCGGTTTTCAGGTTTCAGAAAAATATCTTTAATATTTAAATGAGTTAATCTTATATATATATTCACCATGAATTTCAATGAAAACTCATGAAATTCATCATGTAGGAGGTTTTGGGGGGAAAAATTCGATCTAGCTAGGTTTCATTTCAAAAAATGTCTTTTTGTCTCTGTTTTCGGGAAAATTCTAAAATTTACGTAGAATTCAAAATACAATTTTCGCAAACGTCAAACGTGAAGTGATGGGGAAGTTTGGGGAACAGGCGGTCTTAAGATGTGAAAATACCGAAAATACCTAGGTTCGAGTCCCACCAGCCCAGCCAATATTTTTTTTTTTTGTAATTTTCGTTTTTTAATATATTTAAAACAATTACCGAGCAAGGCTAGGTCACCCAGGTACTATATAAATATACAAGATTAATTCATTTAAATATTAAAGATTCGAATCTATCATTCAATTTATAAATATAATAACTCTTAAATTACATACAATAATTAAAAGAGGCAATGATCGAGATTGAAATGTTGAAGGTGTCGCGTAATTAAAAAAGTTTGAAGCGTGCTCGGAAATAAATTAATTCTCGTTGTGAGCGGCAGATAAAATAAATTTTAGAAGTGAAGTACACTGTGGCCGACGTATTATAAGAACAAGTGAAGTGAAAAAGGCTTTTAACAAAATTTCATGTCCATACTGTTAACTGTTCAGGAGTTCCCTCATCTGAAGCCAATCATTGCAGCAGCTTCAGGTTATGCTCATCGTAAACATGCATTGTCATCGGGACTGGACAAGCATGTAAAATATTAGCTCAGTCAAATCCCGGCAAGTGTGTCAAATTTAACTTGCATGATTCCACCTTCAAATATATACATTGCAAGTTGAATAAAATCTTTGAAAAAATACCCCGATAGCGACCAAACTTTACAGGATCATCCGCTGGGTCATTCTATAGATTGTCTGATATTTTTATTAAAATTAGTCTAGGCCGTTTCGGGATCTATAAACGACATTTACTTCATTGATTGTTAAATACAGATTTTACAGATTTATCTGAAATTGGCTAATAATACCACTATTTCTTTCACAATCTCACTCGGTCAAAAGGTACGTGGATCACGGTATATACAGATATATACGCGATATACAGATATTATAAACTATATAAAAGATATTATAAACAAGAAACACTTGATTACTGTGTTATAAAAGCCAAATTACTAGCATAAAATTGGAAACCTTTGTTGTAGGAACCGAAATAAAACTCCACCAGATATAGGCTAACGATCACTCATAGACCTGAAAAGCCGTAAGATTAGGCGTAAAAAAATTCACAAGGCCTAAATAAATTTTCAGGCTTGATCGCCCTTAAAGACGCTCAGGCAAGGTTTGCCTCGAGGAAAATCAATAGATCAATTAACCTTTGGATCAGTTGAGATAACCCTCTAAATTGACCCGCTATACATAGATACATGTATACGCTATACATGTGCGTATTTTATAACGATTATGTAATTTTTCACTTTGATATGAAATTTTAAAGCGCTATTTGCTAAATATTTCAGTCTAAGACTGTTATCACCAATTAGTAAATTATATTACGTTGCAATAAAATCAATATTAGGGGCTTCCTTTAATTGGGTGATTATTAATAATGTCCGCATGTATTTACTATAAAACGATTAAAATTTAAATTTCCATGGCAGTAAAACAAGGTTGAGAAATAATTCAGGAGTTCAGTCAACCTTCTGAGAATTGCTAATGTATTAGTCCTGCCATCTTTATAAGACTCTAAAAGTGTAAATTTGGCTTACAGGTTTCACAATTCTGAATTTCAGGAGCTCCTGAAATTCAGAATTCGATTCAAGTAAGCTTTCATAGATGGCAGCAAAATCGTCTTTTCTACAGATGTCGCTACTATGTACTCAGCCTGTAATCAGCAGGGGGTCTTCTCGCATACCCTTGAAGGGTAGGCGGGGTACGGGCCTCGAGGCGAACCTCTTTGCCCGGGCTGGTCCTCGCAGGCTTTGTGGCTCTCAGCCTGTAATGTAGATTACGCTATGTAATTCCCAATACTTTACACAGATGTCGCTTCTGGAATGTTCAAATACGTCGTAGATGGCGTTAGTCACTAGTTAAACCCCGATTTGGGTTTTTTCTATTGCCTTTTAATTATTATCTTTATATAAATAAATCAATTAACAATATGCTCGCTTAAATTTAGTATTCGAAAAAATACAATGCTATATTACCTGTGATACCAGTATTCGACGTCATATAATAGTTTACCTGTAAACAAAGACAAAATTTAATTTTTAACTCATATTGTTTAATATTATATTTCGAAAGTGATTTTTTTAGATATATAACTTTGAGGTAATTCAGTTATTGCAAAAAGTAATTATAATAAATTATAAAAATCTATATATAAAGTATATAGCTATCCATCTAATATCAATAAATATGTGTCGAAACTTGTAGTTTACCTGTAAACAAAGACATAAAATTTATTTTTTAAGTCATATTGTTAACTATTATATTTTAATAAGTGATTTTTTTAGATATATAACTTTTAAAGTAATTCAGTAATTGCAAAAACTAATACATTAAATTATAGATATATAAAATGTATAGCTATCCATCTAATACCAATAAATATGTGTTGAAAGTCGTTGGTATATGATTTTCTTATGGATAATAGTTATTAAATTATGATTCAATTGAAATAACAGGCCCAAAAATTATTCACTTCTACCGTAATAAATTATTTATTTTTATTAATATGAGTATGAATCAATAAATGTATGAAGAAACGGCCGCTTAAAATAATATATGATGGCCAATATAGGCATTGCGACATACGCCACTGAACTCCTAACTAATACTTTAAGATTAATGGGCTTTAACCTCCACCTTCAGAGTCCTAGATCTAAGGTATATAGAAGATAAATTTAGCTGTAAGTCTATGTTCATCCATCTGAATGGCACCTCATTTCTCTATATCGTAAAGTAAATTATTCAACTCAACGATATTATGGTAAATAATGTGCTTTTTAATACTAAAAAAATATATAATGATGATAAAGATCAAGTTTTTACAGGAACGGAAATTTTAGTTTTAGTCCAAGTTTTAGCAAAGACACGATGGACTTTGGGGCACGGCATAGTACGGACGGAGTAGTAAAATAAAAATTGAAGTAAATGTATCCCCTTTTGAAATTATCGCAAAGTCAACGTTTAAGCATCGCAAGTTTATAATAGGGTATAAGGTATATAATAAGGTAAAAGAAACATCTATAAAATATAGATTTAAGGAACATAACATTAGGAATTTGTACCTTAAGTTTAATATGGTATAACAAAAAGGATACTGTAATATTAACGACAGTATAGTAATAAAATATTTCAAATAAGTTCATAGAATTATAAGATTTTCTGTAGAAATATCGTAAATATAGAGAAATTACGATACCATTTTTTTTAATAGAATGCATTACATAAAAAATCTATGCGATGCAAAAAATTGAGCGTACTGTTTACTACGAACTTTCTTATTATTGTCTTTCTATTATAAAAATGATAATTACAAAAACACTAAACCGCAATAGTAGTAGAATATTCTATCTAGAGTTATCTCTACAGATAACTCGACTCTTCATAGTAGTTTATCAAAAACATTTAATTGAGAGAGCCACGATACATTTAGATCCATCATATGCTCCTATTGAGTATGGACGCAATAAAATATATTTGCTCTAAAAGTATATCTACAATCTAGCGAAAACTTTGACTCTGACTTTTTCTTCTACATACTATACACTGGCATGATTACTTATCATGTTCTCAAACTATTACACCTAGCCATAATATATGACATCACCTCACAACAGGCACCCACAACTGCGCTCTCCAACGTAATTGTATTTTGCACTTATGATAATGCGTCTTCGCTAATTTGTTCTACCTGGTGATACGTATGGACACCACAAATCTACCAATCGAAAAAAGAAAATCCAACCCATCGGGGCATCTTCAGGGGATTTAGTTAGAAATTAACTAATGATTTAATCATCAGTATGTTATGACCAAAAATACGATATAATTATTGTCTTCTTCTTCGTCAACCGATGGACGTCTACTGCTGGACATAGGTCTCTTCACGGGATATTCACACCGCACGATTTTGTGCCACTTGGTCCCAGTGGCCCCTCGCCACCTTTTTGAGGTCGTCAGTCCACCTTTTACCGACATTGGGTTTTCCGGTGAGGGGTCGCCATTCCTATACCTGAAGACCCCAACGTCCATCTGTTCTCTGCACTATGTGCCCGGCCCATAGCCACTTCAGCTTCGCGACACGATGTGCTATGTTACTGACTTTGGTTTTTCTACGGATCTCCTCATTTCATCATTCGTTGAGTGAATCTGAGCTTTCTCATGAGGCTTATATACAGCAACCATGTTTCTGATCCGTATGTCATCACAGGCAACACGCACTATTCTAAAACTTTGGTCTTACATTAAAGTATCTTGGAAATAATACAATATACGAGTAAATGAAAATTTTTACTAAGTAGAAATAATTGCGTCCAAATAATTTCACTTTTCCTTTTTGACATTAATTCCATTGCCATAAATGTCATGAGAAATATTCAGTCAGTGCCCAACAACATGATTCAATTTTGTCAGAGCTGAAACAAGTTAATTCGGAACGTGTTCAAGGAGAGTTGAGGCTAGGCTTTGTTATGGGACACGAAAGATAATCGAGCGGGCTCTATTAATATTCATAGATAGGCCTGTTACAAGTTTAGATATTGACCCCTTATGCAAATGCCAGTGTTAAGGTTGGGACGATCGATTTTCTTATTATTTAAAAGTTCTACAATATACATGCCCTGTGGTATCCGTCTGAGTAGAATACCATCCACATTTCTTACCGAGTTGTCATAAAAGGCGACGAAGTTAAGTTGACATCAGGCAGCGGCCGAATAAAACTAATATAGGTTTTTTACTTCCAATATTCAGGACGCAACAAATCCTTATCGAATTCTGGAGTTTCACTTACATAGATACAATTTTTTTCATACTCCCAAGATACGTATGTATTTTACCGAGTCTATTGAACATCCGATTTATTTCAAAGCCACCCACATCGCTCGGGCGACCTTCAGGGTATTGTGTGCCGCATTTCAAAGGGAACGCTACGACAGATATCGAGAATAATTCGTGATACTCGTAGTTCTATTGAATTTACTCTTGATGGTAACAAATGTAGATATATTTGGTATAAATTTAGAATTAGAGTACCTAAGTCTAGCCAATGTTGGCTGGTTGGTACTTAATAAGTGTGTTTTGGTAACATGATGTTGCCGCATGTGACGTCACCAGCTAATGCGAATTGAAGTTGAAATGCGCGGTTGCACCGATCAGTGTGCTTAGTGCAAGTTTTGTAACCTACTCGATTCGGTAAGCGTAACGCCAATTTGTATGACGCTGCAAAAGCGACATCTAGTGACCGCCGTTCTAGCGCCATACTAACTGGCACTAAGCACACTGAACGCAGGTGACTTGTTTATTACATTGGCAATAATCGAGCGAAAGTCAAGCAGTTTAACACCAAGTGAACAGAACAAGTGCAATTACACTTCTAATAATGCTGGTTTGAGTATTTATTATAACCACGATTACAGTAAAGTGACAGTTTAATCACATCTCATAGCTATACTGCGTCCATCATATTATCAGTCTTTTGACAGCTCACGCTCATTAAGTTTTGTATTGCTTACGTACAAATATCATACAAATAATATTTGTACTTTATGGATGGGTACCGCCCACTTAGTGATGTCACACATAATGGGTTACTACGATTATGCCACAGATTAAAAATAATCGGTAGAAATCGATGTTACGAGTATTAAAAGACATTTAATAACATTATATAAAGTTTTACTTTCTTCTTAGTTAATACATGAATACAAATAAAACAATCAGGATATTTTAATTTATTTTATTAGCACGAGTCGTCGGAATGATAATCAACACTAGACTCCTCCGATGAGGAGTCTTCAGTAGCAGTTATTATTAGCTCTTGTGTAGATAATATATTATCAAACGCAATATCACGTTCCCAATCAGAGAATATTACTCTTTTAGTTCTTTCCACCACACTTGCCCAGTTCTCGGCCGTTACGTGGGTGCAAGCATTTTTTAGCAATTGCAACATTTTATTCGCTGTGAATGAGGGGCTTGTATTGCATCTCGCAGCATGCCCTTTTACTTGTGCCCATATAAGTTCTATTGCGTTGTACTGGCAGTGGTATGGAGGAATCCGAAGAACAGTATGGCCATATTCTGCTGCCATTTCATTGATTACATAGCGTTTTGCTCTCTTTTTGGTTTTTAATATTTTTATTAATTCAACTTTTAACATTGAGTCGTCCACATTTTCTCCATTGTCCCGAAGCCAATTAATTATTTCATGCTTTTTATTAGCCTGTGTTGGCATTTTGTCAATTTGACGGGAGTGGTAGGGCGCATTATCAATTAAAAGTTATTGATGGTTCTTCCAATGAAATGAGCATTTTTTTGAACCACTCTTCATACACATTTGCATTCATCTCTTCTTGGTAGTCATTTGATTTCTTCGATTTAAATGCCAACAGTGCGTCTTGTACAAATCCTTTTGCTGTACCTGCATGGCAAATGATTAGGCGCTCACCTTTTCCCATTGGTACTGAGGAAGTGGAATCAGCAGTATCATCAGTCCAGAAACGAGATAGTGTGTGGTTAGCGTTGAGCCATGTTTCATCCGTGAAAACAATATTTGCCCAATCTTGTATTTTCTTTGCCTCTCTTAAAAAATCACAACGTGCTATAGCTATATCTGTGCGTTCCATTAATAATTTTCTTTTATTTAACTTTTTATATGAAAAGCCAATTGTGTTCAAAACTTTGACCAAAGAAGATTTTTCACCATGAAATAGACCACTTCTTTTCAAAGAAACAATAAGTTTTCTCAAAGTTGGAATTTCTTTTCTCAAGTAGTAATCATATACATGACGACGAATAGCGTCAGCGTCAAAGTCATCAACAGCTGTCACCTTATGAGCCCGGCGCTTTCTTTTTGGTGTAGATGGTTTGTTTTGCTCCAAGCCGCTCCTGCCGTAGGCATCAGTAGTGATTTTAGTCACAGTTGATAGACTGATCCCCAACGCGGCTGCAACACGGTTTCGGACTTGCGTGATAGGTATAAGAGGTCCGCCATTTTGATTTTCTTGCTCAAAATACTCATGAAGTTTTAACACTAACTGTCTCGATTGTGCTTTCAACACACGTCCTTTCGGCATTTTCACGATCAATTAATATAAGTTTCACAAAAGTTTTTCCGAGGAATAAAGCTACTTAACTTAAGGTGTAACAGATGCGAGAGAACACTCAGCGAACGTAAATGCGTGTGACTATCACGGGCGTTTCGTTGAGAGTGACAGATCACGTCAAAATGGCGGCCGAGCGGAAGGTCTGTTGATGTTGCCAGTTGATGTATAATATATTTTTTATGATTATAATAAATACACACGGATTAACATTTATTTTCAAAAAACTAAGGCAATATTAAATCAAAATGTTGATTTCTATATCTGTTATTAGTTTACGTAGGTTATCATTAATCGAATTACTTAGGTACGTAATTCGATTAATGATAGTAGGTACTATAATCGGAATGGTATCGCATACGAGAATCTTTAGGACATCACTAAATATGTAAATCGTCAATCTGTCAAAAGATGGTTAATATAATGGACAGTGTATAGACCAAGTCATTTACTATCTATAACAAGTATCAACCTAGGAGATACCCACGCTAGTTCATTATGTATTGTGTATGTATTATGTATGTATTATGTATTATTATATAATATCTGGGTGACCGAGCTTCGCTCGGTAATTTAAAAAAAAAAAAAAAGAACTTTAAAAAAATCAATTATTTAGTTGGGATCGATCCTTGGCATTCACATTTCTCGAATCTGCCCGTTACCCGAATAAGCCACGTCGACTTGACAGTTAACGGCGAAAATTCAATTCAATATAAATGTTAGTGTTTTTTAATGCCCAAAAACAGGGATAAAACAATTTTTTTTTTACATAAAACCTAGCTAGATCAATTTTTCTCCCCCAAAACCTCCTACATGTTGAATTTCAGGAAAATCGTTGGAGCCGTTTCCGAGATTCGGAATATATATATATATACAAGATTAACTCATTTAAATATAAAGATTGTCAGGTTAAACATATCTTAAGAGTTCTTCAGTCTTATTTTTAGGCTTTATCACTGTAAGTTTTTTGAAAATCTTATAGGGCTCGATCCAAACCCGCAAACGTTTCGAAGAAGAAAGCGATTGCCGTCTGAGCATCACTGTTTTTGTACAATCAATACAAAATCTAGCTTATCATTGATACAAAACAAAAACTGTACATATTCTGTCTCTTTTGATCTATGCCTCGTTATTGAGGATCGTGGTCACCTAAATACTTCTTTCGTATGACCTGCTATAGAATTTATATGAGGGCAGACCATCGTGTTGGCGACCGGCCTCGTGGTCTCTTGCCTTCAGTATTGCCAACAATGATCAGCTTATCAAGGTTAGCATCTCCTCTTCACATATTCGGTTGTTATTTGTAAATACATTACTATCCCAACCATTATTCCTTAAGTTTTTATTGGGCCTGTTTATTATTCATAGCCGTATTTGCAATACTACCATTTTACACATACAAATAGCAACACCTGATCCATTCAATTCATAATAAAGTGTCACGTAGATAGGATACAATTCACGAGTAAGCAATTATTTTGAGATGTATTTCAGATTAACTGGGGCCGACGGGTTAATCGCTATCTGAGACAGGGAAATAATACATCTTGGGATCAATATGACAAACGAAATAATACGAAGCTATCAATTAGGATATTATCTTAGATAACCTGTCTTGACTTGTATTAATTATAAAGGAACACATTTTCTTTGAAAAGTTTATTCATAGCACAACACTTAATACGATATGGGCTTAGCAGAATCAGTCAATACCCAATACACAAACACTTCACATTTTCACTATAACAAACTCAACAATCGTTTCGCCCCGCAACTTAAGCGTCACTTAGATTACATTAGATTTAGATTTTTTCAACAATTATACAAAGCTTTGCACAGAGAATTGACGTAATGAATACTAATCCCTTAGTTTGTTGGACTTCATTTTTTCTATATATATTTTTTCGAATTTTAGATATAACAGTTATTGTACGTTCGTTACTTTTTAAACACGCTGGTACAACCTGTGTTAATTATATGATATTAGCAACCCTAGGAAATATAACCATGTTACTTTAGTTACACATGTAATTGGTAGTTCTATGGAATAAATAAATAAATAAATCACCAGGAGATAAGACTCCACGACAAAATCGCAAAGACAATGTGTGTAGTGTATTATGGTGGGAGTTAGTGCATGTGCTTTTGAGATTCCTACATGTATCAGGTATTAAATCGGATAGTCCACTCTATATTTAGCATTACATATATTTTCTATTTACGTCGTCGCATTATAGCAAAATAATTTAATTATTGCTTTTGTATTATTGATATCCGCAAAGTAATTCACAATTCTATAAATTATTCAATATTCGCTTTTCATTGTGTGCTCTATGATACATCATTAATTAATTTACCACAACAAATATAGATAGTGCAATTTTAATAAATATTTTGCACTATAGATGAATGTTAGTAGTGTAGATACGGCAATTTTGACGGCATTTAGCTTTTAGCTTTGCCATTACAGCCGTTTAAAACACTATTAAAGAGAGGCTGATAGAGAAAGCCTACTGCTGGTTCGGAAAGCTGTTCCTACCGAGAAGAGCCAGCAAGAAACTCGACGGTTGCTCTTTTAAAAATATAATTCTTAATACTATTTACATTAAGTCGTTACTGTCTTGTACAGGTTCAAAGTGTATAGTGTATGTCATTGTGTATAAAAAAGACTTGTAACATGTATTAGGTTTATTTCTAAAGAGATACTATACTTAACTATTTCGTAAGGGCAAGCAAATATAAAAATACTTTATTGCACATATAACGTAATAAGGTAAAAGTACAAACAAGAATATAAATAAAAATCCGGCCGGCCGTTCTTTGTTCCCTTAATTCTTATAACTAAAAGTGAAAAGGTATAAGCCCAAAACTTTTCTCAAACATAAAACCGGCTACGGCTTTAACAATGGCCGTATCCTGTAGTGTATAACGAGGCATTCAGCCGCCCTTATTACCTTTATTGGGAACCTCATTTCCTTCCGATGGAGCGTAACTTGTATTTTTTTTGACCTTAGAAAGTTTTAAATAAGGTTGAGTCAAAAGGAATGTTGATATATTTTGGTTTTTTTTTGCTTCAAATGGCATTTAGCTCATCACATAAGATTCGCCATAAAAAAAAGTGATTATAATTAAACAATTTATTATCTCTCAAGCCATCGCAGTGAAGTCATAGAGAAACGTATCGCAACTTCCTGTATACTCCCAGTTCCCTAATCTTATCTCAGATTTCGTTTTGATTTCGTTCTGATTTCGATTGATTATGGGTACTAAAAATATCTATTAATTTACGCCTATGATTATTATGCCTTATTTCCTTCTCGAATAACTATATAAGCCTGGGCTCGCATGTATTCTCTTTTAAAACTAAATCAGCATATAAATATATGATTATAGTAAGTTCTTCATCCCGCCGTGTGGTATCCGGCAGAATAGAATAGTACCACCCTCATTTCTTACCGAGGTGTCGTAAAAGGCGACTAAGGTAAGTCGACCCGCCGTGTGGTATCCGGCTGAGTAGAATAGACCAACCTCATTTCTTACCGAGGTGTCGTAAAAGGCGACTAAGGTAAGTTGACCCACCGTGTGGTATCCGGTTTAGTAGAATAGACCACCCTCTTTCTTACCGAGGTGTCGTAAAATACGACAGAGGTAAGTTGACGTCAGGCAGGCGGCCGGTCGTAAAAACGCAGCCAAATCATATGACAGCATGTTTATAGCATGTTGTGCCGACCCCACTTAGAGTGGGATAAGGGCAGGAAGATGATGAGTAAGTTCTTCATCATTCTCCTGCCATTATCCCACTATAAGTGGAGTCGGCAGAACACGTTAGAAACATGTTGTCACATGATTAGGGTATATTTTACGATCGGCTGTCGCCTTTTACGATACCTCGGTAAGAAAGGCGATGGTATATTCTACTCATTCGGATACTAGACGGCGAGTCAACTTACCAGTACTAAGCTTCTTATAGTACTTCTGTCCAATATTTAGTCTTCGCGGATTTAAGTAATGCGATAAAAAAGCCTCAATTTCCAATCATTTGATTAAGTTCCATAATCTTCTCTATCCCCTATTCCTATTCCCATACCACAAATTACATTCGCTCGATGCGCTTTACAGGCGTAATGGAAGGAAAACAGTTTCATATTGACAATGTTAGTGTGAATATATATTATATAGAATATACAGTCATAAACTTTTAGTAGAAAGGTAGATAAAAATATGCCAAAGTTTTTCACATCAATAGATATAGATTCAATCATAGATATACGTAAAGGTTGTTACAATCCTTCTGTGTAGCATAGGCCTCCTCTCTCCGTTTTTAGAGAGAAGGATTTGAGCTAATCCCTACCACGCTGCTTAAATTAGTTACACATATACTCAGAATTCTCTAGAAATATGCAGGTTTCCTTACGATATTTACCTCCACCGAAAAGCGTGTGATAAATTGCAATTATCCATTAGACACATAAGTTTTATCAGAATACCTCATTGGTGCCTGCCAAGTATATCACAACTTATCATCAGGAGATAGACTTTTGTAGTATTGTTATCGATTCGTAGGTACAATTTTAGGACTTACGAGTATATCTACAAACATGTGTACTCCGGCTTAGATCAGCTTAGCGCGATCGGACAATTGGGAAAACGTGACTGAAGTACGGGCTTGAACAAGCTGATAGGATAAACTTCAGCAAGTACATCTAAAATAGT
This sequence comes from Morpho helenor, assembly GCA_029227775.1. Lineage (NCBI taxonomy): Eukaryota > Metazoa > Arthropoda > Insecta > Lepidoptera > Nymphalidae > Morpho > Morpho helenor. The sequence continues at coordinate 12,923,257 of JARGCU010000020.1, read as the reverse complement.
AGCAGATGTCAATAGCATGAAATTTATTCCGAAGATACCAATGACGATTGATTTTTAGATGTAAAGTGAAAGAAAAAAACGATGCTCAAGATACGACAGGCGTTCAGGCCATAAATCGAACAATGACTCTGAAATTATGTACGTTGGCAGTCTGAACGGTGCCTATAAATTGCGCAAACGTGACTGAAGGGCAGCTGTAGCAAACAATCATTTTACAGAGATCACACATAAATATCCCAGAATAAAAGAAAAATAATTTTATCTCTATATTGTGCATAATGTCATATTAAAACATGTATCCGAATTTATAATAAAACAATTACAATAGAAATGAATTGTCTTCATATTTAACGATGGGCCGCCTGCCTGAGGTCAACTTACCTTAGTCATATTTTAACACCTCGGAAAGGGGATGGACTATTCTACTCAACCAGACACCACACGGGGGGTCAATTTATCTTACGCTTTTTACGATACCTCGGCAAGAAAAGAGGTTGGTCTATTCTACTCAGCCGGATACCACACGGCTTCGTTTGTACAAATTGTTGTAGGTATATCGAATAAATAAAAAATAAAATAAACCACACAAATAGAATCGTTTAATGTACAACTCTGCATACGTAGCAGCGTAAAATCAAAAATTGTACCTTAAACGGTGTATTCAGTGTTTCGCTGAACGCAACTCAATTGTGTCTAGAAATTGCGGAGACGTGACCAAAGGGCCGATTTTACGCAAGGCTCGATAGCGCAATTTGGAACGATCCAGAACGATTTTACTGCGCCATTCTCGGGGCAATTGTGTATTTATTTTGCCTCGGGGAAATTGTAGAAGAACGACTGTTCAATACTTTCACAGACCTACATATTTAATTGCGGAGTGATGCAGACAGCAACTTGAATCGCAATTTAAAAGCTCTTCACTTATCGGGATAATGGGAAACAGGAAAAAATGTATAATTAACCAGGTAAATCTTCATAGGAACAAGGGTTCAAACCCCGACAGGCATAAATGAGTTTTTCTATTAAAAACTTATGTGTCTAATTAATAATTGCAATTTACCATACGCTCTTTGGTGAAGGAAAACATTGAGATGAAACCTGAATGTATCAAGAGAATTGGGATGTGTGTGTGGAGCAGCGTGGTAGGTCTTAGCTCCAATCCTTCTCTCCAAAAACGGAGGGAGGAGGCCTATTCCCAGCAGTGGGATCGTAACAGACCGGTAATTTACATCCTCAAAACCTCGACTCATCGCTATAGTGACTTATTTGTATATAAAGTATCTCATTTGTAATGTTTAGTTATTTACAACACAATATTAACCTCATATTGATAAGATTTATCTAAGGCAATCTCACGTGACATGGGAGTTCCACAAATATCCTATAAGATGTAGATCATCGATAACGCAGTCGACTATATTTCGTGCTTAATCACACATACATATTGAATACATAATTATAATTTTATTTCTTTTAATTAAAACACATAAATTTCAATTTCATTACTTGATTCCTTTTTAAGAAAACAAATAGTAACGTAAAATATTCTTTATTTACTAATTTTGGTTGTGTCTATTTTTCCAGCACGATTTACGAAAAGTATTTTCATCCATCACGATGTCGACAGCAAATTGTTGTTCTGTTTACATTGTCCGAGTGCAATCTTTTCTTTCTGTCAGATAACGAATAACTTGCCTTAAGATAAAATTTCAATTAATCTTAAATACAGTCCCAATGACAGAACGTTTTCTTGAAGAAAAAATGGACATAAAAATTTACAATTTTGTTTAAGTTTATCACATATAACATACGGGCTCATTCGTGTTGTTGTGACTCGTTCATGTTGACTATTCCCAGTCAACATGAACTAAGTTAGCCTTGATAACGTATAAAGACTAAATTATTTTGTACAATGAGTCACTTTTTTAAGTTTTCCTTCTTGTGTGAAAATGTTGTGCTCAAAGCTTTTCTCCTAAAAGCAAAACTGAAGAGGTCTTGAAAAAGATGCAAAACACGGTCTAAAATCGCGTCAAAATCTTACTTCGAATGAAGTTCGTAGCAAATTTATAAAGCGGCAGTTTCATAAAATTAAAAATAAACTGCTATAAGGTCGGCGAAAATGCTTATAACTTAGTTAAAACTTTGACAGTTTGTATAAATAAAGTCTTCAAAAAGTTTGGAGTTTCCTAAAAATCTGAACATACGAAATAAATGAAGACGAGTGTTTCGCATAGAAAATGTACATCAGTTTGATGATGTAAGGTGTTCCTTTTGAAAACAAATTAATTTAGATTATTATTGATAGTAAACTGTTTATGCAATTTAAGTCTGAGACGACGTTTTTGTTAATATACAATTTAAAGTTGACAATACAAAGAACAAATTTACAAACAAATGTCAAATTTAAAATGATCTTTGTATATTCCTGTACATAGAATTAGCAGATAGATATATGTAGTTGATTCAGAAATCAGCTACATATAGGAGCAAATTTTATATATATAGGAGCTCAGTTTTGAGCAAATTTTAATGTAAAAATTGCATCTGATGCTAGAAAATACGTCAAAGATCAAATTGATTACTTAAGGTTTCTGTAGGAGTATTTTTGCACTAGTTCCTAACATTGTGGTAAGATTTCACTATGTAGAGTCTGAAAGATCGACACTTCGACGGATGTCGAAAACAAGATTCGATTCAGACCTTAACTAAATAGAGACCTTTGCTTTCTTTAATGTGTCATGAAAATCTGAAAACATTAAAGTCTTGTAAGAGACTTTCATTATTCATTTACGAAAAAAAGCGTCTTAACGTCTTCAACAACATTTCCATCAGCTCCAAATTTAATTTACTTCAAAAAAGATCTTGGTTGGCCGTCTATCGGACTGATTTTCCATTCACCACTGAAAAAGCATTGCCTGTGATGGAAATACCTATTGTATTCGCCACTGTTCAGTGGCTATTTGACGTTGTCCGTCCGTACATATGGAACAAAATAATGAAGGCCGCATTGTGAATGTACGAGAGGTAATCTCTAATAAACTGCAGCGTTACTTCAAGAGACTTACTACGCTATGAATGAGAATGGCTACAATTATACAATATTGTAGGTAAAAATGTAAGACAATATTCACCCGCGATGAACTGGTAATGAAAAACATATCTTTAATATTGAAATGAGTTAATCTAGAAACGACTCCAACGATTTTCATGAAATTCAGCATGTAGCGGGATAAATCGATCTAGCTAGGTTCCATTAAAAAAAATGTCGTTTTGCACCTGTATTCGGGCATTAAAATATATAAAATGTAGAATTGAACCCAAATGCTATTTAAGCTGTCAAATCCAAAGCTGTGACGGGCGGACTAAAAAAGATCAAAACTTGTGGGTTAGATTCCCACATGTCACCTGGCGCTTTTTTTATTTTTTATTTTTTTAATTGTATTTATTTATATCTTTAAAAAAATTACCGAGCAAGGCTTGGTCACCCAGGTGACCCAACTACATAGTTATGAACAAAAAAAAATTTTTTCTGGAAACGCAGCTATAATGTGTGGTATCTTCAAATTCCACTGTTTGAAAAGAAGAAGTGTAGTGAAAAATTACAGGCCAATTACTATATTTTAAAATTCAAATTACAGCTTTTGTAAGTTTAAATTGGATAATAAACTGTCAGAAACATAACAAGAGCGCGTAAATATCAGCTCCCAGTGAAGGGAGAGGAAATTCTCTAATTACGGCCCGAGGGAGCAAATCTTAAATACAACTCGGTTTCTCTCTGTTTGTTATTAAAAAAAAACCACCTTTAATTTGCTTTATATGTTAGCATTACCTTGCCTAAGGGACCTTTGTTATTAGAAATACTACATTTAAAAAACAATAGTTTGATAAATCATGTTATCGTTAATCGATCGATGTTCATAGATTATTCTGTCCAACACATCTTATGAACGCGATTAATAACAGATCAAATGGAAAAATTGTGTTTTAGTTGTGTGTGTTTTGATATCAGTGTCATTTAATTAAAAAAATTACATAAAAGTAGTTATTGTGAGTTAACCATAAGAGATAGTGACATGCTGTCGCGGACTTGTATGTAGTATTTTTGTAAATCTACAATTTTTTATACATTACTTAGTTTATCTCTGCTAGTTTAAGCGCGAGTAAAACTCCCAAAAGCCGAATTTCTTTTAAAACCTCGCGACCTATTCAATTCAATTTACATAAAACGGCAATGTACTATTAACCTCAACCTTCCTGAAGAATTACACTATCTTTTAGTAAATCATCATCTTCCTGCCCTTATTCCACTAGAAGTGGGGTCGGCACAACATGTTTTCATTATTCTATTCAGGGGTGACACTAGTCTGTTCAGCCGATACATAGAGACAGACAACTTTTAGGGACTTTGTTTAAAATAAGTATAGATAACAACAGGCGATTTACAATAATTTTGCTTCATGACACATCCGTCAATGATATTCATAATTATAGCCAACCCTAGGTTAGATTAATTCTATCCCGCATCTATAGTATATTCTACCGGGTTGCGGAAACTGGTGGCGTGGTGCATATCTAATCTGCATATGAATACAGTTGAATTACTCAATAGATCTATGTGCAATACATAGAATACTTACCTATTACGTCTTTATTATAGTTTGGTTAATGTAATGACTTATTGATATTTTCGTTATTTATTTATTTAGACATCCAGTAGTTGCCACATATAAAACTTACGTATAATAAAAATAGACACAAAAAAAATTATTTAACATGTACAATTTATGAAGATGTCACGGCATGCACCATGTAAATTTTTAATATGGAGATAGTTAAAGAGCATAGGCTACTTTATATACCTATAGTACCTGGTTAACCGAGCCATAAGTCGGTAATTTTTTACAAACTAAAAGAAACTTAGTTAACAAAAATACTGTTTTATATATATTCATTGTAAATTTTACTATATTTTGAATGGCCTTAAACCTCCTGCATACTGAATTTCAGGAAAATCGTTTGAGCCGTTTTCGAGATTCCGAATTTATATATACACATACAAGATTAACTCATTTAAATATTAAAAATTTGCCAAGCCAAGTCCAAGCGCACCAAGTTCATCTATATATTTTTTTCTAATGATTGCGTCATTCTGGTCGTACAAAAATAAATAGCCTATGTAAAGTTATAAGGGAAAAGAGAGACAAATTTTCTAATTATGCTCCATCCCAAGGGATTTATTTTGCGTCTCGTAGTAATTAAGTGGAAAACTTTTAGTATCGTTCAAAGTCTCGAAAGATAAAATAATTAAGTGTTTCAGATAGCGACTACGATGGATCGAAGTATAAAGACTTTTATAATATCATCGTGGTGTAGTGTAGTGAAGGTATTTTGGCCAAGAAAAAAATTATATTCTTAGCCCGATATCTAAGCTTCAATTATAACCAACTGCATTAACATTGCCCTAGTGGTTTAGCCGTGAAAGTTTAATTGACAGACGAACAGACTTTTACATATTTTATATGATATGGATTACTATCAAACTTCTAGTTTCCAGCGCAGTTTAGTCTAAGACAATTTATCAAAAAAAAAGATACCTGGTGTGTTATTGCTTGTTAATGCTTATTTATAATTTTATATAAATAAGCTGTGATAGCCCAGCGGTACGACCGAAGACGATCATGGGTTCATTCCCTGGGCAGGCACCAATGAGTTTTTCTATTAAAACTTATGTGGCTAATTGAAAATTGGCATTGAACCAATCAGCATTAGAGCAGTGTGGTGGTTCCAACTTCCAACCACACCCACACGCACACTCACACACATGCACACACACAGAGAGAGATATAGAGAGCGAGAGAGAGAGATAGAGGTAGGTACTGACCTCTAAGATACGGTTTTCCTAGTTTAGGGGGTCTCAGAAGTGTATTGTTAATAATATTCTTGTATTGAAACTTAAATATATTAAAAAACACCCTTCTCTCTAAAAACGGAAAGAAAAAGCATATGTCTAGCTGTGGGATAGTAGATAGTGCGTGGTTGTTTCAGCTTGAGCATGTGTAATTTGGGAAACATGTATAAATGTACTATGTCATGTATGTCATGTATAAATGCCATATGCCTCAGGTTAAGGCACGCGTGAAGAACAATTCGCGACGCATGCCTCGCGATTTCTGTACGCAACCTTACATTTCCTTTTATTGTAGTTTTCAAGAAAAATAACGTGACCGTTCTTTTGTGTTATGGAATACTATAAAGTACCATCTGCTTCTATAAAACTTTAGAAATAAATTATTACAAGGAACAGGTAATGGCCTCATAAAAGAGATTCAATATTGAAATTCGCGGCAGCGGGAGCGTATCTGAAATACGACCCACCTGGGTTTCGTATGCGATTTGCGGTAATTATGTAAAAATTTTAAAATCAGGGTGCGGTAAACGGCATACATCAGACCATGTTAATACTAGGGTTGAACACTCATAAGCAATAGCATATAATAGCAAGCATATGGATTGCGACTCGCACTAGTATGAACTTATTAACAGATACCAGGCTCTATTTATAATTGTGTCATCTCTTTCGAATGAATCCGTCAAACATTTTCGTGTATCTAATAAATTATTTGCAAATGTAAGTTTTTCCGTAACGTCACTAAATAGTAAATTCAAAAGGTTAGATTCTTTGTCTTCTTACATCTTAGCAGAGCAACCAATCAATGTAATTAATGATATGGACGCAGTTAATTATTACCCTTGGCTAATTCGACTGAGCAATAGAGATTAAAATAATTGTATACATTAGATTAGTGTTTTTAATTTAGAAACAGTAAAAGGCATATCCTCCCATCCGAATAATAAAGTTGCATGTTCTATATTTATAATTGGAACGTGTAACTTTATTCTTCTAATGGGGCGATATTACACAATAAAGGGAATTTTAATAATTAACTTGACTCGCGGTTGCTACTAGTTACGATAGCTACTAGTTAGTTACGGTTGCTACTAGTTAAGATATGTTTTCATATAAAGCCAGATGTGTAAGAAACAAAACTTATTATATAGCCTCATACCAAATTAGTAGCTAATCGGTTTGCAGTGACGAAAAAAAAACGAAATTTGGTTTAATTTTATAACTTGTGATCGACAACCCTATTTCCTTCCCTAATGGTGCCGCAGTTGTTTACCTTTCAAAACGGTCAAGTGTCTCGGGCCCGCTCGATTAGGGTCATGCGTACAGCCTCTATGCAACGTAGTAAATGTATGAGCGCGGATATTTTCTTTACGTGAGAGCTCACGCTTTCAGAAATAGGTTTTCAGATTTAAAACCTTTAATAAAATCCTTGGACCCTAAGGTCTTATTACAAACAGGTTTTTTCAAAGTTTACGTAATTGAGCCATTGCAACGCGGCCGGCGGAATAAGCTGTGGAAGCCCAGCGGTAACACCGTGCGACTCTTTCGTGGAGGTCACGGGTTCAAACCCGGGCAGACACCAATGAATTTTTTCTGTTAAAACTTTTGTGTCTAATTGATAATTGTAATTTATCACACGCTTTTCGCTGAAGGACAACATCGTGAGGAAACCTGTATATCTCTAGAGAATTTTGGAGATATATGTTACCTACCAATCCGCATTGGAGCAGCGTGGTAGGTCTTAGCTCCAATACTTGTCTCCAAAAACGGAGAGAAGACGCCTATTCTCAGCAGTGGAATAGTAACAGGCCGCTACTTACTTACGCGGCCGGCAGCAGCTTCTAATATATAAAATGTATTTGACGTAAGCCTAATATCGTTGGGAATTAAATACAGTTAATATGTAGACATCTACACTGTCAAACGAGTTCCCTGGAGCATTATGTATAATGTTTGTTAATGTGTTGTACAATACTGTGCCCGCATCTTCATTTGTGTGACTTTCCAAACTTTGTTCATAAAACTTGTCATTGTTTGCGCTATAGACCCGGGGACATTCAGGGACTTTAACTGATACTATTAATTCAGCTCTTTTTATCTCTGTATAACCAGCGTGATGAAATGTAATAGGGTATTATGATAGGCGCATTTATCAATGTCCCAACTTTTGATTTTGTATGCTAAAAAATACCTACGCTCCTTAAGCTCTTTACTTAACTTTCTATATTGTTTTAGCGTTAATGGCATTGTTTTTTTCTTGAAATTTCTGTTCTCGCGGTTTCTCCCACGTCGCCATATATAGTGTGTCACAAATATATATTTCAGTCAATATACATAAATCAGTAATGTACTATTAACTTGTTCAAATTTTTTTTGGAAAACTGTACAAAAAATTTTGAAAGTCCGTTTTGTAGATTTTGAGAAAATGGATCATATATAGACAGACAGTTTTTGGAGACTTTGTTTTATAATGTATATTCAAAAATACTTGTAAACGTCAATTTGAACGAAGAATTATTTTAATTATGTATAGATATGAGTTTTAAGTTTGACAATATTGTGTCAGTAAAGTGGCTTTTGCTCCTAAAACTTAGATCTGGCTTTTAAAGACTTCTTTTTAATACATACTTCAAGTCTGTAATTTATTATTCTATTTATTCTACTCAAATCTTCAAATGTTATTAGAGAAATTGAATCGAAAATCTCAAAGAAAATGACTGGTATCATCGTTGAATCGTTGTATCATATTTTTTTTGTGACGAAATTAGGTATTTCAATAGTTGAAATTTCTTTTTGAAAACAATTATTTAATCAAAATAAGTTAAATAAAGTTAGTTGTGAAGTCAACTGGCATCGGTAAAATGCGCATCAGATCATGTGGTGTCGGTCGAAATTCCTTGAATATGCCAATAGCATTAGATGTACATCGGTTTAAGAAATATAAAAATGTGAATCTCATATAAAAAAAATTTATGGAACGTGTTCAACCATTTATCCTGATATGGCAAAACTCCGCGACACTTATCTCTATTAATACAAATCGTCCGTAGTATTAGAGGCACGTGTCCCAGCAGGCCAAAAACAGATTTAGCTCCGTCTGATTAATGACCTCAGTAAGCTACTGCGTGTATGTCTGGATAAACGAAATGGGGAGTTGTAAGAAAGCCAATGAAAGTATTATACGTGCCATATTTCACCTGTATCTGGTCGGAAGGCTTCTGTGAATAGGAGAAAATCCCGGTAACATTTCTACGGAGCAACGGTTCGCCTCTCGCTTTCATCTTGAGGTTTCTTTTTTTTCAGTCAAGTCAATTGAAATAAATTAAAAAAAAAATAGCACATCTGTGGCACACTTTGGCTGCAGATTTTAGTCGTATACTCATATTGTCGTGGTTTATACATAAGCCATTCAAAACTGTCGAAAAAAATTCATTGGCGCTTTCAGCTTCGATAAATTGGAGTTAAATTAGTATTGCATATTGAAACAGCTCGTCTTAAAAAGGCAAAAAGGGTAAATAAACCTTGATGCTTTTGAATTTGCTTAATTAATTTTGTAATGTAAATTGGGCTCATTTTTTTTTATAGATAAAACATAAAACTTCTGACAAGTGCTTGTAGCAATTTCACTACTTTAAGCATACGATGATATAATAAAAAGCACTATTACACTTAATAAATAATAAGATTATATTAACCACTAGCGGCCTACCCTGCTTCGCACGGGTAAAAAATATATAGCCTATGTCACTCAGTGAAAAAAAATATTAAAATTGATCCAGTAGTTTTAATTTATTCATTACTGCCCGTGGCCCGCACGCGTTAAATTTGAAGAAAAACAATTCCACTCTCCCTATACCAAGAAGATTTCCTGCTATATTTAATATTAAAGTAATTATTAATTATAAAGAAAAAAAAGTAATTATTTACGACATCACATTAGAAACATTACAGTATTTCTCTACTCCATATTGAATGTTATTATACATTCCTCTTGAATCACTCTATCTATTAAAAAAAACCGCATCAAAATCTGTTGCGTAGTTTTAAATATTTAAGCAGTCATAGGAATATAGGGACAAACAAAGAATGTGACTTTGTTTTATACTATGTAGTGATAATCCCTATAGCATGATTCAGTATTATCGCGCGATGGCTTATTATTAGCGTATTTCATGTATAACTTTGGTGTTTCTATACCGATTTCAATGATTCTTTTTTTATACAATGGTTAATACTATTCACTTTTTTATTTAGGGATGACTGAGAGTGATATAAACGGAGGAGTAGACAAATATAACCAGAAAGCTTCGAACTGCTAAGCTATCGGGAGTTACACGTCTTATTGTGAGTCAACCATAAAAGATAGACATATGCTGTCGTGGGATATTTTTTATATAATTTTAAGGAAAACATTTCCGTCATACATGATTTCTGTGTAGCTGTAACCATCAAGGTTGCACACGCGACGGAAGCTTAAAAAATGGAGTAACTTCTCCCGTTTTCCCGACATTTCTCTTCACTGCTCTGCTCCTATTGATTATAGCGTGATAAAAAGTATACTATAACCAGCTCAGGAGTATGAAAAAAAATTGTACCGAGTTTCGTTAAAATCCGTCGAGTAGTTTTTGTTTCTATAACGGTTATACAGACAGACAGACAGACAGACAGACAGACAGACAGACAGACAAAATTTTTACTGATTGCATTTTTGGCATCAGTATCGATCCCTAATCACCCCCTGATAGTTATTTTGGAAATATATTCCAGTTACAGAATTGACCTCTCTACAGATTTATTATAAGTATAGAAGATTAATCAAGCCAAATGGTTAATAAGGCGGCCAAAAAGGTCAAAAACCGGGATAGAATTCCAGAAGTCACCGGCGCTGTTTCATTTTTTATATTTAAAAAAAAATACTGAGCAAGGCTCGGAACACCCAGGTACTTTTATAATACTAATTAAAAAAATAATAAGGTCTAACATTTTTTATAGCAGTAAAACCATCATTAGAACTAAGTAACAGCCAAAATTTTGTACGAATTATTATGTAGTAATTCGTTAGTTCATGACAAAGATATGTCTATGCCAGCAGGGAGCGCAATCAATTAAACAAGACCGAGATGTAACAGTAAATACCGTTCAAGTCAAACAAAGTCTCCATTAACGCGACTAAGCAAACTGGGATCAAGTTTCGAAATTGCTCAAGTCTTGCAACTAATCTGGAACAAGTCCGAAATTTCCAAGGAACAATGCCGCACGGAGAAATTGGAGGTTTTGTCTTACTGGTCAAAATAAATAAAGAACCTCCACGTTAGACAACTATGTTTACGACCTAGAACAAGATGTTCAACAATTCCGCAACATATTAGGTCCAGACAGAGTCGTAATAAAAAGTGCTACAATTCTCTCTTCATAGAAAGATACTAATTGAATCTATATATAATTTGTATGTATTGTACATACAACAATAATAAAATACTGAACTCTAGTGCGTTATTAATAATAGCTGACATTTTTTAAAGTCATAATTGTCTTGTTATTGAATTATAAAACTCAGTAATAAAACTAAATTAATCTAACAATGTTTCGCTTCGAGCTGCAATTTCTTATTCCCGTAAGGACTTTGAAAAAATACTATAGAAAAAAATACAAATACACTATCGTGTTTATATCTGTTTTTGCCCCTACAAAAAAGTACTGCAATGCAAATATCTCATCTGGCCTTTTAGAGAAGGATAAACGTACATATCTTATGACTATTCTAAAAACAAAACATAAAAAAACATTTTGAATATGGGTAGAAAATTGGAATTCACGAAAATTAATTGAACGGTTTTAAGTTTGTTGTACATCGCAGACAATCCAACCACAAGTTACCTTTTAATTTAATAAGGTTCCTTTGTCTAACGTCTTCGTCGTGACGCATGACAATGGAAGATTCTATAAAGAATTTTTTATTTCTTTTATTTTTGATTTGTCTCGTTTTACCAGTAATCATTATAATTATTATTATAAATGTGATATACTTAAAATTTGACACAAACTTAGGCGAAAAAACCTTGTAGTCTAACTTTTGAAAGTTGCGTTTGAAGATTGCGGGTGTTACATCTGATATACAATATTATGCAAATCTTCAGTAAGTCCTCAGATTAAGACGAAGAAGTTAACTGAAGGAAATTTATACATTCAACATGGTCGGTCTTGACTAAGATAGACTTTTAATTACTGCAGATAAAAAAGCATGATGTGTGGGGAGAATATGTTATGAAACGTAATTAGTTCTGTTTCAGTTTGGAGCTACGATTGACTTTTAGATTTAACTTCATATACTATGTACCTTTGTGTGATTTGTTATCTGAAAAATATTGACTAATACACTGATATATACAGCAGGTACTTATTATTGCGATCCCGGAAAATATCTCGCGATAAAAGCATTGTATAATAGTTAATTTAACTTTTAAAATAACTTATTGTTAACAGTTATTCACATGATCTAGTCTCCAAACAATAAAGAAACACTGTTGAAGTGTTATTTCAACAACCTGAAAACTATAGTAGTTAGTTTTTCGCCTCGAATATAACGCGAACGAAAGCGTGTCGAGGTTCGTCCGGCCAGACAATATTACGTCCCCTATAAAAATCATAAAGGCTCTTCAGTTGCCTTGTTAGACACAACAAAATTTGCTATTGTTAAAGTAATTGTGGTTATATTGTTGTGAGGCTTTTGTTAGATATCGGCTGTCAGATATTAGACTAACGACTATAACACAAAAGTAATAATAAAATATATAACACACGACTATAACACACGTAACAGAATTATTTGCGACGTAGAGCAAAATAATATGAGACATTGAAGGAATATTAGAAGTAACAATTATAGAACTATGTATAAATTCCGTTGCAGATATGCTAGAACAAAAGTTTTGATGCTATTTAATATATTGTATAGATATAACTCATTTATCATATTGGAACTGCGCGGGATTCTGGAAGGATGCGGGATGAGAAATAATGATATGAATGTGAATGTGAAATAAAGATACCATTACGATATAATAAATAATAATTATTGTATGGCGGATTATAACAAAAAAAAACTATTACTTTTGGCTCAGTTTAAATTTACTATTAAATAAAACTTTAGTGATTTGGTTACCACCTAACTTCCAATATATGTCTCGTTACTACTGGAAACTGTTGGACGACCAGTTTGATATTAGATCGGTTGGCTGGCGGTTTCGTGCTACCTTTAAATTCGTCTTTCGACCATGAGATCAATCAACATTTATAAAAAAAACTATATCATTAGTATAGAAATCCAGTCATATTGTATACACCAACAAAAGCCTTTTCTAATAAAACTAAAATTCATTTTTTTAATCATTCATAATCCTCAAACAACGTTGAAACTTGAGGCTAGGTTAACTTTAATAATTACTTTGAAAATTGGCCGACGGAGGACTTTAATTATGTTGTGTACACAAAAGCGTCATAATCCAGTTCGTCGAAAGCTGCGGAAGATAACGAATGCGGTAAAGATGCCAGTTACAGCAAGAAGTTGAGCTTAAGTTAGCTGTAAGTATTTTCTTATCTTTGGCGCTCTTTTCTTAAAAACATTTCTGTATTTAATTATCCTACTAATATTATAAATGCGAAAGTTTGTGAGTATGGATGTATTGTTACTCTTTCACGGCGAATCCGCTGAACTAATATCGCTGTAATTTGCCACAATTATTACCTATACACCGGAATAACATATAAGCTATAGAAATCCTGTTAATTCAATATTGGTTCAGCGGATTGGCCGTGAAAGAGTAACAAACATACATCCATACACACTGTTTCGCATTTATAATATTAGTAGAATTAGTAACTGCAACCAGGCTAAACAGATATATTTATATATTTTTTATAAGTTTTTGCGTGTAACTACAGAAATACTGTGATAATGTATCTATCGTCACACGACACGATATTCCAAAGAATAACCAAAGAATTTCGGTGGCACTGAAAATAAATTGGTTCTCCAATAGACTGTATATGATTCGCGTATATACATATTCGCTTACCTTTTGACTGAGTGAGATTGTGAAAGAAATAGCGGTATTATGAGCCAATGACAGATATATCTGTAAAGTTTTTATATATAAAAATAAATATTTCGCCCCATACGAAGAATAAAGTTACAAATCTCATGTATAAATTTATTCTTCGGATTGGGCGATTTGTTTATGTATCCTTTAAAGACTCCGAAACGGCTGAACTGATAATAATGAAATTTTCAAACAATCTTAAGAATGACCCAGCGGATGATTATGTAAAGGTTGGCGGCGATCGAAGCATTTTTTAACTGTTAAGTTCTGTGTTGAGAATTCGAAACCAGACTGAGCCACAGCCACTTGTGGCTGGATCGCTAGTTAATATACATAGAGTCCAAAATATAAGATCCGAGCAAATCGTGGTGTGAATTTAGAAAAGGAATGTTTGGCTTATCTTAATAGAATAAAGGATGGTGGGTGCACTTTATAACGATGAGAAAGCGAGCGTTGTACCGGAGAATGCAACAAACATTCCATTTGCTTATCTAACGAGCCATTTGCAAAATGTACGGGGTCCTTATAGCTCACTGCTCGCTTTTATTTTCAGGTGTTGTGCAATAAAAATAAAGAAGGGATATAATTTAAACTAACGAATTTTGATGTGAATTCTTTTCAAATTGATGATTTTTGTTGACGGACATTTGCGTCAAAGCAAAACTCACGTTGTGGCATGTCGGCAATAGCAGTCCAAACGAAACGGTCGTTTTTCTATACTAGGGCTGTAGAACCACAAATTACAAATCATACAGTGTAAATTTTCGAACTTCACTTTTTTTGAGTAGAATAGACTTCATTTCTTACCGAGGTGTCGTTAAAATGCGACTTAGGTAAGTCGACCCGCCATGTGATATCCGGTTGAGTAGAATAGACCACCCTCATTTCTTACCGAGGTATCGTAAAAGGCGACTAAGATAAGTTAACCCGCCGTTGTATACGGCTGAGTAGAATAGACTACCCTCATTTTTTACCGAGGTGTTGTAAAGGGCGACTAAGGAAAGTTGACCCACTGCGTGGTATCCGGTTGAGTAGAATAGACCACGCTCTTTCTTACCGATGTGTCGTAAAATGTCGTAAGGTAAGTTGATGTCAGGCAGGCGGCCGGTCGTAAAATACGTAGCCAAACTATGTGACATGTTTAAAACATGTTGTGTCGGCCTCACTTAGGTGATAAAGGCAGGAGGATGATGATGAAATACAATTACACACACAACTATACGTCACCTTACCTCTCCTTATTTATTGTGTCACTATCACTTACAGGCCCGGTCATGGCTCCCTTACTCTAGTATAATATTGCTGTTTTAACCACTCATCCTTCATAAATCTAGGCAAATTCTGTCTTGTTAACAATATTAGACAATGCTGAATGCTTATCTCATGGATTTATCAGAAATGTATATTTGGAGTTCATGCAAAATTTCTGTTTTCTCTTCGTCTCGCTACGAATTTGAAAATTTGATCACGTGTCCCAATATCGTGCCAAATTGAAATGCTACAAATCATGAAGGACATGCATGCTCTTTGTCAATTTTCAATTTATCTGTCTACTTAACTCTTTATCTAAACTTAAATAAAAGATTTTGGTTTCAAATATTGACTTTACTATCTTTAATATTTAAATGAGCTAATCTAAATTTCGGAAACGGCTCCAACAATTTTCATAAAATTTGTGTTACGGGTAAGATAAATCCATCGAGCTAGGTTTTATTAAAAAAAATGCTGTTTAGTCCTTGTTTTTGGGCACTGAAATAATGCTAAAATATAGAATCATAAAACAGCTCGCAAGAATCGTTCACTTAGGTACTATATTATTTGATGATATCATCATCCTCCTGCCCTTATCCCACTCTAAGTGGGGTCGGCACAACATGTTACAAACATGTTGTCACATGATTTGGCTACGTATTTTACGACCGGCCGCCTGCCTGACATCAACTTAACTTAGTCGTATTCTAGGGCTCCTCGGTAAGAAAGAGGTTGGTCTATTTTACTCAACCGGATACCACACGGTGGGTCAACTTACCTTAGTCGGCTTTTACGACACCTCGGTAGGTAAGAAATGAGGGTGGTACTATTCTATTCAGCCGGATACCACACAGCGTTATCTGATGATATATAATCTCATATAAATAACAACTGCGTTACCCATAGGTTCTTACAATATAATGTTTTCAAAGAGGTAATTTTATAAAATTAAAATACAAACAAGATTATTCTAATATTTCCATAACAATTTTTTTTAATTAACGATACAAAATGGTAGATGCTTTCTTTCTAAAGTAGATAAAATGAAAACCTTATTTTGCAGAATTTATACAATTATAGAAATTATTAATTTTAACCTTGGTTACAACATGAAGGCGTCAGTCATGTGATTTTAAAATTCATCATCATCTTCCTGCCCTTATCCCACACTAAGTGGGATGTCCATAACATGTTATTAACATGTTGTCAAATGATTTGACTACGTATGTTACGACCGGCCGCCTGCCTGACATCAACTTACCTTAGTCGTATTTTACGACACCTCGGTAAGAAAGAGGGTGGTGGTTTATTCTACTTAATCGGATTACACACGGTGGGTCAACTTACCTTAGTAGCCTTTTACGACACCCCGGAAAAAAATGAGGGTGGTCTATTCTACTCAGCCGAATGCCACACGGCGGGTTGACTTACAATAGTCGCCTTTTACGACACCTCTGTAAGAAATGGGGGTGGCACTATTCTATTCAGCCGGATACCACGCGGCGTATGTGATTTTAAAATTCATAGACATGTAATAAGTGTAACTAAAATAGCCATCTATCTCCCCTAAAAATATAATCAACGTAATCTACCTGTAAGCCTCTTATTTTAGAAGAGCTCGAGTGATACAACATCCTTTGAAATTTGCAATTTACTTTTCAGTTTTAATCATCAAGATTACACGCTAGATACTGACATTTTCCAAATAAAACTCTTCAAAATCTTCTTCTCAAAAGGTTGAATTTAAAGCTCAACGTAAAAATTTAAAATAATACAATGACGGGTGCAAGAAAATAACAAACAAATCAAATTTAATTTCAACAATATTAGTATGGATTATAAATTTGCTGATGAACGACTTCTTAGTATTTCCACTTCTGAGAAAGGCCTCTCTCTCCTTTTTTTAAGATAAGTTTTAGAGCTTAGACCCACCATGCTGCTGCAATGTGGATTGATAGGTTACACATATCCCCAGAATTCTCTAGAGATATGCAGGATTCCTTAAATGGTCATTTTTACCGAAAGGTGTGTGATAGTGACAAACAAAAACGCAAATTTTCATATCGCATCAAATTGACCACTTAATTTGTACTAACGCTTAGGCATATAATCTGCATTCTAACAGTCTTTGCTTGCTTTGGTTTTGTATTACGAAATAGTTTTTTGTTAATATATAAAAAATTCAATATAAAAATAAAATATCGTATAAAAATTCAATATACGAAGGTGCCCTCACTGTTCTTTTAAATATAAATAAATAATTATTTTTACCTTCATGATAAAATCTTTTTCATGTAGAGTAGTATAAGTAACTTTATTTTTGTACCGAAAAGGCAAACGAAATATACGTTACATATCCAACTCTATTCAAAGAGATTTCAAAGACAGGATATAACCCTTAGATTCGAAGGACGCGCGTGAAAGAAACGTCAAGCCCATGTCAGTGGCTATTAATACGAGAGTTAGGTAATGTGATGAGCCTAGATCATCGCACGGCCTTTCTATTTTTATTTCCTATATTTTTGTTATTTCCGCCGTGTGGTATCCGGCTGAGTAGAATAGACCATCCTTATTTCTTACCGAGGTGTCGTAAAAGACGACTGAGGTAAAATGACGTAGTTTCGTAATGTGATGAGCCTAGATCAACACACCGCCTTTCTATCTTTATTTCCTATATTTTTGTTATTCCCGCCGTTTGGTATCCGGCTGAGTAGAATAGACAACCCTCATTTCTTACCGAGGTGTCGGAAAAGGCGGTCGTAAAATACGTAGCCAAATCATGCTATAAACAAATTTTTACGGGGAGGAGGGGATGATATTTGTTAATTAACTTTTAGTTTATGAATAATAAATTTTGTTAGTTCACTGATAAAATTTCTTTGTCTTAGAGAATTAAATTACTTCACAATAAAGCATTTATTGAGTAAACCGTTTTATTAAGTATTAACTTGTAGAGTAATTTGAGAAAATAATTAATACAGATTAATAACTTTGTTTAAGATTCCCGGTAAAGTTATAGAAGCGATTTTGAATTTAGAATTTGATAGATCTTACATTTCAAATAATTAATTGTAAATCTACGAAACAAAAGTTTTTAAAGTATATTTAGGTAATTCAGGTTCTTTTGTACGTTCCAATGACTGAAAAATAACTTATGAAATTTCCTTTGACATATTCAGTCAATGTAACGACTTCTATACCTTTGTTGTTTCACCGATAGCTGGTATCTAGGTCATACCATTACTTCAGAAATATGTTTAACTTTGTTTCTTAGGAGCAAATCTCTTTAAGCGTTTCTCTTTACATAATACATGAAAATTCCGATTCCTATTCTATAATAAACAAAATAAATAATTGATGAAATATCATAAATTTTTTTTTATTAAAATAGAAATGTACAACACTTTTCCCCTGATATGGGACGAGGCTAACATATCAACGCATGTTGCGTCCCACATTAGTTCTTATCTTTAGTTGAGAAAAAAATACTAGTCCTTACTACAATTTCTATTTAAACCAAAACAAAAATGTACACATTCGTCACATTCGTAGTTACAACTAACAACAAAAGTATTATGCTACAATCCGCGATAAACTTTATAGATTTTAAATTCAAAAATTTATCTATTATAGCAAAATAATTTTATTATTATTTTTCTATTACAGATCTCTGCAAAGTAATTCTATAAATTAACAACTAAGTAATGGCTAATACTAATATAAAACTAATGGGCTATGGTAAAAGAATATCCGGTTATTCTTATTATATTATTCTAACAAAAATAACTCATCTGTAAAAGATAGCCCTGTGATTAACTAACTACCTAGCTAAGTAGCGTGATGTGGATTATAAGTTCATGGTAACTTCATGTTTTTTATCGGTTTATTGTCCAATCCAATTATGGATACAAACAATCTAATATTGTAGGAAGAGGCATCCATAAATAACTTAACATGTTCTAGTAAGTTAATATCGACCTGTGTTTAAATTCTTACTGAAGTTTCAATTGAACTGGTGCCAACGTGTAAACATAGAGTTAATGCATGGAGACCATCCTTTGGGACAGAGAGCATCTACCAAGTAAATAAGAACCTAACCTATACTCTAAAGCACTGGATTACGGCTTTTCTCTTTTCATTTTTACTTGTAGCGTATGGTTGGAGAACATTGGAGTCCCAAGGTGTTAGACGAGCGTAAATTTTGGTGCAACGAATATCTTATTATAGGTTGGATGAAGGCCACTAAATCGCAGCAGAACCACACTTTCATCATCATTTCATAATTGCTATGACAAAATATTAGGTATTAAAAAAAATAAGTAGGTTATTAAAAAAGTAGGTATTATTTTTAAAAGTATATAAAGAAAAGTTTAGTAGTACTTAAGTGCATGCCAAATATCTTTCTTTAATATTATATGTATTAATAAGTATATATATATGTACATATATTTTCTGAATCTCGGAAACGGCGCCAACTAAATTCAGGGGGACAAAATCGATCTGGCTAGGTTTTATTTAAAAAAAATCTCGTTTTATCCCCGTTTTGGGTACTAAAAAAACTACGAAAATAGGAATAGATAGCAACTCATAATTTGAGCTTTCAAATGCAAAGGCTGAGATAGCCTAATGGTGCGAACCAAAAAGATTCTAAACCTGGGAGCGTTTCCAACATGTAATTTTGCTTTTTTCTTTATTGCATTCTTTAATACTTTTGTAAAAATTACCGAGTTATTCAGGTACTATTAATTAAATGAAGACAATAAAATTATATATACACAATACATATCATACAATGTTTCAAAATCTATATTAAATATTAGTCAAATAGAAAAAAAAGCTTATTTATATCGAGGTATTTACGCGTAATATTTAATATATATAACGGCTACTGCATGATCTTTATAATGTAAAGAAAGATATTTTATTAGTCATATTTCATAAAATACAAAAATATTTTGGCTTGAATATCAAAGAATCCGACACTTCATTTACACAACCGGAAACTGCGACCGTAATAATGTTTACAGTCAAAGCTACGAGTGTCGCAGTGAAATGAGAAAGTCTATTATGACACTACATTTCATTTATTCTTAGAGGGCTGCGTTTATAGTAAATAAACTTTATAGACTATTATTGGGTTGATATAGCATGCGAATGAGATGAGAATGTTAAGGTGGATGTGTGGTGTAACAAAACTTGATAGAATACGCAATGAGTATATTATTGGAAGTCTGAAAGTTGCGCCAATTACAGAAAAGATAAGATGTGCGAGACTAAGTTGGTATGGTCATGTAATGAGGAGGGATGAAAATCATGTGGCCAAAAGAGTTTTAAATATGAATGTGGACGGATGTATGACTAGGGGGAGGCCGAAAAAAAGGTGAATGGATTGTCTGAAAAATGATATGTATGTTAAAGGAGTGGCTAACTACTAACCTAACTAAAAGTAATAACGAAATGCAAATGCCATTGCTTTGATTTCAATGTTTGAATGTTTACTAGATTGCCTACCGAGTTTCTTGCTGGTTCGTCTCGGTAAGAGCAACATTCCAAACCAGTTGTAACTTCTAATTGATACTTGACGATTGCTTGTAAAAAGCTAAGTTGCATAAAGAATATTTTGATTTGATTTATACACAGATATTATACTCGTATTTAAACATACGCAGTTATCATCCTACGTAAACATGTTACTGATAAAATACTTCACACGTTTTAAATTTGTTTTACGTAACTTAAGCTTTGTCTGACATACAACTTGTATTAGAACTTGGGTCAGACTATTGATTGAAATGAAAATTTTAGGCATACTACGTCTTGATAAACCAATAAACCAATTTCTGAAAGTTCGTTAAATGGGAGAGATAGCAAAACTTTAGTAATTGTTTCAAATTTCTCATGCGCTCCGGCCTTTACTAGGCTAGTTATGTCTGATATCGACGACAACGTAGCTAAATTAATTTGCAAGCCCGATGTCATAATGTGGCTTTGATTGAGACTTGGCTAATATTACAAAGTTATCATAGAATTAAATGAATAAAGTCTCAAGGACAGATCTATTTAGTAACAGCAACGCGAAAAGGTAGTACCTAAGGTTTTTTGATATTTTATCCAATGGACACGATTTGTAAAGCAAATTTATAAAAATTACTAGCCAACTCGACAGACGTCCTGTCTTAATTGAATTCAAACTTATGATGCGATCGTTACAATTCGTTCATAAGAACCTTCAATATAAAGCTGAAAAGTTTGTTTGTTTGTAGTCGCTAAGGTCACAAACTACTGGACAGATTTGAAATATTCTTTCAGTGTAAGATACTCCATTTATCTAGGAAGGCTGTAGGCTATATAACTTCACACTAAGATGAATAGGAGAGGAGCAGCGATAAAAAATATTACGCAAACGGCAAAATTTAAAGCTTTCCTTGCGTGCGCTGAGTAAACGGTGATAGTTATTCAATGTAATCTTGTATTACAAAATCGTTCCCCTTTAATAGTTCTAAATAAAAGTCCGCGACAGCATATGTCTAGCTTTTAAGGTTAACCCACTTTAACCATTTTTATGCTTATCAAAAGATTATATTACGGTTTCAATCTTTCCACGCGGGCGGAACCGCCAGGATTGCTAGTATATCATATATTGTGATATAGAACCTACTTTTTTAACTTAGGTGCATACTTGACTTGACTTTGACACATCGTGATTTTAAAACCTTAATACTTATAGTGACATCTGTCGAAAACTTACAAAACTTAAAAGAAAATTAGAAACTTTTTTTAAAATTCTCATTTAAAAAGCTGAGTCACTTATGTGAGGATGTTGCTCTGGTAGGTCTATTACAATACTTAACCTAAATTAAAATCTTAAAGCATAAAAAAATTAAATTAGCAATAATTTGTAGGCCAAAAATATAACTAATATTTACTTATTTTTATAATACTGATTTTTATATCCCTATAGGGATATATATTTGTCGTAAATAAATTTAACCGCTTTTGTATATACTTGTGCTAATACATTTTATAAATGTAATATCATTATCCGGATAAGTTATTTGGTAACCACAAGTATTTATCTAATCTTGGCATGTCAGTGGTTTCGGTAAACCACTATTCATGTTGACTCGATATGTTAGTACAGTATAGTCAATATGTAAGGCCTAAATTGCTTTCTACATATATTGTGCGACATCAGATATATTAGACAAATCTTTGTCGCAGCATTTGGAAGCTATTAAAGACAAACTAATTCATACAGTAGAACATGCCTAAAAAAAGTAAAGTAACGGCCTGTTACAATCCCACTGCTGGGCATCCTCTCTTCGAGAGAAGGGTTGGAGCTAAGACCTACCACGCGGCTCCAATGCGGATTGGTTGGTTACATATATTCCCAGATTTCTCTCGAGATATGCTGGTTTCCTCACGATGTTTTTCTTCACCGAAAAGCGTGTGATAATTAGCAATTATTAATTAGACGCATAAGTTTTAACAGAAAAACTCATTGGTGCCTAAACTATTTGTGCCGGTGTTTGAACTCGTGACCCTCTCGAAAGAGTCGCAATGTCACACCGCTGGGCTATCACAGCTTTGCTTATAGCTTACTTTTTGGACAAAGTTATACCTGTTGGCAAATTTGGAAGATTCTACAGTATATGGTAATTTTATCTTGGACTTTATGTTTATAACAAAGTACACATATATCCATGGTGGATGCAACTCTGACGAAACAGCAAACCTTATATCATACAAAGGTGACTCGTTTATCGCGATGTGAACCGTATGTTCATATAATAATAAAGAAAAAAAAAACTGCTTATTTTACTATATATATATATTTAAATTTAAATTCAGTTAGAAATTGTCTGTTATTCATATTTATGCCTGTAATAGACTTAGATACGAACCTCAGTTTTTAATTATTGTTGGACAAACTTGTATGTAAGTTGTTGGCGTTATATGTTATTTCAAAATTGATGAGTCTCCAAGTTAATTTAATTCCTAAACTTTTCTCCTGTTAGCGGATACCTTACGTCCTAAAAAGCTAATTTATAAAATAATAGGTTCTTTATTCCAGTTTATTTACCCTTATATTGTGCACTCAACTCTTTATGTGCGCTAAGGATGGTAAAAATAAAAAAAATATATTTAATTTCACAAACTCTACTATATGTGTTCCAGAACAATTATGACACAAACTAAAACTAAAATTTTATAGAAGACCCCAAAAAAAAAGATTATTATTTCTATAGTTTGAATACTTAATATAAAAGTAGAGCTTATTTCCTGTACCCATATAGTTACAATCATTTTTAGTTATTTGATTAATTTTCACTATTAGTATTTCAAATATAGTACCTTGGTGACCGAGCCTTGCTTGGTAATTTTTTTAAAAGATATAAAAAAAAATTAAAAATGATTGGGCTCGAACCTAGGTATTTTCACCTCTCTAGACCGCCCGTTCCCCAAATGAGCTGCCATGACTTAACGTTTGACAGCAAAAATTGTCTTTTGAATTCAAAGTAAATTTGAGCGTTTTCCTGAAAACAGTGATAAAAAGAATTTTTTTAAACGAAACCTAGCTAGATCGAATTTTTCCCCCCAAAACTCCTTACATACTGAATTTCAAGAAAATCGTTGAAGCCGTTTCCGAGGTTTCGGAAACGGAAAGATTAACTCATCTAAATATTAAAGATTGTTTTGTTTTTTGGTCTCATATAAAATTTTCATTATAGCAGTTGCGATATTGTTCTTTTGGTACAGCGATATTATGGTAGATTTTAAACTTTCGCCATTCATATTAGTTATTATATAAACATACGGGTCACATCGCGTTATAATCGAATTACCTTTATACAAGGTTTATTCGATTATTCATTATATATTTATTCGATTATAACTCGATGTGACCCGACTGTTTATAAAATAATCAGCGATATTATGTTTAACTTTGTACATTATTAAAAACTCATCACGTACATAACTGCTGTGCCAATAAAGTCCAAACCACAAGTGTTCGACGCGCTTCGAGACACGTGTTCCAACTTACATTTATTTTATAGCTCGCTCTCAAGAAAACTGCGGCTCTAAAACTATTATATCATCAACTTGTACACTTCAGAAGCGCCTTTGCTCCACTTTATTAACTAAAAGTTACAGTTTTAAGCGATTAAAACCTTGTTGGAAATATGTCGACAAGCAGGTTGATCTTTAGTTATTAAACCTTACAATTTACAAGTTTAAGTTTTAAAAGCTTTAAAGGTTATTCTATAAAATAGCGTTCAGAAGCTTTAAGATTACAGTAATAAAGTATTTTGGAGCAATCTTTGAATGATAAAATTCTATACAAAATTTGTAGATTTAATTTAAATAGGAAATTGTAATTTGGCTGTCAACTTTATACATCATTGATTATAGATTTTCGTAACCTCAAATTGAAATAATTAAGTTATGCTTATAAGATGTTATGGATTACACCTGCTTTTTGATTTACCTTTTCAAAGTTTGATTTTTTTTTTGTAAAACATGAATGAGGGAAACATTTTTTATAGAATTTCAAATTGTACTAAATAGTTTTAAATTTAAACTATCGTGAGTAGTATTCGTAGTTAATGTATAGAAAACGGCTGTCGGCTAAGCTCGACTAGTTAACCATCTAAACCATCCAGGGCACTTAGTCATGAGCTTTTTACACGACGTTATCGCGGCGGGAACTGACATGATTGATCGGGCTAACCCCATAGAATATGACCTGAGTTCTGGGTTCTGCTATGTGGTGCTGGGTTCTATACATAAACTATATACTAATGAGTATTTTTCCGGGTGTTATTTCAAACTGAATCGCGGTAAGATTTTTTAAAGAAAAATATAGTATCAAACTGATTATAAGAATTTTATTATAATAAAACGTATTTAAGTACAGTATAAAAATAGAAGACCGTATGATGTCAACATAAGCGCAATAAGCTTCAGGCCCATATCAACGGTTGTCAATACGCCTGCCTCTCAAGGGACGTCCAATTATCTTCTCATCGCGTTATCTTGCGAAAATGATTTTATCATAGGTGCTTCAATACCGTACGCTTTAAGCCGTACTTCAATACCGTACGCTTTATAAATTCTAGTCGTGTGGTATCCGGCTGAATAGAATAGTACCACCCTCATTTCTTACCGAGATGTCGTAAAAGGCGACTAAGGTAAGTCGACCCGCCGTGTGGTATCCGGCTGAGTAGAATAGGCCACCTTCATTTCTTACCGAGGTGTCATAAAAGGCGACTAAGGTAAGCTGACCAACCGAGTGGTATCCGGTTTAGTAGAATAGACTACCATCTTTTTTATCGCGGTGTCGTAAAATATGACTAAGATAAGTTGACGTCAGGCAGGCGGCCGGTCGTAAAATACGTAGCCAAATCATGTAATAACATGTTTATAACATGTGCCGAACCCACTTAGAGTGGGATAAGGGCATGAAGATGATGAGTAATATTATAAATTCGAAGATCCGTCTGACTGCATTTTGTTAAAATTTTGTACAATATAACCTTATATACCAGGGCCTATTTCACAAGTTACCAATAAACTGTCAGTTAGGTTATTCGGAACATATCTGACACATATCTCGGAATTTTGCGTTTCTCAGATTTCTGATAGGCTTATTCAGCACGTAAGGTCCCTAATAAGTTAACAGGTAGATCATGCGGCTGTTATTTTGTTTATCTGAAGTATAGCAAATACCCACTTCAAAATGGCCGCGATTTTTTTTATTTTTCACTTTGTAGTCTCTTTTTAGAGACATTTATCTGCTACTTAGTTTATTTGTCGGTTAACTATCAGACACATCAGTAACTTGTGAAACAGGCCCTAAAAAGCTTGTTTTTCTCTTTCGAGAATAGAAAAAACAATATAGTTCGTAAATAAGTGTATTTTAACACTTAGTTTTTATTATATGTAGGAAGAAGAACACTATGTGGCTAATAGACTTATGGAGAAAGACATACCCAAGCAACATATCACAATAACACATATTTAACACGTGACCGCCCCAAACCTCGTCGGGTCAAAAGCGACCCCACAATACAATATCGTGTTTTGTCAAAGCTAATATTGATACCAATCGATCAGTATATGCAATATGTCTAATAGTCAAACAGAGTCAAAACTACGAGAGTGACTTCCATTTGGCAATCTCTGCTATTTAAAGGAACTATTTTAGTCACTCAAAAACCCCTTGACATTTCACTATTCCAGATTCCAACAAACAAAGTGGGTTTCAAAAAAGTCAAATTACTATCGGTAAGCTATTTTATTTAGTATCAGGAAAGTAATATAAAATTATTTTCCTATAATCCGTGATGAAGTAAAATAGAAAATATATATAATGCTAAATGTTGAATTTTACCTTTTTGCATATATATCATTTTGCATATATATGCTATATAGCATTTAGCATTATACACACATACATTTAGCATTCTATTTTACTTCATCGCGGATTCTAGCAAAATAATTTTACTATTACTTTTGTAATATAGAGCTCCGCAAAGTAACGCCTAATTGTATAAATAATTTAGTATCAGGAATGTTGAGACGCAAATTTTTTTAAGTGAGTGGGGCTATATTGGCTAAAGCCATCGTACCCAAGTCTCGTTCTATCTCTTTCTGAAAGCGGGCTTGATACGATTATTAGATGCTCTACCGTCTGAGTCATGATAATATTAATACGTTTTAGTTAGACAAATATCCTCATGGAGTCCTAAGTTGATAGAGTAGGGACACGGCGCCGTATAACTTAGCTTTTTAGACCTTCAACAGGTCAACAGATAACCTTAATTATTTTCAGGGAGCCGCATTTAAGTGACTCAAAATCGTATGGCATGTAAATATATTTAAAAGCCTAATATCAAACACCAGACATGGTTGAAAATTAAGAAGAAAGCTATTTTTAAACAATTGTACTCTTAAGAATGGAATACACGTTCTTATTTAGTAACCAACAGAAACCTTTCTAAAAAGTAAAACCCTAAATTGTTGCAGATAAGAATCACGGACGGCAGAACGGGGCACAACGGCATACCGATTCGCTACAGAAACGAAAAAAAGAGCAAATTTTTCGTGGACACGGGTGGAATGATAAAATAAGGGGACGGCGCTACGGTTGTGTGCGGAATCGATTGGATGTAAAGTAGCATTTATTACGCTTACTTTATACATTTTATTTTCATACTTAAATATTTACGTATAATACAAAACACACAAATGTTAGAACTGTTAGTTTTTGATTATTTTTAGATATATGACGGTAAACATATTTATAAAAACCGATAATGATATATGAAAAATTGAAACATTTATACTGCCAAATTGACCATTTAGGTACAATCAAATGCAACGAGCTTTATCTGTTCCTGGAAGAAAAACGGAAATGTTTTATTGTGTACTAACCTTTACCCGCAACTTCGTTTGCGTGGACTCTTGTCGCGATAAGTTGATAATAGATGGCGCTTTTGCATGTCATCCTATTCTTGTAGAAATAACAGAATTTCTATAGCCTATATGTTGCCCCGGTGTATAAATAATTATCGTGCCAAATATCAAGGATTTTGGTTCAGCGGATTCGCCGTGAAAGAGTAACATACATACTCACAAACTTTCGCATTTATAATACTAGTAGGATAGGATAGAATGTTAAAGCGTTATATCATTAATAATTAATAGAAATAACTATCAATAATATATACAATTAAAAATCAATATTCTAATAAACAGACATAGGTACTTTCGCATTTATAATATTGATATGTATTAAACAATATTGGTATAATACACACAACCGCCGCAATCGCAATAAAATTTAAACAAACAAGTGAAGAGTGTAGTTTTAATGGAAATTACACAGCACCAGTACACAGTACAATTCGAAATGTGAAATCAGATGCGGAAAATCAGCCACTTGTACACATCGCGTTTGGAAATCTGACCCAAATTCGTTGGGCTTATTAAAATCACTGAATGTGCAAACCCATTTATGATGAGCGTATCTGACGAACGTCCGATAAAAATGATTTAATCACTTAAGTTTAAGTGAGATGTATAATCCATATAAAGTGATATATATGTTCACTTGTATTGTATTAATATAGACAAATGTATGAATAAAGCACAGCCTCAAACGCGCACTAACAACTAACTTTTACTAAATACTACTTTGTTAATTTCTTCCTAAATTCTACTTTGTCTAATCAGACATAAACAAGAGAGACAGCTACACCGTCATTTACTTTCTCTTTATTTATGTAATATGGTATATTTTAGTCTAGCTTCCCTATTTTAAGTATAATAAATAACCCTATGGTATGGATTGAATTGCTAAACTCAAAAAATCTGGTACCTATTTTAAAATTAGAATTAAAATTAGAATTATTTTAATACTTTTTAAAACTAGGCTTTATTTTGCGGAGATTCATAATATAAAAGGTATAGTAAAATTATTATGCTTATAATATGTTAATTCGCAATAAAATTATTTAAAATAAAAATAATAAAATTATTTTTATTTTAAATAATTTTATTGCGAATTATAGTAAAATAATTTTACTATTACTTTTGTAGAATAATTTTTTTAACGTTAATGAGTCAAGATATAAGTGAAAAGATTTAATTAACTTTAACGAAGCAACATATTTTCAAAATATCTTAAAAGAGTGTCCGTAATAGTTGAAAAATTTAATAAAGTGGATTGTGCCGGAAGTAATAAAAGAGCTAACCAACCGGTGGACTTATCCGATCTTCGAGTCCATTTCTTTGGACAACTGACACGTTCGAATTTAATGTCTAGGACCTTTGTAGAATATAAAATGAAAAATTAAATTGAACTGAATTCTATGGATTGTGAACAAAAGAACCGATCGTATATATATTTAAATGGCTTTCTTGCAGTTATTTCTGTCGATGGCTTTGATAATGATGATAATCATTTTTAAATATAAATCTAAATAAGAAATCGAGGAACTCATATTGTAAACATTATAATATGACTAGTTATTTTACGTCCAGCCGCCTGCCTGACGTGCCTGCGTGGTCTTTTCTACTCAGCTAGATACCGGATTTAATAAACTGTTAAATAAATAAGTCATTAATGTGATCGGATAGTAGGTAAGCTAAGTAAGTAACATTTTATGGTGTAAAAAAGCACTAATATATAATATTCTTCTGGTACCATTATTCGTATTATAGGTACAATTCAGATACTAGATATTCCTCTTAGACCAATTATGAAATTGTAAGCAAGATCTGATTTTTTTTACTTGGTTACGCTGTAATAGGTTTAAGGGCTTTCAGGACTTTGTTGACAGCTCGAAACCAACAAAAAATCTGGCAACCTCAATGGTGTAACTATATCAATAAGCGATTAAGGATTGAAATTCCATTCCATCAGAAAAACTAGTCGTTGAGAACATATTGGATATTGATAAAAAAAACATAAGTACAATATTTTATAAGACATGCAAAAATGTTTACATATTCCAAACGCGTGCACAACAAAGGCTGACATCTGATGTATGCGGTAGTAAAATGCGGTGCAATAAGAATATTTTAAAGTCAAAGCTCTGAACAGATGAGATGATATGCCACGTAGAGCAGACTACATGTGTGCATTATTTTATGAATTCTTTGATCATACAGACAGAGGATTTTCTATTGACTTACAGATTCATAAACCTGTCTTGAATATCTGAAATACTTATAACATATAAGGCAATACTACAGCATTATTTTTATAAACTATTTTTTACTGTACTGTGTGTTAACTGGAGAGTAGTTTTAGTTATGGTGTAAGAAACTTAGTGTAAATACGTTCCACACTGTTAAATACGGATCAGAATAAACTAGTACTAGCTTCGTTATCAAACCTTTTAACGAAAGAAACGGTTTTTTATAAAAAAAAATCATCAGTAATAATAAAATTATTCTATGATTAAACTAATCTTCACAATTTATCGCGGATTATTGCAAAATAATTTTATTATTACTTTTGTATCATGGATCGCCGTCAAGCAACGCCTAATTGTATAAATTATCTTTGACTTCATTTGTTTCAACGTTAGCATAAAAATAAATATCAAATATTTATTTATATAAATATATTATGATTCTGCTCTCGAAGGACAAACAGGTTTTTTTATATCTTATATGTTATACCATACTCTTCAATAATTAATTCAACAATTAAAAGCTACAGGATTAGGCGTGGAACCTAAACAGAAAGACAAACTGTCGCATTTGTGATATTAAGTATCAATTACTACGTAACTCCCGTTGGTATAAAAGCAATCTAATATAGACTTGAGGTAGTTTGATAGTGTGATTTGAAAATCTCGTACGTACATGACAAAGGGCGATTGTTTACGACAACAAAGCGAAATTAGTTTGAAGATGGACATTGTTCGGAGCCCGAGCGGAGATGTGTTTTGATTGAAAAGCTTAGCTCAGAGGCATTGCTACATCACTTTTGCTTTGTATAAAAGCCACTTCCTACTAATATTATCCTATCCAACTAATATAAATGTGAAAGTTAGTAAGCATGGATGTCCATGCGACAACAGTCCACCCAAACGAAATTGCGCGTAAAAGCTAGTCATTTTATAATTTAATTGATTACAATAATCATTAGTATTCTCCTGCCCTTATCCCACTCGAAGTGGGGGTAGGACAACATGTTGTAAATGACTAATTATTTTACGACCGGCAGCCTGCTTACGTTAACTTACCTTAGTCGGTGTATTCTAACCAGCTGGATACTACAATGTTCTGATTAATAACAATAATAAGAACATCATTATTATTGTTTTATTCGGACGACTATTACGACAACCCTCTTTCTTACCGAGGTGTCGAAAAAAAAGACGACTAAGGTAAGTTTACGTCAGGCAGGCTGCTGGTCGTAAATTATCTTGCCAAATCATGTGACAACATGTTGTGCCGACCCCCCTTAGAGTGGGATAAGGACAAGAGTATGATGAATGATGATTGTTTTATTCGGGCCTTGCTAAGATTCGAATGCAAATTTAACAAACTATTTGAACGAACCGCAATGAAAATATTAATAGGTTCGCTTCATATGTACATTGAACCGTTATGTAGGGAAATTGGCTTGGAAGCTCCATTGATATGCTTTGAATTATATGTGTTGTGTGCGATACACCAAGCAACACCTCTAAATATCCTAGCAAAATAAAGCTTTAGCAAGTTCGCAAGTTAGAGATTTGAAGAGAATTGGTTGGCAGTATCAAGAAAATAAAAAAGGTTATAAATAAACGCCGTAACTTGATCCATTCGTCTTCTTGAATAGCGTCAAGTGAAAAAGTTTCTAGCAGTTAGTAAGGCGAAAACAATTAAAAGCTTTAATAAATGAAAACTATAGTTTCTTAGACATTATGATCAACATCATCTTATCTAAATACTCGTTTCATCCGCTACCAGGGATTATTAAATTATTAAGGAGTAAAACAATTAATAATCATAATTATATTGCTATTGTATAATCCGCGATTCTATGATCTTCTGGAATTTTCAAAACAACAATTCAAAATTAAACAAGATACTATAATTTTGCGAGAATGGCATTACGATAGTAGAAAATTTGCTACAAATACGATCCCCACAGTCTAAGAAAAACAAAAACAATTGAGTGAAAATAATAGTAAAAAGGTACAAACTAAAATATGAATAAAAGAGAGAGAGAGAGAGAGTTCATGTCTGTGAATGTGGTGTGTGACTTTGGTGTGTGTATGTGTTGGTTTTTTTTACCACGGGTTATAGCAAACAATAAGTTTTTTTTTTGTTTTAAGGAACATCGCAAAGTACAGCCTATTTCTATAAATTATTTATAGAGCTCCAATTAGCCTTTCAAATTTAATCACTTTGATGGGCGTAGTACAGAGTACAAAGAGCTTTTAAGCGTTAGGGTACTAATGTGTTTGATTGGCGACACCGTACAAGCGAATGCAGCGTTAGTGGATTTATCCCCATAACGTAGACAGACGATTAAAATGATTGAAAAACAAAAAAAAGCAGCCTGAATTCCTGAGCTATGTGCCAGTTTTATTAGAAAATGTAGACTGCTTAAGATCATATAGTGATTCATCATCCTACTGTCTTTATCCTACTCTAAGTGGGGTCGCCACAACATGTTATAAACATATTGTCACATGATTTGGCTACGTATTTTACGACCGACCGCCTGCCTGACGTCAACTTAACCTAATCGTATTTCACGACACCTCGGTAAGAAATGAGGGTGGTACTATTCTATTCAGCCGGATACCACACGGCGTTAAGATCATATAGCGATTATGCTATGAATATTACATAAAAACATTGTTTGCATAAAAAAGAATATCGCTGAATAAAAAGTGATTAATGCAAAAAAAAATTAGTCATATCAGTATGTTATTTATTAGTGGAAATTTCCGAAAATCAATGTATAATTTTCTCATTATCAAAAGACTGAATATTAAACTTTTCTTTCACTTCATAATTGATTCGAAATCGCAATCGCATTGAAACGCAAATCTGTATATGACAGATATTTTGAAAATTTGTAGATTGAATTTTATGTACATATATTTTTACTAGGTCACACAATTATTTCTTTAAGAAAATCAATACGTGATATTTCTCGTGTGGTTAATTGCATTTTCAAAACTTTCTCAATATTGAAGTTTCATTTAGAAACTATTCGAAAAACTAAACTTTGAACCGGGCTGTACGCAAGTTTTTAGCAACAATTTCAACAACAAAGTTTAAAAGCGAAATATATCCATTTATGGTTCACAATTTTTAAATTAAGTTTCGCCAAATCCAAAAGGGAAAAAGAGGGATTCTGGGATGATGTAGGCGTGGTTCTTCTTTATGGGTATTGGAAAACGATTGCTCATGAGATAAATGCTTGGCTCACATTTTGGGTGGTGAGTAATAACCATTGCTTGTAAGCAAATTCTTTATTTCTGCAACTGAGTTGTATATCAGAATTAAATGCTTTACATTATATTACGGGCTTTACGCGTTTAGGAGCTATAAAATACTTTAAATGGTAGTATTTAATACTTAGCCATACCAAGTTTCACATCTATCATATATTTTATTTGAATCCATATCTTTTAAATTCACAAACCGTCGCTTCTTATATTTCATTTTGAGCGCTTATTTCGTTTGAAATGTTTATTATATTAACAAATAAAAATCTGAGAACGTGTTGTTATCAGAAATCCAATAATTTAATGTTATACTACACAGTATTTTTTTCGTTGTTATTAAGCTACATAATAAATAACATTAGGAGATTTCCCGCTAAGTAATCTTTGTATTATTAATCAAATATTTTAAGATTTCTGTGATCTGACTGGTTTAGAGAATTATATCTAGTAAGAAAAAATATATTTGTCTGGTTTTAAGCATTAATACATCTTCAATACACCCACGAATGACACTGTACTAGTCATCAATCTTATTTTTAAACTTCAATTTAATAATGGAAAACTATTTATTATTCTTGATATCAATAAAAAATGTAAGCTTCAGCGAATACTTTTTCAATTTCAATTTCGAAAAGAAATAATTTCGGCATCTGCAAATAACATTTGTCTGTCAAATGCCGCGAGAGATAAATCAGAAAAGTTTTTTCTCAAGTAAGAAATGGAGAAAATCGCCAAAGTATTAAATAACGATTTCGAATCGAGTTTCGAGATAAATAAAAATTACATCGGGGTATAATTTGTTATATAAGCCATTGAACCCGCATTTTTTACATCCTTCGCTTGGCACCAAATGGAAAATACATAAAGATATATCGGGCTTTGAAATGCTGCTAGAACAAATAATATATGTATCTGATTTAACGTTAAACAAAATAGGAATATGCAAAGCACATTACTATAGTTAATACTACTAATTTAGTAGTTCTTGCAAAGTTTGTATTCTGAATTAACACTTTTACATCGGTGAATAGCAAATAATTTTATTATTAATTTTGTATTACAGATCTCCGCAAAGTAGCATCTAAATTTATAAAATTACTCGGTGAAATATGGAAATTAATGAATATGAAATCAAAAAATAAATGAATATGAAAATAAAACGTTAATATTATAAATGAGAAACTCTGTCTGCCTGTCTGTTTGTAACGGTTTATCGGGCAATCCACAAGAGCAATGTGTATAAAACTTGGTAGAATTAAAGCTTATATGCCGGACGAAAGAACATCCTGCTTTTCCATCGGGAACAGTAACATAAAGCAAAGCATAATTGAGGGTATCTTAAAAACTTAGTTAATACTAGCGGCCTACCCTGCTTCACACGGGTATAAAATATATAGCCTATGTCACTCAGTGAAAAAAATTATTAAAATCGATCCAGTAGTTTTAATTTATTCATTACTGCCCGTGGCCCGCACGCGTTAAATTTGAAGAAAAACAATGCCCCTCTCCCTATACCAAGAAGATTTCCTGCTATATCTAACATCAAAGTAATTATTAATTATAAAGAAAAAAAAGTAATTATTTACGACATCACATTAGAAACATTACAGTATTTCTCTACTCCATATTGAATGTTATTATACATTCCTCTTGAATCACTCTATCTATTAAAAAAAGCGCATCAAAATCTGTTGCGTAGTTTTAAAGATTTAAACAGTCATAGGGACATAGGGACAAACAAAGAATGTGACTTTGTTTTATACTATGTAGTGATAATCCCTATAGCATGATTCAGTATTCACGCGCGATGGCTTATTATTAGCGTATTTCATGTATAACTTTGGTGTTTCTATACCGATTTCAATGATTCTTTTTTTATACAATGGTTAATACTATTCACTTTTTTATTTAGGGATGACTGAGAGTGATATAAACGTAGGAGTAGGCAAATATAACCAGAAAGCTTCGAACTGCTAAGCTATCGGGAGTTACACGTCTTATTGTGAGTCAACCATAAAAGATAGGCATATGCTGTCGTGGGATATTTTTTATATAATTTTAAGGAGAACATTTCCGTCATACATGATTTCTGTGTAGCTTTAACCATCAAGGTTGCACACGCGACGGAAGCTTAAAAAATGGAGTAACTTCTCCCGTTTTCCCGACATTTCCCTTCACTGCTCTGCTCCTATTGATTGTAGCGTGATGAAAAGTATACTATAACCAGCTCAGGAGTATGAAAAATAATTGTACCGAGTTTCGTTAAAATCCGTCGAGTAGTTTTTGTTTCTATAACGGTTATACAGACAGACAGACAGACAGACAGACAGACAGACAGACAGACAGACAGACAGACAAAATTTTTACTGATTGCATTTTTGGCATCAGTATCGATCCCTAATCACCCCCTGATAGTTATTTTGGAAATATATTCCAGTTACAGAATTGACCTCTCTACAGATTTATTATAAGTATAGATTAACAAATTTACAGTTACAGTTACAGTTTGGTATATATATTTAGATCATTTTAATAAAACATTATTTCAATAAAAAAAAATCGTATTTTAGGAGGAGTTATAATTGAATAAAAAATGCTGTATTAAACTTTATACTACTAATGTAATACTAAAATAATAAATAATAAAAATAATAATAATAAAAAAAAACAGTAAAAATAAAAATAATAGATAAAATAATGTAATACGAATACTAATATGTGACTAGTTCCGATATGTAATGAATGTGGATTTTTTGGAATGTGGACAAAGAGGTTTCTTACTCTCCAAATTCGTTTTTACTCGAATCTTTTCCTCATCGGGCGTATCTGGTTTTCTAACAGTAATGACACATAGTCTTTTTATTGGCGGTCACATGCTTTACTTATAAATAGAACTCTCATCATCCTCCTGCCCTTATTCACTCTAAGTGGCACAACATGCTATGACCATGTTGTCACATGATTTGGATACTTAATTTCCGACCGGCCGCCTACCAGATGTCAACTTACATTAGTTGTATTTTACGACACCTCGGTAAGAAAGAGGGTGGTCTATTCTACTCAGCCGGATACCATACGGCGGGTAGACTTACTTTAGTCGCGTTTTACGACACCTCGATAAGGGCGGTCTTTTCTACTTAGCTGGTTACCACAAGGCTTATAATCAGTACTCTAAAGATCAAAACAATTCCTATTTGTTTTATCGAATATTTTTCAATATTAAAACTAGAATAATTTTTAAAATTTTTCTTTCTTATTATAACAA
Organism: Morpho helenor; assembly: GCA_029227775.1. Lineage (NCBI taxonomy): Eukaryota > Metazoa > Arthropoda > Insecta > Lepidoptera > Nymphalidae > Morpho > Morpho helenor. The sequence continues at coordinate 12,886,762 of JARGCU010000020.1, read as the reverse complement.
TAGACATTGTCGAAACTATACCTATCAGTGTAGCTAAGACTTGTCTCTAGGTACTCGCTTCCCTAAGCATGCATAATCTAACGTCGTATTATATAATATCGTAAGACAAAGCCCGCCAGCCTAATTAACGGGTCGGGTAGCTAGCTTGAATAAATTATAAATAAAGTTATGGAGCTTTTATTAATTTTAATAATTAGCTCTTTTTTCCAAATCATTTACTGTCCAAGCTATTCTTTTATAGAACTCCCTTGGCATAAAAAATCTAAGTCTCTTACAATATTTAAAAAACCAATAAAAGATAATTTAAAAAAAATGGTTTTTTGATTTATTTGCTTGTCCCTTATTCCCTTATATATAGTGGTATATAGTGTTTTGTAGAATATCATTATAAGGTAAGCAAGGCGCAAGAGTATAAAGCCAAAAAAATCTAAGCCGAAGAATAGTGGAGGGTTGGCAAAATGAATGTGAGTTGTCATAACGCCCTTTATTGGTTCAACATTCTTCTTTTATTTGAAGCTGCTTCTTAAAATTTCAATTGCTTCATAAAATAAATCTTAGAATGGTATCTATAAACTAATTAAAGGTTAACAGAAAATTCCTCACAAAACAATGTGTGAATTAGGCCAAATTGACTAATTTATTCGTATTCAGTTCTCGAATACGCTACACTTTAGTTAGTAGAGCTATCCGCAATGCGTCCATAACTACTCTGCGATTTGTAGACTTTCCCTAGACATTTGACCGCATCCAGATGCTTTGGTGAGATAAAGTATTTTACTAATTTGATCAGTACAAAAGTTATAATAGAATTATTTTGCAATAATCCGCGCTTGATAAAGTCTATGTAATGCTGAGTGTAGGAAGCAAAGCCTTCTACGTCTTCTATTCTTTTTATGTTTGGGGACTATTTTTATAGTTCAACAATTTTTAGAGTTAGGTATATAGTCGACTAGCTTACCCGCTACTTCGTTCGCGTGGCAGTCCACGCGCTAAATGTAGAGTGTACTATTTGTTTTCATATAAGACTAGCTTCTACACGCGACTTCGTTCGTGTGGACTGTTGTCGTGTGATAGGTTGATAATGGATGGCGCTTTTCAATGTCACCTATTCCTGTAGGATTAACAGGATTTCTATAGCCTATATGTTATTTCGGTGTATAGGGAATAATTGTGCCAAATTTCATCGATATTAGTTATGCGAATTTGCCGTGAAAGAGTACCAAACATATATCCATACTCACAGACTTTGACATCAATAATATTAGTAGGACAGGATAGGACTATTATTTCTAATAGTCCTATCCTTTAGCCTGAAGCCAAAAAATCAAATTTTAGTTACCTATTCGATTACTTGGGCCACCTTTGGTTAAACAACGCAATATTCGATATATACGACTAACGCTAAAACTAGGTTGTACAACTTTAAAGGTAAACAAATATAGTATGAATTTAAAATATTGCTGGCAGTTTCGAACTATTTAAACTGGTTCACTAATAAATTCGTTCAAAGCTGTATTCAATTGTGGGTATTCAATTTCTCATTCAAGTTTCGTCGGGGACCAAAGTTTCATGATAGTACAAAAGATGAGCACGATAAGGTGGGCGGGGTGCTAGTGTATTCTTTACGGTATCGGAAAACGATTACCCGCAAGATAAATGCTTTACTTTCAGGTGTATAAACTTGTCGCTTAATTAAATACCGCCAAAATTAAAAGTGTGTAATATAAATAAATTAAAATAAATAAAAAAAATGATTTGTCTACGTATTTTACGACCGGCTGCGTGCCCTATATCGACTTACCTTAGTTGTATTTTAGACATCTCGGTAACAAAGTCTATTCTATTCAACTGGATACCACACGGCGGTACTAATATTATAGAAGCGAAAGTCACTATGTGTTTTACTTCCAAAATAAACTACCAGCGATTCAACGTAAACTTAAAATAAGGTCTTAAACCAAGATTTACGTATAAGCTAGTTATAATAGGAAAAATGCATAGTTTAACACAAAACAAAATAAAGCTCAATTATCTTACTTTAGACTTTTAAAAAATCCTGCACTTTAGCTGAAATCACGAGATGGGCCTATCGTCTACTGACGATAATAAAAGTAAATAGGTAATCATGGGGAATACAATATAAATTTTTCAATTGTTTACGAGAGGTTTGTATAAACAAGTTAAGATAATTTACTCAGAGCCTTTTCTGAAATGAAAACGATTTGGGGCATTCCTAAAAGCTTTAAACAGTCATCCGTTGCCGGAGATAAATCAAAAAAGTTTTTATCACGACAGAGATGAGGCGCCTAAAGAATTAAATATCATCTCAAAAAAGGTAAACATGTTTAAAGAATAGCAGTGAATACGCTCAAATTGTATTGTATTATAGGCGGTATTAAAACAATTTTTTTTTTCGAATACTATTCCAATTCATGTCTATAATATAATATGGCAATCATATTGCTTACGCCTGTGTCAACTTTCGCATGAAGTCGCGATGGATTTTTAAAGTGAATAAAAATATATTTTCTTTGTCATAAAATATTTTTAAGATACGTGTTTATAACCCTTGTTATGGTAAGGAGTGAGAAGATTTTTACTATAAAAATATATAAAAAAAACATATACCTACGAACAGATACAAAAGAGAAGTGGTTACTCACATCATTAGTAATTCACAATTCCTTTCAAGCCTTGATCTTACCTGTAAAAATAAAATAAGATTAATTAATACTTTTTTGAATACAAAAAATAACATTCATAACATTTTTATTATTTTCCATATTAAAATTTTGCCAGAATTGCGTTAATAAGACTGTGCTAAAAAAATACGCGTACGAACTATTTTCGAACATGATTTAAAAATAAATTATGAGACGTATTCCGAACTTAGAAAAGGTCTAATAATTATATAAACAAACGGGTCACCCGTTTGTTTATATAATAATTAGTATGAATCGCGAAAGTTTAAAATCTACCTTAGGAAAGGCTTGTTACTATCCCACCGCTGGCAGAGGCCTCCTCTCTCCGTTTTCGGAGAGAAGCATTGGAGCTAAGACCTACCACGCTGATCAAATGCGGATTGGTAGGTTACACATACCTCTATATTTCTCTAGAGATATACAGATTTCCTCTCGATGTTTACCTTTACCGCGTGTGATAAATTGCTATAATAAATTAGACACTTAAGTTTGAACAGAAACTCAGGGTTTGAACTCGTGACCTCTTCAAAAGAGTCGCTTTGTTAACACAGCTTTTTTCTTCTTCTTTACTAATGACATTAAAAAAAGAACTCGTTAAAATGGAGGATCTTAATCGTAAACTGATTTTTAAATCCTTTGTTACAAATCCTTGGTTGAGCTTTTATACAAAATTGAATATTATCTACCTCTTTGGATCGTTCAAGCTTGATGAAATAATACTGAAATTTCTTACTTTTGTTAGTAAACAATTTAGTAGGAAAATCTTATTGTATACAGTTGAAGTAAGGCAAACAACTTTTCTTTAGGTACATAGGTTACGTATTTTAAATATTTACATTGAATATCAAAAACATTCTAAATGCTGAGAAATACCATTATGTCTGCTTATTATTAGTCATATTGTTCACAAAAACATGCACTTATATTTTTCTCTGTTTACTTTAGGAATCTTTTACGCGGCATTGTGTTTCCAAACAGAAACCAGTTGTCTATAATCGGCGCGTAAAAATTTTAGGAACAAAATCACAAAGCCCGCATATGCTTCGATGTTAAATATGAAATATACCTTCTATTTATTCAAACAAATCTCCGAACTAACTCTCTTGTATGTGTTTGTTCAACTCACTGGATTGAATTTATCGCTCAAATTAATTGAATCTCATTCCAAATTGATTGAAACGTAGTGCCTTATTTAAAAGTTTTATCTCGATTGGATTTAGGCAAATTTCGTTTCTTGGAAACGTGCTGTTTCGTTGTTTGGAACTTTGGAAACAATGGGAATGTTCTATACGAATATAATATGTATTCGACAATTTAAGCGAAAAATCAAGATTGTAAATATGTCGTGATGGCCCATAAGTTTTCCATAAACTTATGCTATGTCCATATTTATAATTCGTCTGATTTTGACAAAGGAAATCGTATGCAGATTTCTTATTGTCACAATATTTGTCAATATTTTCTGCTTCTTATTTTTTGCCCCATAGACAATATAAAACAAAAGAAATTTTCACGTATATAACAGATTTAAATTTAAAAATCTTCTAAACAATGACGATTCGTGTAACACAAATTATTTATTATTGTAATAAGTAAACTTTAAATGAAGTCGGAAATATCAGAAAATGAAAAACATATTTTGCTGCTTATATCTTGGAACTCATTTTGATTTAAGACTACCAATTTACTGTATATTTCTAGGGCGCTAGTCACTGGTTTATAATATAAGAAGCTGCTATCAACATTAATATATGATAGCAGCAATGCATAAATAAATAAATAATAATAAATAAATAAATAAATATATGGGACACTTACACACACGGTCGTCCGTCCGCAAAGTAAGTAACTTAATACTTGTGTTATGGGTGACAGACAACTGGTAAATATATACTTATATATTTTTTAAATACATACTTAAATACATAATACACCCAGGCTCAAAGGCCAACAAATTCATTTATAGAAAATGTGGGCCCTCGGCGGGAATCGAACCCGCGACCCGCGGCGCTGAAGGCAGGGTCACTACCCACTGCGCCAACGAGCCAGCATATAATTGATTTTGTCATATAAAAACTGTCTATTTATTTCCTGAATAGATTCTCGATCTCAAGGTATCTAAAAGGAGGAGTGAATAAATAACTTTTGCAAATGAAATGGCTACAATAAAAACCATTACAGACGACATCATTAAGACCCTTTCGCCATCTGTTCGTTCGAGATGGCCATTAAGTGGATGCCACTGACCTCCGCAATCGATGGCACTTTGGATGATGGGAGATAATTATCAAAAGCGGCCACTCGTTTTGATTGTTAGGGCCGCTTATTCCAAAAGTGGACATTAGAAAAGTAATTTTTAAATTTAAACTATCGTGAGTGGTATTCATAATTAATGTATAGAAATCGGCTATACTCACGTGTAATTTTATCGTATAGTTTCAAGCCTATACGGGGCTCTTATTCATGAGCTCTTTACGCGATGTTAGCGGCGTATAGCCGGTTTCTATACATTAATTAGAAAAGTAATATAAACAAAATTTTTCCAATTTATTGAAGTTGTTACTTCAATACATTGTTAACTGTGCCGTTGGCGCTTATGGCACCCTGCTTTCAGCTCTGGGGATCGCTGGTTCGATTACCGCCGAGGGTTAATATTTAAATTTGTTGGTTTTTCGAGTATGGTTGTATTTATGTATGTATTTAAAAAAATATATATGTATGTATGTAGACATGTCCTGTTATCCATAACTAAAGTATTAAGTTACTTACTTTGATGACGTACGACCGTGTGTAATTGTCACATAAATTTATCATTACTTATTTATTTTATATATTTATCATCTATTTATATTTCTTTATTCTTTTTTTCCTGTTTTATTTTTGTTCTCTTTGCCTAACTATTTTAAGATATCTTCGTTTTCGATTAGATTCCCACAACCAAATCAGCCACTTCATAACATTCAAAAATTCATCCATATTGTAATGTTTTCGTAGGATTACAATTCGTTAATCTAAAATACAGTTCGCATATTCAAACTAGTCTCAACACCACATAATTTCCAGTTACTCGTTAAAAAACAAAAACTTTTGCAGGCATCCGTTAGTCAAAGATAATCCGCTTTGAAATAAGTATGAGCAACTTTTTAACTTTCAACTCAGCCTTTTTGTGTCTATCCTTCAAACCTTTACACGCAAAACATAAATAAATCATTACCTTTTTACTACAGGTGTTTATAAAGTGAACCATCACAAATACCTATAAAACATGGATTTGTGAGAGCCAGTATAGGGTGACCTGCATTTTTAAATCATAGTCAAGGATATAGGTTTATTGGCGAAAAATCAGGGGTCAACTTATGTAAGTCACTAGTTTTAGATAGCACACTTGAAGATAATTCAAGCGTTTCGTGCTTTCATTATTTTTTGATGAATCGAAATATGGACTCTTTGCAGTCGATATAAAATGTTCATATGGCTTTATGTATTCCTCTACTCTGTTATTATTTTAATGGACGCCCGCGGCTAAGTATTGGCTAAAATCACCAAATGGGCTACGGCGGTGTATGTTAGCGCTACGAAAATGACAAGCATTAATCTAAACTAATATTATAAAGAAGAAAAATATGTATGTATGTTTGTAATATTTTCACACAAAAACTACTAGACCGATTTCAGCATCTTTACTGAGGAACATAAGCTAATTTGGAAAAAATAGGGATCCGTAATAAAAATTTAATCATCATCCTCCTGCCCTTATCCCACTCTAAGTGGGGTCGGCACAACATGTTATAAACATGCTGTCACATGATTTGGCTGCGTTTTTACGACCGGCCGCCTGCCTGACGTCAACTTACCTAAGTCGTATTTTACGACACCTCGGTAAGAAAGAGGGTGGTCTATTTTACTAAACCGGATACCACACGGCGGGTCGACTTACCTTAGTCGCCTTTTACGACACCTCGGTAAGAAATGAGGGTGGTACTATTCTATTCAGCCGGATACCACACGGCACCGTAATAAAAATTTAATAAGGTGTAAAAAAATTGTCATAAAAATATGTCATTATGACTATTGATGATAGACTAAAAAAATGTTCCACAGTATTATAGAACGTATCAATATCTACAAAAAAGTCCGCGATACCATATATCCAACTACTATAGTTATGCCAATATAACTTCTTTCTAATGTTAGTGTAAAAACTAAGAAACCTAAATGAAATAAAACTTTTATGTTAACAAAAATGAACCTATAATCCGACTTAGTAGACTTGCCACTGTCATTAGACCGGTATGTACGCGGGTGAAACCACGGTATATTACTAGTATGATATATTTTAAGCTCCTGAATATCCTGTGTGATCCAAACCAGTGAATTTTAGAGCTACGAATTTGACACGCATTAATATGTTCTTTTAAAGCTATGTTTATCTACCGGTTGTGTATAAGAAATATCTGAGATACAAATGTGCTACGACGCCGTATTAGCGCTACGAAAATACACATGGGTGTGACGTCATAGTTCTACGCATAGCGGCTGTAAAAAAGCAGCGTAGACACCTATCTGTATATTAGTTTTATTTTATTAACTAGATTATAGCTGCTTCTTAGTAATAGGTAAGGCTACTTGGGTTAATTGCAGCTTGCATACAAAACAAGCGTTATATGGTGGTATATTAAATGTATGAAGATCCATTCTGCAATGATACAATTATGAATAATTCCTGCAACTGTGCCATACCAGACTTGAAAGTTTCATACGTTCGTTTTTTATTCAGAGTTTTATAAATTCATTTATTAACAATTTGCACATATTCCTTCATGTTATCTAACAAACTTTTTTATTGGTGACATGTTCATAGATTGCCCTTGAAGGGATGGATTTTAAGGAGCTCTGAATTGTTTAGTGCTATCTCGAAAAATGGCAGCTAGGTACGGCTGAAAACGGCTAAAAAGCTGTGATAGCCCAGCGGTAACACCGTACGCCTCTTTCGAGGAGGTCTAAGGTTCAAACCCCGGGCAGGCACCAAAAAGTTTTCTAGTAAAACTTATGTGTCTAATTAATAATTGCAATTTATCACACGCTATTCGGTGAAGGAAAACATCGTGAGGAAACCTGCATATCTCTAGAGAATTCTGGGGATATGTGTAACCTACCAATCCGCATTGGAGCAGCGTAGTAGGTCTTGGCTCCAATCCTTCTCTCTAAAAAAAAAAACTGAGAGAAGAGGCCTATTCTCAGCAGTGGGATAGTAACAGGCCGAGGTGTCATAAAGGCGACTAAGGTATGTTGATCCACCGTGTTGTATTCGGCTGAGTAGAATAGACCACTCTCATTTCTTACTGAGGTGGCGTAAAAGGGGACTAATGTATGTTGACCCCTGTCAGGTTTTTAGTCGGTTCGAGTCCGACATACCCGCCGCTCGTTCCCTTCGGGCGGTGATGACCCATAATGGGTTTTCCTGACATAAAAAAAATGTTAACCCACTGTGTGCACATTTAAGTAGAATAGACCACCCTCTTTCTCACCGAGATGTCATAAAAAACGACTAAGGTAAGTTAATGACAGGCAGGCGGCCGGTCGTAAAATACGTTGTCAAATCATTTTACAACATGTTCATTACATGTTATGCCAACCCCACTTAGAGTGAGATAAGGGCAGAAAGATGATGATGATGAACTGGCATTGAAATTTATTTTTAAATTTAGACTGAGATGAACACATTGTGTTCGGTAGATATAACTGCTTTGCAATTTATACGAAAAGCGAGGCTGAACGCTAATTACCGTGAATTTAATTGTGTCCCGGATATATACTCCCCGCGCAAACATAAAGGGGTCTTGAGTCACAGAATGGAAATTATACGGCTTACAATGAACAGCCAAACCTTTGGGCTCTTTTGCGGTAATTCCAATAAATGTGTGAGAGCAAAAAGGTCCTTTTGTCAGTGTAAATGTTTTTAATATTTAGTAGACAATGATTAAATATATATTTATAAAAATATAATATAAAATAATGTATACTATTTTTATACTAGGTTATTTCGTTCAATTCATATCAATGGCTGTATATTATACATATAACTATATGACACTAAAATTCCAAGCATTTTTTTTATAAGATTTAACACAAGTAACAATAGAATTTATACAATTAGGCTTTACTTTGCGTAGATCCATAAAGTAAAGCAATCGCTTTTACTTTGTCTAGTCAGTGGAGTCTATCTCGTGTTGTCCACTTCGGTTGCGGGACGAAGCTATTGTTGAGTTTTTCATAATAAATGCTAGTATTATAATAGTAGGTATGAATAGTAGTGCTACTGAATTGTAGAGGTGGTTGAGGTTTGTCCATTTGTACAAAACCCTGTATCATAATATATATCCAACTAATATTATAAATGCGAAAGTTTGTGAGTATGGATGTATGTTTTATACTCTTTCACGGCGAATCCGTTGAACTGAAATCGATGAAATTTGGCACAATTATTCCTTATACACCGGAATAACATACAGGCTATAGAAATCCTGTTAATTCTACAGGAATAGGATAACATTGAAAAGCGCCATCTATTATATCATTATCTACCTTATCACACGATAACATTCCACGCGAACGAAGTCGCGGATAAAGGCTAGTCTAGTATGAAAACAAATAGTACACTCTACATTTACCATAATAAATATTTTCTTAGCATTATATATATTTTCTATTTATTTAATCGCGGATTATAGAAAAAAAAACGTTATTACTTTTGTATAAATGGTAATCATATTGCTACACGACATGGCACTAGAACATTAAGTCCCTTCTAGAAACATTTTCCATTACCTTTCATAGACAAACATCTCGGAATATTTAAGAAAACTCGCCGTCGATAATATTACTATGCAAAGAATTTTAAATGCAGCACGTTTTCAAGTTTAGGCACTAATAGTTCTCGCTCGGGACTTAAACAAAATTTATGACAAGCTCGTAAAGAATGCAAAGCTCTCGTCGACCGGACGTTGACTTTGATAGTCAAAAATCTTATAAGTGCAGCGAGACCGTTAAAAACTTACATTAAGTTTCGAATTAAAGCACAATTTATGGGTATTTTAATGTTAAAATTATACCAAAGTCAAATTGAAAACGGCTCTTTTGTATACACAGGTTTTAGTCAGCGTGAAATAAAATGGAATCTGAAATTCCATTTGGAATTTTCAATTAAGTAATCATCTACTCATTTATCCATTTTAGTATTATAATTTTATATTTTATTATTATATTATATTTTAATGCTCAAGTTGACACACGGGAAGTCGTAGATACAGATATAAATCATATAAATGCGAAAGCGAGTTATGTCTATCAAGCAATGCGGTTTGTGTTGGTTTGTGAGTGCGTGTGTGTGTGTGTGTGAGTGCGTGTGTGTGTGTGAGTGCGTGTGTGTGTGTGAGTGCGTGTGTGTGTGTGTATGTGTGTAGAGAGAGAAATACAGATTTTGCTTTGCAACAGTGGGTTTCACAGTCACATAAAATAGTTTTATAAAAAGATATAACATTATTGGCAACACGCATTGCATACAAATATAATTGGAAGATGTTTCGACTCGTTCAAGTCAACCGCTTGCCGATTAACGGGGATCTTCGGGCGTTCCAAACGGGGTTTATTCTGTGCCCGCATCCAGCAGCGTGGTAGAGCTCTTAGCTCAGTCAGCAATCAGCTTTTTAGTCGGCAAAAGTCCGACATACCCACCGCTCGCACCCTATCCTTCGTCGCTGTGACGACCAACAATGGGTTTTCCTGACATAAAAAAAAGTTGTAAGGTATTCGAATGATGTATCATTTTTGCAATTGTGCTTGAGTGTAACTAAATTTTGGCCTTTATTAAAAAAAGAAACGTTTTCTCAAGTGGAATACTAGCTTTCCAAGATATAAATCAAAGCTTAAGTATAAGAGAGAAACTCATTACATTTCACCCCTAAGAGAAAACCGCATTCAGGTCACGTAAACCAGACCATTAACCTTAACACGTCCAATTATTTATTCAAACAATCTCTTACAGCAACAAAAGAAGAAAAACAAAATTATACAATGGGTTGAATAGACAATCTTCTTAAATATGATAATTATATTAATAGTGATAATCCTTGCATTAGCTGAGACAGAAGAAAATCTGTAAAATTTAAAGTGTAGAAACCGGCTATACTAACATCTTATTTTATCAGGTGAGCCCGACTAGTTTCAAGCCCATACGGCATCCTTATTCATGAATGTTATACACGACGTTATCGCTGCAGGAAATCACGTTAAAAAGACGTCAGTATAGCCAATTTCTATACATAAACTATGAATACCACTCACAACAGTTTCAATTCAAAAATTGTATTATATTGTGGTAATATTTTAACAGGTAGTAAGTAAAGTTAGTAGCGGCCTTTTACCATCCCACTGCTGATAATAGGCCTATTCTCTCCGTTTTTGGAGAGTAGGTTTGAAGCTAAGACCTACCACGCTGCTCCAATGCAGATTGGTAGGTTATATATATTTCCAGAATTCTCTAGAAATATGCGGGTTTCTTCACGATATTTTCCTTCACCGAAATGCGTGTGATAAATTACAATTATCAATTACACACATAAGTATTAAAACCAAATACTTTCACTCAGCACTTTTATTTAAGTTTTAACAGAAAAACTCATTGGTGTCCGCCCGGGTTTGAACCCGTGACCTACTCGAAAGAGTCGCATGGTGTTACCGTTGGGCTACCACAGCTTGACAGCTTTTAACAGATACTGCCCAAAATTCGCTGTTAGAATGTCTAAATGTCAATTAAGATATTCCAACAGCGAATTCGTGGTGACACGAATATTTGATCTACATTTATAGTCAACTAATACTAAAATTAGCTAACTATCAGCTGCTTTTAATCGTGGAACGAAGATCAAATGTGGGTCACGAATAAACTGAAAAATATATAAGGAAGCTAAGGAAGGTATATAATCATGGAAACGATATTTATTCAAGTAAATCGTAAGATAGAGGAGGTTAAATATTATATAAGAGAGTTCATTATTCGCCTGCCCTTATCTCACTTTAAGTGGGGCCGACACAATATGTTTAAAACATGCTGTTACACGTCTTGGCCAGTTATTTTACGACGGGCCGCTTGTCTGACGTCAACTTATCTTAGTCGCTTTTTATGACACTTCGGTGAGAAATGGGGTGGTCTATTCGACTAAGCAAGACACACACGGCGGGGTTAAATATATGAGAGTTATTGCAGTATAATCTTTGATATAAATCACTTGTCAAATGGTCTGTCAGAGCACGGAATATTGAAAGAGATATCGGACCGGCATGGTACCGACAGACCGAATATCTCACCCATTTGACGGAACATCTCAATTGTTATCAACTCATAGGGGCGCGACCACGCTAGCTGAGAACTTTGATGACAATCATAATATTTGTATATAATATTAAACTTCAGGCGGTCAATAATCTTCTATCTATCTATTCTTCTTCTATACATAAAATAAAATCGTTGAGATGTCAAATCTCTGTGCGTTTGTTCCCGCTAATCTCAAAAACCGCTGATCCGATTCGGATGCTGTTTTTGCTAATATGAAGTAGAAAACCTCACTTAACATATAGAGTATTTTTTATTTCAATCGGTCAACAAATAAAAAAAGATATGACAATATTAAAATGAAAGGTCGTATACTATGATACTGGTACTTTTTTCGTTTCACACCATTCCTATTAGAGGATTTCGTCTATACAAGTTGACCCACCGTGTGGTATCCGGTTGAGTAAAATGGACCACCCTATTTCTTACCGAGGTGTCGTAAAATACGACTAATGTAAGTTGATTTAAGGCCGGGGGCCGGCCGGATACGTAGCCAGATCATGTGACAACATGTTCGTAGCATGTTTAGCCCACCCCACTTAGAGTGGGATAAGTGCAGGAGGATGATGGTGGTAATTTCGTCTAAACAAGGAATAATATCGTTCGTAAAGTAACAGCCTGTTTTGAAAATTAATTTATTAATTTAGTGGTGTTTGTAAATATATTTCTAAATAAACTAACCTCTGTTGAAGTTCGTGTGACGGCTTATTTCAATCGCCTCACGTATTTTTCTAGATACTAGAAATTTTTCACTAGATAATACGGTAGCCTTATTGAACCTGATATAGTTCTCGGCACCCGATTGTGGAAATGTTTCATTGAGTTGATGACATTACATTGAAAATAGTAAGACGTGAGTATAGCCGATTTCTATACATAAATTATAAATAACAATCACGATAGTTAAAATAAAAAAAGAGTAAATAAGCAGGTATAAGTTCCGTTTATTTTTAAAAACATAAAACAGAAATTCGCTTCCAGTAATATCAGCCACATTAAAAATAAATAGGATACGAATTTCATTAAAAGCGATTTAAAATTTTATCGGTTTCCTTTTACGTGGCTTGTATCGTATAAATTTTAAACTAGAACAATCTGCAACTCAATTTTCCTGTGTAAAATTTCTAACAGACGTAGATGCGGGTACTCAGAAGTTTTCAACTCAATTCAAAGCTAACGTTGATAGCCTTAGCTGTAGCGTGTGTAATTAATTGTGTTAGGGACAGACTTTGGCGGAACAAAGCGCGCAAGTTATGATGTATCTTTTACAAACTCAAATTATATCTTCAAGTATTATTAAGTATGAGTCGGTATGGACGCTAGAAGGAGATAATAAATATCGTGCTAGCTTTGTTAAAAGCTTGAGAAAACAAAGCTTGTGAGTTCGTCTATTTTGTTTTAATATCTCAAATTTATTTACGCTTTTTAGTTGATTAGTTAGAGGTAGAAATAATTATAGCAGAACTACTACTATTTATGAAAATTTATAACTTTAATACTCGTACTTTCAACAAAGGAGTTTGTGAAAATCAATTAAAACGACCACGTTAGATTTCAGCCACTTTCTTGGCAGAATCAAATAAGTTCCTTTTACAGAAATATATAAAAATATTTTTTTATATATTTCAAGTCTATAGGAAGTAGAGTCCTTGGATCAGATCCCCCGCAGGCGAGCGGGGCGCTCTGGGCGTCTCGAATGGGGTTTATCGGGCGCCCATCTGAAAAGGTCCCTGAGGCGGTCGATGCATCTGGTGCTCCCGATGCATCGATTAGCGGAGGGAGGGGACACTTTTAGAGGCCCCGACCCAGAGGTGGCACACTCTGGGGTCAGAATGTACCCTGACCCGCCACCAGCAGCGAGGTAGAGCACTGTCAGGTTTTTAGTCGGTGCGAATCCGACATACCCGCCGCTTGTCCCCGTCGGACGGTGATGACCCATAATGGGTTTTTCAGACATAAAAAAAGTATTAGAGAGAGTGTTACTGCGACCTATATAAATAAATTTGCGAATGCAGTCAAGGTAACTTCTGCTATACATTTTATGTTAAAACAAATAAAACTTTCAACACCGACAGAAAATCCATTCGATGCATCGTGCATTATTCCCTTGCCGGAGCGAAACACAAGTCAGTGAATTTACGCGTTCATTAAAAATCAACTAGATTTGCATGCAATCTGTGGGGGGAAAATACAGTAAATAATTCACTGGTGCAATTTATGTATTTAACTTCTGAATAAATGCAAGAAATACACTCGTTTTACACATTTACGATAATATTAAATGTATACAGAAATTATTCATTAAAATTTTGACTATCGAGAGTGGTACCTACTCATAGGTATTATATAAAAACCGGTTATATTCATGTCTTGTTTATCGGGTGAGCCCGCCTAGCTCTTGCAGTAACGCCGCATAAAGCATTTTCTAAAGGGTCCGCCTTGAAACTAGTCGGACTCACCCAATAAAAAGACGTGAGTATAGCCGGTTTCTATACATATACTATGTATATTGTCTATTACGTATTTTAAATATAGTTCAAATGAGGCGATTATATATTTCAAATTTCAAATATTAAAACATAAAACATCTTGTCCAAAATCTATTGGCACTTTAATAGACGTATATTATATATCACCTTTTACATAGTTTAACACTACATTGACAGAATAATATATTATCTTGTGGAGCATCGAACCACACGGCACTCTCATTAAGCTCGACTGGATTAATATTTCACACCGCACACCTCGCTAAATTACGGTTAAACTTACTTTAATCGTGTCGTCTTATGTAAGTCTCGTTCGTTTACACTCTTGAATCGAAGTAGTTTGTATACGTCTTACTTCAGTATACGTAAGAAGTTTGCTATGCATTTAAAATTTAACTTCATATTTAAATGAGTTAATCTTGTATGTATATATATTTTCGGAATCTAGGAAACGGCGCTAACATTTTCCTGAAATTGTCAAGTCAGCGTAGCTTATTCGGGTAACGGGTGGTCTCGAGTAAATAATAAAAATACCTGGGATTTTACCCAATTTTTTTTTATTTTTTAGTTTTTTTTTGATTTTGTAAAAGAATACCTAGCAAGGCTAAGTAAACCAGATACTTTTCGTTTAGTATTATACTTACCGAATTCTAGATGAGGGTTAATTGAGTTAGATACCATCCTTCCTTCCTTCCCACCGTGTAGTATCCGGTGACGGTGGTAATATAGAATAGACCACCCTCTATCATACCGAGGTGTCTTAAAATACGATTAAGGTACGTTGACGTCAGGCAGGCGGCCGGTCGTAAAATACGTAGCCGAATCATGTGACAAAATTCTATCTTATGTAGTTAAATAATATAGTCATTATTTTTGTAGCAGGATTTTGTATTGCAGTTAATGTACTTACTGCCTTCAGTATTTATTTTACACGAACGGGCTTTATTAATTTTATTTTTCCTGTAATAAGCGTTTAAATAAAATGTAATGTGAACGCTTTTTGTTAAATAGTTTAACAAAAAGCATTCAGTCATAGCCAACATATCATTTAGCACCGCATAAATTCACGAAACGTCTCACCAACAACTCTTAAATTTAATTTATTTAATTAGTATAGCATTAAAAGCTTCCATTAAAGTCTGTCAATGAATTATTATCTACAGCTGCATAATAGTTTTCTGTAATGACGTCAGCAAATGAAGATCGACGTTTGTAAAGAGGTTGATAATGCAATATCTGATGACCGTAATATGACATTTGATACGCAGAATTCATTGATTGACTATTGCCTTTTGCCAATATTGGGCAAATAGAGCCTTATACGCATGGTGTTTGTTCATTTCTAGTCTCCTCATAGCACACAGGAGTATTTACACTAAAACAATAAAAAAATCTATCCTAATATACAAAGCTTGAGGGTTTATTTGTTTGATTGTTTGAACGCGCTAATCTCAGGAACTACTGGACCAATTCGACTGAAATTATTTGAGTGTAAGATAGTCCATTTATCGATGAAGGCTATAGTCTGTATAACATAACGCTAAGATAAATAGGAGAGGAGAAGAAATGAAAAATAATGCGAAAATGACAAAATTTAAAGCTTTTCTTGCGAGTGCTAAGTAATCGGTGAGAGTTATTCAAAAATCTCTTTTAATTAACTCACGATAACCACTACTTTTATGTTCAAAATTTCAATTTGAAAACTTGTGACACAATGATTTTCACGCGGGCGAAACTTCCGGCACAGCTAGTACAAATATAATCAGTGTAGAACGGGCTTAATCCGGAATCGGAATCTCTTCCAGCCGACCAGATCTAGCGAGTCAAGCGAATGAGGAAACAAAATAGGACGAGCTTACACGTTATACGCTGAATATTTAGCAATAAAAAAAAATGCTTTGCTTTACCAAGTCAAGACCTTATTTTTACAAACATACGGATCTCATCGCGTTAAAATCGAGTTACCTTTTTATAAAGTTCCACGTTTCGGCAGAGTTGCATTCACCGCGGATATAAAGGTAACTTGATTTTATCGCGATGTTATCCGTATGTTTACATAATAATAACTATAAATAGTGAAGGTTTAAAATCTCCATAAGAGACCCTTCAATCATCTGAAAATATATCTGTATCTATATTTTATATCGCACGCTTAGTATTAAAGTGACTTAATTCAAAATTAGACTTAATTGTGCTAGTTACATTGTAATCTTCATTTCGATGCCATCTATGACATCACGCTACGAACTATTTGTAAAAGTGTTTTCTTGCGCTTCCAAACTATGGGTATTTTTAACACTCCGAGTTTTGTAGGCGTTTCTCTACGATTTATTGCAATTTGCCATGATATAACTTTTTTGATTTAGGTCACTTTAGTAGATTTTAAACTTTCGCGATTCATAGCGATTATCATATAAACGCGATGTGACCCGTGTGTTTACATAATAGGTCACTTTAATACTAAAAGTGCGGTGTAAACATATAAAAATCGTATTTAACACTATGAACGCAGCCTAACACTGCCTCATCTGTAATCAGCATATGCGACCCATGCGGTCTCATCAGCGTTGCGAGCTCCCCACCAAAGCGCCTTTGTAACTTTGATGCCGCAGCGTTTACTGGGACCCTCTTAATTATAGGGACGCAAATTGTGCGTCTATTGTAAATGTCACACCCGTATTTATATGACGGAACTTTGTAAATGGGAATGTAAATGTTATACAACTTACAATACTCCACTTTACATACATTTGTGCTTACTAATGCTTTATCCTACTGCTAATATTATACGAAAGTTTGTGAGTATGGATGTATTTTTGTTACTCTTTCACGGAGAATCCGCTGATCCAATATCGATGAAATTTGGCAAAAATATTCCTTATGCATATAGGAATAACATAAAGGGTATACAAATCCTGTTAAGCACTAGGAATAGGATGACATTGAAAAGCGACATCTTTTATCGACCTATCATACGACAACAGTACACGCGAACGAAGTCGCGGGTAAAAGCTAGTAATATTATAAACGCGAACTTACACACCGAGGTAACATAGAGGCTATAGAAATCCTGTTAATTAAACAGGAATAGGATGTCATTGAAAAAGGGTCATCTATTATCAACTTATCATCCGATAACAGTCCACGCAAACGAAGTTATGTAATTTTTTTATTAATTACAGATTACATGACCTGAAATTATCATAGCTGAAGCCCCTTTACAGTTCCTATATAGCATCAAACACAGTATATTAAATTATTTGGTCCTACAACAATATTAATCAAATTTTGCACAAATACAGTTTACAAATACATAGCAGTAACATTAGGCTCAAAATTATCCCATTTTTTTTCAGAACAGGAAAAAAACCACGTATTACATGATTGAAAATTACTAGGTTTACATATTTTCGTAAATAAGTAACTTTAATGTAATATTTATGTATTAGAATTTGCATACATTGCACCTACCTTATTACCCTAAATTTAATGTCTCTAGCCCATAGGTTGCCTGGAAGAAATCACTACTTAGCGATAAGGCCTTATTGTATCATCAAGATTATATTGTTTTCTTTACATTGTATATTCTTATTTTATGTGGTGCAACAAAGAATGTTCTATTCTATTCTTCACAAACAATTTTTTTAAATGGTGGACAATAGAAGTGACAATTCTAGTGCATTACGCAAGACGTAGATGTGAATAAAAATCTAACCCTGTCTCGGAAATCCACATCCTGAGTGTACTTGTCACTGGGACACGAGTGGTAGGGTCAGGTTATTTATATGGTGTCTTTTGTCATTGTTATATTTTTATATTGTGTGAAAGGAAATTTTAAAATGATTTGAAATAAAAATATATAATACTGAGATAGTTTTCATTGCGTTTTTTGATTTCAGTATGAATCTCTCAAGTTATCAATCTAGGTAGGTGTTCAACTAAAGCGTGTAGTTGCGGCTAGAAGCTCAAATTATATGAACAATCTCATAATTGATTTGAATTTTTGGATATAGTAAAAAAAAAAGTTAAAACTAATTCTAACATCATCATCCTCCTGCCCTTATCCCACTCTAAGTGGGGTCGGCACGATATGTAATAAAAATGTTGTCACATGATTTGGCTACGTATTTTACGTCCAGCCGAATGCCTGACATTAGTCGTATTTTACGACACCTCGGTAAGGTCTATTCAACTCAACCGGATACCACACGGTGGGTCAACTTACTTTAATCGCCTTCTACGACACCTCGGTAAAGAATGAGTGTGGTCTATTCTACTCAACCGGATACCACACTGTGGGTCAACTTATCTTAGTCGCCTTCTACGACACCTCGATAAGAAATGAAGGTGGTATATTCTAATCTGCCTGAAAGCACAGGGCGGGTCGACTTACCTTAGTCGCCTTTACCATGTAAATAAGACTTAATTACATCCCGTGTTATTTTTGCCAAACAAATCGCTAAAACAATAGTTTTCTTTTATGAAGTGGAGATTTGTTATTTTACAAAATTTCGAAACTCAATTCACAACATATAAATAAAAAGAAAAAAACAATCGGCTTTGACTTGACAAGGCCACAAAATTTCGTTGGTAAAACTGAACAAACAAATATTTAAGTAAAAGAAAATTGAACAAACAAATATTTAAATAAAAGAAATTCACAAAATTGATTAGAATTTCTGATATAGTAAAATAAGTTAAAAATAATTCCAACATCTATTTCTTTAGATTTTCGAATATGGAACGCAAAAAAATGACAAGCTTGGTATTATTGCAACGCGTTGCAGGCAATCGACCAGCGACACCCTGAAGTAATTTTCAGTCGAAACCTAGTGACGCACAAATTCAAATACATGCATATTGTTCGGTGCATATTAGCACCTTACACATAACATAAATAAGGACGCGCGGCGCCGCCGCATTCAGTTTGCATTCGTCTACCAGCACCGCGAACAACGCGCGCCCCCCGGCATTTATAGTTTTAAGAGCATTAGTTTATAGTAGCATAGTTTAAGTAATCAATTATCATTAGTTTTATTATATGTTTGGGTAGAAAACAATTCTTCTCCTTACACATATGTATGACAAAAATGTAGCCAGCACACTCAAGGGAAATCAAATACACGGAACAAACAAATATTAAGTAGTAACAAGACCTTTTTACACGTCACTTATACAATAATATAGCACCTTACACAGCAATAAGACATGTAACATATCGCGGTACATTAAAACAACTTGATGGTAACGGTCTTAAACAAATAAGTATCTATAATAATATATAAAGCTGAAGAGTTAGTTTATTTTTTTTCAACGAGCTAATTTTAGGACCGACTTGAAAAATTCTTTGATTGTTATATAGTCCATTTATCGAGGAAGGCTATATAATAAATATCACGCTACGATGAATAGGAGAGGAGCAGCAATAAAAAATATTGAGAAAGCTAAATTTAAAGCCTTCTTTCTTCTAAATCTTTTAAAGCTTTCCTTAAAAGAAAAAAATTGTTACACTGATTTCCAAGCGGGCGAAACCGCTAGCATTGCTAGTCATTTAATAACAATACTAATATACACCATATACAAAATTGGGTACGCTGGTCTGTAACAAGGCGCAAAAATTTATTTATGATACTACATCTGTTAAAGTTAGGTAAATATAAAATTTGAGCGCCGAAGTATCTTATATCGATTTTTCAACATAAAACTAATTTCCATTTGACGAAATCATGTTAACAAATTTATAGCATTATACCCCACTTTAAGTGGGATAAGGGCAGGATATAAAATGTAAACTGCATCAGTATTGCCAGCTAATAAATAAATATGGGACACTTACACACACGGTCGTCCGTCCCCAAAGTAAGTAACTTAATACTTGTGTTATGGGTGACAAACAACTGGTAAATATATACTTATATATTTTTTAAATACATACTTAAATACAAATATACACCCAGACTCAAAGACCAACAAATTCATTTATAGAAAATGTTGGCCCTCGGCCGGAATCGAACCCACGACCCGCGGAGCTGAAGGCAGGGTCACTACCTACTGCGCCAACGGGCCAGTCAAATAGAATCTTATTTCCAACTAATAGTCGTTTAAGCGTTTAAGAACGGGAGATATTAGCGATTCAAGAACGGGCGATATTAGCGATTCCGTCAAGCTTCACGATATTTAAACACGTCGTCGAAACAGAAAAAGGCGAATTTGAGCCCGACCGAATTCCATTCGGGACACGTACATCCAAACCATTAGGCTAAACGCGCCAAATTATTTATTCAAACACTCAAATACTACCGTTTAGAGAAAACTGATCTACAGTAAATGGTGTGTTGAACGGAATGAATTTGGATCGCTAGTATAATTTTACAATTTCTAATAAAATTTTCATTGGTTGTTTCTTTGAACTTAACGGGTTTAAAAATTTTTTTCTTGAATGATCTGTTTTATAGTATTCAATCCTGGAAAGTAAAAAAAACGCGGCGCCTGCAACGAAATCCCTGATGTGCGAAAAAGTAATTTATTTTCTTACCCTCCTTTTCAATTTGGCTTTACTCAATTATCATCATCATTCTCCTGCTCTTATCGCACTCTAAGTGTTCTCGGCACAACATGTTGTCACTTGTTTTGTCTAGGTATTTCACGACCGGCCGCCTGCCTGACGTCAACTCACCTTAGTCGCCTTTTAAAACACCACGGTAAGAAAGAGGGATGACTATTCTACTCAACCAGATATCACACGGTGGGTCAACTTATCTTAGTCGCCTTTTACTACACCGCGGTAAGAAATGAGGATAGTATATTCTACTCAACCGGATACCACACGGCATTTTCTCTTGAATTGTTTAATAGTATTCAATCCTGGGAAGTAAAAAAAGTCCCTGACGTTCGAAAACTTATTTATTTACTTACCCTCCTTTTTAATTTATTTCTTTATTCAATATCGAATATTTATTTGAATTTTTGATAATTTAAAAATTGAATATTTAAATATTTAATTGTTATTCAGAGAGGTGTTTTTTCATGCAGTAATTGACGAGTGTTACGTGCCTTGCATACCGGCAAAAAAAATTGTGGCTGCTTTTAAATATTGAATATCATAAAAGTAGCGATCTATTATTTACTTCCGGGCTGCTACTACTACTAACCTGCTTCTTCAACCCTCCTGTAATTCTAAATTTTCCTAAATTCAAAATATTATTTATCTAAATCGATTCGTACAAAAACTTTGAATCGTCATATTATACTACTAATGATTCGGAAAGTTTTTTCAGAGAAGAACCAAAAACAAACTCGGCGGCTAGTCTTTTCAAAATAATTATTTATACATTTTTTAAGTCAAATAAGTTGACGATCTAATCTAGAGCATAACTGCTCACAACACATATCCAAGCTTTCTGCAAATTCACATTTTTGAAGCTTTGTGATTTTATCGTATAGTCAATCTCCTGGCGATGCTTCGGTAACGAAAGGAAATAATTGTTTAAATTGTGGAAGTGAATGTGTGCAGTGCTTATGTATTGTTGTGTTATTGTTGGTGGGTAGTGAATGAGTTTTTACAAGTTCTGCGTGTATCACGTATGATAACGGAGAGTACAGTCTACAATAAGCATTACATATACTTTTCTCTTATCGCTGATTACAGCAAAATAATATTTTCATTACTTTTGTAATTAAGGTGCATCACACTAAAGACTAATGTTTCTATAAAATAACTAATTCTGTCGCGTTATGCAAAAATCTACAATGTTATAGACATTTCACAAGCCGTAATCGAAGTTCGTGAGCGCGTCTCCAAAGTTTTGCGGTTGAAAACTCTTTCTTTCACGTCAACTTACAAAAGTAAAAGTTTAAGTACCCCTACCCTAAGGTAAAACAGTAAGTATTGAAGATTATGAACAATTCTACAAAATTTCATCAACATTCTTCAGTGAATACCAGCGGCGTAACAGACTTACACGCCAACATAAAAGCAAAAACAAACATTTTCAAAAAATTCAAAACAATGTTATAAAATCTTAATCTTCATGGACCACCAGACGAACAACCTCCTCCTTATACTTGTCATCATAAATACTGCGACAAGTTTCATTGTATAACGACAAAGAAAATTACTGATAAAAGTGGTTGCGTTGTAGATATCGCTACGCCCACGATAAAGACCTCCCGAAGTATGAGGCGGTGATTTGTTTCAGAGCGATCTTGTTTGAAATCTTTTTACATCTTTCTCATGCATACACAGTAATATTTAAACTAACACAAAATGAGAAAAAGAAACAAATATAAGCCTCCATTCCTTTCCATTATTCCAGCTAACCATATAACATGGGTGTTTAATTTAAAAATTATAATCGAAAAAATGTAGTAAGATTAATCTTAAAGCTGATTAGGATATAATAATTCTTCCAACCTTATACAAAACTCGATACCAAAATTTATTTTACTGCCACTACAGACCTTTAATTTGAACCATTCTATTAAACAGAAACAATGACATAGAAAATAGGGGCAATAAATACGGCGTGTACACCTGCCCCCTAATTGTGCCGCGGCAATTTGAAGTAAATCTTGACAGCATTGAATTATAAGCCATTTCCGTACCTCTAAAAATAGATGTGAAAAAATTGAGTAACGGCGTTTGAAGGCTGCGTGCAAAATTACGTCATTAATTAATGGTACGGCAGCAAATATTTAACACAGGAGTAGTGTAAGTAATTCTCACAGGTTTTGTTATGAAATTATATAAGAATATTATAAGCCTTTACCCGCGACTTCGTTCGCTTGGTCTGTTGATAGATATGTTGATAATAGATGACGCTTTTCAATGTCATCCTATTCCTGTAGAATTGATAGGATTTATATAGCCTATAGGTTATTCCAGTGTATAAGAAATAATGGTGACAAATTTTATTGATATTGGTTTAGTGGATTCGCCGTGAAATATCAGCAAACATACATCCATACTCACAAACTTTCGCATTTATTAGGAAGTAAGATTTTATTGAAATAAAAAGACGTAGAGGTTGCTAATTTAAGCAATATGTTTATCTAACTAACTAATCATAAAATTCTTGAGGTAACTAACGCATTTAAATTGATAAGGTAAAGGAAAATCGTATATGTTACAAGTATTGGAATATTAGGTATACAAGATAATATAGGAATACAAGATAAGCAATACTTTTATAAACATCAGCTTTATATATTTTAATAAATAAAGAATTCATAATCTAATTTTAACGTGTTTCTGTAGTTCATACTTCTAGTTTCAATTTTACATTTCGGACAATAACGTAAACGATTTGTAAAACGAAAGCTCTCGCAACAAACGATTCTCAAAGTGAAAGGAACTAATTGGAAAAGTAATTATGGTGCAAATAAAAGCAACAAATGTGCATTTTGGTACAGACATTCTATCTATAGTCTTATTTTAGTAGATAGTAGACGGCATTAAAATGTCGTAGATGCGAAAAAATGATCTTTTTATAGAAGTAGGCTAGGTTACTTTGCGGAATTCAATAGTACTAAGTTGATGATAGAATTATTTTTATATAAACGACGTTTGTAATGAAAATCTATGTAATACAAAGTGTAGGAAGCAAAAACCGTTACAATAATACAGGAAGATTAGTTACCGCATGTATTCCAAGACACCTCCACCAACAGCACTCAAGCACTACACAAATTCACTACGACAATCGCAACTATCGTTTCTCCTCGTAACTGCAGCGTCATCAAGAGATAGGATCCACGACTACTTGAATAAAGAATATTTGGAACTTAAATTTAATTTTCGAGATATAAGCAAACAGAATAGAATTTTGCTACGCCATGTGGTATCCGGCTGAATAGAATAGTATCACCCTTATGTCTTACCGAGGTGTCTTAAAAGGCGACTAAGGTAAGTTGGCGCACCGTATGGTATCCGGTTAAGTAGACCACCCTCTTTCTTACCGAGGTGTCCTAAAATACGACTAAGTAAAGTCATAAATAAAAATGTCAGGCACCCGGCCGGTCATAAAATGGATGAAGAAGAAGAAAATAATTTTGCCTCTTACTCATAGAAAGAATATGTTATTTCAAAAAAAATGCCAGTAAAAACCACACTCTGCTATTATTCTTTCCTATACGTTTTACGCAAGAAGTTTTTACTGATATATTCTATATCTATATACATATTACAAAACAAAGTCCCCAAAAGCTAACTGTCAGTATGTGATCGATTTTCTCAAAATCTACTTACTAAAACGGCTCTCTAATAATAAATCTAAAACGGATTTTTGTACGGTTTTTGCTGAAAGATAGTACACTTCTTTGGGATCGAGATTTACGCGGGAAAATCTTTGTGGTACACTGATTTCCATGCGGGCACAGCTTGCTGATACTATAAATGCGAAAGTCTGTGTATCTGTTTGTTCCACTCCCGCGACTATACCTCGTCACGGGTAAAGCTTGTTTACAATAATTACTTCATTATATACTGACATAAATAACTATTTATAGTATCTCAAACAGATTTCGAATGTTGATTTCCGCAACGTAATGTACCAAACTAAACAGCCGCAACTAAGCTGATTATACGCCGATCCATTTGTAATGGAATTTGTACCTATTTGTGTCTATCTAAAACGAAATACATGAGTGATAATTAGTTTATTGAATTCACAGATTAAATATCGTAATCTTCAATAAATTAAAATAACATACAAAGGAGCAACTTGTTTATTTCACTTCATTTAATTTTTTTTAATATTCTAATTATACTAATTGTATAATTCTTTTTTCGTCTTTATTCTATTAAAATCCTACTAATTCTATCCTATACTACTACTACTATACCTATTAATATTATAATTGAATATTATAAATGCGAAAGTTTGTGAGTATGGATGTATGTTTGTTACTCTTTCACGACGAATCCGCTGAACCAATATCAATGAAATTTGGCACAATTATTCCTTATACACCGGAATAACATATAGTCTATAGAAATCCAGTTAACGGAAGAGGAATAGGATGACCTTGGCTATACGACGACAATGAAAAGCGTCATCTATTATCAACCTATCACGCAACAACAGACCACGCTAACGAAGTTTCGGGTAAAAGCTAGTTCGTCTATATAATAAAAACAAATATTTAAAGGTATCGCAATATCAAAACCACAAAAGCATTATGTATTTATGAAAACAAACAGAAAGTTTGTGAACAATATACATTGAGCCAATTGGTTTTCATATTATTTTTTACGTTCACTCCTACCGCTACCTTTCGCTTCCAAATACATTTAAACATCATACTTGAATGACGCTACGATGATAAAGTTAACCATCAGACGTGACTATCGATTCTGCACAGGAAATAACAAAGCTAGGTGAGGCAATCACACGATTTCCCTTTTGGGTGTCATTTTAAATAACGACTTCGATACATATTACTCGGATTATGTGACGCATATTACGATTCTTAATCAAAACTTAACATACAGTAACATGTTTTTATTTTAAACTGTACACGCGACTTCATTCACGTTAACTTAAGTATAAAATTCAAGTATTTAAATAAGTATAAAAATTAATGTCAGCCCTGTTATAAGCTTAAATGGTACCTCGTTTCAATTGCCCTGTGTGATATCCGGCTGAGTAGAATAGACCACCCTCATTTCATACTGGGGTGTCGTAAAAGGCGGCTAAAGTAAGTTTTTTTTTATTCTAGTTCTTCTGACATAATCCGAGACTTTTTCGGGCATTTTTATTTTTACATGGCCAAGATAAGTTGACCCGCCGTTGGTATCCGGCTGAGTAGAATAGACCACCCTTATTTCTTGCTGAGGTGTCGTAATAGGCGACTAAGGTAAATTGACGTCAGGCAGGTGGCTGGTCGTAAAATAACTACCCAAAACATGTAAAAACATATTAAAAACATGTTGTGCCGACCCCACTTAGAGTGAGATAAGAGCAAGAGTATAATGAATGGGATGAATTTTATATTTATAACTAACTACCTACCTTTGATTTTAAATGACATGTTAACTAACCTAGACGGTTAATGTGTAATAAATTATGTGTAAATAAAAAATTGCTTCTTATATAACAACAAACTGTTTAACAGAACGTGGTTTTTCTTACAAATACGAAAATTTCTCCGTAAACAAACTTGAGAACTTAATAATAGAGATGCGAGAACAACGTACTAATACCAATTTCGCACAAGTGCTCCTCCCGGGGGAATAAGGAAATCTCATTAAACGTTAAATGAAGTGGTATGCTGGCCGCAAATAATATATAAAGAATTGTTTAAGATGTTTTTAAAATAGTACATGTTATATAATGTCCCAGCGGACAGAAAACGTTTTAGAAAAAATTATAACCTTAATATCAAACTCAAATTCGCTACATGTTTAGCGTTCGACGTCGATACTGGGTGCATTTGATAAAATAGTGTATCTTTTTTAACTTAATTTATTCATAAAATAGCAACTCATTAAAGCGTCTCGATTTTTGAATCAATACAAAATCGTGTTTTATAATCATTTATATTTAGCAGATTTTAAATTTTTTTTTAATTTATTTAGATTAAGTTCGTATAATATTTTTAAATTTGCAATAGGTAGTTTAAAAGTATCTCCTGATAAAACATTTGCGATTACACCATGTTTTAATGCTAATTTAGTTTAATGCCATAAGATGTAATACATCATCTTTAACCTTTTGTCCATATCTGTCGTCATTTTGTCTAAGTGGGGTTAGCATATGATTTGGCTTGATATTTTACGACCGGCAACTGCGTGACATCAACTTACCGTACCTAGTCGTATTTTACAATAGCTCGGTAAGAAATGAGTCTATTCTACTCAGCCGGATACCAAACGGCGGGTCGATTTACCGTAGTGGCCTTTTACGTAGGATATAATACATATTTTTAATTGAATATTTCTCCATATAAAAAGTACGAAAGGGAATAAAAGAATAAAGCGTTATATATTTACATTATGTAAACAAAAAGCGTCATTATTAAATTTAGAAAGAAAAGAGTAAGTAAAATATTTTGCAAAGATATTTTGTATACAACTGAATATTATTGTTAAAGATCACCAGTTTCAATTTCTTAGAAAGCTTACTTCGCCAAAAAACAAATCATAAAACTGAGGAAAGCGAAACTTCTTAGAATTAATAACAATACACAAACAGTCGAAAAGCTGCAGAGAAAAGAAACTAAAAGGCGTAGAAAAATCTCAAGTTGTTAGCAATTTTCACCGTTTCATTTAGGCATGTTAAAACTACATTAGAATTTTAGTATAAAATTAAATATTAACTATTTTAAGGGACTAAAATACTCATGATTACCAGTTCATTAATAACGTTACTTAGATCAATCATTATCATTAAAAAAAATTAGATTGGAATGAATACAAATTTTGTTTGAATATGATTTTACTTGCAAACGAATGTAAATTTATTTTATCTTTTCTAAAGTAGTGTTTCAAGGCTAGTTTCTGTTCGGCGATTGTCCATTATAACTACTCGTATTCAGATAAGATGGCCGTTGGCTCAGTAGCTAGTGACCCTACCTTCAGTTCCGCGGGTCGCGGGTTCGCTTCCCGCCGAGGGCCAACATTTTCTATATACAATTTGTTGGTTCTTTGAGTCTGGGTGTATATTTTGTACTTTAGTTATGTATTTAAAAATTACATATGAATATATTCATATGTAATTTTTTCACCAGTTGTTTCTTCACCAGTTCACTCACTTTCACTTCACTTTCACCAGTTGTCTCTCACCCATAACACAAGTATTCAATTACTTACTTTGGAGACGGACGGCCGTGTTTGTGTCCCATATATATTTATATTTAATTAAGATAATAATCAAGAGCCAAATAATCATCATTAACACATCAACATTAATAATTTCTTTAAGATGATAAAACTAGTCATCAGGCTTGAAATCGATATTAAATCGATTATAGCCATTAATTTCATTCACTGGAATTCTAGAATGCTAAGAAATTATTAGAATTGCATAAGTTTTTTAAAATCTAAAGTCGAATAACAAAAAAAAATAATTAAAATCCGATACGCATTTCACTCGAACGATTTCAAGATTGGATCCAATTATTCTTAAGTTTAATAGTCAAAGTGTACCAGAACTGAACGTAAGAAAGCAAGTATATTGAAAGCTGCGCCAATCGGGGATAAAATTTACGTGGGTTGGGGCACTCATTAAAAGTGAGCGTAGGCGGAGGCTGCTCCTAAAAACACAATTCACTCCGGCAAAAGGCAGTGGCATTTTGAAAATGGCTTCGCGTTATTTGAACAACCGAGAAAACCTGTGCCGCGAAATAATTTGTCAAACACCTTGACCCAGTTTCCTTCGCCAAGCGCAAGTAAAAAAAGTAAGGCACTCACTTTGAAAGGCAGCTCGAGACTTAGTTCAAACATATATTACTTTCTCATATGGCATAATTAAGTGAACTTGCACTGAAAAGTTAAATATATAACGGTTAAACTACGCCGGGTAGCGTAATAATCAACTTCTACAAACTAAGAAGTTTATTTGCTTACATGCAACAACTTTGCTAATTATGAGTAAACTAAACTTTAAATTAAAATTGACATCAATCCTTAATTTCGAATCTATACTAATATATAAAGCTGAAGAATTTATTTGTTTGTTTGAATGCTCTAATCTCAGGAACTACTGGACCGATTCAATGAAAATTTTTTAAGTGTGAGATAGTACATTTATCGAGGAAGGCTGTAAGCTATATAACGTCACGCTAAGTTGAATAGGAGAGGAGCAGAAATAAAAAAAATTACAAAAAAGGCAAAATTTAAAGCCTTCCTTGCCTACTCTAAGTAATCTGTGAAAGTTATTCAAAAATCATTTATTACAAAATTGTTCCACTCTAAAAGTTTGCGACAGCACATGTCTAGCTTTCAAGGTTAACCAACTTTAACCATTTTTATGGTTATCAAAATACTTAATTACGGTTTTAAAGTTTCCACGCGGGCGGAGCTGCTGGCGATTGCTAGTTTGTAATAAAAATTAACTTATTATTATTGCAAGTTATCCATCATTATAAATTATTATGATGTTAGGACAGTTTTAGTTAACAACTGTGTATTAAAGTGGGATCTAATAAACGTTCTTTCTATAAATTACCGAAATTTGTTATAACTTCTCAATCCGCATTAGAGCATAGTGGTTTTTTTCTCCAAACTTTCTTAGCAAGAAAACAGTTGACTCTCGCAAGCTTTAAGATATGTTAAGCTATAATAATATGTTATTAATTTTTTTGATTTTACTTTTTATTGAATACATTGCGTAGTACTATTTTGTTGCTAAGCTTTATACACTACTAAACTTTCTGAGTCGGATTTTCAGCATTGCTTCAAAATATAAATATACCATAACATACTATATATTAAATATAGTTCTATAGACACGGATAATAGGTCTACAATTTTCATAATAATATTATCAAACTTGCATCTTGATTTAATAGAACTTGGTTACATATCAAGTATATTGGTGAAACAAGTTGTATCGCATGTACATTGGGAGTTAACATTGAAACTGCTTTCCTACAAAGTTAGTGTTCTGTGTTTGTGTTACGCTTAACCATATTGAATTACTAACACGTTGAGTTTGCCTAACAAGCCAATCCGTACAAACTTAATCGATTAAATTAGCTCAACGTTCAAGTTGAACGTTTGTGAAGTTGCAAGTGCCGTTCCTACAAGCACTATTTGATTATTCCTCTCAATATATCTCTTAATATATCTATCAAAATATGTAGCATATTTTGATAGATATATTACTATATGGATTAGTCTAATCACACATAAAAAAGGAAGACAGATAGTCAAAGCGTGCGATATATTATACTAAGAGTATTCACAGTACTATATCTTTAATATATAAATGAGTTAAT
Source organism: Morpho helenor (assembly GCA_029227775.1). Classification (NCBI taxonomy): domain Eukaryota; kingdom Metazoa; phylum Arthropoda; class Insecta; order Lepidoptera; family Nymphalidae; genus Morpho; species Morpho helenor. Next base: position 12,856,241 of record JARGCU010000020.1, on the reverse strand, counting down.
CTTGTATGTATACATAAATATATTTTCTGAATATCGGAAACGGCTACAACAATTTTCCTGAAATTCAGCATGAAGGGGGTTTTGGGGGAGAAAAATTGATCTAGCTAGGTTTTATTTAAAAAAAAATCGCTTTATTCTTGTTTTTGAGCACTAAACAATTCTAAAATTTACATTGAATATATTAAAGTACAATTTTTTTCAAAGACTGTGAAGTCAGCGTAGCTTTTTCGAGGAACGGGCGGTCTCGATAAATGAAAAGTACTCAATTATTTTTGAAGTTTCTTTTTTTATTTTTAAAAAAATTACCGAGCAAGGTTCAGTCGCCCAGGTACTTATGTTTAAATGACATTATTTTTAAGATATTTACGGAAATATAATAGAGAAGACATGTGCCGGAAGAACAATATTAAATATTACGTGTGCGTATTATATGCATAGGATCTAAACGGTTCGTACGTTCGCAGAAAGTTGATTACATAGGGGTGAGAACACTCGAAGCGGTGAGTGGTGCGATAATAAAGTTAATACTACTGGGCAAAGTTTCGAACTTATGATAGAGCCCTCACTCTTTGAGGTAGTTTCGGGAGAGGTTTTTTGGTGAAATTATACGGTATAAATACACGCTGCTTTCAAAATAGAATACAATAGAAAACTTACTAAATATTAAAATAATATTAAATCTTCCAAAAAATCCTATGAAATTTAGCACGCAGTTGATCGATTTAGCTAGGTTTCATTTAAAAATTTGTCGTTTTATACCTGTTTTCGGGCATACAAATATAAATGCCTAATAAAAAAAAACAAACAAAAAATGCTTAAATGTAGAATTGAACATTAAAATAGATTGTCATTAGTATCATGTCTACTATGTGTAATAAATATATTTAAATAATGTGTACTCAATGAATATATAGGGATCAGAAATTTTGACCTTCACTTAGTTATTTGCCTGTATTCCGAAAGCGTATGCTAGTAGAGTAATACAAAAAAATTACGTATGCGTATTATTCGCAGTAAACACATATGTATGTGGGAATGTCAGATTACACATGTATGTCGGAATGTCAGATTACACATGTATGTCGGAATGTCAGATTACACATGTATGTCGGAATGTCAGATTACACATGTATGTCGGAATGTCAGATTACACATGTATGTCGGAATGTCAGATGACACATGTATGTCGGAATGTCAGATTACACATGTATGTCGGAATTGGAAATAATCAAACGACAGTTGCTATTTATTTAATTATCTAGTGGAGACGGAAATTGGATTTTCAAAAGAGAATAATATTCGATTTAAATAAAGGAGTTATTTGAATGAAAGTTTGTCTCGTTTTAAGCATTGACTCGTTACATCTACTAGATGCTTCGGATAGGTCGTGCTAGTTATTGTTTTCTTTAGTCAAACAAGTACAATCAATGTTCAATGATATTAATAACGTGTTAGGATTCAGTAAAGCTGTGGTAGCCCAGCGGTGCGAGCGTGTGAATCTCTAGAGACGATCATCGGTTCAAACCCGGACCGACACCAATGAGTTTTACTATTAAAACGTATGTGTCTAATTGATAATTGCAATTTATCACACGCTTTTCAGTGAAGGAAAACATCGTGAGGAAACCTGCATATCTCTAGAGAATCCTAGGGATATGTGAAACCTACAAATCCGCATTGGAGCAGCGTGGTAGGTCTTAGCTCCAATCCTTCTCTCCAAAAACAGAGAGAGAGGAGTCCTATGCCCAGCAGTGGGATAGTAACAGGCCGTTATTTACTAACGAGGATTCAGTATTGCTTCAATGTACTATGTGGATACTGATGCATACGATGTGTTCTGCGTTATTATTTAAATACATATTCTGTTCTACAAATGTAAATAAAATACACGTAATAGTAATAAATCTTTGACATAAATTAGATAAGCAGGACAAGCAAAGAAAAATCTAAAAATACATTCCGCCTCTCGACAGCTAGTATCATACTTTCGTGTCACAAAAGAACGTGAATTTATTAAGCACATTATTTTCTCATTTTTCTAGCGGAAAAAATTCGTTTCTGGGAATAGAATTTTTTCCGGAACTCCGTCAGCATTTATAGTAGTGACAGGAAAATGAAGCTTTATTAATATAGGATAAAACTACGTTTTTGGCAAATATTATCCAAATTCAGATATATTAGTGTTAATGATGAGTTGGGTCCGTTGGCGTAGTTGTTAGTGACCCTGCTTTCAGCTCTGTTGCTTTGAGGCTGCTTTCAGGGTGTTCGATTCCCGCCTAGGCACAACATATAATATATCTTTAAACAACCTTCGAACCTGGGTGTATATTTTTATTTAAGTATGTATTTAAGATTATATATCTTAATATTAACCAATTGTTTGTCACCTATACACAGAAGTATTAATTTGCTTACTTAGGGGACGGACGACCGTGTGTGCAAATGTCCCATATATTTATTTAGTGAGTTCATGTGCCTCTCTCTAGGGGATCATGGATTCAGACCCTGAGCAGGCACCAATGAATTTTTATATTAAAACTTATTTGCCCAGTTGATATTTGTATCACAGACTTTTCGGTGAATTAATACATCGCGAGGGAACCTGCATATCTCTGGAGAAGTTTGGGTATATGTGTAAGTCATTTTACTTAGACTCCATTATTTATGAATTTAAACTATCGTGAGTGGTATCCATAATGAATGCATAGAAAACGGCTTCGCTTCCGTGAGTATAGCCGGTTTCTATACAATGATTAGAAATTAATAATGTACATCCATAACGTATTTTATACGAGTAACATTCAACGCTTGAGCCTTATTCATGCGCTCAATCGTACATGTGTAAGGAAATTGCAATCCTCAAATGAATCAACAGATTCTGCGGAACGGAAATAGACAGGTAAATATATCGACGTTCACTGAGATACTACCTTCAATCAAACATCTAAGTTATCGAACATTCACTTTATATTGACTTGAAGTGATTGCTGATAAATTTTCATAGAACAATCGAGATCGGATATGATTCAGTCGTAAATATTTCAGTGGTGCGAAAGATTCTTCGGTTTAGATTATTTGAAAAGAAATCGGAGTATCTGATTAAGAATTGATTTAAGGTGTACATTATAATTAACGCTATCAGGCGCAAATATATATAAATATTATAAATACGAAAGTCTGTCTGTCTGACCGATACGCTTTCACGGGATAATCAGCAATAGTGGTGAAATTTCGTAAACATTGCATACCGGGCGAACTTACAAAATAAGTAAATTCGTGTTTTCCTTAAGAAAACTAAACAACCAATGTAGTTTATAATTGAGATTATTTAAACATTAAAATCTACGCAAACCAAGACAAGGGTAATAGCAACTACTGCTTGTTTTTATAAAAGCAGGGATAATAAAATATTATCAATATAACTAAGAAACGAGGACAAATAATCTTAACATCAACAATTCTCCAACATGAACAACTTATATCAATTCAAAAAACGCGACAGCTGCCGTTATCCCACTCTAAGTGGGGTCGGACCAACATGTTATAAATAATGTAAATGATTTGTCTTACGTCAACTTACCTTTGTTGTAAAATGTTACGAGTGTAAATTATATATTCTTACCCTCGTAAAAGTGTTTTCAAGAATAAAATAATACATTACACGATTTTTTTTTAATATAGTACAACATAAATATCAAGGGTCGGTTATTAACAAAGACAGATATTTTACATGAAACTGTGTACAGCTGGAACAGTGACAGTTGTCTGCGGAACAATAAAATTTTAATATTCATTGTTCCATTACAATCTTTCGGGTCCTCGTTTTACATGAGAAATACGATAATCCTGCCGTGTTAATGAAATCTGTTGGAGAGCTCAATATAATAAAGTATCCAGCCCGTATCGTCGTTGCTTTATATTTCAAATCAAAACATCACCCTGTTATATTCTATTGTTGTGCAAAACATTCTGTGTTGAGCCGGGAATATAGTCCCTTAATATACAGTGTTCTTTTTTAACTATCCCTTGCGATCTATATTTGCTACTAATTTATTCAAATTGATTTCGAAATTGAGACTACATTGTCAAACATAACAAAAAGTTAACTAGTTAAAATCAGTCAATAGAATTAACTTACTTTCTTTAAAAAAAACAGGCAATTCAATATAAATGAAAATAAAATGTGTCTATATTTTATCGGTTGTTTGTCACCCATAACACATAAAGTTGCATGCTTTATTTACGGACGAACGTATGAGTAATTGTCCAATATCATTTGACTACGTATTTTACGAACGGCCGCCTGCCTGACGTATTTTACGACACCTCTGTAAGACATGACGGTGTTCTATTTTACTCAGCCGGATACCACACGGCTATGTAATTGTCCCATATCATATTCTAGTTCTGTTTATCCGCCGTAGTAACAGCTTAACCATTTGGCTACACATTGCATCTTATATACCTATACTAGCATATATATAAGTTGTTGTCAACATAAATACGGATCTTTCAAGCCATGTTTAGTAAAACGTGATTGAAAATACAAGAAAGCACGAAATTGCACCGTATAGCTTCAGTTTATTAGATCAGCGCACAATACTGAAGGTTCCGGCTGAATTTCATACATTAAAATTCAGTCGACGAAGCGGACGGCAGCGGACCTAAACGAAGTAGTACGTTTGTTGAAACTTACTTCGGTTAGTAAGGAAAGTTTTTGCTTTCAGATATTTTTATTTGTTCTGTATAACAATATTCTTTCAATTTACTTCGTAGTCCATTTATATTTCATTGTAAAAATGAACCGACAGACTAATACTTTGTGGCTGCTGTATATTATTATTGTAAAAAGAGTACAAACACTCGAAATTTTAAAGCGGAGACAGGTATGCATTTGGCAGTTATACCTGAAAAGTTTGAAGCCGTGTGGTATCCAGCTGAGTAGATTAGACCACCCTCATTTTTACCGAGGTGTCGGAAAATACGTCTAAGGTAAGTTGACGTCAGGAAGACGGCTGTTCGTAAAATACGTAGCCAAATCATGTGAGAAGATGTTTATAACGTGTTGTGCCGAGCCCGCTTAGAGTGGGATAAAGGCAGGATAATGATGAATGTAGTTAATAAAAATTGCCTTATACGGTATTAAGACTATTAAATCTCTTATTAGAACTTCACTGTAATGATAATAACACAGTATGTAAGCACCATCCCACATCAGCCCTCTTCAAGAGATATAAGCGTTCCTTTTCATAGAAATCAATAACGTCGGTATGAATAAGTTTAAAAATAACCTAAATGTCAGCAAACTGCTCGTATATTGCGAATATAGCTTCGGCGATTATACCTTTTATTATATTTATTTATACTTACAAGTACATAGAAGAAAACACCATTGAAAGTTTCGGTTTTCTTTCCTACATCGTATGCCAATAAACTACATTATCCCTCTTTATTAAATGAGTTACGATGAATACAATCACAATTTTTCGCTGTCAAACGTAAAGTCATTGTAGTTTATTTGGGAAACGAGGGTCTAGAGATTTATAAATACCTAGGATCGAGCCCCACCTGCCCTATTATTTTTCATTTTTCTTTCCAATTTTTTTTTATTTTTGTTGACATTATTTTAAAAATTACCGAGCAAGGCTCGGTCATCCAGGTACTCCCTCTTTATTAAAGCAAAGGGCGACGTTGGTTTTTAATAAATCAATAATGTGCGTACCGAAAGGAACTTTAAAAATAACCTAAACATGGCAGTTGCTCGTTTATTGAAAATGTAGCTCCGATCATAAAGTAATTTGCGGTATAAAACTTTTTGTTGTTGTTGTAAAAATAGACTGAAAGTGAACAACATATTTTTTTCCCTATATTATAATTAGTTTCGCCCGCAATTTTTGTCTGCCTGGACGTCAATAACGAGATAAAAATAATCTTAACCCACTTTCCAGCTTTGCGATTTTGTCGTAGAGCCTACCTTTTTGAGATTGGGGCAGTGAATATGTGTAGGGTGATGTTGGTTGCGGTGTTTTGTAATACGTTCGGTAACTAATACTGCATTACATGTATGAGTCATGAGAACGCTTTCTGCTTCCTACATTTAATATTGCATAGTTTTACCAAACGTGGATTATAGCAAAATAATTTTATCATAACTTTTGCACTTTCCAGCTTTGTAAATATACCGTATACTAATAATATAAATGCGAAAGTCTGTCTGTCTGTTACCCTTTCAAGACTAATCCGCTAGGCCAATATTGATGAAATTTCGAACAATTAAAGCTTATACACCGTGGTAATATATAGGTTAAAAAATTATTGTAAAAAAGTTTTAAGGTACTTAAATTGGCGCGAAACTAATTGCGCCTTATAATTATTTTATGTAAATCAAATCAATCAAACAAATACCTATTTGTAAAATAGTACATTTATGACATAAAACGTCTACAAATTCAAAATTGTAAACAAGTGCTTTTGAATCACAAAGTAACATCATTGAAAAACATGTGGGCAAGTGCATATAGCCCCCAGACATATATGCAGATTGTATTTGCAGTGAAAAGCGGTTTAAATGCCTTTGAGTCGAACAATAATGAGTTAAACTCATTCAATACGGTCTAGGCGGTAATTGTAGAACAATACTCGTATTAAATTTTAACTGAATTCACAACAGTTAAAGCTAACATTAACGGCGCTTGCAGTCTGAATCATTAACAAATTGAAACGTTGAATGACTCAGACGATTTATATTAAGTCCTTGTTTCATATGATGGAGAAGTATTTAAATAATTCAATTCGAATTCATAATATTCTTCAACAGTATAGTATGTAGGCTTTCTGTATGAGACTCTGTTTAACAGTGTTTTTAAAATGCTGCAATAGAAAAGCTGTTTCTACCGAGAAAAGTCAACAAGAAACTCGGCGGTTGCTCTTTTCAAAATAATACTTATAATTAGTGACATTAAGTCATTACTATCTTATACAGGGTCGGACAGTAGCTATATCCACGCATTCCTATCGTCTAAATAATCCTCAACAGTATAAGCCTTCCTTTAACAGTGTTTTAAAACTGCGGTAATAGCAAAAGTAAAATTGATTGCGGAATTTTATTATAAAAATACCCAAACTCACAAATGACTTACGTACTTTAGCAAGGCGCAGAGCAACGCCTTTAGCTTTTGTCGATTCCTACTTTATCTATTATGTACATCGCCAATTTTTTTTGTACTTGTATATATTCTTATAACACGCAATTTTTGAAGAAGTTTTAACGACGGCGCTCGCTTTGTCGCTTGAATTATGCTTCTTATTACCGCGCCTACATTTCATTCGAGTCGCATTTGAGTGTCCCTAAGATATTTCATTAAGCTCCCGACGAAAAATATGAGATCCGTTGAATTTTGAATAAATTATCAGGACCGATAACAAACAAGGCCCAACTGAGGCCGTTGTGAAATGTTATTTAAAGCAAGAATTGTAATATACTATGAACGGTTATTATCAATAAAAGGTAAAAATTTTCTTTTGGAAATATCAGCACTAATCCTGTTGCGATGATAGTTCTACTGGGGACGAATTAGCTGGAATCTTTAAACTACTTTAAGTTAATCGTTAAATTCGCAGGTTCTTTACACACCTCAAGTTCATCATTTTTGCACTCATAACAAAATAATCAGTTTATAAAAAAATAACTATGGATTACCTGAAAGTAACAACTAATTATATAAAATACACAAAGTTGTCGTAAATTAAAAACATACAAAATGAAACTTATACAAGATACTCATAAGTCATTCACTGAAGAGAACATCAGATAAAAGATAAAAGAAATATTGTTATTAAATTCGCGCTTGGCGTCAGAATACTGGGACATGTGAATGTAAGTTCTATCTTTATATCTCTATATCTTTACATTTCTAAGACAAAAAAATATTCTACAAACTACATTTAATATTTTAGCGCGCACATTTTCTACTCTGATTATTATTTACTAGTAATATCCCACGGTTTCATCCGTATAATTTTTATTTTTTTACACCTCATTACATTTTTATAACGGGTCCCTATTTTTTTGAAAATGTAATATAGCCTATGTTGCTTAGTAAAGATGCAGCTTTCCAATAGTGAAAGAGTTGTTTGTTTGTTTGAAATCGGTCGAGTAGCTTTTGTGTGAAAACATTACAAACATACATACAAATCTTTACTCTTTATAATATCTTTATAAAGATGTATTTTTCCTATGCACACTCTCTCTAATATTGATTACAATTAATATTTACATCATATATTTCTGAATGTTTATTCAAACACAATAATAGAATTTTTTTTTGTACATTGTAAATTTTAATCACTCCGCGATTTAGTATAACGGTAAACATTGTTCAAAAAAGAAAAGCATTCAACAAAACTTATTAAAATTTCATATTTTCGATGAAACAAATATTATTCCGGAAACGGTGTATGTATCAACATAAAGGTATTAACTGAATAAATAATGTGAATATTCCCGGAAACGGTAACCGCTGTTTTCAAAATTTCCCGGCAGTGTATATCTGCGATACTTCGAATTTTTCTCAAAAGTCGGCAATAATTCTGACTTAACTATACTGTTTTTTTTACTATTTTTTTGTTCACGATAAATTAGTAAAATACGAACTTGTGTGAAATCTAGTATAAAATACTGAAATGATAATTTTATGATAGCCTTAACAGATTTAGCACCGTCTCTAGAAGGGGAGGACGAAGGTAGGAACAAGTAAAATGTAGTAAATAGAGTTTAAAAAGTCTACTTGCGACGATTTAAAAAAAATATAATAGTCACACGATATTCGCGATAAAGTCAATAGTAAAGGAATTAAGTATATTTTGGTTCTTGAAATCTCATAATTGTCGCAGCATCAATCATCCTTCTGCGCTTATCCCTTTCGAAGTGGGGTTGGCACAACATGTCATAAACATGTTGTCACATGATTTGGCTACGTATTTTACGACCGGCCGCCTTTCTGACGTGAACTTACCTTAGTCGTATTTAACGACACTTTGGTAAGAAATGAGAGTGGTTTACTCTACTCCACCGGACACCACACGGTGGATCAACTTACCTTAGTGACCTTTTACGACACCTCGGTAAGAAATGAGGGTGGTCTATTCTACTCTACCGGACACCACACGGTGGATCAACTTACCTTAGTGGCCTTTTACGAAACCTCCGTAAAAAATGAGGGTGGTCTATTTTATTCAACCGGGACCACACGTCAGAATTGTAGAAGCATCAGTAGCTAAATAAAATGTAGCCTCAGAGCAATCATCTGTTAGACGTATATATCAATATGATAGTCTCTAGTTCTTACTGATTCATATAATTAGATTCTATCTATCTAGTACAAATAAGTGAAAAGATCGTTTGTCAGTTCAAATTTTAAAAAAATAAGCTGCGCAGTTTATATCATAATGTCTGAGGCAATGAAAAACTCATTTGTGAATGCAGATGTGGCGAGGGGAAACGAAATTGCAGTCTGTACCGCATCTCATCATATTGTTAGGCTCAAAGAACGAAATAGCTCGCTGGACCACAATAGCCACAACGGATAGTGGTAAAATATTGAAAGAATCACGAATCCAATATCGCTTTATGCTCTCCCCCAGTAAACCACAACGCGTATTCGATTTGCATACATCCCGATTATTACGTTGTTGTTGAAGCTTTGGCGAATTTATTGATAATTCTGTTTATGATTTTTAACGATTAAATTTTGTAGATATTTGAGAAAATTTATTTACATAGGTAAATAAATTTACGGCAAAGAAAGATGTGAAAATTCCAAAGAATAAATAGATACAGTTGAAAAAAACACTACACATATTCCAGAAAGCCATTTAGATAGACAAATAAACTTATGGAAACGAATAAGTTTAATAGAACTTAAATAGTTTATATTTGCTGTTAAATAAATTGAAAAGTAATAAATATTAATTATGTTGTATACAAAGGATACAAGAAAACTGGCTGAGTAGAATAGACCATCCACTTTCTTACCGAGGTGTTGTAAAAGGCGACTAAGATACATTGACCCACTGTGTGGTATCCGGTTGAGTAGAATAGACCACCCTATTTCTTACCGAGGCGTCGTAAAATAAGATTAAGGTAAGTTGACGTCAGGCAGGCGGCCGGTTGTAAAAGACGCAGCCAAATCATGTGAGAACATGTTGTGCCGATCCGACTTAGAGTGGGATAAGGGCAGGATGATGATGTTGTATACGAAGGATACAAGAAAACCGCCGTGTGGTATCCGGCTGAGTAGAATATATCACCATCTTTCTTACCGAGGTGTCATAAAAGGTGACTAAGGTAAGTTGACCGCGTTGTATCCGGTTGAGAAGCATAGACAACCCTATTTCTTACAGAGGTGTCGTAAAAGTAGCCAAATTATGTGACAACATGTATAACATGTTGTGTCGTTCCCACTTAGAGTGGGATAAGCGCAGGAGGAAAGAAAAGACAAAGGATACAAGATAACTTAACGAGCACAATCCTTTGCTTCACTCCTTCAATTTGTTTAGCAAAACTTCTCATTTAAATATAAAATTGCAATGCCTTTCCCTCTATTTATTATCATACTGGAAGGTTTTATAAAAGTAGTCCCAAGGGATGGTTATGTTATAAGTAAGAATTTCCATCGATTTTCTTGATCGACTCAGCAGAAACAACTTCCAATAGAATTGACGATTTCAAAGAACTTATAAATTCTGTTTGAATAAGATAAATTTCGTATTTGAGTTCGCATGACACTAAAGATCTGAGGTAATAATTTGTCTTTAACATTAATGACTGGCGTGGCGAAGTGGGTATTGATCCTGCTTTCAGCTCCTCGCCTAGTCGCGGGTTCGATTCCCGCTGAGGGCCAAAATTTTTCTATAAAAAAATTTGTTGATTCTTCGAGCCTGGGTGTACTTAAAAATTATATATACTCATCAGTTGTCTCTCACCCATAACACAAGTATTAAATTACTTACTGTGGGACCGACGACCGTGTGAGTAAGTGTCCCATATATTTATTTTATTAATGTTCGTTTTTTATTTGTACAACCCTCCATAAATCGGTAACAACGTAAGAACAAATAAGTAGCATAGAAGAACTCAATTAAATTGAACAACAACAAAAGAGATTTCTGGTTATTAATGTAACGCTGAATCACCTCGTATAACAATAAACGATGATTCAAACAAAAGGTTTAAATACAATTTACCGTGCCCTAACTTGAAACGTTATTATGTTTTATGTAGGTAGAATTAATTAAGTTACAACATTATTTTGGAATTTCAATTCTGGAAAGAATAACCAGAGATGATAGGGTAACTGATTGTGTTTTTCAAATTCAAAATATTCTTTATTCAAATAAACTTGTAAACAAGTGCTTTTGAATCGTCAACTCTACTGCTGGTTCGGAAAGCTGTTCCTACCGAGAAGAGCCAGCAAGAAACTCGGCGGTTGCTATTTTAAAAATATAATTCTTAATTTAAAATATTTAAAATATTGCTATTTTAAAATATTTAAAACTATGGGACACTTATTTTTAATGTTAAAAATAGTGATAAAACGATTTATCTCATGTAGTTATCAGTACCACAAATCGTGATTTATCAAGATTGTCAAACAAGATTGTTACATCTACCGGGAATTACTCGTATCTCTAGTGCAAGCCATATTATATCGTCCCGCTTTAAGCCTGTTGATACACGATTTAACAACGTATAATATTAATCATATTAATTCGTGATGAGGATTATTTATGATAGTAATAGTGATTTAATAATGATCAATCACATTACGATGTCGACAATCAGAGGCTTTTATAAATCAAAAGTCACGCTTTAAGTCAATTGAACCCAAGTAGGTAACTTTAACTGGTTGAAAAGCATTTGTGGTTGCCTCTAACAAACATCAGAATTATAATTTATATTACAATTAAATAATTTCTTTTTATGCCTGAAAAAATATATTAACTGACCAAAATTATCTTTAGCTTCGAGAATTGGAAAAATAAATATAACATAATTGAGTGTATTTTAACACAAGTAGACGTAAACTCGGTTATCACCTGTATTTTATATTAAGTATTCCCTAAATATAATTTATAGAAGAGGGCGTTACTTTGCGGAGATCCATAATACAAAAGTAATAGTAAATTTTTTGTGCTATAATCCGCGATAAAGTAAATTAGAAAATATATATAATGCTAAATTTAAACTCTATTTATTTAACGTCTAATCTAACATTCGAATTATTTCTTATTTTACTTTATCGCGGATTATTGCAAAATAATTTTATTATTACTTTTGTATTTCCTAAATATGTTAGTATTGCAAAATGATTATGTTCCTCTTATTGTACCAGTTTCCACGTACTGATAAAGGTATAAGTTAAAAATTGAAAACGGTGCTAAAATTAGAGAGAAAAGAAACTGTAGAGAGGGGGAGATTCATCCAAGTTTTCTGGCTGTAAAAGCAATTTGCCGGTGAACGTCGACGCAAATAGGTATGAGGAACGTTATTAGAGAAGCAATTCGATTTTTAAACTTGAAGTTACTTTATTGATAAAGGAATATAAGGTGAGTCTCGAGTTTGTTCAGTCCGATTTTTAGTATCTGCTTTAACGACTGAATTTGTTCAAACCAATTGTAGTTTTATTTGATTTTTTATGTACTAAGAGCGGCTGTTAAAAGCATTCTTGGCTGGCTGTTCCAAATAAGTACTAACTCGTTTTAAATAATAACAGCTAGGTACGTATATCGGTATCGTTGCACTTACTGTATTTTTAAAATTATTTGAAGCTTTCTTATGAGTAGTAATAAAATATGCATAAAAATCAAAGTACCTATACTCAGAATTCTTATAGTTATAAAATCAGATATCAGATCTATAGGAAAAATAAAAAATAATGATAATTTTTGATATCAAACCAACTAACATTAAGAATACATATGGTTGCTTTCCTTTTTAAACAATACAATAAAGTTGTTTTAAATAAATAATTCGAAGTCATATGACTAAAATGAAAACGTTGGACAAATAAGAAACCGAAAAACTGCATTTAAAACCGAGATCTCCCTTGTGGAGACCTATGTCCTACAGTATATGTCCGATGATGACAGTTCAATCTATGAAAAATAAATAATACAGTACAACCTATAATCGATATAAGTCACATGACGTTAAAGAATATGAAGATCTTAAGAGCGCTTGCATAAATTACGATACTACGTAAATATAATAGCAATATATAATTTATAAAATAATTTATAGAATTAGGCGTTACTTTGCAGAGGTTCATAATACAAAACTAACGAGAATATTATTTTGCTATAATCCGCGATAAAAGAAAATAGGTATATGTAATGCTAAATGTAGAGTGTACTATTCGTTCTAAATAAAATAATATTTCATTACTTTTGTATAGCAATATATCATACTCATATATTAGGGAAAAACCTTATTGCTCGTAGTTGGTTTGTAGAAATTAAATTCTATCTATTCTAGTCTATTTTAATTTTCTTTTCTAGTTGCAATCCTTGGCTAATAAATGGTTAGATGTTTAAAAATAATAAACTTGATTAGAAATGCTATTGAATGTACCCAACTCCCATATATGTATTTTATGAACCTAATAAATTCTGTGTCGTAAACCTGAAATGACCATATGCAGAGCTTACATTTGAAGGACCAATGAAAAAAGGTTTTAAATAATAGACTCTCTAACTTAAATTGTTAACTTTTCCATTAAATAAACAATTTTAATTATATTGGAGAGGATACATTGTATTCTACTGACACGGGATCATATATTGTTCTAATTCCTTGAGGAGATCTAGTTTTAGCACAGGATATGTATCGGTGTATAAGAAGAAAAGTATTATTATATATATTAAACAGAATTCATAAACATTGACCACCTTCACCGCAACAAACATAAAAAACTGAGTAAATTAAGAATTATTTAGTTCACGCCTTTAAAATTAACTAATCATATTTGAGTTTACTACATACGCTTTAATATAAAGTCATTAAATGCGAAACCGTAAGCAATTTGCGCTGCTCGCAACGACCAGTAAAAGCACCTAGTAATTTGTTAAAACTACAAATTAATATTAAAGTACAATTTCGGTCTGAACGGGGTTTATCGGACACTCGCTGGAGTTAGGTCCACGAGGCGGTCGATGCATCTGGTGCTCCCGATGCATCGTCTAGCGGAGGTAGGGGCCACTATAAGAGAGGCCTCGACCCAGAGGTGGCGCAGTCTGTGGTTCAGAGTTGCTGCTGGCGAGGATGGGGGCAATGTGTACAACGGTACCCTGTCCCCGCCACCAGTAGCGTGGTGGAGCACTGTCAGGTTTTACATACCCGCCGCTCGTCCCCGTTTGGCGGTGACGACCCATAGTGGGTTTTCCTGACATTAAAAAAAAGTACAATTGCTCTGGATGTAACACCTGTATATGTCGTTTGAAAACAGAACTTTTACGTACAACTTTCATCGAGCTATGCTGAATTTAAATATCTTCAACTGGAAAGAAGTTTTGTGTGCCGTTTGGTATCTGGCTGAGTAGAATAAACCACCTTAATTTCTTATCGAGGTGTCGTAAAAGGCGACTAAGGTAGGTGCCGTGTGGTATCAGGTTAAGTAGAATAGACCACCCTCATTTCTCACCGAGGTGTCGTAAAAGACGACTAAGTTAAGTGCCGTATAGTATTCGGCTGAGTAGAATAGACCACCCTCATTTCTTACGGAGATGTCGTAAAAGGTGACTAAGGTAAGCTGACGTCATGCAGGCGGCCGGTAGTAAAATACCTAGCCAATGTAACATCTTTACAAAATGTTGTGCCGATCCCACTGGGTCTAAGTGGAATAAGGGCACGAAAGTGATGACGATGCAAAGACGTTTTGCAAGCAGTCAGATATAAACATTTTATTGATTTGCTTTAATTAACGCTGTTTTATATTATACATCAAAAGCTAAGAATCTTCTTCCTATTCATTTACAAATTTGCGAGTTTCTCGTTTAATTATCCCGTTCATGTCTCCTGAATCGTTCACAATCATTAACGCGTTAAATGATGAGATAATTTTACACAAAATTCGCCGTCACCTACGCATTCCAGTTATTTACTAATTAACGGAGCAAACATTGTTAAAGTAAAATATGTAAGTATATAAACGCAGCTTTTATTGACGTTAATGAGGACGGGGTAAAATTAACCGGGCTTTAGAGATAGGAATACGCCCAGCTGTGGGATTATAACTGGCCGTTACTTACCTACTTACTTACTTAGTGCAATTCTTGAGAAAGGTTTAGGTTAATAGTAGATTCTCCGAAACAGCTAAAGCAATTCTGATGCGGCTGTAGAGCAATATATAGGCAAATTTTTAAGCATTCGTTATTTACAGGACAAAGTATGAATGAAAGTCGAGTCACTTTAAAGCAAATGTACAACAGTACGATTTGTGTGACTGTCAATTGTGGATACGAGTACTTAATACACTGCAGAGGCATTGGTTGAATACGTTTTATGTCACATCCTGTTCCACAAAGGGCAGCGCTAATCGCATTCAATTGTCGGATTGTGGAACCAGCTTTGGATTAGTATAAATCACATATGCTGGTTTATGCTCAATTCCATTAACTTGAATAATGTGAGTCAATTCACTCCAAGCGATACTAGTGGATGAAATGTATTACATTCCTTCTACTTGCATCAACGGTGGTCAAAATACATTAGTCCGAAATCAAAGTTAGAAATAAATAATTGTAGTCAAATCCAGGTGTACTTTTCCACGGATCCGGCTAAATGTAAAATGGACAATCCGTTTTCATACCTGATAGATGCAGGATACGTAAAAACACATGCACAAATCTCCACCACCACCACCACCACAATACACAAGCACTACATACGTTCATTATAACAAAGTCAAGTTTCGCCCCGCAACCGAAGCATCATCAGGAGATAGACTCCAGGACAAAATCTCAAAGCCTTACTCTTTTAATTATTTTGTACATGACTTTATCTTTAATTTTATATTCGACATCTTTTGATCATTTGACATTAGTTTTGAAAAATAAAAGCTTTTTTTATTTTGGAAGTGAAGTCTAATATGTATTGTTGCATTATTAGTGATATTCATCATGCCAGATTGCTGGTCAACACTCTTACGTTTCAAGTCAAGTCACAGCATTAACAGAGTCGTTTTTGTACGGACGTGCCAAAAAGATGGTGACAGTCGATAAAACATGTTTTATACGTGTCTTAAAACGCTTAAATTAATAAAAAGTTATCTTAATAAGGATTAATAAATATTAATCCTTATTATACGGTTATTGTTCTCGTTTAGACATCTGTCTAAATAGCTTTCCAATAACCATATTGTATGTGACAAGAAAGATACAAACAATTGTAAAATTTCCTGCAGACCCATAAAGGAGAGATAACTCCATTACACATTGTTTTTATGTATCTCAATGGGATTAGGCAAGGTTTTCGATAAAAGCTCCCGTGCGGCTTGACTTTTTACGATGTTTCCAATCGTTTTATTTCAAAAATTTACACAAAACCTAACATATCATACATCTAAAGCTGCCTTATGAATTACTCTATCTATTAAGGAAAAACGTATAAAAATCTGTTAATTAATTTAAAGTGTATAGAACAGATAACCAGACGCGGCAGGGTATTTGATTTATAATATGCATCCAACGAGTAAATATTCAATAGTCATGATATAATAATTTAACTATAATCCGCAGTTTTTAAGAAAATCTATGTAATGCTGAGTGCAGCAAAAGAAATCTCTTTGCTATTTTGTCCTGAATCCTATCTCCTAAGGTTGCTTCGGTTACGGGACGAAACGATCGTTGACATTGTCGAAGTGAATATGTGTAGTGTGCTGTTGTTGGTAGTCTTGTGATACGAGCAGTAATTAATCCTCCATGTATAAGGTATGAGAACGGTTTTGCTTCTTTTACTTTGCATTACATAGATTTTCTTAACATTTGCGGATTACAGCAAAAGAAATCTATCATAAATTTTGTACTATGGAATTCCACAAGGTATATTTTGTGAAAAAATATTCTATTGCTAAGAATATTGCACTGACTGTAAAATTAGTCGAAACACAATACAAATGTAGGTCAGGACATTTTCATATGTGCCCGTGTCGAAAACGAGCTGTGGCATTATGAATGAGAGTCAATACAGCGGTCACTGAAGACCCGGCCTCGTTTTAAAATTCGCTCTTAACTTCGTTACTGAAACGACATGAATCTTGAACCTTTTATTTTTAGTCACACATCTATTGTGTGTATCGGACTTTCTGATGCTCTTTCTCTCTATCTTTGAAAGGTGACCCTAGTAAATTTAAATAATTCAATCCCATCATCATCTTTCTACCCTTATCCTACTCTAAGTGGGGTAGGCACAACTTGTTCTAAACATGCGCCTTGCGCCTTGCAAAAGTACGTAATTCGTTTGTGGGTTTTGGTATAAGTTTCTATAATAAAATTCCGCAATCAATTTCAGCTTTACCATTACATCAGTTTAAAAACACTGTTAAAAAGAGGCTGATACAGAAAGCCTACTATACTCTTGAAGATTATTTGGAAGATAAGAATGTGTGGATATAGCTCTCTTTGAACCTGTACAAGACAGTAACGACTTAATGTAAATAGTATTAAGAATTATATTTTTAAAAGTGCAACCGCCGAGTTTCTTGCTGGCTCTTCTCGGTAGGAACAGCTTTCCGAACCAGCAGTAGAGTTGACGATTCAAAAGCACTTGTTTACAAGTTTATTTGAATAAAGAATATTTTGAATTTGAACATGTTGTCACATGAAGTATCAACGTATTTTACGACCGAACATTTCCGAGAGAAATTATAAAATCTGAGCATTCGTAGAATATTAAAATAGAAGCTGTATACAGCTGTTTGTGTGACAGACATTTGATATTTCATTAATATAACATTCGTGCACAGTATTATATCCATGAACACATCATTTAACCGGTGGCGGTTTTACGCAGGAAATTAAACAACGTATACGCACATAAACTCCAGTGAGTGAGAATATTTACGTGCCATTACCTGAAACAAACAAGAAATTTATTAACTAACATTAACGTTTGTAAGTTGTGATGCAAAAAATAACTCCACAGCATACCCAATTCACTTGTACTCAAATAATTTATAGAATTAGTAGTAGTTACTTTGCGTTGATCCATTTTACAAAAGAAATAATAAAATTCATCATCATCAACTTCCTGCCCTTAGTCGAAACACAAGACAAATGTAGGTCAGGATATTTTTATATGTGCCCGTGTCGAAAACGAGCTATGACATTATGAATGAGTGTCAATACAACGGTCACTGTAGACCCGGCCACTCTAAGTGGGGTCGGCACAACATGTTATAAACATGCTGTCACATGATTTGGCTACGTATTTTACAACCGGCCGCCTGCCTGACATCAACATACCTTACATACCATAGTCGTATTTTGCGACACCTTGGTAAGAAAGAGGGTGGTCTATTTTACTCAACCGGATGCCACACGGTGGGTCAACTTACCTTAGTCGCTTTTTACGACACCTCGGTAAGAAATGAGGGTGGTCTATTCTACTCAGCCGCATACCACACGTCGGGTGGACTTACCTTAGTCGCCTTTTACGACACCTCGGTAAGGAATGAGGGTGATACTATTCTATTCAGCGGGATACCACACGGCGTTTTGCTTAGATCCATTATACAAAAGAAATAATAATATTTGCTATAATCAGCGATAAAATAAATACAATGCTTAATGTGGAGTGGACTATTCGTTTTCCGATACATGCAAGATTCGTAAAAACACACACAAACCTCCACCACCGCCAACACAATACACAAGCACTACACACGTTTACTATCACATAAATAAATATAACTATAGATGTATGTACGTATATATTTTTTTTTTATGATAAAAATGCTTGGATTTGAAAATCTTTTCATCTTCGTACAAGACTGTAAGACGTGAAAATGACTAAAACTTTGATCGCCGAGTTTCTTACTGATTCTTTTCGGTTAATGCAACATTGTGAACCAGTTGTAGCTTCATTAAATCTAATTGGTCTTTGAAGATTCAAAATGCTTGCAAAAGCTTACCTGAATAAAGAAAAAAACATTTTGATTTGGTTTGATATAACAATAGTAGCCCAATAAAGATGTTTATATACTTGTATTTATTTTTAACATCCTACTAATATTATAAATGCGAAAGTTTGTGAGTATGGATGTATGTTTGGTACTCTTTCACGTCGTAACCGCTGCACCAATATCGATGAAATTTGACACAATTATGCCTTATACACCGGAATAACATATAGACTATAGAAATCCTGATAATTCTACAGGAATGGGATGACATTGAAAAGCGTCATCCACTATCAACATCACACGATAATAGTCCACGCGAGCGAATTCGCGGGTAAAAGCTCGTTACAATATATATTCTTTTCCTACATTCATGAAAAGGTATGTGTTTTGTGAAAGAAATCGCAGCACAGTTATTGAAGCTGTTGTTATTGTCTCAATATAAGAACTTTTTAAAACAATAACTATTGCTTGGCACTGTTAACCCAACATAAACATACAAATAAACAGGATAAACTTTCAATTAACAAAGCTCTCTTCACCCATAGGTCTATAGTAAAGGCACGGTGGAAGTTTTGAGCACTGGCATTTCCCATGACCTACCCAGACTTTTTTTTACAATAGCATATTGTACCATTGTGAGAAGTCCGTGTACAGTAAAATAATGGGTTGTGAGACATTTTTGTATTATGGAATAAAAAATATCTTAAAAATAAATTGTAAGTGACAAATAGAACTTGTGCGTTTTAACTGCCACGTAATCTAAAAATAAACTATTTTTAGATTACGTCAATATTTTTAGATTACGATCTTTTCATCATCATCATTCTCTTGCCCTATCCCACTCTAAGTGGGGTCGACTCAACATGTTTTAAACATGTAGGTAGTTACATTTTTTGGCTAGTTATTTTACGACCGGCCGCCTGTCTCACCTCAACTTACCTTAGTCGCCTTTTACGCCTCGGTAAGAAATAAGGGTGGTCTATTCTAGTGAGTTGTGTACCACACGGTGGGCAAACTTACTTTAGTCGCCTCTATAAATAGTTTTCTTTGATAGACGTAATCGTAAAATCCTCGACCGGAATAAAGTTCAGGTCAAACAAAATTCAAAATGTCCAATGTTGTCTCAAGTTCATTTCAAAGTTCGCATACCATGTGGATGGTACTTAAGCGTGATTACATGTGTAATCGCCTTTATACGAATGCTGCGCAATTTTATGTTGAATATATAAATTTCGCTTGCAAACGTTTGTTACAAAGAAACAAAGACTATAAAGCGTATAACGACGACAGTGAAAGAGCAAAGAATTTTTGCATAAACTAAGATTTATAGTAGGCGTATTATACAGTACAGTAACTTCATTTTTATATTTCAATATTATCTAATATCTTGTTATAAGTTTGTTATTATCACTATTCTTTTCACTCATTAAGATATATTGCACGTTTAGTATTAAAGTGACCTAATTCAGAATTACTCTTAATTGAGCTAGACACATTGTAATATTTATTTCAAAGCCGTCTACGACATCACGCTTCAAAGTATATAAAAAAATAGTGTTTTCTTTCTCTTCAAAGTTATGTGTCTATTTAACACTCACTTTTGTAAGCTCTATTTAAGCTGCGATTTATAGCAATATGCCACAAATAACTTTTTTAATTCATTTTATTTTTTCGTGCATCGTGCTGCTGTATCTACATCTCTTTTCCCGTCAAACTTTGTGTACAGAAAAGTTTTGTGTAGCGACAATTTTTTTTTCTGCAATTTTGCATTTATTGCTCCTTTCTCTTTTGGAAAATTATTTTATAACGTATCTTGTACTTAACTGTGTTCAATACAGAGTATATATAAATAATCCTATATTTTTAAATAAAAAAATCAACATTTTGGTATTGTCAATTTACTCTTAATTTACACTTCATACATACATACATCAATTCACAAATAAAGCTTCAAACAAGCTTCAATGTTTTATATGAATTGCTTTAACCAAAGATATCGTTTCATCATGTATTCTGTTCAAACTTAATTCATGTAACTAAATCTTCGATCTACCATGTACTGAACTAACTTGTTTATGTACGCAGTCACACTTGGCCGCGTCAACTAATTTGATAAGTGGTAGAGATACGACTAACTCATGATACACATTTGACTCGCTTTATCATTGCACCAAATCAGGACTCAACAAATACACAACCCGCATACTGTTATACACAGACAATCAGGGACGAGATAAAGGCGGTAATCAATAAGCTGATTGGTAACGGCTTTGAGTAACTACGTTTTATACCTACAGGGCATTAAGTGGTTCACTGTGGGAGCTTTGTGTATCACTGGCGAGAAACGCCCAGCTTGTGGCCAAACTCGTCTCAGAGCTGAACTGACTGCTTTCTACAGGACATTAACCGGAGTGACTTGATGCTTTGAGTGAATTTTGAATGACTATTTAATAGTAATGTAAAGGTCTGTTACTATCCAACTGCTGGGTATATGCCTCTTCTCTCCGTTTTTCGAGCTAAGACCTACGATGCTGCTTCAATGCGGATTGGTAAGTTACACATATCCCTAGAATATAATATATTTTTAATAACTATAATAATTTGACTGGCCCGTTGGCGCAGTGGGTAGTGACCCTGCCTTCAGCTCCGCGGGTAGCGGGTTCGATTCCCGCCGTGGGCCAACATTTTCTATAAATGAATTTGTTGTTCTTTGGGTCTGGGTGTATATTTGTATTTAGGTATGTATTTAAAAAATATATAAGTATGTATTCATCAGTTGTCTGTCTACCATAACACAAGTATTAAGTTACTTACTTTGGAGACGACGATCGTGTGTGTAAGTGTTCCATATATTTATTTATTTACTAGCGGCCTACCCTGCTTCGCACGGGTATAAAATATATATCCTGTCACTCAGTGAAAAAATGATTAAAATCGATCGATCGATAAAAAAAGTAGTTTTGATTTATTCATTACTGCCCGTGGCCCGCAAGTGTTAAATTTGGATAAAAACAATTCCCTCTCCCTATACCAAGAAGATTTCCTGCTATCTTTGGAATGTCTAAATTCATATACTACATATTTACATTTTACATTTTTCCCTATATATTTTATGTTTAAAATTAATTACAGAATGTCTTTATATACAACATTCATAGTTTTGTCATCATTAGACAATACAAACATGTTTTCTTTAGAGGTTACTCTTAAAAAGCGACATTTAGTTGCGCGTCCGATCGCTGCTAAATTCGAAGTGCTATAGGTCGAAGCGCGGCCTCCTCGCGGGATTTTAAATCTGTGATATCTTCGAAAATGTTCATTTAAATTACATGCTGTAAACAGCCATATTGATCTATATTAAATCAACAATGTATTTAACGTAATTAATTAAGAATTAATGCTATATTCTATAAAAATTGCTTCGAAAATAAGGCATTATTTTTCGTATAAAAGTAAATGACAAAAAATGCTATTGTGGGTTATCCATAAGAGATAGACATATACCATCTCGGACTTTTCTGTAGACTTTTTCAATGTGTACAAATACTTAGTACATCACTTTGACAAATCTCGTAGGGTTTAGCCTGCGTTTGCAATGTAAGCGGGAAAAAAAGTAATTATTTACGACATCACATTAGAAACCTCAAAAATTACAGTATTTTTCTACTCCATATTGAATGTTATTATACATTCCTCTTGAATCACTCTATCTATTAAAAAAACCGCATCAAAATCTGTTGCGTAATTTTAAAGATTTAAGCAGTCATAGGGATATACGGAGAAACAAAGAATGTGACTTTGTTTTATACTATGTAGTGATAATCCCTATAGCATGATTCAGTATTCACGCGCGATGGCTTATTATTAGTGTATTTCATGTATAACTTTGGTGTTTCTATACCGATTTCAATGATTCTTTTTTTATACAATGGTTAATACTATTCACTTTTTTATTTAGGGATGACTGAGAGTGATATAAACGTAGGAGTAGACAAATATAACCAGAAAGCTTCGAACTGCTAAGCTATCGGAAGTTACACGTGTTATTGTGAGTCAACCATAAAAGATAGACATATGCTGTCGTGGGATATTTTTTATATAATTTTAAGGAGAACATTTCCGTCATACATGATTTCTGTGTAGCTTTAACCATCAAGGTTGCACACGCGACGGAAGCTTAAAAAATGGAGTAACTTCTCCCGTTTTCCCAACATTTCCCTTCACTGCTCTGCTCCTATTGATTGTAGCGTGATGAAAAGTATACTATAACCAGCCCAGGAGTATGAAAAAAAATTGTACCGAGTTTCGTTAAAATCCGTCGAGTAGTTTTTGTTTCTATAACGGTTATACAGACAGACAGACAGACAGACAGACAGACAGACAGACAGACAGACAGACAGACAGACAGACAGACAAAATTTTTACTGATTGCATTTTTGGCATCAGTATCGATCCCTAATCACCCCCTGATAGTTATTTTGGAAATATATTCCAGTTACAGAATTGACCTCTCTACAGATTTATTATAAGTATAGATAGATAGATTATTTATTTATAGTAATTTATTTCATTCCATTCAGACCCATAAGTATTTGGATTGAAAAACTCTTGAGCCTGGCGATTTTTTTTTCTTTCTTATTATATTATCCATATTTCACGTCTTGTCCTTTTTCTTCTGTTACCCAAAGGTTGACTGGAAGAGATCCTTAAATCCACTTTTGTATATGTGCTATTTTTCTTTTTCTTTCTCTTTTGGAACAATATGATGTACAATAAAGAAATAAATCCATAGAGAAAATTCTGTAAATTTGTTTTTCGAGTATCATTGTACAATTGCCTTATTACTTGTACCGAAAAAACTTTCATTCCTGAAGTCTAGCTGTTTCATTATAACATATTAATGAAAGTGTATTCTGGTTGATTGTGAAAATAAATAATATATCGTACAAATAACACGAGACCGCTATTGAACGGAAACCCTTTTTCGTGCAAATATAAACAATATCAGCGAGCCAACCGCAATCTAATGAATATTTAGATACTTCATCATAAATTTCGAAACCCCCGTGGCAAAGATCAATACGCTCAATCATTCATGCATTGTTAAGTTTTCAAGCAAATCCCACTGCAATACAATACGTAAATTATCACATGATTAATTTACATTAAAGTTACTCGATATATGTATGTCAAAATTAATTTATCGTAGACATTTTTTAGACAAGCTTTAACTTTTCCCGTTTTCGTAATATTTTTTATTGCTGCTCCTCTCCTTTTCATCTTAGCGTGATGTTATATAGCCTATAGCCTTCCTCGATAAATGGACTATTTTACACTGAAATAATTTTTCAAATTGGTCCAGTAGTTCAAACAATCAAACATACTTTTCAGCTTTATATATTAGTATACAGATTAACTCATTTAAATATTTAGTAATAATATTTTACAGCAAAATTCAATTTGCAAAATTATTAGCCTCAACACGTAACAAGGGGAGCGTGGTATGATTTATTTATTCAGGCTCCCCGCGTGACCTTAACAGTTTTCTGGCAGTTCACGGGCTTTATATTATTTTATGTGCTGTTTACATACTCCAGGTCTGCTATAAAGTACCGTCATTAAATACAGTACTGCATGAAAAAGGTTTTAAAAACTCAATATTTTGTGAAAGGTCATATCAATGTTAATGATATCTCGTTATCAAATCCGTGTTTGTAATGTTTGTGACAGTAAAAATGCATGGATCCACAATGTATCATAACAATTAGAAACAAAAAAAAACTTTGGGCTTTATTGGGCTTATCCAGCAGACGCC
The DNA here is from genome assembly GCA_029227775.1 of Morpho helenor. Lineage (NCBI taxonomy): Eukaryota > Metazoa > Arthropoda > Insecta > Lepidoptera > Nymphalidae > Morpho > Morpho helenor. The sequence goes on along the minus strand of JARGCU010000020.1, from coordinate 12,831,248 downwards.
GAATGCCGTATTGCCGTATATCCGGCTGAATAGAATAGACCAACCATAGAACATTCTCTACCGAGGTGTCGTAAAAGGCAACTAAGGTAAGACGATCCACCGTGTGATATGTGAGTAGAATAAACTACCCTCTTTCTTACCCAGGTTTCGTAAAATACGGCTAAGGTAAGTTGACGTCAGGCATGTGCGTAAAATATGTAGCCAAATCATGTGACAACATGAAAATACATAGAATCGAGCCCACCTACCCTATTTTTTTTCTTTTTTTTTCTTTTTCCTAAGTTTCTTTTTTTTTATTTTGTAAAAAAATTACCTGTCAACCAGGTACTATCATAACATAAGACAACAGAGACAAAAACACGTAAAGGTATTTTAGAAGTATATTTGACTCGATCTCCAGTGCAGCTCGTTTAAAAATAAACCCTCTTAAATCTACCCAAACAAACAACGAACAACTCGTGACACAAAACTAAATTAAGTCCGGTTATATTATGATTTAAATTAGAAGTATGGGACACGGAAGTCCAACTTGTAAAATTTAATTATCCCCAAAGCGACATACGGTTCCAACTGAAACTCTTTTACTGGATAAAATAGTGTTGTTAAAAGAAACGTATGCAAGCTAAAGTAACATCGTGTTCCGGTAACAGACCGTGGCCACACGTTAATGAGAACAGAAATGGGTCAGCTAGAGAGACCGGCCCCGTGCAGGGGAATTACAATTATGGTAAAGAAAATATATCCCTTCACAACTATGTTGTCGGCTTCAAGCTTATTTTGAATACTAAAAACACCAGAGATAAAGAAACTTAAAAAAACACGTTATGGATATTTCAAATATATCAGCTAATACGATCAAAGGCTTCTTATTGGAAGCGGAAAGCAGGAGCTTAGTAAATTAATAGTCTTTGCGTTTTTGTCGTGGAGTCTATCTCCTGATGATGCTTCAGTTGCGGGGCGAAACAAATGTTGAGTTTGTGATAGTGACCGTATGTAGTGCTTGTGTATTGTGCTGGCGATGGTGGTGGTTTGTGCATGTGTTTTTACGAATCCTGCATGTATCAGGTATGAAAACGGATTGTCCACTCTACATCTCGCATTATATATATTTTTTATTTTACTTCATTGCGGATTATAGCAAAATAATTTTACCATTACTTTTGTATTATTGATCTCCGCAAAGTAACGCCTAATTCTATAAATTATTAAAATTAAATTAGGAGTCCCCAAAATTTCGACTTCCAAAATATTTGCAAGTTGTAATCGCCGAGACATTTTTCACATCATATGTTTCATAAGCCATACGATATAAAACAAAACTGTGCGTTATTATTCCTAGACAAGCGGTGGTGGACGATTCCTATTGCGCAAGTCATCATCCCGGCCAGGGTTTAGTTTGACCCAAGCCGAGGTGTTTCTCAACCAGTGCCCAAAAGACAACATAGTGGAACACTGAAAATAGAGATAAAACTATAAGCCATATAATTTATAGAATTAGGCGTTGATTGATTGTTGATTGCAGAGATCCTTAATACAAAAGCAAAAATGAAATTTGCTATTAAATAATTTCACTATTACTTTTGCAAAAGCACATATTGTGCGAATCAAGTCGGAGTAAAAAAAACTAAGGCGATGCGAAAGTCCATACAATTTATGACAAACTGAAGATGTTAACATTTTTTCAGTAACAAATTAAAAGAGTAGGTTATAAAAGTTTAATTTATACTAATGAGCGAAGTTATATATTTAAAACCGTATGGTAGATTTTTTTTATTCTGATGTAAGCCACAATAAAATTAGCGACATAACTGTTTTATTCCACTTATCTTCCAAATTATGCTTGACACGCACTCTAAACTCTGCATACGAAGTTTCGGTAAAACTGAGATATATAGTATGGTCTAGTCTGGTAAATATATCGGAATTCACTAAATCGATTAAAAATGAGATTTGGGTTGAACATGAATATCGTTACGTTTTTTTTTCTAGATAAATAATATAACTAATATTGACTGGCCTGTTGGCGCAGTGGGTAATGATCCTACCTTCAGCTCCGCGGGTCGCGGGTTCGATTCCCGCCAAGGGCCAACATTTTCTATAAAAGGATTTGTTGGCTTTTCAAGCCTGGGTGTGTATTTGTATTTAAGTATGTATTTAAAAATTATAAATGTATATATTCACCAGTTGTCTGTCACCCATAACACAAGTATTAAATTACTTACTTTGGTGACGGACGACTGTGTGTGTAAGTGTTCCATATATTATTATTATTATTATATTATAATATCTAGCCGTGTGGTATCCGGCTAAGTAAAATAGTACCACCCTCATTTCTTACCGCGGTGTCGTAAAAGGCGACTAATGTAAGTCGACCCGCCGTGTGGTATCCGGCTGAGTAGAATAGACCACCCTCATTTCTTACCGAGGTGTCGTAAAAGGCAAATAAGGTAAGTTGACCCACCGTGTGGTATCCGGTTTAGTAGAAGAGACCACCCTCCTTCTTACCGAGGTGTTGTAAAAAAACGACTAAGGTAAGGTGGCGTCAGGCAGGCGGCTGGTCTTAAAAACGCTGCCAAATCATGTTACAACATATTTATAACATGTTGTGCCGACCCTACTTAGAGTGGGATAAGGGCAGGAGGATATATATTACCTATATTATAATTTCGTCAACGGTAGAAAGACATTATTCATATTCCTATTTGTATATAATAAGCATAAGGGAATCTACTGAATGGTAGTCGGGCCGGCAAGCGGCACATTCATTCTTTTACTGAATCAGATGCAAAGAGTTTTATAGAGAAAATATAAATTTTCTTGTGAACATTTTATACTAAGAAACAAAGAGTATACACACAAAAGCTCTCAGTATAAAAAGCACCGAGTAAAGAGAGTTGCATGCATAGAGGAAAATGGGTTAACATATGACCATAACCTAGACTTGAAAAACTATTTATAGATAAAACATTATTAACTTTTGATAGTATAAGTTACTAGAAATTTGAATTTTTACGCAGTTGACCCTAGAAAATGGACAAATAACACTTGACATTAAGTTTATGTCAAAAAAAATTAAGATAATCTAAAATTAAATAAGAAAAATAAATTGCAAAACTATCCAAAACGTAATGTCTTAACTGACGTCAGAAAATTTAAATTACATCACACAGTCCATAGATTCTGAAAAAAATCTAAAACGTATAAATGAAATACTGAATTGTTTTAATATGTACGGCTATAACCTACACACTTTTAAATGTTTAGCTGTCTGGCTTTATGTATATAACAAGATAGCATATTTAGAACACAGCCTTTTGTGATAAGTTATTTTATTTTATTTTATTTATTTGTTACGCCAACAACTTACATACAAGTTTGTCCAACAATCATTAAAAACTAAAGTTCGTATCTAAGTCTATTACAGGCATAAATATGAATAACAGACAATTTCTAACTAACTTAATTTAAACACACACACACACATATATATATATATATATATATATATATATATATATATATATATATCGAGGCTGGTGCCCCAGTATTGTTTTTAGAAATAGTGACATCGGCGTTGCCGACGCCACTTTCATCACTATTACGGGATAATTCCATTTTACTAGTAATTAAGACAAACTTTCACTTTAATCAAACTTTATTCTTAAATAATTAACAGATTATAATTAAACAATTAGATGTTCACTGTTCGAGTACAGACTGACGATTGCCCACCTTGCTCCGGCAGTCGCCTTTTTATATTAACAGTGTAGTGGGGGAATCGTCGTGATTCACTTGTTTACGCCAATCGAAACACGTGCAGTGATGACGTAACTCGTGGCTATAGTTCTGCGCCGATACGACCATTCTGACCGGCAGTGCGTGCTCTGCACTGGCCGTGTTGTTGATGTCTTACTGATGAGTAAATATTCCCTGTAACTAGTAAATGTTTATCTTTTACTTTGGTATCTGTGTACCTAGTTAATTTATATTGGGACCTACACTGTGGTAGGATATTAGTATGGCGTACACTGTGGTACTGTGTTGTTACGTACACTGTGGTACTATGTTGTTAAGTACACTGTGGTACAATGTTGTTACGTACACTGTGGTACTATGTTGTTACGTACACTGTGGTACAATGTTGTTACGTACACTGTGGTACAATGTTGTTACGTACACTGTGGTACAATGTTGTTACGTACACTGTGGTACTATGTTGTTAAGTACACTGTGGTACTATGTTGTTACGTACACTGTGGTACAATGTTGTTTGTGTGGTTATTAATTTAGATAAATAATAAAACATACCCTGAGTGTTTAAAGTGTTGATTCCTGGTTATCTTGTTCGTTCCCATTGTCTTGTGAAGTGGATGGCGTAGGTTCATCAGCTGTAACTGAAGCGTCGCCCACTCCTGCCGATACGGTTAACTGATCTGCAGGTTGAGGTGCTCGGCGAAGTTGATCATGTGCAACTTTTTTTTGGCGTCCTCTTCCAACCACCTTTTTGACCAGATAGCGATCATTTTCTAAGATTCGTGTTATCTCATATGGTTCGCTGAACTTTAAATCCAACGAAGTTTGGTTGCGAGGATTGTTTTTAATAAGTACGTAGTCGCCACGCTGAAACTGATTGATCCTCGCTTTCCTTGAGTCAAAGCGTATCTTGTCCTGTTCTGCGTTTTGAATCATCTTTTGTTGAACATGATTAGTGAGGGCTACTATATTAATTGCCTCTTCATCAACGTTCACGAGCGTAAGCAACTCAGGCGGTACACAATGTTTGCGTTGAGTAATTAAAGTGAGTGGAGCAACCCCTGTAACGCGATGAGGGGTACAGTTTAATGCCAACTGGAGTTCTTCAAGCATTGTGTGCCATTCTTCTGTTTCGTAGTTTTTGATCATAGTTAGGGCGTTTTTTACCGTAGCAACCACGCGCTCTACTTGCCCGTTTGCTCGGCTTACACCTGGTGCTATAGCATGGATCTCTATACCTGTATGATCACAATAAATTTTAAATTCTCCCAGAAACTCCCTTCCACCGTCGACGATGACTTGTATTGGAGTGCCAAATAGGTGTACTGCACGCTTTAGTGCGGCCAAGGTACCATGTGTATTCTTATTGGTCGTGTGATATAAGAGCACATATTTCGTAAAGGCATCTACTGTGACAATTACATACTCTTGGTCATTGGGTGTTCCCAATTTGCCAGTTATATCCATGTGTATGACTTGAAATGCAGTAGTTGGTTTTTGGATCGGGTGCATTTGAGCTTGTATTGCACCGGACGTTCCTTTTGAAGTTCTGCAGATTACACAGTTTTCTACAAATTTTCTTATAATTGTGTTCATGTTGCGAAACCAGTAGCAGTCTTTAATTTTCAGCAACGTCTTTTCCCAACCGGGGTGTTTCAATGCTGTATGGAATGAGTTTATCAAACTCCACTGAAATGACTTAGGAACCACTGTGCAACGTTTTTGCCCAAAGATTGGATCCTGAATTATACGTTTGAGGACATTGTCTTCTAGTATATACTCGTTTTTGGGGATGTCATTGGTCATACCATCCATAATGGCTCGTAGCGCCTCATCACGTCGTTGTTCAATTTTTACCCAGTTGAGCTCTCTGGTCATTATGTTTACTGTAAGTTCTGCTGGATTTCGACTGAAGTAGTCCGCGTGTTGAAGCTGTTGACCCTTACGATATTCAATATCAAAATTATAATTTTGAAGAAATGCCCACCAGCGATGGATCCTAGGAAGCAGATCTTTCTTGTGTTTTGAGGCCTTTAGTGCGTTACAGTCAGTTATGACAGTGAACTTTCGACCATAAAGATATTGCTTGAAATGTTTTATTGCTCGAACCACTGCCAGAGTTTCTAACTCGTAAGAGTGATAGCGACTCTCAGTTTCAGTGGTTCTTATGCTCATGAATGCAATGGCGTGCTGCCGTCCCGCGATAACTTGTACCAGTACGGCGCCAAAGCCCAAGCTACTAGCATCGGTGTATAATAGAATTGGAGCTTCTTCTTGGAAAAGGGTAAGTGTTGGAGCCGATGTCAAACACTGAATGACCCCTTCTCTTGCCGTTTCATGTCGTTCATTCCATACCCATTTAGCTCCTGGTTTAGTAAGCTCGTATAGTGGTATTAATTTTCGTGAAAAGTCTGGAATGAACCTCCTGAAGTAGCCAGCCAATCCACAGAATTGCCTTACTTGTTTTGGTGTTGTCGGTATAGGTGCTTTTACCAGTGCATCTATTTTACGTGGACTTGGTTGTACTTGTCCGTTTGATACCACATTGCCTAAATATTCAATTGAGCGTTTAAAAAAACTGCATTTATCAGCATTAATGGAGAAACCAGCATCCTGTAGAGCTATGAGGATACGTTCAATATTAGATAATCCTTCAGCAACCTCTTCACATTTACTTAGTATGTCGTCAACATAGACTTGAGCTGCATTGCCCAATAATGAATTCAGGGCTCTATTAATGCATCGCTGATAAACCGAACACGCATTACTCAATCCGAATGGCATCGTTAAATATTCGTATAGTCCATCTGGCGTGACAAAAGCAGTCTTTTCGATTGATGATTCTGCAATAGGTATTTGATGAAAGCCTGCTGCCATATCAAAAGTCGTGAAGAATTGTCCTTTAGCCAGTTGATCAATTTGATCCGAAATTAATGGTAGTGGGTAATGGTCACGTAGTGTGTTAGAGTTAAGTTCTCTATAATCCACACACATACGGTCATCACCATTCTTCTTCTTCACTAGGATAATGGGACTTGAATATGGAGACTTACTTTCCCGTATAATACCATGCCGCATCAATTCTTCCACTATGTTACGTACTTTTTCCCGTTCAATAGGACTGAGTCTATACGGTCTTCGTTCTACGTATTTGTCTGGATTTTTTAAACGGATTTCCAGTTTTCCAGTCTTGACACGAGTAGTTGGATATCCCCTGATAAATAGGTGTTGATACTTGTTCAACAGTGTTCGTAATGTTGTGATATCTTCTTCATTTGTAAGATCACAGTCCAATTTATCGAAGACCGGATTCATGCTTTGAACATGATTAATTTTTTGTTGGTGTATTAACGTTGTTCCGTCTGAATTTATTATCATCGTAAGGTTCGTATTCTTTATCAAGTTCATTCCTATCAGTATATCTGTCGTCATCTCATAGTCCGCTACTATATGGAACTGTAGTTCAATGTTGATGTCATCAATATTTACAATTGTCACCAGTGTGGATATTGAAAGTACAGGAAATTGTCCAATACCCTTCAAGTAATTTGAACTTTCAATTCTTTTTCCTGGTAATTGAGCAGCTATGGACTCTCGTATGAGTGAGCATTCAGCCCCACTATCGAATATTCCCTGAAAAGTCTTTTGTCCGATCTTCACCTTGATAGGAGCTAGTTTAGATCCTGAAATGAAATTTACGTTTGATGATGATAATGCACGTTCTCTCTTAAAGCAGGTTTCAAAAGAATGCCCCGGTATTCTGCAGAATGAACAGATTGTTTTGGTGTTCTGGTTAGTTGTTACCTCCTTATTAATGGTTTCAGTTATTGTGTTGTTCCTTTGTTCGGTCTTTTTGTCGGTAGGCTTATAGTAACATTCACTGGTATTGTGATTAGATTTTTACAAATTCTACATGGTATATTCGATGGATTTGCGTTCAAGAAACGTGGTCGCTTATTTGGGTTTTGATTGCTGGAATTTGGGTGAGGACGCTTCATTGTTCTTATTGATGATGCAACCGATATTAGTTCAGGTACTGTTGTAGCCCTTGCGTTTAATAGCTCCATCCGGAGTTTTTCATCACCTATGCATCCAATTACTGCCTCAACAGCATCTTCATTGGGTAATTTGTCTTTTGTGATTCTCTTCCACAATACCCACGCTCGTGACAAATACTCAGAAATGTCTTTAGAAGAGTCGTAGATGTGTTCTCTGAAGCGAATGATGTCTCTGGAATAACGGTTTTCTGGTTCAAAAGTTGTTATAAGATTGTTGCGAAGCTCAGACCATGAGGCTGTTGTAACCATCCAGTCATCAACCCATAACTTCGCTCTCCCCTTAAGCAGACCGCCAACCTTCATACGTATGTCAAAATCACTGAATTTATAGGCTTCAATGGCATTATCAATATGTTGACACCATTCACGTATCCCCACGTTTGTATCAGGATCAAACGAAGGTAGGTAAACATCATTGATGCGTATTTTTGCTTCTTGAGGTGTGCTCAATCGTTCGGACATCTGCTGCATCACTTGCATCATTTGCATAATTAATTGCGGCGGCATACTTGGCATATTTACCGGTGCGTTGGTCCAGTTAAATTGTGGTTGATCTGGTAGCATCGGGTTACCATTATTGTTTGAGGTATGTACTCCAGGCTGCAATTCCCTTGTATTATCAGGTTGAGCGGAAGTGGCAGGTGATCCCACTTCTGATATCGAGGCTGGTGCCCCAGTATTGTTTTTAGAAATAGTGACATCGGCGTTGCCGACGCCACTTTCATCACTATTACGGGATAATTCCATTTTACTAGTAATTAAGACAAACTTTCACTTTAATCAAACTTTATTCTTAAATAATTAACAGATTATAATTAAACAATTAGATGTTCACTGTTCGAGTACAGACTGACGATTGCCCACCTTGCTCCGGCAGTCGCCTTTTTATATTAACAGTGTAGTGGGGGAATCGTCGTGATTCACTTGTTTACGCCAATCGAAACACGTGCAGTGATGACGTAACTCGTGGCTATAGTTCTGCGCCGATATATATATATATATATATATATACATACATATACATATACATATAAAGTAAAATCAACTGGTTTTTTTTTTTATAAGTAAATATAGTCTATTTGTTATTCAAAAATGAAAACTTATTCTGCAGTTTCAATTATTCATACGATATTAAAGCTACGTCGACAAAATTCTTGTTTTCGTTTGATCTTTCACATTACTCGAATGTTGTTGCCAAGATGCTTGGAATCGATATTATAGATGAGTTTCCATAGAATCAGCATACATAAATATTGTCCGTTTTTGAAAACAGAATTCGAGCGTATTGTTTCTTCACATATCAAAAATGTAGGGAAACGTGTAAAGGAACAACAATACGATGTAGAATAACTTATCCCTAAGCCGATCAAAATTATTCAAACTTATACTACTTCTTATTTGAGACTACTGAAAATAAGCAGTGAGGCCAAAGCTTCCACTCAGAGTGGCCATCCTTTCCAAACTTTCACACAACACAGAGCTGTGATAGCCCAGCGGTAACACTGTGCGACTCTTTCGAGAAGGTCGCGGGTTCAAACCCGGGCAGACACCAATGAGTTTTTGTGTTAAAACTTATGTGTCTGATAATTGCAGTTTATCACTCGCAATTCGGTAAAGGAAAACATCGTGAGGAAACCTGCATATGTCTAGAGAATTCTGGAGATATGTGTAACCTACCAATCCGCGTTGGAGCAGCGTGGTAGGTCTTAGCTCCAATCCTTCTCTCCAAAAACGGAGAAAAGGCCTATTCCCAGCAGTGGGAGAGTAACAGACCGCTATTTACTTACTTTTACTTTTACACAACTGTAAACGTTGTTTGTTACTTTAATTATATTTTACTTTAATTATATATTTTATAATAATAATTACTTTAAAGAAATAATAACATGTGTAGTGTGAAAGGCGAATAAAGATTTTTTTAATTTTAAACTATCGTGAGTAGTATTCATAGTTAATGTATAGAAACCGGCTACACTCACGTCTTATTCTATCTGGTTAGCAGCACTATTGGCAATTCCCGCCGCGATAACGTCAGGTAAAGAGCTCATGAATAAGCCCCGGATGGGTTCGAAACTAGTCGGGCTAATCCCATAGAATAATGCGTGAGTATAGCCGGTTTCTATGCACTAACTGCGAATAAAAATCTTCTTCTAGTAAGGCTATACTAGAAAAAAAAATGGGGACTTCTTATATAGGCTATACTTCTTATAGTCCACATTTACATTTTCTCGCAAATTTCTCTTTCCCCAGCCGAAACTATTTTCAACAAATTCCGTTCCAGATTGAACTTGTAATACAGACGTAATCTGATACTTACGACTAGGTATTATAGGTCTTTAAGCGCCAATACGATAGAAACCGCTATCACTTACTACACCGCACAAGCTGAATTCTAAGCGGCGATTTTCAGTCGCAATCCAGTATTAAGTAATTTACTAGCATTAATCCGAACGTGCCTTTACATTTATTGATCTACTAGTTTTTGCCTGCAATTTCATCTGCGTAGTTTCGTGATAAAACTAGTCTGTGTCACAATACGATGATAGAAATACCGAAGGTGTACCTGTAAATAATATTGTAACGCACGGAAAACTTTGTCGCCATGGCACAATCTACTTTGACCCGGAAAGATACAAATCACCACACATTTTATTTAAAATCAAATCAAAATAATCTTTATTCAAATATTCTCTTTCAAGCACTTTTGAATCGTCAAGGATCAATATGATTAATGAAGCTACAGCTGGTTCGGAATGTTGCTCTCACCGAGAAAGAAACTCGGCGGTCAATCTTTTAAAAAATTTCAATTTTAAATTATTAAATCGCAGTCTTATATAAAGCTGAAAGGATTTTCAAATCCAGGCTTTCTTATCATCTAAATAATCTTTAATATTGTAATGTTTTACGTATTAACGTGTCTCTTATACTTAATTTAAACCTTTCTGTAGACTGGTCTAGTATGGATTGCAAAATTTTACTATAAGAATATATAAAAACATATCTACTGTCTAATAATCATAACATCATTGCTTAATAAAGTGGCATTTGTTAGTTTTATTTGCTAGCGAAGCGACAACTAAGTGAAAAACGCGTTACTTAGCAATGTTGCCGCCTTACTTAAGTAGGTATTGTTTGTAATTAAGGGCGTTAGACCGACAACGCTCTAGTAAATAGCAAACTTTACATACAATGCAAATTTCCCGATATGAATAGGTTTTCTTATACGATGTCATTAAAATCATCCTCCTGCCCTTATCCCACTCTTAGTGGGCACAACATGTTATAAACATGTTGTCATATGATTTGGCGTCGTATTTTACGAGAGGCCGCCTGCCTGATGTCAACCTATCTTAGTCGATTTTTACGACACCACGGTAAGAAAGAGAGTGGTATATCTACTCAACCGTATACCACACAGTTGGTCAACTTACCTTAGTCGCCTTTCAAGACACCTCGGTAAGAAATGAGGGTGGTCTATTCTTCTTAGCTATAAATTATACTTAACGTATGAGTTTTGACAGAAAAACTCATCGGTGCCTGCCCGGGATTTGAATCCGTGACCCCCTCGAAAGAGTCGCACGGTATCACCGCTGGGCTATCACTGCTTATATATGATACTTGATGATTGAGAAATTTTAAGATCTCAATATAATTTGACTTAGGTCAGTTTTGCTTCCATTTTGAGATATTATACATAAATTTAACACTGGTATTGTAAATAAATCTTTGTACACCGCTTCAAACAGACATAGGCAGAACTTCCAAAAACAATTCGCAATGAAATATGGCTGAGCCTCAACCAAAAACTGTTCAAGGACTACCCTAAACAAATAAATCAACTCGCAATCCCGCTATACGGATTAGGTTTAATAATTTTGAAAACTGAAATTTGCGGTCACATATAAAGATAAACTCTTTCTAAAAAATAATGTTACACGTTTCTAATTATACAGACGTTTCAATAAATCACTTACAAACAGGTCAAGACCATCCAATCCATGGGTAGAAAAAAAGCTTCTTCATATGCCATGTTTTAACCCGGGGTTAAGTTTAGAAAGAATCATGTTTGCTCAACATTAAATGTAGGAAATAGTTACGAATCCATCCGGTTTTCTTATTCACGAGCTCTTTTGACTGCATAAAGAAACAAATGAAGACTTTAAAACTGGTTAAACCCTTTATTTTGGCTAAAAATATTTTAATTGGATTATTTTACGATTTTATTAGAAGAATTCTCCGAAGTATTATCCGTCCAAAAAATAAAATAAAAGAGAATTTTTCATTTTATAATGGAATTTCAGTTTTATGATCTTTCGATATAAAATATATAGAATTTTAAATATTGTATAGTTTTGAAACTCTCCTACAATGACTATTCATACAATTATAATTTTTTTTATTGTTCAAATAATTTTATTAATTTTAAGAATTTTTTGTAAAAATTATAATAGATTAAGAAATTAATGTCTTTTGAAACGATTTCGTAATAACCCATTATTTATGATCGTTTAGTGCCAAGTGGCTAAAACTGCCAATAAATTGGAGGAAAATACTTCAGTATCAGTTTTCATTGATTAAGTTTCCGCGTGGCTGCAATGCGGCATTTTGCGAAATTGTATTTGTCTTTGTTGAATTCACACAATCCACTATAGGTGTGTAATGTAACATACGTACGCGGTTTTAACTATAATAGAAACATGCAGTTTTCAGGTTTATGGAATAAAAAAAGGATGCTACGAAATAATTCATGATATTCCCGTTTTACGTTACACGTTTCATCGTATTTGACAGAACAGTAATATGTTTTTAGACAAAATTCAATTTAAATCTATTGGGAACAAGAGGCAACATTGTTGCCTAAAAAAATTTAGTAGCAACCTGTTGCTATCTCACAGCTAGGCAAAAGCCTTTCCTTCATTCGAAGAGAAAGAAATCGTTGAAGAGAGAAAGAGGTTAAGTAACGATAATTTGCTTAACCTTAAAGCGTTTATTATTATTGAAAACTCATGGTGAAACTTAAACCTTTCCGGGGTTTGAACTCAAAACTCACACAAACATATTAGGAAATTAGTTGTATTTGCGATTTAATTTTTATTAATTTCGTTCACAATTCGTTAATTTTCCTTAATTCTGTTAAAGCGCAGTAATAATATCAAAGTTCTTTTCTTCTTCTAAAAGGAAAACCGGATATTTCATTAGCCTATATATTAGCCCGGTATTCGGCTTCAATTGCACAGAACTTTATCAATATTAGTCCAGCTTATTGGCGCCAAGTAATGCCTAACGTCATTAACTAATTAGGCATTTATAATAAAACTAGTAATCGCCAGCGGTTCCGCCCGCGTGGAAAGATTAAAACCTTAATAAAGTCTTTTGATAGCCATAAAAATGGTTAAAGTGTGTTAACCTTAAAAGCTAGACATATGCTGTCGCAGACTTTTAGTGTAGAACTTTTAGAGGGAGACAATTTTGTAATACATGATTTTTAATAACTATCACCGTTTACTCAGCGCACGCAAGGAAAGCTTTAAACTTTGCCGACCTCATACTATTATTTATCGCTGCTCCTTTCCTATTCATTTTATCGTGAGTAGTGTTATAGCATATAGCCTTCCTCAATAAATGGACTATCTTACAATGAAAGAATTTTTCAAATAGGTCCAGTAGTTCCTGAGATTACCGCGTTCAAACAATCCAAACAAACTCTTCAGCTTTATATATTAGTATAGATAAAACAAAAAGCACTGGAACCAATTTAGAACAGTGAGCACAATAATTCAGAAACGTGGAATATTTGTTAAGTTGCATTGAATTTCTGTCGGCAATCCGGAAAGTTGGACCGCGGCAGCTGCAAATTGGTGTGTCTGAGACAAAGTTACACATAAATCTTAAAGCAGGAGCTCTAGAAATTATGCGATCTGTTACCGAGCTGCAGACTCGTTAAACATCTGTAATAGCAATATCAATTAGCAATAGTCATTTGTAAGCTCGACATCCGTATTAATATTATACATTCAAAAGTCTGTTTGTCTGTCTATACATACATATACACAGGATAAAAAAAAATATTTTGGATAGGTACTGCAAAAACAAAAAATATAGGACACTTACATACACGGTCGTCTGTCCCCAAAGTAACTTAAAACTTGTGTTATGGAAGACAGACAACTAGTGAATATATACATATATATAATTTTTAAATACAAATATACACCCAGATTCGAAGAACAACAATTTGATTTTAGACAATGATGGCCCATGGCGGGAATAGAACCCGCTACCTCCGGAGCTGAAGGCAGAATTATTCGAAGGAAGAAGGCAGGATCAAATATTACACAATTGAGACTATTTTAACACTAAACTTGACGGGAACGTACAGCTAATATCTTAAGATATTAAAGGCTTAAAGCGATGATGCGAACGTATAAACGAGATAAACTAAGTTAGGGGTACAGTTAGTAGCTACTAATACGTTCATAGTCAACTCAACTATCAATTTAGTATTTGTAGGGCGTTATTTCTCATTTCTCAGACGAACGGCGCTGGTCATTGCAAAGGATTCCCGTTTGAACCCAGCGGATACGCGCCCTTTTTGAGGTCGACAATCCTCTTAGTAGGGGGTCAACTCACACTGCGACTTCTGATTCGGGATCGGCACTCCGCAAGGGACATCAGCTCTTCCATCTACATACCCCGTCCCTAGCTCATTTAGTTTGGCGAAGATATGTTTATCTCAGTATATTTTCGATTTGATTACAAAATGACACTCACTAGCACAGCTTCAACGAAATTTCTTAGATGACAACAAAAACATCTCTTTAATCTTTAATCAAATGTAAAGATCAATATTTATACAGCTATAAGCTTTATGCTACCAATATTCTTTTACATCTTACCCATTTTAGATAGACAAGATAAACCCATGTAAAATCATATTTCATATCAACTACAGTATATAAAATTTTGGGGTATGATAAATATTCGTCTTGAGATTACAAGGTATCCATTTTCAAATTGACGTACATTTTAGTAAAATAACGGTGAAAATATACTCCTTTAGTATAGTTAAAGAGACTTTTAAAGAAATATTCAAACTAAACTTTATGTTAAATTCACTTACTAAAAATGAAAAATAGCCTATTTCTCTCCAGTCCCTTGATTATTTTCATCTCAAAAAGTCACAAGTAATGAAAGTAATGAAGATATTATTTTGCTTTAATCCGCGATAAAAGAAAATATATGTTATTAGAATCACCCTAAAAATCAGCTTTGCAGCTTCGCTGCAATCTTTGTGCTAAGGGTGGACCTATATTTGACCATCATTTGATTTGTTATCTTTTTTTTGTATGTATTTTTATTTATGTTTTGATCAAACACAAATTATTTCTATTCTAATTCATAAGTGCTTGTGTATTGCGGTGGTGGTTGTGCAAGACTTCAGTGCACAGTTTATTTATTTTATTCATTTTGTTTATTGTATACATACATATATACATATTGTTAGAAATATGAAAGAAAAAAATAGCACATGTACAAAGACGGACTTATTAAGCGGATTAAGGAAAAGGACAAAAGGTAAAATACGGGTATAATAGAAAGAATGAAAAATAACAAAAACTATCTTCTTAGATGAATATTTTCACTAGATTCTCACAAGAGAAAAAAAATGATGAACCATAGTTTACGAATCCTGCATATATCATCATCCTCTCGCCTTTATCTCACTAAGTGTGGTTGGCACAACATGTTATAAACATGTTGACTGGCCCGTTGGAGCAGTGGGTAGTGACCCTGTCTTCAACTCCGCGGGTCGCGGGTTCGATTCCCGCCGTGGGCAACATTTTCTATAAATGAATTTGTTGGTCTTTGAGCCTGGGTGTATATTTGTATTTAAGTATGTATTTAAAAAATATATAAGTATATATTCACCATTTGTCTGTCTACCATAACACAAGTATTAAGTTACTTACTTTGGGGACGGACGACCGTGTGTGTAAGTGTCCCATATATTTATTATTATTTATTTATTATGTTGAAACATGATTTGGTTACGTATTTTACGACCGGTAACGTGACTGACGTCAACTTACCTCAGTCGTATTTTTCGACACCTCGGTAAGAAAGAGGGTAGTCCATTCTACTTAACCAGATACCACACGGCAGGTCAACTTACATTAGTCGCCTTTTACGACACCTCTGTAAGTAGTATTATTATTCCACTAATACAAGTCACATTTTTAATAGGTTTGCATGTTTACGCTCAGATGTCTTAAAATTAATTAAAACTAACACGTTCCGATAAAACGAATCGTTTCATTAACTAAGTTCGACAGCACATAATTAATTTCTACTTTAGCAAATCAGTATCCGTGTTTTCTTTACGAGCTTGCAATCTCGCGAGAACTTTGTTAACTTGGGAACATTCATTTCTGACTGCATGTTAATTTACTGCTTGCTCTGTATAAATGTATATAATTTAAACTCTCCGGGTTCATTAAATATAGAATTAACAGTACACTTTTAGTTCGTTAATGCTAATAAAATAAAATAAAAAAACTAAGATTTGTCGAAATCAAGGAATTCTAAACCGCATCTCTAATAATCATCAATTTTTCTTAACAAATATAGATTTTGAATTTAAACTATCGTGAGTAGTATTCATAGTTAATGTATAGAACCGGCTATACTCACGTCTTATTTTATCGGGTTAGCCCGACTAGTTTCGAACCCAACCGGTTGGGTTCTATTTTATTCAAAAATAGATAGATTTTATTCAAAATCTATATGCATGAATTTTTTAACATTAAAAAAAAAATGTTAATAAATTGATGCGAAGCTCTGTGAATTATATATTAAGGATAATTTTTTCCACGATATAAAGTAAAAATCAAAAATAATGATCATTTAACTAATTTAAAGTGTTCCTTAGTTATCTATACTTATAATAAATCTGTAGAAAGGTCAATTCTGTAACTGAAATATATTTCCAAAATAACTATCAGGGGGTGATTAGGGATCGATACTAATGCCAAAAATGCAATCAGTAAAATTTTTGTCTGTCTGTCTGTCTGTCTGTCTGTCTGTCTGTATAACCGTTATAGAAACAAAAACTACTCGACGGATTTTAACGAAACTCGGTACAATTTTTATTCATACTCCTGGGCTGGTTATAGTATACTTTTCATCACGCTGCAATCTATAGGAGCAGAGCAGTGAAGGGAAATGTTGGGAAAACGGGAGAAGTTACTCCATTTTTTAAGCTTCCGTCGCGTGTGCAACCTTGATGGTTAAAGCTACACAGAAATCATGTATGACGGAAATGTTCTCCTTAAAATTATATAAAAACTATCCCACGACAGCATATGTCTATCTTTTATGGTTGACTTACAATAACACGTGTAACTCCAGATAGCTTAACAGTTCGAAGCTTTCTGGTTATATTTGTCTACTCCTACGTTTATATCACTCTCAGTCATCGGTAATAAAGTAAATAACAATCTACGGACGGTAACTAGAGATCACACGACTTTCCAATAGGACTACCTACAGATCAAATCTATACTAATATATAAAGCTGAAGAGTTTGTTTGTTTGTTTGAACGCGCTAATCTCAGAAACTGCTGGTCCGATTTTAAAAATTCTTTCAATGTAAGATAGTCCATTTATCGAGAAAGCTATAGGGCTATATCACATCACGCTAAGATGAATAGGACAGGAGCAGCATTAAAAAGTTGAAAGCTTTTCTTGCGTGCGCTGAGTAAACGATAATGGTTATTAAAAATCATGTACTACAAAATTGTTCCCCTCTAAAAGTTCTATATAATAGTCCGCGGCAGCATGTCTTGCTTTTAAGGTTAACCCACTCTAACCATTTTTATAGTTATCAAAAGACTATATTACGGATTTAATCTTTCCATGCGGGCGGAGCCGCTGGCAATTGCTAGTAAGTACATAAATAAGTATTCTACTTGTATACTTTGAAGAAACACAAACGTAAAATTGTTTGGTAAAATCGGTTTTTCGAGTTTGGACGTATATTTATATAAAGTATGTATTTAAAATTATATAAGTAGTATAGTAAGACCAGTTGTCTGTCATCCATAACACAAGTTTTAAGTTACTTTGAGGATGCACGACCGTGTGTGTGTCACATATATTTATTTATTTATTTATTACTCTAAGTAATAATGAATTGAAGAACTAAAATTCAGTTTCCTATTTAATGCAACACTACTACAGAACCGTCAAAACAGCAAAGCCCACAGCTGAAAAGTAAATTTTAGATACGTACATTGTCCGTGTAATAAGCCGTGTGGTATCCGGCTGAATAGAATAGTACCACCCTCATTTCTTACCGAGGTGTCGTAAAAGGCGACTAAGGTAAGTAGACCCGCCGTGTGGTATCCGGCCGAGTAGAATAGACCAACCTCTTTTCTTACCGAGGTGTCGTAAAAGGCGACTAAGGTAAGTTGACCCACCGTGTGGTATCCGGTTTAGTAGAATAGACCACCCTCTTTCTTACCGAGGTGTCGTAAAATACGACAGAGGTAAGTTGACGTCAGGCAGGCGGCCGGTCGTAAAAACGCAGCCAAATCATGTGACAGCATGTTTATAACATGTTGTGCCGACCCCACGTAGAGTGGGATAAGGGCAGGAAGATGATGATGACATTGTCCGTGTAATAAAAATTTGTAAGAGACAAAGGACTGAGTATATAAGCGAGCGATAACAGTTCAATTTTCATCGATGTGTATTAGAAATACACTATGGTATTTACAGAGAGAAGTCAGAAGTCAATTCAAACTGTTTACACGATAAAATCTGCACACAAAGATCGAGTATTTCCAGCTTCCGAGAGTGCCTCAGGAAGCGTTGCAGGTATTTTCAAGGAATGTATTGGAAATTCAATTGACTTTATCAATAGTTACTGCAGGTTCACTATTATTCAAACAGTGTTATTCATTAATTTGATAAAACGGAGTTGAGGCGTATTATTTAGAATACATTCTGTATAATTTTAAGTCATATAAAACTTTAAAATAATAATATTTTATACTAAATTACCTGAGATCAGAGAAAATAATCAGAGATAATAATAATAACAGAGTGTGGTATCCGGCAGAGTAGAATATACCACCCTCATTTTTACCGAGGTATCTTTTATAGAATTAGGCGTTACTTTGCGGAGGTCTATAATACAAAAGTAATGAGAATATTATTTTGGTATAATCCGCGATTATCGCGGATTATAGCAAAATAATATTCTCATTACTTTTGTACCGAGGTATCGTTAAAGACGACTAAGATAAGTTGACCAGCCGTGTGGTGTCCGGTTGAGTAGAATAAACCACGCTCATTTCTTACTGACGTATCGTAAAAGCGACTAAGTTGAGTTGAGTCGTAAAATAACAAGGCAACACATGTAACATGTTTGAAGCATATTGTGCCGACCCAAATTAGAGTGGGATAAGGGCAGGAGAATGATGTGTGTTTCTTTGCTTATCATTCAACTTTTAGTATGGGATAGTTGGAAGAACTGAATACAAGATTTTTATTGTTTACTACTACTAGATATTTCTATATGATTAACACTAGCGATCGTGATTTTTTTGGTTTTATTGTCGTTAAGGGTTATGCAATCAGAGGGAAACATTTTTCAAAAAAATTTTTAGTAAAAAATGATTGTAATAAAATAAACTGATAAATATAGTGACTTTATTCGTATATTTGTTTTATATTAAACTTTATGTGTACGTACATATTCACAGTGTATCAAACAAGATTGTCTGCTTGTGAATCTATTGTAGTTGCCACCGCATCCCGAGTAAAACATTGGCATACATTTCCTCCTGACAATGTCAAAGAACCAAACCTTAAACATACCGTTACAAGGGCCTTTGGATGGCGCCTGGTAACAGTAATAGGGGATATTACTTAATGATGGAAACGGACCGTCGTCTTCGCCTGAAATTGAAAACACTAATATTTTAAACTAGGTACTATCACAAATAGATCAGGTTATAAATACTTTTATTAACCCTTCAAATGTCGGAAGCCGACATTTCGGTTCTTGCTGCACTTTCGAACAGTGCCAGAGCCGAAAAATCGGCCAGCGCTTTACTCTTTGCACTGCAGGACAAATCTTCCTTAAAGATTTTTTTTGCAATACATTATAAATAATTTAATTTTATTATACGAGAATTAATATTGCTTCTTGAATCATGTAAATATTGTTTCACGTTTTATGTTAAAGAGCATTTTCCCAAACGCTAGTGAAACTGTGAAATTCGGTCGGTTAATCTCGCAAAGGCACCTCTTTTTGGACCGACACTAAAAGGGTTGAAAATTAAAGACGAATTTTTTATATAGGTGATTACCTATATAAAAAATTCGTCAAAGTTATATATATATACTTGAAACATAGAGAGAATGAAACAACATATTGTATTGTGCTTTTGCAATTGTTGAAGATAAAAGAAGGTAAGTAAGAAATATATGTGTTGAAATATGAACATTACTATAAACAGTTCCGTAAAATTTATTATCATAACCAAATATTTCCCAAAAAATAGAAATACACCAGAAATGTAACAATGTTTTCGAATCAAAATTTAAGGGAAAAGATCTTTAAAAACTGCAGAAATGTAACAATGTCCGCGAAACAAAGTTTAAGGAAAAAGATCTTTAAAAACTGCCTTCAGTTGGGGAAGCGAAAAGTAAAATATTCAATTCCGTTATTAATTTCCGTTTCATGCTTTGAATAACCCATTAAGTAATTAGAATTCTACGGAAATTTGTTTTAATTAAAGGAAACACTGTTTAACGCAATTAAAATTGTCAAGTGAAAGAAGAAAAACTATTTTTAACATTCGAGTTCGTAGCGCCTTTATACTTTTATAATTAATTTCAAATCACTGCAATGTAGTTTTTATATTAAAAAAAAATAGATACACTATATATTAGATATACTATAAATAAATAATAAATAATAATAAACGAATATATGGGATACTTACACACATAGTAAGCAACTTTATACTTGTGTTATGGATGACAGACAACTGGTGAATATATACATATATAATTTTTAAATACATAGTTAATTACTATCATACACCCAGACTCGAAGACCAACATATTGATTTATAAAAAATGTTGGCCCTCGGCGGGAATCGAACCCGCGACCCGCAAGCTGAACGCAGGTTCACTACCCACTGCGCCAACGGGCCAGTCAGATTTAGATAGATAAATTTATATGTACGCTCTGAAAGTGAACAAGTGAATATAAGATATACCTAAATTTATGTGAGTAAAATGATAACGTAAACAGTTTCGTTATAGAAGAATAAAATAAAGAAAACAATAGTAAACATACTAAATAAAATATAAAAATATAACAATATAGACGGAGAAAATAATTTAAAAAAATATTTATATAAATTAAAATCAACTTTGCTTCAGGCAATCGCCTATTGCTACCACTTTTGTTTTGAATAATAAATACCCTGACTATAATTGTTTTGTACGGAAAGCCAAAATCATCACATTTCGATGATATTTTAATAATCTTTGTATTAATCAGTAGGTAGTAACTTGGACAGATTTGATGGCAGGACTTGAAAGATCCTCTACACACCTAATCATCATCCATGCCTTTTTATCCCACTCTAAGTGGGATCGGCACAACATGTTATAAATATATTTTCACATAATTTGGGTACGCATTTTACGACCGGCCGCCAACCACACGGCGGGTTGACTTACCTTAGTCGCCTTTTGCGACACCTCAGTAAGTAATGAGGGTGGTCTATTCTATTCAGCTGGATACCACACCGCTACACATCTCAACATTCCTTAAATGCGTGAGCATCGTTGCGTCAGCTTACACAGATCTTACTCGTTCCCGTAAATGAGCACAACATCGAAAAAAAAGCAGAAAGTCGTGAGTGCGTATCAAAATACTTACGACCATATTTGACATAATCATAAGCAGCCTGAGTCAATACTAATAGAGCTAACGAACAGACGACAGAATACAAGACCACCATAGTCGCAAACATCATCACAATGCATAATTGCATAAGCAATCAACCGTCGCAATCAGAAGCAATCAAGCACGTCGGAGCCGTTTTATTGCTAGCGTCCATATGAATTTTAGATATCAGAAACGCAATTGAATTCGACTTTCAAAGAAACCAATATCGTCGATCTCCCACTAAATATTATTTGATTTTAGTCATAAAGTTCAAAATCGAACGTATTTATTTATACCGTACGAGATTTTCATGAAATGTAAGCAGAGAGTGTTATTGAAATAAATCTATTTAATCCTTGCACACAGCGGTGCCATGGATCGTGCCAAGTAAACGTTTGGTTTTAAACATTTCTATTAAAATTTATTTTTGCTTCAATTTCAATTTAAGGTAGGTACAGACAACACGAGGCGTGCGTTGCGAATGGTTCGTCTCGCATGCCTCGAGATGTGTGGACGTGTGTGCTCACAGTAAGCATTTGCATCATACGATCGTTGCGTGTAGACGGACGTTTTGTTTCCGTTGCACACTCATGAGTCATGGAGCCCACGTATTCCCATAATGTAATCGGTTCATAATTTTTTTCTCTCTACAATCGTTTTAATATTTTATGAATTACTATATCGGCCGCCTCTGTAATCTGCACGTCTTACCTTGTCGGAGCCATGTTTCTTCTAACGAATACCATGCGTGGCTGTTTGAATGCTCAGCTTGAGCATGTGTTATTCGGGACGCATGTTTAAATACACCATCGTATGCCTCAGGAGACATGCGTGACGATCTATTCGTGACGCACGCCTCGCACTGTCTGAATGTAGCTTTAGATACACACTTCTAAATTATAATATAATATTAACCGTATCTCCCAAATTGTTTTATATTTTGTCGGTTTTATCAATATCACTGATAAGTTGTGACAGCATCTCACCATGGCGTGATCTATGTGGAAAGTTTTGTATCTAATCTGACATACGAAATTCGGCCGCTAATGTTAATCAACATCACGTCCGAAGATTAATCAATAAGACAGGGTATTTGGCGCCGTGTCGTTGCCAAGACAACCGTAGATATAAATTTGTCTATACTGGAGGTACTGTCGTAGACGAGGACAATGAAGGATATTAAAGGAATACGATTTACCATATTATACCTATTAATTTGAATAAATATACCGCTCGTATAAAATAGTGGCACAACTCAGAAAATTATGTATAAATGGGTTTAAAGTTTTTATTGCTATGGAAAATGCTAAAAAATGCGTTTGCTTAAGAAAACGGTAAATATTGAATTACGAGTTTTGCCTATATCTCTGCTGAAAAGAATGTGTATTTTTACATTTACGACTTCCTAGTCCAAAATACGTATTGTTGAGCTGTAACACTATTGCAGCCCGTTACATAGTTGGATAATTAGTTTTCTACACACTAACAAACGATGCTCCGTCGGTCGTGATAGACTGACAAATAATATGCTTTTGATATTTATATTGTGTAGAATTATTTCATCGAAAAAGCGCATAAATATTTAAACGAAATGTTATAAATCTTGTCCAGGTGCTATATAACTTAAATAAAGATGAAAGTCTTATCAATAGGCCGAAATTGCCTGAATACTAACTGTATAATAAAATAGGGCTTATTCCACTATAAAGTCTAAGGATCTGTACTCAGTTTAATTTCCTTCTGGGATAACTGCTTTATATTTACATGTTTATGGAGGTTCAGACCCAAATCTACCACACAATACTTTTTAAGACCATCTTATCTAAGGGACCCAGACTCATATTAAGTAACGAGCTCTTCAACCCAAATAATATAGGGCCGCACAAGTATGCAGTACATTTTAATGTTGACTGTAAGAATTTTTTGTTTTGCCGCTATGTCACTGGATGGGAAGTGATAATACCCGCTATGAAGGAAAAATTACTGTAACATGTACCAGCAAGAGGTGATATTCGGAGTCACCCTAGAGTATTAGCAAATTTTACTCTAATATCAATGAAAAATGGCTGAAGCGAGTGAACACGATATCAGAGAAAAGGTTTGATTGGTTCTTAACAATTACGTACATACGTTATTAGTATCAATTCCGCTGCATCAAAATAAAGTGGAAGTATTTGGAAATCCTACCGATTAAATCCTTACAAAATTCCGCAATACAATTGCCGATGAAGAGAGCTTTGCATTCGAAATAGCAGCAGCTCTATAATTTAGAGAGCTTCCCTCTTAGGGCGGGGTCTAGGTTTAATTCTAATCTACATTAATAAACGAAGAAATTTAGGGTTTCATATTAAATGAAGATATTGTAATCAAGAACAAAATCACTACAACCATACATTACGATTAGCTATTTGGTACACTGAACATAAAGATTACGAGGAAGTATGGTTGTAACGAAAAGCAATAACGGCGTCTTATGAGATCTTTACGACATCAAGCGGAACGCTTCAAAAGCGGCAATAAACATTATTTTGTAACACGATTTAATAAAACCGTACACGATGTATTTTTCACACTAAATAGTGTAATTTACAAATTAATCGAAAAACTCCGCTAATTGCCAATTGCAATGTAGGATTTTTTATCTTAGTTTTAAGAAGCGCTCTGAAGTTATATTTGGTGTAATTTTGTTGCAAATAACGATCACCACGAGTATGAGAAATCACATAATAGTTTATAGACTAAGTTCTAACATTTGAAGACCGTTGTCCTTTTAATATTAAAATAGCTTTTACCCACAACTGCGTGGACTGTTATCACGAGATAGGTTGATAATGGATGGTACTTTTCAGTGACATACTATTACTGTAGAATTAGCAGGATTTCTATAGCCTATATATTTGGCATTTATAATATTAGTAGGACTATCATTTTGACATTTTTATATACGTCACGAGATCTTCCTCAATTCGTTCAACTTAACACAACAAGATCTTTAGAGCCACTGCGGAGTATCTGGCTTTTTATTATATTGCATTTAAAGTACTCCCCACGTAGGTAACAACGTAATTATAATAATACAGAAATTAATAACGACTGACTGTGATAAAACAACAGC
Organism: Morpho helenor; assembly: GCA_029227775.1. Classification (NCBI taxonomy): domain Eukaryota; kingdom Metazoa; phylum Arthropoda; class Insecta; order Lepidoptera; family Nymphalidae; genus Morpho; species Morpho helenor. The sequence continues at coordinate 12,806,347 of JARGCU010000020.1, read as the reverse complement.
TATATTTCATTATATGACGTTAATTGATTGCCCTGTTTATGAAGACAATAGAGCATTAATAAGATTAATGGCCGATATTTACTGGCTCTGACTCTATGATGCATTAAAAAGCGGTATTGGAAAGAATATAGCAATGTTATAATAGTATATTTTACCGAAACCGGTCATAAATCATCCTTTTTTCTCTATTACAGGATTAGCTTCAACGTATTTGATGTTATGATACGATTAAAAAGTTTAAAATTACAAGTGTTGCAATGAATAGCTAAGTAAATGCAAACTAAAAATATTCTCTATTCAAGTAAATTTGAAACAAATGGTTTTGAGTCGTCAAGTTTAATGCTGGTTCGAAAAAACTATTCCCGAGAACAGCCAACAAGAAACTCGACGGTTGCTCCTTTCAAAACATAATTCTTTTAACTAGTTACATTTTTTATTTGCTTTCTTGTTAGAAAGTTATATTCATATTTTTATAATTTATGTAATCCTCACTAGTATAGTACGTTATCTATATACTTCTTTTTTTCATAGTTTTATTTAATTGCTATAATGGCAAAGCTAAAATGGGTTCAAAGGTAATAATAAAATTATTTTGCAATATACCGCGATAAAGTAAATAGAAAATATACATAATGCTAAATGTAGAGTGGAGTTTGTGATAGTGACCGTTATGTAGTATTTGTGTATTGTTGTGACGGTGGTGAAGGTTAGTGCGGGTGTTTCTACGAATGCTGCATGTAACGGGTATAAATACGGATAGTCATATAGATAGAAAGTACCACGATGACCGGTGATTTTTTACAAAATAAAAAAGGCACTTCAAAAAAAAAATAATAGGGTAGGTGGGGCTCGATCCTAGGTATTTTAATTTCGCGCAACCACCCATTTCCCGAATAAGCTAAGCTGACTTGACATTTTACGGCGAAAATTGTGTTGTATATATTTAATAAATTAAAAGTAAACTTTTGTTTTTTTTACTTCCAAAAACAGGGATAAAACTTTTTTTTAAATAAAACCTAGCCAGATCCATTTTTCTCCCCAAAAACTTTCTACATGCTGAATTTAAAGAAAATCGTTGGAGCCGTTTCCGAGATTTTGAATATATATATATACATACAACATTAACTCATTTAAATATTAAAGATATATTTTTTCTATATCCATTTTTGCGGACTATAGGAAAATAATTTTATTACTACTTTTGTATTATAGATCTCCGCAAAGTAACGCCTAATTCTATAAATTATCTAAAATTGGTTGTGGAATTTTATTAAATACATAAACCGACAGTTATACATAGCGGGCCATGTTTAAGCTATTTAATTAAAGGTTCAAAGCAAAACAGGTCATCGACCAAAATGATAAAACTCAAAAGGTCTCACGTTCGCTAAACTTCTTGTTATGGGTGAATAATTAAAGTTCAAGATGAAATTCAAGAAGCGTAGAGAAATGACGCTGTCGGACGATTCTAATTACCGGGAGTCTCGCAATTTATCTTTAAGTGGAGGAGTTTATTTATATCGCTGGACATTAAGAAAATATAGGAAAACTAATTAAGGGCCTGTTTCACAAATTACTGATAAAGTGTCGGATAGTTAACAAACAAATAAACTAAGTAGCAGATAAATGTCTCGAAAAAGAGAAACTAAAAAGTGAAAAATTATAAAAAAAATCGCTGCTATTTTGAAATAGGTATTTTCTATGCAGCAGATAAACAAAATAACAGCCACATGAACTACCTGTTAACTTATTAGGGACTTTAAGTGCTGAATAAGCCTATCAGACACCGTAGAAACGCAAAACTCCGAGATGTGTAAGATATGTTCCGAATAAGCTAACTGACAGTTTATTGGTAATCTGTGAAACAGGCCCTAAAGTTTGCAAAGTTCAAAATAAGTAAAAATAAATAGGTATCCGACTGAGTAGAATAGACCTCTCTCATTTCTTACCGAGGTGTCGTAAAATACAACTAAGTTAAATTGACGTCATGCAGGCGGCCGGTCGTGAAATACGTAGCAAAATCATGTGACATGTTAATAACATGTTATGCCGTCCTCACTTACGAGTGGGATAAGGAAAGCAGGATTTAAATGCTTTAATAGTCTACAAAGTCTAATTCGGTTGACGATTCTAGAAGAATAGACATCTCTCTATCACCTACCATGAAATTCACAATTTTTTTTAAATTTTATCACCATGTGAAGAAAGCTTATAATTGTTTTTTTTTTACTTAGGTCTAAAACTGTTTTAGGTACATTTTATAAAAGGGGTCAATAATAGACAACTGCTCAATGTTTCAATAGAAATTGCATAATTAAAACGACAAATTTCTGCTTACTGAATGTCTCTAGGTATAAGCAAGTAAGAAAAAAGTGTAAGTGCGTATAAAAGATTTCGTTATATCTCTTAAGAAACAGGATAAAAAACTGAATTTAGGACAAACTTTGAATACGCGACTAAAGTTCAATATAAAACAAGTCAATCTATCCGTTACATCGTTTCGACTTTTCTTTTGATTGAATTCGGTGGGGTCCCTGTAAGATAGTACGCTAGGGATCAAGGGATTTATTGAAGGATCAATTTACGACTTTTAAGGTCCATACTAAGCGGCATTAATTTTTTCTGCTAGAAATGTATGAACGTTTCTATAAAATTATCTAATTACGTAAATACAAACGCTGGTCAGACCAGCGATATGTATTTCTATTTCAATACTGATATTGAGATAGAAATTAAATATTTATACTTGGAATGTATTTTTTTAATATCATTACTAAAATATTAAATATAATTATGGTTAAATAACATACTATACAATTTCTCAAATATATAGACAAAAAATGAAAACGATTTTATACTAAGTATTCGTCTTTAGAACAAAATGAAACTATTGAAGGAATAAGTAATAAAGAAAAATACATTATAATTCTCTTGCCTGTATCCCGCTCTAAGTGCGATCGGTCCAACATGTTGTTGCAAGATTAGCAAAATTTTTACGACCGGCCTGCTGCCTGATATCAACTTACCTTAGTCGCCTTTTACGACACCTCGGTAAGAAATGAGTGGTCTATTCCACTCCACCGGATACCACACGGCGGGTCAACTTACATTAGTCACCTTTGACGACACCTAGGTAAGAAATGAAAGTGTTCTATTCTACTCAGCCGGATACCACACGACGGGTCAACTTACATTAGTCACCTTTGACGACGCCTCGGTAAGAAATGAGCGTGATCTATTATAATCAGCCGGATACCATACGGCAATAAAAAACAATACAAACAAAATAAATTATTTAAAAGTTTAATTTTGGGTATATTTTTAGTATGTCATTTGTTTATTTGCACCAGTCTCTGATCTGATATATCGACGAATAAAACAATTTACCGTTCGTTCTGCGCAAAATTAAACAAAAACGTAAAAGACCGTAAGTCGGGACAGCGAGCGTCCCGCTTCTTAGTTCGGTAACGACGTAATATTTCAACTAAACTGAAGTTTTGGCCCAGATTCGTGAAAGTTTCTATTATAATGCCCGGCAGTTATCATCTTCTTATTGTTATTTGCGGTCGCCTCTTATTTCACAAATCACAATGTAACTTGAATAATATTTATTTTCACATCGCTCAAGCGGGCGAAAGAATCATAGGTATGTCGGAATTCATGGTAAACTAAACTCATCAGTCTCCTGGCCTTATCCCATTCTTAGTGGTGGCGCAATGGTCCTTTGTCTAAATTAAAATCTATTAGAAACTTAATAAATACAGATCATTCTTACCACCTTATATACGAGCATTCTTAACTTTAATCTTTAAATGAGTTAATATTGTATGTATAATATATATATATACATATATAAATATATTTTCTCTAATCTTGGAAACGGCCCCAACGATTTTCTTGAAATTCAGCGTGTAGGGTTTTCGGGGGAAAAATCGATCTAGCTACGTTTTATTAAAAAAAATCGTTTTATCCCTGTTTTTGGACATTAAATAACGTAGAATTAAAAGAAAAGGATAATTTTAGCTGTCAAACCTAATGCTCCGATAGCCGATGGGTAACGGGCGGACCGAAAATATTCAAACCACGGTTCGAATCCCATAAGTCATCGACGCCTACTTTCTTTTTTTTAATATATTTTTTTATATTTTTAAAAAAATTAACGAGCAAAGCTCGGTCACCCAGGTACCTACTTACTATTTATATGGTTACTGGCAACTCATATATAAGCTTGAGTTACGGGGTGCAACCTGAGTTAATAATTTATTATAGGTTAAATTCTTCCATTTAATAGAGCCAATAAGATCGAGAACTACTTACCGAGCTATCGAGCTTACATAAAAGCTATTAAGGTCTAGGCTATCGCCAAAGCTATAATAAAACGTTTCGGCTGCCAAAACGGTGGAGTTCGACTGGGCTATTATCCGAAAAGGTTATTACTCGACACATAATTCTTTTCGCGACACAGATTCATATGAAACATTAGTTCATTATGATACTGTTTACTTGATCTCGTAAGACAACGTTTCACATCTCGAACTTTAAGTGAATTTAGTTTACCATCTGTGGTATCCGGCTGAATAGAATAGACAACCTTTATTTAAAACTGAGGTCTCGTAAAAGGCGACTAAGGTAAGTCGACCCGCCGTGTGGTATCCGGCTGGGTAGAATAGACCACCCTCATTTCTTACCGATGTGTCTTAAAGGGCGAGTAAAGTAAGTTGACGTCAGGTAGGTGGCCGGTCGTAAAATACCTAGCCAAATGATGTTGCATCATGTTGTGCCGAACCCGCTTAGAATGGGATAAGGGCAGGAGTATGACGAACAAACAGTATTGACTCATGATAAATTGAAGTAAACTTGTAATAAAATTGATTAAATAGCATAATAAATAAATATATGGGACACTTACACATTCGGTCGTCCATATCCAAAGTAACTTACTTAAACTAAAAACTTACTTGTGTTATGGTAGACACAACTGGTGAATATATACTTATATATATTTAAATACATACTTAAATACAAATATACCGTCACATTCAATAACGACGGAGTTAAGATAAAATATATAGTCGATATTAATATTTATGTCAGCTGAAGGGGTTCTAAATACGTCGCCCACTACATTACGTATGTTATGAACTAGATCGCATCAATCAACAGCAGCTGTAGCATCTGACATCGTTATCACCGCAATATTCTCCCTAACAGCCCTAATTTTAACAACACGCACAAATAAAAAAAAAGTAAAAAAGTTAAGTTATGGCCTGCTACTATCGCACTGTTAGACATAGACCATATCTCTCCTTTTTTGGAAAGAAGGGTTGGCGTACAGTGGGAATCGAACCTGGTACCCAGAGAGCTGTAGCCAGGGACACTGCCACCTGCGCCAACGGGCAAGTCTAAAACTATCAAATATTATTTATTTATTTATTTATTTATATAATTAGACGTTACTTTGCAGAGATCCATAATACAAAAGTAATAATAAAATTAATTTGCTATAATCCCCGATGAATATTGATGAATTTGAACGATTCCATCGTGGATTATAGCAAAATAATTTAATTATTACTTTTGTACTATTAGATATGGTAAGGAACAAACATAATCAATCAAATATATGAATATTATCCAATTTTTGAATAGAATTGGAATAGAAATACATTTATCCTTTGGATGTTTGTTTGTTACTCTTTCACGACAAATCCGCTAAACCAATATTTATGAAATTTGGCACAATTATTCCTTATACACGGGGGTAACATATATAGCTATTTAAATCCTGAAATAAAAAGCGCCATCTATTATCAATTTATCACGCGATAACAGTACATGCAAACGAAGTTGCGGGTAAAAACTAGTTTTACATAATATATAGAAACTTTTTGCTCCATATAATATTTACGACGATACCTATTCAATGATCTTTTACCAGATAAAACATTTACTATCCATTAATTTTCATCGCGGCGCAGAATATAAGATGATAGCGAATATTGCAAAAGGAGGAAGTGCACTTGGCTCACATTCAGGGCTTCTGATTCTCATAAATTATGCGCACATGACGCTATCGTGCCGCTAAAATCCATTGCCACATGCACCTCGCTTTATTACGGCGCTATATAGCCAATTAATAACGTATAGTCATCGAGCGTCAGTACATGCAGTTATACGCAAAATTATTAGTATTATAAAATTTAATTTGCTTTACTTATTAACAGCACTTTATTAAATACTAGCAATCGCCAGCGGCTCCACCAGTATAGTATTTTGATAACCTATCGCAGACTTTTATTTAGAACTTTTAGAGGGGAACAATTTTGTAATACATGATTTTTGAATAACTTTCACCGTTTACTTCTGCACACAAGGAAAGCTTTAAATTTTGCCGCTTTCTGAATATTTTGTATTGCTGCTCCTCTCCTATTCATTTATTTGTGATGTTATAAAACCTGTAGCCTTCATCGATAAATGGACTATCTTTCACTTAAATAATATTTCAAATCGGTAGTTCCTGAAATTAACGCGTTCAAACAAAAAAACAAACTCTTCAGCTTTTATATTAGTATAGATTTGTTCATACAACTTGGTATACCCACGAGACTCGATATTGATCCTGATGTGCCAATGAATTTTTACTTATTTCGTATTCTAGCTTCTGTGCTAAAATTAAGAGCTCTACTAATGAACGTTATTTCACTCTAAAAAATTTCAAGTATATACCAAAAGGTATATCGATCTGTAGCTGTATTCGACTGTTTAAAGACAAATAATATTAATAAGGATTATTAAACTTTACATAACTTCCGTACAGATCGGAATATGGAATAATACACAGAAAATTTGTTCTTGTCTACAGGTTTACGACTACCTTCGACAAAGAGGATGCCAAGACTTTATTGCTCCCCAGAGAGAGACAGTAATTCCCAGAAAATTATCTACTATTCACCATCATAAACCGTACAGATATACAAATTAATATTGTGAATCTGTCGATCTGTCAGTTTGTCAAACTTTTACGGCTAATCTGTTGATCAATATTGATGAACAGTAACAAAATTAAAGCTCATTTACCTGTATAATATAAAGGATTGAACAATTTCGTTTTTCTTCCAAGAACTTAAACTCCTAAGTTGACGCCAACGCGGTTACTGTTAGCACCAGTTCAGTATGTAAAGTAAGAACAAATATAACGATGTGTAGGAATTCCACCACATTCACACATACGTACCTACATACACTCATACATACAATCATTCAACTTACACAATACAATCACACTACATCGCACACAAGCACACCCGCGGTACAGCACATACTTTCACACTTACCCAAGACTGCCACGACATACTCGAAACCGGTTGCAGACCGCGCGGCTTGCGCCCGCGGCCCGGCCTGCCCACCGAGCAGTGACCTACCATCAGCCGATGCGAAGAGAGCGTTTCATTGTAGTTGTAATCGTTTTCTCTAGTTTAGTTATATATTTCCTTTTATCTGTTTGAGTATTGTGTACCTCTTCTTCTGAATTTTGTATGTGGCATATTATACGTATGGACATTGTGTTTGTGCATAATTCCTACTCGTATACTTTCATCAACCATACGTTTCTCTCGACCAACACCACCGCACCACCCCCATGTATATAGATGCAAAAATATTCTTATCATATAGTCTATTATCCCATGCATACTCATTTTCTATAAACCAAAAGTCTAAGACTGATTATACGACACTCACCTGCGAATGTGCTGCGCAGAATTCAGGTGTGGGCTGTCTAAAGGGACTGTGAACGGGGCACGCCGCGTGCTGTGCGTGCGGCAGATGGTGCGCGTGCCCGTGCTGGTGCGTGTGCGCGTGGTGCGCATGAGGCGCGTGCGTGTGCGCGGCGTGCCGGTGCGCGGTGAGACGCGGCGGGGCGTGCCGCGCGCACAGGTGTGTCGAGCTGCCGTGGTGCTCCGCGAGCGACAGCGTGGAGCAGGACGGCCGCCAGTACACGCCTTCCTCCATTTCAGGCCCTGGTCCCGGCCCCGGGGGGCATCGCGCTGCGCCACAGCACGCGCAGCGCCTTGTGCACGTCAGCGCATGCCGCCTCGCCTCGTGCGGGCACCAGTCCTCACGCTCGCGGCCCGACACCCTTTCCGCTGGCCCCGACCGGTGCCGCTAGCGTCTCCGTCGCGATGAACACCGCCGGCGCATCGTACCATCCGAACCAGTAGCAGTAATTACACTTCTGTCGTATCACTTATAAACACTCGACCACGGCACTCGTGAGTACTTTACTGCACAGTATTCGATCACAAGCTCCGCTTGATTCACAACACTTTAATACAGTCTAGTACAACCTAGTCGAACTTTTCGAAATGAAGCTACAAAAGAATATACCTACTAATAATACGGACATACGAGTATGTTAGTTTTAACAACCGATTAACCGTTTTTTTTCAGTAAAACGCGTGGTTCAATTCCTTTAAATACGTTTATCGCGTATTCCAACAAAATTATGAGAGATGTTTGTAAACAGTATTGCGAAAATTTGCTAATTTAGAAAACGGCGGTTTGACGTTCCGTTATATTGTATTGATGCAGAATTGCTTGAACACTGTTAAATTATGTTTTTTTAGTAATAATTAACGGCTTTGAAGTGTAAGTTTGTCTTCTACGTCGATAATAATACTATCGTAAATATGTAAACGTAATTTTGATATGTAATAAACGTGTGCAAGACTATGATTCATGTCATATTTTTACTAAACTACTATTACTAGTAATTACTGTGAAAGAAAATGGAAATAAAATAAAGATTGATTTCCGTTCCTACAATCAGAAATAAAGATTTGTCCCACGCTTTGTGGATTATATTAAAGCGGCTGCACAAAACAACACGCTCTGGCCTTGTTGAATAAGTGGGTCACAGATTTGCATCTCAACTGCCATATAATGTTCCAATAACGTCACTAAGCTATTTCGAAAAATATTTATATGGAGACATGTATGAGTTAAATTCATTTCTTACCGAGGTGTCGTAAAAGGCGATCAACGTAAGTTGACCCACCGTGTGGTATCCGGTTGAGTAGAATAGACCATCCTCTTTTTTAACGATGTGTCGTAAAATGCGATTAAGGTAAGTTAATGTCAGGCAGGCGGCCGGTCGTACAATACGTAGCCAAATCATGTGACAACATGTTTAAAACATGTTGTGCCGACCCCACTTAGAGTGGGATAAGGGCAGGAAGATGAAGATGTAAGAGTTAAATTATATCAATTTATTAAATAATTTAAATAATACAAACAGTAAAAATCACAAAACTTGATTTTGGTGGTCATTATTTCTATGTATGAGAATATCATAATCCTTTTAACTTATCCTACTCTAAGTGGGGTTGGCACACTATGATATAAACATGATTTGGCTACGTATTTTACGACCGGCCGTCTGCCTGACGTCAACTTACGTTAGCCGTATTGTGCGACACCTCGGTAAGAAAGAAAGTGGTCTATTCTACTCAACCGGATACCACACGGTGGGTCAACTAACCTTAACCGCCTTTGACGACAACTTAGTAAGATATGAGGGTAGTATATTCTACTCGGCCGAATACCACACTATGTATGAGAATAAAAATCGAGAATAAAAATTATATATCCTCCTGCCCTTATCCCACTCTAAGTGAGGTCGGCACAACATGTTATAAACATGCTGTAACATGATTTGGCTGCGTTTTTACGACCGGCCGCCTGCCTGACGTCAACTTATTTTAGTCGTATTTTACGACACCTCAGTAACAAAGAGGGTGGTCTATTTTACTCAACCGGATACCACACGGTGAGTCACTTACCTTAGTCGCCTTTTACGACACCTCGGTAAGAAATGAGGGTGGTCTATTCTGCTCAGCCGGATATCACACGGCGGGTCGACTTACCTTAGTCGCCTTTTACGACACCTCGGTAAGATAAGAGGGTGGTACTATTCTATTCAGCCGGATACCACACGGCGAATCGAGAATAAAAATTGCTAACTTTACATGCCTGTGAAAGGAATATAGCAAAGCGGTTATAATATTAAACCGGATGCAAATATCCAATATAAATCGATTGCCGAAAGCAATTTGCCATTCACACGAATTGCTAAATCAATTAGGGTGCTGAAAAATTGGATCGGTTGTAGCCATAAAGCCTTGACCCAAATGTGACTCATTAAATTTCACTATCTCGCTCAGTGACAATTAAAAGAAGCTTCGCTAGTAATGGCAATGTGGAACTGACGTTTTATTACCTTCATAATTCCTTTACGATCATTTTAAATACGAATGCCGTAGCGAATATAAAGACGAACATTTATAGGGATTTGCTATTTGCACCGACGAATTAAATAGTTGGCACTTTAAATACAAAGTAAGGATTACAGCGGCTTTCCGGTAAAACTACACTACTTCCTGAAGGATAAAGTAAAAGCAACTTTTAATTGTGCAAATACTAATAAGTATTGTGTGGTATCATCATACGCCGTGTGGTATCCGGCTGAATAGAATAGTAAAACCCTCATTTCTTACCGAGTTGTAGTAAAAGGCGACTAAGATAATTTGATCCACCGTGTGGTATCCGGTTGAGTAGAATAGACCACCCTCTTTCTAACCGAGGTGTCGTAAAATACGATAAAGGTAAGTTGACGTGAGGCAGGCGGACGGTCGTAAAATACGTAGCCAAGTCATGTGACAACATGTTTCTAACCTGTTGTGCCGACCTCACATAGAGTGGGATAAGGGCAGGAGGAGAATGACTCGTAAGTATCATCATCTCAAACCGCATTCTTTTATTAAGACTGTCGTCTGTTGTATACATTAATAGAATTTCTATGAGTTCGAGTCAAAAGCTGCTAGTAAGCAATGTAAAAAATTTCATAGAATAAATCCTGAGAATCATAAATATTCTTGATACATGAGGGGATTAAAATCAAAAATAGCTAAATCTAAAGTCACAATCAAATTTAGTTAATTTTAAATATTTGTAGTACATTTTGTAGTAAACGTAAAGATTGATATTACTTAAATTCAGTGATTAAATATGTTTAATATTTTTTATTTGTCGAAACTCCAAGAATTAAACACATAAAACAAATTTTAATTTTACTCAATTTTAATTATTTTGCATATAGCTAGGTTTGATTCTAACCCCCTCACATATTCTATTATAATTTAATGTTTGCACGCTATATAATGAGTCAAGGCAAATATATAGATATATAGTTTCACTGAGAGATAAGCTAAATTATATGAGCTTACATGTTAATATTAATTTCCCAGCAGACTTGTTGTTCATAAATCTACATAAATCCTCGTATAAAATTTTACATAATATTAGTTAATCCTAAACTATTGTATAGCTATAAAATGTAAGATGTAACTTTTATCTTATATATCAAACTCTTGTGTCACAGTGTTAGTTACCATACTCGGCCAATTTTTATGAATCGGCTACTATTTTTCATATCCCTAAATGATAAAGTTCATCCATCACTAACATTTTTTTTTTATGTTTTGTTATTTTTTTTATAATAATGTACACTAAAAATTCCCTAGAAACGCGGTATGATATCCGGCTAAATAGAATAGCACCTCATTTCTTACCGAGGTGCTGTAAAAGGCGACTAAGGTAAGTTGACCCACCGTGTGGTATCCGGTTAAGCAGAATAAACCATCCTTTTTCTTACCGTGGTGTCGTACAATACGACTAAGGTAAGTTGACGTCAGGTAGCCCGGTCGTAAAATACCTAGCCAAATTTAAAACATGTTGTAAGGACCCCACTTAGAGTGGGATAAGGACAGGAAGATATACTAAAAATTCCCAAGAAATAATTTATATGGCAAAAAAACGTTTGATGGGTCATCTAGTATACTATAATGTAAGTTGACACAAAGCAATATGTTTTGTAATTAATTACCTATTAATTACATAGGTAAATTTATTGACACTTTCCAAGTCATTAAAACCGTAAAAAAAATAATTTGGTTGCATTAACTGCCATTTATGAATGTTGTGTTAGATTTTTTTGAACAAGACAAAAGAATTACTCAGTCGTATGAATATGGACGAGTTGACTCGGGAATCAGAGCCAGAACTCTCAGTGCCAGAACTGAAAACAAATATTAAGGTACACAGGTCGCTAACTGCAGTCTAAAACGAGGTCACTGGGTCATTAGTTCGGTGTCAGCTGTCGTAGAATGAGATCTATCTGCAGAGTGGGGCCGTTTTGCACGAACTCAAAACAATAATGTTAAAGAAGACTGGGAGAATTATTGTTACAAAATATTGGGAACTTATTAAAGACATTTTTGGTGCAAAGCTTTTTGTATTATATATAAATTTTGGATGGGTCATGGTATACAAGGTGCCGTGTGGTATCCAGCTGAGTAGACCAGACCACCCTGATTTCTTAACAAGGTGTATGTAATCCTCAGAATGTATTAGCGAAGGCTATGAAGAGGGTAGCGTAATGCGGTTATATATTTGCAAACTGAATTAGATTACTGAATTTGAAATTTATATAATTTTCAATTACGTTTTTATTTATTATTGTGGTATACGGCGGAGTAGAATAGACCACTTTCATTTCTTACCGCTGTATCATAAAAGGGAACTAAGGCAAGTTGATCGACTGTATGGTATCCGGTTGCGTAAAATAGACCACCTTCATTTCTTACCGAGATTACGTATAAGGCAATTAAGGAAATATCGTCTGGTATGCGGCCGGTCGTAATATACCTCGCCAAATCACATCACAACATGTTAAAAATGCAGTGCCGTCCCCATTTAGGGTAGGATAAGGGCAAGAGTTTGATGATAAGGTTATGGTATACAATCTCAGTTGCAGAAAAATAAAGCTAGCATCACGCATGGTTGAAGGCGATAATGAAAATAAATCAGAGACGTAGGTGCGTGACTTTTCATCGTAAACCTTACACGTGTTTGAGGCGGTCCCAAAGTCGGCCAAACTAGTCACTGCTCTTTGAAAACAAAATATATAAAAGATGTAATGGGCAAATATAATACGACTAGCATGAGGAGAATCTCAATATTGATGGATGAAACGTGAAACAATACGGTTACGTTTTTTCGTATATCTTGTTTATTTTATTTTGCAAAAGGTAAGCCTCCATTTGGAATGATTTCGATTCGGGTCGGGAAATACGTCTTGTGACATACGTGTTTTATTAAAATACGTTTACTATTTCAGGCTGCAATATAATGTAATATCACAAATAATACACAGTTCTTATTTGTGTCGTTTAGAGACCGTAGGGCCATGGAGTCAAATTAAAAACATACAAATATCCCTTTTAACAACTCGGTTAATTGCCTCTTCAGGCGACAAATAAGCTGGCTCGTTTTTCGCACAAAGAATCGATTTAGCAATTCAACGTGGAAACGCTGCCAGCATTTTTGGTATCATTCATGTGGACATGATTTGTATAGTCCTAGCGTGTAAGTAATTTAAGATAAACATAACCTGTACATTTTTGCTCTTACATTAACTATGCATTGCTAATACTCAACAGAATTAGCAACTCATTCGTTGGTGTCGGTACTCGTTTCAACAAAAAAAATCCGCAATCCATATTAGACTTATTTACAGAAAATTTTAATGTAAGTGTACGAACTATGCTTATACGTAAAGCATATTACACTGAGAGATGCTAAATGCCCGACTACATGTAGAAAATTAATGGAAAAAGTTTCAAAGGACTTTCAGGGACACGAAGGTCGAGTCCCTAAAAAAATGCACGTTATGGACTGTCAAGGGGATGAGTAATAGAAGTAACTGCACATATGGTTCGTTTCGTTTGAACGAAATATAAGACCATCTATATTGTTCTAGGTTCAACGCTATTAACGCTCGTCATACAAAAATGTGTCACCCGGGCATACGGATAATATAGGTCATGGCCGCATTAAGTAAACATTCGCACTTCACGGCCCTTCGACGAAGGGAAACCCTCACAAAAGGACAGACAGTATAGACACGTGTCCAGCCTCAACATAGGCAATTTCTACATTAGTGGTACCCGCGACTTCTTTTGCAACAACTTTTAGTCTTTAGCTTTAAAGTTCCCTCAATCCTACTAATATTATAAATGTGAAGTTTGTGAGTATGGATGTATGTTTGTTACTCTTTCAAGGCGAATCCGCTAAACTACTATCGATGAAATTAGGCACTATTATTCCTAATAAACCGAAATAACACATAGACTATAGAAATCCTGTTAATTCACAAGGAATAAGATGACATTGAAAAGCACCATCTATAATCGACCTATTACAGGACAAAAGTCCACGCGAACGAAGTCGCGGGTAAAAGCTAGTGCAATTTATGTTTTGTTTGTTGTTCAAGAAACAGATTCAAAATCCATTCCAAATTCAAATTACATGTACCAAAATTTTTGAAATCGAATAATTTACATTAAAATACTTCATGAAACTCATAATCATTTCTATCAAATTTGTCAAACGCAGATTTCCATTTCATAATATTCTGTTGAAATCTTAGGTACCCTTCTCGTTACCTAATATTTTATTACTTAGTACAATTTGTAAGTTTGTTTTTAATCCGTATTAAATTCTGACTACTATATGATGATGACAGGAATGCATATTGTTAGTACATATTTTCTTATAATTGTAAGTAAATAAAGGTTTTGTTATTATATAGGTATATAAATTAAAAGCATTTTCAATCAGATCTTTACACATTAATGATTCTTATTAGGATTTTATTTGAACAGTAATAATACTATAAGTACAAGTTTATATTAGATCGTGAAAAAGCTTACAGGGACCTTTCCAGTTGATATTCTTTGGAATGGAAAATTAATTTTCTGTATACACAAAGACCTAAAGAAGGTATTAAGCCAACTTAATCCAATAAATCCCTCAAAAGTCTATTTTACAAGTAAAACCCCTTTTATTACTTAAGGCTTAAGCTCTAGTTTGGACGTCATGTTATTTAAGGGACCTATTTTTTATTGAATACATTAACCTTAAGCAAAGTACATGTAAATACAGTTTTGTAATTAAATGGAAGCATTGATTTTATAGAATTACGTAGAGCTTACGTAAGTTACATAAAGAAGTCACCATCATATATATAGAAGAAGAAAGATAGGTAAATAAAAAGTTTAGTATACACTTAATTTAACAGTAAAAATATAGACATTGATTAATTAATGAATTTCTTAATTAATTAATTAACTATTTCATTAAAAGATATAAAAAGATGCGATATAAAAAAAGAAAAAAAGGGATAAGTGTTACTCGTATCTAGACTCGAACTGGGGTATTCTAATGTTATGGGCCGCCCGATTACCCACTAAGCTATAATAGCTTTAAAAATGATATTCTAATTAGTGTAGTTTTTCAAATAGATTTATAGAATTTGTTCAGTGCCTAAAAACAGGGATGAAACACTATAACACTAAACATTTTTTTGAAATGGAAACTAGCTATATTGATATATCGCCCCCGAAATCCTCTATATGCTAAGTTTCAGCATATAGTGTAAAATAAAACCCCTGGTATAAAACCCCTTTGTCTCCCAAGAAAATAGTTTACTACGAAGTATGGTATTTGCTGATAAGACTCTTGATGAAAATACAAGACTGAATGACGCTGGAATAGAAATTGAAATTCGGAAAGTGGAGACACAAGGTCCGCATTAGATTATTTCCCCAGAATGTATTAGCGAAAGCTATGAAGAGGGTAGCGTAATGAGGTTATACATTTGCAAACTGAATTAGGTTACTGAATTTGAAATTTATATAATTTTCAATTACGTTTTAAATATTGTGGTATTCGGAGGATTAGAATTTATCACCCTCATTTCTTACCGAATTGTCGTAAAAGGCGATTAAGGTAAGTTGATCTACCGTTTGGTATCCGGTTGAGTAGACTAGAACACCCATTTTCTTACTTAGGTATAGTTAAATACTATGACATTGAACTTAAGAAAAATGCTATGATATGACATTGAACATGAGAAAAAAATCTCAGAATTAAAGCATAATTCATCATCATCTTACTGCCCTTATCCCACTCTAAGTGGGTTCGGCAAACATGCTATAAACATGTTATCACATAATTTGGCTACGTATTTTACGACCGGCAATCTTCGTGGCGTCTACTTTTTTTTTTTTTGTCAGGAAAACCCATTATGGGTCATCACCGCCCGACGGGGACGAGCGGCGGGTATGTCGGACTCTCACCGACTAAAAACCTGACAGTGCTCCACCACGCTGCTGGTGGCGGGGACAGGGTAACGTTGGACACATTGCCCCCATCCCCGCCAGGAGCAACTCTGAACCTCAGAGTGCGCCACCTCTGGGTCAGGGCCTCTCTAAACTAGGCCCTTCCTCCGCTAGACGATGCATCGGGAGCACCAGATGCATCGACCACCTCAGGGACCTTTTCAGATGGGCGTCCGATAAACCCCGTTCGGAACGCCCATAGGTCCCCGTTAGGGCGGCATACGACGGGCTTCGGCGAGTCGTCTGCGCCCCGCTCGCCTGCGGCGGATCGGATCCAAAGACTCAACTTCCCGGATCCGCCCCGCCGCCTCCTTCCGAGAGATTATGTCCTCGCAGAAAGAGGCCATCGCTGCCCACGATCTCTCCCTGTCCACCATGGCACGAACCACGGTGGGCAAGGAGAGATCGTGCCCCACCTCTGCCACGAGCCGTGTCAAACTCAGCGTCGTGGCGTCTACTTACCTTAGTCATATTTTACAACACCTCAGTAAACTCAGTTTTTTTAATCAGCCGGTTACCACACGGCAAAGTCTATAAAGGACATAGAAACATTCATTTTTACATCTCGATAATATAAAAAGTAGCGGCCTTTATTATCCCACTGCTGGGAATAGGCCTCTTCTCTCCGTTATAAGAGAGAAGGATTGGAGCTAAGACCTACCACGCTGCTCCAATGCGGATTGGTAGGTTACACATATCCCTAGAATTTTCTAAAGATATGCAGGTTTCCTCACGATGTTTTCCTTCACCGAAAAGCGTGTGATAAATTGCAATTATCAATTAGACACATAAGTTTTTAATAGAAAAACTCATTGGTGTCTGCCCGGGTTTGAACCCATGATCGTCTCTAGAGATTCACACGGTCGCACCGCTAGGCCATCACAGCATTAACAGCTCGATAATATATATAAGTGCAAATATCTATGAAGCTGCCGAATCGCAGACGAAGCGGGGACGTTATGAGGCTGGGATTACGGCAGTTAACAGGGACTTAGCGTAGATTCTATTCGATATGTAGACCGTAGTCTGCAAAGAGAGTTGTAAATGTCAGGAGCTTGCCAACTGGCAGAATTATCGCACGAGGGTCCAATATGTTTTTGGCTTGGCTTTCACGTTCAATATATCAAGGGAGTAGACATTCGGCTGTCCGATATGAGAGAATAATGTCTAACAAAACAAACCCAGTATAATTGAGGTTTAAATATAACGTTTCTGAAAATATTTTGATCATTAATGTCATCATCATCATCTTACTGCCCTTATCCCACTCTAAGTGGGGTCGGCACAACGTGTTATAAACATTTTGATCATTAATTTAACCGAGAAAATAGATATTGGACAATTACTATTGTCTTTAAATACTGCCATTGATTTCTTAGTATTCTGATATTCAAGCTAAAACCGATAAAATATTGTACGGGTGTTAAAAAAAAAGTTCACTTAACAACAGCTATAATCGCACAAAGCAAAAAAATACGAAAAAAAAATTTGTTGTCTGAAAAAATTGATGTTTAATTCTCGCTAAATTACAATAAGGTAAGGGCACTAGTAATAAACCATGTACTAGTAGTTGACCGTTTTGTATGAAATTTTAAATAATAAGCGTTTTGTTTGTTGTAGCTAATAAAAAATTAATTTGTAATTACCTCTTGCCATCTATTAACAACTGCCCAAAACCTCAGAACTGTAGCCCATTGTTTGATATTTAAAATTTAATATTATTAATTAATTCTTTTTTATTAGCTACAACAAACAAAACGCTTATTATTTAAAATTACATACAAAACGGTCAACTACTAGTACATGGTCAAATACTAGTGCCCTTAGCTTAAATATACTTAAAACAAAAATTAAAGAAATTCCAATATCAAATAACAAAGACAAATTCGCTGTACTAAAAGTAACTGATAGTTGAATGAAAATACA
This sequence comes from Morpho helenor, assembly GCA_029227775.1. Classification (NCBI taxonomy): domain Eukaryota; kingdom Metazoa; phylum Arthropoda; class Insecta; order Lepidoptera; family Nymphalidae; genus Morpho; species Morpho helenor. The sequence continues at coordinate 12,788,123 of JARGCU010000020.1, read as the reverse complement.
CAAATAGTAGAAACTAATAAAAGGACACAGAATAAAGATAAGGGTCTTAATAGAGCGTTGAAAATCATCGATAAAATCTCAATCCAAAATCATCAAAAAAATTATTTATGATAAAATTGTGTATTTAAGCTTTATCAACTAGTGGTTTAAAGTATGTAAATGTCTCTGTCCTCCAGACCAGGTGAGGTCATACAATACAATTTGGAGCATCGACAGTAATTACTTTCTAACGCGCAAAAAAAAGGATGAAACGGCGTTCGATTGTCAACGAAAAGATCGACCGGTTGAGTGATGTACTTAAGTTTCTGCGGTGTTTCTCGATACGAGTAATAACACTTACGCTGCCCAAAGTTTAGCACGTCTGATTGACACTATTTATTTAGTTGCGTGGGTGTACGAGCGACCGGCACGTGGTCGGGCTCGCTGTACGCGGCGTCGACTGACGGCCGGAGCTGCGGAGGCTGCGCGGCACGCCGCCCCCGCCTTCATTCACTCACACACCACCGTTGAGGCCTAGCCCGAAACTGCGGCATGTGCCGTTTTCCCATAAAAATGGATGAGAATTTTCAGTAACTTACTTTTTTTTTATCGATATCATAGCACAAAGTGAATTTGTGATTGGGACATCACTTAAACCTTTTATTTGAATACATGTGTACGATATGATAGTGTTATAATTTGTTTGATTATTCGTACTAATATTATACATGAACGCCGTGTGGTATCCGGCAGAATAGAATAGTACCACTCTCATTTCTTACCGAGGTGTCGTAAAAGGCGACTAAGGTAAGTCGACCCGCCGTGTGGTATCCGGCTGAGTAGAATAGACCAACCTCATTTCTTACCGAGATGTCGTAAAAGGCGACTAAGGTAAGTTGACCCACCGTGTGGTATCCGGTTTAGTAGAATAGAAAGCCCTCTTTCTTACAGAGGTGTCGTAAAATACGACAGGGGTAGTTTGACGTCAGGCAGGCGGCCGGTCTTAAAACGCAGCCAAATCACGTGACAGCATGTTTATAGCATGTTGTGCCGACCCCATTTAGAGTGGGATAAGGGCAGGAAGATCATGATAATACATGAGAAAGTCTGTATGTGTAACGCTGTCTATCTGTAACGCTTTCAGAACTAATCTGCTAGAGCAATGTTAATAAAATTGAGTACAATTGAAGCAGACCGGACTAACATGTATGATAAAAAAAAACGTTTTTCCTTCGGGAACAGAATCAAAACACATTGCATTATTGTGGCTAATTTGAGGTAAATTAAATTAATTAATTAATTATATAATAAGTAAGTAAATTTAATTCGAATAAATAAATATTAATAAATATAAATCGATAATTTTGATATTTGCATACTAAAACTGCTTTACTATAAATACTCTGACAGGTGAGCTAGCAGAGATCTCTCTCAAAGGCATAAGTTGTTGTTTTGTAATTTAAAAAAAATGGTTTTTCTGTTTTTTATTGTACATAAATGCAAAAAATAAGGAAGTAATTAAACACTGAAATCGATGAGAAAAAGTCACGGGTACCACTAGATTTACATACAGTTCTCATGATCTCATGAAGTGTATAGTTTTCGTGATCTTAAAAACTTTATTTTTTATCAAGATTCTTTGTTCTTATGAGAATTCCAAATTCAAATATATTCTGAACTTTAACGACGACATTCCTTTTAAAAAGCACTTGTATTTTGCTTTCAATTATTCTTTGAAATCGCTGTTTCTGTGACTATGCGAAGAAATAAAATGACACGACATTTTCGTATACGAGTTTCGTTTGTAAAATACAAATAAATGCCGCCAATAATTGCTAGTGCTTTGGTTAATTATATAAATACTTTTTAAACGTTCTCTTACAAAAAATTATCCACTGTTTTGTTCTTTCTTCTTAAGTCTACAATCAAATTGACCATTGGCTTTACTTGAACTTTTAATTGCCAAGCTCTGAAAAAATGTTGATTTGAATTTCAATTCATCTAAATAAGGTGAAAATACCAAAAAGTACTCGAATAATACATAATAAACATTTATAATGATATAAATTTTAAGGCCATGTTCTAACAATCAAAGCAAAAGGTAGAGAATTTTTCCTTTCAAATTAGGATTAAATTATCTTAGTTAAGATAACAAACAACGCTATGTCGACAAACAAGGCGAAACAATTATGAAAAAATTAAAGTACACAAAAGGCTGGAAGCAACTTGGATGGACAAATTATACTTTTGTAGACCCGTTTCCTTTGCAACAATAAGACAATTCCGTCTATAGCACGAATAACTGAACTCGATACAGCACGATACGAAAAATTAACTACGTTTAGAGGTGCGTACAGACATAGCGATGTCTGTACGCGGCCTAAAGAATACAAGCAACTGCTACCTGTTAGCTAAGCAGTGTGAAAATTTATCTGACATAAACAGGCAGCTCTAAAAGGGACAAAACGGTTAGTTAATACGAATCGTACTACTCGTTCCTTGTTTTGCGTATTTTATTTGTATTCAAACGATATATGCATTAACTCTATGATTATAAAAGTTGACTTAAAATCAGATACTACGAATACAGTAAAGTAACGACTTGTTACTATCCCACAGCTAGGCATAGGTCTCCTCTCTCTTTTTTGGAAAGAAGGATTGGAGCTAAGACCTATCATGCTGTTAAGTTAGACATATCCCTAGATTTCTCTAGAGATATACAGGTTTCCTCACGACGTTTCCTTCACTGAAATGCGTGTGATAAATCGCAATTAGCAATTAGACATAAATTTGAACAGAAAACTCTTTGGTGCCTGCCCGGGGTTTAAACTCATAGCCCCTCCAAAAAGCGCACCGCTCGGCTTTCACAGATTTAGCTTCTACGAGCATAATCGAAATATTAATTAAAACATCTTATCTAAAAAACGACTTATATTTAATACCATACAAATAACAATTTTAATAAAAATAGATCTATAGCTTCTTTCACGTATGAGCGAGTTACGCTACATCAATAGTGACAGCTAATTTGATGCAAAAATAACAAAATAGCAGAATCCTGTAAACCAGAAGAATTATCTTAATAGAGCGTTGACAATCATCTATCAAATCTACGTCTCGCTGCAGGAGAGGAATAATGGAGCACGAAAGGAGCTTTGACACGTCGCGGTGTTCATAAATCAATGTTTCGAGTTGGAAACCTTTACGCAGATTGCAAATTTGGTCCGTGACGCCGGCAGAGGAAAAGAGACAGGGCGGCAATAATTTAATTTTAGGGGCATCATTAGAGCGGCTGAACCCAAATGTATATATAAATAAAATAACATGAACGGTTAGCGTTCGACAGGTTTCCAGGGTTGTAAACATGAAAAATACATTGGGTTTAGCTTATAACAGTTGTTAATGAACAAAAGGAAAGCAGCTATATGTCCTTCTCTATCTATCCTACACTAAGTGTGTTTTTGTTTGAACTTGAGAAAAAATCGCAACATAAATAGCTTGTGCTTATAAAGCGTAATTCATCATCATCCTCCTGCCTTTATCCCACTCTAAGTGGGTTGGCACAACGTATTATAAATATGTTGTCACAAAATTTGGCTACGTATCTTATAACCAGTCGCCTGCTATGTCAACTTACCTTAGTCGTATTTTACAACACCTCGGTAAAAAAGAGGTGGTCTATTCTACTCAAACGGATACCAAACGGTGGGATGACTTACCTTAGTCGCCTTTTGCGACACCTCGGTAAGAAATGAGGGTGGTCAATTCTAATCCGCCGTATACCACAATAATTTAAGCGTAATTGAAAATTATATAAATTTCAAATTCAGTAACCTAATTCAGTTTGCAAAGTTATAACCTCATTACGCTACCCTCTTCATAGCTTTCGCTAATACATTCTGGGGAAATAATCTGATGCGGACCTTGTGTCTCCACTTTCCGAATTTCAATTTCTATTCCAGCGTCATTCAGTCTTGTATTTTCATCAAGAGTCTTATCAGCAAATACCATACTTCGTAGCAAACTATTTTCTTGGGAGACAAAGGGGTTTTACACCAGGGGTTTTATTTTACACTATATGCTGAAACAACGAGCAAGCTTTCCAAGATACTTTACTATATGCTGAAACTACTATATGGATACTACGCTGTGTGGTATCCGTTTGAGTAAAATAGACCACCCTCTTTCTTACCGAGGAGTAGTAAAATGCGACTAAGGTAAGTTGACGTCAGGCAGGCGGCCGGTCGTAAAATACGTAGTCAAATCATATAACAACATGTTTATAACATGTTGTGCCGACCCCACTTAGAGTGGGATAAGGGCAGGAGGATGATGATGATGATACTATATAAATACTACTATATAGCGATAAATCGACATAGATTACGAAAGGATGTTTTATTCACTCCACAAATTCAAACAATTTCATACAAAGCTGAAGCGCCTATTCGAAACATATGAATTTGAAAGAAACGACGAGTTTAAGTGCGATTCGATTACGAGAAGTGGGAGGGATAGCGTGAAACGGCTCGAGGTGGAGGGGGGTCTCGACAGCGAGATTAGCGCATTTAAATTGTCCGGCCCTTTCTCTCGTTAAATTAGTAACGATTGTCACTACGTTGACATTTTAATTGATTTAACTGTGATCAGAAAGTTTTGATGTTAGAAATAAAAATATATATAGGACACACATACGGTCGTCCGTCCCCAAAGTAGGTAACTTAATGCTTGTGTTATGGGTGACAGACAACTGGTGAATATATACTTATATATTTTTTAAATACATACTTAAATACAAATATACACCCAGGTTCAAAGGCCAACAAATACATTTATAGAAAATGATGGCCCTCGGCGGGAATCGAACCCACGAACCGCGGAGCTCAAGGCAGGATCACTACCCACTAACGCTAACGCCAACGCCAACTAACTAAGCGCCAACGGGCTAGTCAAAATATAAACAACTCAAATTCTATTCTTCTACGTTTCAAAAAAATTACAACCGTCATACATTCCGTTCGACTAACGTCTATTGTTAAAACTAATCATCCTCCTGCCCGTATCCCACTCTAAGTGTGGCCGGCACAACATGTTATAAACATGTTGTCACATGAATTGGCTAGGTATTTTAAAATCCTTAACATACATGTCTGATGTCAACTTACCTAAGTCGTATTTTACATCTCGATAAGAAATGAGGGTGGTCTATTATAATCACCCAGATACCACGCGGCGGGTCAATTTAACTTAGTCGCCTTTTACGACACCTCGGTAAGAAAGAAGGGTGGTCTTTTCTACTCAGCCGGATACCACGCGGGGGGTTGAACTACCTAAGTCGCCTTTTACCACACCTCGGTAAGAAATAAGAGTGGTCTATTCTTCTCAGCTGGATACCACACAGCGGGTTGACCTACCTAATAATTTTCACTTAGATATGATCACTTTTACAAGTTAAATAAAATACTGAATTTTCTTATTTATTTTATGTTATAAATTTTTCACTGTATCTTTTATATTCTCGTTGTTTTTCGGAATTTTGTGGTTTAAAATTCCAAGTCAAGTATTTTCATTCTAGTATGATGTTTGATTCGTGTCGATCCAGTTTAATTAACATTCAGTAGAAAGATATTTATTTATTAACACAATTTGTGTACAGGCGAGGTTAAATAAAATTGAAATATTATCAAAGAACAGCTAACAAAAGATTTTGTACTTTCCTTAGGCTTAACGCAGACGCAAATTTAATTCAGATTCAAGGGTGCGGGCCTCCCAGTACCTACATGTTCGTAGCGTCCACAACGTAGAGGCTACGAAATTTCGTAGTCACTCGAGATTTCGTAGACCGTCCGTATTATACGCTCTTAACTGTCTGTATTCATTTGGCTATAAAATGATGATTCGTAGTCTTAAATACGGTACACCCGTGTATTAGACAACGAATCTCTGAAAAGTCACGTGTAGGCTAGGAGGAGACTTAATGTTTCCATATATGGCGTCTACACAAAAGTTATTAAATGTATAAGATTCCCGTGATAACGCTTAAAACTTTAAAGCAAATATTTTTCTTTATTCAAGAATATTTCATTGGTTAATTATTTTGTTTCCAATAATCTTATATTATAATCGGAATATATAAATAATTTAATTTAATTAAATAAGAATACTCAAATACAACTTTATCTATTGGTTTGAGTTAAGATTTGTAGCCTTATAGTTTTATAAGTATATTTAGAATTAGAACATGTTAAATTAATCCACATTGATAATGTGTCGTGATGATACAATATTTTATTACTTACATATAGCACCCGTGCTTAGTCTATCAAACATACCTGAAACAAAATAAAGATTTACATTTTAGGGTTGCAAATAAATACATGCAATTAAATTCAAAAGTGCTTGCAAAGGCTTACTTGAATGAAGATTATTTTGATTTGATTTATACTATCAATTTTTACAACATTAAAGTAGAGCCGATTAGGCGACGTGCGACTTTTATCAGAGGATTAGGGGTTCAAACACTGGCCAGGCACTATTGAGTTTTTTCATTAAAACACACGAGTATATTGATATTTTCGTATCAGGCTATTTTCGGAGAAGAAAACAACGCGAGGAAACCTTCGAACTTAACAATATTAGATGAAAGTGTGTACATATTTATCCGCTATTGATATTGTGGGCGTCTAAGCTCAAATCCATCTCTCGAAAGATGAAAGAGAGGCCACCGGTATAGTAACAAGTCGAAAAAAACCGGTAACGAACATATTTCGGGTTCTCAGTACCCACCATTCGACATTCGGTGTATTTTCTCAACATTCGGTTTTATTTGACGAGTATATGTTGTATGTATTGTAAAAAAAACAGCTAATAAATGTATACGAAAATGTGTACTTATTTATCAGCATTTGATATTGTGGACGTCAAACTAAAATCTTTCTCTCGAAAGATGAAAGAGAGGCCTTTCCACCGGTATAGTAACAAGTCGAAAAAAACTGGTAACGAACATATTTCGGGTTCTCAGTACCCACCATTCGACATTCGGTGTATTTTCTCAACATTCGGTTTTATTTGACGAGTATAAAATTATATATTGTAAAAAAACAGCTAATAAATGTATACGAAAATGTGTACTTATTTATCAGCATTTGATATTGTGGACGTCAAACTAAAATCTTTCTCTCAAAAGAAGAAAGAGAGGCCTTTGTAGCGGCTAGTAACAAGTCGAAAAAACTGGTTACGAACATATTTCGCATTTTTAGTGCCCACCATTCAACATTCTGTGTATTTTCTCGATATTCTGTGTTATCTGGCGAGTATAAAATTATGTTTTGTAAAAAAAACAGCTAATAAAAGTATACGTCCCCCGTGCGCCCTTAACATCGACTGATCGAAAAGTTTTACACTAAAAGCATTACAAGGTCACAAGTCACGGACGCGGATTGGGGACGGTCGTAAAACGAAAAAGAGAGATTTAAAATTGTAGACCCTCGTCGCAGTAGTTCTTGAAGCGTTTGATCGAAAACAAAGTTTGATTGATTTGTTGGGATGATTTATTATCAGTAGTACGAGCCTTGCTCGGTAATTTCTTAAAAATATAAAAAAAAATACAATTATAAATATTCTTTATTCAAATAAACTCGTAAACAAGTGCTTTTGAATCGTCAACTCTACTGCTGGTTCGGAAAGCTGTTCCTACCGAGAAGAGCCAGCAAGAAACTCGGCGGTTGCTCTTTTAAAAATATAATTCTTATGACTAGTTACATTTAGTCATTACTGTCTTGTACAGGGTCTAAGGAGCTATATCCCCATATTCTTATCTTCTAAAAAAAAAAGGAAGCGCCGAGTAGCATGAGGAAATCGATCCCAGGATTTGAACTTTTTGGGTGCGCACGTAACCTTTACAAGCTGTACCAAGCTTGTTAGGCATATAACATAATAACAAGCTTTACGTTCGAGTCAGTTTTAATAAAAACTTAAGTATTCAAAAACCATAACATAAGTTAAACAGTAAGGAGCATAACTGAACACACACGCAATTTAAGCAAAAATAATTCTTTATTCGATATTTGCATGAAAAAACAAAATACTCGGTAGTCTCTACAATGTTCTGGCATCTGGCATCTAGGTATAATTATTAAGATTAAGATTAAGATTAAGATAATTGTGATCTACTTTTTAAAGCAAGTAGGCAATATTTAAGATACATAATTGTAACAGAGAAAATTACTTTTCGGTTTCCGTAAAGTATAAAGGCTACTTCTATAACTTCGTTAACTTTGCCATTACAGCAGTTTAAAAACACTATTAAGGAGAGGCTGATACAGAAAGCCTACTATACTGTTGAGGATTATTTAGACGATAAAAATGCGTGGATATAAATATTGTTTGACCCTGTACAAGATAGAAACATTAAATGTAACTAGCATTAAGAATTGTATTTTTTAAAAAGAGCAACCGCCGAATTTCTTGCTGGCTCTTCTCGGTAGGAACAGCTTTCCGAACCAGCAGTAGAGTTGACGATTCAAAAGCACTTGTTTACAAGTTTATTTGAATAAAGAATATTTTGAATTGAATTTGAATCGAATATACGCCGTGTGGTATCCGGCTGAATAGAATAGTACCACCCTCATTTCTTACCGAGGTGTCGTAAAAGGCGACTAAGGTAAGTCGACCCGCCGTGTGGTATCCGGCTGAGTAGAATAGACCACCCTCATTTCTTACCGAGGTGTCGTAAAAGGGGACTAAGGTAAGTTGACCAACCGTGTGGTATCCTTTTGAGCAAAATAGACCACCCTCTTTCTTACCGCGGAGTCGTCAAATGCGACTAAGGTAAGTTGACGTCAGGCAGGCGGCCGGTCGTAAAATACGCAGCCAAATCATATGACAACATGTTTGTAACATGATGTGCCGATCCCACTTAGAGTGGGATAAGGGCAGGAGGATGATGATAAAGGCTTCTTCTATAAATTATTAATTAGAGAACTTAAATGTTATTTCAAGGACACGCAGTTTACATCTGCAACTAGAATGTCATAAATACTGCAAATAATTTAAAGCAATTAAATGTTTTACCATCAGATTAGACTAATTGAATAATAAATATTGCAGCGCAGAATGTTCCAACAAACGCAAATTGCAAATTATAATAATTAATTGAGTTGAAAACATTGATATTTAAATTTATTCATAGCGTAAAAATTGTAGATTTATTACATATATTTTGGATATATAGCAACTTAACTCTTAATATAATGAATGAAAATATTAAGTTGCTAAACACTCAAAACGATCTAATGAAACAAAAATTTCGTATAAAATAAAGAGCTTCAAACGAGGAATGTCAAAAACCTATAATCTTATACAGAGTCTTCACCTCATACTGTATATTAACGTTCGGACATCTAAAATTAAAGAACACTATAAACCTTAAAGCTTTTTTAAGATAAGCATTCCACTACTACTAGGTAGATCACACCTTCGGCGAAGCTTCTGGGATCGCCCGTACCGTCCAATAACCTTGTAAAAGCAATTACAGCTAACAGCAGTTCGAAAGAATAAGTAACTACGTAATCAGACGATCTCAAATGGTTGCAGGAAACAGCTAAAATCCCTCGATGCATTAACAAATCTCCAACAACGGACCATCGGACAAGAAATAGAAGAACAAAAAATGGTTTCAACCGTATTCTCAAGAGAAAACGTCTCGTATGAATTGATTTACTTAGATTTGAAACGATCGACCTTCGGGAGTTTCAAAGTTTTCCCATAAAATAAATTTAGGATACTTTACTTGGTATGGATACCACATCATTTCTTTGATAAAAATATGCGTTTGGGTAGAATTTATAGAATCGCTACAAAGTTAGTGTACTTAGATACCTACCACTCTATATAATAAAAAAACCGAATGTATAGTTTAAGATTAATTTCAAAAATTTAGTTTAGAATCGCATAAAATTTATGAATTAAATTTTACACATAATACGATGAAATAAAAAATAAGAATTTATTTATGTCAAAGTTTTCAACAATTTCAACCTCCTGATCGTCTAGCAATGAACTAAAAAAGATGTAAAAAGATGGTTTTTATTTTATTCAAGATATGTATTATTCTAGTACATAATTTTTTCTGTGTAAAATTCCTGGGCTAATAGATTTTATGATGTTGCCCGCTCGTAAACCATTATAATTTAACTCTACCTTTTTCGTACTGTACTTACCTTAAACGAGAAATGTAGGGAAAAACTTATAGTTTATTTTAATTAAAATAAAAATAAAAACAAACAGACATAAATACTGTCACATTTATAATACTATTCTGGATTTCAGTTTATTTTAAGGTAGGCTAGGATTTCGGTATATTTCAAGGTACAGCGTGCGTAGCATTCGTTTTTCATTAACAGAATCTCTTAGCACATTTTCCATTCGCCTAATTAAGATAGAATATTCCACTGTAATAATGCAAATAAATTATTTAACCGTGCATAATTTGCTCTTACATTTGTTAAAGAAAGAGCCATTTTAGAAAGCCGTGGAGTAAACGTGCTAACACAATTATAAGGAATACAGAAATTTCGCTTCAGGAAAATTTTCAGCGGTAACTTTAACTTCAGTAGTTACGTCATAATATAATGGGAAAAAAATGGATTCGATTTTAGTTGCTCTTTCGGGTTATCGTAGACTTTAATATCACATCCAATCCAGGTGAGAGTAACTTCGAGTTTCAATCGGAACAGGAAACGAAACAAATTAAAAAACAACACCTCACGTGACAATTATTTGACGGTGAACAACTAACACCTAAACAATATTGATCCCTAACGTTATATGTCTGGCAGTTTTATCATCATTTTTTTTTCATTTATAATCGGTTTATTATTCGTCGTTTCCGTCTATACATTTTGTTACTGTTATACCTTAATTTGGCTTTTTAATGTTACATGTTTTGAATCATATCGGAAATTACAATTTAGTTTTGTTGTTGCCTATGACTTTCGTTTTGTATTTTATAGCAACACCGTCATGAAACGAGTATCGCGCCCTTTTGACTGAAATGGTGGCAACACTGTGAAGTGTTATTTTCGGTGGAATCTTTCTATATATTGCTAAAACGTTTCAATTGCATGCAGTCTTTGTTCGTCGTTCAAGAGAAGTGCATAACGGGAATTGTGGTATTCCTATTATATCGTGTTATTGTATATAGTGTGCGCTAACAGTTTAAATAACAAATGGTCATGATGAACTTTATACGATTGAGATAGTAACTATTCTTAAACCTATAAATCTAAAATTATTACTGTGAAACTAATATTCACTTAAAACTTTAATTTTTTTCGTAGAGCTTCTATTGTCTAGGTAACCAATGACGTAGCACTGTATATAATTAACAACACGACTTCTCTCTCCTATGGCTCTCCTGATACTGGCCCTCACTCACGCCGATTAATACACGAGACAGTATACACGACATTAACTAATGACGTGTATCATGAAATACTCACTACACTTCAATTATAATTACTCGTTGGGAGATAATATCATATATGAACGCTACATATACAATAATCATCTGAAGGCATGGATATAAAAAGGGATCCATTACATAAATTGACTAAAGACCTTTATGGATATTAAACGATGAAAGCAAAATGTATTCACATTAAACATCTTTCCTATTTCATTCAAAGAAATTTTCAATTACTTTTCTGAGAATGCGAATTAAGTATACAAAAATAACGAAGACGTTCTTGTCTTTTTTCGATAGAATACAAATGTTTTTCAAGAAGAACGAGTACAATAAAAAGGTCTTAAATATGTCAAAACCGAAGTTGTACTAAGCATAAATTAGTTGTGGCTGGGGTCAATTCTCGACCGTCGGTCAATGACGAGATGGAGACCCTGGACGGCGGGTGATGGGAGACCCGGCACCCAATTATGGGTCACGACGGGGGTGCATCTAGTGTCCTGGGTACATTCCAGAGGTGGTGGGAGACGTGAAGAGGGCAGCTAGGGCGGTAACGCTGCGGGCTTGCTGATCGCTGCCTCCCTTGATGGCGTGTGTCGTCAGGAGTTCCCCCTCGAGATAAAAAGAAGGGATTAGCGACCCTGCATTGGAGTGTTGATAGGTCCCCTCTGAGGCTAACACTTTAAAAGAACCGTTGGATTCAAGTGAACGTAAGGTTTGGAAATGCCTTGCAGAAATCTATGTATAACAGTGGACGTTAATTGTTTAAAAAGGGATCCAAACATATTGTTTGAAAATTAACATTAAGAAAATTTTACGTTCAGTAAATACGAGATTTTTGTATTCCTATTTAGAACAGGATTTGCAGACTTTATTTGAAAAATATTTTTCAATTCGCATTTCTAATAAGCTCGGTGAGTATACAACAAGAAAGCGTAAAAGGAGCTTCTTTCATTTTTTCTTATTATTTTCAGCGAATAGCGAGACTTTATAGAAATCCAACGTGAATATATTTTTAACGAGAAACGAATGTACGATGTTTTTACCTGTATGTTAAATGCGCAGTTCAATTAATTAGTACCTGGGTGACCAAGCGGAAGCTAATTTTATTAAAAGACTTAAAAAAATGCAATTAATAAAATAAAAAAGAAAAGAAATGGTCGGTGACACGTAAGACTTAAACTTGAAATCTTTTCTCATATTTAATCCACCCCTTCACGCTATTACAACTTGCCAAATGACAGCAAATTTAAGCTTTACAGTTTATTTCTATTTTAGCAGTTTTTATAATGCCCGAATAAAGATTAAAACATTTATTTTTTTTAATAAAACTAGCTAAATTGAATATAAGAAGTTAAATAAATTCTGAAAGAAGATCTAAATAAAATCACGCTAATCAAAATCAACGATGTAGAACAAATAATGACAATTAAAGGTAATGTTTACTTTGGGCTTAAGGGTTACACTATTAAGGGTGAAAGATCTTAAACTACTAGAATATTTCATCTCACACAGTAATTTTAGGAATAGTGAGTAAAGTATATAAATGTTTTAATCCACAGTCGCGACATAAATGTACCGCTTCTGTTATCCCAGGAGTTTTAGCTGAAATATTGCCGTACAGTCAGGATTAGTTGGATGGGGATAAACGGAAGCGGGACCACTATTTCAATTTCAACCACCTGGTCGAGATCCTTGCAGTACATTTTGTTGCGGTGTTTATTTTATTAATGCTTACAATGAAATATGTAACAAGATTTAGTAAAGCTCGTGTATGTTCATTGAAAATACATAGAAACGAAAAATAGGCTCATATTTTTCATCTAAAACCGACGTACGCTATAAGATTATCGACACTTGGCACCAATGCCAATAAGGTTGTTCTTTATACATACTGTAAACGGATATTACAAGAGGTCACTGCTATCGTGCGTATTACCAGTGTAGCTGATGGATAGCGAACTCGCCGCGGCTCCCTGTCATCGGGCGTCCTACGAACACACCCGAGTGCCGGCTTAATACGCAATAACAAATGGAGGTGGCGATGACAACGGAATAACAAGCCATCTTGTGTGATGTGACGTTTGCTTTTGGGAAATTGTATTAATTACGAGTGCGGTTATAGGAGTTGAATTATAGTTAAGTGTTTAATTAATACTCACTTCTGGACCTTCTTTAAAAATACATATAGTTATTGTGGAAAAAAGGGGAATAAAATTGTACAAGAACAATGAAGGAATTATACCTAAAAAAGATTTCTTCCAGTGAACCTAAGCGCAACTGAAGGAAAGAGACAAGAAGTGATATACGGGTAACATAGAAAGAAAGTAAAAAAAAAAAGACATATATGTAGTTACCTAGATGATTAAATGTATTGTATTTACACTGTATTTCGATGTATTGGCACTCGCGATAACAAAAAAGGAAAAAATAAAAGAAAAACAAAAATTAAATTAAAAAAAAATTGCATTAATAAATAATACATTACAATTTTGTCGTGATGAAATCTCCCGACGATGCTTCGGTTACGGGCGAAACGATCGTAGATATTGAAGTATTAATATATATGTAGTTATTTATAAGTCAAAGAGTATATTTACTCCGTTATTCATTACCGCGCTATTTTAATATTTTCTAATAATTCTTAATCATAAAATTATTTTTACGTAGCTCGCTCAACATTTTGATACCCTTACAGGGTATTCATAAAAGTTATAAAAGGTTCATTAGGGGTTAAACAAGACGTAGAAAATGTCACGGCGTTTTCAAGTACGTAAGGGGTCTCGCCGGATAACCTTTGGCCACTTTCTCCGCTTAAATTATATTGGGAAAACGTGTTCAGTGTACTGTATGAAATTAAAAGCAAACATTTCAAGTATACTTAACATTTTTATTATTTAAAGCAGGCCTACTCATAGGCGTCGTTCTAAAACTTCATAATACCAAGCTAAGGATATTTATAAACATAACATTTCATACCAACAAAAACACCGTGTGGTATCTAAATTTTTCGTGGCACACCTATAACGTTATTAAACATTTGGTTGAAAAAATTTCACATCGATGCATAAATGTTCGCCTAACCTGTTATAGCGTGAAACTATTAGGTATAGCAACATTTAATAATTAAACAATTAATTAATTAAATTAATTGGATTGAATAAGCAAGATTTCATCTCCCTTTTTTTCGTTGATAAGAGATTTTAATATATTGTTATTTTTAACTATTTTAAATGAAAAGAGAAAAATTCTACAAAATGGCATCAGGTTTTTAAAAGCTTATATTCAATGTTTTGCTGGCAGGTGTCGAAACATTGAATGGCGACAACATCGTCGTATTCATATTGGTTCTCTATGAAACCAAATAAACTTATTTTTTAAGTAAATAGAAAGCAAAACCCAAAAGGAATCCATAGTCATTCCTTTTATTTAAACGAATTAAAGGAATGACTATGAATGACTTCTCCAAATCAGGGCGATATCGGGAATTTGATTCGATTACCGCAAAGTAGCCGCGTAATGCGTCTTGGATACTCTTTGGGGTGATATTTATTACATTCTTAACCTTATAAGCCGTCATGACTTTACCTCTATTTCACTTTTATTGGAAGATCTAAAGAACCTTTGACTGTTACTTTTAGGTAAAAGTTTTGTGGACGAAGTCTGTTCTAATAATATTAGTATCATAAATGTACAATGCATTAAATATACAAAGAGGAACGTAAAAGTTCTCCTTGTTTTATTACTTAAACTGGTTTGACATAAGAAAGGCCACAACGTCCGCTGTCTCCTACGGCTGTCGTGATACTGATCGCTACATTATATTCATTAACACACGTAAGCGTGTATCAAGGGTTGAATTTCTGGTGTGTATTACGAATATAAATGTAATCGCTAATACTACACTATATTCAATACTATAATAGATTAAATTTGAAAATTATATGTTATACCGTGTGTTTGTTAGTCCTTCATTAGCATCCAAATTGAAGGAACGGATGGATGTGTTATCGCATAGAGATAATTGCAGAGTTGAAGACTGACTTTTTTTTTAGCTCAAACCTAAAGTTTATTCAGACAAAACCGCGCGCAAAAGTTAGTGATTTCATATAACAGTACATAAGAAATGCCTTTTAGTATATTGCGTTGAAATTGCTTTACACGTTCCTAGTCTCATATATTATTACAACGGAAATTTGTGGTAAGAATTTTAAGCTAACGCTTACTATTCTATAATGTAGTTTTAGGTCCAATAGTATTTCTTTCCCATCACGAATGGCTGTTAAAGCTGATGAAGCTCATTATAAAAACATGGCCTTATGATTATTATATAAACATACGGATCACAACGCGTTAAAATCGAAATACCTTTATATAAGGTTCGACGTTTAGGCAGAGTTACATCCACTGTGGTCACGAACTGACTGAAGCGCCGCGGCGTCTTAGTTCCCGAGTACTACAGTTATAATTTAAAGGTACTAGGTTGACCGAGCCATGCCCGGTAATTTTTTACACTATAAAAACAAGAAACTTAAAAAAAAAATTACAATTAGGTAGTTGTAGGTATTTAGATTTCTCGTGACTGCCCGTTCCCCGAATAAGTTACGCTGACTTGACAGTTTATGGCAAAAATAGTGTTTTATATTCAATATAAATTTTAGCATTCATTCATGCCCAAAAACAGGGATAAAACGAATTTTGATAGATTGATTTTACTCCACATAAATAACCGTTATTTTATATTTTTTTGTTATCTTGGTATAAAAATCTTAATAGTATCAAATTACTTCAATATTGCTCCAGTGGATTTATTTTGAAAGCTTAACGGACAAACAAAAAGACGTTTGCATTTAAAATATTAGTATAGATTTACAAGGCTTTTACGTACTCGTTTTTAAATTTTAAATTATTGTATGTTTTATTTTATGTAATGTATGTATGTTTTTATTATTTAATGTATGTTTTTTTTTAATTATTTGTGTTACGATTCACTACACAAACTGTTACATCACAGATACACGGAAACATAGCCATAAAGAGTTAAGTTGATTTTAAGTTTCACATTTGGCACCAACGAATTTTTTTGTTATGACTTATATGTTTAATTGACAATTGCAATTGTTTAGACGTTTTTCGGAGAAAGAAAACATCGCAAGGAAACCTGCATGTCTCTTGAAAATGCTTGGGATATGTGTAACCTACCAATACGCATTGGAACAGCGTGGTAGGTCTCAGCTTCAATCCTTCTCTCCCAAAACAGAGAGGAGACATATGTCCTACAGTGGGATAGTGACAGGCCGTTACATTACTTTTTTTTACACTTTTTGCGCTATCGATAAATTACAATAACGTGTCAGCACAAACTTGCCTATCAAGATTGGTGTTCATTGACGAAACCTTTCATAAATAAACATCCGTAGTTAGGAACTCCATCCAATATTCAAGGTCCGTCGTTTGATACGACGAAGTTTCACTATTCAAACTTATTTAGACCGTATTCATGAGATAGAGATAGAGGCCAAGTGGAATATTGACTTTCCAATAATTGTGCATGTACGTTGTTACGGTCAACAGACTAATAGCGTTCAGCTTCGACCAACATCTCAAGAGGCTTTCAATAAAACAGCATATAAATAAAGATAAGTAAAATATTTAATATTATAGTAAATATTTGAATTTGTATTATATTATAACAATGATATCCTTTACACTTATTCAATAAATAAGAATCAATTTTCTCAAAAGTCGATCAATTTATTCTTTTTCA
Source organism: Morpho helenor (assembly GCA_029227775.1). Classification (NCBI taxonomy): domain Eukaryota; kingdom Metazoa; phylum Arthropoda; class Insecta; order Lepidoptera; family Nymphalidae; genus Morpho; species Morpho helenor. Next base: position 12,770,913 of record JARGCU010000020.1, on the reverse strand, counting down.
ACAATTTGTTATATTGACGGCGACAATGTTTTTATATATTATAGATCTAACTATTTGAAGGAGTTTGTATTTGAAACACGTTGTAACAATATAGATCTATTAGTCTGTGTCATTAGAGAAGGTAAAAAATTTATATCCTTATTAAGGTATAAATTTTAATTATATATACTTAATTCTATAATTAATTAGCGCAAGAAAAAGTGATGTTACTATGTAACTCTATTACACCTACCTTAAGCCCGCCATATACTGTATACAATATCATATAAAATATTGCATTTATTATTTACTTTTTTTTTATTGGTGCCACTTTAGTAATGTATAACTAGAAGTTTGATAGACCAACGCGGGGCTGTGTGTAGTTTGCGGAATCCAATAGTAAAAAAAATCTATGTAATGCTAAACGATCGCTGAGACTGTCGTAGTGAATGTGTCTAGTGCTCGTGTTTGTGCTGTTGGTGGTGGTGTCTTGTAACACGTGTGGTAAATAATCCTGAATGTATAAGGTATGAGAGCGGTTACGCTTCCTACACTTAGGATTACACAGATTCTCTTAACAAAAGCGGATAATAGGAAAATAATACTATCAAAACTTTTACAAGCGTCAAAACGACGCCTCAGAGTCCTTCGCTTTAATTCATTTTGGATGTCATCCGTTACCATGTTATATATAGATACTTTAGAATTGTGTAACCACACTGCTTGACCTCGGATCTTTTTAGTTCAGGGTCAAATTAGCATTCCGTTCCGGATTGACCTATGAATAAATTAGCTGAAATTCGTGGATGCCCCGAGCTTATCTCCATTCGGTTATGCTCGGTCAGGTTTTCTGTTATTTGTGCTGAATAAATCCCCTCTCTAAATTTTTGGGTTGTTTTAACTTCATATCTAGTTCTAAATTTCAAAATGAGAATGTGATTTAATTTACCACATATAATTTATAACACGTAGTTATATCAATAATTTGTGTTACATCAATTAACGAGTACATATAAATCGAATAAGAAGAGGAAAAATAAAAATGATGCAAACATAATTTCTTCGAAACCGTATTACTGCCATCCGTCGTATGGTATCCAATTGAGTAGAATAGAGCACCCTCATTTCTTACCTTGGTGTCATAAAAGGCGACTAAGGTAAGTTGACCCACCGTGTGGTGTTCGGTTGAATAAAATAGACCACCCTCTTTCTTACCGAAGTGTCGTACTCATTTAAATATTAAAGATAAAGATAAATAATTTGGTTTGTTAAGACAGATACTTAAGCTCAAGTCACCACCATAGTCTTATCAACACCATGACCAAATTACGACGATTTAAGACGAATAAAATGACAACTAAAATAATAATAACCTAATATTATTAATTTAGTGTATTTGGTGTAAAATATTTCCTTAAAATAGGCGAAGTATTAAAGTACCAAGCGATATCGTTGGTGCAGGAAACATGTGCATTTGCGTGTGCAAATATTAGCTAGCCACTTTGCAACTACTTTAAAAGAGTAGTAGAAATGGAAATCCTGGTACAGAAGTATTAACATCAGCACATTTTAGAAAGTACTTACTACAAATTTTCAGACGCATACATTACGTTCTCTAGCCACATATATATTTAACAGTTTTAAAGCACAATTTATATAGACATATATTTTAGTTTTACAATAACTAAATAAATACCCATATATTTAACACTTACACACACGGTCGTCCGTCCCCAAAGTAAGTAACTTAATACTTGTGTTATGGTATGCAAACAACTGGTGAATATATACTCATATATTTTTAAATACATATTTAACTACAAATATACATGCTAAAAGACCAACTAATTCATTTATAATAATCTAAAAAAAATCTAAAAAAATAATAATCATACGATATTTTAAATAATAATGACACCTGTCATTATGTCATTTTTTTCGGTCGAGTAGAGGGTTTTTTTGTAAATATGTTCTCGCTATAAAGCGATCAATCGTATATGGTCAATCGCTAATACTTTATATTTTTTTATGACACCTCGGTAATAAACGAGGGTGACCTATTCTTCTCAGCCGAATACCACACAGCACAAATGTATACTAACTATAACTGCCCGATAAAATTGTTTCATAGGGTTTTTAATTTTCTTTTTTTTACCGTTAATAGTTCAATAGTTTAATCGGTTTGCTGTATGTATACAATAGTTTTTTATAATTCCACAGAACATTCTTTCAAAATAGCTACAACAAATGATTCAAGAACAAAATTATTATCATTAACGAGGTTTCCTTGTTAACAAGGACAAAGGTATAATGTTCAACAATAAACAAATATAACAAGAATGATTTGACAAAATTTTCTGCCACGATAGCAAAATTATATTCTCATGTTCACGTCTTCAAGAATATATTTTATGTGTCTAGACAGAAGTATTACAAGGTTCGAGAGCTCAGGACTTCTTTGATCTTTACACCTCTAAACGACTCTAAACTTATTTCGTCAAATTATTCAACTTAGATAATGTTGTGGTGATCGACTTTAGTCTAGAGGCTATAGCAGATAAACAAACTGACAAGAAAGCGAGTGAATATTGTATATATAAGCTAGCAGTGTCCGTGGCTTCGCCTGTGTGGACATGTGTTAAAAGTTATCCAGTGTAAATTCCGACCCCGCGGTAATTAACTTAACTCAAACCTTCCTCAAGAAAAACCATTATCTTTTAGTAAAAACTGTACGAAAATCCATTCAGTATTTTTCCAAAAATCGATCACATACAGACAGACAGCTTTTGAGGACTCTGTTTTATGATATGTATAAAAAAAGTATAATAATAGACTAGACTCGGCCTAGGGTAGTCTATTAGTGAGCCACCTCAACTAAATAAATAATACGACTACTTCCCATCACAGCAAGACATCAATTGTTACTTTTATCTTATGACCAAGGTTGTGATAGCCTACACCTATCGCTATTTAAACGTTTAACTGCTTATTTACTTTTCACTTTCGCCTTTATTTTTTTGATTTTTTCGAAACCTTATCTAAAACATATACCATGTCTTGTGTATAGAAACCTGCTATACTCAAATCTTAACATAAAACTTAAACCTAGATTTCTATATAAGAACTACTAGTTGGCAACCAACCAAACGCCACGCCGTATAAAGAGCTTGCTTGATATGCTTGAAACTAATCGGGATGACCCGATACAATAAGACGTGAGTTTAGGCAATTTCTATAGATAAACTATGAATACTACTCACGATAATTAAGTTTCTAAAATATACCATATAATATAGTCATCCAATTTTAATAGTGGTTAAAATATCAAGACTCCAGATAATAAGGAAAAGTAAGTTTCAAATGATTGCAAAGTACAAACCAAGAAAAATAAAAATACATCTACAACACAGATTTAGAATTAATGTATACGGAAGAATTTTTACAAAGTAAGTTTCAAATGATTGCAAAGTACAAACCAAGAAAAATAAAAATACATCTACAACACAGATTTAGAATTAATGTATACGGAAGAATTATTACGAAGTCGGGAAAGTTATAAACGGAAATCCGTACGAGACAGGAAAAGTCGAAATTCAATCTTGGCCGTCAGTTTCAGGCTGACTTATCCTTTGGAATACTAATGTGAATGTTTAGACATGTGATCATTTTGTCTTTTGAATATTTAAGACAAAACAGTAATGTCATATACATTTTTTTTTCTAACCGTACTTGATTTTCTTTTACTTCTTCTATGTAGAGGGATTCATTCCTCCGTTTAACATATTTTATTAAGATTTTAATGATTTATAGTTTTATGCCGATCAAATAGAGTGATTTTCTCAATGTTTTCGAAATATTCTTTCCTAACGGGATATCTTTCGCGCCTCTTTCTACGCGATACTACGTTTGCAATGTCTCAGGAAATCAAACTACAAACTTTATTTATCTATAACTAACTATAACTTTTGAAGTTTATTTAAAACTCGCTAAAATAAACTTACACAAAATATCAGTATTACATAATAATATTATGTATGTATATATTAGTATTATATACATACATAAAATTATTTTTTCCATACAGTATTACAAACTATTTATCAAGTACAAACTAATTGTTTCCATATGATTTCCCGCTACACACCTATGAAAATACAGGAAAAAGATCTCCTGATGATTGTTCGTTTGAACTTGTGGTTATGAATGTATGCATTTCTAGTTTAGAGTGGTCGTGGTGGTTTATAGTGAGTTTTTACAAATCCTGGTTTGAAACTGGTTTGTTGGAAGTACACTCTACATTGAGAATTACATACTTCCTCCTGCCCTTATCCCACTCTAAGTGGGGTCGGCGAAACATGTTATAAACATGTTGTCACACGATTTGGCTTCGTATTTTACGGCCGCCAGCCTGATGTCACCTTACCTTAGTCGTATTTTACGACACCACGGTTCGAAAGACGATGGTATATTCTACTCGACCCGATACCAAACGATGGGTCAACTTACCTTAGTAGCCTTTTACGACACCTCGGCAAAAAATGAGGGTGACTATTCTACTCAACCGTATACCACACGGCTAACATTGAGAATTACATACCTATACTTTTTTTATATCGCGAATGACAAAATAATATTATAACTACTTACTTTAGTAATTTAATTACAGAAAAGATGAGAAGTGCGAGACTAAGTTGGTATGGTCATGTAATGAGGAGGGATGAAAATCATGTGACCAAAAGAGTTTTAAATATGAATGTGGATGAATGTATGGCTAGGGGGAGGCCGAAAAAAAGATGAAGTGATTGTGAAAAATGATATGCATGTTAAAGAAGTGGCACCAGAGTTGACGAATGACAGAGGAGAATGGAAGAAGACATATTGTGCCGACCCCACTTAGAGCGGGATAAGGGTAAGAGAATGATGATGACTTTAGTAATTTGACGATGAAGTTGATGCGAACGGACTCGCGGGAACAACTCGTTTAAGTATAATTAACGATACATTTCACGGAATTGTTCGCAAAAAAATTATACTTGAAACCGTCTCTCACTGATAAGTATTAAATGGAACGAGGCGACGTGAAATATCCAGAAAAGCATCCCATTTAACGATTTACGTCACTCGTCTTTAAATAAAGGGGATTGTGCCAATGTCGGAAGGGTATTAGTGTTGATTGAAGGAGAAACAACAATGAGAGCTTGGAAATGATTATTACGTACTGAACAGTATTAATTAGAAACAATTGTTTCTAAGGAAACATACCGGAAAAGCATAATTAAGACAGGTCGTGACGCTTATACTAAGGAAATTTTAAATTTGTTTTTTATTCTCCTACCCCACTCTAAGTGGGGTCGGCACAATATGTCTTCTTCTTCCATTCTCCTCTATCATTCGTCAACTCTGGTGCCACTCCTCTAACATGCATATCATTTTTCACACAATCCATCCAATTTTTTTTTAGGCCTTCCCCTAGCCGTACATCCATACATAAGGAATTTTTAAATAAATAAATAAATATAAATATATGAGACACTTACACAAACGGGCGTCCGTCCCCAAAGTAACTTAATACTTGTGTTATGGTAGGCAGACAACTGGTGAATATTTATACTTACTATATTTTTAAATACATACTTAAATACAAATATACACCCAGGCTCAAAGACCAAAAAATTCATTTTATAGAATATGTTGGCCCTCGGCGGGAATCGAACCCGTGACCCGCGGAGCTGAAAGCAGGGTCACTCACTGTACCAACAGGCCATTCAAATATGTTTGTCAATCTGTTTTTATATATATATACTTCATGTAACAGTTCAGTACAACAACTTATAATTTTGTTACTGGTAAATGTATGTTTTAGTAATCCAAACATAAATACTAATTCATTACACGACTTTGTAGGTAATAGCCTTTTAAGACTCGTTGCTTCGTTATATGTTTTTTTAGAATTGACTATATGCTGTTAGTCCCAAGAGCTTTTACATCGTTGCCGACTGTCAAGCGCAGAAGCATCATCGAGGCTAAGAAGAGCGTAGGTCTCCAAGCACCGGGAAAGTCACCTTTAAAACCTGTAAAGCCGGACACCGGCTTAGGGTTACATGTAAAGACTGTGATTAGGTCGTTATTTATTTAATTTCTGATATAGAACAGAATCCGCATCTCTTTATAGTTATATTTTTAATATGTATCAAAAATCATTACCATTCGAGTGGACTACACAAACATATTAACAGACGTGCAAAAAACCAACATATGCTCTCCATAACTACAAAAACAAAATTATTAAATTCTTTTAAAATTTCTCACACAAAGTTACCTCACTATACACACAAAAATATGTTGGCGCGTCATAATTTGTTTGAAATTTATTTTTGTTAATTAAAAATAGATATGAATCTAAAATTTCAAACCACGTATGAATATAAAAAGGGTCAACGGATATAAATCTACTACGTAAAGACAGCAAGGTCATTGTAGATTTTTATGAAAACGTTTTTTATGACCATAATAGTATTTAAAATATTCTTTGGAGCATGTATAATATGGACATTATTAAAATCTAATTACATATACAAAACAGATAATTTATATCAAGATAACTTTCACAGACTGACAAGAAGATAACCCATACCTATGTACAAACACGAAAGTCTGTCTGTCTGTCTGTCTGTCTGGACCAATATCGATACGATTTGGTAAAATTGATTGATTGATTGGTGAAAAAGCTTATATACCTAAATTTTAAGAAACTCAAAATGACCAGTGAAGGTCAAAAGCAGACTTTAGCCGTTTCGACCTTAATCTGCCGCTTCTTCCTGAATCAATCATCTTTATATCTGAATCAAGTTGAACATGTAGCTTATAATTATAAATTGCTAAATTTCAGGTACCATGGTACCATTTTTGCCGATACTTCTATCTAGTTTACTTGATCGTAGTAAACAACGAGTCTCTCAAATATTGTTTTAAATCCCAAATAGTCCAGATGAATCCCTTAAGTTTACAGTAAATACAATAAAGTCTATAAATAAAAAAATATATAAAAAAAATTTCACCATGATGTGCGAAAAGCAAATATTTATCAGCAACTGTTTACGTAATCATAAAGAAAATACCTCGATTAAAAAATTTACCTTGCATCATTGAGAAAAATCTCAACAGAGTTGGCAAGTAAATATATAGCTCACAATTTGATCGAACACTATATCTACTATTATCACTATTAAGAACAAGTATTTGTTTAAATAATAACCCTAAATTAGCGCCCAATCTGCAAAATTACGGTCCATAAAAGTATAGTGTGAATTAAACCCAAGCATCATTCTGAAAATAAAACCGGAAAACCAAATATTATTGCAAAAAACAGCATGGAAATCTCATCCATGTAAAGAGCTTTCTGTAATAAAATCACGGTACTTTTAGGAATGTCTAGACGCAATATGCCGTTTTTGTAACCTTTGTACGTTATTGAGACAGCACGTGCACTAACCTCAAATAGGATCACAAATTAAAGCCATCAATGAGCAGTTAACGTCCTTAGGAATAACTATTAAGATAAGGCTGTTTGGTAATGTTTATTGGACTAAACGTTGCTAAAGATTATATATTTTATTGAGTTACATATGAAATTTATACTCTTTTTTTATAGTATATACGTTGGCGTTTTTTCATCATCATTTTCCTGCGCTTATCCCACTCTAAGTAGGCACAAAATGTTATAAACATATTGTCTCATGATATGGCTAGGTATTTTACGACCGGCCGCCTGCCTGACGTCAACTTACTTTAGTTGCCTTTTACGACAACTCGAAATCAAGGTGGTCTATTTTAGTCAGCCAAATACCAAGTTGGCGTTATTTCACGATTTAGTATTAAGTTGTAATAAATGAAAATGTTTTATTAACTTCTACACTCTCCAACAAAATATGAATTGTGTGTATACTCACGTAATTCACACCGTATTCGTAGTTATTACGTACTTTCGTAACTAGTGATTGAGTCAAACACTAGTTTATAAGTACGTAATAATTACGTACGAAATAAGAATACGAATAACTACATACGAAATAAGAATACGAATAACTACATACGAAATAAGAATACGAATAATTACGTACGAAACGAAGAAATCAAAAATAATATAAATCTATGAATATATTAGCACTTTTTAATAGAAAAGTAATAATAAAATTATTTTGCTATAATCCGCGAAGAAGTAAAATAGAAAATATATATAATGCTAAATGTAAGTGGACAATCGGTTATCATACCTGATACATGCAGGATTCGTAAAAACACATGCACAAACCTCCACCACCGCCACCACAATACACAAGCACTATATACGTTCACTATCACAAACTCAACAATCGATTCGCTCCGCAACCGAAGCATCATCAGGAGATAGACTCCACGACCAAAATCGCAAAGCAAGAAAAAACTTTTTAATAGTTTTGTAGGCTCTATAATATAGAATATATACTCGTACAACAATTTTTAAAGTCAATTTCAATAATATGGTACCATCAAGAGCATAATCAAAAAGTAAAATATAATTAACCAGATTAAATTCGAATGGTTACATATTAGTAAGAGAACCTACTTAAAGAAGATGGATCAGGTGCCCAAGTAGAACAAACTTATTAATATTAATTATCCCACAATATTGATGGAAGAAAATTATTTTGCTCAGCTTCTACACGTCAAGAGCAACCCTTTCTCAAACATATCCCTTTTTGCCGAAACATCGTTTACCGAAACAAACGTATACAAACCTTCCCCGTTCGTGGACTATACATTAGAAATTCTATTAACAAATCGATACCCACAGGGTCTGACAGGGGTAAAATCACAACGTTTACGATCAGTGACTTTCACTTTCCTATGCACATAGCAGAAACGAGGGAACAGGAGAGCGTTACAGGTTCATATAAAATCGAGTGTTAAGTAGGGATGGATCAAGTTTCGGAATATTATCGATGAAATATTATCCTACTAATATTATAAATGCGAAAGTTTGTGAGTGTGGAAGTATGTTTCTTACTCTTTTACGTCGAATCCGCTGAACCAATATCGATGAAATTTGGCACAATTATTCCTTGTACACCAAAAAACATATAGGCTATAGCAATCCTGTTAATCCTAAAGGAATAGGATGTTACTAAAAGCGCCATCTATTATCAACCTATCACCCGACAACAGTTCACGCAAACGAAGTCGCGGGTGAAAGCTAGTAGAATTGAGTAGAATTGACCACACTCATTTCTTACCGAGGTGTCGTAAAAGGCGACTAAGGTAAGTTGACACGCCGTGTGGTATTCGGTTTAGTAGAGTAGACCACCATCATATCTTACCGAGGTGTCGTAAAAGGCGACTACGGTAAGCTGAGGTCCGGCAGGCGGTCATTAAAACATCTTGTGCCGATCCCAGTTATACACATATAGTATACCACATAAGTAAGAACCTCGGTAAGAAATGACGGTGGTCTATCATATACCACTTAGCCGGGTACGATCAAGTATGGAAAACATGTTATCGATTTGCAACATCTACTTATACATATTTTTTAATACAGATAACAAATCGCTTATAGCTTCCCCTATTAAGGCTCCAAAATTGTAAAAACAAAATTCATAAGATAAGCTGTACTGTATTGCCTTATTATACCATAAGCTCTTACGGTCCCAGCGCGAGACCGAAACAAAGGTATTCCACAATGAAAATAAGGTCATAACGTTAAAACTCTTCGGTGATTTTGTCTCTCACGTGGGGCAAAGGACCTTTAAACATAGAGGTCGGAGGTCTCCATGTAATTTTCCTTATCTACTTTGTACCGAATACTAAAGAATTCTATACATTTTAACACATTTTAGAAACATGAACCCTTAAACCCTGTCTTTATTACGTTGCATGTTCAAAATTTAAAGCTTATTTTTAACATTTATACAATAATAAGAATTTTTTTTATAGTATATAAACTGTGAAACATGATATGCATTTTAAAGGAGTGGCACCAGAATTGTCGAATGATAGAGGAGAATGTAAGAAGAAGACATATTGTTCCGATCCCACTTAGAGTGGGATAAGAGTAAGATGATGATGATAATAAACTTACAACAAAAATCAAAGATGATGAGAGCCAAAACAGAAGAGGAATAAAGAAAGAGAAGACTAACAAAAATATTTTATACAAACATTAACAAATGCATGCGCGTCGTGTGTTATCCGGCTGAGTAGAATAGGCCACCCTCATTACTTACCGAGTTGTCGTATAAGGCGACTAAGATAAGTTGACATCAGGCAGGCGGCCGATCGTCATAAATAACTAACTAAAACTTTAAGCACGTTGTATGTAACAACGTGCTTAAAACATGTTGTGCCGACCCCACTTACAGTGGGCTAAGGGCAGGGTATGATAATGACATTAACAAACGCATACATAAAAATTAAAGTGAACTTCAGTTATATGCTTTCTAATCACTACATATTATAAAACAAAGTCCATATTTCCGTATGTACGCATAAAACTTTAAAACTACGCAACCGATTTTGATGCAGTTTTTTTTAATAGATAGAGTGATTCAAAAGGAAGGTTTGTACGTATAATAACATTCAATACGAATTAGAGAAATACTGTAATTTTTGAGGTTTCTGTAAATAATTACATTTTTTTCCGCTTACATTGCAAACGCAGGCTGAACCCTACGAGATTTATCAAAATGATGTACTAAGTATTTGTACACCTTAAAAAGGTCTACAGAAAAGTCCGCGATGGTATATGTCTATCTCTTATGGATCACCCACAATAGCAGTTTTTTTCATTTACTTTTTACGAAAAATGATGCCTTATGTTCAAAGCAATTTTTATACAATACAGCATTAATCCTTATCCAATTGAGTACCTTAAATAAATTGTTGATTTAATATAGATCAATATTGCCGTTTACAGCATGTAATTTAAGTGAACATTTTCGGAGATATTACAGATTTAAAATCCCGCGAGGAGGCCGCGCTTCGACCTATAAGCACTTCGAATTTAGCAGCGACCGGAGGCGCAATTAAATATCCTTCTTTCAAGTTTATATTGTCTAATGATAAGAAAGCTATGAATGTTGTATGTAAAGACATTGTCTAATCAATTGTAAAAATAAATAATATCACTACATAGTATAAAACAAAGTCGCATTCTCTGTCTGTCCCTATGTCCGTATATCCCTATGTATGCTTCAATCTTTAAAACTACACAACAGATTTTGATGCGGTTTTTTTAATAGATAGAGTGATTTTAGAGGAAGGTTTGTACGTATAATAAAGTTCACTACAGAGTAGAGAAATACTCTAATTTTTGAGGTTTCTGTAAATAATTACATTTTTTTCCGCTTACATTGCAACTCTCAGTCATCCCTAAATAAAAAAGTGAATAGTATTAACCATTGTATAAAAAAAGAATCATTGAAATTGGTATAGAAACACCAAAGTTATACATGAAATACGCTAATAATAAGCCATCGCGCGTGAATACTGAATCATGCTATAAGGATTATCACTACATAGTATAAAACAAAGTCACATTCTTTGTTTGTCCCTATATCCCTATGTATGCTTAAATCTTTAAAACAACGCAACAGATTTTGATGCAGTTTTTTTTATAGATAGAGTGATTCAAGAGGAAGGTTTATATGTATAATAACATTCAATATGGAGTAGAGAAATACTGTAATTTTTGAGGTTTCTGTAAATAATTACATTTTTTTCCGCTTACATTGCAAACGCAGGCTAAACCCTACGAGATTTATCAAAATGATGTACTAAGTATTTGTACACCTTGAAAAGGTCTACAGAAAAGTCCGCGATGGTATATATCTATCTCTTATGGATAACCCACAATAGCATTTTTTGTCATTTACTTTTTACGAAAAATAATGCCTTATTTTTGAAGCAATTTTTATACACTACAGCATTAATCCTTATCCAATTAAATACCTTAAATAAATTGTTGATTTAATATAGATCAATATCGCCGTTTACAGCACGTAATTTAAGTGAACATTTTCAGAGATATTACAGATTTAAAATGCCGTGAGGAGGCCGCGCTTCACCCTATAGCACTTCGAATCCAGCAGCTATATCGTTCTTTCAAGAGTTTGTTTAACGACAAGGAAGCTGTGAATGTTGTATATAAAGACATTCTGTAATTAATTGTAAAAATTAAATACATAGGGAAAATGTAAAAGTAAATAAGTAAAAATGTACTATATGAATTTAGATATTCCAAAGATAGCAGGAAATCTTCTTGGTATAGGGAGAGGAAATTGTTTTTCTCCAAATTTAACGCTTGCGGGCCACGGGCAGTAATGAATAAATCAAAACTACTGGATCGGTTTTAATCATTTTTTTACACTGAATGACATGGGATATATATTTTATACCCGTGCGAAGCAGGGGCAGGCCGCTAGTTTAATAATAAAAGTTTGAGTCCTACAAATTGGTTTAAAGAGAAATTTAACAAAAATCAAATGCCAATACATAATTTTAGTACGTGCAAGAAAGAATTTTTTTAAGAAGCATTTGCAAAGAACAATAAGTTCTTTTGAACAAAGGGCTCATAACAGCAGGATCCTTGAATACACGCGTCATCGATATATTTCTGGTGGCTGCACAGAGTTCGGAGGATGAATAATACCACGTGTTTGTGAAGGCAGAACGTAGACTATAGCCCGTCAACTTTAGAGTAGTGTTTCTACATGTAACGTGTACATACTCAATACCGATCCCCGTATATTAAAAATTGTTAATTTTTTTATATATTTTATGTATACGTACATCCTCCTGCCCTCATCCCGCTCTACGTGGGGTCGGCACACCATGAAACGAACATATTGTAACATGATTTAGCTACGTATTTTATAACCGGCCGCCTACCTGACGTCAACTCTCGTTAGTAGTATTTTACGAAACCTCGATAAGAAAGAGGTAGTCTACTACTCAACCTTATACCACACGGTTAGTGAAATTTCCTTAGTCCCATTTTACGACACCTCGGTAAGAAATGGGGGTGGTCTATTCTACTCAGCCGGATACCAAATGCCAGGCCGACTTACCTTAGTCGCCTTTTACACCTCGGTAAGAAATGAGGGTGGTACTATTCTATTCAGCCGGACAACATACGGCGTATATATGTTGAATGGATATATATCAAGTAAATTATTTGAAAGAAAGAAAAAAGAAAACATACTATATACTTACTACACTATTGTATTTGTGACTAGAGTGAAATATAATACAAATTTTGACGAAGGTTTAGGTTAATAGTACATTCACTAGAACGGTTGAATCGATTTTGTTGGGAGTTTCACGGGAATGTTGGGGAGTTTGTGGAATAGCATATAGTCCCCTTTTTATCCTACAATTCCTTCAGAGTCGAGATTCACGAGAGAAAAACTTTGTGAAACACCCATTTCAAGATGAAGCCGTAGGCAAAACTAGTATAGTATAAATCATCACGGTGAATCGGCGATACCAAATGGTTTTAATGTTGCACACCGCATCTGCGGCTCTTAATGATTATGTGATTTTATCTTTCAACTACCATTTGGTGAAAATTTTCCATCGTTAACCGTTATACAACGATCAGTTATGAATACTAATGACAATAACGAATATATGGAGCAATTCGTAGTAAGAGCATGACTAAAATTCAATGAATCTACTTCTTATATATAAAAAAATGAATATATGTATTTATGTCCTTTATTCAAAACCGGTTTTAATGAAATTTTCAGTAAATTTTTAGAATGAACCAGCAGATGATGCTGCTGTAATGTCTGTTTCGAAGAAAAGTTGAAAGAAGACAAAACCAGAGCAACGCGTGGCCAGACAGGTAGTACTAAAATAACGGAAGACTATACTATCTACTATATAAAAATAAGTCGGGTTTTCCTTCCTGACGATATAACTCCAGAACGCACGAACCGATTTCCACGGTTTTGCATTCGTTGGAAAGGTCTCGGGCTCCGTGAGGTTTATAGCAACGAAAATCTAGGAAAAATTTCAATAGAAAAGCGGGAAAATAGGGAAAATCATTTTTTAAATACAGCGCCATATCAAAACTACTGGATCAATTTTAATCATTTTTTTTACACTGACTGACATGGGATACATATTTTATACCCGTGCGAAGCAGGGGCAGGCCGCTAGTACTTATATAATATTAACTTAAGGTTGAACGAAAACTAACAATAAAAGTAAGTAAGTAAGTAACGGCCTGTTACTATCCCACTGCTGGGCATAGGCCTCTTCTCTGTTTTTTTTTTTGGAGAGATGGATTGGAGCTAAGACCTACCACGCTGCTCCAATGCGGATTGGTAGGTTACACATATCACCAGAATTCTCTAGAGATATGCAGGTTTCCTCACGATGTTTTCCTTCACCGAAAAGCGTGTGATAAATTGCAATTATCAATTAGACACATAAGTTTTACTAGAAAACTCATTGGTGTCTGCCCGGGGTTTGAACCTTCTCGAAATAGGCGCACATTGATACCGCTGGGCTACCACAGCTAAGAAAAGTAACAATACAAAGCACTAATTAAGAACTTCTGCAAAAGTAAACTAACTTAAATTTTTAGTTGTGTCAGATACTACATAGTTATTTTCTATCTTGCCTCGTCCGTATACACTTTTTTCTATTTTATGTCTTTTTATGGTTCTTCTATGTAAGAGCAGCATTTCCAATCAGAGGCAACTTGATTAATATCTCAGCGCTCTTAGATAATTAAAAAGTACATTTTTGAAAAATAAAGATTACATTGGTTTTATTACACACAAATAATCAACTGACTCATTGACGCATTGGCAGTGGGCCTGCTTTTAGCTCCATAGGCGGCAGGTTCGATTTCCGCCGAGAGACAACATTTTCCATAAACAATTTATTGGTTCTTTGAGTCAGGGTATATCTTTTATAGAAGTATGTATTTAAAATTATATGTGTATGTGTATATATATATATATATATATATATATATATATATATATATATATATATATATATATATATATATACCAGTTGTATCTCACCCATAACAAAGTATTTAGTTACTTACTTTGGGGACAGACGTGCGTGTAATTGTATATAAAAAAATATAAAATAAAAACCTTCCGATTGCGCTTTTAAACTTCAGTCTTCCGGAATTATTTGTAAACAAACAACCGTTGTTTTATTTAACAGTTGCTTTTCTTTTACCAATATCATAATTGCAAATGCAATACCAGTGCATCATACTATCATTAGTTCTACGAAAAACAAACTACTAAACGTAAATTATAAATAAACTGAATAAATATTTATCATTTTAAGACAGCTAATTTTAGTAACGCCGCTACAAAAAGACTCCACAGTGCATATTCCCCGCCTCTTCGCACATTATTCGCAGAGAAAAGCAATATGTTACGCTTGTGGCGAAACACGTTCGCGATATTTTATACAGTTCTGCTGGAAAAAGTGCTAACACAAAATGTACACCGACCACAATTAGTGTGAACTTTTTTTTAACAAAAGAAAATAAATCACTGTAAGAGCTTTTCTTAGATAAAGTTAAAGGAATGAAATGATGCAGCAGGATTCCTTTGTTAGAAGATGTGAAGTCAGTGCTGTTCTATAAATTGGCATACCTTTGTAGGTACATTCCTAAGAAAAATACGTATATAAACTTGTTATTGTAAATAAATGACTTACATAAAGTTTGTACATACAAACATACAAGATTAACTCTTTTCAATATTAAGGATAACTCCTTGTTTTATTTTTCTGTTAAAATACTCTCAGATTATGTACCTTTTATGTATTTTTTGTTTTTTCTTGTCCCCGAAGAAAGTACATATCTTACCAATATTTTAGAAGTATATTTCTATGTATATGACGTATGTATGTATTATATATTTGTCTTTATAATGTATATATTATTATGTAGATGTATTAGTGCGTAGTTATTAGAATGTACCTATTAATTTATATTAATAAATACTCTGTGCACCTTCATTTATAATTTATATTTCTATTGCTTAGTTTAACTTTAGTTAGGTAGTCTTTAAGAGTTATAAGGCCGCCTATGCAAATTTTTTTTGTTTAATTTTAAGTTTCATGTACCGAATTTGTTTTGTGCGATAAAGTATTTTATTAATATTATTATTTTTGCTTGGCATATAAGTTTCCATTGAGACAAATTTTATTGATATTAGTCAAGTTAATAAGCCGTGACATAGTAATAGATATACAGACAAATACATCATGGTATTTAAATTATTAGTGTGAATACGGATTTATTGAAAAGATTTGGTATTAAAACCGTAATAAAGTCTTGGACATCTGCAACTGCAAATCGAACAAGACCATCAAGGGTAAAGACGTTATAGTACTACGAAAGAAATAACATTTTCATGGAAACTCCAGTTTTTATGACTTTCAACTTTCGAGATGAAAAATTTCCCCGTCTGGCTTTGTCGCGACAGATATTTCACGGTAAAGCACCCAGTTTCTTACTGCTACTAAAACAATATATTTAAGGAACAAGTATACTTGGATTTGGACTTGGATTTTGATCTCAAGATAGTTTCATAACATTTAAAAATAACGAGGTATTTCAAAAGTACCTAAGTGGAGAGAAGAAATACTAATCAAACCCACTTACGCATTTTTAATATATCTCAATATAGATATGTATAACTTTGGATTTTAAAGAAATCTATAATATGTAATGCTAAGTGAAGGGAGCAGGCAACATTCACATACTATATACATGGCCATAAAACGCCGCCGCCACCAACACTCCACACAAGCGCTACACACACTTAATACCACAATCTCTACGATCGTTTCGCTCCGATACCTAAGCATCATTAGGATTGATCAGAAGTAGATAGACTTACTTAATAAACGCGAATTACAGCAAAATAATTGTACAGTAAATTATGTTATGGAATTCCGCAAAGCAACGCCTGCTTCTATAAATCAGACTTAAATGTGTTAGCCACGATGTCATCTAAAGTTACACGCCTACTATTGATAGAATTAAAATATTATATTTTTTAATATAATTTATAATTTATAATTATATTTAAAGACCATTAATATTTTAAATTAATATTTGAATATCGCAGCTCATGTGTTCATAAGCTCATAGTAATTATAATAATGTCCACATAATACAAGGACTAAGGCTTGATACGGAATACCAGCTTCATACCTATCATAACATACATCTAAATTAGTCCCATCAAAATGTGTACAATGTAATATTAACAACGATATACATATATAATCTGTTAGGTGCAGGCTTTGGCATTAAGTTAATCAATATCGCAGGTTATATTTGCTCGAGCGGCCATAATCCTACGTCAAAGGGAAAGCTTCGTGAATATATCCATTTTATATGTTACTAGCAATCGCCAGCGGCTCCGCCCGCGTGGAAAGATTAAAACAGTAATATTATAGTCTTTAGATAACTATGATAATAGTTATAGTGGGTTAACCTTAAAAGCTAGACATATGCTGTCGCGGACTTTTATGTACAACTTTTAGAAGGGAACAATTTTGTAATACATGATTTTTGAATAACTATCACCGTTTTGCTCAGCGCATGCAAGGAAAGCTTTAAATTTAGCCGTTTGCTTAACATGATGTTATATAGTCTGTTGCCTTCCTCGATAAATAAACTATTTTACACTCAAAGAATTTTTCAAATGGGTCCAGTCGTTCGAGAGATTAGCGCGTTCAAACAAACAAACTCTTCAGCTTTATATATTAGTATAGATAGATTAATTACTGTTGTTTTAATTCTTCACGTTTTATGACAAAGGAATTCAATAGTTAAATAAAAAAGTAAAGTAGCGGCCTGTTACTATCCTAACTCTGGACAGAGGCTTTCTGTCTCAGTTTTTCAAGAGAAGGATTGGAGCTAAGACCTACTACGCTGCTCCGATGCGAATTCATAGGTTACATATGTCCCTAGAATCTTCTAGAGATATTCAGGTTTCTCACGATATTTTCCTTCAGCGAAAAGCGTGTGATAAATTGTAATTATGAATTAGACACATAAGTTTAAACCGAAAAACTCATTGGTGCTTGCCTGGGATTTGAACCCGTGACCCCTTGAAAGAGTTGCACGACCTCACAGCTGAACTAACGCAGCTAATTGTCCTTATATAATAGACTGCCAAATTGTAATCTTATGAATAGTAAACAAAATGATATTTATATGTTAATGAACACATTCCATTTCGGGCTTTTATTTTGAGAATCACTGGGCGATCACTACTTCACATTAAATTCAGATATAATAGCTCTACGCCGTGTGGTATGAGGCTGAATAGAATAGTACCACCCTCATTTCTTACCGAGGTGTCGTAAAAGGCGACTAAGGTAAGTCGACCCGCCATGTGGTATCCGGTTTAGTAAAATAGACCACCCTCTTTCTTACCGAGGTGTCGTAAAAGGCGAATAAGGTTAGTTGACCCACCGTGTGGTATCCGGTTTAGTAAAATAGACCACCCTCTTTCTTACCGAGGTGTCGTAAAATACGACTAAGGTAAGTTGACGTCAGGCAGGTTAAAACGGCCAAATCATGTGACAGCATATAGACAGTTTATAATATGTTATGCCGACCCCACTTAGAGTAGGATAAGGGCAGGAGGATCATGATAAAAGCTGTAGCTTTATTTATATATGTACGACACAGGAAAAACAGTGTAACTGTGAAACAGAATATTTTCCGGTTTATATGAATTTCAATTCAGGAATGAAGAATCGCTCTGCCTGGCGCTGGCGCGGCAGACATTTCATGTTAAAGTGCCTACTTTGTTATTACGAAAGGAAATCTGTTTTACTGAAATACTACGGCATATTGTTCCCGTCTAGAATTTTACATTACATACATATAACTATTACGTATTGGATATACATAGGTAGCTGTGGTAGCCCAGCGGTAATACTGTGCGACTCTTTCGAGGAGATCACGGGTTCAAACCCGGGCAGACACCAATGAGTTTTTCCGTTAAAAACTTATGTGTCTAATTGATAGTTTCAATTTATCGCATGCTTTTCGGTGAAGGAAAACATCGTGAGGAAACCTGCATATGTATATCTAGAGATTTCTGGAAATATGTGTAACCTACCAATCCGCAGCGTGGTAGGTCTTAGCTCCAATCATTTTGTCCAAAAACGGAGAGAAGAGGCCTATTCCCAGCAGTGGGAGAGTAACAGGCAGCTACTTACTTACTATACATAGGTACATATTCGTTGAATTTATTACTACAACAAAATACTTTTGTGCTTTATTCTACATATAGTGACACAACTCCAAAAAATCATATTTTTTAATAAATGGGTTTAAAGTCTTCATTGCTAAAGAAAATTAAAAAAAAAGCTTTAGTTTGCTTAAACGAACAGTCCAATATTGAATCATGAGTTTTGCCGTTATGGCTCCTAAAAAATGTGTATTTTAAGATTTCAAAACACGAGTTTTTGAATTGCTATTGCAGTCCATGAGCGATACAGAATAGTATCTGGGTGATCGAATAATACAAAAAAATTTGAAAAAATGGTTTTATCTGGAATCGTTACCCAAATGAGCTACCATGACTGTACAATTGACAGCGTAATTATCTTTTCCTTTCTCATAAAATTATACCAGATTTTTTCAGTAGCCGACAACAGGGATGTAACATTTTTTTTAATAAATCTTAGATCGGACAGATCGATCCTAGGGAAAAATCGGTCCCCCAAAAAACTCCTACATTCTGAATTTCATAAAAATCGTAGGAGCCGTTTCCAAAATTCAGATTCAAATTAAATATTCATACATACATATACATATATTATTATACACACACAATTTGAATAAAGACAGGATTAAAATTATGTGTAAGGATTTTATTAATATATTCAAACAAATGAATCCAAATCAATCCTATAGCTTCAAATAACATCGACGTTGAAGGACGTCAAGGGGATCGTCTTACGTAACCGTTTGTTCGCACAAGGCCACTCCTTTTAGGGATGGGAGAATTAAATAAGTGTATAGCACTTATAAAATATTACGACGTTATACCCGGATACGAAAAATCTATATTACTTAGGCCATTCGCGGTCTTATAAGTCGTATAGATAAGTTTACTGCAATAATCCACAAAGCAATTAACAGCAATCTTTAATATTTAAATGGGCTAATCTTGTATGTATAGGTATGTATTTTTTTGGAATCTCGAAAACAGCTCCAACAATTTGCCTGAAATTCTCGGTTTTGGGAGAGAAAATCGAACTAGCTAGGATTTATGTAAAAAAAAAATCGTTTATCCCTGTTTTTGGGCATTAAAAAATACTGACATTTGTATTGAATATAAAACACAATATAAACAATTTTTGCCATAATCTGTCAAGTCAGCGTAGCTTATAGAGTTAACGGCTGTCACGAGAAATGTAAATACCTAACATCGATCCCAAGTACCTAATTAATTTTTTCTTTTTCTGAAGTTTCTTTTTTTGTAAAAAATTACCGGGCAAGGCTCGGTCAATCAGGTAAAATACTGTTCTTTAATGGCAGCTGATGCCATAATAAACGTAATTAAATAATGGGTATTGACAATAAAATTACATTTGGAATCCATTAATTGTTTTGTTTTTTTTATAATATTTATAATCATATGTAAAGGTTTTTATTATAACTCCCATAATTTCATATCTTTTTGATTTGTTGCACTGTCGTGTTATATATTTAAACATTTTTATATGAATTATATTATTCTCATTACTACATACGTACATTTTGATAGTAGTCCAATACAGTGTACGATTTCAGTAAGATTTTTACGTCCAGGAAGACGCTCGAGCGACTTTGAAGTTACAATGTTATTTACAAGTGCATTTCGTAATGAAATGGCGTATACGTAGAAGTTCATCAAGTTGATAACTGGATTGGTACTCCGACTTTATATTTGTAAAAACAGCAACAAGTTTGTTTTTAGTATATTTATCAGCTGTCACAACGACAAAGAAGCGAAAGTATATAATGAAATTAAAACTAACATACAGTTTATAGAAGTAGGCGTTATTTTGCAGAAGTCGATAATACAAATTTAATAAAAATAGTGTTTTTACTATAATCCGCGTTAAAAGAAAATATGTGTAATACAAAATGACTAACAAATTCTATCCATACCTGATACATGCAGTATCCGTAAAAACTTATGTCAATGTGTTCGGAACGCAATTTGTTCGGACGGTGGGGGTTAAACTTATTACTATATAACTCTGCTTGTTCGGATGATGCGTCGCTTTGCGATTTTGTTGTGGAGCCTATCTCCTGACGACGCTTCGGTTACTGGGAGAAATGATTTTCAAGACTGTAATAGTGAATGTGTGCAATGCTTGTTATGTGTCAGTGTGATGTATCAATCTGGAATGTGATGTATCAAAGTGTATATATCAGTTATGAGAACAGATTCGTACTCTACATTTAGCATTACATTTATTTTCTTTTATCGCAGATTATAAAAAAAATATATTAACATTAATTTTTAACAGACATAAAGGTTATTGTTAATAGCGAAATGTAAAACAATATAAGAAAAAACTTTCAAGGAGCAATAAAGTAGACCACATACATAGGCGATGTAACAAAGGCATTTTACTGAATTCAGGTCAAAGTACCTAACCTATAACATAACACTCAACCTATAAATCTGTTGTGACTGACAGGCGATGTAAAGTTGAACCTTAAATATTTATCTACGGAACATACTATACGTATGTCTACGCAAAATATTAAGAAATATGAGACATTTAAGTTAAAAATATTGAACATATTTTTCTGTGACTCTAATTTTGGGTTCTTATTAAACGATTTTGTTTCAATAAAGCACTTTTAGTTTTGTATAGAAAATTATTTACTCAATTGATATTTACAATTTATCACACGCTTTTCAATAAATGAACCCGTCGTGGGAAAACCATATTTCTAGAGTGTTCCTGAGATATTGTGTAAACTACTGGATAATCCGTATTGGAGCAGCGCTTTAGTATTGATTGGTTGGCCTAAGCTCAGATCCTTCTCTTCTAAAAGGATAGGAGACCTTTTATCCAGTCGTGTGATAATAACAAGCCGATAGTTTGTCTCCATTCGATCACCATTCACCTGCCATTTTACCACCGGCCGCATGTCTGAGGTAAACTTACCTTAGCCACCTTCTACGACACCTCGTCGTAGAAGTGACAAATGAGTAAGAAATAAGGGTGGTCTAATCTACTCAGCTGGATACCACGCGGCTATGCAAAGTAACGACTAATTCTACGACGACACATCCCAGTTTGTGTACATTCGATATGTTTGTAAAAAAAAGGTTTAGAGAATATGAATTTATTTTATTAGAAGATTTATCATAATATTCTTATTGATCGGTAATTAATTTAGATAGTTGATCAAATACAATTTCTCGATGATGGTTTTTATCATTGGCTACTAAATTTTAGTCACGTTTAAGTTTACTAAATCGTATATAATAATTAAGTTTTGCATATGGCTGAACTAAATCATATTGCAAATTCAGCTAATTTTCAGCCTAACTTCATTTTCGATTAGATAATCATTACTAGCGAGCACATATTGCAAATGCTATTTACTACTGATATTGGCAATTGAATCAGAATATAATTTAATGCTTATTTTTAATAATTGAACCATTTGAATTGTAAAACCAAAAATATATTTAAATAAAAAAAAGTAAATTCTATTTCGATTGTATAGGAGAAACGTGCCAGGGCTGTTAATTGAACCTGTCGCTGTAAAATTGAAATTCGAGTTCCGATGCATTCTTTACTTTATTATTCACTACCCCCACCTCGCGATTCACCCGCGGTGCAGATGTTATGTAAAATAGTCACCTATAGGTATATAAATATCAATAAAAATCGAGCTAATTGTTTTCTCTAAAGATCATATATTTCCCTGGATGAACCCTATCTACTACATATCGCTCAAGAGATGTAATAGTGGCACAAATCAATAACATTTTTGGATTAGGAATATGTGTAAACGTTAAAATACACATTCTTATTAGCAGCAATACCGGCAGAACTCATAATTCAATATTACGCCGTTTAAGCAAACTAAAACATGCATTTTAAGCATTTTCCTTAGCAATGAAGTTTAAGCTCATTTATATCAAAACATGATTTTTTAAGTTGTACCACTAATCCAGCCCATGAGCCTACGTATTCCACTTTAAGAAAAAAACGTACCTACACGAAATTTTGCAAAAACCTCTTAAATACAAGGGGTATTTACTACTAGGATTAGGTTGTAATTTAGGTACTTAGATTCGTCTTTATATTAATGGAAGGCAAGAAGTTAAAGTAATTTCTGACAACCCCGTAGAGCAAGTTTAAATGTTCCAAAACTTGGTGTCATTCTGTCACTTACTTTGGCAGTAGTTTAATAAATAATAAATATATGGGACCCTTACAAACACGGTCGTCAGCCCCAAAAGTAAGTTATTTAATACTTGTGTTATGGGTTACAGACAACTAGTAAATATATATACATGTATAATTATAAATACATACATATATAATTACATATATGCATCCAGAATTAACCAACACATTGTTGTTAGCAAATATTAGCCCTCGGCGGGAATCGAACCCGAGACCGCAAATGGTTTAACAATACATTAATGATATTTGACATAACAAAGTTAGTAATAAGGTCTAATGTATACGAATGACCTCTCAAGAAGGTATGGACTACGTAAAAGCCCGTACTTAACCGCTCTTAAATGACCAACCCAATAAAACGAAGGTTTCTGCGCTTAAACATATAAAAACCCAATTTATACATTACGTCATAAAAAAGTATGGTCTATAAACTCAATTGTTTTACACAAAAAGATACGCAATATAGTTTATTTAGACAGTAAAGAAGTATCATCCCACGGCTGGGCAAAAGTTCCTTCTCGTTCGTTCTTCGTTGGAGGTAGGGAATAGAGCTTTGCGAGTATCACACTGCTAAACTTCGGATTGCCAAAATAAAGATATTCCAGGAACTAATCAGAGATATGCAGGTTTCCACACGATAATATGCTTTACGATAAAGAAGTTTTTCTTTATTATACAGTCACGTAAGTTTTTAAAGAAAACTCATTGCTGTAAGTTTAAATCCGGAGACACCCTGGCACGAGTTTTGTTAAAATTACTTATTAAATTACTTACTGTTGACCTTTGTACACTTTTTTTATTAATAATGTTTTTCCAACGTTTTTTATGGTACATAAATAAAATAAATATTTTTAGTTACTTCTCATCCACATCCAAATCACAAAAAAGTATATTTTACTTTGGCTCTTTAATAAATGTAATTCTTTCAATTGTTCCATTTATGAAAGGTCTGGCAATCTAGTAGAACAATGAAAATGAAGAAACAGTCAAACCCTTAATTGTTTTAGCGAATATAAAAAGAAGAAAACAACGAGGTAGAATACGGTAAAAGCAGCTAGAATTATCACTGTTTCTGATAACACAAAGTATTCCTACTTTGTTTTTATCAACTTACTTTAGTCGTCTTTTACGACACCTCGGTAAGAAATGAGCGTGGTCTATTCTACTCAGCCGAATACATGTATATTCTGAGTACTTACTGAACATTTTATTTTGCCTTTTTGTCGTACTATGTTGTGTTGAAATTTATCTTGCTTAAGTAAATTCTTATAGTCTTTTTGTTACTGCTCAAAATAATATAAAAGACTGAACAAAGCCATTCCAGCCATGTTTTGGAATCGATTCGATTTCGATTTTTATGAAATTCCTTCTCTTCGTCGCAAAATATATGCATGATTCTCAGATTTTTATTGTAACTAGTCTGACTTTTGTTGCTACGCTATTTTATTCACTGGAAGACAATATTTACGCTTCAGTGGTCTGGAAATTCATTCGCACTAAGCGTCTTTTCCAAATTGTTTTTCTTCTTTCACTCAATCACTTTGTTATTTGTTTTTTTAACAAAATTGTAAAAAAATTACAATTAAATTTGAATTACGAATACGAAGTTATTACCGAAAGTTGTCCGTTGCATTACCTAGTTGCGACCATACTTTTTTTTCATCTAAATAGAGCTTCTATATTTACAATTAATAAATTATATTTCTAGTGAATTTCTATGATACGCATAATTTACCATTCGGATCTAAAAAGAGGACCGACTTTAACTAGAAAAATTTAAATAAATAAAATAGTTTCGAGGGCAAAAACAAAACTCGCTTTTTAAACATTTACTGTATATAGTATAATCTCATGAGCTTATCTGCGACTATTGAAACGGTATCGGATAGAAATGTATTGGATTTAGAAAATGGACGAATAGATTCTGTTTTTGAAAGGTAAAAAAAAATTGAGAATATACCTATGCAACAATAACACTATAGACAGAAGTTTTTTTTAACTTATGGCTGTAACGAATTGTAGACCAAAATCAAAATCCATTATTTTCAAGATGCATATAAGGTACCTCAAGTAAATTCAAAACTAATTTCTTCAATGTATTTTTCTTATATACCCTGTTTGGGAGATTTACTATTAATTGTCCAGTCACTACAAAACTAATGAGAATATTATGTAATCGTAAAGCTTTACGATTTTGTCGTGGAGTCTATCTCCTGACGATGCTTCGGTTACGGGGCGAAACAATTGTTGAGATTGTGGTGGTGAATGTGTGCAGCGCTTGTGTATTTTTGTGTTATCGGTGTCGGGTAGTGCATGAGCAAAGCAACGCCTAATTCTATATAAATTATTGTCCTGTTACTAGCAAGAAGTTTACTTTCATTGGATTCATATGATATAAATTCTAACACAATAAAGCAGACAAAAAATGCTTGTACATAGATCAAGAATTATCTCGGATCTTATTAAGAAACAGATTTGGTGAGCACAATAACTTTTTACTACAGACAATATTTCGCAGATTAGCAAAAACTCACTATTTTATAAAATGGTGGATAATATTAACGATATTTTCACAATAAAATAATAATAATTTAAATTATTATATTTTATTGCAGTTACTAGAGTGATACATTGGAATTATATTCGCCATAATATTTTCTACATTCCATTTGCAATCATTAAAATTTGCGAGCCACTTTATGACCAATACCAGTATGGACAAATAAAAATTACCTGACTGTTAATTAAAATTATAAAACCATACCAACCAACCATTTTATAAACATAAAGATTGCCCTACAAATTCCAAAATAATTGCATGAATTAATATCTTCAATTAGCTTTTCATTACTCTGTTCGTCTAATAAATCTTATATTCTTATATAAATTCTTAAATAAATCTTATAACACATTTTTTTTTATTTGCGTATTATACTATTAAATAGCGTGCAAATTTTAAAACATTATACAAAAAAAAATGCTTATATTTATCACTCTACAGCTCAGACATTATTACTTCCTTAAAAAGTTATCAACAAAACAAAAATATATGTCAAAATAAATATTAATAATAATATTCTCATTAAACATTCTTATAATAATAAAAATAAAAAATATTACAAAATCATCTTAATAATTACAATAAAAGCTTCATAGTTTGGGTAAGTATTCGCTAACAGAATAAAAGCACTTATCCCAATTTCACATATCCAAATTTTCCATCATACTTAAACATCAGATCTCAGGCGTCTTTTAACTAAGAAAACACATATGCCATCATTATTAACTCTAAAATAACTCGTTTCCAAACAAAAAATTATACGCTAGAAACATAAAACTTGTTCGTTCCACATTCTCTCACGTTTCCTGCCTCCGTCATTACAGAGTCGTTGTGAATTTTCAGAAACATAATTAGCATTCGGCCTACATTGAACGGTTAATGACGCTATGAGAAATATTTTCAGAGTTTCGTTAAAATTTGTTAACAAATTCCTTTATAATCTAGACTAATATATAAAGCTGAAGAGTTTGTTTGTTTATTTGTTTATTTGTTTGAACGCGCTAATCTCAGGAACTACTGATCGATCGATTTAACAAATTCTTTTAATGTAAGATAGTCCATTTATCGAGGAAGGCTAAAGGCTATATAACGTCACGCTAAGTTGAATAGGAGAGGAGCAGCAATAAAAAATATTACGAAAACGGCCAAATTTAAAGCTTTCCTTGCGTGCGCTTAGTAAACGGTGTAAGATCCCCTCTAAAAGTTCTAAATAAAAGTCCGCGACAGCATGTCCAGCTTTTAAGAGTAACCCACTTTAACCATTTTTACGGTTATCAAAATACTATATTACGGTTTTAATCTTTCCACGCGGGCGGAGCCGCTAGCGATTGCTAGTCTTATATAAATGTATTGTAAAGAAATATTGAAAGAAGTGCACAGCCAGAGATTATTATAAGCAGAGTCAATTGAAAAATAAAATTTCTACAGAATGTTTTCGCGAACTAAATAATGTTTTCATGCGCCAAGTATTTTTATTTTATTTGAAATGTTTCATTCGCAATTCGGACTAACAAATAAGTGTAGCGTCGACAAAAAAGTTCACTAGATTTGAATTATGTATGAATTTTTATTTTATATACATGACTAACTTTTTTATGTTTGTTCATATTATTATTTGTTCGTTGTTGCATTATTGCAATATGAAGATATGGCAAATTTATCTAATATCTCATGGTGGCCTCATTTAACCGATACCGCTGTTAAGTACCATTTGGGTTATGATGATCGTATAAATAAATATACCGATATTTTATCGTCCGTCCAACGCGAATACCTTGCTTCATCGCAACACAGAGTGTGTCTGTAGACAGATATGAGTGACGATTCCATTTACGTATATTTGTTTTGTTAACTCTTTTTGATTTGTTTCAAACTGTTCATTTGATCACGAACTGTTTTTTACCACAATAACCGGATACCACACGGTGAGTCAACTTACCTTAGTCTCCTTTTACGCCACCTCTGTAAGAAATGAGTCTGGTCTAATCTACTCAGCCAGATACCACATGGCGGGTCAACTTACCTTAGTCGTCTTTTACGATACCTCGGTAAGAAATGAGGTCGTTTTATCCTACTCAGTCGGATACCAAACTGCGTGTCGACTCACCTTAGTCGCATTTTACGACACCTCGGCAAGAAATGAGATTGGTCTATTCTACTCAGCCGGATACCGCACGGCTAGTATATGTTTAGTTTTTACCATGTCAATAATTATTATAGAACTGATTATTTCCAATATATTAAACAAGTTTGAGTCATATAAAAAGCATTGAGCTTATTATAATGCATACATTTTCGAGATATTTATTTCATTGTTTTACAAAATACATTAACGAATTACAAACGGCTTAGCTTTAAAATGTACGTAAGGCATTGAATTAAATAACGACTGCACAATTTGCAATAGAATAACTGCGAACAACAGGCATTATACGAATTTCGTTCTCTATAAATACAGTTGGCACTAAATTTTAAGGTACTACTTTTACTTTTTCTTTCTTTCTATATTACGCATATTTTACTCTTGTCTTGTTCTTTCAACTTCCTCAATGGTGGACTGGCAGAGATGCCTCTTAGCACATGTGCATTTTTCTGTTTCATTTTTTTTATACACAATAAAGTGAATAAATAAACTAATTTTGCCTATCACAGTGGACCGTAAAATCAGTAAAAATTACCATATAAAAAATGCAATAAAAAAAGAAAAAAAAAAGGCAATTGAAAAGAAAGTAAAGCGCCGGTGGATTGAGAGTCTCAAACCAGGAGCTTTAAACTATTTTGGTCCGCTTGTTACCATTAGGCTGTCACAGCATTTGATATTACATTTGATTTGATTTTGATTCGACATTTGACAGCTGAATATATCATTTGCTTTCTTTCCTAATTTAGCAATTTTTTTTAGTGCCAAAAAACAGGGATAAAATTAGATTTTTTTAAAAAATAACCTAGCTAGATAAATCCCCCTACATGCTGAATTTAAGGAAAATCGTTGCGAGCCGTTTCCGAGATTCAGAAAATATATTTATATGTACATACAGGAATAACTCATTTAAATATTAAATAAAGATAGTGGATAAATTAAGTAACATTAAGCATTTTATACACCCAAAAATATATCAAACGTAATCGAGAGGATCAGATCTAACTGTACATAGCGACGTTCTTTAATCTCTCTTAATAAGAAAAGGGGTCGTTGAGCGGCCTTAGAGGATTACTATTTTTCGGACGTTGACAGACCGAATAGCCAGTCTTAATACAGTGCCTGAACGATATATAAAACGGTATCATCTTCGTTATAGAAGAATTAAGTTGAACAGTTTATAAATGATACTACCGACACGTCCCGGCCTCGCATAATTTTAATGGCTCCTGTTAACAATCAGCGATTACAAACGGTCAAGCGATAGTGTAGCTATGATAGCCCAGCGGTGTGAATGTGCGACTCTTTTGAGAGAGTCACGAGTTCCATTAAAACTCATTTGTCTGATAATTGCAATTTATCACACGCTTTTCGCTAAAGGAAAACATCGTGAGGAAACCTGCATAAAAAAATGCAAAAAAAAAGAAAGAAAGCGACGGCGACATGTGGGACTTTATTACGGGTTTTGAACTTTTTAGGTCAGCCATTACCCATTACACATTGGTCTTCACAGTTTTACAATTAACAGCCAAAATATCATTTGCATTCAATTCTACATTTTAGCATTTTTTCAATGCTGCAATGAATTTTTTTTGAATGCAATGAGATAAAACGACATTTTTTTAGTGAAACCTAGCTAGATCAATTTTTCTCCCCCAAAACGACCTACATGTTGAATTTCATGAACATCATTGGAGCCGTTTTAATTCGCGGGCAAAAGCTAGTGAGAAAATAATAAATAAGTGACGAATTTTAAGATCTATTTAAATTCTCAAAGTACTTGAGAGGAGCGTATTAAAATTTCAGCGAAGTTAATTTATGCTCCATTTAACTGTAATAGGGATATTTCTAAGACTGCGTAATCTTCCCGTAAACGTAATATTAGATTTTAAGAACGTTTACAATTTACTCCTATTTTTTTACCTATTTTTTAATGAATTAATATTATATATATTTTTTTTTTTTCAGAATTTTGGAAACGGCTCCAACGATTTTCATGAATTGCATGTAAGGGGTTTTAGGGGTGAAAAATCGATCTAGCTAGGTTTATTTTAAAAAAAATGTCGTTTTATCCCTGTTTTCGGGCACTGAAAAAATAGAAATATGTTGAATAAATAATAAATGAAATATTAGCTGTCAAACGTAATGCTGTGATGGCTCAATGGTGGGGCTACCATTGGGCCATCACAGCATTACGTTTGAGAATAACATTTTAGGGGATCTGCATATCTTTAGAGAAAACTGACGATATGTGTAACCTACCAATATGCATTGGAGCAGTATAGTTTATATAAGCTGTAACTTTTCTCTCCAAAAAAAGGAGACGAGGCTGGTATGGACGACGTACGTAACTGCTTTATATATTTACATATTTTAAAATCGCATAGCATCAAAAAATCTCTTGCAATAAACAGTTTCATTTGGCGACTTGGACTGCTGCCATTTCCATTTTTCATTTCAAACATGCAAATCGCCCACTCCTCAATATTAGTGTAGATCTACCAAAATTAGTAGAGTTATATTGAATTTACCTAGCCTCGTTATTTAGGTCGGCAACACTCCAAAGAGATCTTAATATTTTCAGTTGTTAACGCTGCGAGATTTAATAAAAAGCAATTACTTATCTAAATAAAAAATCTGTATACTTCAACAATAAGATTAAATTGTGGAAACACTTTAGAACATCTGCTCTGAGATTTGTCAGCCAAAAATGTCTTTACTTAAAATTACTATAAAATTGGACGGGCCAGTAAATTATATTATTATAAACATTCTCTGGGCATCGAGAAGCTATTACTATTTAATTTGAACTATCATGTATTTAACTACGCAAGTGAAATTATTGATCTTTAAAAATTAAATAACTTTTGGGAGGAAAAATCCATCTAACTAGGTTTTATTTAAAAAAAAGTCTATTTATCCTTGTATTGGGGCATTGAAAAAATGCTAAAATGTAGAATAGAAAGTAAATGAAATTTTGGCTGTCATTTGTAAAGTTGTAATAGCCAGTCGCGAACGGGCGAACTAAAGAAGTTGAAATACCCGGGATCAAGCCCCAGATCAGCAAGCAAAAAAAGAGATCTTTTTGCTTTTATTTTATATCTTTAAAAAAATACCCAGGTACTTTAACTATATAAGTGAAATTAGCAATCGCCAGCGGCTCCGCCCGCATGGAAAGATTAAAACCGTAATATAGACTTTTGATAACCATTGGTCTGTTGGATTCGAAGGACCTTAAAAGATTTCGCTGGTTCTAAAAATGATGTGTCCAGTGAACCCCAAATTACACAGTATCCGCGCTTGACAAGTAAAAACTACTCACCGTTCCTCTGGAACTTCCAGCTCCCGAAATTGGCAGGTATATCACGCACTAGGTATATCACTGGTCACTACGGGATTCAGTTAGGTGAGCGGGCACACGGTACCACACAGTTTTTTAAAATGCACGGACAACTGCTATGGCGGTCGGACAGGTCAGCGGTCAAAAGACGACTAAAGGTCGCGTGTCCGTTGTACCAGTGGCGCTCTCGACAGCAACCCACCAATACGGTACCACCGAGCGATCCCATTGGATCAGTGGCAGAATTTACTGCCAACCGCAGAATGTGCAATATGAGTACTGAACAACCATAAAAATGTTTAAGTGTGTAAAAGTGGATTAACCTTAAAAGCTAGAAATATGCTGTCGCGGACTTTTATTTAGAACTTTAATAGTGAAACAATTTTGATTAATTGGAAAATTTTGAACATGATTTTTAATACACCGCTTACTTAGCGCACGCAAGAAAAGCTTTAAATTTTGCCGTTTTCGTACTATTTTTTATTGCTCCTATTCATATTAGCGTGATATTATATAGCCAATAGCCTTCCTCAGTAAATGAACTATCTTACACTGAAAGAATTTTTCAAAATCATTGTCAAAAAACAACAAAGCGACATCGTCAAAAAACTATTATTATTAAATTAAACTAAAACTATTATGTATTTAACTATATGAGTGAAATGATAGTAATTATTTTCTTACAGACACACAATTACTAAGGTTTTTACTGATTATATCGCCTTTATTCTACACGTGCCTTGTCCGCTCATTTATCATCAGGGATCTTGTTAACGCTTCGCAGTAATGCGGTCTTGATTCAACACGCTTCCCTGGCTTTTGTCTAATACCCAAGGAGGAACAACATCATTTACAATAACTCTTATAGAACTAATAATGATTTGAAGGTCATACAATACTAGCTGTACCCGCGACTTAGTTTGCGTCAAATTTATTTGTTTCTCTTTTTTGGAAGGAAACACGAGACTTTATTTTTATCATATATGTTATCATAGTATATAAGCTTGAATTGTAGTAAAATTCAACAATAGTTCTCCAGCGGATCAGATGAGAATTTCAAATTCAAATTAAAAATATCTTGATTCGAGTAACGTGTAAACAAGTGTTTTTGAATCGTCAACTCTGCTGTAGGTTCAAAAAGCTGTTCCTACTAATAGCGCGCAAGAAACTCAGCGCTTGCTCTTTTTCAGAATATAATTCATGTAACTAGTTACATTTAGTCATTACTGCCTTGTTGAAGAGCTATGTCGAGAGCTATGTAGAGCTCTGTCTTGTAGCTATATCTACGCATTCTTATCATTTACATAATCCTCAACAATATAGTAGGCTTTCTGTATCAGCCTCCTTTTATATGAAAATACTTTCGCATTTTTTATATTATTAGTATCGATTAGTATACTAGTATAGTATTATTTGTATGAAAAACAATTTTTTTTCGAATTTTGACGTCCAATAAACAAAGACCGACGAATCTATGAACTTAGAATTTTGTTTTTATTTTTGAATCGTAAAACAGCGGTAAGTAGCCAACCCTCTATTAAAAAGCCTAAAAGCAATCATTTTATCTTTCAAATTCCATCTCCAACGAGAAAGCTTTTTTGGAGATCTTACTTCTGATATTAAATGTAATTTAAGTAAGGTAATTGCTTCGTCTAGGGCTTGTACTGAATTATTTACTTTATTAAACAGAGAATGAAAATTGACTTTTTTCTCTAGATGGTGGAATAAAACGTATAGAATCAATATTAAATTGCCGCTGTTTACATGCAAAATATTTTATATATAATTACTTGATAATATCAAGGGATTAATTAACCATCCATTACCTATAATTTTCATGCTTAAAGAAAAATATTTTTCATTTCTTAGGTAACTCTTTCAATAATATTTAAAAAAAAACTCGTCAAGACCATATTATTAAGAAGAAAATTTTCAATTTTTTTAAATAAATGTAGATTCATAAAAATAAAGTGAAACGATATTGGCTGCATCATCCTCCAATCATCCATAACATCCTCCCTTATCTCACTCTAAGTGAACATCCTCCCTTATCTCACTCTAAGTGAGATAAGGGAGGATGTTGTAAACATGTTGTCACATGATTTGGTTACGTATTTTACGACCGGCCGCTTGCCTGACGTCACTTCGACTGAAACTTCGATAAGAAAGAGCGTGGTCCATTCTACTCAGCCGTATACCACACAGCGGATAGATTTACCTAAATCGTCTTTTACGACGCCTCTGTAAGAAATGAGGGCGGTCTATTCTACTCAGCCGGGTACTACACGACTTGAAACAATTCTGGCTGCATATTAGTTGACTAACTGTATCGTAACCAATAACACCCACCATCCACCAGTATGATACATTAATTATACACTATACAAGTATTATAATATATCTTTTTTTACGTTTGTTTGTATGAGTGTGTGTGAGTGTGTGTTTGTGTGCGCGTGTGTGTGTGTTTGTGTGAAAATGAATCGTATCCTAAAATCAACACGTAGAGAAAGAGACTATAAAAACCTTTACACTCAAATTTAGAATACTAAATTTGAGTGTAAAGGCAAACAAACAAAAAAGACAAGTACACATTAGTCACCCGACCTACACGTTAACAAAACAAATATATAATGCTGAACAGAAAAATCTACTTCAAACGGCCTTAAATTAAAAATTTTAAAGGCCGTTACTTACAGAGGTTTTCACAGCCGCAAAAGCCTCGCATGACATTTTAATACTTGCTCTCAAATTCAGCAAACCTTTTATGGAACACTAAAATGTAACAAATACCGCAATGCCCGCATTTTTAACGTACATAACACACATGTATTTCATGCACACTATTTCAATAAACTGAGCGAAATATTTACAATAGAACAATAAAAAACTACGAGTATTGTGACAATGTAATAACTGGTTTACTGAGCTTGGGAATATAAGGAAAATTCTCTTGATAATACATTGACGTGGACAAACTACTGTTTAATGTATTATAATTATATTAGTAGTGTCGAATCTAGCGATTGTCTATGGCTTTATTTCAGTATTGGTTAATTATATTAAAGACTAGCAATCGCCAGCGGCTCCGCCCGCATGG
Source organism: Morpho helenor (assembly GCA_029227775.1). Lineage (NCBI taxonomy): Eukaryota > Metazoa > Arthropoda > Insecta > Lepidoptera > Nymphalidae > Morpho > Morpho helenor. The sequence goes on along the minus strand of JARGCU010000020.1, from coordinate 12,736,313 downwards.
AAAGATTAAAACCGTAATATAGACTTTTGATAACCATAAAAATGGTTAGAGTGGGTTAACCTTAAAAGCAAGACATATGCTGCGGACTTTTATATAGAACTTTTAGAGGGGAACAATTTTGTAATACATGATATTTAATAACTATTATCGTTTACTCAGCACACGCAAGAAAAGCTTTCAACTTTTTAATGCTGCTCCTGTCCTATTCATCTTAGCGTGATGTGATATAGCCTATAGCCTTTCTCGGTAAATGGACTATCTTACACTGAAAGAATTTTTAAAATCGGTCCAGCAGTTTCTGAGATTAGCGCGTTCAAACAATCAAACAAACAAACAAACTCTTCAGCTTTATATATTAGTATAGGTTTGATCTGTAGGTAGTCCTATTGGAAAGTCGTGTGATCTCTAGTAACCGTCCGTAGATTGTTATTTACTTTATTACAGATGACTGAGAGTGATATAAACGTAGGAGTAGACAAATATAACCAGAAAGCTTCGAACTGTTAAGCTATCGGGAGTTACACGTGTTATTGTGAGTCAACCATAAAAGATAGACATATGCTGTCGTGGGATATTTTTTATATAATTTTAAGGAGAATATTTCCGTCATACATGATTTCTGTGTAGCTTTAACCATCAAGGTTGCACACGCGACAGAAGCTTAAAAAATGGAGTAACTTCTCCCGTTTTCCCAATATTTCCCTTTACTGCTCTGCTCCTATTGATTGTAGCGTGATGAAAAGTATACTATAACCTGCTCAGGAGTATGAAAAACAATTGTACCGAGTTTCGTTAAAATCCGTCGAGTAGTTTTTGTTTCTATAACGGTTATACAGACAGACAGACAGACAGACAGACAAAAAATTTACTGATTGCATTTTTGGCATCAGTATCGATCCCTAATCACCCCCTGATAGTTATTTTGGAAATATATTTCAGTTACAGAATTGACCTTTCTACAGATTTATTATAAGTATAGATTTTAATTAGGCTCCAAGCTATTAGAAACTATTGAATTTCACTCCATCCTCCTGCCCTTATCCCACTCTAAGTGGGGTCGGCACTACATGTTATAAACATGTTGTTACACGATTTGGCTGCGTTTTTACGTCCGGCCGCCTGCCTGACGTCAACTTGCTTTGACTTCGTATTTTACTACACCTCGGTAAGAAAGAGGGTAGTCTATTCTACTAATCCGGATACCACACGATGGGTCAACTTATCTTAGTCGCCTTTTACGACACCTCGGTAAGAGACGATGGTGGTACTATATATAGCACGATAAAATATATTTTATGTTTAAGTTTATTCTAAGTGGGTTCTTGTTGGTGTTCCTATTAATAAAAGTAATAGACGACCTTCATTTCTTACCGAGATGTCGTAAAAGGCGACTAAGTTAAGTTGACCTACCGTATGGTATCCGGCTGAGTAGAATATACCAACCTCATTTTTTATCGAGGAGTCGTACAATACGACTAAGGTAAGTTAACGTCAGGCAGGCGGCCGCTCGTAAAATACCTAGCCAAATTAAGTGAAGAACATTATTAGTCTGTTGAGAATTGGCATTACCATACTATGCAGTCAAGGATAATATAAATTATAAAATAAAAACTTGGATCCAGAAATTCTTGTAGGATTTTACAGCACTGCAGTTTTAATTCTTTAAATTAGCGAAATTGTAAAAAGATTTATCGCCAAGTTTCTTGTTCATGTTGGTACTTTTAGTGCGAGCAACATTCCGAACCATTACTGTTAATGAGAAGAGCTATTTGCAAAAAAAGACATTTAGCATTTTTTAAAGTGCACGGGTTTCTATTATAAATTCGAAGATAAAACTTCGCCTAATAGGTATATGAAAGCAGTTTAGCAATAATTTATAGACATAGGCGTTTGCGGAGGTCCATGATACAAAAGTAATGAAAATATTATTTTGCTATAATCTGCGATTTAAAAAAATATATGCAATGCTAAATGTAGAGTGCACTATTTGTTCTCATACCTGATACATGTAGAATTTGTAAAAACTCATGCACTACCCGCCACCAATAACACAACAATACACAAATACTGCACACATTCATCACAATCTCAACTATTATTTCGCCCGTAACCGAAGTCATCGTCAGGAGATAGACTCCACGGCAAATCTTTGCAATTTGACAAATTCTGCATGTATGAGGTATGAGAACGAATATTACACTCTACATTTAGCATTATATATTTTTTCTTTTATCGCGGATTATAGCATAATAATATTTTCATTACTTTAGTTTTAAATTTTTGCAAGTTACAAAGAGGAGCGTTCTTTTTATACGCTCAAAGCGTGTCATCAAAGCATTTTCTCGAAGCCAAACTCAATAGCGTCGATATAGGTGATCCTCCTGAAATTTCATTAAGCGAGCACTATGACGACGTAGGCCCTTGTCAAACAGATAACTTACTAAAGATACAGCCATTTTATTATAACATACGCTCACATCTGATATATAAAAGACATTAAATCTTTTGCAACGCACGTCATGTGGTAATTTCTGGAATTCCGATTTCAGTCGTGAATCCTTATGGTCTAGCCTTATGGCATAACCACCTTAAACCCATTTATTAAACAAAGGATAAGAAATCAAATAGAATGTTGTGTGCAAAATGTAGCAAAGCTTTTTCTATCGCCCAACAAACGACTAAGCTTTCTTATGAGGCCCATACAAAATTTAATATAAGCGACCAAATTTCCGATCTATATATCATCACTACATTAGGCACTTATTTTATTTGTTTGTAGCAATAAGTATAACTACTAGTTGGCAACTCCAACATCTGACGTGGCCAGATATTTGTATAGAGTAAAGTAAAAAGTAAAGTAACGGCCTGTTACAATCCCACTGCTGGGCATAGGCCTCCTCTCTCCATTCCTGGAGACAAGGGTTGGAGTTAAGACCTACCACGTGGTCCCAATGCGGATTGGTAGGGTGTACCCTATATCTGCGGATTTGTCTAGAAACATGCAGGTTTCCTTCACCGAAAAGCGTGTGATAAATTGTAATTATCAATTAGACACAAGTTTTAATAGAAAAACTCATTGGTGTCTGCCGGTGTTTGAACTCGTGACCCTGTTTGTATAGAGTAAGTAATCATAATTTGCGTAGACGTACCGTAATTTATTGTGAGTATAGTTTTTAGTACCTACCAGAGCAACGTAATCATATAAGTGAATTAAAAAAACTCTTCTCATTCTCTTCGGAGAACGGAGAAAACGGAGAGAGACCTATGGCCGGCAATGGGATAGAAACAGGCCCTCACAAGATCCCACAAAAGGTGTGTTCAAGCAATTCTGGATCCTAAAATGAAACAGAACGTCAATCCGCCGCTTTTAAAATATTAAAATTCGAATTTGACAGATGCGCTAACTTTTCGCAATACACTGTTTATACGTCTCACGCTACAATATTGTAAAATCGCAAATTAAAGTTTAAACCACTCAAGTACGCCTTTTACTTGAAGATTGGTCCTTCGAGCCGGATGCTATAAATCAAGCAGCGATATATTAATTAGAGGAAATATCGCCGCAGCTGTGGATAACCATCAGCCCGTTTTCGCATCATCGCAGATCTACTCGGTGAGACGGGCCTGCCAGGTATTTCCACTCACTTTCTTATCCTTCTGTTAATACCGTGTTTGTTGTATTCCTTCTTTTTTGTCAGTGCACTTCTGTTTCGATTACACTTATTTGTAATATATCGAGTCTATAAGTCGTCATCGCTTTCTGTGCGAATTCTATTAAGTAGTTATTCGATTTGAGTCGAGAACACAATTACATTATTCGGCTACAGGTGGAAAACTGGCAAGTTTAAAAATTGAATTTACTACGACCCGGTGGAAATTATTCAGTTAATCAACTTCAATTTAGTTGGCAGTCGACGCGGAGCACATACATCATCGGGAATCTAGTTAGGCTCACGTCGTGGCCGTAATGTTTCTTAACTAACATAATATACTTTTGTAGTTAACAATGGTTTAGATATACTTTTACTTGAGAAATCACTAGCAGTAAACAGGTATTTATTTGTAACGGCACCTCTCCGCGAGAACGGTGAAGCCAGTGAAAAGTGAGTGTAGAAAATCATCATTCTTTTACTCTTATCCCACTCTAAGTGGGGTCGGCACAATATGTCTTCGTCTTCCACTCTCCTCTATCATTCGTCAACTCTGGTGCCATTCCTTTAATAATATGCATATGCATATCATTTTTCACGCAATCCATCCATCGGCAATCCATCCATTTTTTCGGCCTCCCCCAGTCATACATCCATCCACATTCATATTTAAAACTCTTTTGGTCACATGAGTGTAGAAAAATCATTAAAAAAATTCAAAACATACCGACATATCTAGTAAGTAGTATTATTAGGGCTATGTCTAATACCATTTAATTTTTCATAACCTAGAAGAAACAATTTAATGTAAAATTTATTTTCAGTATACAAATTACAAGAAGTTATATTTCTCACATTAATACGTACATCAATAATCATTCATCATTCTCCTGCCCTGCCAACTCTAAGTTGCGTCGGCACATGTTTTAAACATGATTTAGCTAGGTATTTAAGACCAGCAGACTGCCTTACGTCAACTTACCTTAGTCGCCTTTTACGACACCTAGGTAAGAAATAACGGTGATCTATTCTACTCGACCGGATACCACACGGCAGTTCTTAACGTTACGATAACATAATTGAGATCTCGGAATTTCGAGAAAATATATTTTCAAGTTTTAGAAACGGTTAACGGCAAAAAACAGTACTTGCAAGCGAAAACACTTTCGGGGAACATTAATCTGATGTCTAAATTCGTGAATTTATCCTCGGCAAGCCTACGTAATTTAAAATTCGTTTGCAAAACCTTGCTGTAAGCAGTAATTAGTCTGATTAATGAAACGCACGGTCAAAATTATGCATTTAATCTAAAGTCCCCTCTTAAGCCCTTAAAAAAATTCACCGTCACAGCCGCCGGTCCTTTCGTTTTTCAACAATTTAAATATTGCGCGTTAAATATAAATAAAAACGGATAACTTTAACGTAGATTTAACACGTTACGATATTATTAAAGACATGAGATTTTCTTAGCAAAATTCGAATGCGAAACTTATAAGCTATAAATAAAACAATAATATATGTAAAACAGTAATATAAGTAAACAGTAATATGAGTAAAACAGTAATATAAATAAAACAGTAATCCCCGCCGTGTGATGTCCGACTGAACAGCCTCATGTCTTACCGAGGTGTAGTAAAAGGCGACTAAGGTAAGTTGATGTCAGGGAGGCAGGTGATCGCAAATTCCGTAAATAGCTGAATGTTGTGCCGACCCCACTTAAAATGGAATAATGAAATAATAGATAGAGTGATTTAATAGATAGATTTTCCGCTTACATCGTAACTCATTTAAATATTAAAGATAGTTGTCTTACTATGTTTATAAAGTTACAAGCATGATTTTATTTGCTATTAAATTATAGAAATTTCGGAAAAGTCGAAGCAGGAATATGTAAAACAATATAATATGACCAACGAATTTTTTTTAATTTTTTTCATTTTAACAAAACTATTAACGTAACGAACACACGTCGCCTCGCGTAGCGCGTATAACAACGGCACGGCAAGTGAATTGACATTTTAATTTGTTGGTGTAGGTATGCAAACTGAACTGTGAAAAGTACCGTTGTAATAAAAACTATATGTTCAACTATATATTCAAACATTTTAATAGCCATAGCCAGTGTTTTAATAGGATGATAATTTCCACGCAGTGTGGTATCCGGCTGAATAGAATAGTGCCATCCTCATTTCTTACAGAGGTGTCGTAAAAGGCGACTAAGGTAAGTCGACCCGCCGTGTGGTATTCGACTGAGTAAAATAGACCACCCTCTTTCTTACCGAGGAATCGTAAAATACGACTAAGGTAAGTTGACGTCAGGCGGCCGGTCGTAAAATACGTAGCCATAAGGGCAGGAGGATGATGATAATTGCCACCGTATGGTATCCTGCTGAGTAGAATACACCCACTACCTATACTACCCACTGCTCCAACGGGCCAGTCATACGCAGTGTAATACGTGCGGTGGCATTATGCATGTCTTAAATGTATGAATGTTGCCTGCTTCATACACTTAGCATTATATAGATTCTCTAACAAACGCGGATTACAGTAAAATAATTCTATTGTAGCTTCTGTAAATTATTATCTTCGCTGATCAGTAAGCACGAGGATGTTAAACGGCGAACCCATTTTAAAATCATAAAACCACAGTTTGCGGACATTATGCTGATTAATGAATCCACGCGGCAAGGATTAACGCTGATGTAACAAAAAAGTGAAAAACTTATTTTTACCTTAGAACTTGCAGATGTTTGCACGTTTTTGAGTGAAAAGTAATAATATAATTATTTGGTATATCTAATCCGCGATTATTAATAGCAAAAAAAAATTATTATTACTTTTGTATCATGGGTCATCATCCCAAGGCATCTGATGATGCTTCGGTTGTGGGGCGAAACAATTGTTGAGTTTGTAACAGTAAACGCGTGTAATGCTTTTGTATTATGGGGGCGATGGTGGAGGTTTGTGCAAGTATTTTTACGAATCCTCCATATATCAGGTATGAAAACGGATTGTCCACTCTACATTTAGCATTATACGAGGTGTGTTCAAAAAGTATCGCGAATTTTGTGTATTTTCAAAAAGTATTTATTTATTCGTGAATATTTATTTTGTCCCCTTCAAAGTAATCCCCCTGGGATATTATACACTTGTGCCAACGTTTTTTCCAATCTTCGAAGCACTTCAAAAAATCATTATTTTGTATCTTGTTCAGCTCCTCCTTCGATGCAGTCTTTATCTCCTCAGTCGTGGCGTAGCGTCGTCCTTTCATGGGCCTTTTCAGTTTCGGGAACAAGAAAAAGTCACAGGGGACCAGATCTGGGGAATAAGGTGGCTGCGGTATCATTAGTGTGTTGTTTTTGGCCAAGAAGTCGCGTACAAGCAGAGTTGTGTGAGCAGGGGCGTTATCGTGGTCCATTGTTTTGAATAAGGAAAAATCGAAGTCGAACCAAAACACGTGCAAGCAAAACAGCTGTCAACAATTAACTGAAAATTCAAAATGGCCAAACTTGTCAGCATAAGTGAGGGACAAATGTACCAACATAACGCCACAAAAAAAACAAAATTCGAATATACGTAACCCGAGAAAATTCAAAATTCGCGATACTTTTTGAACACACCTCGTATATATTTTCTATTTTACTTCATCGCGGATTATAGCAAAATAATATTCTCAATACTTTTGTATTTTATCGCGGATTATAACAAAATAATATTCTCATTACTTTTGTATTATGAACCTCCGCAAAGTAACGCTTAATTCTATAAATTACTAAATAAGGAATTAAACGAGGAACAATTACACGCAGAAAACTAGTGAGTACCTCCATTGAACGGTTTACTGTGCGGAAGCCAATTTGAATATAGATAGCCTATTCACGTGGTTTTCAGTCACTGACTAATCATCTTTTAGGCAAGCGTATCCTATAACAAAAACGTTTTAGCTACCTTTCTCACTTGAACGTGGTAATCATATCTGTGGTAACAACTATTTATGGTTAAAGAAAACAATTTTAAGTATTAAATTATTTGTATATTGTTTTCATCCACGTTCCCTTATCCCACTATAAGTTAGAAATGTGATATGGAGAAGAAAAAATCGATTAATATATAATCAATTTTTTTCCCATTAAAATAAATCAATTTTTAAAAAATCGATTATTTTGTTACGAAATAATCGATTTTTCTCCGACTATTTTGAAAAATAATCGATTATTTTAAAGATCGACTATTTTTTACCATCGCTACTCTAAGTGGGGTCGGCACAACATGTTATAAACATGTCACATGATTTGGATAGATATTTAACGACCGGTCGCCTGCCTGACGTCAACTTACCTCGGTAAGAACTGAGGGTGGTCTATTCTTCTCAAAATTTCATCATCTTGTACGATCGATAGAAATGAAATGCTGTGATAGCCGAACGGTAGGATATTGCGTTTGTCTAGTCCCAATAGTGGGATAGCAACCGTAGTACGCCGCTGCTAGAAACGACAAGTAAATACTTTTAAAATGTCTTCTTTAAGAACTTTGGTATTTAAAATTCATTAAAATTCGTAAGCATGTTCAGTATCTTTAAACTGTTTTCTTTTCCTTCTCGACCCCTGACATATGACAAGTGCATCCCACAGAAATGTAAAGTTGTACCATCCGTGCTTTCTTAATAAACTTTCAACGTCTTGATACAAGCAATAAGGACCTTAAAATATGTAAGAAACAATGATTTTGCATTCTCTTTTGGGCAAACGACGTTCACTATATTATGGCGTAGAAATTTTCGAATTTGCATATTTATCTATCTGTGACATAATTTCGTATTTATCTTATTCAAGTAAGTAAAATGCTAATTTACTCTATTTCAAAGCATTATCTCGACATTTACATGTACTTGGAATAATATTTTTCATCGTTATATAGTAGAGAAAGAATTATACTGATAAAATCCCGTGCTAATAAAACAAAGGGTTCCCAAATAAATTTCAGGATAACTTGAGTTATTACTTCATTAGTTCAGCAAATAATTATGGGTGTTTTTAAAATTCTTCAGTTCTGTGCTTTATTGTTTCAGTTTTTGAAATTACTACTGCAATAGATAAGACGTTATTAAAGACGTCACTGAAATAAACAAGTCATTTGAGTGACTTAAGTCCTGTAATCTGTTGACTTTAATTTGTCGACTTTAATCTGTCTTCAAACTTTAATATGGCATTGACAAAATAAGCCTATTTTAACCTATGCCAAGAATATCATCAATGCGATAATATTTTTGTCATTTTTGACTTTCCAAGAAAGAAACACAATGATGGCTGGAGAGTGATATAGGCTCATTAAATCTGTCTTGGCTCATTTATTTTTTGTAATTGATATTATGCTGTTAGTCCTAATGGTTTTAACAGCATCACCGGAAAACTACGTCCTAAAGGCGCCTCCTGTGAGACTAAACTTCGCGCAGTCGAATTCGTGAGCAGAAGCTAGTATTTAAAATAGTTTAAAAATAAATCCAGTTCATAGTTACGTTGAAAGTTGATACTATATCTTTGTGTAAAACACAATAACAAACCGAGGATATTCGAGCCGTAACACAAACCGCTCCTTAAATTAAAGAGGGTTGACACTTCCCCAAGTTTGTAAGGATAAATTATGACGGCCAAACGAGTGGCAGCCATTAATAATATTGTTAGTTGCGCCACATTGTGTAGCTCGTGTTCTGAGGGTCAACGTAATAATTTAAGTACTGATTCATTCAAAACTTTAATACTATTATAGTTCATGTTAGGGATCGTGTGATTTTTTGCTGTTTGAAACTTTGGGGTCATAATTAGAGCATCGATTCAAACTTTTAATGATCGTGTTACTGCGATATTTTGCGCTAAGAGCCATTGTTATTTATACCCATATTTATGCTTTCATGGTAAATCGGCTAGTGATATTATACAATTGCACAACATAATCTGAAAGCATAGGGATATTTATGTCTCAATATAAATATAAGGGTCACTTACAAACACGGTTGTCCGACTCAAAGTAAGTTACTTTATACTTGTGTTATAGGTGACCAGTTGTTTGTCGCCCATAACACAAATTGTAAGTTACTTACTTTGGGAAGTTACTACGGTACCATTTACTTAATTAAAATGGGTACTTATGGGGCTAATTGTAATAGGCCCAATAATGAGAAAAGCGAAGAGAAAAAAGCGGTATATTTTTTGAAAAATCTTTAAAAATGTGTTTGGAACAAATAAAATAAGTTATCGTTTCAAGTAAACAAACAGTTAAGTATATAATAAAAATGGCATCGCTGACATGACTATTTCAACAAAAATAATAAAATGAAATAATCTTTAACAACTAATAATCTTTTAATATCTTTAACTGGAATTTATTGTTAAATATTTTAAATAATAAATTAATTAAACATACAGTTAATGTTAGTTAGACCCCGACTGTGTTTTTAAATGCTTGTTTATAATTTAATCACATATTCAAAATTGGAAATATTCTTTATTCAAAATAAACTTGTAAACAAGTGTTTTTGAATCTTGAACTCCAGTGCTGGTTCGGGAAGCTGTTCCTACCGAGAAGAGCCAGCAAGAAACTCGGCGATTGCTCTTTTAAAAATATAATTCTTATCACTCAACTCAAATACAGCCAGATTGTGCGACCTTATTTTTATTTAGATATAGCTGTGTATTATTTATGTAGTGTACATTAAAAGAATTATCCTTCATTCGTTCAGTATAAATTTAGTATATATAACAAGTGTAGTATGTATGTTATGTCGACGGCTCTGGCTTACGGAAAAACTCTCATGAGTTTATGTTTGCGCTAACATTATGTAAAATTGAACTTTTTTGTGAAATAAATAAATAAAAATTCATACAATTCTTATTCGTAAAACTGACCTTAACATGCGGCACTGCGAGCAGACGGCGCAGATCGTGGATCGCGGTCGCCGTGGCCGGAGCAGCGGTATCCGACTGAATAGAATAGTGCCACCCTAATTTCTTACCGAGGTGTCGTAAAGGCGACTAAGGTAAGACGTCCCGCCGTGTGGTATCCGGCTGAGTAGAATAGACCAACCTCATTTCTTACCGAGGTGTCGTAAAAGGCGACCAAGGTAAGTTGATCCACCATGTGGTATCCGGTTTAGTAGAATAGACCACCCTCTCTCTTACTGAGGTGCCGTAAAATACGACTAAGATAAGTTGATGTCAGGCAGGCGGCCGGTCGTAAAAACTTTGCCAAATCACGTGACAGCATGTTTATAACATGTTGTGCCGACCCCACTTAGAGTGGGATAAGGGTAAGACGATGATGTATGTTATGAAGACGGCTCTGGCGTGGGAAAAACTCGGTTTATATTTGCGCTTACACTATGTAAAATTGAACTTTTTTGTGAAATAAATAAATAAATAAAAAACAATTTTAAATAATTTTATACACTATTCATAAGCTGTGATGGCCTAGCGGTGCGACCGTGTGAATCTCTAGAGACGATCATGGGTTCAAACCCGGGCAGACACCAATGAGTTTTTCTAATAAAACTTATGTGTCTAATTAATAATTGCAATTTATCACACGCTTTTCGGTGAAGGAAAACATCGTGAGGAAACCTGCATATCTCTAGAGAATTCTGGAGATATGTGTAACCTACCAATCCGCATTGGAGCAGCGTGGTAGGTCTTAGCTCCAATACTTCTCTCCAATAACGGAGAAAAGAGGCCTATGCCTAGCAGTGGGATAGTAACAGGCCGTTACTTACTGTTTAACAATAACTCTTTTGACGTAAGCCGAAAAACTTGGAATCTAAATACTTCTGTAAATACAGATTTGACTCGATTTTGACATATCGTAGTAAAAAAAAGTAAAAAATCGTAGAAATAAGTTCCATAGGTTTATTATAGATGGCGTTTTGAATGTCATCCTATTTAATTCCTCCTGAATTTAATTCCTGTTGAATTAACAGGATTTCTATAGCCTATATGTTACCCCGCCGTATAAGGAATAATTGTGCCAAATTTCATCGATGTTGGTTCAGCGGATTGTCCGTGAAAACGGAACAGACAGACACACAGACAGACTTTCACATTTATAATATTAGTAAGGATGTAGTATGTATGTTATGTCGACGGCTCTGCCTTACGGAAAACTCTCATGAGTTTATGTTTGCGCTAACATTATGTAAAATTGACTTTTTTGTGAAATAAATAAATAAAAATTCATACAATTCTTATTCGTAAAACTGACCTTAACATGCGGCACTGCGAGCAGACGGCGCAGATCGTGGATCGCGGTCGCCGTGGCCGGAGCAGCGGCGCCGGGCGTAGTACCGGAGCGGAGTCGGGTCGCCGCCTCCAGCGCCGCACGCGCTCGCGTTCGTCCTTCAGCTGCGGGCGCGCGGCCACTCGTTACCACGACCGTACACGCTATACGGTCGTATACCTAGTACACGATAAGTCATCATCCTCCTGCCCTTATCCCACTCTAAGTGGGGCCGGCACAACATGTTATAAACATGTCATATGATTTGGCTACGTATTTTACGACCGGCCACCTAGTACACGATAAGTATCGTTCAGTATAAGTAACAGTGGATAACTATGTTGTCCAAGGCAGAGTGGAAGGTACAAGGCCGCGTGGACGGTCTCCGATGCGATGGACCGATCAAGTTAAAGCAATGGTAGGCGGCCCTGTACACAAGTGCACCAGAATGAGCAGGAACAGGGACAAATGGCGAGACATCGTGAGGCGAGCAACATCTGCCACCCATAAAAATACTTAGTGTTAACCACGACCACTCTGTCAAGAGTGTTGAGTCTGAGAAGAAGAAGAGGATAACTATGGGAGGGCCAGACGAGACAGTGCCCTGGGGCCTTCGATCTCAATAAATATATGGGACACTTACACACACGGCCGTCCGTCCTCAAAGTAAGTAACCTAATGATATAAAGAAAACTGGTGAATATATACTTATATATTTTTTAAATACATACTTAAATACAAATATACACCCAGGCTCAAAGACCAACAAATTCATTTATAGAAAACATTGGCACTCGGCGGGAATCGAACCCGCGACCCGCGGAGCTGAAGGCAGAGCCACTACCCAATGCGCCAACGGGCCAGCCATAAGTAATCATTTATTTTAAATAGTTTCATTGGCGCCCTAGTTTTTTTTTGTCCCAGGGCCCTTGGCTACCTAACTACGCCACCGAGTCAGTGACTTGCGAGTGGAATAATCGATGACTAAATAACACGTTAAATGCAACGTGGGTCACGAAATCAAAATAAATCTAAGTGAAAAATTCGATTAACTAAAAAAAATAGTTTCTTTCTAACTATTGTAATAGTTAAAACTACTACTACTAGTAGCTTTTTTGTTTACCAGATGGTAGCGACCGTTTAGTTTTTAAAAAAATACAGTTAATTTAGTGATAATTTAACCACAGGAATTGTTTTGCGTTTAGAATAAAAGATACATGATATAGAAGGGTGAATGACCGTACCACATTCGATTCCATTTCTTATAATATGCATAACCTTGACCCATAAACTAAATACAAGTGCGAGGGAGACAAAATATAAATTTATTGTTTTATCATTGGTAGCACTTGTTTAAATAAACTTCATTTTATACATTTTTTATAGAATATACGTACCTCTAAAAGAGATCGGAGTTGCAAATCGTCAAGAACACTGTGGAATAAATCGGGATCCATAAAACCGGGACCGTCCTGGAGGACCGACACATCATCCAAGGACTCCACTATGAGATTTACAGCTGCAACAAACATACACATATAGTATAATGAAACATAAGCTGTGGTATAAGCTGTGGATAAGCTGTGGTAGCCCAGCGGTAACACCGTGCGACTCTTTCGAGAAGGTCATGGTTTCAAACCCGGGCAGACACCAATGAGTTATTCTGTTAAAAACTTATGTGTCTAATTGATAATTGCAATTTATCATACGCTTTTCGGTGAAGGAAAACATCGTGAGGAAACCTGCCTATCTCTAGAGAATTCTTGAGATATGTGTAACCTACCAATCCGCATTGGAGCAGCGTGGTAGGTCTTAGCTCCAATCCTTATCTCCAAAAACGGAGGGAAGAGGCCTATTCCCAGCAGTGGGATAGTTACAGGCCGCTACTTACTTACTTACTTACTTACTATAATGAAACATGTTATCATATCCACAAAGTTGCCTGACGCCGCCAATGTTCTGACCCAAACCTCTTACCATGAATATACTTGTCTTTTACCTTAACCAATAGGTCCCTTAAATCTGGTGACCTAGACGCGGTCACCAGTTTTAGGGACGTTTTAGGTCAGTTTTAGGGTTAGTTTAAGGGTCACCAGTTTTATGACAACTTACGTAGGGTGATTATTATAGGACCTCGTTGGTCCAGAGTGGCATCCGTCTGATAATCTCCGTAGCAAACCACTCTGGACCACCGAATTCCCATAATTATTAAGGAACCCTACAGTCATAGGTCTCTAAACTTGAGTGTTTGATAACTTTATAAGTCAGTAACTAGATATATTTAATTTTTATATTATTTATAACTGGCCTATTGGCGCAGTGGTTGGAGTAGAATAGACCTTCATTTCTTAACGAGATGTCGTAAAAGGCGACTAAGGTAATTAACGTCAGGCAGGCGGCCGGTCGTAAAATACGTAGCCAAATCATGTAACATTTATATAACATGTTGTACCGACCCCACAGAGTGAAATAAGGGCAGGAGGATGATGCTATTTTCGAATAAGCTTAATACCTTATTAAAAATAAGAAATCCACCAGAACACTTCTGTTAATAATTGTTCACTTACAATATGTTTACTCTCATTTTTGACAATTTATAAAGGGACTATCTCACCAGCAGCATTGGCCTCCTCCATGAGCACCTGTCTCCGAGCCGTCTGCTCATCCTCCTCCTCATCATCAATGGAAGCGGCTGCGAGGGTGGCTGCGCGGAGCCGTCGGCGACTGTTGAACTTCTTCAACTCCTCAACCGTGCCAGCCAAGTGGATTCGGTTCTGCTTATCACGATCCTGATAATATAATTTATTTGTGAAAATAATAAACAGATATAGGACTGATTCTCTCTTATGAACTTCCTTGGCCATGGGTTAACGAAACTTTTTAAAACCTAAAGTCCTAGTTGCTAATAAAAGAAAACGTGTTTTACATTAGTTAAGAGATATAAATTAATCTAATTTAGAGGGTCCAGCGGTCTAAGTGACCTGAGAAATAACGTATATGCCAGGAATTTTCGCTTATTCGAGAGTCCTTATTTTCGTTCTTTACCATAAATTCGAATTCAAATCACAATTTTCTTTATTCAAGTAGACTAATACTGTGCTATAATATCAAGTACTTTTGAATCGTTATAAAAGTAGCTACCACTGATACGGAAAGCCTATAAATAATTTTAAAATCAGTTTAGACAATTTTAATTTTAATTTTTGCAGGCACAAGTTATTTACGGGATACTCATAGTTTCTTGCCCAGAATTCGAATCCGCGAACTCTACTTTAGTATTCTGTTGTTGTCAAAATCCTAAATCAAATACAAGTATGCAAATTTTTCTGTTAAATATCCCTACAGCCATCAATACTATGTATGGAAGTCTAATCATAAATAAAAAAGAGATACAGATAGATCAACCTTATTTGTGTTTTCTTTATTTATCTTTATTGTAATGTGGAAAATTTTAAGCTGGCTACCTACCCTACTCTAGAATAATAACTATATGAAAATTTATCGCTACTCTATTACATATCCGCTGGAGAAATTTAGATAATTTATAGAATTAGGCGTTACTTTGCCTTTTTTGAGATCCATAATACAAAAATAATAATAAAATTTGGTACAACTGAAGCTTTTATACTGGCTTACATATAGGTCAATTGTGTTAGTCTATTTTTACGAATAATTTAAGTAATACATCATACCCTAATCCACCGATGGTTGAGAACCTCTTGAATGTTGATTCTCTGTGTATGGTCGACTGTCAGCATCCGCTGCACTAGGTCTTTAGCTGCATCGCTTATATCATCCCATAGTGGTGCATCAAACTACAAATAAATACAATAAATTTCACACTTTAATTTAGATCACAGATATACATAAATTATAAATGTAGATTAAAAAGATTCTTTTAATCTACATTTTCATCGATTTCGTTACGCTTGCACGATTAGTCTGCTGCTATATTAATGAAATTTGATATGATTGAATCTTTAATACCAGCCTGACGTATAAAATAACAAATATTCCTGTTGTTCTAAAAACTTTGTTTTAAACTTAAGGTGACGCGAATGAACTTGCAGCTATAACTTGTATGAAAGGAGGAGGGGGAAGTAATGTCTTAAAGAACCAGAATATAATTAATATTCAATAAGTAATGTATTTAAAATTATTAATAACGGAATAGAATTTATAACCAATGCGAGATGAAAGGATAATATTGATTGGGATTCTTAATAAATTTAATAAATTACAAGGATTATAAATTTTGGCGCAGTTATAATTCATCTAAAGGAGTGCAGATTGCTAATATTCGTTTAAAAAAAATCATAACAAGTTACATTAAAGCAATACAAAATCACACTTTTACGATTTCAGTCTATGGTCAAATTGAGGTGAGTTTATTGAGTAATATTATTTGTCTAAAGTCTTATGGAATATTTTACATAATCATAATTATCATGTATATATCTATTCATTTTTACATATTTCAGCCGGTGGTGGGCGATAGCTAGCAAATACAATAAGTAACTTTTTTTTAGTTTACATAACAATCTGGAATCGAGTCCTTTAAAGCCTTAAGAAGTTACTCACGCGTAATCGTCCTCGACATATTGCTTCAAATAATCGCTCCCTTGTTCCAGTAAAAGGCAAATAACCAACAAGAAGCACGTGCAAGAGTATACCGGCTGCCCATACATCGACAGGTTTCCCATATAGCTGACTTGATACCACCTCTGGAGCCATGTAATGGGGAGTACCTATACGACCTAGAAAAAAAAAATTACCTATTGTATCCTGGATATTAGAAGAGAATAGACCATAGAGGTGTCTATGGTTTATTTATAATTTATATGCCAATTAAAATGTACATTTGTTTAGGTTTTTTTTAATGCTGGAACAAACAAAGTAAGCGGTGATGTGTTATATATTGTTACATATCAAGACTTATTTATATACTTAATACGGATTTACTAAATATATTTTAAAAATTAATCAACGTTTAGAGCATATAATACAAATACGGCCTGTTAAATTCATACAAGATGCGCCCAAGAACAGATTAGGAAAGACAGATATATGAAATATATAAATCCATATATACTATCTAAATTTTGGAAAGAACTTCAACGACTTAGTATGTAGAGAGTTTCGGTGGCGATAAATCGATCTAGCTAGGTTTCAATTTAAAAAATGCTGTTTTCTCCATGTTTTCAGGCACTGAAAAACTGATAAAATATTATAAGAAAACAAAGTTTAATTACGCTGTCACTTAGAAAGTTATAATAGCTCAGTTGGGAATGGGCGGTTTAAAGCAGTGATTATACTAGGATCGAGTCCAGATATCATGAGACCCCTTCCTATTGCATTATTTTGTTTCTTACAAAAATTCCATAAATATAATATAAAGTAAAGCTCGAACGTTTTCAAAATACTATTTAAAATTATCTTCTTCAGTAAGACCAGCAGTGTTACAATATTATTACAAACAAATAATTCAGCCCATTTTTTTAATAATAGGAGCATTTTTCAAGTCTTCTAATACTTTTCCCAGGCACATCATATACGAAAATGACAAACATTTACTAAATTACAAATATACATATTTAGCGATACTCTTTTACTAATCGATCAGGATTAAATTATTTATTTATCTGCTTGATTTATAGTATTTTATGTTATTAAGAAAGCTGTGGTGTTAAAACAATGACAAGTTTATTTTAGAGCTAACTCACGCGTTCTAAGCTAAGCTACTCATGTAGATAGAAACCACGTATTTCAAGATATACTTAAGCTTAGCAAGCTACAGCTTAAACTTTAGAGCGTGAAGTATTATAACGCAGCTTAATGCAGTGTTTCCCAACCTTTGTCCCATGCCCCAACTTAGCTTTTCTAAAATTCATATGCCTATGTTATGTAACATACATAAATTTTAATATTCAAAAATGAGTTCGCCCAAGAAACATACATTTAAATTAAAATTATAGTAAGAAAAAGTAAGTAAGTAGCGACCTGTTACTATCCCACTGCTGAGAATAGGCCTCTTCTCTCCGTTTTTTGGAGAGAAGGATTGGAGCTAAGACCTAGCACGCTGCTCCATTGCGGGTTGGTAGGTTTTACATATCTCCAGAATTCTAGAGATATGCAGGTTTCCTCACGATGTTTTTCTTCACCGAAAAGCGTGTGATAAATTGCAATTATCAATTAGACACATAAGTTTTAATAGAAAAACTCATTGGTGTCTGCCCGGGTTTGAACCTATGATCGTCTCTAGAGATTCACACGGTCGCACCGCTGGGCCATCACAGCTTTTTTTTAAATTAAAATTATACCTAATAATAATTGTGGTATCCGGCTGAGTAGAATAGACCTACGTCATTTCCTACGTAAAAGAGGTGTCGTAAAAGGCAACTAAATTAAGTTGACGTCAGGCAGGCGGCCGGTCGTAAAATACGTATACCAAATCATATTACAAAACGTCTATAACATATTGGCAGGAGAATGATGAATTATTTACCGTTATTATTTAAGAATTTGCTTTTTTTCGTTAAATTTGGCAATTTAAATGCAATCTAGCATTGCATTTCATTGTCGCGCAGCGAAAAGTCGACAAAGCGAAACTTCATTTTCAAAATTCCTCCTCTTAACAATCAAATTGCCCCCAGTTGGGCATGGGCACCAAGTTGGGAACCACTGACTTAACAGATCAAAACATATTTGTCCACAATTACAGTTACTTATGTAGAATTAATATGTGCGAGTTAGATCTAAAATCGATTTAACATATTCAATATTAACGGAGGTTACATTAAACATTTTTCACGAACACAGTGTTATTGTGAAATTGTGCTAATGCTTTTTATACGTGTATTAAATTTGGCGCAAATAAGGTAAGCCTCATTAGTTTAAGAACTTCAACATGATCGCTATATAAAG
Source organism: Morpho helenor (assembly GCA_029227775.1). NCBI lineage: Eukaryota > Metazoa > Arthropoda > Insecta > Lepidoptera > Nymphalidae > Morpho > Morpho helenor. The sequence continues at coordinate 12,717,474 of JARGCU010000020.1, read as the reverse complement.
AATATACTTTTTATATTTAAAAAAAATGAAAATTATAGAAACAATGAGGCTTGACTCATTTCGCAGGTAGCTTTGTCGTGATTTGAACTAGACATGTCTGTTTTATAAGACACCTAGTTGGTGAAGATGAGTGTGACGTGTGCCAATGAAAATTGCACTTTATTTCCATGCAGTTAGGGCACAATTTACTTCGCACGGAAGTCTTACCATACTCATCGGATTTGAGATAGGCTTGGCCCATAGGACCCACTAGAGGGCGATTGTCCATCACCAATTCTGTGCACAATTAACACTTATCAGAATATTTGCACAAGCAGTTTTTTAATTGGTTCTCAAATACGTATGCAACTAATAGATTATTTCAACATATATATAAAAAATAAAAGTAGGTGGACATACTTCTAAATTTGGCCTTTATAACGTAATAAATAATATCAATTGTAATAATGTACAATTGCAGTACTACAGTACTTTATTTAAGTTACTAATACAATAACTATAAATCACTGCTGACAACTCAGGTCATATCAAACTTGTAACAATATGATGTATAATAACGGCAATTTTATTGCAAAAATTTTTAACACTGGTTAAAAATAATTTTTGTCATGTAACAGTAGCAATTTGTTTTAATTTAATTATATCCCTCTGTGCTCGTTTAAAAATTATTGGCTACCTTACTTACCTTACAATACACAGGCGTATATAATTTAAATAAATTAATGTAATAAATAGGTTAGGTGAGTACTTTAATTTATGTTAACTAAAATATTGCTACTAATAGAATTATTTATTCTGATGTAGCCAAATAATGCTATAATTAATTTCGCACTATGTAATTCCGCAGAGTAAAACCTTCTGTAAGTTAAATAAAGTAAAATTTCCTCACCAGGTGGAGCCCGGTGGGCAGTCGGGGTTGGCAATTGGGCGGCCACTCCAAATCCCCCTAGTTTGACCGGCGCGCAGTTGTCACGGCCCGCGAGCAGCACGCAGTGCGGGCGAACGTCCCGATGGACTATATCGTTCTCGTGACAATATCGGAGAGCCTCTAATATTTGGCGCATGTAATGACTGAAAAGAGCTCAAAGTCAATACTATGGAAGATTCAGCAGATTAGGCAAATCGCCCCATCTAAATAATAAAGTTAGACTCGATAGATCAGCACCAAAAAGACGCGGAAGACCCCTTACTACATGGATAAAAACCATTATTGACCTTAAAAGGGAAAATATAGATCCTCTGACGATTCAGTGCCGCCAGCTTTGGAGAAACATAGTTAGGAGAGCCGACCCCAATTAAAAATGGGAACAAGGTCAGAACGTGATGATGTTCTATGTATAAACATAGATAACATAACTTTATTCTTCGGATGGGGCGAATAATTAGTATGTAATATCGCTCATAGGCTGCAATTGTTGCACAACTCAAAAAACACGTGTTATGGACGAAGAATATGAGGTTTTTGATAAAATACACATTCTTTCCAGCAGCAATTCCGGCAGATCTCAGAACTTAATATAAGGCTTTCGTTTAAGAAAAAGAAATTATTTTTTATGTATTTTTCCACATGTGCTACTATTGCAGCCTCTTGAGCGATATATTATTGTTGAACCTATTAAGATGCGCTTATAGCGATAAGCTTTCCTATGTAAACCTTGTTTTTAATTTAATTTTTGTATATTAACTGTTGGTACATAAATAAATAAAATTAAAAAAATATGCCTACTCGATATTAGCAATTTATCACACGCTTTAAACAAAGCAACGAAAGAAAACGTCTTGAAGGAAATCTGGATATCGCCGAATTCCTGAGATATAGGTAACCTACGAATCTAAATTAAAGCACAGTGGTGGATCTAAGTACTAAGCTGTTTTTAGAATTTATCTTATGATAAAAGATTTAATACAAGTTACTAGACATAGATAAATATAGTCTCTCAGGTCGCTATAAATCTCTTATTTTCTATATTTTTAAAATACCCCCACATATTATAGAATTTTTGATATTTACCATGCCACTGCTTCGCTATAGACGAATCCAGCTGTGGCTCTGCGTACAACTTCAAAGCATAAGTCAGATCCATCCATACTGAAAAAAAAAACACATTTATTTCTTTGGTTTTGGGATTCTATCTGTGTGTTACGCACTCACGACTTACCCGCTATACCAATATTTATGAAATTTGAAACAATTTAAGCCTCTGCTAACAAATAGGCTAAAAAATCCGGTTTTCCTTTAGGAAATGAAAAACAAGTTCAAGTCGGAACTAACGGTTACAAGTAGTTATAAATATATCCCTACAATAAACTAAAAAATAATGTCAGCTACCTAATTGATAAATAAATTAAATTAAATGCCTGGAGGTAGCTACTCTTGGACCCTGTACATGATAGTAATAACAAAATGTTACTAGTAATAAGAATTATATTTTTAAAGGAGCAACCGCCGAGTTTTTTGCTGGCTCTTCTCGGTAGGAACAGCTTTCCGAACCAGCAGTAGAGCCGACGATTCAAAAGAACTTGTTTACAATTTTATTTGAATAAAGAATATTTTGAATTTCAATTTGAATTTGAAATTATAATATATTTTTTATGTTATTCTTCTATTATTAGTATATGTTGAGAATTCTAATACATCGAGGCGGCAACAGCGGAGGGCCGCGTTACTACGGTTACAGAATAATAACGAAAGAAGAATGGAAGGAACAATGGTGTAATTTTCCTAACTTAGATAATCTTGGAATAAATAATACTAATACTATGAAACACTATTCTTGGAATTATCCCCAACAGTATATTTATCATTTTATCGTTGACATAGACTTATGTATTTAGAATATAAGAATGCGAAACCACTTACTATTCAAAGACCATGTACAGCATGCCCTCAGAGCTATATGTTTCCAGCAGCTCCACAATATGTGGGTGTTTCAACATGTGACATATTGTTGCCTCTCTTTTCAAATCTGTGAGAGAGAAAATAATACTTCAGTTGCAACATCCAATTCAATACTACTTCATAGCGACAACACTTAACAACATTATCACTTCAAAAGCAAATATTCTAAGATTAAATGGAATTTTATATTTGCACATGTGATGTTCTGAATGCAGCATGATGTTATATATCCTATAGCTTTCCTCGATAAATGGACTATCAGACTAATCGGTACAGTCATTCCTGAGATTAGGGCGTTCAAACAATCAAACAAACTCTTCATCTTTATATATTAGTAAAGATATAGCAGCCTATACACTTATTTTAGAATAATGGAAAAATGCCTACCAAAAATTTATATACTTATTATATAATTTTATATAGGTATTTTGACAATATTATTATTATACTGCCTAAATTATTTTTCCAATTCTTCAAGTTTAAATATTACTACTAAAATAAATAACCACAATGAGGTCATTTATTTTATAGTTAATCTATTTTGAATAGATCATAGATCTATACAACATTTCAAACATACCTAATATTTAAAATAATTAATCATGGTGCAGTAATGCAAAATATACATTATGTATACCTAGCATGTCAGCATTTTGGTAACTCAATAGCAATGTTGCTATGAATACCTAGAACTGTGTAATTAGCAAGCTGTGAGAGTGTGCAAATCTCTCGAGGGGTCACAAGTTCAAACCCTGGGAAGGCATTAATGAGTTTTTCTGTTAAAACGTATGTTTCTAATTGATAATTGTGATTTATCACATGCTTTTCGGTGAAAAGAAAACATCATAAAGAAATTTGCATATCAATAGAAAATTCTGGTGATATTCATAACCTGCCAATCTGCATTAGAGCGGGGGGTAGGTCTTAGTTCCAATCTTCTCCCCAAAAACAGAGAGAGAAGGCCTGTGCCCAGCAGTGGGATAGCAATTGGCTATTAACCCATATAATTACCAATTCACATAAGCTAAGCAGCAAGATATTTATAAATAAAAAGTTTATATTCTATTACACTGTGTAATTCTTACCAGCAGTGCTCAGTCCAGGGCTTGCTGTAAAGCGAGCCACATCCACAATCTTGACAGCAAACTGTTGTCCAGTTTGCCTATGAACACAACGTCGAACAAGACTGAATGGTCCTCTGAAAATACAAATAATTACCTTATAAATAATCCACAAATTAAACAGATTTATTAATTATATATAACATGGTTACTAATATTGAAGAAAAAATAAATCAAAATTTATATAAGGTTTAATTTTCGGATAAAAAACGGGAGCAAAATAAAAATGGTGGATTTATTCAAGTACAACCAACATGGCAGTTTAAAAAATTGCATGAAATATTATCATTTCAGATTTATTTACTAAACTATTTAATTTATCAATATATTGCTATATGAATAGAATAAATGTTTATTATGATTTGTAGTATCATGTTGTATATACAATTATATCATCATATACATTATATTTAAATCTGTTTTGCACTGTTTCATTAGTCATGCAAATATTATAAATGCTGAGGGAGTGATAACTTTTTTAAGATGGTATCTGTTAATTTGACCATATTCTATTAGACAATACAATAGGTCTTATTGCAATCTTCATTTAATTTTCACTTATAATTAGCAAATTCATCATGGAATTACTCTAAGTAATATATACTAGTTGATAGAAATGCAAAAATATATGCATTTAAATTAAAGCACAAGCTTTAATTTAACATAATTTTTATTATGTTATGAATCCAACCAAAAGTTATTTTTTTGTATGCTATTACATGTTCTTTACTTATTCAATGTTTCATTTTCCTAAATCTATATGTGAATTCTTACACCTAACATTTTAATATTGAGTACAACTTTATAATTGCTGATTGATTTTTTTTATAGTTGGTTTATGAAAAAAAAACAAAAATGAATAATTTAATAATAAGTAATTTAATAAAAGTAATAAGTAATGAATAATTTAATAATAAGTAATTAAATAATAGTAATAAGTAATGAATAATTTATCTTTCAATTGGAATATAAACAAGATACAAACAAAATTTACATAGTAAATAGGTATTATAACATTTTCTTTTACTAAAATTAAAGGTGCAGGTGATTTATAGAATCTTAAAGGATAACTGTTCAAACTCTGTTAGACATATCTAATAGTTAAGTCTAAAAATAAGTAAAACTCATTCTGTTAAATAAAGATATTCAATGCTTACTACAATTATAAATTTGTATGACACAGAATTGTTTTTTTTTATGAAGTTATAACACAAACCTTTTAGGTATACTGTTTAAAATTTATATATTTTTTACACATGTTTTAGTTTAACTACACAAACAATTTTATGTTAACAAAAATCTCCAGCAAGTAAATACATAAATAAATAAATATATGGGACACCTACACACACTGTCGTCTATCCCCAAAGTAACTTAATACTTGTGTTATGGGTGACAGACAACTTGTGAATATATACTTATATATTTTTTAAATACATACCTAAATACCAAATACCCCCAGACCAACAAATTCATTTAAAGAAAATCTTGGCCCTCTGCGGGAATCGAACCTGCAACCCGTGGAGCTAAAGGCAGGGTCACTACCGGCCAGTCAAATTATATTTAAAAAAAAATTTAGATTCCACTTAAGACAGAGCATCAAATTCACTGGCTATACACTCAATTGTACATTACAAGCATTTCTTATTATAAGTACTTACAAGCACTTAAATATGATTCACAGTAATTATTAAATTACAAAATGTATTATAATTTTTTAATACACTTTAGGAAATTTTCACTATACACAACTTGCACTATAAACTAATATTAAGCTGTGAATGGATAGTCACTTTACATTTACTATGTTTTAAGTATTCAGTATGGCATTCTACTAAGAATCTAGTAAGATTTGAGCATAATTTTTTTTTAATGTCCATATTAGCTGTTTACTTTATTTAAAATTAATTTATAATAATAATAATATTTATTTGATGATAACACACAATTTACAGGCCACATTTCATGTATATAATTCTAATCTTAGTCTAAAATGTTAAGATATTAGAACAATCCTTAATTAGTTAAATTTTGTTCTTAATTTAAAAGATTGTTCTTAATTTAAAATTTATTTAAAACTGAAAAGAACTGGAAATTCGGTTTGATTCGGTGTTATGAATAAAAAATAAGTAGCAGTCGTGTTTAGACTTATTCATATACTTACTTGCCGATAATTTCGCAAAGTTCATACACGTCGTCGAACAGCACTTCGTCCTCAGCCATTTTTACCAGCAACACACACCACTATATCTCAGAAAACAGCCAAAAATTTCATTATTCGCATCGCGTTCGTCCCAATGTTTCGAAGGTTACGCCCAGAGTACAAAAATTCTAAATTATAATAATTCCTTATTTATGTTGTCCAATAAATTATATTTCATATAATATTCTGGTGCATGAATTACCAACTATATTCAATAACCCGTAATTAGACGTAAATTGTGCATTTTAAAGGTGAAAAATTTCAATCATTCGTTCCTACTTAAAATTTGTAAAACCATTCTATCACAATAAAAACACTCACGTTAAAGGTAAATAGTAAAAGTTTGCTTAAATTAGGTGCAGACTAATTAATATTGGAATAAAAAGTTAAATTATCGTAAAATAATTGCCCATCTCTTATTTTCTATTTACTTTTGACATTTACTAGGGGTTGCAATTGTAAATTTATGCGGCCTATATTCCACTATTCTTATTTCTTAGCAGCAACACTCAGTGTTGCTGACAGCATTTCAATATTGGTCTGGCTAAAAATAGTTACCTGTAAAGTATAAAGAAACAAGATATTGCTTCAATGAATAATAGTTATTTGACCAATATACTAATAATTAATACTTGCTCGACAAAGTGTTACTTAGTGATACTTCACTTTTCTTTTCTTCTCCTACTTTTCACGTTGATACATTATTAATAGAATATAAAGCAATTTACCTCCTAATTTCGTAAAGTGATTTAAGTACGTAAAAAAGTATTCAGTCAGACATAAAATAATATATAAATAGATTGCCTAGTATTGGGCACTGGACGATTAAGACAGTACGTTTTATTCTTCTGGCTAGTTCCCAATGACCCATAACTTAATTCGCCCTTAATTAGCCAACTGCATTCAGGTGTTTCTGGGCATCTTAAAAATATACTTGTTGAAGGCATTATTAGTCTGAAATATGTCACTCACTTTGTACGGTGCCTTGCATACTTGTGTATTACTATTATGCGACGGTCGAGCTAGTGGATCTCTTAGCTCTATGGTAGCATAATCTTTCTGGCCACGTTTACTGGTATAATTAGTTTTACATACATGTTACATCATAATTTCCCACAATATAATTATAGTATATTTATATTCTGGGATTCGTTTGTTTATAATTGTATAAGTAGTAGGTAATATAAAAATCGATTGGAGTAACAGCTTCCAGACTCTTACCATATTAAAACCTCCACAAAAATTCCTCACTACGGCTTACATTAAAGCATATCTTTTCTTTGCGGTGGGTGAGCACAAAAGTGGCGGCGCGGGTGACATCACATCCGTTTAATATTAGCGGAAGGTGCTCGCTTTGGCTTTGGCTGACAGTTATGTCGATAAACTACTGTGGCTTTAGCCAAGCTGGCATGGCATATAGTGAGGCGTTAAATAATATAAAACCCTTCAGAAAATACTTTTATTTAAAAAACCTTATTATTTAAATAGTTACTTAATTTCAGCTATATTTATTTAATCTACATATATATTAATTTCTACGGACGTATGTATATAGGGATTGTGACATTTTTGTAATTTTTATTTGTTTTCTTTACTATTAACCTGTAAGCCTGAAACAGTCTACTTTGGGTATGTCTACTAATATAATAGTAATTTTACAAGTTTTTTTTAAATTTATGTTTAATTTTTTACGTTCTACAGGTCACAGTAGCGTTTTTTACTTTTCTTTTAAAATAATCACATCCTGGTATGCTTAAAATTAATTCTGAATCAGGTATCTTTGTTTTGGCTGACGTATTGACGTTGACTTTGTAGTTGCATTTGTAGTCCAGTTCAAAAATTTCAAACGAGTTTTGCTGAAAAAAAAATTACCAGTAACGTTAACGCACACAGCTATTGCCTATAATTTTTATTCTAATAGAGCTACTAATTAAAACTTTTAAAGAAGAGCATACACCGCAAGTATAAAATTATTGATATTAATAATTTTAAAAAATATATAAAATAATCACTAACCTCAGTAGTTGCCGACAGTGCTTTGGATTCTTTTGAATTTTGGCAAGTTATAGTATTCCAATGCACAAAGTATGTGCTGAAAAAATAAAGTTTATATAAAATGGTTGATAGGTCACAGATAATATAATCTTCATAGATTAAATGAATATTTTACTTCTAGCTCAATTTTCTTGCGCTTTTTCTAATGATTCATAGATAAAGTTACTATTGATTGCTCAATAACATACTCTTATTCTCGTAATAATATTTAATAATATTGGATAGGTATAAGAATAAGCAGCTTGACGGAATGAACGTTAACTCATGGATATTGCCTAAGATTCACAGCAGATCCATTAAAATACGCGTGTGAAGGTGACACCTTAGGGTTCTTATTGTGAAATGCTTTGCATCCGAACTTCTTATGGGACTTTTAGTTAATGAATAATGATTTGTAAGCTATAAATTATAATACTTACGGTTTTCGTCCTTTATTTTGTGAAACGGGATTCCATGTCAGCCTGGCTTTCATCTTATGATCCAGCCAGGTAATTTTGTTTAATTTAAGACCCTTAATAGTCGGTTCATCGTGACGGCGTTTTAGAGCCGCGGGTGTATGTTCTAGAAAGCATAAATAATCCGTTTTTGAATTTCGAAATATCCATTGCCTCTAGCTTATAAATGTCATAGCATAGTTTTGCATGTCAATGATTACAACTTTTTACATATGAGGATGGAAACCTTTGATAAGCTTGCTATACATTATATGGATATTGGCTTTATAAATAGCATTTTAGCTGATCCCAATTCTGATCGAGCTAAAATTCTATATATTTTTGCTATTAAAATAGTTATATATTTAAATAGTTTAAGATATAGATAATTTAAATAATATGAAAATTTCTATAAAATTAAGTAAAAGGGTACTATAGGACTGACATGTACAATTGTATGAAAGTCCTCAAAAATAAAGATTAAAAAAAAAAAAAAATTACATACATATGTCATCTACATTATATATCATCAACGGCGATTTTATAAATTAAGATGGTGTATTGTCATTAACATTGTGTTATCAAAGTTCATTTCGTAAATTAAGATTGTGTATTGACGACAAGAAATGAAAGATGGCGCCGACATTTTTGTGCGCGGCAAAGATGACAGGGCGGGAATCTAAAAAGAGAGGGAAAAGGCATTGCTTGTCGTCGAGGGAGAAAAGTAGTGGTGAAACTGTTTAAATGTTAAGTATAGTTGAGTAAAGCGAAAGAATAAAAAGGAATTGAAATAGTAAATACCTTTGAATTTTTATTTAAAAAATCCTTACAAAATAAAGTGTAACAGAAGCCATATGCTAATAGTAAAAGTTAATACAAATATGAGCTCGAATCCTGCACATATTTGTTATACCTAACTTAAAAGATTTCAAATTTCTATTAAATTATAACTTAATTTAATAAAACAATAACATTGCTATCCAATGGAAGGCACTAGTAACCAAGAATAGAAGCTAGGCTTAGTTTGGTTGCTAGTGGTGACTTTTAGAATGTAATCTAGATTATAATCATAAGCTTTTGTTAAATAGTGTTTCCAAAAACTGTGTTGAGCAAAAAAAAAAAAAAAAATTGACGAAGAAAGAGAGTAGGGTATTTAGAGAAAAAGAAAAGAAAGTTAATATAAATTTAACTACAAATGCGTATAAAGTTGGTTAATTTTTTATTTAATTTAAATTATTTTTACCTCTGATGCTTGCGTTCGATAATTATTTTTTGTTATCAAGTTAACCGTTGTGATAGCTGGGAATTATGACAATCGTCTTATTCTCTTAAAGAGGCCTCAAAATTATACAAAAATCCATAACAAACTGAGTATATTAAGTTAATGTAAAAATAAGTAAAATATATGTTTTTCAATGTTTTTTTTCAATGCGATTATTCAATACAAGAGACAAATTATGATTTAATAAAAATATTATAATAATACTATTCAACAATTGCCAATAAAACATACAAGTAACGATGCAATTACTTGATTATTATTTTAAAACGCGCTATCCGCATTATTTCTCATTTATAATATTAGTCCTACTAATATTACAAATGCGAAAGTTTGTGAGTATAGATGTATGTTTCTAACTCTTTCACGGCGAATCCGCTAAACTAATATCTATGAAATCCTTTTAATTATATAGAAATAGGATGACATTGAAAACTGCCATCTATTTTCAACCAATCATACAACAACAGTCCAAGCGAGCGAAGTCTCGTGTAAAAGCTAGTATTTCTATAATCCGCGCCACATTTAACACAATGCTGCTAACTGGGGCTATATTTGTATCTTATATGATTGTTATATATATGTTATAAATGTCTGTAAAAAAATTTTTTCCTGTTCTGTGTGTACAATAAAGAGTATTTTTCTTCTTCTTCTTCTTCTTATATATACCTAGGTTAAGTTTTTATTTTCCATAGTTGTTTGTATTCTAGATCCTATCTTGTGTATTGTTTTTTATTTTTTATGTATGATTTTTAATGTTAATTAGTATAATTGGTTTCCGTTCTAATTAATTCAAATAAATAAATAAAATATAATTGTGAACATAGAACTATAAATATAATATTTATATTATTGAAATAGCGCCGTGTGGTATCCGGCTGAGTAGAATTGACCAACCTCATTTCTTACCGAAGTGTCGTAAAAGGCGACTAAGGTAAGTTAACCCACCGTGTGGTATCCGGTTGAGTAAAATAGACCACCCTCTTTCTTACCGAGGAGTCGTAAAATACGACTAAGATAAGTTGACGTCAGGCAGGGGGCCGGTCGTTAAATATGCAGCTAAATCATATGACAACATATTTGCAACATGTTGTGCCGACCCCACTTAGAGTGGGATAAGGGCAGGAGGATGATGAATGAAGTCGAATAAAGTAACTGATAGGTAGCAAATGTTCAATTCAAATGTAAATGCTGAAATGTTTAAATAAATATAAAATTATTTATATCGCATCTTTCTTAAACGCTAAATCTTGAATGTGCGCCTACTTTTCCCGTAACAATGGGAATTTCTCACTAAGACATGGTTTTGTTTAAAGGAAGAATAAATGGGCAAGACAAGTGCACCGTGTAATCGTTTACTTCTTTCTTTTCTTGGCGCTTTACTAGACCATGGTATAATAAAAACATGCATTTGCATCAATTCAATACAAAAATATAGAAATAAATAGTGTGGCTTGCGGTTTAAAGGCACATAGGTATAAAAATCGGTTAAAGTTGTCAGTCAGTCCCCTGACGAGATTGAAGCGGCTATTAAATGCTTCACATCTAGGTCGAGCTAATGTGCGTTGATGCGTGTGCCTACTACAAGTTTATCATGCGTTACTAATAATAATAACATTTATAAAACAAAAGTATAGAAAATATTATTGTGCTATAATCTGAGATAAAGGAAAATGTATGTAATACTAAAGTAGAGTGTACTTTCCTTTCTCATAACTGATACATGCAAATTCGTAATAACTCCCGCACTACCCATCACCAATAACACAACAATACACAAGCATTGCACACATTCATTACCACAATTTCAACAATAGTTTCGCCCTGTAACCGAAGCATCGTCATGAGATATCTCCTGATATAATATATCTCCTTACAGCATTATATTATGTAATCCGGATTATAGCAAAATAATATTTTAGTTACTATTATAGTATGGATCTCCGCAAAGTAACGCCTAATACTTAAAAATAATATTATAAACGACAGACATTTCAATATATTACCTTCTGTGACACTCGTAGTATTGTAGAATATAGCTGCTTTTTCACTACGAAGTTTTCCGAGACCGAATAAGCTAATTGTTTGTACTTGCAAGAAGTACATTGAATTAGGCTGTAGATCTCTTATTTCAACTTGGTTCTGCTCCTAAAAGCGTTAAAGGTTTTATCAACATAAAAACATATTTTCATATTTATATACTACTAGCGGTCTGCCCCTGCTTCGCACGGGTACAGAATATATAGCCCATGTCACTCAGTAAAAAAAATATTAAAATCGATTTTTTCATTATTGCCCATGGCCCGCACGCGTTAAATTTGGAGATAAACAATTTCCTGCTATATCTAATTTCTAAATTCATATACTACATATTTACTTTTTACATTTTTCCCTATGTATTTTGGTGGGTAAACCCGCGGGGCGGTTCCGCGACCCTATGTTCTCCCCTGCGGATAGGCGGATAAGGCGTATAGTGCAACAACAAGTCAAAGCACTTACCTTAGCGGTTGTGGACTGTATGGTGGTAGCCTGCTCTAGAGCTCTCGGGATCTAAAGAAGGCGCGGCACGGATGACCGTTGCGGTATAAAACGATGATGCGGAGAATCGATGCGGACTTGACTTCTCGGCGGTGTCAAGTGTTATGGTGGTTGCGGCGCGGCGATAAACCGCAGCGCGACCATTCGATTGGTCGCGCGACTTCACCACTGTCACTCACCACTAAGTTCGTGGCAGTGACATGTATTGCAAAACACGCCCAACCATATTTTATTTTTACAATTAATTACATAATGTCTTTATATATAACATGTTTTTTTAGAGATTACTCTTGAAAGAGCGATATTTCGATGCGCGTCTGATCGCTGCTAAATTCGAAGTGCTATAGGGCGAAGCGCGGCCTCCTCACGGCATTTTAAATCTGTAATATCTTAGAAAATGTTCACTTAAATTATATGCTGTAAGCGGCCATATTGATCTATATTAAATCAACAATTTATTTAAGATACTTAATTGGATAAGGATTAATGCTGTATTGTTTAAAATTGCTTCGAAAATAAGGCAATATTTTTTTGTAAAAAGAAAATGTAAAAAAATGCTATTGTGGGTTATCCATAATAGATATACCATCGCGGAGTTTTCTGTAGACCTTTTCAAGGTGTACAAATACTTAGTACATCATTTTGATAAATCTCGTAGGGTTTAGCCTGCGTTTTCAATGTAAGCGGAAAAAAATGTAATTATTTACGACATCACATTAGAAACCTCAAAAATTACAGTATTTCTCTACTCGGTATTGAATACAGAACATTCAATACCAATATTGACTGGCCCGTTGGAGCAGTGGGTAGTGACCCTGCCTTCAGCTCCGCGGGTCGCGGGTTCGATTCCCGCCGATGGCTAACATTTTCTATAAATGAATCTGTTGGCCTTTGAGCCTGGGTGTATATTTGTATTTAAGTATGTATTTAAAAATATATAAGTATATATTCACCAGTTGTCTGTCACCCATAACACAAGAATTAAGTTACTTACTTTGGGGACGAACGACCGTGTGTGTAAGTGTCCTATATATTTATTTATTTATTATTTATTATATAAACCTTCCTCTTCAATCACTCTATCTATTTAAAAAAAACCAATAATAGTAGTTTTAAAGATTTAAGCATACATAGGGATATATGGATATAAGGACCGACAGAGAAAGCGACTTTGTTTTAAACTATGTATTGATTTACTACCTTTGGAACCGTTTGATGATTGACAAGCACTGAATCTAATTCTCCGCCTAGACCACGAACGCGCCTGCTCCAAAAAACCTTATACTTCATTACAGGTAGATCAGACCGTGGTTCTTTCCATTCCAATCTTATCGTTACTGTACCTGAGGAAAATAATTATTTACCATCTCCGTTAATAGAGTTGCTTATATGGCCATGTATATTATCACTATTTAATACAAAAAAAAGTCTGGATAAAATATATCTGGGATTCAACTTTTTCTGAATAATTGTTGCAATCAAAACCTATTTTTACTTTTAAATTCAGATCGTACATTTTGTATAATATTCGACTGAGTAGCATAAACCACCCTCATTAGTTACCAAGGTCTCGTAAAAGGGCGACTAAGGTGAGTTTGGTCACCGTGTGGTATCCGGTTGAGTAAAATAGACCACCTAATTTTTCGAGATGTCGAATAAGGTAAGACGTCAGGCAGGCGGCCTGTCGTAATATGCGTAGCAAAATCATTTGACAACATGTTTATAACATGTTAGACCCCACTTAGATCGGCATAAGGGCAGGAGGATTATGATCGTAGATGGATATTTTAAATATCTTAAAGGATTGCGTAAATTAAAGAAATTATGTAATGTCATTAACTTAACCATTATTCGATCGGACTGGCTGTACTTTTAACTTTTTCGGTGGGGGCGGTGGCCTTGGCCCTTTTCGCGGCGTGAATGGCGAACTTGGTGGCGAAAATCCTCTTGTTCCAGCCGCACTTACTGCAGCAACCCGGAATCTATACCATCGTCCGGGTTTCAATAGATTTTTAAGGGATACTTTGGTTCTGAAAATTTGAAAAGCGTGTTAAATTTTCATGAATTTGGAAAATTAAATCGAAGTACTTAAATAAAAACAGAATACTGTCAAGGATAACAAATTTAAATTATCCTATTCCTCATGGAAAATTATTCGTATAGCAATAAATAAGACAGACATTCGGTTAAATAATCCAAAACATTACAACTTTTTATCAATACTTAATAGTATTTGCGTTGAATGCTATAAGCTTTAAAGCATCCATAACAAAAAGTGTTTTTATATCAAAAGTTTCCAGCGCCTCTTCTCAAACAAAGGATCCATTTATTTGATAACTAACTTATGATTACAATTCTATAGAGAACAAAATAAAGCTGTGTTTTTAATCGTGAGACGAAGCCGATTCTTGGAAAACCCTCGATCAGTATGGTGCGACGTTTAACCTTTAGAAAACAATGATATTTATCGGATCTGGTTTTCGGCTTTGCCTATATAAGCAGCTTAAACAAAGAAGTTGTTAAATATAGAATTCCGTTGAAAAGATAAGCTGCGATCACTTTGATTGACACAATATGAAAACTAATGCAGACAATGAGGAGCAAAAAATATGAAACTAAGCTTGATACTAGGAAAACGATTAGGAACAAAACGAATCGAAATGATCCATGATACAATAAGAATTACATATAAGCATCGGTGCGTTTAATATAGTCGATACGGAAATGTGTGTAGAAAGTAAAATTACATTTGATGAACTGTATAAATTAATATCCGTGTAATGTAACGTGTAACTTTCGAACTGAAGAATAGACAAGAGTACTCATAAAGGATTTCTTAAAAATAATCTATTACACAGTCTATTTTCGATACAGAGCGGTAATAGAGCTTTAACTACAGAGAGAACGGGGACTTTGCCATAAAAAAGACAACGAGGTGGAATTATTAGTTTAAAATACATTACAACTTGATTGCACCGATTACCTAATAGTCAAAAATTACCACATGACTATTTTTCGTTCTGAAGATAAAATTAAACCATGATGTTCGAATCAATACGTGGTACAATGATGTACTTGTACAACTAGTTGTGTAAGAAAGCAGATGACAGTTATCATATCATGCTTTACAATGATACTATGATTGTCATGCTAAACGGTACATTTCAATAGTATACAAGTTAAAAAGCAGTGTAGCCCTTTGTAGATCTTTAAATAAAACTACTTAATAAAGCCATTATGCAAATTCTATTATAGTTAATGTATATAATCGGCTATACTTCTTCATTTACTATCAGGTGAGCCCGATTAGTTTCAGGCCCATACGAGACCCTTACTCATGACCACTTTATAGTGACTGACTGTCATGTTTACGGTACCGTATGGGACATAGTGTATCGGACTGAACGGCGCGGACAGACGTGAGTATAGGCGGTTTCTATACATTAACTATAAATTTCAGGCACGATGGGTTAAATTAAAAAAATTATAATATATTATCTATATAATATCTATATTATAATCTAATAGAATTCTAAGCTTTGATATTTGTAGTTTAAAAATATTAATAATAATTAGAAATTTCCTTATAATTAATTAAGTTTTTTAAAATTAAGAAATTACGCGAACGACTTCGAAAGACGCGATCCGGGTTCGAGTACCGTTTGAAGTGTCTGCGCCGGACCCATCATAGTCATATATATTTGATGTTATAGCTTTACGAGTATTATTTATGTGTCTGTGATTGCTAGCTAACATAAAACAATAAAATAATTTATATTGAGGCAAATTCATAAATAAAAATATACAGAATTTCCTCTATCAAAATGTTTTATGAAATTCAAAAGATAGAATAGATCATATTAAAAGTTCAATACACTTGATGTATTTTAATATAAGCTTAGTTCAAATTTGACATGAATTACCTAAAAAAAAGTGGGAAAAGAACACATGATACACGTACATTTGTTTGCTTTATTACATTATAAAATGTGTGATGCCTTCAATGACGCACAGTCATGACGCATGTGTGTTTAGTAAATGCAAACAAAAGCCCAATAAACTAAGCTAACAGCCGCACATGTAGTCAATCAACTAGAAAAAAAAATAATGCCTATATCATCAAAAGCGTCAAGTTTATAATACTTTACGCTAAAGAAAGTAAAGCTAAAAAAAGTTTATGATACAATTATTTGGCTATAATTCGTGTTTGTTAAGAAAATCTACCTATGTAATGCTACTAAGTGTCGGAAGCAGAAACCGTTCACAAACCTTATTTATTATTATTATGTTTATTTCAGACATTGTGTCCATAGTGTTAGTTACAAAATATAAATAAATAAATATATGGGACACTTACACACACGGTCGTCCGTCCCCAAAGTAAGTAACTTAATACTTGTGATATGGATGATAGACAACTGGTGAATATATACATATATTGTTTAAATACATACTTAAATACAAATATACACCCAGGCTCAAAGACCAACAAATTAATTTATAGAAAGCTCCGCGACCCGCGGAGCTGAAGGCAGGGTCACTACCCATTGCGCCAACGGGCCAAATTACCTAGCCTAGTTTAGTACTTAAAATACATATTTACAATATTTATTTAATTATGTTTCATTAAATGTCCTACAGGGACAAGGACTATCCCATTTACAAGCAAAAGAGCTGAGAAGGGTGTTGGTGCTACTCACGAGTCTGTGCATTATAGAAGCAGCACGTTTGCGGATTATAGCGTAGAAATCGTCTATGCGAGCATTTACGAATTTACATTACACACGAATGCATTGCATAGATTTTCTTTACAAACGCGGATTATAATAAAATAAGTCTATCGTACTACTAACTTGTTGGTTCTCATTATAAGATTCCAATCACTGAGCCTAGACTCCTCATATTTAGGACCTAGATGATGTTGCTCCTCTAGCAGATAAAGAACACGTCCTGGTACCGCTCTAGCAGAATCTCCTACACCATCAGTCCATTTGATTTGAACTGCACGGCGTCTTTCCTTAGCTTCTTCCATTGTTGGCAAAGCTGGGAGACCTTTAATGAATTGAATTGTTATACTTTCAACTTTCTTTTTATTCATAGGTAGGGATGATTGAATTCAATGATGATTAGAATCTTAGCTGGTTTCCGTCTGTCTCCCTGACTTATAGTCATCAGTCATTGTACTACCTGACTCTAATAATTAGGTCTAAAGAATATGTGAAGATATTTCTTAAGATAGATGGTGGAAATACGGTTGCCGTCAATGTGACATCTGTACATTGCTTACATCACCACACATCATTACATCAACTGATCTTTTATTTATTTAAGCCCTGTACGGTTTTCATTATGTAGTACCCTATAAAACTTTCCCTATAATTCAGTCAACACTTCTGGTATTAAAACCTACTACTTTACCTGGTAATGATAATAAATCCACAGGTTGATTGCATACAGAGCTACATCCGTGCTTACAACACCTTTGTGTTCCGTCACATTGCGAGTCCTGGTTACATGCTTCAACACAAGCAGCCATCCACCTTGGGTTATCCTCAGCTGGACACGTTCCAGGTTTACGTTCTTCCGAACGACATGTTGAGCGACACTGTGAATTATAGATAATCTTTGACAGAAGTTACAATAGAATCATTTTGCTGTAATCCGGGTTTGTTAAGATAATCTATGTAATGCTAAGTGTATAAAGTAAACCGTTCTCATACCTTATACATGCAGGATCAGTGACCACACGTATCAGAAGACACCACCACCAACAGCACGCTACACAAGCACTACACACATTCACTACAACAATCTCAACGATAGTTTCGCCAGACCATCGTCAGCCGCAGCGGATTATAGCAAATTAATTCTACAATAACTTTTAAGTATTAAATTCCGCAAAGTAACGCCTACTTCTACAAATAATTCATATTTTTCTTTAATATTGGTCAGTGAATTAACTACGGACAGACATATATACCTATTTACTTTCGATGCAGGCAACATTCACATACATTATATTATTTTCTTTTATTGCGGATTATATGTTAGCAAAATAGTATAATTATTACTTTAAATAATTAAATCCAAGTCCAACTTCGTATCACCTTTACTTCCTTTAGATATTTACTTAAGAGCACCTACTTTCCCATCAAATAATTAATCATGGGTTTAATTTTACTAGTGTTATTAATTAAACAACAACTATGAGCACATACCAAAATAATACAAGCAGAATACGTCATATTCAACTGATAACTATTTTTAAACATTGCTCCCATCGATCAATCCTGTCACTATGGAAAGACATTGCATAATATGCACATATATAGAAAGATAATGTATTGAATTTTTACCACAACAGCTTTGTGATAACGCTGAGCTATGAAATATATCTATAGTATAATATGCATTATGTATTATCAATCAAATTAAATCAAATCAAAATAATCTTTGTTCAAATAAGCTCTATTAAGCACTTTTGAATAGTCTAGCCGTGAGGTATCCGGCTAAGTAGAATCATACCACTCTCATTTCTTACCGAGATGTCGTAAAAGGCGACTAAGGGAAGTCGACCCGCCGTGTGGTATCCGGCTGAGTAGAATTGACCAACCTCATTTCTTACCGAGGTGTCGTAAAAGGCGACTAAAGTAAGTTGACCCACCGTGTGGTATCCGGTTTAGTAAAATAGACCACCCTCTTTTTTACCGAGGTTTCGTAAAATACAACTAAGGTAAGTTGACGTCAGGCAAGCGGCCGGTCGTAAAAACGCAGCCAAATCATGTGACAGCATGTGTATAACATGTTGTGCCGACCCCACTTAGAGTGGGATAAGGGCAGTAGGATGAGGATGAAGTTTTTGAATCGTCAAGTATCAATACGATTAATGAAGCTACAACTGGTTCGGAATGTTGCTCTTACCGAGAAGAATCAGAATAAAACCCGGCGGTCAATCTTTTTTAAACATTTACAATTTTACATTTTACACCGCAGTCCTGTATGAAGCTCAAAAGATTTTCAAATCTAGGCTTTTTTATCATCCAAATAGTTTTCAATTTTGTTATATGTTTTACGTAAAAAAATCCAAAGTGAGCCCCAAAATTGTGGTTGTATTTTCTATTTTTAGTTTTTCATTTTTTATCTCTGAGTTTATGTCTGACCTAATTACGTATTTAGTCAAACGCATTCAGAAGATCAATCTAATATTATAAACGCGAAAGTCTGTCCGTTTTGATTAAAGATTATAAAGGATAAAAGAATAAATTGTACCTACTATGTACAACATTCCTGAATTGAATTTTTGAACATAAAAGTAGTTATTGTGAGTTAACCATAAGAGATAGAGACATGATTTTGCAAATTTTTTCATAGTATTTTTGTAGATCTACAGTTCTCTAGAACATTAATTTAATATATCTCTGCTGGTTTATGTGGCTCACGCGAGTAAAGCTTCAAAGAGAGTTTTTTAACAACCGCATTTCCTCTTCATCACAATTTACATAAAACGGTAATGTATTATTAACCTAAACCTTCCGGAAGAATTACACTATGTTCTAGTAGGTATAGATAGGTACTATTACTTAGAAGTACCCAGTAGGGTAAAATCTGATTGTTATGATGGACCACCTGCAAAGTTTAAGGCCTCGCATTGTTTATAATATCTCGTTCGCGTCAGCATGTCTCACATGACATCATTAGTCATAAGTCAGGAGCTTATCAAGCATTAAAGCTGTTATTAATAATAAATTGTGATAGCTATGGGCTTGTAACTTAAAGAGAAATCTAGGTCACGTAAGGCGGTTGACTTCTATATTCGTTGCTCGTATCTAACACTGTGAGTTATCACTAAATTATCGGGTGCATGAGAAAAACCACACATGGAATGTTTTCTAAAGACGTGAGACGTATAGCGCATTCAACCTTTAACCCCATGATGAAAGTTAAAACAAAAACTTGAACAATTGTTTGGTTTTGTTTGTTTTAATGGAACATTTCTTTAATGATCTTTTATATTGTTTGATTTTTCCTTACTATTGTTTACTCGTAACTGTTTGCAAGTTGATGTTAGATTAATAAGTTCAAACTATTTTTTTAGCATTAAATTTTTAGTTACATGGTATAAAATAATATATAAATAAGGACATGGGTGACTGAGCTTTATCGGTATTTTAGAACTTGAAAAAAAGGAAAAAATAATTGGAAGGCAGGACTAGATACCGGGTATTTTCAAACATCTAAACCGCCCGATTACCCCACTGAGCTATTACAACCTTACTAATGACAATCTAATTAGCCTTTGTTTTCAAATAATATCATAGCAGTTTTTAGTGCCTGAAAACAGGGAAAAAACAACGTTATTTTTAATTAAATCTAGCTAGATCGATTTATTTAACGAAACCCCTTACATACTAAGTTTCATGAAAATCGTTGGAGCCGTTTCAGAAATTCAGATTCTATATATACATACAAGATTTACTCATTTAAAAATTAAAGATATTTTTAATTTATTTTGAGTTTGTTAATATAAATATTACAAACTAAAAGAAACATCAATAAGAAATATGTATTAGCTAAGATAAACCACTGAGAATGATAACAATAATAGAAAGCATTTAAGTAGAAAGCTAAAGAACAAGAGCATCTATTCAGATTCTGACAGGTTCATTAAAAGAACATAATTAGCGAGATAGCATTAAAAATATAATGGTTCCTTTGAAGTTCTACGTGATTCAACTACGTACCTACTTTCATACCTTGCGATTTTGATCCGTATTTGAATGGCATAAAGGTGAAAGTTTAATAGTTACCTTTAAAATTTAAAAGTTTGGGCTTTGGAGATGTGCGTGATGTGTTGTTCCTAATTTTTTATACTACACTAATTGAAATGAAAGCCAAGTTCAATACAACATACAATAGCAACATATAAATAAAGTAAAGGCCTGTTACTATCCTACAGCTGGGCCGTTTTCAGAAAGAAGGATTTGAGCTAAGACCTACCACGCTGCTCCAATGCGGATTGGTAGGTTACACATAAGTATCCATAGAATTCTCTAGAGATATGCAGGTTACCTCGGGATGTTTTCCTACACCGAAAACGTGCGATAATTTGCAATTATCAATTAGACACATAAGGTTTTAACAGAAAACTTATCAGAAAACTCATTGACCTGACCAAAATTTGAACTCGTGACCACTCAAAAGAGTCGCATGGTCTCACCGCTGGGTCTTAGAGTGAGATAAGGGCAGGAGAACGATAATTTAATTATATTTCCAAAAATATATTATTTATCTTAGGATTGCATTAAATTAAAACGTTAATTAACTACCAAAATTAACATCAAACAACTATCTAAATAAATATAAAAAAAAAATATACTTATTTTTAGTAACAGCATCCAGATTACTGTATATAAAAACTTTATCTTAATTGGTTCCTAATAAATATTCGATCGTTATCTAATGTTAATTCAGAACGTTTCGAAGTGGATAATAAAAATACCTGGGCCTTAGTTTCCTTGCTCGAATCGATACAAATTAAATCACATCTCGTTTTTGAAAGTGGATCGGTCTGCAATCGCGTGTAACGCCTCGTCTTCGCCAGAGCTTCGGCCATCACCATCACGATGAGTAGAAATATAAATGATTGCATTTTGTTAATCGTTTTCCTTAACCAATAACTCTTAATTCATCTACCCGTGTAGTTGTAACATCTGTAAAAACGATTTAATGAAAGTAATAAAGCCTCCGTAACGGCCTATAAACTACGACTTTAATCTAGACTTAATGGCGTTTAGAGATCTTTAGTTCGACCAATCGTTAAATTACAGGTGGTCTTACAGTTTTATAGCATACTAGCTGATAGCTAACGTTGTTTTGTCATAGAAATTATTTGTATTACATGATTTTTTAATAACTTTTACCGTTTACTTAGCACACGCAAGAAAAGCTTTTAATTTTGGCAATATTTTTATTTGTTCTCCTTTCCTATTCATCTTACCGCGATATTATAGTCTTCCTCGATAAATAGACTATCTTACACTTAAAAAAATCGATTCAGTAGTTCCTGAGATTAGCGGCTTCAAACAATCAAATAAACTAACAAACTCTTCAGCTTTATATGGCAGTATAAATAACTTTGAAGTTCGTTTATTTCGATTTCGGGGTACTCGGAACCATAATGTCCCTTGAATTCTGAAAAGTTTCTGTTTTAAGATTTTGACTCGAATTTCTTATTAGCATTTAAACCTTCATATTTACTTTATATTGCACTATTAAATATACGTAAATATTATATAAGAATTAATAGAACTTATAACAATCAATTATCAATGAAAAGAAATGTAATTCCGGATTACTAATTTGTGATTCGCATCCCGGATTAAAGCAAAATAATTTATGGTCTTTTGGGTTATGAATCCCCGCAAAGTAAAGCCTAATTCTATCAATTATAACTTAAATGTAAGTGAACTTTCAAGTCTATTCTAAATTTGAAAACGTAAGGTGAACAATTTATAAGGGATTTCTTTAATTTTTAAGATCACCCAAGTGTCTTTGGAGAGTTATATGCAATAAATCGATATCGCGCTGCTAAACAAAATCAATAATCACCTCCTTCGGTCCTCAATCATTCATTGGTGGTCCAAAATTTCGAAATCAATATGTATGTATCATCTCGATCTGCAAGTGTCATTGAACCATCGTTTGATCAGGGAAAACAAATGAGCGGACGCGCGTTCACGGGCTTTGAAATGCACGGTACGACTGA
This sequence comes from Morpho helenor, assembly GCA_029227775.1. Lineage (NCBI taxonomy): Eukaryota > Metazoa > Arthropoda > Insecta > Lepidoptera > Nymphalidae > Morpho > Morpho helenor. The sequence goes on along the minus strand of JARGCU010000020.1, from coordinate 12,694,180 downwards.
GTGCGCGTACGCACGACAAGTTGCTTCGTGTCCCTACTTCATTAATACTCATCGCCGATGCTTTCCTGTACAGCTATGACGGAAGGTTGCTTCTACCAAGCCGGTTTCCTAATTAAAAAATGTACGGCGCCTTCCTGCTGGTGTCAATGTATTTAAGTTTCGATTGCTGTCATTAGCCGTTTGCGGTTGTCGTGTAAATTGTATTTTCAGGTGATATATTGCTTTAAATACATACAAACATGCGAAAGTCTATCTATCTGCTTGTAGCTAATCCGCTAGAGAAATATGAATGAAAAATTTGGATAATTTATAGAAGTAGGCGTTACTTTGCGGAATTCCATAGCACAAACGTTATGATAGAATTAATTTTCTATAATCCGCTTCGGCTGATGATGCTCTGGTTACGGGGCGAAACGATCGAGATTGTCATAGTAAATATGTGCTTGTGTAGCGTGATTTTAGTAGTGGTGTTTTGTGATACTTGTGGTAACTAATCCTGCATGTATAAAGTATGAGAACGGTTTTGCTTCCTACACTTAGCAGTACACAGCATTCTTATCAAACGCGAAGTATAGAAAAATATTTCTTTGCTTTTGATCAAAATTAGGTAAAAATATCGTGGTCAATAAACAATATTAAAAAATCCCGCATTTACTTCGGAAACAGAATAAGACAATGTGTGATTTGTGACAGTGTGTGAATGTGATTTAGGGTATAGGGAAGGAAAACATTTTGAGAAAGTTACAGGTATAACTATTATAGATTAACGTACTGATAACAGAAATGTGTCTGGATTATATTAAGATTATGATAATGTATAGAATTAAGTGAGAGGTCATTTTATACTTTTCAATAATTAAAATACTTCAGTTGACTGGCCCGTTGGTGCAGTGGGTATTTTCTCCAACATTTTCTATAAATGTATTTGTTGGTCTTCAAGTCAGGGTGTATATTTATATTTAAGTATGTATTTAAAAAACATATAAGGATATACTCACCAGTTATATTTATAGTAAGTATATATATTATAATAACAAATGCGTCTACTGAATGATGATTTCTAATATAGATAATTACACGGGTCCATACAATTTGTATTGTCCGATATTAATCCGCAAACTAAAGCTTCTAAGAACTATAAGCTTAGTAAATTAAATCGAGATGCATAGATTGGTAATCATTGCAATGAATTTCTATTATTGTCGACTGCTATGTCACGAAATTGATTTAAATCTGCAACGTAAGCACTAATGTATCTCTCGAAGGGCATCCGGCGCTGGGCAAAGCAATCAACCGGTCGTTGATTCCCAGCGCTTTGTAAGATTCATCTTCCAAGTTTTGATTCTTTTTACTTTCGTGCGTGTTGTGACTTGTAGGAGTGGAGAAAGTATTGTAATTGTATCGATAATTTAGGTGAGAACCCTTGTTTTGCTTGATAGAATACTAAAAACCTTTTCTTAGTTAACATTTAGTACGAGGCTTGGTCAGTACAAAATAAAAATAAGAAACTTCAAACAAAGACAAAAATTAATGGGTAGGTGGGGCTCGAACCTAGGTATTTTTTATTTCTCGAGACCACCCGTTTTCCGAATAAGCTGCGCTGATTTGACAATTTACAGCAAAAATAGTGTTTTATATTAAATTTAAATGTCAGTAATTTTTTATGCCCAAAATCAGGGATTAAACGACGTTTTTTTAAAATAAAACCTAGCTAGATCGATTTTTGTTCCCAAACCCCCCCTACATGCTGAATTTCAGGAAAATCGTTCGAGCCGTTTCCAAAATTCCGAAAGTATACATAGGTAGGTATGTATATATACACATACAAGATTAACTCATTTAAATATTAAAGATAATGGCATCAAAAATATATGAAATAGCTTTTGCTCACTATTTCGACTACGCTGATTTCTGTCCCAATATGAAATATCGAAGGCGATACAAATACACACGCGCACACATAACGAGTGAGAGAGAATGGGGAGAGAGAGAGAGAGAGGGACAGAATGAGAGAGTGTGTGTGCAAGAGAGTGGGTGTGTGTGTTTAGGAAAGAAAAAGATGTACATTTATGCGTGCATGAACACAAACTCTTAATTAAATAAATTATCTCGCTAGTAAACTAAGGTATTGGAAGTATTTTAATCTTTATAAATTGAAAGGGCAAAACTTATAAAACGTATTTATTAGAAAATTATGTTTGATTAAATGTTCTATGATTAGAAATATAAAGCAATAATGATTTAACGGAAATAGTCAACCAGTAAAGAGAAGCTTCGTCTTCGGTAGTCAGTATTTTAAAGCAAGAAAGCTCCTCCGTCCGTATCAAGCAATACTGCTTTTTCGATTGATTCGTGATCCAATATCCAAATAAGAGCTTTCTTGGAATACCAGCTGAGATTTATTTGTCCAAGGGATGTTGTTCTATTACCGTAATACAAAATTGATAATAAAATTATTTTCCTATAATACGCGATGAAGTAAAATAGAGAATATATATAATGCTAAAATTTAGAGTGAACAATCCGTTTTCATACCTGATACATGCAGGATTCGTAAAAATACATGCACAAACAAAGTGCACTTTAACTCCATGGCCCTATGTTCTCAACGGCAAACGACACATATATATAATTCTCGATGAGAGATGCATACTATTATACATATATGTATATAAAACTTATATTATCATTTTTATAGTATCTTCACGAGGAAGTTGTAGAGTGCCACCCTACCGTTGTTTCTCTCAGAAAAGCTAATGAGACAGATGGTTTTGTTGAGATTCGTTGAAATCTAACTAAAAATCTAAATTTTTTGTGTTACTGCTGAAGAAATAGAATTGATTTCCAAAAGCTTATTAAGCTACTTACATTTTGAGAACAGTTTATATGTGAAAGCTTATTCAATGCTTTTCTTTACGTGTTTATTCACATTCTATAATAATGGCAAGACTTTATGTGTAGTGTGTGATAGTACCGCTTTTTATTCAAAAAATTTAATATTCAGAAAGAAATTAGTTTAAGCCTTAAAAGGTTGAGTTCTAGAATTGGAATAACACATAGAGTACCTTTAGTTTCGAGATTTTAAGTAGATTTTTTTAAATTAAATAACCTTCTGTTTGTCTATGTTACGCTTTGATTACAATGACCTACAATATTTATAATTTGAACCTTATATAACGAATATATAAGAAAAAAAAAATTCGAGTCGCTTTGGAAACAAGAAAAAAAAAATAGATAGTCAATGGTATTTCGACGTATATTATATCTCACATTACGTCTATGTCAATGTAAATTAGGAGTCTAGCGTCACTTAGTCTGGTCTCTAGGTATAGGCCCGACTAATAATAGCTCGACTAATAACAGTGCGATATTAGAGTAGTCTCATTTATATGACTAAAGTCGTAATAAAAAGCTATTATATCACAAAATAATAATTACAACCGCAATCAATTATTGGGGCTATCCGTTGAACATATTTTACATCTTACTTTACGTCCTGCTCTATGTTTGAAGAATGTAGCGTCGCGCAGTCTAGTCTCTATTTATAGGCTCGACTAATCCATAAAAGTTCACATCATTCCTAATAGCTTGATTAATAATAGTGCGATATTTGAATAGTCTCTTTTATATGAATAGAAATCAACTCAAAGTAACTACTTTCATACATAAAATTTCAATTAAAAATATTACGTTATGTACAAAAAACTTTGTAACATTGATTGTCACGCGGGCAAAGCCGCAGACAGAGATAGTAATTTATAAAGATATATAGTAGATAGTTTTTTCAATTAGATTCAGTCTATTTTGAAACAGAAATATAGTCCGATTTTTTATTGTTGTTTTCATATGATTTATGTACTCTTATTTAAACTGTGTAGAATCCACTTAGCAGCTTTATTTTTAAATAATTTATAGAATTAGGCGTTACTTTACGGGGATCCATAATACAAAAGTAATAATAAAATTATTTTGCTATAATCCGCGATGAAGTAAAATAGAGAATATATATAATGCTAAATTTAGAGTGGACAGTCCGATTTCATATATGCAGGATCTGATACATGCAGGATTAAATAAAAGGATAGCAAAATATTTTTTTTATTACTTTTAACTTTATTTTTATTTAATTTTTCAAACACGTTTGTTAATAGATCGCTGCGAAAATGTTCTTAGAGTATATAATTACCTAATTTGCTAAACCCAGCTTGCTTTGTAGGCATTTTTTTAGTACAATGTTAATTACGTAGAAGTGGAGATATTCATAGCCTCAAGCCAAAAATAATAGTTAAAATCTATTTTAGGCTATCATCGTTGTTTCTAATACATGCGAAGTTACGTGCTTTTTGTATTAATTAATTATTTTTGTAATTTCGGTAAGATAACTTAATATTTTATGCAAAGTAATGTTATATTTTACTATTTTAACTCATTAATGACAATTTCTGTTATAAAAAAAATTGCTCATGCTTAACCATAATGAGTTTAATTTATTTTATTGAGCGACGGATGTGCTTTAGAATTTATTAGCCATAAATCATTTTTTTGTCGCGTTCTAAATGTAAGTCACTGCGAGTACTTATACTGCGTCCATCATATTATCAGTCTTTTGACAGCTCACGCTCATTAAGTTTTGTATTGCTTACGTACAAATATCATACAAATAATATTTGTACTTTATGGATGGGTACCGCCCACTTAGTGATGTCACACATAATGGTTACTACGATTATGCCACAGATTAAAAATAATCGGTAGAAATCGATGTTACGAGTATTAAAAGACATTTAATAACATTATATAAAGTTTTACTTTCTTCTTAGTTAATACATGAATACAAATAAAACAATCAGGATATTTTAATTTATTTTATTAGCACGAGTCGTCGGAATGATAATCAACACTAGACTCCTCATCGGAGGAGTCTTCAGTAGCAGTTATTATTAGCTCTTGTGTAGATAATATATTATCAAACGCAATATCACGTTCTCAATCAGAGAATATTACTCTTTTAGTTCTTTCCACCACACTTGCCCAGTTCTCGGCCGTTACGTGGGTGCAAGCATTTTTTAGCAATTGCAACATTTTATTCGCTGTGAATGGGGGGCTTGTATTGCATCTCGCAGCATGCCCTTTTACTTGTGCCCATATAAGCTCTATTGCGTTGTACTGGCAGTGGTATGGAGGAATCCGAAGAACAGTATGGCCATATTCTGCTGCCATTTCATTGATTACATAGCGTTTTGCTCTCTTTTTGGTTTTTAATATTTTTATTAATTCAACTTTTAACATTGAGTCGTCCACATTTTCTCCATTGTCCCGAAGCCAATTAATTATTTCATGCTTTTTATTAGCCTGTGTTGGCATTTTGTCAATTTGACGGGAGTGGTAGGGCGCATTATCAATAAAAATTATTGATGGTTCTTCCAATGAAATGAGCATTTTTTTGAACCACTCTTCATACACATTTGCATTCATCTCTTCGTGGTAGTCATTTGATTTCTTCGATTTAAATGCCAACAGTGCGTCTTGTACAAATCCTTTTGCTGTACCTGCATGGCAAATGATTAGGCGCTCACCTTTTCCCATTGGTACTGAGGAAGTGGAATCAGCAGTATCATCAGTCCAGAAACGAGATAGTGTGTAGTTAGCGTTGAGCCATGTTTCATCCGTGAAAACAATATTTGCCCAATCTTGTATTTTCTTTGCCTCTCTTAAAAAATCACAACGTGCTATAGCTATATCTGTGCGTTCCATTAATAATTTTCTTTTATTTAACTTTTTATATGAAAAGCCAATTGTGTTCAAAACTTTGACCAAAGAAGATTTTTCACCATGAAATAGACCACTTCTTTTCAAAGAAACAATAAGTTTTCTCAAAGTTGGAATTTCTTTTCTCAAGTAGTAATCTAGTTTACGTAGGTTATCATTAATCGAATTACTTAGGTACGTAATTCGATTAATGATAGTAGGTACTATAATCGGAATGGTATCGCATACGAGAATCTTTAGGACATCACTATCGTCAATCTGTCAAAAGATGGTTAATATAATGGACAGTGTATAGTAAGTATGTGACTCACTTTAATTGATTACATGTACGGTTAACAGAAAACAGTATAAATGATGACAAAAGGAAGAGAAACATAACAAATAAATTAAAAGTATATTCTTTTTAAAAAAAAGATTAGCACAAAAGGTTTATTGATAAGTCTAATTTTTGAAATCAATCGCTGCTCGTTCCCGTCGAGCGGCGATAAGAAGTTTCTACTGATAAAAAAAATGTATTCTGTGCTAGCGATTTTGCATTCTTGAACCAGTGTAACATTATTGTTTTAGTTCTTTTATTTACTTATATACAAATTTACATTATATTTTTAAATATTTTGTATATAAAATAAATACAAAAAAATCCAATTAAAAATATAAAAAAAAATTTGTTGAACACAGGGAGTGGACAAATAACTCAAGCTCCAGGTGGTTAGGGCTCCAGAGTGCGGAATGTAGTCACAATACGTGCCGCTTCAAGCAATAATGCCTTTTGTATTCTACGCTTGATAAAACAACTAAGTGAGAGTCTCTTAAGACATTGGTCGAGGCTTTTCGCAATAAGACCATTAACCGATACAACAATTGGAACAATAATTGTTGAATCAAAATCCCACATGGCGGTTATTTCATGAGCTAGATTTTAGTTTATTATGTCGAGAGATCTAATCACTTTAACACCACCTTATTTTCTTTAATTTTAAAACAGAGTGAATTTAATGTAGCTATAATTTGGTAAAGTTATATCATATTTCGCTATTTAAGCTGTGATGGCTCAGGGTAACACCGTTCGACTCTTTCAAGGCGGTCGCGGGTTCAAATCCGGGCAGACACCAATGAGTTTTTCTGTTAAAACTTATGTGTCTAATTGATAATTTCAATTTATCACACGCTTTACGGTGAAGGAAAACATCGTGAGGAAACCTGCATATTTCTAGAAAATTCTGGAGATATGTGTAACCTACCAATCCGCACTGGAGCAGCGTGGTAGGTCTTAGCTCCAAACCTTCTCTCCAAAAACGGAGAGAAGAGGCCTATTCTCAGCAGTCGGATAGTAACAGGCCGCTACATACATACATATCATATTTAAGCTGTGATAGCCCAGCGGTGAGACGTGCGACTTTTTTCAAGAGGGTCACAAGTTCAAGTCTTGAACCAACGAGTAAAGAACTCTTGTGATATGTATATAACCATAGAGAGGAATCCTATGCTCAATTATATTATGTTGCTTTACTTTTCTTTATATTATTTCTATAAATATAAATTCGCGATCATAAAATAATTTAAACATTTTTTTGGTATCGCTACACAACTTTAGACCTGGTATCACATATGAAACATTTTGATTATAAGCTTAGGACATTATTCATGCAGTGCATCTTTAATAAGCTCATTGTTTTTTGTATGACAAGCCGGTTACAATTTGCATAATGTATATGCTGAATTTAATAAGAACCAATACTGTCTTCTTCATTCATTGGCAGACGTTTAGTAATCTTGAAGATTTACGACTTTAATTATACTTATTTTAATTATTCTATTACCTTATAATGCACGTTGATGATGATGATAGCCTTTTATTCCGAGAAAACAGGTACAGATAACTTTACTACATGTAGCTTAGTAATATCTACAAAATATCCCGCTGCTCGGTGTGCCTTAAAGCAAAGGCCTCCTCCATCTCTTTCCATTGTTTACGGTCCCCCGCTACTCTTAGCCAAAGAGGACCCAGGGTCTTTTTTAGGTCATCCTCCCATCTTTTCGCTTTGCGACCTCTGCTCCTGATGCCATCTCTGGGGTACCAGACTGTCACCTTCTTGCTCCATTTATCTTCAGTACACTACGTACGTTATATGATACCAAATATACAATACGTCCAATAGCAAAAATATGTTTCTAAATTATTAACTTTGAGTTATAGCTACCCATCAAAAGCTTATCTAAGCTTTTAGAATAAGGTTAGGCTAAATTTACTAACATTAGATTAAGTTTGTGTGTATTACTAACAAAATATGACCAGAAAAAGTGGTCGAAATAAATGTATTTTATTTTTTTTATTTAATTATTTATAGCATAAAGATTCAGCTGAGCGATTCAGCGCGTAAACGCTGCCAGCATTTTTGGGGTCATTCCACGTGGGCATGATTTGTATTTTCCTAGCGTGTAAGAAATTTAAGATAGATAACTTATACATTTTTGCTCTAAGTAAAAGAAACTGAGTTATGTACAGCTTTTAACAATTTTTTATTATTAGCTGATGTTCTTCTTATGTCTTACGTATTGAAATCCTTTTATGCTTTTTAGCCTCCTGATGCAATACTACAATGTTACTAATACGCTAAATAGTTTTGCCAACATGTATGAATTTGCGTTTTCACCGGATCCAAACAGCTTAATAACGCGTGAATTGGAAATCCCCCAAATAGATTCCCAGACGTTAGCGTTCATCGGTTGATTAAGAAGAAAATTGTTACATCTACGATAGGTTCATCGGATTCCTTTTTTTAAATCGTTTACTTCACAAGTTTAATTTCTGATATTAAATGTTGTAAATCATTTACAACAATGAAAACAACAATGACAATGACAACAACAAGCTTCCTATTTGCTATCACCTTAATAGGAAGCATTGACAGTGTTACTTGATATAGTTTTAACTTAAATAAATAACGAAAAATACCTACATAAAATTCAATGTATCAAGAACTTATATAGTCATAGCAATTGCCAGCGGCTCCGCCTGCTTGTAAAGATAGTCGATAAATTTCGATAACCACAAAAATGGTTAATGTGGGTTAACCTTAAAAGTTAGACAAATGCTGTCAAGGACTTTTATTTAGAACTTTTAGAGGGGTAAAATTTTGTAATACATAATTTTTGCATAACTTTCACCGTTTACATAGTGCACGCAACGAAAACTTTAAATTTTGCAGTTTTCGTAATTTTTTTTACTGCTGCTCCTCTTCTATTTATCTTAGCGTAATGTTATATAGTCTATAGTCTTCCTCGATAAATGGACTATCTTATACTCAAAGAATTTTTCAAATCGGTCCGATAGTTCCTGAGATTAGCGCGTTCAAACAATCAAACAAACTCTTCAGCTTCATATATTAGTATAGATTTATAGAAAAATTAAATAAATTTCATCATATAAATTTAAAAATTCATTGATTTAAATCATTATTTGAGAGTAAACACAGTGAGTCACAGATTAATTAAATAGAAAGGCTAAGTTTGAAATTAAATTGTGTATTGTGGTGTACCATACCAAAAAATTGTAACGAAAAAACAGAACAGTCATATTTTCTTATAAAAATCTCGTGTCTTAAATCACGTAGCTAATGCTTATATTAAAGGCACTTGAATTTTGGAATATACTGAAAGGCGCTTGCCCCGGATATAAATTAGCGACCTTTTGGTATACACGTCTCCTTATCTTAGTAACAAACTATCACGAAAAAGGCATTATTGTGATTTATTTGGCGATGCAATAAGCTGACATAATGTGAAGCGTAGTTTTATAATGTACAATTATTAAACTAATGATATCTTTACTATATAATAAAGTGATTAGATATGTTGGTATGTTTCGATAGATACCTAAGCTTTTTGGTAACTTTAGGACTGTACAATTTACAATTAATTTATAGAAACCGGCTATTCTATTTCTTATCGTTAGCGCCGCGTACAGAGCTCATGAATAAGAACCCCTAATGAGTAAGGGCTTGAACTAGTCGGCTCATACGATAAAATAAGACGTGTGTATAGCCGGTTTCTATACAGTTCTGTTTATAGTGAATAATTGTGTAAATTTCAGCAGATTCGCCGTAAAAGAGTAACAAACATACATCCATACTCACAAACTTTCGCATTTATAATATTAGTAGGATGTCCTGTGCTAAATTTATTGCTAAATATTTCTTGAATGTTGACTCTAACAGTTTAAAAGTTTATACAGATTTTTTTTCGAGGATTCTGTCTATAATATCTGTCATGTTCCAACAACTTGATATCGTTATGAACTAACTAGTCGAGATAAAAAAATAAGTATTGTATATCAAACATTGCATTTGATACTTGTTGCAAATGTAGGCTATTTGTTACATCAAGTAATGTGAGTATGTCGTTACGGTTCACATAGGTTGAGCTAATAATTAATGCTTCAATAAGATTGCAATATAAAAGAAATATTAACAAATCTATTGACATCGATTCGAAATGTATATTAAAAATATATATATTCACCAGTTGTCTGTCTACCATAACAGAAGTATTACCTAAGTTACTTACTTTGGGGACGGGGAATAAATATATGTAAATGTCCCATATATTTATTTATAAAAAAATAATGATATATATTATTAATTATTATAATCAAAAAATAAAATGCCTATAGCCAATAAAATCAATATTTTGAGTAATAATATTTTCAGTATACTAATACTGAAAATATTACTACTCAAAATATTATGAAAAAAATGAACAACATTTGCTAGTTCATGGAAATAACAAAAGTTTCTAACAATTAATCAATAAATTATTATAATTAACATTGGGATATTGTTAGAGGTAAATCATAATTACATGTTCCGTTCAAATTCAATTCTTTTATGCACGTTATGCATGTATTTTTATTGAGAAGTGTGTTAACTCAAAAATACACAATTTGTAGCAACCTAAACAATATTCCAATACTTCACACAGGAAATAGTTTTTACGCAGATTTTCATACACGAATTTTAATTTTTTAAAAGGTTAATAACTCTGAATATTATTAAAGTAATGCAGGAAAATGCACCTACATAATTACGTAAGATTTTGTATTGCTAACAGAATTTTACTTTTTTCCGAAAATTTCTAAACTAAAATTGATGATGAATCTTTAAAAATAAATTGACGGTGTCTTTGTTACTATAAAGTGACTATTTTTTCTGTGCAGTTAAAAATTAAAAAATATATTAGATCTTTTTTGAATGTAGATGGATATATGACTAGGGGAGATGACTTTTGCGCTCCGTGTTCTGCGTCTGCCCGCTCTCTTATGTGGCTCTCTTATAGTACAGCGGTTGTCGCGGCGTTCGGTCAATCCGACAAAAATTTGATTATTTTTTTGAGTTTGATGTTTTATGAATACAGGATCATTTATAGAAGCGAAAAAACGTTACGCTGCGTGACACACAACATGCATTAAAGTTTGACAAATTTCGTTAATGTTTGCTCAGCGTTTTATTTTAATTATTGTTATTAATAACTACGCTGAACGAATGTATCTATTATCGTCAAAGTGTTAAACATATTTTACGTTCATAATTAACTTCAAGTGCAAATAACAAATTTTAAAATAATTTGTATAGTACTAGCGTGTTTTTAAGATAAACATAACTCGTACATTTTTGTCGTAAATAAAGCCCTTTTAATTTGTTGTTAAATAAACAATATGCATGAGTAAGAAGTTCTAATCCACGTTCACAACTGATTGAAGCAAAATAAGTTAGGATTATTAACCAATTCGGTATTTACATTCCATCCATATGTACGAAGCGCATTTCACTTCCACGTTTCTAATGTAAATATTTAAACCGTTATATTGTGGGATACCTTCACGGCGCCTGTTTCTCTTGCCGTCTACAGTATTGACGACCTCATATGTAAAAATAGTGTAAGTACAAGCATCTATCCCACTTTAAGTCGGCAGAACTCTTGATAAACATGTTGTAACATAATTTGGCTATATGCTCGTAGATATTTTACGACCGGCCGCCTGCCTGACGTTACCATAGTCTCCTTTTACGACACCTCGGTAAGAAATGAGAAGGGTTTATTCTACTCAGCCGGATACAACACGGTGAGTCAATTTACCTTAGTCGCATTTTACGACATCTCGGTAAGAAATGAGGGTGGTCTGTTCTACTTAGCCAGATACCAGACGGCGTTGAAAGTTTATTTAGACGAATACAATAATAACCCTTAAAACTTAAATACTTTAAGCATTTCATGCTTAACATGATGAACCATATATAGAACCTGGTTGACCAAGCGTTGCTTGTTTTACAAAATAAAAAAAAATTGAAACTTGAAAAAAAAAGAAAAAAAATAATAAGTTTGTTGGGATCGATCCTGGTATTTACATTTCTCGAGACTTCCCGTTCCCCGATTAAGCTACGCTGACTTGACAGTTTATGGAATAAATAGTGTTCTATATTCAATATAAATTTTAGTATTTTTTCATGCCCAAAAACGGGGATAAAAAGATATTTTTTACACAAAACCTACCTAGATAGATTTTTCCCATGTAGGGAGTACATGATGAATTTCAGGAAAATCGTTGGAGCCGTTTCCGAGATTCCGAAAAAAAAATATATACATACAAGATTAACTCATTTAAATATTAAAGATAAATAATACTATTCACTAACCATACTCCAAAGTTAAGCCTAACGGGATGAAAATGAATTTTACACCGATAGCTTGATGTAACAACCCCTCACACTGCATCCCTTGCGATTTATCCGTTACGATGTGTTCCAATGTTTACCTATCCGTGTGAAGTAATATTATGTCAGGGTGCGAAAATAAAATATATCGCGAATACCAGATGAAGAATCATACTTAGCCTTTACAAACTGTAAGAGCAATTGCGTGGTTATGCGTTAATCATGAAAATAATTTAGTGATAATTTTTATTTATTTTTATACCAGAGATATCGATTTCGATTCGACATTTGATTCGAATTCGTAATATTCATTAATTACCCTCAATAATGCAATATATTTTTTTTCCTTTTTCACATAAAAGATGGGAATTTATATTATACATTTACATTAATTATTATCTCGATATATAAATAGGCGTATGGTATCCGGCTCAGTAGAATAGTATCACCCACATTTCTTACCGAGGTGTCGTAAAAGGCGACTAAGGAAAGTCCACCCGCCGTGTGTTATGCGGCTGAGTAGAATACACCAACCTCTTTTCTTACCGAGGTGTAGTAAAAGGCGACTAAGGTAAGTTGACGTCAGGCAGGCGGCCGGTCGCTAAAACGCAGCCATGTGACAGCATGTTTATAACAAGTGCCGACCCCACTTAGAATGGGATAAGGACAGGAGGATGATGATTAATTTGCCAAATTCCATTAATGGTGGTCAAGTAGATTAGCCATACAGTAACAGACAGACAAACAGTCAGATTATTGCAATTATTATCGATAAATTAAATATTTTGATTGTGCCTCTTTTAATCCATATACCATACCAGATATCCAGATACCAAAGATCCGATTGGCCGATAAAGTATTATTTACCATAATATTCATATTTCATTGGGAGTTATAGTTGATTTCAAACCGTATGCCTTAAGTTTACAAATGGGCATGTATTTTAGTGATAGCTGAGGCAATGTCATAGAGTTAATATACTAGAATCGGAAAGCCATAAATGTGCACTTTAAACCATTAAGAAAAATGAAGCAAATGTAACTGTATCTATCTGTCTTTATTTTTGATAAGTGATTAGATAAAGGCGCCGTGTGGTATCCGGCTGAATAGAATAGTACCACCCTCTTTTCTTACCGAGGAGTCGTAAAAGGCGACTAAGGTAAGTCGACCCGCTGTGTGGTATCCGGCTAAGTAGAATAGACCGCCCTCATGTCTTACCGAGGTGTCGTAAAAGGCGACTAAGTTAAGTTGACTCACCGTGTGGTATCCGGTTAAGTAGAATAAACAACCCTCTTTCTTATTGAGGTGTCGTAAAATACGACTAAGATAAATCGACGTCAGGCAGGCGGCCGGTCGTAAAATACGTAGCCAAATCATGTGACAACATGTTTATAACGTTTTGTGCCGACCCCACTTAGAGTGGGATAAGGGCAGGAAGATGATGTGATTAGACAAAGATAAGTATACGAGTTTCATCTTCCCTCTTATTATTTATTGCAACTCTCACTTACAGACCTGCCTATGGTACCCGAATCTAGTTTTAATAACTCTATTTCCTCATTCTTTTAAACGGTCGTCTAAAGGTCTCACTGTAACATATATTATACCAGTTTTTTAGTTTGGCTTTTGACTTGACATATGTTACATAGAGCAAAATTTATTATGTGTTTTTATACTGATATTATTTTATAACCTTTTTTAAACCGATACGATGAAAATAAAATTCTCATGGAAATATATTTATTAAGATTAAATTTCTAAAAACATTCCGCCATCGTTTTATCTCGTAATATAATTTCTTGCCAATACTACAATTTGTATATTATTTCTTATTCTAGTAAAACAAATTAAGATTTAGTAATAAGATAATATTAAATTTAAACTTTAATTAAGCTAAACTTTATATAACTTATTTTTAAACTTTAATTTACTTTAAGCTAAACTTTAATTACAATTCTTTAATAAGCTATCGATAGATAAATTTACGAATAGTTTTAAAGATATAATGTAAAAACATGACATAAACTTTGCATATAAAGCCAACGAAAAATGACATTAAACAATTTAACAGAAGTTACAATAGAATTAATTTGCTATAATCTACGTTTGTTAAGAAAATCTATGTAATGCTATGTGTAGGAAGCACATGTGTAACATTCACATGGAATTTCGCAAAGTGACTCCTGTTTCTATAAATCATTAAAATAATTTTATTCTTTACGATGTTAAATTTTTTTAATGAATTTGAAAAATAATGTTTTTAGTTCAGGAGTCAGTTCATTTTTTGTAAAAACGCAATGTTCAAATTTTGAGTCAATATATTCTGAATTGTTATTTTATTTTAAAACTATAATATTGCATTCGAACCTCGAACTCGATTGCAAACCTTAAGAAGTAATTGTAATGTCGTTGTTAAGATCCAATTTTTATAATATATTCTTATTTTTTGGCAGTTGTTGGTGCTGCAGTTGCTGAAGCTGTTGTTGCTACTCCTGCGGTAATAGGAGATGTGGTAGGTACACCAGGAGGAATGCCGTTTGGAGGGACACCAATAGGAATACCACCGGGAGAGCCACCTATTGGAAGGCCACCTGTTACAGGGACACTGCTCAGAGCGCCGCCATTAGTAACTCCGCCAGTAGGATTTGGGCCATTTGGACCGACATCGAGTGACCACTGGCCGTTGTTATTACTTATGTTAAAAATCATACCATTAGGAGACGGTGCTGAAAGAAGATTAATTAAAATATAAATGTTGAGGTAGTAAAACTTTTTTGGACTAGGAATTTTAAAAACAATCATATACATATTTACTCGTATTATACAAACAAAATGGAAATAGGAAATTATTAGTAAGGTTAATTCTAATTCATAATGTATGATATTTGCGAACAATCTTTTTCTTTTCTATAAATTGTCTCACTTCGTAGGTTAGCTGGCTGAGATCTCTGTCTTAGGGATAAGACAGAGATCTCTCTAGTATAAGGAATTATATTTTTAAAAGAACAACCGCCGAGTTTCTTGCTGGCTCTTCTCGATAGGAACAGCTTTCCGAACCAACAGTACAATTGACTATTCAAAAGTACTTGTTGACAAGTTTATTTGAATAAAGAAAATTTTGAATTTGAATTTGAATCTTTGAATAAAATTATTACTTACGAAGTCTCATGTTTATATTTGGTGGAATGTTTGCTCCGGGCCTAAGACGTGGGGGACGCCTGGTACCACATGAGCAAAGGCCGAAAAAGTCTCCGTAATCGTCCTCATCACTTGAACTCGTTGTTGTTGAAACATCATCATCATCATCACAGAAGTAGTCGCATAACATATCGGTGAAGAAAGGCTGGAAAAATTATAGTAAGTTATATTATAAGTCTAGAATTTAGAAATTTTTAATTTGTATACCGGTCCGAGAAGCCGAGGTAGATCCCTTCCATCCTGGATATCTGTGGTCAACAACGACCTGGAGAAGGCTCAAATAAACGACATTGTGACGACCCAGAACCGACTTGTCTGGCGAAAAATGACGAGTAATTATTAATTAAAAATGCGATGACTAGGCATATAGATATATTATAAGTGTAGAACCGAACTATTCCATTGATGATTCGTTTCTGACAGTGTTTAGAAGACGTAAATCAGATCACTCAGTTAATTAACTACAACACTCAACTAATTCCTACGAATATTTTTTGTAATATAACTTATACTGTTAGATATCATATTATATATCAATATTATCTATGTTTTACACGAATATCACGTTATTATAAGTACCTGTAGTCTTGCTCGGTAATTTTTTACAAAGTAAAAAAAACTTAAAAATAAATAAAAAATGGTTGGGTAGGTGGGTCTCGATCCTAGGTTTTTACATTTCTCGAGACCGCCCGTTCCCCGAATATGCTACGCTGAATTGGCAATCAACGGCAAAAATAGTGTTTTATATTGTTAATGACCATAAACAGGCATAAAACGATTTTCTCCCCAAAAATATGCTCAATTTCAGGAAAATCGTTCGAGTCGTTTCCGAGATTCCGAAAAAAAATTATATATATATATATATATATATATATATATATATATATATACACATACAATATTAACTCATTTAAATATTACAGATTATCGTCAAGTAAATATTTTACAAAAAGCTCTGACATGCTAATTCGGGATTCGGTTAGTGAAACCGTGGCGTCATTAATTTATATCATAAGCTGTCAAACGTTATCTCGCAGAAATGTCCTTTATTCTTATGATTAAGGATTTATTATGACACATGAAATGTAAAAGATCTGTTTTCATTGCAACAAAAAAGATATAATTACCTTTTGTTACTCTATGTTGCGAGTTGGTATAAAATACCCATGTTTTCTTAATTTACATTTATCACAATTTTGTAGCTGACCTAGTATGAATTGATTTTTGGAAAAAAAACATGCCCTTAAGTTTTGCATTTCATCAGCTTTACGTTTTTTTAAGAAACAAGCAAATCTTAATAATTTCTGAGATTATCATTTTCCTGCCCTTATCTCACTCTAAGTGGGGTTGGTACAACTTGTTGTTCCATGTTATGGCTAGTTATTTTACGACGAATCGGCTGACTGACGTCAACTTACCTGAGTCGCATTTTACCACTCCTCGGTACGAAATGTGAATGGTCTATTCTACTCAGTCGGATACCACACAATGGTTTTTATAATTTCTGAGATATTATCAAAAATGTTGTTGTAAATTAATAGTCTAATACATAATATTATTTTTATAAATTGTAATACCGTTTAGCCTTGCAGTTTGTTAATTTAGGTATATCTTAGTGAATTAATGTTATCTCAACGAACACTAAACCAACCTTTCCAATGATATGCTGTAATTGCACAAACATCACAAGCAGAAACAGACATGACCGTAACGAACCCATATTGGTATTATTTTTCATAAAAACACTGCAATGGTTCCTTTCGTACTTATAACTATGTTTTGCGCAAGAAGCCTGAAATATTAATAGCAGTTTACAGACCAAAGAATATGAATTTAATACACAATTTAGAAGTGTATTCTATTAACATATTATACCTACGTATTTTGTACTTTGTAAAACAATAATACTTAGCATAATTTTTTGGTTATAAGCGGTTTAGGGTCATTGTTAATTTATAAATCTGTTAATTTTTTTATCAATCTATCTTTGACAGAGGTGTCGTCATTAGGTCAATATACAATGAGTGTAACATTAGGGACATCAATGACTGAAGACATACCTGATTGCATTTTTGTCTTTTGATACGCTGTTAAAGGTGATGCGTATTTAGATAATAATATGCAGTAATTAAAAATGTCAATCTAATTTGAGGCTGAATATATTTACGTTAAAAGCATATTAAGCTGCTGCTTCTTCTAATTGCAGTAACAATTATCAAATAGTATTTTTTTTATTTAACTTCGCTTTAAAAAATACAATTTATCTAAGTGCACTTAATCTGCGTGTTAGAGGATTTAAATTCTCAATTTTCCGTCCTATATTTTAACGAAGTGTATAACAATACCAGGAATATCTGAAATTTAATATTGACACTTTCCTGCGTAACATTAATATGATTTAAGATGTGCTTGTTGTATTATATTTTTAATCTATGTCCTCTCCTTCAGCGAGTTGTGAAAATTCTAATTTGAGTTATTTAACAATTGTTGTTCAACATGTAATGGTCGTTAAATTAAGTCGAATATTGTTGTTTTAGACACGGTCAAGTTTGAATGTCATCGTGAACGTGTGTACAGAGGTGCGTGCATATTTATTGTTACGTATACATCTGCAGCTTTAGCATACTAATTGTACCGTGAAACAATGTACATGCTCTATCAGTTCTGAGAAATATGGTAGAGTCATTGGTATAAATGAATAAGATTGTCTATGATTTTAAAATATCTCTTTCTTCTCGGATATAGTGTTATTTATGCGATAGCTATAGTTAAGGCGCCATATTCAAAATTTGTTGTAACTTTTTGCTATTTATCTTATCTTGGAACGCCCTAATCGATTGTAAAGGAACGTTCAGGTTAAGATAGAAAAGTCTGTCAACAAGTTTATGACTCCGTTGTCAAAGACAATATGAATTTTTAATTTAATTTAAGCAAATCGGGTTTTAAAAGTTAGCTATATATTAAACATAGCTATATATAGAAGTTGCAGATAAATAAAATGTATTTAATAAAATGTATTATAGAACTGATATGGAAGAATTTTATTGGAGTTTTTTAGGGTTTCTAATTGTCTTGTATTTTCTGTTCGACATGTTTTTCAGAGTTGGCTTTTTGTTTGAATTCTTTAGTCAAACCTTTTCGTCTATAACTTTCATCAATTCTAAGAACTATGTCTTTGGCTAATCCTCCACTTTACATTGAGTAATCAAAATTGACCAATAGGCAATATAAGTCACAAATTTTCATGGTTTTTTTTCTGGTTTCTAAAATACCAGACTTAGAGCTTCTTTGCTACCTTTTCAGACGGTATTTTGAGCCTTATTAAAAATTCTAATTAATCCTTTCTGAATATAAATAAACAATTGTAATTAAAAAAAATTTATAAATACAAGGGTAAAGGAAACAACAAATGTATATAATTTCATTTCTTTATACATACTCGTACAATTTATACGAACAATCTGTAATTAAATTCAAAATTTTAATGATTAATGTCGAAAACCGATATTGTATGTCACACCAGGTTTTTTCGGCACTTTACTTCCAACTTCCACAAGTATGGGCGAAAAGTCTGCTTTTGCAGGTTTATCAGAACAACTGGTGTGAGGTATTTGGAACACGTATTTGACGTCGACATCGTACCTGTAAATAATGAGATACTCGTAGTTGGTGTAAGAGTCATGCAGTCGTAATTCTTATGGTTTATTTTAACGGTGCTATTTGAATCTATACTAATATAAAAAGCTGAAGCTGTTCGTTTGTTTGATTGTTGATCGATTGATAGTTTGAACGCGCTAATCTCAGGAACTACTGGACCGATTTGATTGAAATTCTTTCAGTATAAGATAGTCCATTTATTGAGAAAGGCTATATAACATCAACATCAGATGAATAGGAGAGGAACAGCAATAAAAAATATTACGAAAATACAAAATTTAAAGCTTTCTATATAATAATAAGCTGGTAGCCCAGCGGTATCACCGTGCGCCTCTCTCAAGGAGGTCTAGGGTTCAAACCCCGGGCAGGCACCAATGAGTTTTCTAGTAAAACTTATGTGTCTAATTGATAATTGCAATTTATCACACGCTTTTCGGTGAAGGAAAACATCGTGAGGAAACCTGCATATCTCTAGAGAATTCTGGGGATATGTGTAACCTACCAATTCGCATTGGAGCAGCGTGGTAGGTCTTAGCTCCAATCCTTCTCTCCAAATAAAAACGGAGAGAAGAGGCCTATGCCCAGCAGTGGGATAGTAACAGGCCGGTACTTACTTTTACTTACTATATAATAATAAATTCTATATATAATATATTTATGTAATATTTGTTATTGCTGCTTCTCCTACTCATCTTAGCAGGATGTTATTCGCCTACAGCCTTCCTCGATAAATGGACTATCTTACATTGAAAGAATTTTTCCATATCGGTCCAGTGGTTACTGAGATTAGCGCGTTCACACAATCAAACAAACAAACTCTTCAGCTTTATATATTAGTATAGAGTATAGATATAATAATAATCGTAATATGTAAATTAAAGACACATCTTTGTAAGGGTTGCTGGACTCATTTTTTTTTTCTTGGAAATAAAAAAAAAACCAAAAACTTAATCCAAAAATTCGTTTAGGTAGTGAACTTTACTTTACCTCGGCAGTTTATCCCTCAGATATGCCATAACATTCTTCGGTAGTGAGGTCGTCCGTGATAATACAAAGGCACTGAGATACCTCGCTCCCACTCTCTGTTCAGCACAATGCAGCAACAGCATCCACGTCTTGTATTCAGTGTCCAAGACGTATGTGTTGTATATTCCATCATCTATAAAAAATAACTTTTCAATAAAAACTGTACTATATTGCCTCCATATACATTATTTTAATTATTATTTTGACAGCAATAACTAATTGTAAACTAGTCGTAACAATTATATTTTTAAAAGAGCTTTACCATTACAGCAGTTTAAAAACACTATTAAAGAGAGGCTGATACAGAAAGCCTACTATACTGTTGAGGATTATTTAGACAATGAGAATGCGTGAATAAAGATATTGTTCGACCTTGTAAAAGATAGAAACGATTAAATGTAACTAGTATTATGAATTGTATTTTTAAAAGAAGAACTGCCGAGTTCCTTGCTGGCTCTTTTCGGTAGGAACAGCTTTCGGAACCAGCGGTAAAGTTGACGATTCAAAAGCGCTTGTTTAGAAGTTTATTTTAATAAAGATTATTTTGAATTTTAATAAGCAGTAAACACGACTTCGTTCGCGCGAATTTAAGCGTTTAAGTACCTTAATATTTCAATATGTTATTCCCTGACCCTATAAGCAAAGTAGGATTTTTTTGTTCTATATGTTTATTTACATATATCCTGGTGTATAAGCTTTAATTGTGCCGCATTTCATCAATATTAGTTCAGCAGATTAGCCGTGAAATCATAACAGACAGACAGACAAAGCGACTGTCGCATTCAGATAATACTAGATTTTACCCGCGAGTTTGTTCGAGTGGACTGTTGTCGTGTGATAGGTCGATAACAGATAGCGATTTTCAATGTCATCCTTTTCCTAACAAACTTTTATATTTATAATATTAGTAGTATAGGATAGGATATGATAAGAATAATTTTTAATAGCCATATGTGATCGCAGGTTAATACTAACAATGTACACGACAAATAATTTGTAGAAGGAGGCGTTGTTACGTGGAATTATCTTGTTATAATCTGCGTTTTTAAAGCAAAATCATTCTATCATTAATTTTGCCCAATAATAATACTAGTTAAATACTGTAATTGATAACAATTATGCTATTATGAAATCGCTGAAAACGGTTACATTTATAGAAACTTGTGCAGCCTTGTTAGCACAGCACACCCAGTGCAATTACATCATAATCATCTTATGTAAATGAATGTATAAAAAACTATTAACAAGCGAATAACAAAGAGGTAAATTAATAGGAGGCGTTTACAGTTCTTTTTTAAGCTAATTCAGACACGCACCTTTGAACTTCTAATTGAGGTCATGTTCACACATAATGTATCAAAACGATAGTTTACAGACTTTGAATTTACATTTGGTATTGGAGTTTAGGAAAAGCAATATTTATAAAATATTGTACAAATGAAGCTTATATACCAAATAATACGAGAACAAAGAAGATATATATCTTCTTCTTTAACCGATGGACGTCCATTGCTGGACATAAATCTCTTTAAGGCATCTCCATACTACGCGATCTCGTGCTTGGATCCAGCAGATTCCTGCAACTATTTTTAGTTAACCAATGTGCTTAGTGCTGTATGACGCTGTAACAACGGGGGTTTGGATGTTTAGTGCGCTGCTCCACCCTCTTTCTTACCGAGGTGTCGCAAAAGGTGACTAAGGTAAGTTGACCTCAGGCAGGAGGCCGGTATTAAAATACCTAGCCAAATCATGTGACAACATGATTATATAATGTTGTCCTGACTTGAGTGGAATAAGGGCAGGAAAATAATGAGTCAATGACCACGTTTCAGATCCATACGTCATCACATAAAATAAATATAATTGAAATTTTTTTAACTCTTAAGTGGCCGTTTACGAAGTAGCGGGTACAGCTGGTAAAAAATAAATATATAACTTACACGTGATTTCAGAGTGCGTCCAATGTGCTGGCTCGTTCATATCTACCTTCCACGTTATATTACCTAGAAGATTCTCATCCATTGGATCGTCAGCGAAGCGGTATGTGAAATTCATAGTGACACCCGGTGTCCATTCAATAGAACCATCTGAAATCATTTTATATTAATAGATATAAGGTTCAGCTGAATAACATCCCTAAATATTCATTGTCTTTTTTCGTCAAGTCAATTTATTTCGTGCAAAATGTTCGCAGAAATAAAGACTATTCGCTAATAGTCTTTCAGTCTATAAGGTAAGGTGAGTTAGAAATACGGCAAAAAGATACGGACAAATTATTATATTAATCTATACTAATATATAAAACTGAAGAGTTTGTTTGATTGTTTGAACGCGCTAATCTCAAGAATTACTTGACAGATTTAAAAAAACGAAAGAAAAGCGGGAATTCTATATACCATCACGATAAGAAGAATAGGATAGGAGCAGCAATAAAAAAATATTACGGCAAAATTTAAAGTTTTCCTTGCGTGCGCTGAGTAAACGGTAATAGTTATTCAAATATCATGTATTACAAAATTGTTCCCATCTAAAAGTTCTAAATAAATGTTGGCGACAGCATATGTCTAGCTTTTAAGGTTAACCATTTTTATGGTTGTCAAAATACTATATTACGGTTTTAATCATTCCACGCGGGTGGCGAAAGAAAGATTACAAACATATTAGTTTGTCCGAATCTTTTTCGCATAACCGATATAAAGTGTGAAATCATGGATATTCACCTTCAGCTTGCACGTGATCATCTTCCGTAAAAACAGCCTTCATACAGCTGTACGATAAAGCTTCTTCTTCACTGGCATAGTATTCCACCACGTACCACTCGCCTAACATCTGAAATGAATACAAAAACACTTTATTTAAACAATACATACAAATATATAAACAAAAAAGTCCCTCGTAAGGAGCTCCTTACGAGGTCCATCACGGCATGTCAGGACAAGCTTGTCCTGACAGGCCGTGATGGACCAATTCGCTTAGGTCAAATGAGGATTGGTAGGTTACACATATCCCTAGAATTCTATAAAGATCATTCTAAAGCTTCCAAAATACGGATCACGTTTTTAATCTCAAGAAAATCTCATATTATCTTAGAGTTCAAGACTATCTAGTAAAGTTCATCTTTTGTATTTTAAATAAGTCTGATATTTTAAAGACAAATGCGAATTCGCATAATGTCACAACATAATTTTTTCTTTTTATCGTAAGTATTAATATTGGCAGTAAAATTCATGTTTTTATGGAATCAATCAACAATTACGTTTTCAGTGCCTTTTAAAATATTAATAGCCATAGCATCTTTCCGATATTTTGCTTTTTTATTTTACTTGGTACAAAAGTATGTAATCATACGTATATTTTTTAATGTACCTATGTATTAATTTTGATGATAATTTAACAATGATAAGGCTGCATAAAATCATATAGTTTTATATACAAATTCGCCTTATTTTTATTAATCTAGTACCAGAAATAAGTTTAGCCGTTTAAACACAATATAATTATTTAACATATAAAAAAATATGATCATTTTGGCATCAAAAGTGTGATGTGATTAAGTAAATATATTTCAATTTGTCTTAATCATTGGAAATAGTTTTAAAAAAGATGAAAGACGTAAATAAAATCGAGTAAAAAACACTCAAATTCGAAAAAACGTGTTCATCTTTATTTTTATTATCGTAACGAGGCTTTGACATTGGAAAAAATATATCGAGAAGTATACTTCTATCTCAGATACTATATATATACTTCTATCAGAGAAATCTGATCAAGAACCTACAAGAAGCTACAGTTGCTTTTTAAAAATTATGTTACTTACTAGTACTTAACTTCTACTACCTACTTTACTTTACTAGTACGTGGAACTTATACTTAAGTTTATAACAATAGACGAAAATGGAAAGAAACTTTACTTTCTTAGCTTATGATTAATGGTGCGATTTACGCACAAGTAAATCATTTTGGAATTTTATTTGAAAGCTTCATTATCAGAGAGAGTGGACAATACACATAATACTGGGAGCTGATTCAAAACAAGTTTTTCAAACTTAATTTGTAACAATACAAAGCTTGACTTCGCTATCTTAAGCTGACGTTCCAATGCAATGATTTGCATACGTTATACAACCTACTGATGAATGAAATTTTATGAAACAACAGCTCTTACTACGCTGGTCATAAAAGTTATTATGACATGAAACGTTATCTAAGTTACAGTGACTCGTGCAAGGTATCATTTCACTTTCTAATACAAGGATTATATCTGTCTTGGGTATGCGTAAATTAAATTATATCGTAAGCTTATAACTTGTAAGCTGATAGATGTGTTTTGTATTGTGTAATTTTTAGTTGTTACTAGACCAGCGGTTGATTAATATCAAAGTTGATAGAAAGTGATGATACAGGCTAAGTGGGTTTATACAAACCTACATTGTAGTTTTGAAAGCTTGTTGAAGAGGTCTTTAATAATTGTTTCAATTTGAAAGTACCTTAAATATTTTGATACATTTAACTCGTTAGTTTGACGATAACGACTTTTTTGAACAACAGGATTATATAATTTTTGTAAAATTAGTAAAATTTATAAATATATGGGACATGGACGTCCATCCCCAAAGTAAATAACACTATTGTTATGTGTGACAGACAACTGCTAAATAAATACTTAAATCTATACACCAAGAATCGAAGAATTCTTGTCCTTCTCAAAGGTTGAGTGGAAGAGATCCCTTTTAGGGTTAAGTCCGCCTTTATACATGTGGTTTTTTAATTTTTCTTTCTCTTTTCTAAATATATGTATAACAGAAATAAATAAATAAAATAAATAGAAGAACTAATTGGTTTTTAGAAAATGTTGGTCCTTGGAATCGAATCCCCGACCCTTTATTTATTTATTTATTTAATTTAAATCTTTGATCTGAAGGACAGAACCCCAAGTCATTGTGACCTACACCAAAAGGCCAGTCTAAAGTTAAATTTATAGAATAAGACATTATACAGTTACATTGTGGAGTTCAATACTACAAGACGTGGGTTAGTTTATAATACATTTCCTATAGATTTTAAGTAGTATCATAGTAGAATTTAAGTAGAATAGTAATCTCAAAATTATAAGACTGTTGATGTTGATGATAGCGACGTAATCATAATTATCAAAGTCGGATAGCCGGATAGCCGGATTTTAATGTCCAGACACTATAATCTTAATTCTTCTAATTTATTTAATTATTTCTCTAACTAATCTTAATTAAAAAATCTTAATTCATTTATATTTACTAAAATATAAATGAATTAAGATTTTTATTATATCACTACTGCACCAAACACATTAAGATATCAAGTAACATAAAATGTAAATGATGTTTTCACATAATAGTAGAAAATACGACAAATATCATGTCAATAATCGTTAAAATGTTATGAAAATATACAAAATATTGTTGATAATTTGCAAAAATATTTCACTATTAACTAATTATATATTTACATAAAACATATAATTAAATATAAATTAACTCATGCAGCCGATATAAAACTATGCTAATTTAATATACCGTTAATATTTATCAATACTGGTATTAATAAATATTATGGAAGATATGATATGAAATGCAAGATTGAGATATATTTTCATATATTGAGATATATATTCATTGAGATATATTTGACTGGCCCGTTGGAGCAGTGGGTAGTAACCCTGCCTCCAGCTCCGCGGGTCGCGGGTTCGATTCCCGCCGAGGGCTAACATTTTCTATAAATGAATTTGTTGGTCTTTGAGCCTGGGTGTACATTTATATTTAATTATGTATTTAAAAAACATATTAGTATATATTCACCAGTTATCTATCACCCATAACACAAGTATTAAGTTACTTACTTTGGGGACGGACGACCGTGTGTGTAATTGTCCCATATATCTATCTATCTATTATATCTAAGACTTCAATTACATTAATGAAACATCATCCTCCTGTCCTTATCCCACTCTAAGTAGGGTTGGCACAACAAGTTATAAACGTGTCATGTGATTTAGCTACGTATTTTATGACCGGCCGCCTGCCTGACGTCAACTTACCTTAGTCGTATTTAACGATACCTTGGTTAGCAAGACAGTGGTCCGTTCTACTCAACCGGATAGCACACGGTGGATCAACTTACCTTAGTCGCCTTTTACGATACCTCGGTAAAAAATGAGAATGGTCTATTCTACTCAGCCGGATACCACGCGGCTAATTTATAAATACTGATATTAATAAATATTGTGGAGGGTATTGTGGTATAATATGTAAATACATGACTGCGATATTTACCTAAGATTTCAATTATATTAATGAAACTTGAATAAAATGGTTACTTAGTTGAAATAGTTTAATTTTCTTTATATAAAAAAGCGGTTAAGGTATGTTAGAAGTACGATTGCAATAATCTGTTCTTAGGTAATAAAATTATTTTATAGAAGATGCAAGGGCATGGGTTTTACCATTCAACTTATGGTTATACTAACAATATTCTAAGCATTTAACATACGCCGTGTGGTATCCGGCTGCATATAATAGTACCACCCTCATTTCTTACCGAGGTGTCGTAAAATACCACTAAGGTAAGTTGAGGTCAGGCAGGCGGCCGGTCGTAATAACGCAGCCGAATCATGTGACAGCGTGTTTATAACATGTTGTGCCGACCCCACTTAGAGTGGGATAAGGGCAGGAGGATGATGAACTACTTTTTCGACAGATAGATGTTTTCTGTTTACCATCGGCCTTTTCTAGGGATTTTATTGTATGATCTTGTGCTAAATGGCTTTCTGCGAGCTTTCTGTTGTGTCTATCTAATAGGATTTTAAAAATACTCCTTCCCTATACCAATACCAAGACCTCTCATCATTAAATGAAATATTGGAATTAAAATTCAAATTACTCTTTATTCATGAAACTAGGTGGTTGTTTTATTCAAAATATGATTCTTATAACTAATTACATTTAGTCATGACTATCTTATACATGGTCTAAGAGCTCTATCTACGCATTCTTATCATTTATGTAATCCTCAACAGTATAAAAGTCTTTCTGTATCAGCGTCGTCATTTATTTTAAAATGCTGTAATGACAATGCTAAAATTGCTCGTCGATACTTTAGATTCGATCACGCATAAAACACTAATCATAGTTCACTTCGACTGATGCTTAAGGTGTATATTAGACTAATGAACAATAATTTAATTTTGTTTATAATGAATGTTTTCTGCAGGTGGTCTTAATATTAAACCTATTAATGTTAGCCATGGGGGCCAATTAAAATCTGGTAGGACTACTATCAATTAAAAAATCTGTTTTACATTAATCAATTAAAAAACTCACCGGCGTGAATCAGATCTCAATCTGAGATTTTTATCAATCTATCAAGAGAATTTACGGCCGCCATAATTCTTTTGAATAGCCTCATAATGATAGACCCAGTATTTAAATAAAATCTAGTCATAAAATAGGTCTGTCATCAACGATTTTACTAAATCAGAGTAAGAGTGATAACATTTTGGCTTTGTGGGTTCTACTTTTTGTTTTAAATATACCTTATACGAGGGAGGTTTGCATCATTTTGCCATTATCTGCTTAACTTAGTTAAACATATAGTGTACTTAAAAAAAAGTATAGTATTTTCTTATACAGCGTGCTTACTAATTATATCAACACACGGGTCACATCGCTATATCGCGTGCGGATAATATCAGTGTGGTGTGCAACAAACTTTACATGGATTGTGCGGTTCAAGTGAGGGTAGATGAACAAAATAATGACTGTAGTACTCGGGAACGAAGACGCCGCGGCGCTCCAGTCAGTACGTGACCACGGTGGATGCAACTCTGCCGAAACGTCGGACCTTGTATAAAGGTAATTCGATTATAACGCGATGTGACCTTTGTATATATTATAATTAGTATGAATCACGAAAGTTTAAAATCTACCAGCGTGCTTAGTGCTAGTTTATTTAACCTAATCAATCGCGTTAGTGAAACACAATTTGTATGACGCTGGAATAGTTGTCACTAGATGTCGCTGTTGCAGCGTCATACAAATTGGCGTTACGCTCAAGGGACATGAAATTTTATATAGGTAGGTACTGGTGGATTCCACAACAGAAGACACCCAGAGGTAGACCCAGAAAGCGATGGATAGACTGCGTCGAGGAAGACCTCCGATGCATGGGAAGATTAACATCTTGGAGACGGGAGGCCAGGGACAGAGCGAAATGGAAAAGACTCGTTGAGAAGGCCAAGACCCACAAAGGGTTGTAGTGCCACAGGAAGTAAGTAAGTAAGGTACTGGTGCGGTACCGATGACAATGCATGTTAATGATAATCATGGCCTCATGCTGCTGCCAGGAATGGCTCCAGATGACGGAACTCCTCAACAGTTAACAGTAAGAATATGAAAGTTAAAAGCTTTTTTACTTGAGTTATTTATTTCTATCTATGTTGAATTATCTTGTCACAGATAAGATATATCTTTTATTTCCGATTTAAAAATACTTTTGCGGAACGCCTAAAAATATTTCTTGGACTTCTAATTATAGGCAACTTATACGCCTTTCTTTTCTTTATGGAAAGCCTATCCGGTTTTCGTATAATTAAGAAATATTTTAGATATTCAAATATTATAGAGGATTAAAAATAAAAGAGAAACGGCCTTTAGTAAATTTAACTTTGGTTAGTTTGACTTATTTATGACGAAGATTTACTAGTTAATTTTAGATATGGAATTCAATTAAAATAAGATAGTTTATTGTGATGTTATGTTAAATTAGATAAAATATGGCCCACACTTGTTATCGCATACACAGTACTATTCCGAAATTGTAGGTTATATAAATGATAGGACTTTAATCTATAGGTTAACACATTCTAGGCCGCAATTCCCCAAAGATTTAAAATATGCTTGTGTGGCAAAAAATCGCTTCGATGCACCAGTGAGATCAACCAACATTAAAAAGTAACAGTGTTATCATATATGTATCCGGCACCTACGTACGTATTTATTTCCAATGACGGAGCAGTGAGATAAAATGAGTTTTTTAGCATATAAATATTCTACTGTTCATTACGCATATTAGCTAAGTTGACGTCAGGCAGGCGGCCGGTCGTAAAAACGCAGCCAAATCATGTGACAGCATGTTTATAACATGTTGAGCCGACCCTACTTAGAGTGGGATAAGGGTAGGATGACTGTTCATTAAGTATATTGCAAATTTTTATTGATATATAAAAAAGAGTATGTATGTATAAAAATGGGACACTTACACGTCAGTCCCCAAAGTAACTCAATCAATACTTGTGTTATGGGTCACAAAAAACTGGTAAATATGAACATCTATAATTTTAGATATATACTGAAATACATATATACACCCAGACTCGAAGAACTAACAAATTGTTTTTAGAAAATGTTGGTCATCGGCGGGAATAGAACCTGTGACCCGCGAGGTGAATGGTCACTGCCAACTACGCCAACGGAAACATATTTTCAACATATTTTAAAAATTTTCGTCAAATCAATATTTAAAATTTTCAAACATTTTTTAAAGTTTGAGCTTTATATGTTTGACTAGATATAGCTTTTTTTTCTTATTTTAAGTGGAACTCATTTCAATAATTTGTTACACTGGCGAGAAACGACTAGATATAGTTGAAAATGTTACATTTTATAAACAAATTTATACAATAATTTGTTTAGTTTATTAGTAGGATATTTTTTACAAATGGGGTAGAATAATTCTTAATTATTGAAAGAACAGGTACAGGTTTGAAGTATGATTTTTTAGCATTCCTAGTAATATACTCGTATAACGATTATTTTTTAGGGCGCCTAGTGATATATAACGATTATTATTTACCTGAGATAAATCAAAATGCGGAACCGCTCTCACTTCCGGACACTTTCTGTTATTCACAATTCTGCTTGCAACAAAATTAGTTGTAACCAACAACACCAATAAATAATTAAACACCTTCGACATTTTTAACTCACTTTAAGCACTGCAATATTTTAATTATTAAATTTATTAATTTTAATTATTAAATTTTATATTTATTATTGTTAAAAACTTTTAAGTTTGTTTCACAACAGCGTATTATTCATTCGAACGGTAGTGGACAACTAACAAAAGGGAATTCTTATCATTTTGTATGGGACATTTGTTAATGGCTGCCAGGACGCGTTCAGAATTCCATTATCAGGCACTCTGACTCATAATTTGTTTTGATGTGTGATTGATATTTCAACATCGGTAAATTATAATGGTTGTCTTTATTTAAAGGTCAGCGATCAATGCTCCCTAATGCTTAAATCATTATGTATATTGAATATGAAATGGACTACTTTAATTGTTTAGTACTGCGATTAATAGGTTTGAAATATAAATGAATAAATTAATATAAGTAACTTAATATGTATTGTAATAAATGTAAGTAATGTTAAGGGTGACAGACAATTGGTAAATATGTACATATATAATTTATATAGATATTTAAATACATAAATACACCCAGAATCGAAGAACAAATAAAATAATTTGAAATATATAGTTTTAGTTTCCGGTTAGGCGTAACAAAATCACTCATATATTTAGATTTTGAAGATATCCGACACTTCTTAATGGAATGTGTTCAAAATGGTCAGATAAGAGTGGAAACCTTTGATAAGCTTGCTGTTAATTATATGGATATTGGCTTTATAAATAGCATTTTAGCTGATCCCAATTCTGATCGAGCTAAAATGCTATATATTTTTGCTATAAATAGTTTAAGATATAGATAATTTAAATAATAAGAAAATTTTGTACAGACTTAAGTAAAAGGGTACTATAGGACTGACATGTACAATTGTATAAAAGTCCTTAAAAATAAAGATAAAAAAAAAATTAGATTTCGGCGTAAGCCTTATTGGCATAGATTGAGTTAATTAATAATAACATAATGCAACTGTTTGATTTAGGGTCAGATTAATTGTTTCGATTTTAATGTCCATCATCAGTTATTATTAAGTAAGATAGTGAAAAACTATATGACTAAGAGTCAATTTTTAGTTTGAAATAGAAACTAACTGATTCGTAAAGGTCCAAGCACCATTACACAAATATAACTATTTACTAGATTATCCTATATATAGATTTAATAGAAAACTACTTAGAAAAAATCCATATTTCTTTCCGCTATTTTATTGGTGTTGAAACGTCGTGTGGTATCCGGCTGAATAGAATAGACCACCCTCATTTCTTACCGAGGTGTCGTAAAAGGCGATTAAGGTAAGTTGACTCACCGTGTGGTATCCGGTTAAGTAGAATAGACCACCCTCATTTCTTACCGAGGTGTCGTAAATGGCGATTAAGGTAAGTTGACTCACCGTGTGGTGTCCGGCTAAGTAGAATAGACCACCCCTCTTTCTTATCGAGGTGTCGTAAAATACGACTAAGATAAGACGACGTTTGACGTCAGGCAAACGGCCGGTCGTAAAATACATAGCCTAATCATATGACAACATGTTTATAACATGTTGTGCCGACCCTACTTAGAGCGGGATAAGGGCAGGGAGATGATGATTTTACTAGTGTTTAAATTTACTGCCTAGGCTCTTTCTTCAGTCTTTGAAATATCTTCATGCAAAAAATCATGTTGACTCATAAATCAATGCGTAAATGAATTAAGTCAATTAAGCTTTATACTTAGTGGAAATAAAATGATATCTATATATATAAAAGAAAGTTGGTCTTAGTTACACTATTTATAACTCAAGAACAGATGAACAAATTCGGCTGAAAATTGGTGGAGAGGTTGCTTAGAACCAGGAGACGGACATAGGATACTTTTTATCCCGTTCGACCGCATTTGTTTTATCCCGTCAAGTCACTATAAAACGTGGTATAGCAAAAACGACTATGACATGGAAAAACAAAACATAAATGACAGCTGAACGTAATTTAGTCTTTGGATAAGTATGGTAAAAATATGACAATTATCAAAATAGTAGTAGCTATAAACGTTACTACATAGTATAAAATAAAGTCACTTTCTCTGTCTGTCCTTATATCTCTATGTTTGCTTAAATCTTTAAAACTATGCAAAAGATTTTAATGCGGTTTTTTTTAAGTATATAGAGTGATTGAAGAGGAAGGTTTATATGTATAATAAAATTCAATATGGAGTAGCGAAATACTGTGATTATCACTGAGTGACATAGGCTATATGCTTTATACCCGTGCGAAGCTGGGGCGGGACTCCTAGTAGGTTATAAAATCAACAATATTAAATTGTAGGTATTCATAAGTTAAAATGTTTGCAAATTGACAACAGTGCAGCTTTTACTAAGGGAACATTATACGTTTACACCGCAAGTTCTAATCTTTCACCCTACAATAGGGGTGAAATATATCTTAAGCGTCTGTAAAGTCTTAGGAATGTGCTAAAAGTTCCTTGTAGTAATTACAAGTGTAGCTTTGTGGGTAACAAATTGGTCAACTTTAGTTTGTTGATTCGTATATTTAATTTGAACGAATTAGCTGATGGTAGTATTAAATATTATTTTCTTGCTATGGTTTTCATTCGAAACACTACAACTTAAACAAAATAGGGAGTTGATGCAGAGTTGATGAGCTAAAGATTATGTGCATCATGTATAATATACGCAAATGTAAATAAATAGTATGTTCGCATATGATGTAGAATCTATGTGGACATCCCAAAATATTGCCTTCATGCCATACCTTACTCATCATTCTTCGGCCTTTATCTCACTCTAAGTGGGGTCGGCATAACATGTTTCTACCATGTTGTGATGACCTCGGTATTTTATGAACTGCCTGACGCCAACTTACCTTAGTAAGTAACGGCCTGTTGCTATCCCACTGCTGGGCATAGGCCTCTTCTCTCCGTTTTTTTTTTGGAGAGAAGGATTGGAGCTAAGACCTACCACGCTGCTCCAATGCGGGTTGGTAGGTTACACATATCCCCAGAATTCTCTAGAGATATGCAGGTTTCCTCACGATGTTTTCCTTCACCGAAAAGCGTGTGATAAATTGCAATTATCAATTAGACACATAAGTTTTACTAGTAAACTCATTGGTGTCTGCCCGGGGTTCGAACCCTACATCTCCTTGAAAGAGGCGCACGGTGTTACCGCTGGGCTACCACAGCTTGCTTACCTTCAACTTATCTTAGTTGCCTTTTAATGACACCTCTTATATGTTCTATGAAAACTTATATGTTCAAAATTTGAATTCGGAATTTTTTTTGTGACACACTAATTTCTATTCTGGTGAAGCTGTTGCTACAGCTAGTTTTATATATTGGGAAATTTCGCAAAATAAAGTTTGCTTATATAAACTGCTTAATCGATTTCAGTTATGTTTTGTAAACAAATGCAAACTATTTTCTTATAGTGCTTAATAACGCAACTAAACATTACGGCATAATATGCTAAGGTGCATGACTAGACTGTTAGCCTGAGAGGGCAGGTTCACATCTACTAGATAGACACAAGTGCATTGTGTCCTTGACTTTGGATTTACTTTCTATTACGCGCAATTGTATTCAAGTTCATTTTCGTTAAATAGATATAGATAGAGGGACTAGAGAAGACCGAAAAGGACAAAGCGTTTTGAGTTAGTGTTATATAGTGATAGTGTAGTGTAGTATTAGTGCTACTGGAAAAAACACAATTGTCTCCTATAGTAAGAAAGACTAAGATAAGTCATTGGACCTGTTTTTAGATATAAGTTTATTTATAAGTTGAGGTTACAATTAAGTTACTTATTAGCCTTAAGGCTAGATTGTGACTACAATAAAGTACCTCCATTGTGATGTGCTTTAGGGAAAAGAAAAAAAAATTTCGTTAGATAATAGCGCTCGATTATCGTCGTCAGGTCAGCTGATGGATTCCCATTCGTCCTCCTCATCATGCTCCTGCCTTTATCCCACTCTAAGTGGGGTCGGCACGAAATGTTATAAAATCGTATTTTACGACCGCCTGCCAGACGTCAACTTACCTTAGTCGTATTTTACGACACCTCGGTAACAAAGAGGGTGATCTATTCTACTCAACGGGATACCACACGGCAGGCTGGTGCAATTTTGATAGCCCTTTACAAATAGACATAATAACGAAAAATAGCAGAACCAAAATACTTATTAATTAATGTATAGAAACTGGCTATACTCACGTCTTATTTTATCGGATGAGCCCGACTAGTTCCCGCCGGGATAACGCCGCGTAAAGAGCTCATGAATAAGAGCCCCGTATGGGCTTGAAACTAGTCGGGCTCATCCAATAAAATAAGACGTGAGTGTAGCCGATTTCTATACATTAATTATAAATACCACTCACGATAGTTTTAATTCAAAAATACTTATTCATGGATATTAAACTAATCTAAATAAGGCTAAGATCATTTTAATTTAAGTTATTTATGAACTAGGAGATAAGATTATAATTCAATCATTTTATATGTCAGACAGTAGTTTCCGTCCGGTGTTATTAATTTAATAAACAGTGACATTCTTTTTTATCGATATATTTACATCAATATTCATAAATATTTTATAAATAGACTAAGAACATGATTATAATTTATAACTCGATCGATATTTCAGGTTAGGCTGCAAACGTAGGTACATTGTTTCAAGCATTCAAGCGATTATATAGATGACGTAAAAGGCGACTAAGGCAAAATTGTTACATGTTTTAAATACAACCTCCTTCATATAGTTGGCCGATAATATGAAAAACATTGTGGCTGTTATTATGTGTAATTGAGTTTTTGAGAGAGCAAATGGGTTGACTTTGGGAAAATTGCTGTTTATTTATTGAACAAGTATAAAGGATAAATATCGTTGATTTTATAAAATTGACACGCCGTGTCATATCTGGCTGAGTAGAATAAACCACTCTCATTTCTTACCGAGGTGTCTTAAAAGGTGATTAACTTAGATTGACCCGCCGTATAGTATCCGGCTGAGTAGAAAAGACCACCGTCATTTCTTATCAAAGTGTCGTAAAAGATGACTAAGGTAAATTCACGTCAGGCACGATGTCTGTCGTAAAATACCTTGCCAAATTATGTAACAACATATTTACAAGGTGTGCCTACCCCACTTAGAGCGGGATAAGGGCAGGAGAATGATTTAGCATTACATATATTTTGTTCTGTCACGGATTATAACAAAATAATATTTTTATTACTTTTGTATTATAAGCATTAAATTTCAAGGAATACTCTATATACACTGTCCATTATATTAACCATCTTTTGACAGATTGACGATTTACATATTTAGTGATGTCCTAAAGATTCTCGTATGCGATACCATTCCGATTATAGTACCTACTATCATTAATCGAATTACGT
This sequence comes from Morpho helenor, assembly GCA_029227775.1. Lineage (NCBI taxonomy): Eukaryota > Metazoa > Arthropoda > Insecta > Lepidoptera > Nymphalidae > Morpho > Morpho helenor. The sequence continues at coordinate 12,658,430 of JARGCU010000020.1, read as the reverse complement.
ACCTAAGTAATTCGATTAATGATAACCTACGTAAACTAATAACAGATATAGAAATCAACATTTTAAATCAAAATATTGCCTTAGTTTTTTGAAAATAAATGTTAATCCGTGTGTATTTATTATAATCATAAAAAATATATTATACATCAACTGGCAACATCAACAGACCTTCCGCTCAGCCGCCATTTTGACGTGATCTGTCACTCTCAACGAAACGCCCGTGATAGTCACACGCATTTACGTTACACCATCTGTTACACCTTGAGTTAAGTAGCTTTATTCCTCGGAAAAACTTTTGTGAAACTTATATTAATTGATCGTGAAAATGCCGAAAGGACGTGTGTTGAAAGCACAATCGAGACAGTTAGTGTTAAAACTTCATGAGTATTTTGAGCAAGAAAATCAAAATGGCGGACCTCTTATACCTATCACGCAAGTCCGAAACCGTGTTGCAGCCGCGTTGGGGATCAGTATATGCAAATGTGTATGAAGAGTGGTTCAAAAAAATGCTCATTTCATTGGAAGAACCATCAATAATTTTTATTGATAATGCGCCCTACCACTCCCGTCAAATTGACAAAATGCCAACACAGGCTAATAAAAAGCATGAAATAAATTATTGGCTTCGGGACAATGGAGAAAATGTGGACGACTCAATGTTAAAAGTTGAATTAATAAAAATATTAAAAACCAAAAAGAGAGCAAAACGCTATGTAATCAATGAAATGGCAGCAGAATATGGCCATACTGTTCTTCGGATTCCTCCATACCACTGCCAGTACAACGCAATAGAACTTATATGGGCACAAGTAAAAGGGCATGCTGCGAGATGCAATACAAGCCCCCCATTCACAGCGAATAAAATGTTGCAATTGCTAAAAAATGCTTGCACCCACGTAACGGCCGAGAACTGGGCAAGTGTGGTGGAAAGAACTAAAAGAGTAATATTCTCTGATTGGGAACGTGATATTGCGTTTGATAATATATTATCTACACAAGAGCTAATAATAACTGCTACTGAAGACTCCTCATCGGAGGAGTCTAGTGTTGATTATCATTCCGACGACTCGTGCTAATAAAATAAATTAAAATATCCTGATTGTTTTATTTGTATTCATGTATTAACTAAGAAGAAAGTAAAACTTTATATAATGTTATTAAATGTCTTTTAATACTCGTAACATCGATTTCTACCGATTATTTTTAATCTGTGGCATAATCGTAGTAACCATTATGTGTGACATCACTAAGTGGGCGGTACCCATCCATAAAGTACAAATATTATTTGTATGATATTTGTACGTAAGCAATACAAAACTTAATGAGCGTGAGCTGTCAAAAGACTGATAATATGATGGACGCAGTATAATATATAGATTGTTAATTGAGTAATTTAGATAATTTTAAGCGTAGAAATAACCAAAGCTCGTTTTCTTGCATAAAATTCGATATCGCTATTAATTGCGGAAATGAAGCTTGTAGTATTTATTATTATTTAATATAGACCTAGTGTGAATGCTAATTAGCTTATAATTAAGATGACGCTATATCTAAAAATATGCATATAAGATATTAAACGTGTTTCTTTATCTATGACGGGTTTCGCCTTAATGCATTGAAAATTATGTAAGGTATGAAGGAAATGAACGCGTCAAATTGAAAGGAATATAGCAGGAATATATGTCTCTAAAAGCCGTGATGATTTGACGAATAGTAGTGCGTCTTAACTTTACCAATGATAAATCTGTTCAAACATATTTAATAACGACGACCACTAACGTTACTACACCTATTTTCTAAATACTGATATCACCATACCCTAGTCAGCCAACCTAACTAAACCAAAGCCAAGTTTAGTTATAGTACCAGGTTGTTGGTAATTTTTTACAAAATAAAAAAGGTACTTCAAAAAAATAATAATACGGTAGGTGGGACTCGATCCTAGGTATTTTCATTTCGCGCGCCACCCGTTTCCCGAATAAGCTACGCTGACTTGACATTTTACGGCGAAAATTGTGTTGTATATATTTAATAAATTAAAAGTAAACTTTTGTTTTTTATGGCCACAAACAGGGAACAAACGATTTTTTTAAATAAAACCTAGCCAGATCTATTTTTCTCCCCCAAAATTCCTAAATGCTGAATTTCAAGAAGATCTTTGGAGCCGTTTCCGAGATTCTGAATATATATATACATAAATACAAGATTAACTTATTTAAATATAAAAGATATAAGTATGGGTGCATATAAATATAGTCAAATATAAATATGAGTTAAGCTAAGCTTATAGTCAATAGAAATATCATATCACGATGTGCGTTTACGTAAATCTATAAAACGACTGAATCGTTTTTAATGTTAATTACTGGGTAGTTATATTTCGATACAACTTAAAGTATAGAATAGTTTTAATTTTTGCAAATTTTAAGTTTTTTATGAGACTAAGTTTTTGATTAATGTCAGTATAAGTATTAAGGTTTTTTATTCACGATATGTTCAAAGTAGTATATTACGATACGCGATATATAGAAGGTTCTTATGTGTGAAAAATTATTGTAAGTTTAGCGGATGTTTAAGACAAGTCTGTTTTTTCTATTAACTTATAATAAACGACGACATTTCTCCTTTATTCTTATTCAATAAATAAAAAACAGTTTTCCCAGAGTCAACCCATTTACTCTTTCGCAACAACTCAATGAATGACACATAAAAATATGACAGCCACAATGCTTTTTCATATTAATCGCCAACTCTATGAAGAAGGTTGTATTAAAAACATGCTGTAACAAACTATTTATAGTAGTTACAGAAGATCACTTGTAGTGTCAGCTAGTATGTATATAAATCACGCACGAATCTTTGACAATGAAAAGGGACTGGGCGCATCTTACTTAAATATTCGCGTTACAAAATGTGGTGCAACAATCATTAATAATTTTGATACAAAAGAAATAAAACGGAAATTACTTTTTGATTTAGTAATAAATTTAAAATATAGGCGCACACTTTTTAACGTGGAGCGTAAAATCTTAAATATACGGTATAATTTACAAGGCTCGCTTAATTTATTTCTTTGAGCCACAAAACACGTGCGATCACAGACTGGTTCCGAATGTGAGTATTAGCAAAATTCGTGTCATTACAACTAGTTTTAGTAACCCACATATGAATGTAGGTAAAATGTTGGAGACGTAGAAATTGTTAGGTTTTACATGTTTACGTTAAGCGTTATAGTAGTTTGCTCAACGCTGTCTGGGTCAGGTAGCGATCGAATTTGTTTTTGAAACTTGATAATATAGAATTAGTTAGACCAATAAATAAACCTTTAGTGTCTCTCAACCTTTTTTATGTCATTACCTACCTTAGCTTTTATAAAATTATTTTGCTCCTCTTTGTACATCTCTTTTTAAATAAAAGTAAAAGTGGTATCCGGCTTATTAGATAGACCACCCTCATTTCTTTTTTAACTTGTAACTTAATACTTGTGTTATGGGTGACATATAATTGGTCAATATATACATATAGAATTTCAAGGCAAAGAATACCCACTGCGTAAATTTTTTATAAAATTTCAAAAATTTCTTACCGAGATGTCGTAAAAGGCAACTAAGGTAAGTTAAGTAAGGTAAGGTAAGTTAATCCACCGTGTCATATCCGGGTGATTAGAAAAGACCACGGTCTTTCTTAACGAGTTGTGAAAACCGACTAAGGTAAGTTGACGTAACGCAGACAGTTGTCGTAAAATACGTGGACAGTTGTGGTAAAATACGCAGACAGTTGTCGTAAATCATGTGACAACATGTTGTGCCGACCCCACTTGGGGTGGAATAAAGAGTATTGGATAGGATAATGAACTATTTAACGTCATTGTATTTTGTATTAGTGGAAGGACATCTAAAAATATTTCTAAAATAATGACTTAAATCTATGTCAAGTTATCTTAACTAAAAATGTTACTTGTTAGTCATGTTGTAACATGTTTATACAAAAACTTATGTCATCGTATTATTCTTGAATGTCTTCAATGGCACTGTTTCAATAGTTTGTTTGTTGTGTATTTACATATATTAACTCTAATTTATTCAGTTGGTCAGACAAAATAGGTAATCGTGCAAAGTGATTAATACCCGTTGTACTTAATTTGTTATTACAAGTTGATTATGTACTTATTGGAAATTCCTACTACTATTTCTTAATAGATAGGAAAGACCAGAAAACTAATCCTCTGATTAAATTAGCGATATACAGATTTAGGAGTACTAAAGTTTTCAAAGTGTTTTTCATTAATTTTAGTTAAAAATTTACCCGTAATATAGAAATGTTATTACTTAAGTCTATGTTACTAAAAAATTGTACTCGCACACACAAAACAAATTATAAGCCTAATTCTAGGTGCACTATCGAAATTCACATTTAAAATTAAACATTTTCCATTTGAATTATTTTTTTAGATATTATTTTAGTGAGCATCCGCAAAAATATATATGTAGTTATATACTCGTACCTATCTAATATGCTTCTTCGTTTTACCACTGGGGCAGAAAATCAATTTTTTTTCTTGAAATAATATTTCTTGGATTCAATTAGCTAGGCCATACCATCAAATAGTATTTATCCAATTCTTCTACCCGGTTTAACGAAATTTATCCGGATACAAGAGCATCCTTAGGTTTTAGCTAGCTCACATGATGATAGTCTTTGTTGAAAAGAAAATTATTTCGCTTAAAATTCCGCAATCCATACTAGACCAGTCTACAGAAAGGTTTAAATTAAGTGTTAGAGATATGGTCATACGTAAAGGATTATTTGGACGATAAAAATGTCTGGATCTGAAAATGCTTTCAGCTTCGTACAAGACTGCGTTTTAATAATGTAAAATTGAAAATGTTTAAAAAATTGACCACCGAGTTTCTGACATTTCTCGGTAAGAGCAACATTCCGAGTGGTAGCTTCATTAATCATACTGATCCTTGACAATTTAAAAGTTCTTGAAAGAGCTTATTGGAATAAAGAATATTTTGATTTGATGTTATGCCATCATCGTTTATGTGAAGAAGTGCTTACGACTCAGCAAAACCTACACACTCTTTGAACATTGCAAGTAAAGACTTGCAATCATGTAGCATACCAGTCACGATCTTATCACGGTACTAAAAAAACTCCATGCAATCCAAGTTGCTTACTAAAACCAAACACGCTTCAACAATAACTAAAATGTCTCTCAAAAAAAAACTTTAATTTTATCTTTTACGCCTAAACGGTCATCATAAATTCATGTCGAACCCCAGAGTTAATGCTCACTAGATTTCTTTAAAAAACCAAATTCCAACAGCAAAGAATGTCAACTTATCGGTTCCATCAGCAACTATATCGCAGAAAGTGTTTTTACTTTTGCCCGTGATACGGCGGACACAACAAGTTTGGCTATCCCATTTGGTTATAGACCTTATTTTGTAGGCTTTAATGTTAATATGTTTTGTGCTTTGTGCGTTGCTTTGGGCGGTGTGTACTCATTTTCACCGATTCTTGTCCTTATCTCAAGGCGGTCAGGGGATCGTCTTTATTATTCACGTCAATGCGTTATTTGTACTTTGTAATGCAGACTTACTATTAGTAGAAATGGCAACTTAGGTTGGCTTACTATATATAGGAATTAGTACTTGATAGTAGTTAATTGTAGCTGGCAGTTGTGATAGATTAGGTGGACTCGTACAGAGAATGGTGCGCTTGAATAAAATTCAAATCTTGTCTCACTGCTCTTCCTGAATTCCGCACTACTCTCTTAACATTATTGCTCACTAGTAATATCCCGCGGTTATTTTTCATCTTTATTATATCGATATAGATAAAATCTCTTGTAGCAAAAATTATTAGCAATTTTTTTACTTGTTAGGTACTGCACAGAAACTTTGTCCACTTAAGGAGATTGGTCGTATCTGGTAAATTTTCTTTTAGAAGTAAATGTTACTACAAGAAGCATAGAAAAGAAGTCTTTCAAGCGAAAACGCTTCTATCAGATTTACACATCGCAGATCACTTACATGATATATAGTTATTTTTGTCTACTTTCACAAATTTTGAATATACAATTTAAATATTTTGACACAAAATTTACCAATTTTATTCACCGTTGGCTAATTTATGTGAGCTACCGCCTGCATAATGATAGTGTTTAAAACCACTGACATACATATTAATGCATTTATCTCTAATACTAGTAGTTATTTCCTAGAATACAAGTTGTTTCAACTCAAAAGCTTCATTTTAGTATAATCTGTGATGAACGATAGTAATCACACCTAATTTACTTTTATTTTTCCAATAACGTAAATATTAAATTTAGGAAAATCCGAAGATTAGAGTTGATTGAATCCAAATTTTTTGATAACGATCTTAATCCCCTAGATCCAGTACCGAAATATAAAAAAGATTATTTTCAAGGAATAGACATAAATAATCTAAAAGCACTTAAATCAGACATCGCATTAAGATATATTGACACATAACTAAGAACCAAGTTCTAATGTCTTTGTACTTGAACAAGTTACAGTTAACTATCTATACTAATATATATAGCTGAAGAGTTTGTTTGTTTGATCGTTTGAACTACTGGACCGATTTGAAAAATTCAGTGTAAGATAGTCTGTTTATTGAGGAAAGCTATAGGCTATATAATATCACGCTAAGATAAATAGGAGAGGAGCAGCAATAAAAATAGTACGAAAACGGCAAAATATAAAGTTTTCCTTGCGTGCGCTGAGTAAACGGTAATAGTTATTGAAATATCATGTATTACAAACTTGTTCCCCTCTTAAAGTTCTAAATAAAAGTCCCAGACAGCATAATGTAGCTTTTAAGGTTAACCCACTTTAACCATTTTTATGGTTATATTACGGTTTTAATCTTTCCACGCCGGCGAAGCCGTTGGCGATTGCTAGTATACTATAAAGGCTTGTTACTATTCCACTGCTGGGCATTGGTCTCCTTTCTCCTTATTTGAAGAGGACATTTGGAGCTTAGATCCAACACGCTGCTCCAACGCGAATTCTCCGGAGATATGCGGTTTCCTCATAACATTTTCTTTATCCGAAAAGCTTATGATAAATTGTAAATATCGAATTGAAAACACATTGGTGCCCTTCTGAGTTTTGAACCGATGACCCCTTGAAGATAGTCTCACGGTTTAGCTAACACAACTTTTTTACAGTTAACTAGTATATTTCATTTATATATATTTAGTAGCTTTGTTTTATTTAACTTAGTTTTTAATATTTCAATGAGAATCTTGTATATTATTTCAGAATTTTGGAAATGGCTTGAAATGTAGGGGATACTGAATTTCATGAAAATCGTTGATTTAGGGGGGGAAAATCGATCTATGGGTTCTATTAAAAATCTCTGGGTTTTATTTTTAAAAAAATTCGTTCTAGTCCCTGTTTTCGGGCCTTGAAAAATTTGCTACAATTTTTAAATTTTGTTAAAATTACGCTGTCAATTTCAAAGTCACGATAGCTTATTTGTTTAACGGGCGGTCTCAAATTTAGAATACCAGGATCTATTCCAACTAAGATTATGCTTTTTCTTTTTTTTATTGCATTTTTTTATATATTAAAAAAATTAACGAACAAGGCTCGGTCAGCCTGGTACTTCGATATTAAATTCCGAAGCCCACTCTAAGCATTTGTACAACAACAAAGAACAATCTCAGTACGAATCTAAATTAGTTTGCGTCGAGGAATCACAATCGAATCGGTTTTGTGGCAAACTTGCAGTAAGCAGAGCACGTACATCCTACCAGCGCTTTCCTAGCATTCCTATAAGTACAAAAACAAGACGTCAATTTTACATTTAACTTCACACTAAAATGTGCCTTAACTTTGACCACGAAAGTCTAATATCATTTGCTCGTATTTATAATTTCCTTACATTGTCACCGGCTGTAAGGATTAACGCCTTAAAAGTTTATCTCTTAGTATAGCTGTTATTTAGGTGGGTTGGTCGATAACCTTGTCTTCGGCCTTGGAAGCAAAGCATGTAATATATTTTATGGGACTACTTTAAATCGTATAGGCGTGTGGTATCCGGTTGAGTAGAATAGACCACCCTCATTTCTTACCGAGGTGTCGTGAAAGGCGACTAAGGTAACTCGTCCCGCCGTGTGGTATCCGGCTGAGTAGACTAGACCATTCCCATTCCTTACCGAGGTGTCGTAAAAGGCGACTAAGATAAGTTCACATTCTCTACCACAATCTCAACAATCATTTCGCTCCGTAAACGAAGCACCATCAGAAGATTTATTCCAAACTGGAGTTTATGTCGAAATTTATTATAAAATAATAAAAAATATTTTACGATATTTAATTTTACTTGCTATTATTATTATGTGGCGGTTTAAATATCTTTAATAATAAAGACATTTTAATTGACTTACAACTTAACATATCCTATGAAAGAAAGATTAGGCGATTGTAGATTGTCCCGGATATTTTATTACCAATAAAATTATTACATGTTTCTAACTAGATCTTAAGGCGAATTATAGTAATCAACGAAAACAACGTTTAATTTAAGAATATATTTAAAAGCCCGAAAAAGCGGGTTAGACATACTTTTACTATAATTAAATTTATAATATACGAGATTTGTATCACGTCATATACCATAAGTTTATTCATCGTATACAATCGACGAAATAGTGAAAGTAAATGCACTATAAAATAAAATAGAAATGAAAAATGCAATCGATTTGTATGCTAAATGTGTCTCATTAATTATCCGTGCTAATATTCACATATTTAATAATTTTGTTTGAGAAAGTGAATCTTTCTCCATCTCTGTCTGTATTTTTATATAATTCCGTAGTAGAACGGATGAACTTTATGGTTGAATATTCAGCAGGGTTACTAAGAGAATGATGAACAGAACTTTTTGAATTTTGACTGGCCCGTTGGCGCAGTGGGCAGTGACCCTGCCTTCAGCTCCGCGGGTCGCGGGTTCGATTCCCGCCGAGGGCCAACATTTTCTATAAATGAATTTGTTGGCCTTTGAGCCTGGGTGTATATTTGTATTTAAGTATGTATTTAAAAAATATATAAGTATATATTCACCAGTTGTCCGTCACCCATAACACAAGTATTAAGTTACTTACTTTGGGGACGGATGACCGTGTGTGTAAGTGTCCCATATATTTATATATTTATTTATTTATAACTATGGTTGAAGCATATTCTTATAATGATTTAATGAATTAAATTTACAGTTTATTAATTAATAACTTTAATTCCTATTAATATAAAAGACTTTACTTATTCAATAAAGCTAAAAAAGCTTTTCGAAGTCCCTAATATTTCAAGTCTCTACTGTTAAAGTCGAAGAGTTCCTTCGTCTATCATCATGTCATGCATTGTCATTGGGACTGAACCAATATGTAAAATTTATGTTCAATCCGTCACGGGGAAGTGGGTCAAATTAAAATTGCATGACTCTACCTTCACATAAAATATACATACAAGTTAAATAAGAGCTTGTAAAGATATCTCAGTGCCTGAAGACAAAAGTCTTCGAACAGTCCGTGTTGCCAATGATGACATACGGATCCGAAACTTGGTCGCAGATATATCCTCAGCGAGCGATAGAGCGAGCTATGCTCGGAGTATCTCTACGTGATCAAATCAGAAATGAGGAGATCCGTAGAAGAATCAGAGTCACCGATATAGCTCAGCGGGTCACGAAGCTGAAGTGGCGATGGGCGGGACACATAGTGCGGAGTACCGATAGGTGTTGGGGTCTCAAAGTGTTGGAAAAGCGACTCCGCAACGGAGAGCGCAGTGTCGGAAGACCCCCTACCAGATGGACTGGTGACCCCTAAAAGGTCGCGGGGAGCCGCTGGATACAATCGGCACAAAATCATGTGTTGTGGAGATCCCATGAAAAGACCTAAGTCCGGCAGTGGTTAGAGAAAAAGAAGAAAAGCTTTTAAAAAGAGGTATAAGGTCACTAATAATTTTTATTTTTTAGCGTTCTATAAGGTAAATTTCATTAATATTGTAACGTAATTTCACTCACGTTTTCTTTAACCTATATAAGAAATAATATTATTTATTAAAACCAAGTTATAATCCGCCTTAAGCTCGGACGATCAACTTTATTTAGACTCAAGGCTTATTAATTTATTGCACCATTCACCTAGTTTATCTAGAAAATTATAAAACATATCTCCAACCAAAAAGTGAAAGTTGATGCAACATAAATTAAAAACATTTAAAATATTAGTTACTTTTATGATAGGTACATATCAACGTTACATTTAATCTTCAATGTAGAGTAACTGGGTAATTTGTAATCGGAAGTATATATATAAAATGAGATATGTTGATGCTAAAGATCTGTAAATAAATTAAGTTTGTGAGAAAGTGAATGAGATGAGACAATAAAAAATTGCTATATTATTTGACTACGATGTAATGATATGACAATTTAAATTAATTTATAGAAAAAGGCATAAATTAAAACAGAAATATTTTTCAAATTTGGAAATTGAGTTTTATTAGCTCTTTTTTTTATTTATTACATAAAATCTTAAATAATACAAAATTCGACACGGCATAGCATAAAGTTAAAACAAGTTTTTCTGTACACCGCACAAGTTTTTCTGTACACCGCAACAAGTTTTTCTGTACACCGCACAAGTTTTTCTGTACACCGCACAAGTTTTTCTGTATACCGCAACAAGTTTTTCTGTACACCGCAATTCAATCAATTCAATTCTTTATTATATAATAGGATTTATAATAAAATATTATTAAAATTGAAAATTACGCCGTGTGGTATCCGGCTGAATAGAATAGTACAACCCTCATTTCTTACCGAGGTGTCGTAAAAGGCAACTAAGGTAAGTTGACTCGCCGTGTGGTATCCGGCCGAGTAGAATAGACCACTCTCATTTCTTACCGAGGTGTCGTAAAAGGCGACTAAGGTAAGTTTACCTACCGTGTGGTATCCGCTTGAGTAGAATAGACCACCCTCCTTACCAAGGTGTCGTAAAATATGACTAAGGTTAGTTGACGTCCGGCAGGCGGCCGGTCGTAAAATACGAAGCTAAATCATGTAACAGCATGTTTATAACATGTTGTGCCGACCCCACTTAGAGTGGGATAAGGACAGGAGGATGATGATTATTTAAATCCAAAATTATGTAATTGAAGACAAATACTTAATATGTCCTTAAAACAACTAAAATTCAAGTTTAAAAACCTTTCTCCTCTTTATCGAAAATTCAAAAAACCTACCCACAAGGGCATGGTATGTACGTAAGAGCTTCGTGCATTCTTGACTCAGTGTTTTATAATTAATGCCAAATGTATGGGCGTTTACTTACATTTTCGACACTTTCTTCTAGCATTACGGCAACATAACCTGCTTTATTTGCTATAGAAATACCTTAACTATTATTCTACACTTTGTTTGTTCATCGCATTGTACATGACACTTCGTTCATAAACTTTCACCAAAACGGCAGGTTTTTGAATAAGCTAGTAACTGTCCTAGAGGCAGTGTTGAAAATCTATCATTTTTTCCTTTTTTTCAAAATGCAAAGTTATAAAAAGTTTGTGCTGGCCGCAATTATTAAAAACAAGCATGTTGTAAATTTTGTTTCTTGTTAATTCATATATACCTAGCACAATAATCTACTATGATCTTTTAGAAATACTAATGAAAAACTTATACAAGCGTAATAATAAAATTATTTTGCTATAGTCCGCGATAAAATAAAGAAAATATATATAATTCTAAATGTAGAATGGACTATCCAATTTCATACCCGATATATACGGGAATGGTAAAAAAACAAGCACAAACCTCCGCCACCGCCACTAATACACAAGCACTACCCACGTTCACTATCACAAACTCAACAATCGTTTCGCCCCGCAACCGAAGCATTATCAGGAGATAGACTCCACGACAAAATCATAAAACAAAAGCAAAGTTTTATTATATCTCCGCAACGTAACGCCAAAATCTATAAATTATTTTGTGATGTGTGTCAATTTTTAATGAAATTTCCGGAAAATAAAGATTAAGTCAGTTAAATATATCCAATGACAAGCTAAATTATATTAATAAGACAGCCATTTATAATAATAATAATAATAATAAAAACTCTTTATTGCACATCAAATACATAGGAAAAAACACGACAAAAAAAAATAAATAAACAGGAACACATACAGAAGTGCAAAGGCGGTCTTATCACTAAAAGTGATCTCTTACAGACAACCTCTACAGTAAGAAATTAAGAATAGAAAGGTTGAGAACGATGCACAAGACGGATAACACATAAAATAATCGATAAACGTACTTTCTAATATTTACATTCTACGTTACATAAATAACATGAAATAATATATTTATATATATGTATATATAAATATAAAATATATATACTTAAATATTACATGTATAAATATTAACTACATACGTAGCATTATTTACTTATTATACGTAGCATTTATATTGATATGAAATTTATAAAAAGTGGAGTATTATATATATTTGTAACAATTTAGGATACCATAGAATGGTCAATATATGCGCGCATTCTGGAATTATTTTACCTTATGGACTTATGGACCTTATGGACTTATACTCTTCGTACATATATCGGAGTATAAATAAATTGAGCAGTAAGTACGACCTATCGACGAACTCGCCATCTCGATCGCACCTACCCGTATTTATACTCTCCTACCGCTACCTATTAACGTTGTCTGGCAGGGGTTGGAACTATCAAAAATGTCTGGCTGATGAGGAAACATCTTCTTATTATCATCCCAGTAATATAAATTAAAATTAGCTTTTATATTGTGACGTAAATAGAATTCAAATTTCATTAACTTTAAGGGTGTCTGGCAGGTGGTTTCCACTATGCTAAGTATCTGGCATTGACTGACGTGATTTTTAATGTTATTCTGAAGGTAATACCAAAAAATCACACTTTATAATTTACCGAAATTAGATCGGTATTTTGCAACTTTGAGTACCGCGTATCTCCCAAAGCCACTATGATCTAAATGTCATAATCTGCCATCGTTCTTACCCTTGTTGGGAGCATGCACTGACAAACTTTATAAAATGACGAAGGTCTGGGGTTCACGGGCTCTCGCTCTATGATTTTAATTAGACATGGTGCTATGGAAATATTTAGGCGACTTCCTGAAGTCCGTCGCTTGCCGCCTTGATCGGGGACCTCTAGGAATTCTGAACGTGGTTTATCGGACGCCCGTTGGAGTAGGTCTCCGAGGCGGCCGATGCATCAATTAGCGGAGGGAGGCGCCACTGTTTAGACAGGTGTCGCAGGTTCAGAACCGCTGCTTATGGTTGGAGGCAATATGTACAACGTTACCCTGTTCCCGCCACCAACAGCGTGGTGGAGTACTCAGGTTAAAAAAGATTGTGTTATAGATATTCCAAAACACTTTAAAAGGAGCATTGACATATTTAAAAACCTAGATCTCTCCGAAATTTATATAAATGCTTCTCGATGTCTTCTTTTCTTCTTTCACAACCGGTGGACGTCCAGTGCTGAACATAGGTCTCCTTAAGGGATCGCCACAATCCACGATTTTGTACCGAATGGAAACAGCGGCTCCCCGTGACCTTTTTAAGGTTGTCAGTCCATTCGATTTCGATTTCTTCTCGATGTGAAATCCACAAAGACTACAAATAAAACTGAAATTCATTATATTTGAGGTCCCAGATTGACAACAGTCGTATCTTCTAACTTTACAAATGAGGACATAATGACTCGCTAAGGTTATATTCACCCTTCACTAGATGTCTATAATTCACAGCCCGGTCTTTTTGGTTCTTTGGCGATGCTGCTAGACTAAAACAGCATTTTAGCATTGAGAAAGGGACCTAAGTAATTAAAAATCTTACTCTTCAAAAAGCGTATCACGTAGCTTTTGAGGCGCTGCGCTTGATACTTATACTGCGATGCGATACTTTCAGAAGCATGTAAGAATGTTGATCCTGGCTTAATTGAAAAATGAAGAACAACGTCTTCGACAGCTCATTTTGACCGCGCGGTAGAAAAAGAGATACCTACTCTCCTACGGTCTATCGTTTTCTCCGCACTATCTGTTCCGCTCATCGTGACTTTAGCTTCGCGACACGCTGAGCTATATCGATGACTCTGGCTACGGATCTCCTTATTTCTGAATTGATCACGTAGAAATACTCCAAGCATAGCTCGCTCCATTGCCTGCTGAGTGACTCTGAGCCTTCTTATGTTCTTATGAGAGCCACAGTCAGTGACAAAATTTAATACTCATCACAAAAAGTGCACAACGCTGCTATACAAGTTTTCACTTAAAAAATACAAAGTTAATTCCATGCTAGTAATAATAAACACCCTAATTATCATGCAAACAGGTGTTATATAAATTTACTGCTTTTACGGCTACTCGGTTAAATACCCATTATTAGTTATTACACGATATTATAGCAATAAAATCATTATTACTCTATCATCACCGTTAACATTGTAGCCAATCCGCCTGATCACCATTCATTTGTTGTTAGAAATTAAGACAAACGAGAAAACTGGTAGACCGTAGAAAGTGTAAATGCGCCGCGTTTTTTAATTGATACCGTATGTGGTAGGGATGGCGGTTTCTTCGTTTAGAATAAATGTAATTCAATTAAATGTATTACCTATGTTAATTAATTCCATTATGTTAGGGTATATCATAACTTCAAAATTATATGGTATTTATAATTTGTTACGTAAACTTGATTTATAAATTCTAATTCAAAATATTCTTTATCCAAATAAACTTGTAAAGCGCTTTTGAATCGTGAACTCTACAGCTGGTTCGGAAAGCTGTTCCAACCGAGAGGAGTCAGCAAGAAACTCAGCGGTGGCTCTTTTAAAAATATAATTCTTATTACTAGTCACATTTAGTTATTACTGTCTTATAATTATAGAGTCGAAGAGTAGCTACGTTCACGCATTCTTATCATCTAAGTAATCCTCAATATTATAGTAGGCTTTCTGTATCAGCCTTTTGTTAATAGTGTTTTTAAACTGCTGTAATGGTAAAGATAAAATTGATTGCGGGATTATTATAGAATGTTACAACCTAACACATAAACGACTTACGACTTGCAAGGCGCAAGGCAGGAGCCGCAAGCTTATGACGGTTCCTACTTTTTATTAATGTTTAATTAATTTTAATAATGTTTTCAATCAATCAGTTGAGATACGCAGCTGAAGCGTATTCTCTGTATAAAGATCCTTATTATATTACTTAAGGTTATTACTTAAGGTAAACCGTATGCTTATTTGCAATCCTATACCATAACAAAAAAAAAACTATAAAATAGTCCGCAACAGCACATCTCTATCTCTTCTGATTAACTAACATCAACTAAATTTACTTTCAAAATTTGAGATAAATACACTGATTTCCACGCGGGCGCAGCCGCAAACACAGCAATTGTAAAATAAAATTAATACTACATCTCATCGTTTTACCAATATAGAAATCGATAAATCGATGGTGTTACCATCATGAACGGCAACTTATTACAAAGATAGGACCGGTTGGTAATAGGTATTCGCAATAAATGATTTACTTTCTCTTCAAAAATCTCGCTCAAACATTTGACTGCCACGCTTAACGTATAGTTAAGAATAATTACATCGATCAATAGCGTTTATCATATTATCGATGGGGTTTTCGTTAAATGAAAGTTTTCATATGATATTAAACATTGCCTCTAGCGTAGCGGACAGGGCATTTCGTATTGAACAGTCTTATTTATTGATATTAACAGTGGCAAGTCCAGACCGTTTATAACTGTGTATTATTGTGTAAATATTATAGAAAAAGTAAGTAGCGATCTGTTACTATCCCACTGCTGAGAATTGGCCTCTTCTTTCCATTTTTGGAGAGAAGCTTTGGAGCTAAGACCTACCACGCTGCTAGGTTACACATATCTCCAAAATTCTCTAGAGATTTGCAGGTTTCCTCACGATGTTTTCCTTCACCGAAAAACGAGTGATAAATACAATTATCAATTAGACACCTAAGTTTTAACAGAAAAACTCATTGGTGTCTGCCCGGGTTTGAACCCGTGACTTCCTCGAAAGAGTCGCACGGTGTTATCGCTGGGCTACCACAGCTTATTATTATTGTGTACTTATTATAAAACAAACTCCCCAAAAGCTGTCTGTCTGTATGTCATCAATTTTCTCAAAAAAAACTAAACGGATTTGTGTACGGTTTTTACTAAAAGATAGTGTAATTCTTGAGGGAGGTTAAGGTCAATATTACATTATGGTTACATTCGCGCGGGGTCACGATTTACGCGGGTAAAACTGTGGGACACACTGATCGCGCGGTTCTCTAGTAAGTACGTAAATATGATTAGAATAGACCATCCTCATTTCTTATCTAGGTGTCGTAATAGGCGACTAAGGTAAGAAGACCCGCCGCGACGTGAGATATCTGGCTGAGTAGAAATGATGATGATGAATAAATGATGTTTACTTAATGTAGTGAGATCTTACGCTAATACAAACGTTCGCTGCAATGTTCACTGTGCATTATGCTTTGATTTCTTTGTATTATTATTTTATATTTTGTGCAGTAAAGTATATTGTTATTGTAGTTGCTTTACCTACAATATTTATGATAGCAGTAAGCGTGCATCCGATATACGAACAGTCATTTTCCACGGAGATAAATGACGGTAAAGAACAAAAACGTTACCAAATTGTAGAGTAACCCCGATTTCCGTGAAATTTCCAAACCCACGGCCCACTTCCGATCGGACCTAATCCATCACAATCCGGAATGCTAATCGGCAGTCGACGCGGTGCGAATGCTCAAATACACAAACAGATAAATAAATAAAATTGTGCGGAGAAAAATGTGTGTCAGTGTGCTGGGTGCGCGTCCGGACTTGGGTGTGTGTTCATTAGAGGCTCTTCACATGGACTGGCGGAATCGCTTGACAGACTGGTGCGATTATAGTCGAAGTATAGCCATATTCTATTCATACAAATTCTTACTAATATTATAAATGCGAAAGTCTATCTGTCTATCTGTCTGTCTGTCTGTTACGTTTTCACGGCCAATCCCCTGAACCAATATCGATGAAATTTCACTCAATTATTCTTTATACACCGGAATAACATATAGGCTATAGAAATCCTGTTAATTCTACAGGAATAGGATGACGTTGAAAAACGCCATCTATCACGTGACACACGCAGCACGCCAACAGTCCACGCAAACGAAGTTGCGGGTAAAAGCTAGTAATATATATATATATATATATATATATATATATATATATATATATATATATATATTTTTTGTGTGTAAGTATCTATTTGTCAGTCTGCGGTTTAACAGCTAATCCGTTCGAGCGATATAGGTAAAATTTGGCAATATTAAAGCTTATAAAATATAAATAAATGCGTAAATTGGCGCAAACAAAGTATTATAGTAGATAAAGTGCGTTTATTAGTAGTTATTTTACGCCTACAAGAAGCAACACATCGTTGTGCTTTTTTGTATTGATATAGCTGAAAAAAAAGGTAACCAAGTTTACGAGAGTTAAAAAAATCACAGACTTATCTGCTAATTTCTTCAAAAAGGGAGCGATCTTTTAGAGATCTTGTCATCACTTGTCGACGTAAACTTGTTTTTTAAAATAAATTATATATCCAATGATAATAATATCAAAATAAACTGATACGTAGAATGAACTTTAATTCAAATAATAACTACATATTTACTAATATAAGTACATAAATTAATTAACTAAGAAAAATCCGACAGAACAAATTATTTTTATTTAAATTTATACAAAATATATATTACTTTATAATATTTTACAGTCAAATAACAATTTTTGGTGCGAGCTCATAATTCTAAAGAAAAAACTTTGTGAATAGTGCTTTATACGCGAGAGTAACCACGCTATAAAAAGTTTTTATAATCTTGAAAGCCCATTAGAAGAAATAAATACAGTGTCAAACGACTTTTTTAAGCCGGCCCTACAAAATATTTATATGTTAATTATAATTTTTAGATAAATTCTTCAAATATTACGCAATACTTGCATTTATATTCACTTGCAAAAAACAAAAAGCGCATATAATACAGAATAAGAACTCACTTGGTCTTTTGAAAATTTTCATCTAAATTTATGATCTAGTCAATTTCAATAAATTTTTTTTTCAATTTAGAATCTATACAGGTATTTTTATATTACTTTCGTTTTAAATATCATCAAGGTTATTTTATGACACTTTATTATTATCAATGTTACTTCGAGAACAAGTGATTATAATTATTAACCGTAATTAAGTATCGTAAGGTCAAAAATTATTGTTATAAAACTTAATTATTATTATATTGTTATAAAACTTAATTACTTAATTATAATTATTGTTATAAAACTTAATTATTATTATATTATATTGATCTGAGTTTGTTATAATATAGGGAATTAATATGAAAATAACATTCTGATTAAAAAAATATATATTAATTCCCTATATTATAACACATGCCTTGGCACAAAGTATAACATCTTGAATATATAAGTTTTTTAACCTTATTAATTAAAATATATATGCAATAAGTATGTTAATAAATATCGTCTAACAATTTTGTCAATGACACTGTAATGAACATACCAATGTCTGTGGATGACACTTAAAATATTAGACAGTTGACTTCATGTCCTACTAGCGCCAATTCCCATTAATGTTATGTTATATGAAACGAGTACGAGTGCCTCAGATAGTTCAACGGGTAAATTCTGACCAATTAATTGGAACTTACATACTTCGCATGGTTAGCCGGAGTTGACACATCATCTGTAGCGGAGGGAGGGGCTACTTTAAGAGAGGCCCCGACCCAGAGGTGGCGCACTCTGGTGTTCAGAGTTGCTGCTGGCGGGGATGGAGGCAATGTGCACAACGATACCCTGTCCTCGCCACCAGAAGCGTGGTGGAGCACTATGAGGTTTTTAGTCGGTGAGAGTCCGAAATACCCGCCGTTCATCCCCGGCGGATGGTGACGACCCATAATGGGGTTTCCTGACATCTCGCCATCTCGTAATATATAGACTAATCAATTCTCTTCTTCTTCTTCTTCTTTATCAACCGATGGACGTCCACTGCTGGACATAGGTTAAGGGATCTTCTTCTTAAGGGATCTCCACACACCATTTGGTGTCGTTTGGAACCAGGGCTCCCCGCTACCTTTTTTGACGTCGTCAGTCCACCTCGTCGGAGGTCTACCGACGATGCACTTTCAGGTCACCATTCCAGCACCTTAGGACCCCAACACCCAACTACGTATTACGTGCTCCGCTCATTGCCACTTCAGCTTCGCGACACGATGAGCTATGTCGGTTACTCTGGTTCTTCTACGGATCTCCTCATTCCTGATTTGATCGATTAGAAATACACCAAGCATAGCTGGACCAATCAATTAATCTGGGAAAATTTGATATTGTTTTCTAGGCAGAACTTTGACACTGCCTGATAACTGATTAAAATAAAGTATTCTGAACAAATTGATCCTACAACATAGCCTTGACTTGATGAATTAGTTTATCTCAATGCATTTAATGTAATCTAACATAATTTCACTTCTATCTATGCAATATATAACCTAAATAAAGAAAAATATCAGCAACGAAACAAATTTATCCAATATTATAATATTATGTGACTTGAACTTTTATTGCACAATAATGATTTATCTCGCAATTTGCTAAGATTCTGGTTTAGCTGGAAAATTTCCGCCGTACTTGGAACAGCTCGATAGGGAAAGCCAAGCAAAGTACATGAAGCCGTTTAGGATTCCAGTACAATATTGCGTTCACGGATTACCAATATGAATAATAAATTGTACCTTATACAATCAAATCATTAAACCAAAAATTTTGTTTCTTCTTTCGTCATAAATTCTTCACAGATAAAAATGTATTTGTTCAAATAAGTAAAACAAACAACGTGCGTTTCGGTCACCGATAGCGAAAGCTCTTATTGACATATTGGAAAGTCGTTGCCGTAACGTAAAATAATATAAAAAATAGCCTTTATTTTTACGGCGGTAGAGTTGAGTTGAATCTACCCAGAGTCCAATAGGTGTGTGGCCGTAAAATTCAAATGTGCCATATGTGACAAATTGTAATGTGAGTTAAAACCTGTTGAACTTTTATTTATAACTACTACATACTCTCTATGTCAGTACAAAAAAACTACAGCATTCCTTGTTTTCTAATTAGCCCTGATAATTTTTACAGCGTCAACGGGATGTTTTTCTAATTTTAAGTATTTCTCAATTAGTTATTTTAAACATTGCCTAGAAACGCCAAATGAAGTGGCCAAAATTTGGGGCGGTGGCTTCTGCTATTGGATACGTCCACGATTTGCACTGATCATATTACTCATATGCTTACTTAGTAGTTATATTACATTTACCTACTAATGCATCTCTATTATTTCTATACTACTTTAAGCGTCAACCGGCACAACTGGATATACCCATCAGTACCGCACTACACAGAGCTGCCGATCGCAACATCTGGAAAAGGGCAGTCGATAATTTGAAAAAGGGTCACGATCCTCAGCAATGAGGGAACGATTCAGAAGAGTTAAGCGTCAACGGGCGGTACTGGTTATTCAGCAGAAACATCGTGGGTGCATTTGGTCAGAGAGGATCCATTTGCATCGGCAAACGATCTAAGAGTTTCACGAGGTTCGCTATCGACTTAGGGCAACGTGCTGCTAGTATAGTATATGGCTAATCATAGCTTCTAAAAGTCAAATGATGAAAGATTATTAAAATTGTATGTGAGTTAAGATTGGTTGGGAATTTTGGACTAATTTTAGTCATCGGCCTTTTATTGTACAAAATACATCATGTTGTATTAATGGCTATCTCTAAATCAAACTTCTTATCTAGATCGGGTCTCTTAGCTCATTACTTTTTATTGTATATAATCTAGTGACCAGTGTAAACTCTAAAAGCTTAATATTTAAACTTAACACATACTTACGAAATAATAACGTATTATAATGTAATTCTGGTGCAAAATCAAAGTAGACATTAACCTCAACATTCATCCATAAACTAGCGCAATATAAGCTTTACTAGTTTGTTCACTCTTTTCATAAGATGTCACCATAATATTAGAAGTCTCCATATTGGTCAAACGTGCAATCAAATTTGTTTCTTCTGTAGGTGTATTTAAGTCTGTAAATTGTTCTTCTAGTTTCCCATCCTCATCCATTTCATTTACTATTATATACTGCGAACCCTCAGTTTGGAATTCCACCTTAATGTTCATATAATTGATTCCATACTTATTTGCAGTGGTGTGAATAGTTACAACATTTTGCAGGTGAGGTTCAAATCTTTATCGTACACGAGGTTTGTACTGAAACAAAAGTCGGTCGCGGCGACATCATTAACAAACCGGATCCCAGTTGTTCGACTGAGTTTCATTGACGGCTCTTAGTTCTTATATGTTGGTATCATTTCCAATTTACGATGATACTTTACTTTTCTAGATGGCCTTTTAGTTGTTGGTTGAAAGGAGTTTTCGGAGGTCTTTATAAATTGGCTAGGTTTACTGGTTGTTATGGTATGTTGCGCTTTGTCTTATACGGATTGCTGTTGTAACGCCTTATCGACAGATTGCGGCGCAATCTATCAGGTTGGTGTCGCACCAATAGTCGGCATTAATTTATTGTATTAAAATTATTTTATTGATAAACACCAACTCCAACATCTTAAGCTTGAGGTAACGAAGATAACTAGTAGTATCATTGTTCTTTTTTACCTAATGACAATAACTGTAAATAGATCTCTTTCATGAGTTATCCAAGTATTATCATTCTATATCGGCTCCCTGCGACCTCTTTGAGGCATCTGTCCATTTAATAGATGAACTAATTATAACTAACAAATTTTCTTTTCAAAAATAACATGGCCATTTGTAGGGCATGATTTGAAAGTATCTTCAATAAGCCTACGTGCCCAGTAGCTCGTTTGATTACAGAGCAAATTATGTAATTGAATTTATATTACAACTTGTATTTCATATATTATAATATGTAATGATTAATGTGCAGACTTGATAAATTCAAAGTCGTCTTAGTTAAAAGATTATACCGTGTCTAATGTGAACCGGTACCTACTTAACTTTTGGATTTTCTGTTGATTGTCTCATCATTGTTATTGCTGCACGTGTTCGATGAAGGAAAACGTCATGAGGATTTCGGCATATCTGTTGAGACTTCTTGCAATTTCCTTTTCTTCGTGGAGATTCCTCATCACCTGCTTATCAATATTGGAGTAACTTTAAACGCGGTGACACCTTGTGGGTTCTCTCTCTCTTTGGAGAGTGCTTTAGGATGCTAGTTTACTTCAATGCACCATTATAAATTTTCTATCTTATGATGAAGTAATATAAAAAAGGGGTGTAAAAAATTTAAACATTCAAACATTGTCAAACGTTATTTTGTAAAGATTATTATATAAAATTTTTACATTAAAATACAAAATAGTGGTACCAGCTTAAGCGTTTTAGTACCCTTTAATTATGTAGATTTTTTTATCATTTTGTCCATCTTGAAATTGTAATATGCTGAAAAACTTTTGCATTTATAGTATTAGATAGGTGTTTGAGTGTAATATATATAAATTCTACAAACGTAGGTAAGTTTTATTATTTTTGAAGCTTCTAAGCCATTTTACATATTCTCTATTTACGATTTGAATAGATTGAACGAGATTTCGTTCTCGATCATTATCGATGGCAATTTAAATCGAACACACAACACGGTTCGTTAAACACAGTAAAAGCTTGTTAAACTTGTACTAGTTTGATGACAACAGCTTACCAATACCAGTCAAGTATTACGATGATGTTTTAGAATTGAGGCTGGGAGGTTTTTAAGTCAATATCATCTATATACGTTGCTGTTGCTCGATCAGGTTTCGATTTCCTCGTAAAAATTGATCCTATCGCCGGAAAACTTTACAGGATGGCTGTTTCATTGAAGCCAGTCCAGCTGTTTTGGAGCTTACAGCAAAGAAAGCTTACAGCTACTTACAAAATTTAAGACTAAAATATAGTTAAATACAAACTTCCATAAATTGGTTAACAAATAACAATTTAGATATCAGTAAATATTACTAAAAGTTGCAGTTATGTACATGTTAAGAACATCGATGTCGAAATTTTTGAGCTAAACTTTTAGACCTGGATGAAAAAGCTTAACAGTCAAATCTACATCATACATACATACCATTTTTTATTTGCAACAAAAATTTTCAAGTTATATCTATCTTAAATTACTAACAAGCTAGGACTATACAAATCATGCCCACGTGGAATGGTCGCAAGAATGCTGGCAGCCTTTGCGCGCTGAATCGCTAAGCTGATTCTTTGTACATACTTTGTCTTTTCATCATCATCTTCCTGCCCTTATCCCACTCTAAGTGGGGTCGGCACAACATGTTATAAACATGTTGTCACATCATTCGGCTACGTATTTTACGACCGACCGCCTGTCTGACATCAACTTACCATAGTCGTATTTTACGACACCTCGGTAAGAAAGAGGGTGGTCTATTCTACTTAACCGGATACCACACGATTGGTCAACTTACCTTAGTCGCCTTTTACGACACCTCGGTAAGAAATGAGGGTGGTACTATTCTATTCCGCCGGATACCACAACTTAGTCTTTTATACTCGTAAATATAGATTAGAAATGAAACTTCTTAATATAGATGAAATGAAATGAATTAAATGAGTAAAATAATTGCTGTACAAACATATTAGAAAAGTCGATCAGATGGTAGAAAAGCCCGTACTTATAGTAGACATAGGATAAATAGTCGTCTCCTAGAAACGAATGTGTCGTATCCGGGCGGCGCACGCGACTTACGCACGTTCTTAGTGAACCACGTGCGCTATAATATAGTGCGGTCCTTCGATGACGTTGAATCTCAGAAACGGCTCCAACGATTTTCCTGAAATTCAGCATGTAGGTGGAGAAAAATCGATTTAAATAAGTTTTATTTTAAAATAATGTTATTTTATCCCTGTTTTCGGGCTCAAAATTTTTTTGAAATTTACGTTGAATACATTCACAATTTTTCGCTGTCAAACGTAAAGTCATGGTAGTTCATTTTGGGGAACGGGAGGTCTGGAGAGGTGAAAATACCTAGAATCGAGCCCCACCTGCACTATTATTTTTTCATTTTTCTTTTCAATTTTTTTTTATTATTTTATATCATTTAAAAAAAAAAGCAAGGACGGTCACCCAGGCACTTAATATTTAAATGAGTTAATCTTGTATGTATATATAAATATATTCTCTGAATCTCGAAAACGGGTCCAACGGTTTTCCTGAAATTCAGCATGTAGGTTTTGGGGAAGAAAAATCGATCAAGCTTGGTTTTATTCAAAAAAATCTCGTGTTATCTCTGTTTTTGGGCGTTAAAAAAACTACGAAAATAGGAATGGATAATAGACAGCTACTCATAATTTGGACTGTCAAAAGCTAAGCTGTGATAGCCTAATGGTAAAGCGCGAACCAAAAAAGGTCTAAACCTGGGATCGATTCCTACATGTCATCTGACACTTTTTTATTTTTTTTAATTGCATTTTTATATCTTTTAAAAATTACTTAGGTTCTACTTAATAATACATTATGTTCGGCATATCACAAACCTGTAATGCCGTATTACACATTATGTTTAATAAAAGGCGGCACAAGTCAATTGAGATCATAATGTGCAATAATAAGAAATGATTCGATGCCGCTGACCTAAAACAGACGTGCCGCCTAACAGGTGACATACATGTATTCTATTTGAACGTAAAAAAACTGACAACCTGTCAAATATGTCTCCGAATAATTAACATTAAGTACTATGTGGATTCGTATCCTCTAGATGCCGTTATAATATGTAACGGCACAAGGTGAACATATATAAATAAATACAAATAGAAAGTGTTACACTGTTACATACGAGTTACAATGACACGTTAAAACTTAACTGAATGAACTCTGTTTTAGTTTGTTATACTAATTTTTTACGTTTAATAGGTATTGCACATGAGAAAAGTGGTCAACAACAAACTGAACAGGAAATGTCATCTGTATTAAAATGTAAAGCATGACAAATATTAAATGTGACAGTTCACCTACCTATGTGTATCACCTACAATATTTGTATTGATATACTTTTTAGTATAGATGTAATTACTACGTTATACATTTTTTTTTGTATTAATTCTCCGTGTTATTTAAATTGATAATTTAACATATAAAAACTTTGGCCGATTACTATATGAATTTAGAAAATGGAACACAATTACGAACAATTTAAAGATTTATTTATTATTGGAATATTTTTTAATGTTACGATCTTGAGATTTCCCTAGTGCTTTTTATGCCTCAAGTTGTGGAAAAATATTGGAAATCTTATAGCATTATCGTTTTGTTGTCTTATATACTACCCGCAACTTCGTTTGCGTAAACTGTTGTCGCGTGATAATTTGAAATAATAGATGGCGCTTTACATTGTCATCCTATTCCTGTAGAATAAACAGGATTTCTATATATTAATCAAATCAAATCATAATCATCCGGTGTATAACGAATAACTGTGCCAAATTTCAAGTTTCAATATTGGTTCCGCAGATATAAAACTTTCCCATTTATAATATTAGGACTAGCACTGCACACATTCATCATCACAATGGACTCCATAGAGTATATAGTATGTGATAGCGGTTTATAGTGTACGTGGTGGTGGTGGTGGATGAATCCTGCATATAGTTGTGTTGTCGCCATTGACTTCCGCTTTGTATTTTATAGCAACACAGTCATGAAACAAGAGTATCGCGCCCTTTTTGATTAAAATGGTGGCAACATTGTGCCGTTATTGTTTCCGGTAGAGTCTTTCTATTGATAAAACGTTTCAGTTACATTCAGTCTTTGTTCATTATTCAAGAGAAGTACATCTCGGAACGGGAATAGTGGTATTCCTTATATATCGTGTTATTGTATATAGTGTGCGTTAACATCAGAAGTGTAAAAGTTAACTCGCGTCGTGCCCGTTGTCCGTGCATCCTGATTTACGGCAATTTTGGCTTTTTAAACTTACTCTTGTCTAATTTTAATAAAAATCATTTCTTGGTTTGTATATTTTTGCGTAAGTAAAAAGTGATTACAGTTATATATTACGTATAACGAACGTTTCTGGTGAGTCATTACTTTTCAATTTTCTTTGTATTAAATTGTGCAAAAGTATAGTTTATTTCTCATTAAGTTTTGGATAACTACTCACATTTTATCCGAGAAAGTTTGTTGAAATTCAAACATTTGAACTGAGAAAATACATGCATTAGTAGATTTTATTTTCTAAAAGAGCAGAAATAGAAACCGATTGGACACTTAAATTCTGCATCCTGGCTATCAATACAGATGTCGTAGTAGTAATTTTGCGAGTAACATTGATTTAACTGAAGCCATGTGTCAAATGTTGAATAGATGATTGTCACTAGAGGACTGATATCTTCCGATTTCGTCACATGCAAATGAGGACACTTCAATGCGGTTGATCCATAAATGTGCTGGTGTGATCGAACCAATATTTTAATTTCATTTTGAGCCGCGTATTCATGATGAGAGTAAATCTTTTTCCTACATCTTTTACCTACAATTTTAAATTGAATTCAATTAAAATTAAAACTTTTTAGATTTCAAAGTATTAGTTGTTTTACACATGTTCTAGTCTGTCATAAATATTAATTGTCCTAAGAAATCTAAGCCGGTTTACAAAAATAAGGCGTTAATTTTTGTTGGAAGAAACAACTTTCTCACAGAAATTATTGCGAACGTATCTACAGATGTACTTATTGATAGTGGTTCGTGTCTCTATAACGTCTAATAACTTAATAACTTAATAAAAGATTCCGCAAGTCAAATTAGTAAGACTTATTTAACATTAAAGATTTAGGAGGTATAAAAGTAGAATCAAAAGCTTCAATTACATCGCCGATTGAATTAACAGATATCACTTTAGAAGTAGATTTTTATATCGTTGATGGTAAATACTGAAGTAATTATCGGCACGGATATCTTGAATAGAAAAGTTGTTACATATTTGAGAGGCACTTACAAGTATACATAGTAGAGCCACTACACATTATAAGATGTGTAGTGGAGCTATGGTGTATAATGTGCAGTCAGATATTAATTTTTTGGAAATACGGTAATTACCCAAGTAGCATGAGATATTGAAGAAAGACTATTTGAAGTGCTAGATAAAATACTGTCTTGCTTAATGTGGACCTAATCCTATGATGAGATTTGCGTATTAATTATTGCGTTGAGTAAGTTTATACATAATTCGAGAATCAAGTAGTGCTATGTTTATTGGGCTAGACATTGCTCTAGTTTAAATCAATTAAGTATTAGTGAAAATTCCATTGATACAACCGCCTTTATAACTGCCAAGGGACATCGCTAATAATGTTAAATGTCTGGTATTTGTTGTAAGTTACCAGAAGACTTTTATACATTGACTTACGACGTTTATGGACTGACACAAGAGAAGAAAATGTCGTTTTGCTTGATTCAGTGCCTGGAACGCTAATACGCTAATGAAGGCTGCTTTTTGGAAATAGATTTGATGTATTTAGTAATGAGGTAGAAAATAAAACCAGTGAAGGTCAGAACTTACGCCGCAAATCGGAAAAAGTTGATGATATGAGTGAAAAGTTCAAGTTACAACCATATATTGCAACGACTAGCGCAGAGAACCTTGAATACAGTATAAGAAAATGAATTATAAGCCTGAAAGTTGGCTAAGACAAATGATAGCCGAATGGATTACGATTAAATTGTAACAGATATCCAAAGTGAACACTGTTGCAATGATTGCATGGTGATACACGTTTAGAGTGGCCTCAGGCATCTCTATTCTAAACCATGATACATTTATTTATTTGATTTTGGCCTACCAACAAATTTACATGTTTGTTAAACCATAGATACTTGGTCTTATTTGCTAATTACATATAATTTCATTTATAGGTAGACACAACATGCTTTTATAGACTACTACGTACGATAAACAACCAGACTGTAGGCAGAATGTAGTACTGAAACTATTATTAACATTTATTTAACTAAAACTTAAACTATTGCTTAAAAATACACTATTTCCTACATACAAATTTTTTTTAACATAGGATACCGTAAAAAAATCATCATCAATCAAGTCATGTACTTTACGCCTAATTAATAATGATCTTATTTTAAAAGTTTTTTAGTATCTTACTATAAGGTAGTCTCTTATCACCTCCAATAGAATAAAATTTTGTAAATCGGCGTTGGATACTCTCCAGCCTATTCTTGTATATTTGATAGTTTGGATTCCAAATTACAGTACCATACTCGAGTTTGCTTCTACAAAGGTGGTATACAGAAGTTTTTTTAGTATGAAGTTGTTTAAATGATTTGGAATTTCTGAATATAAAACCTAACATCCTGCGAGCAGATCGACAGATATGTTCAATATGGTGTTGAAACCGTAGTTTAGCATCAAATGTGATACTTAATTCACGGACAAACGCATTTTCCTGAATCAGGTTTTGTGGATTGTTTTTTGATTCAATCCTGACAAGATTACGAGAAAATCGAATAAAAGAACATTTATCGGGATTTAAAATCATATCATTAAACGCGCACCAATCAACTATTCGGTTGAGATCTTCCTGCAGTAGTAAAGCAGGATACATGAATAAGTTATACGACATGGTCGGATGTTGTCTTAGATGAAGGATAGCCGAGCGGATTAAATTGTAACAGATATCCAAAGTGAACACTGTTGCAATGGTTGCATGGTGATACACGTTTAGAGTGGCCTCAGGCATCTCTATTCTAAACCATGATACATGTACAAGTTGTACGACATTGCTGGACGTTGCTTTGACGAAGGATAGACGAGTGGATTAAATTGTAACAGAGATCCAAAGTGAACACTGTTGCAATGGTTGCATGGAAAAAGTTGTACGACCCTTTGCGGTCTGACTAGCTCAAATATCCACGCTGGTTATCCGATGTTTGGATATATAGTTAGATATAGTCTAAATTCAGTATTCACATTCAGACGGAAAATTAACAGCTTAATGACTCATATTTATTTTGTAGATAACTTATGAACAACAAAGTTTAGTTTTCTGATTATTTGTCTTGTCTAATGTATTCGCTTCAGACAAAGGATACCAGGGTGGATAAAATTATAACAGAGATCCGAAGTGAACACTGTTCCAATGGTGGCATGGTGATACACGTTTAGAGTGGCCTCAGGCATCTCTATTCCAAACCATGATTAACAAGCAAGTTGTACGGCCCTTTGCGGTTTAACGATCTCAGCTACAATTCACGATGTTTATCTGATGTTTGAATAGAGTGATTCAATTTCACTTTGTGGATAACTATACTCATGAACATAGTTTGTCCTCAGCTTCTACATTAGACTAGTACGTGTTCGGGACGAACACGTATGCAGGAGGGCCGGATGTTGTCGCCATTGACTTCCGCTTTGTATTTTATAGCAACACAGTCATGAAACAAGAGTATCGCGCCCTTTTTGATTAAAATGGTGGCAACATTGTGCCGTTATTGTTTCCGGTAGAGTCTTTCTATTGATAAAACGTTTCAGTTACATTCAGTCTTTGTTCATTATTCAAGAGAAGTACATCTCGGAACGGGAATAGTGGTATTCCTTATATATCGTGTTATTGTATATAGTGTGCGTTAACAGTTGATATGAAAACGGATAGTACACTAACTTTTAATATTACATAGATTACCTTTAATTGCGAATTATAGCAATAATCTATATATATAAAAGAAAGTTGGTCTAAGTTACACTATTTATAACTCAAGAACGGATGAACCAATTCGGCCGAAAATTGGTGGAGAGGTTGCTTAGAACCAGGAGACGGACATAGGATACTTTTTATCCCGTTCGACCGCATTTATTTTATCCCGTCAAGTCGCTATAAAACGTGGTATAAGAAAAACGACTATGACAGTAAAATAATAAAACGCAAATTTCAGTGGAATAACAAAACATAAATGACAGCTAAACGTAATTTTGTCTTTGATTTAGTATGGAAAAAAATTTGACAGTTATCAGAATAATAGTGTTATAACATGTTTTTAATACAACCTCCTTCATAGAGTTGGTCATTAATATGAGAGCCACACTCTCATATGTGTCATTAAGTTGTTGAGAAAAAGTAAATGGGTACACTGGGAAAACTGTTTTTATTTATTGAAAAAGTATAATAATATAATAAGTATAAAGGAGAAATATCGTCGTTTATTATATTCAGAAGGGGATGTAACAACTCACAACTAGAGCGGACAAAAGGAATATCTGGAAATTTAAAGAGTTAAAGAACAGACAAATGACGATCAATATCTTGAGACAACACGGAGAGTGCGAATTTCGTATAATTTGAGAGATAGTTGCGATATGCGATGTAATGAAATAAAAAATGGAGTTTTTATTGGAGAGATTAATTATGGTAATTGGTATTCGGTTTATTAACTCTGTAAGATCAACGTGACGATGTGCTATGTGAGGCCTAGACGCGCCCGTGACTATTGTTTGATAAAACTGTCAGCTAGAATGACGATTGTTCTCTGGATTTGTTCCAGTTGTAACGATTATTTTCTAGACTGTGGCCATCTGCAACGACTGTCAGCTAGACTCTGCCTAGATGTGGAGAATGTTTTTTGAGCGTTATCATTTGCGAGTCTGTTTACGTGTGTATCTGCTGAGTTGGTTGCCACTTATTGAGCTGTGTTATGCCATGACAGTGATTGAGGGTGAGCTTAAGGTGCGAAATGCTTATGGTGCGAAAAGCCTAAGGAGTTGAGCTTAAAGAGTTGAGCATAAAGCGTGAGCTTAAAGAGTTGAGCCTTAAGCGTGAGCATAGTCCTTTCATGTAATGGCATATGCGGTTTTCTTTTACAGATTAAAAGAGCAAGTATTGAGTTTCTTGCCGATTCTTCTCAGTACAATCAGCATTCCGAATCGATGGTAGATTCCTTCCCAGAAGTCAGCTTATGAGATTTGCGGGGTCGCAAATGTTGTCAGGATGGTCGACTGTTACAATATGTTTTTAATACAACCTCCTTCAGAGTTGGTCATTAATGTGAAAAAGCATTGTGGATGTCATATGTCATTGAGTAGTTTTTGAGAAAGAGTAAATGAGTTGACTTTGGGAAAATTGATTTTTATTATTGCATAAGAATAAAGGAGAAATATCGTCGTTAGTTATAATAGCTAAACGTTACTACATAGTATAAAACAAAGTCGCTTTCTCTGTCTGTCCCTATGTCCGTATATCCCTTTGTATGCTTAAATCTTTAAAACTACGCAACATATTTTGATGCGGTTTTTTAATAGAGTGATTGAAGAGAAAGGTTTATATGTATAATCTAACATATTATAAATATTCAATATGGAATAAAGAAATACTATCATTTTTGAGGTTTCCAATGTTTGTCAAAATAATGTACTAAGTATTTGTACACCTTGAAAAGGTCTACAGAAAACTCCGCGATGGTATACATATTATGTCTATCTTTTATGGATAACCCACAATAGCATTTTATTGACATTTTCTTCTTCATTTGTAATTTAAATGAACATTTAACATACGAAGATATTACAGATTTAAAATGCAGGGTATAGCGATTGCGCGCTTTGTCTTATAGCACTTCGAATTTAGCTGCGATTGGACGGTTTTTTTTTCACATCGCCAACTAGATGTCGCTTTATCAAGAGTAACCTCTAAATAAAACATGTTTGTATTATGTAATGAAGATTATTTCTTTATGACAAGAAAGCTGTGAATGTTGTATTTAAAGACTTTCTGTAATTAATTGTAAAAATAAAATACTTAAGGAAAATGTAAAAGTAAATAAGTAAAAATGTAGTATATAAATTTAGATATTCCAAAGATAACAGGGAATCTTCATGGTATAAGGAAAGGGGAATTGTTTTTTTTTATCCAGAAAAAAACTCATTGGTACCGCCGCCCGACGGGGACAGGCGGCGGTTATGTCGGACTCGCACCGACTGAAACGACCTGTGTGCTCCACCACGGTGCCGATGGCAAGGACAGGGTATCATTGTACATATTGCCCCCATCCCGCCGACAGCTCTGATCCCAGAGAACAAACACCTTCTCCGGGTAGGGGCCCCTCGAAAGAGAAGCCCCCCTCCGCTAACCGGTGCATCGGGAACATCAGATGCACCGATCGCCTCGGGGACCTGTAAGCCAGGCGTTCGATATACCCCGTTCGAAACACCCGCAGGTCCCCAGTTAGGGCGGCAGACGATGGGCTTGGGCGAGTCACTAACACCTGGACTCACCAGCAGCAGATTGGATCCAGAACAACAGTTCGTAGAACCGCTCCGCCGCCTCCCTCCGCCCCCCTCCGCAGAGCTAAGGGAGACCATCGCTGCCAACGATCGATCCCTGCCCACCGTGTTTGTTATGTCACGGTCGACAGGGAGAGACCGCGCCCCAAGTAGGGACCCCAACACCTTGGTAGGCGTTTCCGCCCCCACTGGGTAATTTTTTATGGAGGTTTTCTTCCTCGCAACCCGAAGGTCCCCGTTCCCATTGCTGTGTTTCCGGGTTTCTCCGACGGTAGCCGAACCATGTCCAGCCAGACTTAGAGTAAGCCAAACTGGACCCGTCGCTCATTAGGGACAACACCCCAACCCCCCCGGAGTCCCCGGCCAGATTGCCCTCTGCTAATCAGAGGGACAACTGGATTGGCCAACCCAAAGTGGTCCGTTCGCCAAGACTAAGCTTACCCAGGGTGCGCCACGAGGAGGCCGACCACTTTGGCACCCCAGGGGAATAGTTTTATTCCAAATTTGACGCGTGTGGGCCACGGGCAGTAGTGAATAAAACAAAACTACTGGATAGATTTTAATCATTTTTTTTACTGAGTGACATAGGCTATATATTTTATACCCGTGCGAAGCCGGAGCGGGCCACTAGTAGTATTATAGATTACTACAAAAAAATGTTTATAATACGTTATAATTAAGATAATTTTTATCATTTTTTGCTTTTGTTATATTCTTAAGATGTACTCCTAAATTTTATTTTTACTTTTTTTATTCTCAATTTCAAGTATTGTTATTATTTTTGTTGGTTATCTTTTATAACCGCTATTTGTATTTGTAATTGTTTAACGTTGTTCATTAATTTTGGAATGTTGTGTAGGCCTGTAAGTAGTGTGACATACCGTATTAGAAATTAGTCCGAAACTAGTCGGACTAACCCAATAGAATAAGACGTGAGTATAGCCGGTTCTATACATTAACACTAGTTTAATTTTATTAAGAATTATGTATATGTTGGTTTTACCTTTTAAAAATAAAAAATAAAATAATAAAAAATAAAAAGTAAAAAATAAAAATGTTTATTCTACCGTTAACGACGCACTCTAATCCAGCGAACATATCGGTGCGCGGTGCAGTGGCAGCCCAGTTGTACGCATCCTACTGGCGACCTTGCCGACCGACATGCAACCCGAGGTTTCACTTCCTCTGCTTGGCGCTGAAAAACTCTTTACTTTAGCACTATTGATTGATTGGCATTCAGCTCTGGTATATACTTAATTCACTATGAATGAGTTTGTATAATGAAATAGTTCTGTATTCATAGTAATATTATGAATATCAAACACTGTCGATCAGAATGTCAATGAAATTGTTTCATCGTCATCTTCCTGCCCTTATCCAACTCTAAGTGGGATCGGAACAACATGTCATAAACATGTTGCCACATGATTTGGCTACGTATTTTACGACCGGCCGTAAAATACGTATTTTACGACACCTCGGTAAGAAGGAGGGTGGTCTATTCTACTAAACCGGATACCACATGGTGGGTCAACTTACCTTAGTCGCCTTTTACGACACCTCGGTAAGAAATGAGGGTGGTCTATTCTACTCAGCCAGATACCACACGGCGGGTCGACTTACCTTAGTCGCCTTTTACGACACCTTGGTAAGAAATGAGGGTGGTACTATTCTACTTAGCCGGATACCACACGGCTATGTTATGAGTCACATACAATTGATAAATATATACATTTAAAATTTTAAATAAATACTTATGGTATACACATATATACACTAAGACTTAAAGAAACAAAAAAACGTTTTTTATAGTAATTTTGAAATATTTGAATATTTTGCCACCAAATGAAATTGCACCTCAATCAATCTGCGAAGATGGTCAATTCCACTTGCGCCAGCGAAACAGTCCAATTAAAATGTATGTTCATATTAATATAATAAATGCGAAAGTCTGTCCGTCTTTAAGTCGGTCTGTCTATCTGTGTTTTCGCGTCTCCACTGGACCAATTTTAAGGAAATACTAATATTATAAATACGAAAATCTGTTTGTCCGCCTGTCTGGTTCTACACGGCTGTAGTGATATTAATGAAATTTAGCGATATCAAAGCTTATATACCGGGTTCCATATAGGATATAAGAAATCTTTTTTTCCTCCGGTAACGGAAAAAATAACAAAATTTACGATTTAAAAAAATGAAGTTGACGCGAATGAAGACGCAGCTAAAATGCAATCTTTCATTTTGAAAACTGTACATGTCATTATACGAATTCGAATTGAAATATATATATCAAAATCAAATAAAATTAAATCATTGTATCTGAAAATCCATAGATAATTATTCGTCTACGTTAAATTTAAAATCGCTTAATATACATTTAATGTATTTAGTTACATCATACATAATCATCACATTTCCTTTAATGATTTCCTTTCAAACCGGACCAGTGGATGTTTAGTTTTTCAAGTTCTTGACGTAATAGTGCTTAGATAACTTTTGATAACCTGAAAACGAACATTTTATTAAATTAATTATACCCGATCGTCTTCTTACTTCGACAAAAAATGAATTTAAATATCAAATACCGAACACTATCTATAAATTAAACTAATGAAATTATTTTCAAAACAAAATTAATTAATACATGGTACAATTATACACAAGTACGTCCGTCTACAAAGGAACTTAAAACTTGTATTATAGCTGACAGACGATTGGTAAATACATATATACATGCCTATTTATTTTTTAATAAATACTTAAATACACCTAGACTCGAAGAAATAACAGCTAACTTTTTTTTAGAAAATGTTGACCAGCGCCGGGAATCGAACCCGTGACCCTGGAGGTGAAGGCAGGGTAATTACTACCTGTGTCAACGGTAAAGTCGAAAGAAAATTATGAAGGACAACCAAGACTAGCACACTTTTTTATTTATAATATCAGGAAAAGACTATCAAAAAACCTGAAAATGAAGCTCCAAAAAACGTTACTGTAAATTGACTCCCAAAAATTAGTACTTCAAATTATTTAAATTTCAAACAAGTTTCC
Source organism: Morpho helenor (assembly GCA_029227775.1). Lineage (NCBI taxonomy): Eukaryota > Metazoa > Arthropoda > Insecta > Lepidoptera > Nymphalidae > Morpho > Morpho helenor. Next base: position 12,622,839 of record JARGCU010000020.1, on the reverse strand, counting down.
AGCCTAGTAAGGCCTTGAAACGATCCTTTAAGACAATTTTTACTAAATACTTTCTTGCATCTTACATTTTTCAATATCTCATACTTTATAAGAGTAACAAATATTATATTCAAATTCAAAATATTCTTTATTATTTGAAAATCAAATCAAAATTCGAACCGAACTTTTGAAACTTTCAAATTTAATTAAAATTCAAAATATACAACTTGTAAACAAGTGCTTTTGAATCATCAACTCTACTGCTGGTTCCGAAAGCTCTTCCTATCGAGAAGAGCCAGCAAGAAACCCGGCGGTTGCTCTTTTAAAAATATAATTCTTAATACTAGTTACATTAAAACATTCCTTTCTTGTACAGGTTCGAAGAGGGCTATATCCACACATTCTTATCATCCAAATAATCCTCGACAGTATAGTATGCTTTCTGTAGCAGCCTCTTTTTAACAGTGTTTTTAAACTGCTGTAATGGCAATCTCAATAATATGATGGTATAATTTCTATAATCAATGAAACATTCTTAGAATATGTTTTATCAATTATTTTTATACAACGTTTTTTACAGCTTCCTAACGACTGTCGGATCTTGAGGCCACGAAATCCGTTTAACGTCTAAACTAGTAGTACGTTCACAAATTCAAACTATTCTATATTCAAATAGACTGTTTACAGTACTGAAACGTCAACTTTTTTTAAAGAGCTTCTTTAAACCTACTGATTCGAAAGTTTGCCTACCGACAACAACCAGCAAGAAAAAAAGCTTTGCGATTTTGGTCGTGGAGTCTATCTCCTGATGATGCTTCGGTTGCGGGGCGAAACGATTGTTGAGTTTGTGATAATGAACGTATGTAGGGCTTGTGTATTGTGGTGGCGTTGGTGGAGGTTTGTGCATGTGTTTTTACGAATCCTGCATGTAGCAGGTATGATAACCGATTGTCCACTCTACATTTAGCATTATATATATTTTCTACTTTACTTCATCGCAAATTATAGCAAAATAATTTTATTATTACTTTTGTATTATGGATCTCCGCAAAGTAACGCCTAATTCTTACTATTAAAAGTATTATAAAACAATTTAAAGTTAATTTGTCTACGGAGACAGCAAGACTCTCGCTTATATAATAAAATATACCCAACTCTTTGCATAGAAGAAAGGTAATCAACAAATATTCTTTTAGCCTTTTTTATCTTCAGCTAATTTTCCCACGCGCGGCAAATTAGATTTCACCTACCACCGGAAGCATTGTATGTTTGACAATTTGCTTTTTCGGCGGCCGACTAACTAGTTTATGTGACTTAATGTTTACCTAAATAACTATATCCTGATTTCGGAAGATGAAAGTGAAATTATCATGGTAATGAACATACAACTTAATATGATAAGCGTTGATACTGTTCAACATTCATATTCAATCATCATCCTCCTGCCCTTATCCCACTCTAAGTGGGGTCGGCACAGCATGTTATAAACATGCTGTCACAAGATTTGGCTGCGATTTTACGACCGACCTGCCTGACGTCAACTTACCTCTGTCGTATTTTACGACACCTCGGTAAGAAAGAGGGTGGTCTATTCTACTAAACCAGATACCACACGGTGGGTAAACTTACCTTTGTCGCCTTTTACGACACCTCGGTAAGAAATGAGTTTGGTCTATTCTATTCAGCCGGTCACATGATTTGGCTGCGTTTTTACGACCGGCCGCCTGCCTGACGTCAACTTACCTCTGTCGTATTTTACGACACCTCGGTAAGAAAGAGGGTGGTCTATTCTACTAAACCGGATACCACACGGTGGGTCAACTTACCTTAGTCGCCTTTTACAACACCTCGGTAAGAAATGAGGGTGGTACTATTCTATTCAGCCGGATACCACACGGCGTACAGGTACATATTAAATTATATGTAATTATATATTCACTCAAGTGGTGGTCGACAAATAAATTGGTAACTGTCACTAAAGCAAAAAGTCGCCCTGAATACTGGAAAATTGCCCTTAGGCCCTGAAATCAGAAATCTCGAGGTATTCATTCTATACAATCATAACCAGTATATCTGTGTCAGAAAATGATTTTGGATTTGACCTTTCGGTGACTGAGTAACAATCAAATTTATGTCTTGAATAGACCACCCTCAGTTCTTATCAAGGTGTCATAAAAGGTGACTAAGGTAATTTGACTCGCCTTGTGGTATCGGGCTGAGTAGAATAGACCATACCATTTCGTAACGAGGTATCGTAAAAGGCGACTAAGTAAGTTGACGTCAGGCAAGCGGCCTGTCGTAAAATTACTAGCCAAATCATATTACAACACTAGCAATCGCCAGTGGTTCCGCACGTGTGGAAAGATTAAAACCGTATTATAGTCTTTTGATAACTTTAAAAATGGTTACAGGGGGTTAACTTTAAAAGCTAGACATATGTTGTCGCGGACTTTTATGTATAACTTTTAGAGAGGAACAGTTTGATACACGATTTTTTAATAACTATCACCGTTTACTCAGCGCACGCAAGGAAAGCTTTATATTTAGCCGTTTGCATAATATTTTTTATTACTGCTCCTCTCCCATTCTTCTGATCGTAATGTTATATAGCCTTTCTCGATAAATAGACTATCTTACACTGAAAAATATTGCAAATCGGTTCAGTAGTTCCTGAGATTAGAGCGTTCAAACAATCAATCAATCGAACAAACAAACAAACTCTTCAGGTTTATATAATAGTAAAGATTTTTGGAGTATGATAAGGGCATGGGAATGATGAAGAATATTTAGATTTCTTTAAACTTCAGTTCTTGCAATAACTCTTTCAAAGTAACACATGCATATTTTAACGTTTCCATAGTTAACTGATACACTGCCCCTTATTTGAATGAGTACTCAGCCTTTTACCTTTTGTGGGTGTGTTCCCAGTGCTCAGTAGCATCTACGCCATCAACTATTGTTTTCATGGTAATGGCTAACTGCGCTTTGCACTACAAATACACTTAACTATTCATATCTATATATAGAAGCTGTGGTAGCCCAGCGGTAACATCGTGCGACTCTTTCGAAGAGGTCACGGGTTCAAACCCGGGCAGACACCAATGAGTTTTTCTGTTAAAACTTATGTGTCTAATTGATCACGCGCTTTTCGGTGAAGGAAAACATCGTGAGGAAACCTGCATATCTCTAGAGAATTCTGGAGATGTGTAACCTACCAATCCGCACTGGAGCAGCGTGGAGGTCTTAGCTCCAATCCTTCTCTCCAAAAACGGAGAGATGAGGCCTATTCTCAGCAGTGGGATAGTAACAGGCCGCTACTTACTTTACTTTCTTACTTATTCATATCTATATTATAAATGGGAATGTTTGTCAGTCTATTTGTATATTCGCTGTACCGCATCGTCAGCTAATATCAGATGTCAGTGACAGAAGCAATTCGTAATTTGTTAGACAATATTCAGTCGCTAATAAATACGCAAACTTGTAAGACGGAAATATATCTACATCTGCATTATTTTGATTTCGCTACACAATAAAGAAGTCTCCAAACAAGCAGACAACTGGTGACCCCGACGTAATGTGAACACGCAACCTTCTGATCTTGAGTCAGATGGACAGGGAGATACAGAAAACCAGTGTGCCGTAGTTGTCTGTTTGTTTGGAGACTTCTTTATTGTGTAGCGAAATCAAAGTAATGCATATGTAGATATATTTATTATGATACGTCTTACAAGTTTGCGTATTTATTAGCGACTGAATATTGTCGAGCAAATTACGAATTGCTTCTCTCACCGATATCAGATATTAGCTGACGATGCGGTACATTCGCCTATTACGCTTTTAAAGGGAGGAATATTGATATAAATTTGATGAAATTGAAGCTTATTTGCCAGTCTAGAGATAGCATAGAGACTAAAAATTAACTCAATTATCTTTTGGAAACAGGGGCAAAAACACATATTGCATTATTGAGGGTGTTTAAACCCCTACGCTTACGACACCTCGGTATGTAAGAGGGTGGTCTATTTTACTCAACCGGATACCACACGGTGGATCGACTTACCTTAGTCGCCTTTTACGACACCTCGGTAACAAATGAGGGTTGCCTATTCTCCTCAGCCGGATACCACATGGTTATAGGCAGTTTTATTAGTAAGCGTGCGATATATTTTTAGATATAGACTTTTGTGAGTTCATTATCAAGACTTAACCGATTATATTACATTTCAAGTACGACCGGTTGCAGTTTGATAAACTTAATTATGGTATTGAAAAGTCGTTGACAGTTTCTTTAATATATGATAACGATAAGCGATCAATAAAAAGTGAAAACGCAATAGGAGTACAAACCCTTTGAAAGTAAAACTAATATTTGCAACCTGATCTCTACCAGACTAATATATAATTACTTTTGAATACCAATTTTTAAAAGAACATTTGATTACTGTTGTACGTTTGAGATCGGTTTTAACGGCCTGTTACTATCCCACTTCTGACCATAGGCATCTTCTCTCAGCGCAGCTCCAATGCGGATTGGTAGGTTTCACAATTCCCGGATTCTCTAGAGATATGCAGGTTTCGTCGCGATGTTTCCAAAAAGTGTGTGATAAATTAAACTCATCAATTGGACATAAGTTTTAACAGAAAAAATCATAAGTGCCTGCCTATAAGTGTTTGAACACGTTACACCCTGGAAAGAGTCGCACGGTCTCACTGCTGAGATATTACAGCTTAAGATTGGTTTTAGCAGTTGATAAATAGGAAATAATTAAATTTGTAGATTTTTTCTCCCCTCCGTGTGGTATCCGGTTGAGTAGAATATCCCAACCCCATTTCTTAACGAGGTGTCGTAAAAGGCGACTAAAGTAAGATGACCTGCCAGGTGGTATTCGGTTGAGTAGAATACCACCCTCTTTCTTACCGAGGTGTCGTAAATACGATTAATGTAAGTTGACGTCAGGCAGGCAGCCAGTCGTAAAATAGCCAAATCATGTGACAACATGTTTATAACATGTTGTGCCGACCCCATTTAGAGTGAGATAAGGGCAGGAAGATTTTTACTCCGTTACGCGTGATATACGGGTTGCATTCCATAGAAAATAAATAAATGATGCTTCGCATTGTTGCATTTCAGTCCATCAAATATTAATGTGGAAGAATATGCAGCTAAAATATTCTTTTCCCGGTAAAGCTTGTGATAGCAGTTATAAAATCATGTCAAGTGGTGAAGGCTTTTAGTTTAAGCGTTTTTACGAATCCTGCATGCATCAAGTATGAAAACGGATAGTACACTCTACATTTAGAATGACATATATTTTTTATACTGCTGCTAAATCATTTTATTGCACGCTTTGTATAAAAGAGACCTAATTCAAAATTAGACTTAATTAAGTCAAATACGTTGTTATAATAATTTCAATGCCATCTATGACATCACGTTGCAAACTATTAAAAAAACTCGTGTTTTCTTGCTTTTCTAATTTATAGGTCTATTTAACACTCATGAGTTTTGAAGGCGTTTCTCTACACATTATTGTAAATAGGCACAAAATAACTTTTTTGAATTAGGTCACTTTAATACTAAGCGTGTGATATTACTTTTGATTTTAAAGTCTTAAAAATCTTTATTCTTTATTTTAACCTAACGTGAAGGTATCAGCTTCCCTTCACCTGTAGCTGAAAAAGTACAAATCACGCTCAGTAATACAATCTGAATGATTTTGTTAGTAAGCTGGTGATATTGAGCAAGTTGAACCTGCGCAACCTTCAACGTTGACCCCTCACTTCATTCATCACACGGCCTTTAATTCCGACTCAATCAGTTCGAAAATTTGGTATGTATGTAGGCAGACTTTCTCCGGGTGAAATGGGTGTAGAGAGGGGGCCCGACCTTGTTAGAGGGAGCCTGACACCTGCGCCGTAACCACTTGTCACTCTCTGGCCGGCGCGCGCGCACCGTCGCGTACGAAAACCCCGTTCAACGTAATCCGCACGTGTCAACCGATTTCGATTTTTATCTGTGGGACCATTATATTATCTGTGAGAACTGTGACCTTGTGTGTGGTGTTTTGAATTTGGAAGATTCTACGGTATGTCGCATTTTGTTTACTGAAAATTTACTTAAAGGACTGGAATCCAGGCCGTTAATAAACTAATTAAAAATATAGAACCGTAAGGAAATATTTGGTTCGTTATTTAAATTTTCTAAATGATTTTTTGTTGCTCGTGTTTGAAGTTAATCTACATATTTGAGGAACGAGAAATGGCGGGAAGCAACGGATATATCTAACGTGAGCATTCAACGCAGTCCATCAATTTTGTAGGTCAAATAGACGCTTGCCCACTCGTGCATTAATGAAGTGAATCTGATTGAATGTGTTTACATAATTTGAAAAAAACTTTCTCGATTTTCACCACGATTGATCTTTACCTCAAATATTTTTATTCTTAAATTGAATCATAATGTACACGTATTTGAATCCTTAGAACATAAAAATAACTCGCGTTGTAATAAGTGGCAATGGTCATATTTTGACATTTTGACATTCTGCAAACTTTGCATTACAGAGTAATGTCGTCGCAGAGACTAGTTCTAAAAACTTGATTCCATAACTCTTTATATACAAAATACTTCAGTATAGTTTATGTTCACCTAAAATACAATTAATTCTTCCAATAATTCATTTCAAACTGTATTAATTACCACAAATTTACAAAATGCTGCTAGTTTTTGAAATAGGGATTGTTACCTTTAAACAATCTTATGTATCACATGTTTATTAATACTAAAATTAAGGATAGACAAATAATTACTTTTTTAATCAGTGACATGAAATTACACTCTAATTGACATAAATAACATTATCAAAGATTTGTATTATATACTAAGCACGCATTACGATAACCTTTCAAATGACGATACACAAAAATATTTGTGAAATACTCTTTATATTATCCTCTCCGTTATTGTGCGTCTTGTCCTAGTATATATATTACATTTTTAAGATTTTAAAATCCTTTCTTTACATAATTTTTTTATATAATGTCATATATTAAATAAATAAATAAATAAATATTTTCTTTTTCTATTTATTTAAGACAAAACTATTCATATATTCCTTTCAATTATATTTTTTTTTAATTCAATATTTACATCTTTTATTTGACTTCTTCGTTCTTTAAATTACCGTAAAATCGCAATTAGAATAAACTTTAATAAAAATATGAAAAGTCCACAGATAAACATTTAATTAAATATATTGAGGCTACAAGGCTAGCTTGCAGATCCGATGAAAATTTTCACCCAAATTAATATTTTAATATTAATTTGACCTACAGTCTTTCTATCTCTAAAACAACACATTACTGACCCACATTAGAATTCAAGACAGAATTTCAAACTAGTTTATTCAAACTTTTATATAAATGATGATAGGCTAGGATTCTTGGAGTTCTTTTTTGTAACAAGAGTATTACTTATAATTAAAATGTGGTACATTCTATGTACAAACATAGAATTGTTTAATCATGTGGATAATGCATACTTTTTATTAGACTATCGTGAGTTGTATTCATGAGTTATATAGTAATATAGTCGAAGATCAAAGTCTTCGAACAGTGCGTGTTGCCAGTGATAACATAAGAATCTGAAAAGTGGTCGCTGACAATGGGCCTCATAAGAAAGCTTTGAGTCACTCAGCGGGCGATAGGCGGGCAATGCTTGGAGTAACTCTGCGTGATCAAATCAGAAATGAGGAGATCCGTAGAAGAACCAAAGTCACCGACATAGCTCAGCGTGTTGCGACGCTGAAGTGACGATGGGCGGGGTACATAGTGCGGAGAACCGATGGGCGTTGAGGTCTTAAGGTTTTGGAATGCCGACCTCACATAGCATCGGTAGACCACCCACACGATGGACTGACGACCTCAAAAAGGTTGCGGAGAGCTTCTGGATCCAAGTGGCACAAGATCGTATTTTATGGACATCATGGGAAGAGACTTATGTTCAGCAGTGGCCGTCTATAGGTTGAGAAGAAGAAGAGGAGTTGTATTCACAGCTATACTCACTATTTATTCTATCGGGTTAGCCTGACTCAAACCCATATGGCGCCCTTATTCATGAGCTCTTAAAGCGGAGCTCTTGGGGTAGGGCGGAATTTGTTTTTATAAAAATCAATCTACGTTCAATTGAGTGTAATATGCATTATTATCACATTCTTCTCTATTTACTATCTTATTTAAGCGATAGACGCCCACTGTTGGACATGTGTCTACAGTATCCCCATATCACACAATCTTGTACCGAATCTATTTCTGCGACCTTCTTATAGGACCTAGTGGGGGTCTACATAAGCTACTCCTGAATTTAAGTATAATTTGTTTATTTATTGCAGGGATTCCATTGTACTTGTACTACTAACTTGTTAATAACAGTGTTAATTTTATATCTACAATCTTTAAAAGAGTAATTTTTGTACATATATAATCTGAATTTCGGAAACGACTTCAACGATTTTTTTTAAATTTAGTACGTACCTCGGTTATGAGGGCGTTTAATCCATTTAGATTGGTTTTAGTTTATCGTTTTATTCTTGTTTTTAAGCAATGAAAAACTGCTACAATATCATTAGAATACTAAGGTAAAGCCACCAATTACAAAGTATAGTTCCAGGTGGGAAATCGGGCATTCCTGTATCTTAAGTCCAGATGTCTGTTATTACTAAAGCGATTATTTTTCCCGTTTGAAGTTGCGTATTTTGTAAAAAAACTCTAACTAAAAGCTTTTTATCTAGACACCTAATTCGTATATAAATATATCTTCACGTCATCCAAGCACCATATTTAAAGAAGACTATTTATTAACCTAGATATTCTAAAAGCCTATATACTTCTGACGTGTTCAGTTACGTTTATTTCATACACTAGATATTGTTTCAATTAAGAGATAAAATTTCTGTAATTACTGTGGTCGAATGCTTTATCTTAATGAAATACCGTTGCTCATCGTTACGCTAACTAACTTGCGGGCGTGTGGCAGCTGTTTGCAACAAAAATAACGTTTCATATTAACTAATTACGTCCATGCCGTGTGGTATCTGGCTGAGTAGCACCCTTATTTCTTACTGAGGTGTCGCAAAAGGCGACTAAGATACCCTAAGACTAAGATATCAGAGAATACCCACCACGTGATATCCGGCTGAGTACAATAGACCACCCTCTTTCTTACCGAGGTATCTTAAAATAAGACTAAGGTAAGATGACGCCAGACCGGTGGGTCGTGGTATATGTAGCGAAATAATGTAACATCATGTTTATAAGATGTAATGTAAGGAGAATGATGATTAACTAATTACGTCGTTTATTATTACTAGAAAACCTTTAGTGTAATACAAAATAAAATAAATAAAGAATATATACATAAATACTTCAATACATATGTACTATAATTCAATATATATTTATTATAATTTATATATTTACCTTTCAATCCGCATTGCAGAGCAGTTTAGGCATAATGTCTCTCTAAAATACATCCGTTATTATGATATAGGAAAATCGATATTATTAGCTCAATTACTAGAGAGCCTTGACTAGCTAATACAAGGCTTGGATTTAATACTGGACTTTCAATAAATACTGGTTTAAGGTAAACAACACTATCATTAAATGAAAATTAAGAATTTGAATTGCAACGACTTCGAACGAGATCATATACGATAATATGACGAGTTTTAGCCGCAGCTTCGTTCGCGTGGACTGTTGTCGCGTGATAGGTTGATAATAGATGGCGCTCTTATTCCTGTATAATTAACAGGATTTCTATAGCCTATATGTTACTACGATGTATAAGGAATAATTATACCAAATTTCATCGATATGCGGATTATATATATGGATGTGCGATTCAGCGGATTTGCCGTGAAAGAGTAAAAAACATACATCCACAAACTTTCGGATTTATAATATTAGTGGGATAGGATAGGATAATACAAACGATCGTGTATTCTATTCATACTAATATTATAAATTAGAACCGCTACCGTTTCTTTTCGAAATAAGGACAGTACTTATAATTTATTTTAATTTTATTTAAGTGAGGGTATTTAAAAAAAGGACAGTACTTATAATTTATTTTAATTTTATTTAAGTGAGGGTATTTGAACATTTAAGTTTACGCAAACACAGAAGTCATGGTTACGGTTACTCAGTACGGACTATTTTAACAATTATAATTAAAAAATTATAAATTAAAAATTTCGTTTTATCCTTGTTTTTAGGGATTAAAAAATACTAAAATTTACATTGAATATATATTACACTATTTTTGCCGTAAATTGTCAAGTCAGCGTAACTTATTCAGGCAACGGGTGGTCTCTAGAAATAAAAATACCTAGGATCGCGCTCCACCTACCCAATATATATATACAAGATTAACTCCTATATCATCTTCCTACCCTTATCCCACTCTAAGTGGGGTCGGCACAACATGTTATTACATGATTTGGCTGCGTTTTTACGACCGGCCGCCTGCCTGACGTCAACTTATCTCAGTCGTATTTTACGACACCTCGGTAAGAAAGAGGGTGGTCTATTCTACTAAACCGGATACCACAAGGTGTGTAAACTTACCTTAGTAGCCTTTTATGACACCTCGGTAAGAAATGAGGTTGGTCTATTCTACTAAACCGGATACCACACGGCGGTTCGACTCACGTTAGTCGCCTTTTACGACACCTCGGTAATAAATTATGCGCTTGATAAAACGATAAATCCCTCTGATTCTTCCCGGATCGATCTGAATTTTGTGATAGAGATATTTGCAGGATTAGAGAGTGACAAAAGCTACTCTTAATTTCAAGACTACAGTCCACGCGAACGAAGTTGCGCGGGTAAAAGCTAGTATTATATATAAAAGATTAACTCTTTTAAATATTAAAAATTAGGACACTTTTTTTTACGGCGTACGAATAGCGAAGTAACCACTGACCTCGATATATTACGGTCCAACATTATTTTATTACTTTTACAGCTGTTAACTTTATTAATTAATGTAACACTTTCCAAAGTTGGCGCGGTTTTGTCTATTCATTGGTTAACTTAAATGGCATACAACACCAAATACGTGATCATTATAGCATAGGAGGTATTGTTTTATTGCATAACAATATTGAACCATAGTACACAATAGTCCTGATTGTTATTTTTATGCAATAATATATAACCTTTAATAAGTGTACATACACTTATTAACACTTATTAAGGACCTCCGCAAAGTGACGCCTTATTCCATTAATTTCTATATAATTTAAGTAATAATTTAAGCTGTGGTAGCCCAGCGGTAACACAGTGCGCCTCTTTCGAGGAGGTCTAGGGTTCAAACCCCGGGCAGGCACCAATGAGTTTTCTAGTAAAAAACTTATGTGTCTAATTGATAATTGCAATTTATCACACGCTTTTCGGTGAAGGAAAACATCGTGAGGAAACCTGCATATCTCTAGAGAAATCTGGAGATATGTGTAACCTTCCAATCCGCATTGGAGCAGCGTGGTAGGTCTTAGTTCCAATCCTTCACTCCAAAAAAAAAAAAATAAACGGAGAGAAGAGGCCTATGCCCAGCAGTGGGATAGTAACAGGCCGATACTTACTTACTATATAATTTATAGAATTAGGCGTTACTTTGCGGTGGTCTATAATACAAAAGTAACCTATAATCCGCGATAAAAAAAATATATGTAATGCTGTAAATATATGTATGTAGAGTGTACTATTCGGTCTCATACCTGATACATAGAGAATTTGTAATAAAAACTCATGTACCAATAACAGAAATAACACCAATAACAGAAAAATACACGAGCACTACGCACATTCACCACCACAATCTCAACAATTGTATCGCCCCAAATGTATCAGGTATGAGAGCGAATAATACACTCTACATTTAGCATTACATATATTTTTTTCATCGCGAACAATTGACAGACTACATACTCGTACAATTCAATATTATTGATTAACTAAATTATAGTGTTCTTTACATAATTGAAGATATGTTTCCCAAATAAGCAGCTTCCAATAATCTAACTGTTTTTTTTGCTGCTGCTTTCGGTATGCAAATTGTAACGTTCGTTATTTCGCATAGTTTCTTTATCTTACAATTTTCTCAAAATCGATTTACGCTATCATTAAAACCGACAATTACTGAAATATTATTCGAGAAATGGATTAAGCGTTATGTAATCCCCTTTATAAGTTGCCGTTTGTCGTAAAAGGCGACTAAGGTAAGTCGACCCGCCGCATGGTATCCGGCTGAGTAGAATAGACAACCCTCATTTCTTACCGAGGTGTCGTAAAAGGCGACTAAGGTAAGTTGACCCACCGTGTGGTATCTGGTTGAGTAAAATAGACCACCCTCTTCATACCGAGGTGTCGTAAAATACGATTATTGTAGGTTGACGTCAGGCAGGCCGCCGGTCGTAAAAAACGTAACCAAATCATGTGACAGCATGTTTGTAACATATTGTGCCGACCCCACTTAGAGTGGGATAATGGCAGGAGAATGATGAATATTTAAAAGATTCGCAGAAGTTTGTGTGTGTGTACATGTATGTGTAGTGGGATCAAAATCCTTTTTTAGTCCAACTTTAGTGACCATTAAATGTTTTAACCGATAATCTACAGCTGCTTTTTATATTACTTAATTAACATATAAAATATGACCAACGCTGAGCATAGCGGGTGGGTAACTTCTAGTTTAGAATATTAACGATTAACTTTTACTTGTACAACCGTTTCCGGTGTGATATGTCAAGACTAAATTTATGTACGAAGAAAGCTTTATAACTGGACCCGTAGTTTTATGTGTTAATAGACACAATTTTATTTTAAGTACTACTTATATTGAACTGAGCTGTGATAGCCTAGCGGTGTGATTGCGTGATTCTTGGGACGGAATCACGGGTTTAAACCCATGGTAGGACAAACGAGTTTTTCTGTTAATACTTATATGTGTTATTAATAATAACAGTTTATCACACGCTTTTCGGTGAAGGAAAATATCGTGAGTAAACCTGCATATCTCCAGAGAATTTTGGGGATATGTGTAACCTACCAATCTGCATTGGCGCAACGTGGTAGGTCTATGCTCCAACCCTTCTCTCCAAAAATGGAGAGAGGAGGCCTATGTCTAGTAGTGGGATAGTGTGGATCCCAGTAGTAGGAGGGGCCGTGGAATAATTAGCGAAATGGTTAGGAATTAATAAAAGATCGCTGATTCAAACTAGGAACTGCCTCTAAGTATTTCTTAATTTGCAAATTTATTAACTTAGTTTATTAGAATAAATACTTAAAACTTTTATCCGCTTTAGCTCTTGACTCTAACTGGGCAATTTGCAATAGGCTATTACTGGGCAACTGTCAGATACTATATGTATATTATTAAATTTTATGCTTAACGTTTCGTAGTAAAATAAAAAAAAATAGTAAAAAGATGATCCAATTCTTCTATCCAAAGAACAAAATAGGTCAAATTTTCTGTCAGGTACAAATGTTAAAAAGAGATATATGTATTTTTATATCGCGAATCAACCTGATATAAACAAAGTTTATAACTGTATAAACAGAATGGTAAATAAATAAAGAACATAAACGGTAAGATGGGTAAAAGACCAGTTAAAGTTTATTATCGCACTAGTTAATTGTACTGAAATTGAATACATAAAATACTTCTCTACGAGTTTATAAAGATCGTGCTAAACGTATTTTTGAGAGTAAAATAATATTTACATATTTTATTACGCTTCAGTTGAATGCATTGACGAAGAAAGCGCCGAACCAATTCAGAGTCAAAATATTGAGATCCGCTTTCTAAAGTACATTCAATGTCAGATATAATCGAGTTCTTAAAACCTTATACCCATACAACTATGAATTTTGCTTCTTGATACATTTCAATTGATTTTGCCACATATTATCACCAAATTTAATCATATACAAGTAATAAGTGTCAACGAAGATTTATAATCCGCGTGAGAATCTTATTTCAAATCAAGTTAGAGCATAGACATTAGCCAAGGTTGCCTGCTTTCACCGCTATTATTTTTGATTGTTTTGAATGCAATAATGCCCAATATGACAGCAAGATGTAAAGGCGTAGAATGAGATTAATCTATTTGTTTCGTAGATTTAAACAAAGCCAATGACCTACACTTTCTTAATCATTTGTATGATGTCAAAGTTCAAAACCACCTCGGACGAAACTGATTTCAAAATTACGTGTTAGAACTTAGAACTTGAAAGATTGTGTACACTTAAGTTATTAAAAAGTGGAATAGAAATAGCCTATTTTGTAGATGGACTAAATTCTAACAAAACTAAGTTATTCAAAATCCTATATATGTTGTTAAAATTCATAGCCTCTTTGTATAATTGTAAGGAAAGTAAATTACGATTCAAAACATTCTTTATTCAAGTTGTTTTAGTAAACAAGTACTTTCGAATCGTCAACTCTACTGTTGTTTCGGAAAGCTATTAGAAATATTCAATTTGGATAAAAGTTTAATTTAAAAATATCAATATTGTTCGCTTATTAGTCAAGGAAGAATTTAATGACCAACAACATTTTTATTTTAACTAGATTTTCTCAACTCAAATCGCTTCTTTTCTTAATTTAGCTAATTAAGCTTAATTGTAAATTCAAAGAGGTCGGTATCCATAAAGCAATATATAATAATAATGATACCCATAAAGCAGACAAAACTATGAATGAAGACGGTAAATAACGACTGGTTATTTTTATAATAGAAGATAATTTGTAAAAAAAATAAGTAAAATGTAATATGTATTTTGCAATAAGTAATTAATAAGGAATAATATAAGCAATTATATAAGGACCTCAAGCGATACACAAAAGTGTAAATATTGTTTAATAAAGAATTCAGTAAACGTCGCTTAACAAATTTATTGATTTGCCAGCAAATTCGATATCTTGTTTACCAATTAGTGTTGATTTTGTTATAAATTTCTCGCTCATCAAGTTTGAAAAGAATAAACGTTGTCCAATTAAGAATCAATTATTGATTTGTTTTGGCAATTGTGGACCGGAAATGGTGTTCTTTTCATCATTTACTTCGTTTATACAAATTTATCGTTGTTGTTGACCCAATTATATAATTTATAGAATTAGGCGTCTTTGCGGGGATCCATAATACAAAAGTAATAATAAAATTATTTTGCTATAATCCGCGATGAAGTAAAATAGAAAATATATATAATGCTAAATGTAGAGATGACAATCCGTGTGTATACCTGGCACATGCAGGATTCGTAAAAACACTATTTATACAATATACACTATATTTCCAATTATAAGGGGATAATAATGTAAAAGATATTTATTATTAAATAATGTTTTCTGTGTTTATACTTTAGTGTTCCTAAAAATTATACAGTTTTTACTACATTTAAATTATATAGTTTTTACTACTGCTAACCTACTAAGATGTAGACAGCGTCAGTTTATTAATCTGTTCTGGATTTACAATGTGAAAGAAAATTCTAGTATATTTTCGTATCGGGTTAGTTGAGAATGAAATGCTTTGGTTTGTATTATAATTAGAATCCTTAGAACTGCAGGTTACCAGTTTCATAGCTAAAGTATCTAATATTTGTAATGGCTCATAAATAGGTGCAGGATATAACAAAAGAAGCTTTTCAAACTTCAGTAATACTTAACACGATCAGCTGCGTATATGACCTACTTTTAGTACATATTATATATATCTTAGGATGTAGTAATAGAATTCCTCAATATTGTGTAACCACAGTATTTTATATCAAAACCAGTCAGAAGCGACACAAAGGCTAGTTTTAGTTTTAATAAAATGGTTTTTAATAAATTCATGGTACCTAGTAAATTTGCGTCTCTAACAAGGTACCTATAGGAACTTAAATTATCTTACTTTTATACAAAGGTATTAACTATTATTACCTTTACACCTCGGGTGAAAACCGGTGCTCAGTCTGGTCTAGTTTTCTGATTTTTTTTTACCCAAACAACACGTTTAAACAGTTTGTCCCGACCCCACTACGAGTGGGATAAAGGCAGGAGAATGATGGTTTGACCTATATAATATAATCGTATATGAATCACGTTAAGCGTGTCGAAGAAAACGAAACATTTTCCATAGTTGACAGTGATAAAGACCTCACTAAAGCAAATTGAATTAAGTGTAATTGGGTAAAATTAACAACTGCGAACAAGCCATCAGTCATGTAAACAGGAAACACGGCGGCCACACGTCGGCATTCGTTTAATAGCTGTTTAATCGTTACGTTAATAGGAGAAACTCATCTCCGGCCGCCCGGGCCGATAGCAAGAGCGTCCCGGACGGTTTTTTGTGAGGCTTTCTCCTTAAGGTTATTAATGCGACTAATTATATGGTTCACGACATGTCTTACAAGAGCCTTTTAATTTATTAAATGATCTGTCTTTATTGTAGGGTCATCAATGTTATCTTTTGAAATAACACTCAATTGTTTTTTATCTTTCAACTCATTAATTTTTGGTTTTACAACATTGTGGAGCGCTTACTCTTTTATATACAGACAAGGTGTACTCGTGACTTAGTTAACGTTACGATTTAAATTAAAATATATAGAATAAACAGTTAGTATTTTCTCAAATTTAAACAATCGTGATTAGAATTCATAGTTAAGGTATAGAAACCGGATATACTCTTGTTTTATACTATCGGGCTAACCCGACTATTTTTTATTTAGTACCTAGTAAAATGTCATAAATATTGTAAAAATAACATTTTAATTTAATAGATTATCAAGTACTAGCTTTTATCCGCAACTTCGTTCGCGTGATTATAGACGGCGCGTTTGTGCCAAATTTCATCGGTATTAGTTCAGCAGATTTGCCGGAAAAGAGTAACAAACATACATCACAAACTTTCGCATTTATAATATTATTAGGATAATAATAAATATAAATTGTCAGAATTTATCTGCCAGAGATTATTCTATCACTACCTATCACACTATCCTATCACACATCCTACACTATCCTATCACACATCCTACACTATCCTATCACAGTTGAGAGATTATCCTATATAAAGCTAACAGATAAAGAAACAGTATTGTTCAGACTAACATAACCGAGAAAGGTAAATCCATCATAACAACCTTACGCAGTATAACCGGAGCCAGAGAAAGTTCAGACAGACATTATATCGGTGTTAATAGAATATGTTAATAGAATAGTATATAAATTGATAGTAACAAAAACAAAGCCTCACTGATTATATTTGATATATCGACATCATATAGAATCTCTGTTGGAATGATATTCGACAGGCTTTATGTTTCATTGGTTCTAGATGGGTCTCATTGGTTTTGTCAATTCTAAAATAATTGAGTAGATTAAGCTATCTTCAAAGAATAATAATATTGCAAGACTTGAAGCAGCGTTTCGCTTAGCAAAATCCCAGGTCACCGCTTCTTTTAATTTGTATCCGGCACATGCTTTTAACATTTATTTGTTTGATATGCAAAGGCTTCACTACAATTGCTTCTAATGCAAGCTAAAATGAAACACGTTCACCTAGAAGATATCTTGTCATTCTTGCTTTAAAGCTAAGCTTGTTATAAGGAGTGGCAAAGATAAATGCCTGGATAGAAGTTGAAAACTGTTGTGCGCAAGAGTACTGATGAAGCGAAAAGTTTAGTGCGCCTTTGTGGGATGTCGATTACGTTGGAGAAGAACTTGGTGCCTTGCATAGCTTTCAGTTCCAAATCTTAAATAACGTCGGGAAACTCTTGACTGAAACTACTTCTTATAAAGCTGCATATGTTATCAAGGCGCAAAAATCCCATAAAGATACGAGTATTTATGTAAAGCACTGCCATTTTACAACGAAAGAGAGATAGAGAGCAAAAAGCTTAATGTGAACGAAGAGAAAGAAATATAAGTAATCGAAGGAAAAACTGCTTTAAAAATAACTTAAACTGCTAAAAAAATACTTACTATTACACGCACATTCGCACAAAATTGATATTTAAAAAAATAATAAATACAATCATAAATAGATTTTTGAAACACTTTTTTAAATACTTGAATCAATTTAAAGTCTTAAAAATAAATTAAGTATAGTCATATAAACTATAGTCTTACATGTAAATATTACGTTAAATATTGATCTTTAACATTTATGTTTTGATCTTTAAACCGTAAAAGCGATTCGACGTATTTCGGTTGGCACGATATCCGTGTAATTTAGATAATATGGCGTGGTTCTTTACTAAATACTGTATACTACTTCTTTCGTACAATTTTAGTTTTTCTTATGGTAGCATGTGCTTATACATAAAAAGATCAATCAATCTATTATTTACAGTATCAATAGAGTAATCTAAACACTTGCTCTATTCACTACCGGTAACTTTGTTTCCCGCCAACTTAAGTGTTTCCCCTTAATAATGCATATGTGTTTTTTCCGCCTATTTATAAATAGGCGAAAAACACATACGCATTTTGCAAATTTCTGTTTTCTATAGAAATCAGAAATTTTAGTTTAATAATAGTTTAATAATAGTTGTAAAATTAGAGTTAAAATATAGGATTAACATCCTATATTTTAACTCGGTGTTACCTCGTTAATTTTGCCAATTTTCAACACTGGTCCAGCGGATTTGCAATAAGAGCGTCATAGACTTTCGCATTTTTGATATTAGTATGGATATATCCTCCTGCCCTTATCCCACTCTAAGTGGGGTCGGCACAACTTGTTAAATATGCTGTCACATGATTTGGCTGCATTTTTACGACCGGCCGCCTGCCTGACGTCAACTTACCTCAGTCGTATTTTACGACCCCTCGGTAAGAAATGAGGTTGGTCTATTCCACTCAGCCGGATACCACACGGCGTGATATTAGTATGGATAAAGTCAATAAATATTTACCGTCACTCAAAAGCCCCCTTTCTCAAGACATAGAAAATCTGTTGAAAGCTTAAAAGTATAGTCGATTGGATTGAACAAATCCCCTGCGACGAACGGAAAGGTATAAAAATACGGTCAAGATTTCTTATACTTGGCTAATCAGTCGCAATAAGCATTGTTGTCAGTCATGATAAATGGAGTGGAAGTCGGTTTTGGAATGAATCGTTATTTGTGTTAAGTATTTTAGCTGGAATTTTTATTATGATGGTAGTAGCTACGCTATTATAAAAAGCGAAATTTTAAAATTTGCCATTGATTTTTGGATATATTTAACGTACTTTCTAATTATTCTTAAAAGTATCAACTTGCTGTGTGTTGATCTATTTTGCTCAGGGAAATACCACAGCCATTGTATGATATCGGTTTCATTCACTTAACTTAAAGATATTGGCAAAAAAATACGATGTACCTAATCATTTTAGCTACCAACTAACTTTACCTATCATCCTTCTCCTGCCCTTATACCACTCTAAGTGGGATGGGCACAACATATTATAAACATGTTTTCACATGATTTAGATACGTATTTTACGACCAGCCGCCTGCCTGACGTCAACTTACCTTGGTCGTATTTCACTACACCTCGGTAAGAAAGAGGGTGGTCTATTCTACTCTACCGGATACCACACGGGGGTTAACTTACCTTAGCCGCCTTTTACGATACCTCGGTAAGAAATGTGGTTAGTCTATTTTACTCATCCGGATACCGTACGGCTGGTTGACTTACCTTAGTCGTCTTTTACGAAACCTCGATAAGAAATGAGGGTAATACTATTCTATTCAGCTATATACCACACGGCGTAGATGTACCTAAATGTTAAATATACATATTTATCATCATCCTCCTGCCCTTATCCCACTCTAAGTGGGGTTGGCACAACATATTATAAACTTGTTGTCACATGATTTGGCTGCATTTTTACGACCGGCCGCCTGCCCGACGTCAACTTATCTTAGTCGTATTTTACGACACCTCGGTAAGAAAGAGGGTGTGGTCTATTCTAACCTATCGGATACCACACGGGAGTCAACTTACCTTAGGCGCCTTTTACGACACCTCGGTAAGAAAAGAGTAGTACCACCGTACTACGAGTATTCTATTCAGCCGGATACCACACGGCGTAAATGTAAATGTTAAATATACATACTTATATTTTACCTAAAACATATGTACGACTTACTTAATACTCCTTGCAGCCTTATAATAAATATTCAAACAGGTCAGCACGAGCCACTGACCTAAATTATCTCGGCCTTATAGTGCATGTCCTTGACCTATCCGGTTTTTAATCGATACAGCTAAAGGGATGTTATTTTCCACTCATCGCTTTGAGTAGTCATTCGTATTCACGCTATTTTATCGCGCAAAAATGGACCTATTTTATAAAAAGTTTATTACGTTTTGTTACTTTATATGTAATTTCTCCAATAAAACATGTTTGTTTTTTTAATTTGGTACTTACTTATCTTAGCCGCGTCGTATCCGGGTGAGTAGAATAGACTACCCTAATTTCTTACCGAGGTGTCGTAAAAGGCGACTAAGGTAAGTTGACGTCAGGCAGGCGGTCGGTCGTAAAATACTATATTTATAGATATTCATGAAGTCTAGCTGCGAAAGCGTAACAGACAAATGGTACCAAATTTCGTTAATAAGACAAGAACAAGACAAACAAGACAGACAAGAACAAAGACAGAGAAACGCATAACCAGACAGACGCTTATAATATTAATAAGGATAGTATGCTACCATCAGTTTTTTTCAAATATATTCTGCATACAGTTACTTAGAAATGGCCACTATTTTGGTGATACGGCCGCTTTTAATATCTACCCACTCAATTTTTATATCGTAATCGTAGGAGTACAATAAAAAGTGTTATGTTATGTATTTCTCGGAAAATAATACATCAAATAGATTTGCTGTAGCCAATTGATTTAATATTAGGCACTATAGATAATAAAATTCAAATGACTAATTTAGTTTGTTATGAGATATGGACAATACGTAAATAAAAAATATCGCGAGAGATCAGAAAAAAGAACATTAACCGTAGTGAGCTTAAAATATACTTTTACATTTACTATTGAATAGTAAAATAGAAAGATAGAAAATAGATTATATGTTTCTCCACAAACTTCTCTGTCTTCCATAGAAAGTCCGATTAAAATCTGTTTAGCCGATCCGGATGTACTATTAATCTTAATGTTTTTCGAAAATTGCACTATATTTAAGTAAAAACCGGACAAAATTATATTAATGTATTAAATTAGTAGATTTTGAGAAAATCGATCACACATAGACAGAAAGCTTTTAGGGGAGTTTGTTTTATCATATGTATAGATCAAATCTAATCAAAAATAATCTTCATTTAAATAAGCTCTTTCAAGCACTTTTGAATCGTCAAGGATCTATATGATTAATGAAACTAAATAATTAATGAATGAATGACGGAATGTTGCTCTTACCGAGATTATATTAATATACATTTCATCTTATTTGTATTGAATCTTGAATTACTGTTTAACCGCGGGAACTTAAGTTTCAGGGGATCGTTGAATTAAGCGACATCTGAACTTGTAAACTATTGAAATCAATCCTTTTATATTAACTATTCAACTAAGTTAATAATAATAACATAGCTATACATAGGTTGACCGAGCTAACTCGGTAATTTTTTACAAAATAAAAAAATAAACTTAAAAAAAAGAACAAAATAATTAGGTAGTTGGGTATCGATCCTTGGTATTTACATTTCTCGAGATTACCCGTTCCCCAAATAATGTACGCTGACTTGACAGTTTACGACAAAAATAGTGTTTTATATTCAATATAAAATTTAGTATTCAATGCTCTAAAACTGGGATTAAACCAATTTTTTTTACATTAAACCTAGCTAGATCGATTTTTCTCTCCAAAAACCCCAACACACTGAATTTCAGGAAAATCGTAGGAGCCGTTTCCGAGATTCCGAAAATATATATATACATACAAGATTAACTCATTTAAATATTAAAGAAGAGATTTCGTCTTGAAGCGAAGCAGTACCGCCCTTATGACGTCGAAGTACTCAAAATCATACGCGTTGACACGCCTCTGTGACAGTTATACATATACTTTTAACTGGGCTTTACCTTTCCCAATGAACATACAAAGCCGGTTAAGACCGCTTTCTTTCGATTCCATAGCGAGGAACTTTTCACATGTGTTGTAGGGTTTCCAATCTGCAACAATGTATTATTGAGATCGATATACTGAATCTAACTTCAATCCATCATACAGAGATATATCTGTTAGATTAACGTTAAATCTTGTTAAAGTAGACCTTATTGTCAGCATAATAAAGCAACAATGAATTTCGATATCATCATGTTCCCGCCCTTATCCCGCTCTAAGTGGGGTCGGCACAACATGTTACAAACATGTTGTCACATGATTTGGCTACGTATTTTACGACCGGCCGCCTGCCTGATGTCAACTTAGCTTAGTCTTATTTTACAACACCTCGTAAGAAAGAGGGTGGTTTATTTTACTCAACCGGATACCACACGGCGGGTTGACTTACTTTAGTCGCCTTTTACGGCACCTCGGTAAGAAATGAGGGTGTTCTATTCTACTCAGCTGGATATCACACGCCGGGTCGACTTAACTTAGTCGCCTTTTACGACACCTCGGTAAGAAATGAGGGTGGTACAATTTTATTCCGCCGGATACCACACGGCGTAATGAATTTATCGATATATTATTTTTTTATATATGTATATATGCATGTAAGTTATTGTTTAATGAGTAATTTATATAAAGTACCTGAGTGAAAAAGCCTTGCTCGGTAATTTTATTAAAAGATATTAAAAATATAAAAAAAAGTTGGTGACATCTGGTTGTATTTAAAAATTATATATGTAGGTATATATTAACCAATTGTCTGTCACCCATAACACAAGTATTAAGTTACTTACTTTAAGGACGGATGACAATGTGTAAGTGTCCTATATACTTATTTATCTGGGACTCAATCCCGGATATTTTAACTTTTTAAATCCTCCCGTTCCCAACTGAGCTATTATAACTTTACAAATGACATCACAATTAACCTTTGTATTCTATTTCTATTTTGCAGTTGTTAATACAGGGATGAACCGACATTATTTTAAAATAAAACCAGTGTTATAAAACTTCGTTAACGTGTATTCTCTGCGTAGTTTATTCTCGATTGCAAATGAGCATTTAAAATTGTATTCTCGATTCAAAATTAGGCTTAATTGATTTAGAGACATTGTGATCCTTATTTTAATACAATCTATGACCGTACGAACTAATAAAAACACTAGTGTTTTATTGCTTATGTTTATATTTCTACGCTACAAAACTAATGAGAATATTATTTTATTATAATCCGCGATAAAAGAAAATATATTTAATGCTAAATGTGTACTATTCGTTCTCATACCTGATACATGCAGAATTTCAAAAAACGACAAAATCACAAAGCGTGGAGTCTATCTCCTGACGATGCTTCGGTTACGGAGCGAAACAATTGTTGAGATTGTGGTGTTGAATATGTGCAGTGCTTGTGTATTGTTGTGTTATCGGTGTCCGGTAGTGCATGAGTTTTTACAAATTCTGCATGTATCAGGTATGAGAACGAATAGTACACTCTACATTTAGCATTACATATATTTTCTTTTATCGCGGATTATTGCAAAATAATATTCTCATTAGTTTTGTATTATGGACCTCCGCAAAGTAACGCCTAATTCTATAAATTGTTCTCCGCTACTTTTTATTGCAATTTTTTAATTAGATTACATTAATACTAAGCATGCGATATAAACTGTCGTGATATATTTTTTAAATATAGCTAAACTTTTTTGAAACACCATTCACGCTTTCGCTTGTATAGTAATTTCTTGGTATAAAGGGAAAGCTTCTAATTGACGCATACAAATGATCTTTTGTTAACTTAACAGCGACGCTATGTGGACATATTTCACACAGATCTGAAACTTTTTCCCTCTAGCTTGAAATATAAAGTGAAATTTGAATGAGAACCGCTGCAATGTTCGCACGTGCTTTTTATTAGTATGTGATGAGTTTAATTAAAGTGATTGACTGCCATAATTTTGTATTAGGTTATAAAAAGATTAATTTTCTTTTAGTCATACATACACTCTTGAAGCTGTTTAGTTTAGCTTAATATGAATGTGAATATGTGATAGCAAATTCGAATGACCAGATAGTCAATCTCTTTTTAGTTTTCTATAAAACATATCTGTTAAATTGATATTTACAATTGATCATTTGAAATAATTTATAGAATTAGGCGTTAAACATGGGTAAACACACAATTTCATTTTCCAGGAGATTGTGTCTTAAGTCTTAAAATATACGTCAAATAATATTATTGTCATGTAAAATTAAATTTATGTATGTGATAAAATATTAGTTGAAATCCCTATGAATAAAACATGAATAAATAAAATATCCAAGGCAAAAGGTTTGGTTACAAAATTATCGGAAGCCAAGGTCACATAAAAATGTTTTATCAAATACTTGACGATTAAATTTACCTTACTAACTTTACTTTTTTAAATTACCTTATTAACTTCATAATCTTTAATAGTAGTATAATTAGTAGTATTATAGTCTTAAATAGTATGTATAAGAAATATATATATTGTATTTTGTTTTGCTACACTATCTGTCGACTGACTCTGGTGTGCGTTAAAACTTGAATAAGTTTATGTTCACATCTAATTATGTTACTGTAATATTGTGTATGAACAAATAAATAAAATAAAATAAAAAAATAAATAAAATAAAAATGCTTCCTAATTTCCTTATTTCTAAATAAGTATTCATCTCTACTTAGTATTCTCTCAGGTTAGATCGTAAAACGCAAATCTTATCGATAAATAAAACATCGAAAGCCCTCCCGCTGCGAACTAGGGTTATGAGAAATGTTTCTTTTCACTTTCACAAAATATTTTTGTTCGTTCCCTTTTCATTTCACTTTCATCATTCGAGACTGCAATACCTTGCGAGCTAACTATAGGCCCAATTGAAAAATAATTTTTGACTTAATATCGTTTAATCGAGTATAATTCCTATACAACATATCCAACTTTATTAAATATTTAGCGATTTCGACGGAAAGGTCTGGATGGAAAATTAAATTAAGATATTAATTATTTATATTACAATTTTATTTTTGGATCATCGTATAATATGAAAGTAATAAAAGTATTAATGCCTATTGTATTTGGCGAGATAATCTGTATTTAAAAAAGGACAGAAATGTTTTTGTCCTACTGCTGCATAAGAGCATCTCTTATAGAGGAATATTAACTAATTAGATCCTTGAAGCTAGCTCAATACCATGTATGGCATATTCTATAAATATATGTAGATTTCATCGCAATATTTTCCTTTACCGTAAAGCGCTTTTAAATTATAAATACTAATTCAGCATTGACATTCAGGAGACATGGACACTAAAAGAAGCTGATAGGAAAAGGGTCGATGCCTTTGAGATGTGGTGTTGGCGTCAGTTATTGAGAATCCCCTGGACAGCCAGTCGCACTAATGTCTCCGTCCTAAAAGAACTAAGAATAGATGAAACAAAACGACTGTCCAGTGTTTGCTTGCAGAAGATCCTGCGATACTTTGGCCACATTGCTCGTAGGTCTAGCGACAATTTGAAGCGACTGATGGTGACAGGAAAAGTAGAGGGAAAGAGACCCAGAGGTCGAAGTCCGAAACGATGGGCAGACCAAATATCCCAACAACTGGATATACCCATCAGCACCGCACTATATCGAGCTGCCGATCGCAACTCCTGGAAACGGGCAGTTGACAATTTGACTAAGAGTCACGGTCCTCAGTAATGAGGGAACGATAACGAAGAAGAATTCAGCATTATTATTTTAGAGAACTCATTAGCCTGCCCGTATTCATCAATTGTTACCTGCTAACTGAAAAAAGGAACCAGTTCTGTATCATCAAATAACTTAACAACATATTAAGTACGCTATAGAAATTAAAAGCACAAATTTAAGTTATCGCGTTGTCAAAATTCTTCTATAACTTAATGAAGCAATGGATAATTGCTTTTAAAAATATAATTCTTATTACTACTTACATTTAGTAATTACTGGCTTGTACAGGGTCGAAGAGTAGCAACATCTACGCATTTTTATCATCCAAGTATTAAATAGTATATAGTATAGTGTAATAGTATATAGTATAGTGACTGGCCCGTTGGCGCAGTGGGTAGTGACCCTGCCTTCTGCTCCGCGGGTCGCGGGTTCGATTCCCGCCGAGGGCCAACATTTTCTATAAATGAATTTGTTGGCCTTTGAGCCTGGGTGTATATTTGTATTTAAGTATGTATTTAAAAATATATAAGTATATATTCACCAGTTGTCTGTCACCCACAACACAAGTATTAAGTTACTTACTTTGGGGACGGACGACCGTGTGTGTAAGTGTCCTATATATATATTTATATATTTATTTATAGTAGGCTTTCTGAATCATCCTCTTTTTAACAGTGTTTTTGAACTGATGTAATGGCAAAGCTAAAATATCCACATTTATAGATAAAGATAATCTAGAAATGGGTTATATTTGTGTTACTGTGCCTAATCCTTAAGAAATCCATGGTCTAAGCGAGCTATATCCACACATTCTTATCTTCTAATTAATCCTCAACAGTATAGTAGGCTTTCTGAATCAGCTTCTTTTTAACAGTGTTTTTAAACTGATGCAATGGCAAAGCTAAAATTGATTGCGGAATTTCATTATAGAAAAAATGGGATAAATAAATGGGAGTCCATGAAAATCGTTTTCATTCAACGAGAGTGAAACAAAGAAACATCATTACGAAGTCATTGAACTGTAACTACTCTGTAAATATGTAATATGCTAAAGCAATTATAATAAATACGATTGTATTGTCCAATACAGATGATAATCAATCAGTCACGGCCATGCCATGTTCTGAACTGTCCATATCCGCTCACCTGGTAAATATAAAAATACAAGAGAAACTTAATGCGCCGTAGTTTTATAATGGATGGATATTTTCACTCAAAATATTGATGAATGTTACATCACTATTAGCAAATTAACATAAGAGAAACTTAAGTTAAACTAAAATATCAAATAAGTCTTTAAAGATATTAATAACTTTATCATAACGTATTAAAAAAAACTCTCGAAGAAAATTAGAAACAAAAATATGAAGTTTTTTATAATAGACAAAAGCCTTATTTCTTACTGAGCTGTCATAAAAGCCCACTACGGTAATTTGATCGTTTTGTATACGACTGAGGAGCATAGACCACCCTCTTTTTTACTGAGGTGTCGTAAAGGCGATTAAGATAAGTTGACGTCAGATAGGCGGCTGGTCGTACAAAACCTAGCCAAACACATGACAACATGCTTATAACATGTTGTGCCGACCCCACCTAGAAGGGGATAAGGAGAGAAGGGTGATGTTATAATTGACCATAAAATCCTACAAAATTTGTAACAAGAAATCATTTTTATATCAGATAACACTTCTGCCATTCGATTATATAATCCACTCACAACGGTTATATCATTTGATTTGAGGACAATACTGGCTGTAAACCGTATCAATGTCAGATTAAACTGTCAAATGAATTCTGATTATCATTATCAGTGTGTATCGTATTCATAAAGTTATTATACTAGAGTATCGGAGCCATAGGCAGACCTTTAGCTGAGAATGGCACAATAAAGAGGAGGGAAATGAAACTCGTAAACTTATCTGTCTAATCACACATAAAAAAGAGAGACAGGTACACTATCATTTTCTTTCTCTCTATTGTAACGGGGCTCATTTTAGGCTGGCTTATCTACTCTAGTATAAAACTGTCAAATTAATTCTGATTATCATTATCATTGTGTATCGTATTCATAAAGTTATTATACTAGAGCCAAAGGCAGACTGAGAATGGCACAAATGGAGGGAAAATGATACTCGTAAACTCATCTTTGTTTAATCACACATAAAAAAGAGAGACAGGTACACTATCATTTTCCTTATTTCCTCTTATATCCTTTATTGCTCTTTATTATAGAAAACGTAGGTCGGCTTGTCTACTATAGAACAATAACTTTATGATAGTATTCGGTTTTAAAAAGTTATTGGTGGAATGACTAATCGTACGCCGTGCTTAAAAAAACACGTCGTATTTTAGCGCCGTGTTTTTTTAATATTATCAAGGAGTGTAGGGTTACCATATTAGAGCAATAATAATGAATGTGATTAACGTGTCCGATACCCCTAGTTATCATTCGATCATGTTCATGTCACTTCTGATATGCGTATATCCGCCGGTTTAGTTGACGTAAAGACGCGTGCGCGCGAAACTACGCCGTATGTAAGTGATGTATTATGTTTATACTTAAGATATATCGATATATTGACAAATTGTCTTATTCTGCATCAATAGATCCAGTATATTGTAGTCGACAGCAAAAAGAATATAGATTGTTTGTACCTTAATTGTAATATTACATAAAAGTCATCATTCTTCTTCCCTTATCCCACTCTAATGGGGTCCGCAAAACATGTTATAAGCATGTCCTACTATGATTTGACTAGGTATTTTTCGGCTAGTCGCCTGCCTTCAACGTACATTAGTCGCCTTTTACAATACCTCTGTAAGAAATTAGGGTTGTCTTTTCTACTCAGCAGGGTATCACACGGCGGGTCAACTTACATTAGTCGCCTTTTACGACACCTTGGTAAGAAATGGGGGTGGTCTATTCTACTCAGCCGGACACCACATAGCGGGTCAACTTACCTTAGTCGCTTTTTACGACACCTCGGTAAGAAATGAGGGTGTTCTTTTCTACTGAGCTGGGTACCACACGATAGCTCAACGTACCTTAGTCGCCTTTTACGACACCTCGGTAAGAAATGAGGGTGGTATAATCTACTCAGCCGGATACCACACGGCATTTACAGCAATTACACTATAAGTAACATAAAGATTTCAGCAACTTATCAAAACTAAAGTGCTATAAGTGACAATTTATATAATTTTTCAAATTTTAAAGAATTATCCATATAAAAATATACAAACATTTTTATCTGAAAATATATTCCATCATTACATCAATCGTTATATTGCTCCTGCATTATCTATTAACGAAAGATTGTTTTTATAAGAATGGAGCCGCAACATCTACATCGAAAAAACCGCATGTTGCTGATTCCTGCTAAAGGTTTAATGTTATTACAACTTATTGAAGTTTGTGCTTTAATGATAAATTCACACTTCGATTAGATATTAAATGTCTATATTGATAAATCTATTGACAACTATGCAAATTACATAGAATAAATTTTAAACCATAACAAGTTGTATGTGTTCTTTCTTGTGATTAAGTTCTTTGCGTAGTTATTTATTTCATAACTATTAGTAAGTAATATTGTTGCAAAGATGAAAATCTTCTACTGGATTTATACAGAAACTGCCATAAAACATTCCTAAAGAAATCTCCATCCCTTTTTTTATCTTTTATAAGTTTGATAAAAATACGCCTCATCTTTTAGTTGTGCTCTTTTTTTAGTGGGATAGTTAACAAGAGAAGCTATTTCACTGATTCAGAATTTTATTAAACATATAGTTATCATTCTGTTACCCCTATCCCACTCTAAGTGGGCTTGGCACAATGTTTTGTCTTCTATTCTCCCCTATCATTCGTCAACTCTGGTGCTCCTCCATTTCTTAAATATGCATTTAATTTTTTACACAATCCATCTTTTCAATCCACAATCCATCTTTTTTTCAGCCTCCCTCTAGTCATACATCCGTCTACATTCATATTTAAAACTCTTTGGATCACATGATTTTCATCCCTCCTCAATTAATGACCATATCAACTTAATCTCGCACTTCTCATCTTTTCTATAATGGGCGCAATTTTCAGGCTTCCCTTTATATACTCATTCCTAGTAAAAGGCCACTGTATAAGCCGATGGAAGCAAATACTCATTCAAATGGTATAGAGAGAACAACAAGCTCTTCAGCAATGAAATAACAACTGTGGACCTGTTTTTAAGTTACTTTAGAACATGCATTAGCTCCGCCTTTTAGGCGGCAAGTGATCAAAGTGCTGGAATAAGAAATCTTCAGAAATAGTCTACTTAATAGATACTTGTAAATCATCGATATCGATATTGACTTGGCTCAAAACATCGATACTCGTATCACTAATTAGTCGGTGAAAGTTACCGACCGACTGACCAGAATCCGATGCAAACCC
Source organism: Morpho helenor (assembly GCA_029227775.1). NCBI lineage: Eukaryota > Metazoa > Arthropoda > Insecta > Lepidoptera > Nymphalidae > Morpho > Morpho helenor. The sequence continues at coordinate 12,592,547 of JARGCU010000020.1, read as the reverse complement.
GATGTTTCGGCGGTACCGATTTTAGATCGATTCTACTTTCGTTTTTCGGCTACTCTTTCTTACCGCTCACTAAGTGTTGATTGGAACTCCGATTTATTTTATACTCAAGATCATTTGGTAACATAAACACTACTATTAGAGATTTATATTATAGATTTATTTATTATTTAAATCAAACTATATTATTTAAAGTCTATTCCGTGAGAAAGCAATGTACTCTTGACGTCTTTCACATGGATTTTATCTTTGCTTTCTAGACGTTTAGAGAAGTTTATAACAGATTATTGTTTGCAAGCAAAGTTTTATTATGCTGACGGCTAGATTATATTCTCTTTTTGAACAAATCGATGTCCAATTCTGGACGTACTATTCGAGGGATTGTCACACGATTTTGCTCCGCTTGCTTCCTACGATATTGAGAAGTCTCGCTTCGAAGACTAACACCACTAAGTTTTCAGTTAAGAAGTTGCCACTCCAACACTTAAGGATCTCAACCCCTTTGGGTCTTATAGATACTGCTTATAGAAGTACATATTTTATTTTTTTAAATTCCTATTTAAATACTGACTTAGCCACGCGTTGCCATGGCTCAGTCTATTTGTGGATTCTGATGATGTATCGTTACGATCCTTAACACCGTATAATTTGATATCAATTAGGTAATTTGAAAAGAATAAATTTGAATCACCGTTTTACGGTCAGCGTTTATTCCTTAACTGCGATGATTGCCTTTGAATATTTAAGGCAAAGCGGTTGAATAAACCTTGACAATATCGCATTAATAAAATTATGTTGTAACGATTCATTATCAATCCAAATTCAGTTCAAACGAATTTATCGTTGCTAAATGTGTATTTTTTTTTTGTGAATGAGATGAAACAACGCTTTTTTGGTTAATGTTTGTAATTTCATAATATTGTGATATCAGAAGCCATATATAAAAATGAATTCTTAATTAGGGTTTCTCATGTTATTGTTAAAAAACTTAATGAGGATCGCATGCTTCTACTAACCCGTCACGGCTTTTATTATAATTACAGTTAATGTTATCGACAGAACAAGAATGCCGATCCCGATCGCTCAAAGCAGCATCTTTCACACACGATCCCAGGAATCTAACAGTCATAACATTAATTATCGCAGACAATACGGCTTGGGAACACATTCGCGTTGTAAACCCACAGACCTCCTAACACACATGGCGGGTCATCTCGGGCGATTAGAAAACCACGTGTCCGATTGTATTAAGTACCTGGGCGAGCCTTGCTCGGTAATTTTTTACAAAATAAAAAAAGAAACTTAAAAATAATAGGTAGTTGAAGATCGATCCTAGGTAGAGGAGACTACCCGTTCCCCTAATAAGTAACGCTGACTTGACAGGTTATGGCAAAAATAGTGTTCTATATTCTAAATAAATTTTAGTATTGTTTTATGGCCAAAAACAGGGATAAAGCGAATTTTTTGTTATATAAAACCTAGCTAGATCGATTTTTCTTCCCGAAAACCCCTACATGCTGAATTTCAGAAAAAGCGTTGAAGCCGTTTCCAATATTCCGAAAATATACAATATTAATTCATTTAAATATTAAAGATATTTCTGACGTAGCATTGTGTCATATTGTGTTTTTCCGGAAACTTTTGTCAGTCTCTAGAATGAAACAAAATGATGATTAGTTAGTCGCGTTACCTAATATTTAATTATAACGCCGTGTAAAGAGCTCATAATAAGAGCCCCGTGGGCTTAAAATTAGTCGTGCTCGCCCAATAAAATAAGACGCGAGTAGAGAGATAGCCAGTTCTATAGTAACTATGAACACCACTCACGATAGTTTAATTTAAAAAATAATTATTTTCATGTCTTCATACTACTGGACTGACGACCTTAAAAAGTTCTTTGGGAGCCACTGGATCCAATAGTCATTGGATCGTGTTATAAGAAGATCATGTGGAGAGACCTATGCCGTGGATGTCTATATGTTGAGAAAAGAAAAAGAAAATTTCTTACAACACAAACAATTAACGTCGGACACCAGACGAGCGTTGGTTCAATTGATAGCCTCTAGAGATAAGGGCAGGAGGATGTTGATTTAGTCGTTACTATCTTATGCAGGATTTAATAGTAGCTATATCCAAACTTACTTATCATCTATAAATAAATAAATAAATATACGGGACACTTACACACAACGTCGTCCGTCTCCAAAGTAAGTAACTAAATACTAGTGTTATGGTAGATAGACAGCTGGTGATTTTATATATATATAACTTTTTTAAACATACTTAAATACAAATATACACCTAGACTCGAAGAACCAACAAATTGTTTATAGAAAATGTTAGTCCTCGGCGCGAATCGAACCTGCGACTCGCGAAGCTGAAGGCAGGGTCACTACCCAATGCGCCATCGGGCCACTCAGTCTAAGGTATCTTCAACAGTATAGTAAGCTTTCTGAATCTACCTGCCTTTAATAATGACAGACATACAGATAGAAAGATAGACAGACTTTCGCATTTATAATCTTCGTGTGTATTTATTCATGTTAAGATGGCCCGGAAAGGTCAGGATTACTCTCTATGTCAAAGGTCATTGGCTATATTAGCGCAGTCCATTTTGAAATTGAAATGTGCTTTAGATGAATCGCGTTTGGTTTGCTAATTTATGTGTAGTTATAAATTTTTGCGATAATAACTTCTTATTGGTGAAGATAGTGATTAGTTTTAACATTTCTCTTCAAATAATGGTCGTTTTTATAGATTACTAGCTTTTACTCGAAACTTCGTTCCCGTAGACTGTTGTCGTTTGATAGGTTGATAATAGATGGCGCTTTTTAATATCATCCTATTCCTGTGGAATTAACAGGATTTCCATAGCCTATATGTTACCCCGGTGTATATGGAATAATTGTGCCAAATTCCATGGATATTGGTTTAGCAGATTCGCCGTACGCCGTACGCGATACGCTTTTTTGGCTGATCCGCTTGATTGATTTTGATAAAATTTGTTACTAATTTGTATAAAATTAGTTATTCAAGGCGCAAACCGGAGCTGCAAGCTTATTCCGGTTCCTATTTTGTTTGTTATAAACATCGCAATCTTTTTTATAATTATGTAATAATGTCATAATATCATCATCATCTTCCTGCCCTTATCCCACTCTAACTGGGGTCAGCACAACATGTTATAACCATGCTGTCACATGATTTGGCTGCGTTTTTACGACCGGCCGCCTGCCTGACGTCAACTTACCTCTGTCGTATTTTACGACACCTCGGTAAGAAAGAGGGTGGTCTATTCTACTAAACCGGATACCACACGGTGGGGTGATAATGTCATAATATACCGGTGTTAAATAAAAAAATAACTATTTCCCAATGTTAATAAGTAAGTTACTAAAAATACTATAAATTCACTTTCCACTCTTGGTCGAATAGATTTGAATTAAATGTTAAAACGAGATTTTAAATAAACCTATGTAAAATCACTAAACAAACAGTAAACATCCGGTCTGATAGTTCTAATTTAAATATTTGCACTATTATTAAAGAAAGTGAAAAATATTTATTATCATTATGTTGTGCAATATTGTTTATATTTACCTATTGGATAACACATTTAAATCTTTTCAAAAATGAAAGCAAAAGTTTAATATTCATTTATTTTTAATATTTAAATGAGTTAATCTTAGATATATTTTTTGTTCTGAATGTCCGAAACGACTCCAATGATTTTTATGAAATTTAGCATGTAGGCGGTTTTTTGGAATCGATCTAGCTAGGTTTCATTTAAAAAAATGACGTTTTATCCCTGTTTCAGGCACTTAAAAATCCTAAAATGATGAATTGAATTCAAATAATATTTTAGCTGTCAAACTTATGCTGTGAGTCAATGGTATCAGGCAGAAGAAAAAAGTCAATACCCGGATCGAGTCCCATATGTCAACGGCGCTTTCTTTCTTTTCTTAATTTTATTTAATTGCATTTTTGTGTATTTAAAAAAAAATTATCGAGCATGGCTCGGTCACCGAGGTACTTATATTTATATCGTTTATAGTTAAACATAAGTGAATAAATTTGACTACTCAATGAATGTTTTTTTTAAATTAGAGAAACTATGTTAATAAGTTTAAAGCTGTCGAACATTATTAAAAATCCATGAAGACATACTATAACGCCTGTATCGGCGAAAATAGAATAGAATTTCTTTATTTCTTTTATACGCAATTTACAGTAAGAGTTAAAACAATAGAAAATTAAAAAAAAATTGAAATTTACATAAAAAAAGAGTTAAAAAAAACTTTTATGTTACGTTGTGTGGCGGTGTGAACACACTCGTGTTATAAAAACCCTTATGATGCAACAGAATCATAATCTACTATAATTTTATCTTCTTATTTATAGCTTTAATTTTATCTTCCCATTAAAATTGAAGCGAAATTTGCTATTTCAGAGGTTGCCAAAGAAATGTTAAATAAATAATTGTAAGACATTAAATAATAATAGTTAACGGTGTAACTCGATGGTGTGGACAAAACCTAACACTACCGGGGTCCTCTTAACATCTTTGAACGGTGAAAGTGTAAACAGAACGGGCGCTTTCGTTTAAGAGTGTTTTGTTTGCTCTTACACTATGTCAGATTACTATCATACGCCTAATTAGCGTTTTAAATTGTACTTAGTCGTTTAAGGGTATACCTTTAATATTTAAGTATGTATATATGTATATATATTTTTTCGGAATCTTGGAAACGGCTTGTAGAGGACATGAAATTCAGCATGTCCTCTACATGCTGAATATCAGGAAATTCGTTTGCGGGAGACAAATCGATTAACTTAGGCTTTATTTAAAAAAAATCGTTTTATCCCTGTAGTACGTATTCTGTATTTAAAATAGAAATAATTTCAATAATGATTTTAGCTTTAGCATAAACATTTCAACCTCAACAATTCAACCTCAGCTACGCCGATGATATGGTTTTGTTGAGCCCCACGGCCGGCTCTATTAGGGATATGTTATTGGTATGTGAGCGTTATGCACAATCACATGGCTTAGTATATAATGTTAAAAAAACTGAATACATGATCTTTGGGGCCCCTCGCAAGAAAGTAGTGTACGATCCCATCATTACACTTAACGGGACTAGAATAAAAAGGACAACACAATTTAAATATCTAGGTCACTGTCTTGCGGAGGATCTCAAGGATCATGTAGACATAGAGCGTGAGAGAAGGGCACTAGCGGCTAGATGCAATATGTTGGCCCACAGGTTTTACCGTTGTAGCATTCAAGTAAAAATACATCTGTTTAAAGCATATTGCCAAACACTGTACACGGGGAGCCTGTGGACAAGATATTCGCAGAAAGCTCTAGATACCCTAAGGGTGCAATATAATAACGGCTTTAGAATACTGTTGGGGTTGCCGCGGTTTTGTTCCGCGTCAAATATGTTTGTTCACTCGCATACAAAAGGTTTTCACGCCGTAATGAGGAACAAGACCGCATCGTTATTAACAAGACTGCGGTCCAGTTCCAACAGTATTCTTAAGACGCTAATAGGTAAGATGGACTCGCCTGTGCTGCATCATTTTACTAAGGTGCTTGTGAGGCAGTCCTAAATCTATTCACCCATTCTTTATATAATATTTTTTATTTGATTTTTAATTTTATTTTTTAATTTTTTATTTGTATTTTTATTTTGATTTTAATTTTTATAAGTTTATTTTTTTTTTTTTTTTTTTATTTCTTTTCGTGTAAATTTGTTGGGCCATAGATGTCTTAAATAAAGAATTTATTATTATTATTATTATTATAAAAGCAACACTTTATGTTTACTTGAAATGTAACTTCATTAAAGGTCTTCTTTTTTGATTGATGGTCAAAGATTTAAAAAATGGACTGACTTCTAGTGATCACCGAACATGGCGCAACAGTAGACAACAATAACATTTTTGTTTTGACTCACTTGCACCTAACTTATTAGTTTAACAATTTACCAATAAACTATCAGTTAGCTTATTCGGAACATATCTCGGAATTTTGCGTTTTTCAAGTTTCTGATAAGCTTATTCAGCACTTAAAGTCCCAAATAAGTTAACAAGTAGATCATGTGGCTGTTATTTTGTTTATCTGCTGGATAGCAAATTCCTATTTCAAAATGGGCGTGATTTTATTTTTTAAATATTTTTCACTTTTTAGAGTCTCTTTTTAGAGATATTTACCTGCTACTTAGTTTATTTGTCGGTTAACTATCCGACACTTTATCAGTAACTTGTGAAACAGGCCCTTAACCTAAGGGCCACAATACGACACATAACCTTAACCTTAAGGGTCTTAAGGTCAAGGTTATGTGTCGTATTACATTATTTGGCGTAGGTTTTGGTCATTGATCTCTATAAGCCGTGTTTTTTTAAACGTAAAATAATTCTTATGGCTTATTAAACACTTCACTGAATGAACTGATTTTTTATGTAGGGTGCTGAGGTGTGTAGGTACCATAAAATATAATTAACTAGCTATGCTATATATAAAATATAATCAATAAACATATTTTATTATAATTTTAATTTTAAACATAATAGTAGTTATTGTGATTTAACCATAAGAGATTGAGACATTCTTGGGGACTTTTTGTAGTATTTTTTATAGATGTACAATTCTTTAGTACATTACTTTTGTGTATATTTGCTTATTCTCTCTGACGAGGCGGTTTTTTTTACAACCTTGCGACCTCTTCAACACAATTTACATAAAACCGAAATATACTTTTAACTAAAATCTTCCGGAAGAATTGTAAACAAGAAAAGTAAAAACGACGTACGACCAAGTAGTAAGTAATATTATATAGATAGAATTATATAGATATAACAAAAGGGAGATCCAATTATGTGAACTTAAGCGCATTTCAATGTCGCTGTGTACGGTATACTTTTACTTTCGGCGCGGTTCAACGAACGATATAGCCATAGATCGAGTCGTGCCGGTTGTCTGTGACCTGTCTAGCTCGTGGGTAGAGACCTTGCCTTGTTACAATCTAAGCTATACGCGGGTATATGAAGCTACAGTATATCTTACACTAGCAATCGCCAGCGGCTCCGCCCGCGTAGAAAGATTAAAACCGTAATATAGTATTTTTATAACCATAAAAATGGTTTAAGTTGGCTAACCTTAAAAGCTAGACTTATGCTGTCGCGGACTTTTAGAAGGGAACAATTCTGTAGTACATGATTTTTGAATAACTATTCCCGTTTATTCAGCGCACGCAAAGAAATCATTAAATTTTGCCGTTTTCGTACAATTTTTTTTTTGCATCTCCTCTCTTATTCATTGTAGCGTGATATTATATAGCCTTTCTCGTTAAATGGACTATCTTACACTGAAATAATTTTTCTATTCGGTCCAGTAGTTCCAGAGATTAGCGTGTTCAAACAGTCAAACAAACAACCAAACAAACAAACAAACTCTTCAGCTTTATATTTTAGTATAAATATAGACAAAACATATTATAAAACAAAGTCCGTAAAGGTTTTCTGTATGTGATTTTTGTACGGTTTTAATTAAAAAATTGCTTATATACCTAGCTACATCTCATCATATCCCCTGCCCCTATCCTACTGTAAGTGGGGTCGATGCTGCGCGAAATATTAGTACTCGAACACACTGAGCCGCAGCAACACACGATCTGCTAGTAATTAATAAAAATTACAATCACTCAAATACACGGAATCACACAACGAGTATAATAATAATTATTATTATTAGATAGTATTACTTGAGACGGCACGTATTGTGAGAAGGCTCCTCACTCTGTAATCCTAACTACTGGGTGCTAAGGTCTCTGTAATAATTAAAAAATAAAATAAATAAAAATAAAATATAAAAAAGTTGTGTCCGCTCCCCGTGGATGACATTTTTTTATATTTTTTAAATGTTTTTTTTTGTTTGTTGTAGATAATATTAAAATGTAAGTAATTAAAATTTGTAAATAAATGAATGCGTGAATAATGAAAACTTTATTAATATATCTCAATGTAATTAGTGTATTAATTAACTAATTTAGAAAAACTATTTCTATTTTTTAGAAAGTACACGGATTTATATATCTGTACAGTCGATCCATATTTATCAGTAGTACACATTTACTGCTTAAAGATCATCCAATGCCGATACAAATACAGTAGGCAAAACAGGCGTAAACCCATTGTATAAATCAAGCCCTTATATCGAATACTGTAAAATGTAAAAGCACGTGCATTCATTGACGGCAGGTGTACAGTTTCATATATTTTATTCCACAATAAAAGTCAAAAGGCACCGTTGTATGGACCACGGCAATTTTACTCGCACATTGTAAAGTATTAACGTAAACGGCCACAATAATTTCAGAGCGCTAATAAAATACAAGAAGGGACTTTCAAATGAAATTAAGCTTTAGCATTTTAAAAATAGAATTGGAAATACCATGTTTCGTAACATCATTCATGTTATTGATTTCACAAGTACAGTCGACAACAGAAATTAGTTGATTATTTTAAAATGATTTTATGTTATCCCTCATGGCCGATTGCGATGAAATCGAAGTAGAAGATCTAAATGGGCTTTTTTTGAGTACCACTAAACCAATAACTGTATCCCTCTGCTATGTCGTTTATTATTAAGAATCGGTTAATTTTTCTACACATAATATGATTGAAAATAATTTACATTATTAAATGCATTTGGAGAAGTTTCTTCATTTTATTCGTATATATCGATCATGATCTGTTTTATTTGTAATCGTCCTAATATCATCAGCGTCCTAATAGCAATCCAGTGAAAATCAGTATTTAAAAGTAGTATTTACTGAGATTGAGGCTGATATCTGGGATGACTTGTTAATAATAATCATTGTGAAATTAGAATTTTCTAATAAATATAATTTAAATAATTAAGAAACTTCCTAGATATAATTTAAGAATTGCACAAATAATTTACAAGTTTCATTAAATACAGTGACACAGGAATATATTTTAATCACATTTGTTTTGTCACAAGTAATCTTCTATTCTACCTATTCGACCTAATTCTCGCTTCAAAATGGAGTATTATTGACCAACTTATTAAGGGTAGAACGAACTACGCTGTACTGACTGACTCTATTCCATACTGACAGCTCTAACTATCGCAATATAATAATATAGCGCTCTTATTGTTTACTGTTGAGTAATATAAATCTTTATCAACATAGGTCATATAATATGCTTATAGTATTACATCAAAACATTCATTGATTTGTTTTAAGAAATTTTAGAAATAATTTAATAATGGTATTTTTTATATTAAAATATCTTTTCAACAGCTTCAATAAACTTTATTTCGTGTAATCCCAGTCGGGAAAATTATTTTTCTAAGAAATATAATTAAGTTTTTAAACATATTAAAATAAGTCTTCAAATAGTGAGATTTATTTTATTGTGACTGTACTTACCGAAACTACGTTATGTTAATGTTATTTAATATTGAGCTTTAAGACATTTGAGATAGAATATGTTATTCAGTAGCATAAGCAGCCAGAAATGAAATTGCAGGTATTATAACTGTCAAAATTACAGATTATGAATAATTTACGTATTATAATAGCAAGTCTCGAATTTTCGAATTATCAATGAAATCAATGATGATTCTTAACTTTTAATTCATTGATTTTACAAATTACTTTGAGAGACCATTATCACCTTGCTCTTTGCTAAGCTTTCGATTTTATTTTTTTTTTATAATTCGAGGATACTACGATATTTTTGGTATCAATTTATTCACATACTTTTTCTTAATGTATGATAATGTCCAATAGATTATTTAATCGGTGAAATTTTTACAGTATAATCAGCGAAACTTTTACTATAACAATAATTTATATATTTATATAATTTATATATGCACATAATTTGTTAATAAAAAGTCGATTAAAAAAATATTTATATTACATAAAAAAATCAATTTATTTGCTTAGGTTGCATAATGTGTTATATGTGTTGCAGTGTTGCCTGATATAATGTAAACGAAATAAAATTTAATATATAAATAATCATTTTATAATAATAGCTACCTTCGCTTCGCTTGGCTTAACTTAAAGAAAGTAAAATATGAGTAAAAAGTGACATTGAGAGAGAGAAAAAATAGCTCCGATCACCATCAATACCGTACATGATCATCCGCTGGGTCATTCTAAAGAATGTCTGAAAATTTTATTAAAATCGGTCCAACCCGTTTCAGAGTGTATGAAGGATATACAGGTAAACATTAATTTTTATATATTAAGATTTTCTCGTTTCAATACAATACAAAATTGATGATGATTGTATCTTGTAACCATACTGTTTACAACCATAGTTATATAATAATTTGCCAAATAGTCTAAAAGAAACAAATAATATTATTTTGTTTAAAAACTGCTAAGATCCTATATGTATGAAAAGAAACATTCTCTAAAAGTTATCGCTGGAGTCTATATTTATATTTTATTTTTGTCTTTAAGTATTATTTGTTTTAATATCAGTAAATTGAATAAGATTTTACGTATTGTTAAATGCGTTTAAAACAAATAAAATGTTTAATTTTTAATTCTCATATAACTGAAACAGTGTTAGTTCTTTCGAGAAATAAAATGTTTTTAACCCGATCATTATTTTCGTAACGTATTCCAAAGTACTCTCGTTTCTTGCATTTTACTGAAACTCGTAAACAAACCATCGCTTTTACTTCAATTCACATGTATTAACTCCGCGTGACATAGTCTTGCGTGTTTAATAGTTAGCCACATCAGTTCTGCTAATTGTTTCCACTTTTACTGCCGAATTCGTTTCATTCCCACATTTATCAACACCGTGTTTCGTAACCGTGTGAAGAATATGCGATGATAGTTTTTTTTATACTTTCTAAGATTTACATGTTCGTTCTTAGAACTTCTTTCACTGGTATTGAAACGCATAGCTCAGTTCGCGCGATAAATAGTAAGTTTTCTTTGTGCAATAGAAAGGAAAGCAAATTCAATGATACGTGCTCTGAGCAATTATGACGATGCCTTGATTACGTGACAAGTATTATGGTGAAACGGTGAGAACAGGTAAATGTTGAAGATTCACGGGTTCAATTTCCGAACCTATCAGTTTAATATAAAACTTTTTACAAATTACTATGCAGTTATATGATGAGGAAAAGCTGTGATAGGCTAGCGGTAACACCGTGTGACTCTTTCGAGGAGGTCACGGGTACAAACCCGGGCAGACAACAATGAGTTTTTCTATTAAAACTTATGTGTCTAATTCATAATTTCAATTTATCACACGCTTTTCGGTGAGGGAAAACATCGTGAGGAAACCTGCATATCTCTAGAGAATTCTGAAGATATGTGTAACCTACCAATCAGCATTAAAGCAGCGGGGTAGGTCTTAGCTCCAATCCTTCTCTCCAAAAACGGTGAGGAGAGGCCTATTCCCAGCAGTGGGAGAGTAACAGGCCGCTACTTACTATATGGTGAGAAAAACATCGTTATCAAATTTACGTTTACCCGGAGATTTCTAACAGTGCAACCTCGCCGTTTGTGATTTATAGAAAAGCATACTATAGAATTCCGCAAAGTAACGCCACTTTGCGGAATTCTATAGTATAGAAGTTTCAATAGAATTATTTTACTATAATCCGCGTTTGTTAAGAATTGCCTGGTTGACCGAGCCTTGTTCGGTAATTTTTTACAAAACAAAGAAAGATATTAAAAAAAAAACAGAAAAAAATAATTGGGTAGGTGGGGCTCGATCCTAGGTATTTTTATTTCTCGCGACCACCCGTTCCCCGAATAAGCTACGCTGACTTGACAATTAACGGCAAAAATATTGTTTTATTTATTCAATGTAAATTTTGGTATTTGTTTAATGCCCAAAAACAGAGATACAACGATTTTTTTTTAAATAAAACCTAGCTAAATCGACTTTCGAAAAAAAATATATATACAATATTAACTCATTTTAATATTAAAGATAATAAACAAGAATCGGCGTCTTAACAAACGCGGATTATAGCAAAATAATTCTATTGTAACATCTCTCCATCTGTATAGAAAAATCCATAGCTCCATAGCTCTTTAAGGAGTAAGGAAAGCTTTGTTCAGCATTAGGTAATGTTCAGACTGTTTCGTTACTGAAAAAGAATTGTTAAATAAGACAGATCTTCTCTTCAAGAATGCTAGTTGTTCAATGAATACACCCATTACAAATACGTCATATCAACCACATATCATTCCACTGTAATGCAGCACAAGAATGCTCCCCTCAAAGAGGTCCGGTAGTGCGGCATTTACAAATACTTTCTCCTGGTACTCCCACGACCCACTTGCAACCCGTTCTTCTGGAACGCCCAAAATATTCGATGATTAAAGTCGTTCGGTGTGCCCGTGACTTTACTTTCCACTTTACTGTTGCCAATTAAATTTGGCTGGCGGTAACCATTTTGGTTTTACGTTTATAATCATGTCGAACACATGTTAATCGGAATCTTTCGATTAATCAATAAATGAGAGTGAAACTGCTCACTTGAGATCGATAACGTATATCGTGTTCAAAAATATCTTACGAATATCGAAATTTTTACTGTAAAATAACATTTTTACACAATATTGAGTGATACTAAATTATGATATGTAATATCTTATGGAAATTCATGTTTGATAAGGTATTTTATAAATCGTATATAATTATTATAAAGGTATTTTTGCCAGTGTTGAGTTCAGAGTCGAGATGGAAGTAGGGTTTTTTCTGAACGGAATTTTAACTGTTTCCGTACATTAAATTATATCGAACTCTCACTTCGTTCCGATGTAAAAATACACAATAGACACGCTTTGGCAATTATAATAGTCTAGACTTGCCTTCACACACGTTTAGAAATTATCTTAAAACGATGCTGCTACATAAAGCATACTATACAATCGAGGATATTTGAGTGATAGTATCATATCTTAACTGCAGTCAGCTACGCACCAAGCTGCAACGTTTAACTTGTACCTAACCATCAAATATTAATATTTTTTTTGTTGAAAAGATTATCCGCCGAGTTTCTTACTGGTTCTTCTCGGTAGGGGCACACTTCCGAATCAGTGGTAGCTTCTTTAAAACATTTGACGATTGTAAAATACTGTAAACAGTCCACTTGAATAAAGAATATTATGAATTTATTTGATCATAAGAATCTTTGTTTCGGCCCTGGTTATTTATCAAATTCCCGGCAAACGATTTAGCATTCCTGAGTGAATCCTACATGTGATATTACAATCAAGCGTAAACCTGTAACCGATAAACAAAGAATACACTAGGTTAAATATCTAAGCCACATTACATAGGAATTTGTTTCGTGAGTACTAAACTACAATGGTATGGGAACGTCAATGCAGTAAATATGAGAAAAACTGCTTTATAATTGTATATTTCTCGATGTACTACGAGAGACTTAAATGTTAAATTTAATTACGAACTTATTATTACAATTCTGAAATATTAATAAAAAAAATATTCATAATTCTTTCTTTGTCATTTAAAAAAAAAATGTTTTTCCATAAATTGTGACTATTTAAAATTTGGTCTTAACGTCTTAATTTTATATAGAAACTAGCGCGACCGACGCGCAATGAACGAGCGCAGAAGAATATGATGTGTAATAGTGAAAATAACGCGCAGAAATAGAAGCTCTTTTAAGATCCCCTATAATCTAGGTACGAAGTATCTATTATCTTAGAAAGCTACTTTTAAAACTCCCAGATAGCCTCAAAGGTTCTTTTAAAAGGTCATTCTCAAGGTCAAGGTCAGCTGCAGGAAATAATCCGATTTTAATTTAGCGTTCTTCACATTGTAGCCTAATCTGTTATTGAAATTTATCATACGCTTTTCGGTGAAGGAAAACATCGTGAGAAAATCTGCGTATCTCTAAATAATTCTGGGGATATGTGTAGCCTACCAATCCGCTTTTGAGTAGCGTGGTAGGTCTTAGCTCCAACCCTTCTCTCGAGAAACAGAGAGAGGAGGCCTAAGTCCAGCAGTGGTAACAGACCGTTACTTTACCCATTGTAGCCTAAAAGCCACAATTTCGTTTGCGGCAATTTAAGTGCAAAAGTACCCTGAATTCATTTATTAATTTGTTTTTCCTACTCCCGAAGGAAGATTTGTAACACAACACTTGTTGTATAAAATTTCATCCATGTTGCTATAAAAAAGAAATAATTTCGCATTTATAATATTAGCATTAAGTTTTGTTAGATTTAATTATATATGGATAGTGATGTCAGTTAAACAAAAAATAAATGTCGATAAAAGCAATTGTCTGTCACAATCGATGTACAAGCATATTCGTTGGGAACGTGATCTATTGGAACTTTCCCTTTAAGCAAAGTGTTCAAGTTAAATATTTGAACTTTCGATGCGACTTTAAATCACGTGTGTAATGTTGTATGTTTTTTGTTCACAGTTCACGATGCGGCTGAAACACGGCCTGGCTATAGGCATCCTACTCGTATTTCATATGGTAAGGATTTTTATACGATAATTGTATTTTACTATAAACAAATTTGTTGGTTCTTCGAATCTGGGTATATATAAATTGTATTTAATGTATGTGTTTAAAATTATATTTGTATATATTTGCCAATTGTCTGTCACCCGTAACACAAGTATAAGTTACTGTGAGGAAAGACAGCCGCGTGCGTAATTGTCTTATATATTATATTTAAAAATACAGTATTATATATTCAGAGACTTCACTCCATTTGTCTTTTGATATCTACGGTACAAAGCTTTAATTAGGATATACCCATAGATGTAGACAATGACAAGACCCACATATAACATAGAATTATTATGAATAGCCATAAAATACGAATTGGTAAAAAATTAAATTGCAATTCACGCATAGAAAACAGAGCAAATATGCTGAACAAGCTTTATTTTATTGTGCTATATATAAAACTACGAATAGAATTTTCAAGGGACCTAAGTTAAATATTAGATTTATTGTGTTATATCATGTTATATGTGATTTATAAAACCAGTTATCCCTTCTTTCCGAGGAATAGTAAAAACTGCTACTTTCCTTTATTTTTACTATGGCTTTAGTTAATATAAAACAATACTTATGCTGGAACAAGCAAATATTTGGTTTTTTTAACTATACGCTAATTGGGTAGTGCAATTATATTATGTTGCATGCTAAAACATAATATAATTTAATTTATTTTCCTGCTAATGTCGTTAGTGAAAACCCGTGTCATAGACAAAATTTAGATGTTTAAAGTTCAACAACCAATCAACCAATACTAAAATTAATTGAGTATTGGTTGTTTTAATTATGTTAAATAAAATACGCTAGGTGTATTTATTTTTTATCTTTTTTGTTTTTATAACTCAAATGGTTCCCAAAATTCTACACTAAAATATTTTATTTGGAACTTAAGCTTAAGCTTAAATAAGCTTTCACTTATTCAAACGTAGAGTTACATATTATATGAATGTGCGCACGAATATTATATTACTTTACGATAGATTACTGACACCGATGAATAGTCGAATTATACTTAACGTTGTCGCGACTTCGATCATGTCAACTTTAATGTTAAATCATGTTTTTCTAATTTTTCAAAAGTAAAATTTTTATCTGTATGTTATTCCGGTAAGCATCATTTGTGAATGAATAATTGAATTATGAATTCTACAAGATCCAGCGGTGACAGGCAGACAAAATGAAGATTTTTGCTATTATAATCTCATTCATTTAATATTTTTTGTAACATAATACAGAAATAAATGGTTAAAAGTAAATATAAAACTGAACAACGGCGGTCTTATTGATATAAGATGGTACGGATTACAATAAATAGATACATAAAGACATGTAGTATCCGGCTGAGTAGAATAGACCACCGTGATTTCTTTCCGAGGTGTCGTAAAAGGCTACTAATATAAGTTGACTCGCCATGTGGTATCAGACTGAATAGAATAGACCACACTCATTTCTTTCCGAGGTGTCGTTAAAGGCAACTAAGGTAAGTTGACGTCAGGCAGCCGACCGGTCGTAAAATAACTAGCCAAATCATGTGACAACATGTTTATAACATGTTGTGAAGACCCCACAACGCTTGATGGGCAGAGAATGATGATAAATAAACATAGATATATCTTAATACGACTTGGACTTGGAATTGTACGAACTAACCAATGCTGACATTTGACATCTACTAAAAAATGGCAAAAAACTTTTTAAAATTTGTTGCAACAATGTTGCAATTACATAGAATGAAATTTAATTCAATTAATACTTAAGGCAACAGACCAAGCACAGACTAAGTAGAGCGGCGCTTGAAAGTTAATGGTTTTTAATCGTTACAAGCTCCTTTTATGGCACATCACTAGAGTGCCACAGAGGTCTGTCTTATTTCAACGTTTTAAGTAACTTTGAGCGGTAATGTTCTATTATTATTATCAATACGAAGATTCATTTGTATAGTAGAAACTAATTTGAAAGGGAACAGTTCAGTCCATTCTGTTGTTCATGCCCGCCTATGTAGCCCACAACATAATATACCATACTTATTAAACCTGTCTACACATGTGTATTTATTTTACTATGTGATAGAGATAAAAAATAATTATTTCAAGATAACCTCTGTATTATCCATCTAAATGCCGTGGGGTGTCGGGCTAAGTAGACCAGTCTTATTTCTTACCGAGGTGTCGTAAAAGGCGATTAAACCAAGTCAACCCACTGTGTGGTATTCGGCTAGTAGAAAAGACCACCCTCATTATCGAGGTGACGTAAAAGACGACTAAGTAAAGTTAACGTTAGAATAAACCACCGCGTTAAGTTAAGTAGTTAAGTTAACGTTAGAATAGACCACCGTGATTTCTTTCCGAGGTGTCGTAAAAGGCTACTCGCCGTGTGGTATCAGACTAGGTAGAATAGACCACACTCATTTCTTTCCGAGGTGTCGTAAAAGGCTACTAATGTAAGTTGACGTCAGGCAGCCGATCGGTCGTAAAATACGTAGCCAAATCATATGACAACATCTTTATAACTTGTTTGTGCCGACCCCATTTAGAGTGGGATAAGGGCAGGACGATGATGTTTCTTTGTCATGTTTGACAAAGATAAGAAATATAAAAAAACTAATCGTTATTCTTCTTCTCCACCACGAACGTAGGGTGTCGGTCTTCCGAGAGGAAATTAAACGAGATAGCATCTAATACGGTCATCGGGCAAAATACTCCATATTGGGCACTGACCCACTGTTCAATGACGGACATGTCCAGTTCCGTCTACGTACGCTATTTACCTGTTTTGTCTTGAAGTAAGAACTACTAACTAAAATGGTAACATTGTAACTGAACGTTGTAAACAACTCTAAGTGCTTAGTGAGAAACGTAAAAAACTGTTGCACTGATTTCAGTAATTATCTGTGTTGATATATTGAATAGTATATATTCGCGGCAGCGTTTATGTGAATATAGAGCGAAATGTTGGGAAAGGTTAAACATTTTCGGTTAGATACATCAGTAAATCATAAATAGAATAAATGCAGGATGGATAAAATGGCAACATTTCTCAGGAACAACATAATGTTTGCATACGACTCCGAATTCCCCTTAAAGTTAAGAGGGAAATTTATAAAACTCAAAAATAATTAGTCTAAAATCTTACTTGTCGGAATTTATGGATTAGAATGGTATACAATAACAGATAAGGTTGAAAGTAAGGCATGCGAATGTGTGGTGTGAAAAGATTTGATAGAACTCGAAATAAGAATTAGGGGAAGTCTAAAAGTTAAAAATAAGCTAAGCCCATTATAGAAATAATAGAAATCTAAGAATAATTTGGTATGGCTTGTAATGAGGAGGGATGTAAATCATGTAACCAAAAGAGTTTTAAACGTACGTGGATAAATATACGAATAGAGGGAGACCGAAAAAGGTGAATAGATTGAGTGAATAATTGATATGCATACAAAAAATTATATGCATACAGGAGCACTAGAGTTGACGAATGATAGGACAATGGAAGATAAAGACATATTATACCAACCCCATCTAGATTGGGATAATAAGGGAAAGAAATTGATGATAAATCAGTAACACCTTGTGAATCGTTTTGCCCTAAGTCACCTCACTATAAAAAAAACAATTAATTATTTTACAAAACAATACGTTTATAATAATACAATAATGTTAGTAACATTATAATAAATTTGTAAGTATATCTGCCTATGTTTCCGTCCATCTGTTATCATTTCACGGCTAATTCTTGGAGCAATATTGATGAAAATTGATACAATCGAAGTTATATACAGGGCTCACATAGTATAAAAAATCCCCTTCTTCCTAAGGTTATAGAAAAAAAAAAAACAAAGTACAGAGTCGCGGGTACTACTACTGTACTGATAAAAACATGAAACTCTTAATGCGAATACTGGCCACAAAAATATTTGCTTAGTTTAATTTTTCATCTTTCTAAGCCGATAGACGTTATGCTGAAAAAAATTGTTATCAAAATATTTAAATTCCACAATTTTGTTTCGTATAGATCAAACGGATCCTTCATCTTTTAAATATTCGAGTGGATGATTACACCGGACAATAACTAAGCTATTTGGCAACGGAACGTCACTACAACATTAAATGCCCGATATCGGGCATGTCCCTCCCTTAAGCACTTTACCTTTACGAGTCATAGAGCATGATTTGGGTGATCGCCGTGTGGTATCCGACTGAATAGAATAGTACCACCCTCATTTCTTACCGAGGTGTCGTAAAAGACGACTAAGGTAAGTTGACCCACCGTGTGGTATCCGGTTTAGTAAAATAGACCACCCTCTTTCTAACTGAAGTGTCGTAAAATACGACTAGGGTAAGTTGACGTCAGGCAGGTGGCCGGTCGTAAAAACGCAGCCAAATCATGTAACACCATGTTTGTAACATGTTGTGCCGACCCCACTTAGAGTGGGATAAAGGCAGGAGGATCAGAGCATGATTTGGGTGACTAAGCAACTTTATTTACTTGACTGGTTTAAGCGTACTACGTATCCCATGCGCATTATCAATACACATTCAGTTTCAGTTATTTTGTTTATTTTACGGTCGTCTCCGTTTCAGACTCGATCACAATAAGATACTGCCAGAATAATTCGTTTCATCACCTTAAGTGATTTCAGTAGAAGCTCTATAGATATGTGAATCAATATTCTTACGTAATACTATTCATATTATCTTCTTAAGCCTAAGTATAATGACTTCCACGTTCAACTTGTTTTATGATTTATTTCAGTATCCTTAAAATAAACTCATAATTTTTCATACGACAAAAATATATTATTCCCCTTGATCCTCTGCTTTTCAATTACATTTATTCCACGTTAGTTTTAGTTGACTACCTTTTGAAAGAAAAAACATGTCAGATAACTCTGACTAACCTGATGTCCCAAATGTAAGTATTTTTCCACCAAATAATAGCTTGCCTTTCGAAAGAAAGAAAATATCAGATAACTCTGAATTACTTGATGTCCCGTAAAGTAACCGGAAAGCTGTTTGATGTAAAGTAATGCCGATTTATGACAATAGACTGATGTCGTAAGAGTAAAAGCCAGCTTTCCCGCCGGTCGGTCACACCGCGACCTACAGAGCCGACATACATTGAACTTGAAATCCTGCTCGTCATTCTAGGTATTGTCCTACTACTGATTTCTTTACTGTACAACTTTTATTTCAAGTTTGTATTGGTTCTACAGGTTAATTTAATTATAAGTGTTAAGAAAAGAATACTTTTGTTCTAGAAAGATAAAATTCGAATTTCTTTCCCCGTCAGTCTTGTCTAATTGATAAAGCAAATGTCGTTAGCGTCGCTTCAACCACTTTAATTCAACCAGTCAATTCAAGTACACCGATAAAATGATTTTTGATTTTTTCATTATTACTTCAATCTTTAGATACCTAATTAGTGAATGCTTAATTTGATCATCTCTGAAGTGTTTTTTATAGTGGAATAAGTAATTTAAAATCACGCGTGAACAATGAAGCTAATTAGAAATCACGGAAGTCATTAGGCGTACAAAGGTGATAAAAAACCGAAACTAAACAAACATCTGAAAGATTAGCTGCATCGCAGCGATTTAATGAAAGTAAAATTAGTCCGGCGAGAGCAATGACCGCGCAGTGACACACTGCACTTGACGGCCGCTCCCCTGAATACTCAAAAGCGGATCTTGTTCCACTCGCGTAGTTGCGAACTGAGCATCTGCTTTGAGGCCCGCAGGCTGTAACGTTTCTATTTGACATTATAAATTATAAATTCTATAATGTTTGCATTTTGATATTACGATAAAACTTTAATGTCAAAAGTACTGAAAGGCATTAATAAACACTATGCGTTATCTAAGATTGAAATATCAAAGTGACAACATTTGAAGACTAGAGATTAGATATTAAAGAATGATCAATTTTATCAACGACGTGTCAGTTATAACGAAACTTATCAGTGTAAAATGACGCGTAAGACTTCACGAATTACATATTAAGTTGTCTAGTTAAATAACGTAGGTAATTTCTTTTCCGTTCCAACTTTCTCTTTAGCATTATGATTACGTAAGAAAAAACGTGCGTAGGTACAATTGACTATGCTGTACATCCAGATTCCAATCGAATATAATTGCTGGATTCGGCCATCGACATGGAGGATGTACCTTTATAAACTCAGCCGTAAATCTTTATTGATGAAATATAAGAAGCCTCCACACATCTAAGTCGGAACCAATACTTTCTAATTTTGTTGCTCGAGGCGAAACAAATGAGAGTTATTTAAAAGCGTCGACGATTTGATAATTCCAGGCTCTGTGATGGCCGATAATAAAAGTTTGATTGAAAAATAGTGATCAGTTTAGTAAAAATATTTTTATATCAAAATTTTGACCACCCACAAAGTTGCGATGAAACCAACAACTTGACAAACTATCTTAATGTTTCTGAGTGTAATATTTTCAATTGAAAAATGGCTGGAATCTAAAATGATTTTGATGATATGGAAACTTTCACATTGTTATTCTATTCATATAGACCAAAATTTCAATCACTAAGTTATTTAGTTATTTCATATATACCTTTCTTTGTTACATTGTAGCAGGCGTCGGTTTTGTAAATAAAAGTAAAGATATTTATACTGGTCAGTATGTCGAATTAAATAATACTTAAAATATTGCCCACGCGCTAGTGAAAGCTGGCGGTGGTACCAAAAACATGTAATTTTCATGTCAGTATAATATATGCGATTTAAAAGTAGACGGTTGATATTACTTGATTGTTTTTATCATGTGAGGGCACTCACTTCAAATTTTTAATTGAGACTAAGTAAAAAAAGGTATTTTTTATCTTATTTCTGTCTTAATAGTATTTTTATTTTTCAACTTAATGTTTTTAAAACATCAACACTTCTTGCGCCTGTACTTTATCAACTAAAAGCTAAATAAAATGATCTTATTAACCTATAAATATGTGACGCTGTCAGTTTTTGCAAAATTTGCGTCATCTTTATCGCAACTTCTTATAAATAGTCCAGAGGCATTGGTACATTATATGTTATGAAGATTATCATTTTCATTCAACCATAGTAACGAGAACCAGATACTACCATTTTATGAATTCCGAAGAAGAAGGGAACTCACAAAATACTTATGAAGATGAACCTTCAATAACCTAACATTTGAATCTTGCCTTACAACTGTATTAATAATTACAGTATTTATATATACAGGTATATCGTCATAATAGTACATTTAAATGTTAGTGCCAAATTAATTTTCTAATTACATTAAATCTACGTTTACCCACCTTTCCCTCGTATACATAGATTACATGTATATAATCGTCATAATAAATGCAACTGAAATTAGGAAACTAGTTATGTCGGCCTGTATGCCGTTGTTAAATTTTTGTTTTTGGAGTAAAGCTATAATTTTCTTCTACAAATTTTTCAGAGCGGAACGCTGAGTGACCAGACGTCAAATGAAAGCAGTGGTGGGGGAGGACCCAGTTCAGACTCAAACAGCGCAGCCGAGCCATCGAGCGATCAACTGGCGATGGAATCATCAGAGAGAGAGACACCCAGTCATGCTTACAACGGTCCACCGCCTCCTGTTCCACCGCCTCACAATAGAAGACAAAATCCAACTCACCATCAGCCACACCATCCGATAGGTAAGTAAATAATACTTAAGTCAAAATACCTTTACAAACAAAATATCTACCAGTGAGCAGTGTTGATCTTACTATGAATGACAAGTACATAATTTGGACATTATTTAGTTTACTGGGCTGATTATAGATGTGAATAATATTGTAGAACCGCATAACAATTTGAGAAAGTAATGTCGAGTCATGTTTTAAAAGTTCATTGCTACACCTTGCACCTTGTACGTACAAAGATACTTTAAAGATACATAATTTAAAAATAATCATGACTGGTTTCCTATTAATTATCATTACAACAACGTCGATTTAAGTGTTGTAGAACTATTCAGTCATGTATTTTTCGAGTTTTAAATGTGCTTGTAAAAATTGCGCTATTTTAAACGATCTTAATAGTAAATAATTAACATGTTAAAATTATTTTTTCAGGTATGCCCAGGATTTCTAATCATCATTCAATTCACTCGAAACCTTTCGCTCTGGGGCCACCTGTTAGTCATCACAAAAACGAACTTGGATCTGGATTTAGAGGACCACCACCTCCTCCTGCACAACCTACTGATGCTCAAACGTCTGCCAGTGATAAAGTTTTCAGTGCTACCGGTGATGTTTGGCCCGCGCCTGCACCTGACATGCCTAAAATTCTGTCACTCGATGTAAAATGCGAAAAGAATGCCATGAGAGTCTTCCTTAGTTTTGATAAACCTTTCTTCGGTATAGTTTTTTCAAAAGGTCATTATTCTAACCACCAATGCGTTCATCTTCCTCCTAATCTAGGCAGAACATCGTCTTCATTTGAAATTGGTGCTCACGCTTGCGGTACAGCTGGTAGCGGGGACCCAAGATACCGAGGTGACGTTGCTGCAGCCGGTACATATTTTGAGAACGTTATAGTAATACAATATGATCCGCAAGTTCAAGAAGTATGGGACCAAGCACGAAAGCTACGTTGTACGTGGCATGATCAGTATGAGAAAGCGGTTACCTTCCGACCGTTCCCAGTAGATATGCTAGATGTTGTCAGAGCTGACTTTGCCGGAGATAATGTCGGATGCTGGATGCAAATTCAAGTCGGGAAAGGACCTTGGGCGTCAGAAGTATCAGGACTTGTGAAGATTGGACAGACAATGACTATGGTATTGGCAATTAAAGATGACGATGCTAAATTTGATATGTTAGTCCGAGACTGTGTAGCTCATGATGGTCAACGCGCTCCTATACAATTAGTCGATAGGCGAGGCTGTGTAACTAGACCCAAGCTCATGTCAAGATTTACAAAGATCAAAAACTTCGGAGCTAGCGCATCAGTTCTTTCATACGCTCACTTCCAAGCATTCAAGTTCCCTGATTCTATGGAAGTGCATTTCCAATGTACTATTCAGATTTGTAGATACCATTGCCCAGAACAATGTTCTGAAGGCGGCCATAATGTCATTGCACCTCACGTTGAATACGGTCCACCTCAAATCGACGCCTACCCGGTTAATGTTGAAATAAGGCGAGACGAACGGAGAGTAAGGAGACAAAGACGAGCCACTTCACCCGAGAAAGAAGTTGGCGTGAACAGAGTTATTCGAGTAGTATCTGCTGGTGACCTTAACTTAGACTCTTCGGAGGAAAACGTCGCTCCAAAAGTGGTACCAACACCAGGCCTCGTTTGCATGACTACGCCAGGATTTGCTGCAACTCTCGGTGCCCTTCTTATAACTTTAATATGCTCATCTGCTGTTTCTGCTGTTTTATTTTTCAAATTACGTCCGATATCGAAATTGAAGAAGAAAACTGCTGCTGTTTCAACGATACAACGGCCGCACCCAACGACAGGACCTCACGTTATCTCGAAAAGTCGATTTTACTCGTAACATTTTAACGCCTTATAATTAAATTTGTACATAGTAGTGTAATGAGACTGAAGAATGACCATGCCAATACATTATTTAATGTGCTCAAATAATTTAGATACAATTGGAACTCTTATAATGTGATTGTTCTCGTATTAAAAGATTATATTGAAAAATCATTAAGGATAAAATAAGAAAGGAAGCGAGAAAATGATAAGCCATTAAGAGACTTAAGATAAAGTGTTATACTTAAGGTAATGAAAACAATGCATTTATAAAGTTGTTACAGTAAATTAATACAAAAGTCTGAGCGATCTGATTGAAATGGTAAATGTGAAGTAAACAATAATTTTGACAAATCCAAATGTAGTATTAAAATGTCATATGTACAATCTTCTGTTACCTCTTGTCGAATGTTCTTTTGATACAGGGGCAACGGAAAATCGAATACGTGGTATAGCATCATTTAGGTAAACCGCTAGAAATAGTTTAAAGTAACTTGTCATTAGTATTAATATTATTTATTTTAGTTAAGTTATTATGGTAGTCATCTATTTATTAGCTGTATTATATATTTTTACCACCTGAGTACCTCCTCTTCTTATATTTTTTTGTTATCTTGTTTTTATTTAATAAACGATCTATGAAATGTTCAAACCGATTGTGAAGTGTTGCGCATTGTGGAATGAATTTCAAAATTTTAACGTTGATTTAAGCGAATAATGTACAACGTCATGAACAAATGTAGCATTGAATATATCTAAACAATATAAGAATATTAGTAAGTTTTATTTATACCATTCTCCCTTAAAATACGGTCAGGTTAATTATTTGTTGATGTAAGTAGTTTAAAATAATGATTGTTTTTTTAAATTCTGATTAAAGCGAATATGCCACTAGAGTCAAAATAAAAAAAAATATTTTTAAAATGAATTTTTGGACTTTTCCACTAAGCAGTATTAGGTTCACAAAAACAAGTAAGCCTAAAATTAATAAAATGAAATTAATTAAATTAAATTAATAAAACACTATAAAAATCGTCTTAAATAATTTTTTTTGTGTCATATTAACTCTTTTTGACACACATGTTTTTGACACGCATGTCGACACATGTTTTTGGTTAACTTTGGCGCTACTCTTTTTATACGTATGTCATACTTCACACAATCCAACCATCTCTTTTTAAGCCTCCCTCTCGTTACATACCGACCCACATTCAAATTTAAACTTGTTTGTTCACATGATGAGGCATGAAAATCATGTGTAAGAAGATAAGACTAATAAACTTATCCTTGTCTAACCACAAATAAAAAAAGAGATAGATATTAAGTCTCATTTGCTTTTTTTATACAAAAGTAATAATGAAATTATTCTCCTGTAATCCACGATGAAATAAAATAGAAAATATATATAATGCTAAATGTAGAGTTCCGTTTTCATACCTGATAAATGCAGAAAAACGTAAAAACATATGCACAAACCTCCACTACCGTCACCACAACACACAACCATTACATACGTTCACTATCACAAACTCGACAATGAATTCTCCCTGCAACCGAAGCATCTTCAGGAGATAGACTCCACGACAAAATCTTTTTTTCCCGATAAGACTAAAATTTCGTAAAAACGCCAGACGATTAAGAAAATCGCAAAGCGATTTCGATTTTGTCGTTTAGATTATAGACTAACGTTTTTAAAAGATCAATACAGTACTCTCTAAATCACTCAATAGAAGGTATGACAAGCAAGTAGTATGATAATATAAATTGAAATCCCTAGAAGTGACCATAGATACGAATATTGTACCCCTGTAGGGGTATGTGGGTTAAGTAAAAATTACAGAAGATTCGTCAAGCTTATCGCAGAGACTTTTGTAGGCTGAACGTATCTGTTTCATAAAACTTCATACTAAATATATAAGAATCTCATAGAACCTTTGAACTTTGTACTAGACTAAGTTTTAATTGTCAAATTTAGTATGTATAATTGATAATTGCAATTTATCACACGCTTTTCGGTTAAGGAATGCATTGTGAGGAAAGCTGCATATCCCTAAAGAATGCCCAGCAGTGGAATAGTAGAAAGCAGTTACTTGAATAAAAAATTATTTAAATAAGTTCGAAAGTTTCTTTGCTGGATTTTCTCAATAAGACTAAAATTTCGTAACAACACCAGACGATTCAAAAATCGTATTTAAAAAAAAAATATTTTATTAATTATATGATATAATTTAAATAATTTGTATAAACTAGTGCATTTAAAAAATTATTTACACATACCAAATTTATTTGCATAGTAATTTTGAATTAGTGATTAAAAAGTAAAAGAGTCGATAATATCAACATAACTTTAATTTCATTAAAAGTTAACAAGTGCGTCCGTTGGAATACGCTCCGTTCATACAAGAAAATTAAATACAAACAAATTGTTTACAATAAATATTTTTTTCACAACTAACATGTAATTTATGAATCATATATAAAGGAAATAAACCATTACCATAATGATGAAAGCTTATCGCAAGTGATTATAGACTTATCTGAAATGGGATAAATGTAAAAATTGCACTTAAACAAAACGTAGGCTCACAAAAACAATTGTTTCACTTACGAATTAATAGTTAAAATAAATGCAAGATTTTTGGGTGGCATGATACGATAATTGGAACAATTATCATCCTATCCTTAAATATAGTGGTTTGAAAGACCGATGTGGAATATATTTGGGCAGTGAGCAAATAAAACAGAAATGATATTGAAATTTTAAGGTTACGCCTAGTCCGTCTAGTAATATTACCCAAAGACTTTGATTCCAGTCTTCTTGGAAGGGTGCCTATACATGTGGGAAAGGTCAGATATAAAGTTCATGAACTCTCTGTTCTGCACACCGCTACACTCACGAATGCTTTGTAGCTATGCGTTTTCGATTCCATATCACCTATAGAAGATATAGTACGTCTAAAATGGTCGTTGTAATAAAGAACTCAAGTTCTACAACAGGAAATCGCCATATCGTAAGCAATCTTGCTAAGACGGATATAAAGGTCTACATTATAAGAGTTCGCACGGGTAATAGACTCCCTGGAAACCTACAATTAGTGTGAAGTACATAAACAGAATAGAATAATCACGCTTTATATAACTAACAATTAATTCATATTATTATTTCTTAGTAATGAGTATTTGCAATAAACTGTTGAGAGAATTTTTAGTGTTCGAAATATTATGACATAACTAAATTATAAGACCTACTTACTTCCATCTTTTTTCCAAATAAATTTTCTAATATATAGAAATGAATATTTGTCCTTTTATAGTCTCCGAAACGTCTGGACCAATTTTATTACAATTTTCGGACAATCTTTAGAATGATTCCGTGGATGACCCTGTAAAGTTTTGTGGTTTGGTTCTGTTTCAAGAGGAATTCAAAACCAGACTGAGCCACTACAACGCGAGGCTGAATTTTAAATAAATATTTTGAAATGTGCCTAAATAAAGAAAACTATATAATAACAATGAATTGCATTATTATATTTTACAAATCGGTCTAAATTAATGTAGTAGACGATATTTCTGAGTATAAAACTTCTGAAAGAAATTCAGAATATTTCCTCAAAAAATATTTGGAACTGATTTCATACTATAAATAAATTAAGTGTTCTTTGCTACGGTATAAAAGGCTTAGGCTTTTAGTGCTATCCATTTGATTTGAATGTAGTTTTGCGTACAGGACAAGTGAAATTATTGTCGGTCTCTCAAACCAAAAAAATATTCAATTAAATATCTAAAACTAAAATTAAATATTCAATTAAATATCAACGCTAATCTATTCATACAGATTAATTATTTAATAGAGAATAATTTATAAAGTTAATATTGAGCAATATTAATTAAGATACAATAAAAATATCATACGTATAAATGCAAACTAAATGCAATTTATATTTAAAATAGATTAAAATTTATTATGAATCTATTTTAATTAGATATATTATTGTATTCATTGGTGTTTGTCTATGTTACAATAATGTTAGCGTCTTGAACATTAAATTTAACTTAACAACTAAAAATGTACAAAGCGCTAAGTAAGCCGTTACATAGGCGTAGCGAGGTATGGGCAAAAGGGGGGGGGGTCTCCCCCTAGAAGAGAGGTCGGTTGCTGGTAATCTAACAAATTGTAAAAAATGTCAACCAGTGGCATAGGAGCTACAATTGAACTATACCTCACCACTACCAATGTTAATTACTTATATTTAAGACCATGATTAAAACAATAAAGTCTACTATTTTCCCCCCTCTGCGTATAATCCTCACTACGCCTTTCCATGTGACTTTAAAACAAATTTAAAACATTACGAGCATAATTATACTACTTGATTTATAAAGATTATATCGCTATACACTTATCGACCTAGCAAGCTTTTGCGAGCTTTGGGTAATTTATAAATATTTACCGGACGTAAGAGTAACTTGTTCTTTGTAACCTCACTTTTTACTGATCATTAAGAAATATCTTAAACTTAATCAAATAAAGCACCTAAATTACATATCTATTAATCTATTCAATAAAGTTGGAGTCATATTCTTGTTTAAGTTACAAAAAATATAGGATTTACCTTTGTAATAAGATTTAATGTTCTTCAAAGCATAATTTTGTTACAAATTATATAACATTTTATTGAAATTGAATTACCAACTTAGTGATAATTAGTTCTTTGCTCAAGAATAATTTTAACCAGAAAATTTGTGCTTCTAAGAAATATATATATATATATAACTTTCAAAACATTTTATCTAAACTTATCCTAATGGCATGACTCTTCGTTTATTTCTATATAACATTAATTAAGTATACGATATAAAACAGTATATAATAAGATAAAAACTGTACAAATCTTATAAATAAAACTTACAAATGCTCACAACGGTGAAATGAATACAATCAGGTTTTGGACATAGTCCGTAGCACGACTTAGCACCATCGATTGTTACGAGGCAAAAACCTTTAATTTTAACAATCCTAAGTTTTCTCCATTATTAATATCGCTAAGTAAGATTTAGGTACAACTTATCATAAAAAGTATACGACTGACCAATATGAAGACTAAAATTCTGAGATAATGATAATTAATGAAGAACTTTTAGCGATGAAATATGAATATGTTAATTGTAAAGAAATTTACATGTAAGGCTTCCTTAAATTTATATTATTGAAAATAAATAAAAGACAATTAATGATAGACAATGTAAAGGAAACAAAGAAAATTGCAGGACTGTTACGCAATAAGTTACATTATCTTAATAAAACAGTCTTGAGAAGAAGTATAACATACACTTTTTTTAGCCTTCACGTGAATGATGAGGATGTGGGGGTGATCCTAAAAGTCTTAAAGCCATCCAAGCCGCTAACGAGTGTGACGCCGATGCCGGTGGTATAGGTGGTGGAGCTTGAGATGCCATTCTAGATCGGAGTTTCTGCAGCAAAACAGCTGCTGCTAGTGCAGCGCCAGCAGCAGCACCAGCAGCCGATGCAAATAATGCTCCAAAACTAACAGCACCCATGCAGATACCATAGACGACCTGGAATTTCCAAAAATTCCCTTAAATACTATCAAATATTCAATGACAAATCGAATAATTCATAATACACTGATTTGCTCAGTAATATACGAAATAATGCGAAATAGGGTTTTTACTCATTTCTATGTATATATCATTACATAAATTTGCACTATTACACTATTAACAATGAGGTTCCAATGATAGTACTAGAATACCAAACCTAAA
The DNA here is from genome assembly GCA_029227775.1 of Morpho helenor. NCBI lineage: Eukaryota > Metazoa > Arthropoda > Insecta > Lepidoptera > Nymphalidae > Morpho > Morpho helenor. The sequence goes on along the minus strand of JARGCU010000020.1, from coordinate 12,562,684 downwards.
TGAGATTTAATTTAGTGATGAGAGAATAGTGTTCAATATTCCTTTAAAGATTGATTTAAATTTCGATCTGATAATTTTTAATAAACCTTTTGATACACAAGCATATCCTCGTATTTTAAAATATGAGATTTTATAATAAATTTACCATATATCAAAAACTTTTTAGTTTCAAATGTGTGAGTATCGTCAATTTGTATTGAAATCATTGCTTCTTAAATAGTACTCGATTACAAGTGGGTAAGCATTGCTTAACGGCCCTTAGCTGAGTGGAAGGTACTTACGATATGGCTGATGCGAAACACATTATGCATGTCAATATTTGCTACATTAAGTAGCAGTTGCAGTAAGATAAAATCATGTTTAATTTATCTTTCTAAACAGCTCGTTATCAAATGAGTATTAATCAACCAATCAACATTTTATATCTATTTGTACGACGCAATGGACATCGTATAACATCAATATAAACTATTTCAATAGTAGGCAATTCAAAAGTTACTCTAATTTTGAGTTACTATAATATTATTGTATTTTTAATTTAATTTGGATTAGAGATACACTCATAAAAAAATGGGAAACATATCTAATCAACAACATAGACTTTAGTCAAATCTTAAATTGAAGAAGAAGTCTTATTAAGCATACTAAATATAAACTTTCTGGACTGACCTCTTCGCGTATTCTTCCACTAAATACTGTCACTGGTTCTCTAGATGGTCCGAATGCAAGATCTGCTTCCGATACGACGTCGTATATTCCAGATACTCCCACATCTGCAGATCTCACATCACGAACTGTGCGGCGTTTACGCAAAGATCTGGGGCCTGCTACTGCAGGGCCTTGAGGCTTCGCTGGAACTACTCCATCTCCTGAAGGTTCTGGTTCTATATCGGCGTTCAAATTTCTTGGACCGTGGGGAAAGCGTTCTCTTTCACCTAGGTCTGATGGACGGTCCTGAAATTATTTTTGTATATAAATTAGACTTAAAATATTCTTATTTTCTAATTTACAATCACTTTATAAAGATTTTTGCTCTTTGAAAAATAGCATTATTTCATGTATATACTGGACGTAGTTTTTATCGTTTCATAGGACATAAAGCGTTTTGTCTTTATCGGCAAGCAAAGATTCAATTAAAGTAATAATTGTACTTACAGTAAAAGGTCTTGCTAATGCTTCTACCAACTCTTCAACGGCTGCCATACGATCGGCATCGGATTCTGCAACTGGAGGTGGAGCTCGCTGCGGTAAAGGCGCCGGTGCCTGCACGACGTCTCCTGACACTTCATCACCAAAAGCTTCTTCTAACGGCAAGCGTTGATGATCTTCAGCCAAACTTAGATCAGATTCTTCAAGTGAACTGTCACTGAAAAACGATTAAAGAAAATTTAAAGGAATTGTTTTTAAAATAAAAAAATGTTTACATTATATAAGTATTCTGACTCAGTTATCCTATACATATTACATTACATAGATTATAATTTTTTATAGATATATGGTTGTAGAAATACTAAGAGGTGGTTGGATTGGTGTGAAGTATGACATACATATAAAAGGAGTAGCGCCAGAGTTGACGAATGATAGGAGGCGAATGGAAGAAGCAATGAAACAAAGATTGTGCCAACCACACTTAGAGTGGGATAAGGGCAGAAGAATGATGAAATACTTTGAGTGCAACTATTTTCTCTTGGCTGTGAATAATGTTGACTTTTCTTTGAGATCATACTAAGCTTTTTTTAAGATTATAACGAGGATCAGGCACTTTTCGAAGTTTTTCATAATTGGATGATTCCAGATCTTTTTCCAATCGGTGCCTGCCCGAAGTTTATACCTGTGACCCCTTTAAAAGAGTCACACGGTCTCATCACTGGGCTATCAACACTTATGCTACACACATACTTATACATAGCAATACGTACTCGATATCATTGTGGTCTTGATGAGTCCTGTCATCCTTCCTATCCAAGGCACCGTGTCTTTGAGGAGCGATACCGGCGAGCTGACAGTGGTCCAGACATCCATGCCTACATATCTCCACCTTACAGCGTATGTGTACACTCAACGCATCAGGAAACTTGAATGCATGGAAGAATGCATACGTGATCACCGTTGCTCGTTCGTCAACCGCTTTCGCCTTGAGGAATCTGTAATTGTTACAATCAGTCTTATAACGAGCCAAGTCTATGCGTAGTCAATTAATAACGGAGATTACGGATATACTTAAACGGCTCTTGTTATTTGTATATGGATCAATAAATTTTATTAGTTGTAAGAAGGTAGGGATTTAATGAGATCTCACGCTACAGAACAGCTGAACCATTTTATTACTACAATAAAACGATAGTTTATTTTGATTGGTAATTCATTAATTATTCGGAAAATATGTTTCGTTGTTAAAATAACAAAGCGAGATTGCTTTAACTAGCTTAGAAAACAGTAAATTATAACAACTTTAAATTCTTATTTAGAATGATTCGTTACTCAAAATATGTACCTGCTAAAATTTAATTGTGGCTCTTTTTATGAGGGTCACTTGTACAGGAAATACACATCATCATTAAAAACCAAATAAACTCCGATATAGGATACTTCCAATTACATTTTTATCAATAAGGGAATAATATGATACTAACAATTAATTTTATATGCCACTCAAAATATGTCATGTTACTGCATTAAACATGAGATTTTCATCAAAAAGTCTGTGACCAAAGTTTTATATTGAAATCTTCTAAAAATTTTTCATCGCGTATTAAAGTGAAATACAATCTGTATTATGGTTTTCCCTATAGTAACGCCTATTTCTACAATATATACCATATATGCCTATTTCTACCATATTTACCATATATTATACAAGATTTTGTTGTCACCAGACTGCGTATTTAGAATCAATTTTAAAACACGAGTTGGCCTCATTTTTACATACATAATAAATATATAAGATAAAAGATCAAACCTAGATATCATCTTAGGTCTCAGTACACAGCCGTACTCGTCCGAAAGCTGGATAAGATGCCCAGAGCCGTCAGAAGCAGCGCAGGATTTCACTCTCATGTCGAATTCACCTGAAATTACAAAAAAAAAATTAAAAATCTAAGTATACGATATCCGACAACCAAAAATCATTCTAAACGTTGCATACTATTTCCATCCCCGGAGAGAGGAGAGAAGAGGAGAAGAGGCTGCAGAAGTAGTCGAACATAGGAGCCCGACTATCTTACCATAAGGCGTCCGCCTCAAAAGCGCGACCGCTGACCTTCTCAAAAAAGGTCGAAGAAATTACCCGGGCGATAGAGATCGCCTGAGAGGACAAACCCGGGTAAAGTGGTTAAACCTCGAGGCCCGAAGCCCCCCATCAGCCTCAATAAGGCTGAGGAGATGACCCAGACTAAACTAACTTTTTCCAAGAGGTCGCTGCTATCGTGCGTATTACCAGTGTAGCTGATGGATAATGAACTCGCCGCGGCTCTCTGTCATCGAGCGTCCTACGAACACAGCCGATGGCGTGCTCGGTGTAATACGCAATAACAAATGGAGGTTTTTCGAATAATAATTGTTCACCAGGAAGCCATTACTGGGACTTCGGACGTCTTAGGAAACATAATACAAATTTTATTTCAGGGTAAAATTTTAATATTATGTGTTCCGTTTGACGTCCGAAGTCCTTTATGAGAGAATTGTTTGTTATCTCCTGGTGGCTTGTGTGGGTAAATAAAAGATGCAACAATGTGATTGGCCTAGTCGTTGAATTAATAACATTGACATTACACTGTCAGAGAAAATTATAATCATATTAAGTAATGAAATCATGATGCAACAAAAATATATTGATCGAGACGTTTTGAAATTTCCTAATTGACTGAATATAGCTATGATAAAACCTTCGGAAAGAACTCTCATGCTGCCAGATTTCTAAAATTGTATTAATAGATTAGTTTTCTATCCAATCTAACAAGGCTACAGCTGGTCTGAGACAGTCAACGGCCTCAACACCCGCTTCAGCTAATAATTGTCCCCAATTATTGTTAATGTTTAACCCTTCTCTCCAAAACTGGAGAGAGGAGGCCTATGCCCAGCAGTGGGATAGTAACAGGCAGTTACTTACTTTTTATTGTTAATGTATCTGGTTTTACTGGCCTTATTTTAGATAAGTTAGTAATAGAGTCTCAAATATCGGCATTTTAGGATTCTCAACCGAAGAACTCAAAGGAACAATATTTTTATCAATATTGTATAATAAACATGTTTGGATTTGAAAATCCTATCCGCTTTAAACAAGATGCGGTTCAGTAATGTAAATTGAAAATGTTTAAGATTTACCGCCTCGTTTCTTGCTGGTTCTGCTCGGTAAGAGCAACATTCCGAACCAGTTGTAGTTTCGTAAAAATCTAATTGATCCTTGACAATTCAAAAGTGCTTGTAAAAAGCTTGCTTGAATAAAGATTATTTTGCTTTAATTATCAAAACACATTAATAATATCAATGTGACTGTTTGATAATGACAGAGTTCCTTTGGATCCAAATTAAGGAACTAAGATAATAGAACTGGCTGTATCCAAAAAAGTCGTAATACAACAAAATCAAATCAAGGACTCTTCATCCAGATACTAACAAAAGCATGTTACCAAAACGTCTTGAAACGTCATAAAAAACTGTCTGAGTTGAGACTAAAGTTAGGTATTTAATAAGCACTTTAACATCACATATTTGTGCCTTCTGGGGTAAAAGCACCGCCAGAGACCGCTTTCAATACGCTTCAATTCACTATCGTGAAAGCCACTTAATGAAATTTTAACATCAGAAACATACATATACAAACATTGATATAATGTAAGACGTAAGACGTGGGGAGCCGCCAAGCGGCACAGGATCGTGTGGCATCGAGATCCCATGAAGAGATCTATGTCCAGCAGTGGACGTCCATCGGTTGACAAAGAAGAAGAAGACATAAGACACGCACCAAGATGTATTATATGTTAGAGTGTCAGTCAAAAACAGCTTCGAAACATCTCTAAGTCGGGTGAGTATGTAACAAAGGAATCTAAATTACTCTCAAGATCAAGATCAGATCAAGAGAAGATCACGAGAAGATCAAGATCAGATCAAGACAAGATCAAGATCAGATCAAACAGTTCGGTTTTGACAGAGTTCTTAAGGTAGAAGCTCGTCGGCAAGTTGAAAGTAAGGCCTTTTCGTGTTGTGACCAATTTGGCGTCAGTGAATATAACCCAAAATCATTTAATTACTGACTGTTAATGTGCACCGGAGGGAGACCCGTTACTATGTTTACCTTTGCAACCTTTCCCAGTCAAAAGTGGTATTGTCCTAGCCCTTAAGCTCGGCCAGCAACGACCACAACGCCAGTGACTTATTTCACCTGGGTGCTACAGTCACGAATTGTAAAATTCGAAATCAAGAAAAACCTTAAGGAGGTGAAAAGGTTAGGTTACATCGTTATGCCAACATGCTCTCAGAATAAGTCGAGCGTAACCAAAGTTGGAACGGTATGTGCGGTTCGCGAAGTGAACAAACCTTTTCACGTAATGTATCAGTGATTGAAAATTAGCCTTGTTGCTCCTACCTCTTGCCATTTGGAACCAGCGTGGTTGCACAAGAGGTGATCGGCTTTCATGTTGTACACTCCTGGAGGGTAATGAGGAAGGAGTACAACGTTGACACTGTTCTTCAGATCAGGAGCTGTTTAGCATTGATTTGGTGCTTCCTTCTCCTTTGATGTATGTCATTACAGTTTGTTGGCACTCTGGAGAATTATCTTAAGTGTGCCAGAGTTGCTGGCTGTGCTTTACAAGAAATGGCTCCAACAAATTTTATGGTGTGCCCAGGAGTCCGACACCATTTCGTTGGCTACCAAGGATCCCAACTAACCGTTAACGCGTCTCTTCCGAGTATGGTCTTACGACGTGCGGACTCTGCCGTAGCAGATATGCGTTTCTTTGCAGCACATGGCAATGCAACCTTCCCCGGTGGGTGATGAAGGTCGCAAAGTTGAGATACCCTAAGAGGCGTTACACCTGCTTGAGGGTCCAACTGCCAGCCGCTAAACGACTCATTGTTCGCAAAGTTGAGATACCCTAAGAGGCGTTGCACCTGCTTGAGGGTCCAACTGCTGGCCGCCAAACGACTCATTGTTCGCAAAGTTGAGATACCCTAAGAGGCGTTGCACCTGCTTGAGGGTCCAACTGCCAGCCACCAAACAATTTATTGTTCGCAAAGTTGAGATACCCTAAGAGGCGTTGCGCCTGCTAGAGGGTTCAACTGCCGGCCGCCAAACGACTCATTATAAAATGACTGACTTTGCCGACTTTCTCTGCCGAAAGGTATTTGTAGCTCAGCTGAGTGTCTCAAGTTATATCCACAAAGTCGAACCACCTGGTTGGTGTGATGATCGACTTTCGAGGTTGATGTACCGTCAGAGGTGAGCCCAGAAATTTATTACTATTGTCAACTGTGATATCAATATGTTCCGCGATCGACGGACGATAAGACAGTCATCCAAGTAGAAAATTATACGCCTGCGTATAATGTGCGCCTCTTCTTTCGCAATACTTTGGCCACCCAATTTGTTACAGCAGAAACAAACTTAGGCATCGCCGCCAAACCCAATGGTAAACACGTCATTTGGTAGTGACGACCTCACAAACTGACGCAGAAGTAACAATAGGAAAAAATTTGAGGCCTGGCTCAAATTTAATCTCACCATCCAGTCCTTTGCTTGAAGAAAGGTTGGCATGGGATGGTGATTGAAAAGGAAAGGGGGTTTCAGTTTCAAAACTAGTTTAGTCCTTTTAAGTCGAGAACGACTCCATTTTGGACTTTGTCGTGATAGAAAGATTAGGGGAAATTAGATTTCGACTAGCCTCCTAGGCTAACTCTATAAATTTTCATTAGGGAGCTCACTCTTATAGGGCTTTTTATATTGCCCCCCCCCCCCTTCTTTCGAAGAGCAGAATGCTGTTTCGAATTACCCGAAAAGTTGTACCTTGTCTATTTGCATGAAAATATTTTGACAAGGATTGGTAAACAAATAATCAGTAATCATTTGTAAAATTCATGGAATACAGATTTGTACTTTAAATTATCGATAAAGACTTCAGTTATGCACGAAAAAGATTTGAGTTATGCATGAATAGGATACAGTTTTGAACTTGGAAACATTATCATTCGATAAAGGTTTAAGTTACACATGGTTACAAGAAGATGTAAGTTGGTTATCGGATTTAGACGAACGGTCTTTGTTTTTGTAGTGCAACATTAACAAAATCATTTTGTATTAACCTCGCGTTAGTCAAAGTGGCTAAACTTTGGAAACATTTCAACGGAGCATTGTGATCTTCAAAACATTTAATTATCCATTTAGGTGAAAATTCTGTGAATATCGGAAATGCTACTTGTTTTTCCGTATTATTATAAAATGGCATTCCCTGAACTGAATAAAAACAATAAAATATCCAGATATTCGTAACTGGGATTGGATTTGATGTTCTGGTTTGCTTATGTGATGACGAGCCCTAGATCGTTACGGAAAGGCTTATATTCTCGAAAGCGTTTACAAGATGTGGAAGACGTAAAAAGGTAGGTACATGCTTATTTTTGCTACAATGAACTTGTTGGTAGGTCATAAAAACATTGTTTCAATAACTTACAAGTAACTTACTTAAAGCATCGCAAATCATCTAATGTGTTTTAAGGCGGCGGCGCCATGTTGTCACCCATCCCCCTAGATTCCCTCGCTAGAACCGTAATTACTTGTCGATACCTGAATCACTGAAAATCTGTAGGCACGGCGGAGTCTTGTCTATCGCTATTCGCATCGTAAGCGACTTCAAGATTCACGGGAAAAATTTCACTGAAATTACAGCTAAATTTACTTACAGCACTTTTTACTTTAATCTCAAAAGCACTTAGTAATTATTTAAAAGTTTTATGGCAAAGAAAACGACCGATCGGTTGAAAAACCGACGCAACAATGACAAAACTATGGCGGCTTGGTGTGGGCGATGTTTGAGTTTGTTGCAGATAGAGGGCGCTGTAGGTACGGCGGAAGCGCGGGAAAGTGGCAAAAGAACAACTTCCGGCGGAAGAAATCGATGTACTCTCTCATAAAGGACTTCGGACGTCAAACGGAACACATAATATTAATTACGAGTACGGGAATACAAGTTGAATTATAGTTTAGAGTTTCATTAATACTCACTTCGGGACCTTCTTTAACAGTACTTACTAAAAAATTCAACATTATAAGAATTGAATAAATCTCTTTATTTCTCAACGTTACAAGGAACAGATTGATATTGAATGCAATACAAATAATTATTTAGTGTAAAAGACATGAAACGTTTGGCATTTAAAATTTGTTGTTGAAATTTGGTATTTTTGCGTTTGACCATATTTATTGCGCGATATGTGTTAGAATAATAAGTAACTCTTCCTGGACGTAAAACAAACGAATCACTTAACCAAAATTTACATCAGTAAGATAAAGAGAAAAATAAAAAACACACTCAACATAAATATGTAAAATCGACCTGAGAGATCTTTACGGTAAAATTGTGTTTTGCGGTAAAAACTCTAGTATAAGTTATTACAGTCACGGTTAACCACAACAGCGCATCTTAAACGGGAATAACTTAGAGTACTTTAAACACAGAGCAACCGGTTTGGCGTTAAGTGAAATGTAATTAAAAGAAAATACTCAAACCGCAGCCATACGGCAAAGTGTCAGCAAATAATCTTTTTAACCGGAAAAACTTAAAGGTTTATTATATTAAGTAAACGATATGAGCGGACGGTATATACAGTAACAAGATTTAATTATTATCTCTTGAGCCGCTAAGACTCAAACTTTGAATATATTACTTGTATTTGAAAATTTAAATAATTCCAGTCGTAGCTTCATTGTAATTTGACGATTCAAAAGTGCTTGTAAAAGTCAATTTGAAAAAAGAATTATTTAATTTAAATTCAAGAATCTATACAAAAATACAGGCTCAAAAAAGCTTAACGCAACATTCGAAAACATCTGATTTTGGTAGATTCACGTATTATATTCATAATAGTACAATCATTTTTAACAAATTAGTTTTGGAAATTTCAATTTATGTTTGCAGAAAAGCTCATAAAAACAAATCAAAAATCTTAGTTAACTATTGGCTGCTAGAGTTAAATAGAGTTCCTTAAAAGGTATATATGAAATGATGATCTCTCTTATCGTCTTTTGTTGTGTATAGGAAAAAAGACGTATCAATGTTAATAATGTTAAACTAACCGGATAGGCATCTTAAAATTAAACATTAGGATTTGTCTTTAAATAGAGCAGAAAATTCGAAATGATTCTCTAGAACAGCAAATTAATTAAATTGGTGGGTATTCAAAGGCTGAGATGCACACCCACATATTAAGTTTGTTAAATAATATGTAATTAATCTTAATTCAGATCTATAGACATTCTCACGTTGGTTAACTTTCGATCAATCAAAAAGATCAGTTAATTGAGACATGGGAAACGGCTACCTCTTTATAAGCGTTCTTTATCGATTCAATTATAATCAAATGTATAGTTCTGATAATGAAAGGAAGTTTATTAAGTAAAGAAATTAATCAAATGCATCACGAATGTAATCTTAGCAATGTATCGTAAAGTAAAGTAAAGAGATATTGTGGAATAAATCGACGACTATTACTTTACTAGCTTTTACCCGGGACTTCTTTCGCGTGGAATGTTGTCGTGTGATAGCTCGATAATAGATGGCGCTTTTCAATGTCACCATATTCCTGTAGAGTAAACTGATTTTCTATAGCCTATATGTTATTCCGGTGTATAAGAAATAATTGTGCCAAATTTCATCGATATTGGTTCAGCGGATTCGCCGTGATACAGTAACAAACATACATCCATACTCACAAACTTTCGCATTGATAATATTAGTAGGATAGGATAGGATTAGTAGGATACTAAACTTTTGAAATGCGCATAATTTAAAAAAATTTGAATTTATTTCATAAATACTTACTTAGAAATTGTAGTGATATTCATTAATAGATTTACTAATATATTTAAAAATAAAAAACCTTGCATTTAAACGAAGTTATTTACCATATCGTCTAGTTAGTAAGCTAAGTAACACAGTAAGTAAAAGATATGACAGTCGGCTTGTATGAAACACTCATTTTATTTTTGACCAAACATTTAAATGAAATTTTAAATAACAAATGTAATAATTTAAATATACGGATGTACATAGTGATATTTATTATACTATTAGTAAACCGTTAAATAATCTTGAATGGAAGATGAACGCAATTATACATATTTTTATAAAAAGTGACGAAATAATTTTGAAGATTTATAGAATGCTACAAATTGGTATAACAACTTTAATGAAATTTTATGTATGCAGAATACATAAGTAAATTTTAAAATCAAAAACGATAAAAAAAAATTTTCAAAGGATTTTTTAATTCAAACGTTTATTGTTATTTAATAATAATCAGTAATGTAACACTATATTCCCAACAATTCAATTTGCAGTAACGTTATGAGGTTTATTACGATAACGGTGAAAACAAAAGTTCAAAAATACTAGAAGTATAAAACAATGGCTAAATTCTATTAACTACATATGTGATCATAAAACCTCTTTTAACTTGATATGAACTAGCCATCCACGTTTCCAGTCCTTCCACAATCCGCGAATAGGGTTGACACACCTCAGTTAATGAGTTAAAAAAATAATGTATATTATAAGCAATTAAATATAATTTATTAATAGTTAATCTCCCATTTAGAATTAGAATAGAGTATTTTCGTAACTGAATAGTGATCGTGTCGTAAAAAATTGATAATATATGATTAATTACATCTCTTCAAGATATTTTAACGCTAAAACTTAAATTTGAAAAAAACTTAGATAAACTTATGATATTTAAAACATTTGTTGTTTAGTGGCTTTTTATTTTTTTTCACGCTTGCTTGTAATGAATTTTTGTTTTGAAAATCTAATCACCAGAATGATTTTTTGGCAATCTGACCAACTAAAACTGACTGCTAAAAATTGCTCGTATCCCGGACTCAAACCCCGGGAGGAACTGTTTTAAGCCACTTATTAAAACCAGATAAATAAGTAACTACTAATAGTTACTAGTAGTTACTTATTTATCTGGATTTACAATATCTAGATATTGCTTGTCAGGCTATACAGTAAGAGTATTACTTGAAACATGTTTATTTTCTTATGGCGAATGTCACAACCCTGACAGACGAGTCGCGAGTCGCGACCCGTTAAGCAAACCCATTCGTACGTATTTGTCCAGTTTACTTTTTACTATTCTTTGTACCGTTAGCGTGTGTTTGCACACTATTATTACCCTGTTAGAGACGGTTTTATGAGGTGTCGCTTAGGTGCGTACGGTGCGTTCTTCGATATCTACGAATTGTGTTGTAACTATTTAACTAATTATACCACTAAGTTCGATAATTATACGATTGAGTTTTGATGAATAAGATGGTGTGATGAGGAGGGAAGAAAATCATGTGACCAAACGAGTATTAAATATGAATGTGGACGGATATGTTATTAGATGGATTGTGTGAAGTATGATATGTATATAAAAGGAGTAGCGCCGGAGTTGACAAATGATAGGAAGAATGAAAGAGAAAAACACATTGTGCCGACCCCACTTAGAGTGGGATAAGGGCAGGAGAATGATGATGATGTTGGCGCAGGTAAGTGTCACTACCTACTTTCAGCTCGGCAGTTCGCGGGTTCAACGGGGCCAACATTTTCAAAAAATAATTTGTTGGTTTTTTGGTGTTTAAATACATTATATATGTATATATTTACCAGTTGTCTATCACCCCTTACTTGTTACTTACTTTGGGGACGGACGACCGTGTGTGTTCCCAAATATTAATTTTTTAACTAATTTTAGAAAATCCATAAAAAAAAATTTACAATCGCTCAAATATACCAATTTTAAATGAGACAATTACTTAATTAATTAGTCCAAGCTTCAGCAGGTAGGAGGTTTTTGGTCAGCTTTAAAATCACTCATCATTCTCCTGCGTTATCCCACTCTAAGTGGGGTCGGGACAACATGTTTTGAACATGTTGCTACATGATTTGGCTTGGTATTTTAAGACCGGTCACCTGCCACGTCAACTTACCTTAGTCGCCTTTTGCGACACGTTAGCAAGAACTGAGGGTGGTATAACTACTCAGCCGTATACCACACGGCAAGTCAACGGACCTTAGTCGCCTTTTACGACACCTCTGTACAAAATGAGGGTGGTCTATTCTACTCCGGATAATCACTATCTGCGCAATTCAAAACAACGGCAATTGAGTTTCAAAATATCATCAGTGAAAGTCATTCGAAATTAACAGAGTCATTTTAAAAAATCTTCCGAACACACAGTTACTTTCAATAGCAATCTGTATGAGATGACACTTAACTTTAAAGCCTTTCATTGTATATGGGATTTTTGTACCCATTACTGAAATTTAGTATTTATCACATTAAAATAAAGCCCGTTACCGCATGAATGGTTTTTGTTGATCATCATGCTGATTTATGGAGTGGGTGGAGGCGATACATTCCATGAACCCTTGCATAATTAGAAAACAGATGAAGGCAATAATTTTTTTTACTGTTATACCATGAATGAATTGAAACGGTATGAAACAGCATTTTATAAGGTACAAGCAATCGCCAACGGCTCCGCCCGCGTGGAAAGATTAAAACCGTAATATAGTCTTTTGACAACCAGAAAAATGGCCTTAAAAGGAAACCTTAAAAGCAAGACTGCTTGCGGACTTTTATTTAGAAATTTTAGAGGGAAACAATTTTGTAATACATGATTTTTAATAACTACCACCGTTTACTCAGCGCTCGCAAGAAATGCTTTAAATGTTGCCGTTTTCGTAATATTTTTTATTGCTGCACCTCTCCTATATATCTTAGCGTAATTTTATATATTCAATAGCTATTCCGCGATAAATAGACTATCTTAGTCTGAAAGAATTTTTCAAATCGGTCCATTAGTTCCTGAGATTAGCGCGTTGAAACAATCAAACATACAAAGCTCAGCTTCATATATTAGTAGATAGTAGAACCTCGATAGGCTAAAATCCAAGGGAAGTACATAATATTTTAAGTTATAGAGTTTTCAGTTAACAACTTTGTGCTAGAGAGAATGAGCGGTGGGGGGTGAGTTTATACTATTTTCACACGAATACGCCCCGAGTTAAAAATAATATGTATATACAATAATATTGTATATAAGTTGTATAAAAAGGGGATTTTTTTAAAGTTTAGTCAAGAGAAAAAGTCAATTATCTTGTTTTAATGTTTTAACCATGGTGTAATATGTTTTAGCTAGTATGTTACCCAGGTGTATAAGTAATAATTGTGCCAAATTTCATCGATATTGGTTCAGCTGATTCCCGTGACAGAGTAATAAACATACCTGCTTACTCACAAACTTTCTCATTAATAATATTAGTAGAATAGAATAGGATGAATGTTTGTTGAATGTTCTTTATAGACTCAGAAACGGCTGGACCGATTTTAATGAAATTTTCAGACAATCTTTAGAATGAAGTTTAGTGGAGATTGACGCATTTTTTAAATGTCAATGACAGTTTTTTTACAACTCTTTAAATTAAGCCCAGCTACGCGGACTAGGTATCATATTACGTAATAAATCTGTTCTACGTATTCCTATGTAATTGTAGAGATATGTAAATTTACAAACAGATTGTATCTCAATTTGGCTAAGTAAACAAACGTATGTTAACTTACATTATTACCGTTATAAATATTAAAGGAATTCTTTTTAGGATTTTCTTTTAACGAATAACTTTAATATTCAAGTCATTTACATAATTTTTAAATACTATATTATACAAAGATAAAATAAACAAAGATAACATGCCATAAATAAAAGTTATATCTCATGTTCTACTTATCCACTGGTTCACAAACTGTATCTATCAACCTAGATTTTCCTAATACAAATTTATTATATTAAAACGTTTGTTATTAAATAATTCATATATATTTGATACAAATAACACGATCGGTCTTCTGCTTTACCGCTTCTTATATCGTTACGAGGGAAACAAGTTATTGAATAGAAATTTTTATGTTTATCAAAACTCGATTGGTGAGTTTCATAATCGTATTCTAGAATTGGTTCAATATAATATTAGAGAAATACAATTTAACGTTCGTTATAAATATCTTCTATTTATTCACCTAAAATATTTATTATATTTATTTATTGAGGATAACCAAAAAGACTATAAAAACTATTTCATTAAATGTAGTCTTGATTATAAGTTATCACGGCATGCAACAGCGACGCGTATATTATTTAAATTTATTACAATAATAAGATATGTATATAAAACCAAAATATAACAATATTAATTTGTAAACTTAATTATAATGTTACTTATAGTTACAGTATTTATCTAATTATATTTTGGCTAAAAGTATGGATGCTATCGCTAAATATTTCTATATCTTTTTCAAGAAATAATTGAAGCAACATTGTATTCTGTTCAAAGTGCCCCAAGTTACTTTTTGCTGAGCAAAAATGTTTCACATGAAATCAAATCAAATGCTCTTACCGAGAAGAACCAGAAAGAAACTCGATCCTTTAAACATTGTCAATTTTACATTATTAAACCGTAGTCTTTTGTATTTAGCTGAAAGGATGTTTAAATCCAGGCATTTTTATCATCCAAACAATCTTAAATTTTGTAATATGCTTTACGTATAAGCATAATTTAATCCATTTTGTAAATTGGTCTAGTATGTTGTTAAAATTTTGACAGAATTTTTAGTTTAAAGGTTCAAAATGCAAACGCGCATATTTAAACATTACATAATAACATTAACGATTTAAACTAGAATTCACGGCGACATATACAAAATACATGTTAGTCTAAACTCATCTCAAGTTAGACAAATGTTTTGACAGCTGCTGATACGAAGAGCCTGAGGCAATGTGGATAAGCATCAACAAAACATCTTTTTTCATTATAATCTATTAAATAAAAATTATTTATTAAACACCAAAGTGGTTGTTTAGTTTTCAATTAAATCCTTATGTCTGTCTGTTTTGCAATAAATTGAAAAAATAATATTTTGATTTGCTAGAAGTTTTCACCTGTATGGTTCCCAAAGAAAGTTTTAGTAAATAATTTGTTAAGTTTCTGTGTAGAAGGAAAACCGTTGAATAAAGACAAAAACGGTATTAAATCTGGTTGAGATATAACTATTTTTTATAGTTCTAAAAAATCTGATATTCCATATATCTCACTCTTAGTATTAAAATGTCCGAATTCCAAATTAGGCTTGATACATTATAATCCTTATTACAATGCTATCTATGACATCACGTTACGTCAAAAAAACTAGTATTTGCTCTTCCAAATTATGGTTCTCTTTAACGCTCACAAGTAGTAGGTGCTACGTAACTCTTTATTGCAACTTGACATTAAACAACTTTTTTGAATTAGGTCACTTTAATACTAAGCGTGCGATATTGAAGGTTATCTTGCTATCTACAGTATTTAACCTTATCAACTTAAATATATTAGTTACTTTAGGAATTTCATGCTTAGCATCCTGTAACTTTACACCATATAATTTAAATTAGTCGCTTAAATTAGTAGAGTCGCTGTCTAGCGCCTCCCGCCATGTCCGGTGAAAAGGGGGGAAAAAGGAAGGAGACAGAGATATTTGGGTAGAAAGAGAGGTAAAATACGACGGAAAACCAGGTGTGCCTATCTCATATTTAAGCTTCTAATAACGGTCAAGCATTTAATGACAAATTATAAGTTAATCGTTAACATGTATAAATTGAATAAGATACGCGGAACAAAATTTTAAATTGACAGGATAAATACTCTAAATAATCACGTACTTTAGGAATCTTTGGCCTGTACGATGCTTTATCGCTTTCAACGTTCATTTGTTAAGAATTGTTACTTAACGACGACACTGCAGGGATGTGTTGTGAGTAACACGAGGTTATCAGAGGGGTACTTCGTGAGTAACACACCCAATATTGAAACCGATATATCTTTGTAACGGAAACTTTCTTAATTTTCTAGAAACAGAGGTTTGTAATTGTTCTTTCATGTTATAGATGGAAGGATAGATGAGTTGATTGATAGGGTTATAATAATTTTGAATTTTAGAAGTAAGCTTTTATTATTAAAGTCTTTGCAGTAACAGATATTCAGTTTCAAATATTATATATAGGATATTATTTATAGGATCAAGTAAGTAATTAAGGATTTAAATGTTATTTTTAAAGTTATTATGTTATTATTATTGCAGTTTTATTATATTTCAGACACAGATTCAAAGTCTAAGAGTTGAAAGATTTTGAAAGAATAAATTATATTATTATTTTTATTTTAAGAATTATTTATAAGAAATTATAAGTGGCATTAAAATATTCAAGTTTTTATATGTTTACTAAATTTAAAGATGATGTTTTAAAGAAGGTAATATTTTATTTTTTGAATACCGAGATTTTTATACACGTCCATTAATGTTAATCTTAGATGTTGAAAATGATATTTCATGACACACGATAGCCCATTTGTAATTTAGCTAGAGTAATAAGCAAAAATATTTTTTATATTCTTTTATATCTTTTACGTAGCACAAAAGTTTCGATAACAAAATCTTTGGTACCCGACCGGAGTTTGAACCCGTAACCCAATAAATAGCCCCATTTCGCCACAAACATCTATCACAACTCAAAATAAGTTAATCACAAATAAATATCTAAAGGTAGAAACAAATAATTAATTATATACATACCTCTATAATCATTGATGGCTACTACTAGAGTCAGTGTGGAGCCCAGAGGAACGATGCCAGACACTGGTGGCGCCCAGGGACCCTTGCCAGCTTGGATCTCCATCCAACAGTCAACATTGTCTCCTGTTAAAATATTATGTCAATCATATCATATATCAGTCTAAAAGAACCAATACACCGTACTTTCCTATTAAAAAACAAACAATATTAAGATATAACGATAATAAGTTTTATTTTATTTTTTTATTTATTTGTTATTGTATCTTCTAAGCTATTACAAATTTCGTTTCTTTTTTTTTTATAATATCTATATAAAAGCAGTGGCTTACAAGATTAATAAAAAGGATTGGTTTGGCGCTCGCTCTAGGATAACCTGTAACGTTGTTTATACTACTAACTGCCCTAAAAAGGCCAAGATAAATCCACATTCACACTATCTAAAGTGACAATATAATTAAAAGTTAATGCGAATATATTGCAATAGGGAACATCAGATTTAATACATTACGAAAGGAACATCACCCAACTTATCTGCCTGTTACTTTCTCACAACTTTGCTTAGAACTCCTTTCTCTTTTGGAGAAGTAATGGAACTTAAACCTACCATGGTTCTCTAATACAGATCCGTAGAGATATTCCAGGAATACTCCAGGGATATCTTACCTTCACGATGTTTTCCTTCAACGAAAAGCATAAATTGTAAAAATCAAAATGTTAATTTATGCGTATTAATCAAATTAATATAAAATCGATATTAATGTATGGGTAGTTGGGGTGATGACAAGAGACCAGGCGGCTTGACGCTGGTTTCAAGTTTCTGTTTAGACAAAGAATCAGCTTAGCGATTAAACGCGTAAACGCTGCCAGCATTCTTGGGACCATTCCACGTGGGCATGATTTGTATAGTCCTAGCGTGTAAGTAACTTAAGATAAACATACTCGTGACTTGTACGTTTTTGTTTAAAAAAACCGAAATTATTACTTAAATATTATTCACAAAGATGAATCCTTTACGACGTCATCAGTCCTGTTTTTTTATCCATATGATGTATGTAACATACTTAACAAGTCGTACACATTCAGACAATTTCCGATATGAAATAACAAAAATAAACGAGAAACAGATAAAAAATAGAGTAGATCCAATATCTCCATATTGGTTTTTCAAATTCTAAAGACAATTGAAATTAGTTCTTTGCACGTCAAAAATTTCGCATTTAACTTTAATCTTTTTATCTTTTTACCTCTAAAATCCAACTGCACAACGTCCAAATCAGCGATAACCATCGGCGGTTTGGAGGCGGTCTTCTCGTAGTCGTTGAACCATTCGCATCGCAGCCTCTTCGCTTCATCCCATACTTCTAGTAAGTCCTTATCATATTGCACTACCACGGTGTTTTCATAAAATTGGCCGTGGAGATCTGGAAATAAACGACAATGAAGTAAAATACTACAAAAAATATTTGTATTAATTGATGACAAACAAATTAAATATTTTAAGAACCCCTGGAATGATGATCTTCATGATGACGTATTACTTGACACTATTATTTTGGTGTTCTTTTGCTATAATGGAATAGTTTTGCGATATCATTTTACTGAATGTACTTGACGCACAATTAATTTATATACATATTTAAAGATACAGTCCCTAATAGGTGTGTCTTTATGTAACCGATTATCACAAAATCTACTAAACTGATTTTTGAATGGTTTTCAGTTCATGGTAGTCCAATTCTTAAAGAAGGTTTAAGGTGCTGTACCCGCGGGAATTTTCATGTAATAGTACATTTCACGAAAATTCCCGCGGGATCCACAATTATGCGAAAAAAACTTTGTGACACACTGTTTTATACCGATTCTTTTATAAACGAAGGTGACTGCAATGTTTACTTCAACAAATAACAGCTTTCAATATGTTTATAGAAATAAACCTTAATTTTCAACGAAAATCATTATTTTGCAATAATTCGCAAGAGAAAGCAGCATTATATGCTTCATTCATCACTTACTTCAAGTAGCAATGTAGCTTTCTTTATCGAATTGCAAATCTCATTATTCCACCAGATCTATCGATATAGGTTGATTGTTTCTCAGAAAATGCTCAGTCTTAACTGAAAATATTTATGGTTGAATGCTTTTGCGGTTGTGATTCTTCCCTTAATAAAGCTCAATCAACTGGTCAGCAATATCATTTAAAGGTATAACTATATATAACTTTTTTAATAGGAATGGCGAAAGAGTTATTATTATATAGGTTTTCACAGATTGATATATAGTATAACCACTACGTTACTAAGAGAGAGTAACTTATATTTTCTTGGATTAGTAAGCAGCATCGTAGCAATTTTTATAAATTTATAATTGCATTGAACATTTGGAAATAAAATGTCACACATTTATATCTAGATATTCTTTAAAAATGTGAGACTTTCATCGAAGTTATAGCTAAATATCAAAATCAAAACTCATTTGTCCAGTTTGTCCTTTTTCACACATCGTTCAGGCATCGCGACTTTTACATTTTGTGTATTACATGTACAATTCGCCTGAGACTTGTTAGAATAGTTGCAATTACCCATATCGAATAACTGCATCGAAAATAACTGAGGTACTTCAAGTTGGGCTTACTTTGCAGAATTTGCATTCGGCATTAAATATAATAATATCCATATGTCCTATATTTAAGGTTAATCATTATAAGGCACATATACATGCTTGCATTTGTCTTACTTGTACTGCCAATAAATGTACTATTCCTTTTAATTTTGCGTAATTGAATGAAAAAGGCAAAATTTTCAAAACCTTATTATTGCTAGACTTGTAGGCGGATGAACTCGCACAAAAAGTTGATGTCGTCCAAAGAACGCGGATCGGTCCAGAAGGCAACTCGCTTCGGACGATGCGCAAGCGATTATCGCCCACAATCGCTACCTATTTCACGACCATCCTTCATTAGGACATCAATCTTGCGCCTCGTCACATCTAAGCTCTACATTCTAAGCCATAAAATTGAATTTACATCGCCACTGCTTGTCAATGTCCGACGGTTGCACTTAAAGTCGTAAATAGTCGGTTATATCGGGAAGGAAATGCGGGCGTTAGTGAATTCAGGATTGGCGTCTCCATGACGGGCTGTTGCGGGAAAATGCGCCCTGATGCCGTGCTATGCAGTAGGGCGGGTAGCGATTCTAAGAAACAATGAGCGCACTACGTTCGAAGAAGGCGCGGGTCGCCGTTACTCCACACTAGGGGACAAGACTAGGAATCGGAACGAGAAAAAATGGCATCACTTTGTTAAAATGAGACCGACGTACCGTGGAACCGGCTTCGATGATTTGTCGCTAAATGGTTATGCTGATAATCGTACTGTTTTTAGACATACTTATTGAAGTATTTTTGATTTAGTACGTAATGCATGTTTAATTTTTACGTGTTATTGACATTTATTATTAAGCTGGCTAAATCTGCCCACGTTTCGTTAGAATAAACAGTATGTGAAACACGCCGTGTGGTATCCGGCTGAATAGAATAGTACCACCCTCATTTCTTACCGAGGTGTCGTAAAAGGCGACTAAGGTAAAATACGACAGAGGTAAGTTGACGTCAGGCAGGCGGCCGGTCGTAAAAACGCAGCCAAATCATGTGACAGCATGTTTATAACATGTTGTGCCGACCCCACTTGAAACAGTAAATGAACAGAATTGAACAGAAAATGATGAAACAGTATGTGAAACGCTCTTGTGTAGAATTCACTGGATATTAAATTTTTGGGACCTAGAACTGTTGGATCGTACGCAACAATGTTTCATCTACGATCAGATGTATAAATCATTGAAATACGCAGATCTGACAAATTTATAGTAAACAGTATGTACGTAATATGTTTAAAATGCACAAAATGGTATTAAAGACTGTAAAATAAATAAAAAAATCCATGGTATCTATGTCGGTAACGACGATACGAGATTATACGAGAAATTTGTGAGATTAATTCATCGAATCTACTGATGACAAATCATCGTGCTTCACTTTTTGACTTGACTTCTTGCACGTCAACTTAAATTTTAAAATATCCTTAATTATGCAATGTTTTTATCCTGTTCTTGTCTGTCCTGTATTATGGAAGAGAAGCTTAATCGAATTAACTATGAAAGTGTATCACGTAGACAGACTTTCACTTTAAATATGGATAAACTGGTAGCAGGGTCAAGGGACCCCACGTTAAATATAAAATTTCTTTCCCACCTGCTTGTTGATTGAAAAACTTAGCATAAAGTTCAAAGCATACATACATACGCACACACATGCCTACTTACGTAGAACTAACACAGGAAACGACGTAAGGGAATGTTGTCTTGCTTGAGACGTATTTTTATTTGTCACATAAATTATACCCACGCATTGAGCGCAGATCTTTGTGATACGAAGATGACGAAGCTAAGTTATTTTACAACAATTAGCAATTTCTAAACTGTGATAGTTGTAAATAAGACCGTGTGAATCTTTTCAGATGGACAACAGTAATAAACTTTGGGCAGGCACCAATGAGTATTTCTGTTAAAACTTGTGTCTAATTGACACAACTTGATAATTGATTTGCAATTTATCACATGCTTTTTGTCAAATGAGAGTTGCATATATAATTCTGAGGATATGTGTAACCTACTATTCATATACAATTCATGTTGCGTAGTGGTGTATTTAAGCTTCAACCAAAAAGACGGAGGAGGCCCATGCCTAAAATATGGATCAGCAGCGTACCAGGCCGTTAGTTTAACAAATGTAACTTGTATTAAGTGTGCTAAATGAACTCCTTGCAATATGTGATGGCAATATATCGCTTGATTGATTGGTATGGCAAAAAATCGGTATATAAATTATGACATGAAGATTTGTGGCTTTAATCTAAGGCTGATTTTGTAAGGCTTAACTTAAGATATTTCAAAAATATTATTTTGCTATAATCCGCGATAAAAGAAAATATATGTACTGCTAAATGTAGAGTGTACTATTCATTGTCACACGACAAAATCGCAAAGCCTCCCTTCGATCTCCTGACGACGCTTTGGTTACAGGGCAAAACAATTGTAGAGATTGTGGTGGTGAATGTGTGCAGTGCTTGTGTATTGTGTTATCGGTGGCGGGTAGTGCATGAGTTTTTATAAATTCAGCATGTATCAGGTATGAGAACGAATAGTACATGCTACGTTTAGCATTACATATATTTTATTTTATTGCGAATTTTAGCATAATAATATTTTCATTAGTTTTGTATTAGGGACCTCTGAAAAGTAACGCATAATTCTATAAATTATCTAAGATATTTCATAAAAAACTTTATCGCCCTGATAAAATTCGCATATGCACAATATTTGTAGTTCACAGGAAAGCCGTTGAGTGGTTGTAATGTCCAAATCCTTTACTCCAAGGAGAAAGGATGTATATATTCAGAAATATGACAGTAACAAACTGTCACATTATTTTCAAGAGTAATTTGGTAACCTGCCTTTTCTATACTGAAACTAGGGTAGGTAGGGTAGGGTAGGAGTAGACTTTCTTTTACTTGCCCAATTCTGAACAAAGATTCAACCTTTTTTTAATTAAAAATCTTAATTGACGTATTAAATTAATTGTACGCAGCATTTAAACATCTTTGTAGTTCGAGAGACGACCTTAGGTCATTAACTATAAGAAATCACATTGAGGTCTAAAGTACGATCTCAAATCGGTTCAAATCAGGGATATGCTTTTCTCAAATTAACTCAACCCCAGATTTAAAACATGCACCGCCAAAGCCCTGGGAGATTAAACTGTACAATTATTAATAACAGAATCTACTTTTGAAACACTTCTTTGAGTTCCATTAATAGATATCTTAATCTATTGTGACTGTGATGTATTACGTGATGTAAATTCAAATTAACAAATATTTTTTCCATCGGCACCGTAACAAATTATCGTACTAACTGGCAATCACGAGTACATTTAGTAGGTGAAAATATGTTTAAAGCATTATAGTCTTTGTTACAAGTGCATTAATCTCAGAATTCCTTAACTAACCATGATTGTTATAATGCTATACGGTTGTCAAAGTGACCACCTACGAAAAACAACCTACTATGAAGAATACTTTTTTATTAGGTTAATGCTTGTCTATAGATTCGATGGTAAATGATGATGTCCGAGACGAAACCGCTAACCTAGATAAGATGGTGGTCATTTGGTTTACTTTTAATCCCTCAGACGTCTATAGTTATCTATTGTTGAAGGTATGATTATTGAAGGGATTTGGATGTTAATCGTATTATGCGGTTCGATTCTAGTCTATTCTATTAAAAGCTTTATGACGTTGCCTGGCATTCTATTGTGAGATCTAACAATGATACATTTTTAGTTTATGATTACTATTAAACGAACTAGATATCCAACTCAGATGTTTTCATGCATTATCCGTCGCAGTCTTTGACTATATATGTCCTTCTAGTCAGAAATCTACCGAAACCGATAAGTCATTTTTATGCTCGATTGCTACGCCATTGCTGTCGTATGTTAATCTATAGGCTAACCGTTTAACTCAGACTTTGCCTGGGTACAAAGGCGCGAAGATAGAACAAGAACGGGGACTGTGAGGTGACTAGGTGCGAACGGCAAGCGCTATGATATACAAGAGGTGACCACCTGCATCTACCTTAGTCCCCGTTCTCGTCCTACCTTCGCAGACTTGTATCCCGCAGGCGAGATCTAAGTTAAACGGTTAGCCTATAGTTGGAGATCTACCGACACTGCGTCTTTCAGTGTGAACTCACTGCACCAACAAGGTAGAACTCTGAACTTGCATAAATTGTTTTATATTCCTCGACATCACTGTGTTACTTTTTGGGCGTCATCTTTCCTTCTAATGAGATTGCGTCTTTGACACTGACAGTGACATTTCGCGAAGTGCGAAAGCGAAGTGACTGTACCAACAAGCTGCTTTAATTCTTTGTCCTTGAAAAAAATCCCATCTTTAGTCCCTTGAGTTTTGCAGCATCTAAGTTTAGTTCTATTACGAATTCGCTCATTTCTGATTGGATTACGCACAGACACTTGTGTACGTTATCAGTTTAGAAACTTTCACCTGTGTTACTTTGAGTTATCTTGACGAGTCCATAATCAATGGACTAGCCAGTGACTGGCCTATTATTCAATGACTAATGACTAATTAAGTCATTGAATTATATGTCATCACTTTCAATTCAAGAACGAAGACTTAAGGAAGGGATAAGTTCTCCCATTCTTTACATTTATTCACATCACACAGTTTTATTATCCTGTAAAAACTCAAGAACGAAGTATCAACAACTTAATAAAAATAAGACGTGCAAAAACAAACAATAATATCATAAATCAGGTTGAAAACTCAACGGGACGTGCAAGTCTTAAAACGAGCCGGCAAACTTTTCGTGACGGCTTTATGACGTCATAAAACAGAACGACGGGTGACAGTTGTACAAAATAATCAGTTAAACGCAGAGTTTAAAATATTGTTAACTCGCCTTATGCGTGTTGAATGTGTAATAAATCTTGTAACTAAACCCTAACTTATTCAAACATTTATTTAGGCACAAACAGTTAAAAAATTTAAATTTAATATGTAAAGACATGTATCGTTATATATACTGATAAAGTTGGCTGTTATTTATATCTTCTTATATATAAAAATGAATGCTTGTCTGTATGTCCTTTATAGACTTCAAAAAGGGGTGGACAGATTTTAAAGTCATTTTAGGACAATCTTTAGAGTGACCCAGTGGATGATCCTGTAAGGTTTGGTGGCGATCATAGCATTTATTTTAAACTGAAGAGTGAGCCACATCAACCTTTATAGGACGGTAGGAGCGAGCACAGGACTATATAAAAAGTGTGAATCAGAAGCTTTGAAGAAGGTTTTACAAATTCAAATAATTCTTTATTCAAATTGGCTTTTACAAGCACTTTCGAATCGTGAAATTACAATGAAGCTACGATTGCTTCGGAAAGGTGCTCTTACCGTGAAGAACCAGCAAGAAACTCGGCGGTCACTCTTTTCAAAATTAAGTATTACAATAATGTATTTTTAATTAATAACAAATTAAAAAATTTATAAATAAATAATAAATAAATATATGGGACACTTACACACACGGTCGTCCATCTCCAAAGTAAGCCTAATACTTAACAAACAAACCTAATACTTGTGTTATGGGTGACAGACAACTGGTGAATATATACTTACATAATTTTTAAATACATACTTAAATA
Organism: Morpho helenor; assembly: GCA_029227775.1. NCBI lineage: Eukaryota > Metazoa > Arthropoda > Insecta > Lepidoptera > Nymphalidae > Morpho > Morpho helenor. The sequence goes on along the minus strand of JARGCU010000020.1, from coordinate 12,537,532 downwards.
CAAATATACACCCAGGCTCAAAGACCAACAAATTCATTTATAGAAAATGTGGGCCCTCGGCGGGAATCGAACCCGCGACCCGTGTAACAGAAGGCAGGGTCATTACCCGCTGCGCCAACGCTGCGCCAACAACTGCGTCATTTACAATATAATCTAGTGCGTAGCTGGTCGCAATTTAAATCCAAGCTTTCTTATCATTAACATAATCCTGAACAGTTGGTTATCCTTCTGTTAGACCAGAGCTTGGCTCACGGCGAAGAGCAATTGTCAATAGTGCTTGTGTATTGTTGTGCCATCGGTGTCGCGTAGTACATGAGTTCTTACAAATTCTGCATGTATCAGGTATGAGAACGAATAGTACACTCTACATTTAGCATTACATATATTTCCTTTTATCGCGGATTATAGCAAAATAATATTCTCATTACTTTTGTATTATGGACCTCCGCAAAGTAACGCCCAATTCTATAAATTATTTCGTTATTATTACGGGAGATAAATATATATAATATCATTAGCTGTAATACACAAGAAACAATACTTCATCTCTTGAGTATTACACCCAACAAACGCTAAGTTCATCTCGACAAATATTATATTTTAAAAACTAAACAAAATGATTAAGTCACAACAAATCATGTGATGCAGGATCTAGTGCTCATGCTAGTATTTGAGTACAAATATGATCGTGTAACATAATACGAAATCATTAAAATATGATGTCAAAATAGATAAAACATTTTAATCTATCGGTCTGAGCTGTCTCTATCGATTATGGGAGACGTGAATCAAAAATTGCACTAAGACATTTTAACGTAATTAGAAACTTGCTTCTGTCCAAGATCGTCCTGAACTTCAGAAACGGTATCAAAAGCTTGTCACGACATATTACTAGATCTGGATTGTATTATTAACTATACTAGTCGAAATAGTAGTAACAAAGACTCTACTATTCGTATATGTACAGAATCTCAGAAAACATTTCAGCCCATAACCGAAGCATCATCAGGAGATAGAATCCGAAATCTGCAACACCTTTTTTACTCTCAAGTACTTATATTTTATTCATAAAAAGAAATCAAAAATATTGATTTCTTACCTAAAATTCTTTACAAGAAATATACATTGAGACCTTCTAGTAAGTATTAGAAATACTTGTGTCAGAAGGTTTCGCTCTTCCATAACAAAGGTAAGTAATATAAATATTAAAAAGGTAAGTATTTAGTATTTATTAAGTTATATAATTATAGCGTATGTGTGTGTGTGTGTAAGGGGGTGTGTGTAGGGGTGTGTTTGTTTTGTTTTAAGTGTGTGTGTATATAGATGTGACTGTTGTTGTGCGTGTGTGTGCATTTAGATCTGTGTATTTAGGATGTATATTCTAATAGAGCTTCCGTATCTTCATAATTTAAGGTTTTTAGCCATTAACATAAAGTATTTTTGCAGTTATCTTAATATATCATATATATATCCAATTTTTTATTAATTATGTCAATTAAATCACGTCATCAACAAAACAAGAAAAACAATAAAATCACCCTTATTCTGTTTAGGCATGAAAAAGCACAAAGAGATAAAATTATACGAAAAACACATGATACATGCATGCTAAGATGATTGCAGCAATATTTCATTATGGTATTTTCTAAAGTAATATAAATTATTTAACTCTCTTATAAATGATTATCGTTGGATACATCGAAAAGAGAAAATTTTATTCCCAATACATTTTTGTTGAATTTAACGTTACTGACGAGTAAACTTTATTCATTCATTTCAATTTCTGTTGTAATAAAAAAGTTAAATATACAACTGTAATTTTATCTTGATAAAGGGTTGTGTGACATTGTAATCATTTAACAGCCTAATGAAATTGACACCGTGTTAAACAAGCCACCCACGCAGGATTAAGTTTTATCAAACTTATCTTAGTAATCTTCGTATACGTATGTTAGTAATTTTACGTACATTGGTGTACATGACATGAGCATGTTATAACACTGAAAACAAGCAGTAAAAAGCCCATCTTAAACAGCTCGGAGAACCAATATTTAGGTATCTTTGATGGCTCAATATGACGAAACGTTTACCCACGATAAGGTTGACTCTTTAGACAGCTAATAAACTTCGATTTGAAAAAATTATTATATTTTTTTTTAAATTAATGTAATGCGAACGGGATATTGCATCGGTTGGGACAAGTAGCAGAGACGATAATTTTACGTATTATATATTTTAAAAAGTAAGTTGCGGCCTGTTACTATCCCACTGCTGAGAATACGCCTCTTCTCTCCGCTTTTTGGAGAGAAGGATTGGAGCTAAGACCTACCACGCAGTTCCAATGCGAATTGGTACGTTACACATATCTCCAGAATTCTCTAGAGATATGCAGTTTTGCTCACGATGTTTTCCTTCACCGAAAAACGTGTGATAAATTGCAATTATCAATTAGACACATAAGTTTTAACAGAAAAACTCATTGGTGTCTGCCCGGGTTTGAACCCCTGACCTCTTCAAAAGAGTCAGACGGTTATACCGCTGGGCTACCACAGTTTTTATATATTTTACTATTATATATCTAGTTAAAGTTATCAGTAAGACTCATCGAGTCAAAGTCGAAAAGGACCATATTTTTCACAACAATTAAAGTAATTTTTTTGTTTTATGATTTATGCTTATTCTTAAAAAAGATATAGATATACCCAACAAAATTTGTTTTAGTAGCTTAACTTTACAAACTGCTAATTTTTAAAAATACAAAGAGTGGAAAAATTAAAGATAGGCTTTAAAAAGATATTTGTATTCATATAGCGCAAACAATATATTGAGGTATGTACCTATACTTACACGAACCAAAGCATTTAAAAAAATGTATTAATATTCATATTTGTCAATAAGAAGACTAATAAAAAGGTAATAGGTACCTAATTTAGTTTATTAGTGAAACTACCGCGAGCGACTTTACAGTATAAATTTTAGCTCATTGATTTTTCTTCTCATTCATTTTTCCACGTTATTGTGATGAATACTTAGATTTATTCTCAAATATCCACAGAATAGAGTAGAAATCACAGTGGACATCTATATATAAGTAATAAGTACACTAATAAGGTAATAAAAAAAAATAATAAACTTTCTTGCTCTCAATTGATTATTTGTGAAGATTTTAATTTGCTTGCCGAAAGAAATGAAATCATTTGATAGCGTGTTTTATTGTCAACATTCTTGCATATATTATTTGTCTATAAAATTGTAAATCTATAAAGCAAATAGTAGCAAAAAATTATTGAGACATATGAATTAATTAGCAGCGATAAAATTCACATCTCATTGAAGTTAATGACCCAAGTATGGAAAAAAATGGAACCCAAAAAGTATACACATTTTGTGCCAAAATTTGTGTTCGTAATTCGAGTATTTTATATTGTAAAAGGATTTTCTCAAACTTACCAGATTTAGTTACCACGCTTGGCATACGTAATTCGTGTTTTTAAATTGTAAAAGAAATGTTCTGAATCTTACCCGGTTTTGTGCCACGCTTGGCATATGCGATTCGAGTATTATATATTGTAAAAGGAATATTCAAAACTTACCCGGTTTTGTTCCACGCTTGGCATACGTGATTCGGGTATTTTAAATTGTAAAAGAAATGTTCTTAAACTAACCCGGCTTTGTGCCACACTTGGCATACGGAATTTGGGTATTTTATATTGTAAAAGTAATGTTCAAAACTTACTCGGTTTTGTTCCACGCTTGGCATATGCAATTTGAGTATTTTATAAGCTAAAAGGAATGTTTGAACATTCCTTTGTAAAAGAAATGTTCTTAAACTTACCCGGCTTCGTGCCACACTTGGCGTACGCGATTCGAAATGAGAAAAATGTTTGACCCGTTGACGGCGGCACGTACACGCAGCGAGGGTCGCCATGCTGTCCTGAAATAAAAAAATATATCAAATATATGTTATACACGTGCAAAATTGTCAAAATTTACCGTAGAAAATGAAATAACTTATACTAATCACTAATTAAAATGTCCAATGGCGCCTCACTAAGGTTTCAGTCTTTCATAATTAGCGAAAATATTACAATTAGTATACATTTTTATAATCAAATTCCACAATCTGTTTTGGACTTGCCTTTATACAAATTCAAAAAACTATAAAAAAAAAAACTTGTTAAATGTAATTCATAACGCTTATCATACTGTGCAAGACTATGTTGATGATAAGAAATCTTAATTTAATATAATTTAGAAGCTTGGATTTAAGTTACAACCAGCTACGCACTAGATTACATTGTAATAGTAAAATAATTATATATTATTTAAAAGAGTGAACGCTAAATTTCTTGAATTTCTATTCAAAAGTGCTTTTACAAGCCAACTTAAATAAAGAATTATTTGAATTTGAATTTAACACGATAAATATCGACGATTCGAAATGAAGAATATTAGTCTTATTTGAACTTATATTCTATCATTTTAAGTATAGTATTTATAATACGCCCACGTGACATTAAGCTCCGGTACTCTGTAGGTTATATCGGCTTAAGTCAGTACATCAAAAGACAATAATTACTTAATAATTTATTCTTGATAAGAGATATATGTGTTCCTGACGTTTTAATGTTGTTACATTGATAACAAACACCGACAAATAACAAACCATTAGAATAAATAGTGAAATTACTGATTCGGTTGAATAGATTGTAGAATTATAAAAATTATATCGTCATCCCCCTGCCCCTATCCGGCTCTAAGTGGAGTCGGCAGAACATGTTATAAACACGTTGTCACATGATTTGGCTATGTATTTTACGACCGGCCGCTTGCCTGACGTTAAATTACCTTACTTGTACTTAACGACACCTCGATAAGAAAGAGGGTGGTCTATTCTACTCAGCCGGATACCACGCGGCTTAATTTAAAAATTATATCCTTAAACAAATTTTATGAAAACACTAAAAATATTTCGATTTAACATTAATTTTTTTTTAACTTCTTATTTAATAAGAGGCTTATGAAATGCCATAAAAATTTAATTGACATTTAAATTCGACTTTTACGAGCAAAGAAAAAAATTAAAAATGTATTAAAAAAAATTCTAATGCGATATCGATGTTTTCGTTTTAATTAAGTCTATAAAATTACTATTGCGTCAAATACAGTTACTTTGCTACTATCTTTCTAAAAAAATGTTTGGGCGCAAAAATGTCGAAGCGAAACTCCCAACTGCTTAGAGACTGAAAGTAGTTTTGTCAACGACGTGTGAAAATCGGGAAAAATATCACCTCTCAGGTTCTAGATAATTTATCAATGAGGGATTTTTAACGGACATTCGCGAGAATTTTGTGGACGCTCCGTAAACGACTTTCTTTTCAAAATCATCATCTTTTTCAAAATTGGACCTAACAGTACATACGTAGCCCTATGTTAAAAGTGGATGAACTCATTTTCAATTTGAAATATAGATTTTTCTTATTATTTTTTATAGTGACAAGGTGGAGCATAATTTGTGCGTGAGAAAAATCTCCGTCTTACGAGTGTGTTTATTGTGAAATATGTTTTAACTTGATTGGCAGAATTGCATAAAAATGACTAAATTTAAGCTTAACTTAATACAATCCTAGCATTCATATCCCGTAACTAATAGCTAATAACGAGTAACGAGTAAAAAACTAACAGCCTATAAGTATCCTAGGCGAAAACTTCGAAAGATTGCTGCTCAAATACTACGCAGGTTCCATTATTCATCTAAGATTTATAGGTTGAATATTTTCCTTTACGTTAAGACGCCAGGCGAATTTGTAATCTTGACTAAGCAAATAGTTTTTTTATAAAACATGGTTGCTCGGGGTTGGAACCAACGGATCATTTTTTTTTTCAAATCAAATCAAAATAATCTTTATTCAAATAAGCTCTTTCAAGCACTTTTGAATCGTCAAGTATCAATATGATTAATGAAGCTACAATTGGTTCGGAATGTTGCTCTTACCGAGAAGAACTAGAAAGAAACTCGGCGGTCAATCTTTTAAACATTTTCAATTTTACATTATTAAATCGCAGTACTGTGTTTAGCTGAAAGGATTTTCAAATCTAGGCTTTTTTATCATCCAAATAATCTCCAATTTTGTAATATGCTTTAAGTATAAGTACATCTCTTATACTTAACTTAAACCTTTCCGTAGACTGGTCTTTGGTAACTATCTCATGTTTTATTAATTTACTGTCGCACCTTCACTATATTTGACATGTCGCTGTAACTTATTTTGCCTTTATTTAATAGTGCTCGGTATTTCCCGTTTTCTAAAAAAATATGAATAAAATTTATATAAAAATACTTTTGAATGCATATGTAACGTTGTGTGAAAATTTCTAGTCTATTCCTAGCCGTTTTTTGACTGGGATTACATTAAAACATAAGCGGAATTCTTAAGAAAGCATTTCTCGAGCAAACTAATATTTTACTTCACTTTCGTTTTTATTTTATCTTGAAACATACGCTTGCTTGTTTATAATGAAGATACAACTATGTTTTCTTATTAGAAAGTGCGTACGTATGAGTTTACCAGTCCTTTATGCTTCTTAATTGCTTATTAACGCCCCGTTTCGCTCAGTTTCATTAATTATAACATAATTAGTCCGTATTAAAGTAACTACCGCTCGACCGGACTGTTTTTAGTTTGGAAATGTCCCGTTTACTATCCCACTACTGGGTATATGCCTCCCCTTTCCATTTTTGTAAAAAAGGGTCGGATTGGTAGGTTATGTATTATTATCTATATGTATTGGCTTGGGTCATTAGAGATAAACCGGATTGTCCCATATTGAGGCACTGGATACAGACCCATATACATATACCGAGTGCTCTGGTTAGAAGGGGAAAATATTTAAATTAAGTTTTTTGAATTAAGTTTTACTAATATAGTTTATAAGAATAATTGTTACTAACAACAACATAATATGGATCTTATTCGGAAATAAATAAGTATTATTTATTATTTAAAAAATGTAGAATTGTAAGCAATGGATTTTTTAGTTGTCAAACGGTAGCTGATGGGTATCGGGTCGGACTGAAAATGTTCTAAACCTTGGTTCTAATCCCACAAGATGTCGGTGCCTTCTTTTTTTTTAAATATATTTTTTTATATCTTTTAAAAAATTTATTACTGCCTTTGTCAACGTAATTATAACATTCTAAGTAACAAAGAAAATATTTTCGGACCGAAAATTTTAATGAGCTTTAAGATTGATTGATACTAGATTTATAAGAGTCAACAATTATCAATGCCATTGTCAATGATCGCATATCGCAAACTCATCTTTTTGCAATCTGTAGGCGAATGTATGATCGTACTTACGGATCCCGTTCTCAAATTGTATGCAAATATTGAACAGATTCGAGCTTCTTTAACATTAAGATTGGCATAACAATGAACGCCATTGTCAATAGTTACCATAATAGTACGTTTATATATTTACATACAAACAAGTTTGATTTATAGAACGGTTTGTAGTTGCTAAGATATCACAGCTCCTATAATAGTATCAATTGACTTTGACTATATCGCACGCTTAGTATTAAAGTGACCTAATTCGAAATTAGGCTTAATAGAGTTGGATACATTGTAATCCTTATTTCAATGCCAATGACATCACGCTGCGAACTATTGACAAAGCTAGTGTTTTTTGCACACGACTCACGAGTTTAGTAGGCGCTACATAGCGTAGCTTTATTACAATTTGCAACAAATAACCTTTTTGAATTGGGTCACTTTAATACTAAGCGTGGGTCATATCAAAGATTTGACAGTATAAGTCCAGAATTTACTTTTACCTTTGACATAAATGTATGCGCTTTTGCAACCTATTGCTTAATAAATTTAGAGACTAAGTAAGTTGTGTTTAGTTAAGCTTTAACTTCTTTTAGGAACGTGCTTGAGATAAACGTAAGAAAATTATGAAATAGAACTTCCAAATCCCTTATAAACATCCATTATTATTTCGAAGTTACAAATTTATCGTGTAAAAATATGTACATATTTTCACGTTTGTACGTTTGTTTGTTTGTACGTTTGCCTTAACCCTACACAATCTTGACATATTGGCGGCATCAGCCGTCGTTATTAAAACGTAATTTAGGAAAGGTTATAGAATAGATTTCTCAATTTAATATTTCAATTTGAAGCAACACTAAAATATTATTTCATCATTCAAGGAAAAGGGCAGAAATATCTTTCGAAACAAAACATAGGGTAAAGAGTCAATATATTAGTACGGTTTAGTTCTTTTAGTCATAGATTTGTTTTATTCGAATGACCCTTTATTTGTTTCATATTTGTTTTCGTATTTGTTTGCGTTGTTTTACACAAGCCGTTTACCCGTTTTATGTTTTTGTTCCAGAAACAATACTGAGTTAAGCACTTGACTTGCTTAACACGAATAGCCCGTTTACCCGTTTATATTTATTTTTGCATTCCGGAAGTAAAACTAAAGCAGTCGTAAGTACTAGATTAGTTTAATGCAAATAACCCCTTACTTTTTACATTTGTTCTTTCTGACAGTAAAAATAAATTAAGTAATATAGCTTAAAAGCTATTATATTAGAACGGTGCGACTACGTGACTCTTTCAAGTAGGTTACGAATGGAATCCTCAGAGAGTCATCAATAAGTTTTTCTGTTAAGAGTTGTGCCTAATTGATATTTGCAATATTTCGCTATCGAAAGTATAGTTACGTTCTGCCACGCGTGTAACATCAAATAATCTAAGTTCCAACCCTTTGACACCCATGAGTTTTTCTATTAAAAACTTATATGTCTAATTGATAATTGCAATTTATCACACGCTTTTCGGTGAAGGAAAACATCGTGAGGAAACCTGTATATCCTATTATTATAAGTATGTTTTGAATAGTCTCCCCCCACCCTTTAATTTTACTCTGTTATTTCTTTAATTTTTTATCTTAATTGCTTATTACTTTTTTTTGTTATTTTATATCTTAAGATTAAATTTTTTATGTGCATGAAAGTGTTGTATGTGAATAAATGCTGTTTGATTTGATTTTGAAACCTACCAATCCGCATTGGTAGGTTTAAAATCATTTTTTGAAACCTACCAATTGGAGCAGCGTGGTGTTAGCTCCAATTATCTCCAAAAATGGAGAGAGGAGGCCTAGGCCCAGCAGTGGGATAGTAACCATTACTTTGCTTATAGATGAAACAGCCTAGTACTAGAAGTCGCCTACAATGTTCACACAAGAGCGCAACAGTACACACTTCACAATAATTATTCCCCGCCGTCACGCCGGTAATCAGAGCGCCGCTAATTGTTGCCGTAATTGCCCAGCCCGGGTTTCACTCACAATTATGACGGAAAACTGAATTATTAATACACTCTGGCCCAGTTGGAAATGGCCCACGTTTTGGTAAAAGCGAATGAGTAACTGTAACTTAAGTAAACTGTATTTTGACGCGCCTTTTGTGTTAACGCATTGATAAGATTTATGATATAATATGTATAATTTTGATTATCTTTACCTGCTAACTGGTTCAAATCTGAGTGTCTAACTGGTTGTATATAAGAAGGTGATGTAAAAGTAATAATAAAGTTATTTTTCTATTATCCCGGATAAACTTAAATAGAAAATACATATTATACTAAGGGCCTGTTTCATAAGTTACCAATAAACTGTCAGTTAGCCTAATCGGAACATATCTGACACATATCTCGGAATTTTGCGTTTCTAAGGTTTCTGATAGGCTTATTCAGCACTTAAAGTCCCTAATAAGTTAACAGGTAGATCATATTATTTTGTTTATCTGCTGGATAGTAAATACATATTTCAAAATGGCCGCGATATTATTTTTTTTAATTTTTCACTTTATAGTCTCTTTTTAGAGACATTTATCTGCTACTTAGTTTATCTGTCGGTTAACTATCCGACACTTTATACCTAGACAGTAACTTGTGAATCAGGCCCTAAATGTAGAGTGAACTATCCTTTTTTATACCTGATAAAAGCAGGATTCGCATTATATATATTTTATATGTACTATATCGTGGATATAGCAAAATAATTTTATCATTACTTTTACTTAACTTAGTTTCTAATTAAACTTTGTGTAGAATTAAAAAGACACATCGGAACTGTCACTAAGATTTGTCTTATCTTTTATGCTTTTTCTAAATATTTACTAGATAATACTGTTGGACAATATTATTTATCATATACATATTTGATCAGTTCCTATGCTATGTGTGTTTCATATGGGGTTGGAAATTTCCAAGAAATAATCCCCATATCTGTCTTTAAATTTAAAGACTCCTCCTTGCATCGTTTCCCCAATAATGGGGGTCGTGACTCCACCATTCAAGTCTTCGTATTAACGATGGTCTTCCAGCTTTTCCTGCTTTCAGCCACGTGGATGGCCTCGGAGACTGTCGTATTGAGTGTGGTGCGGATCTGGTCTGACCAGCGCATAGGGCTACGTCCTCTGGATCTCTTGCCATCGACCTTGCCTGTGACAATAAGTTTCTGGAGGTCGTCTCCCGGCTTGCGAGCAATGTGCCCAAAGAACTCAAAAATCCTCCGTAGGCATATGCTGGAAAGCCTCGGTTTCTTGTTTATTTTGAGTTCTTCAAGCACTGACTGATTGGTCCTATGCGCCGTCCATGGGATGCGTAACAATTTCCTCCAGCACCACATCTCAAATGCATTAATGCGTTTGCGGTCTGCCAGTTTAAGTGTCCATGTCTCTGCGCCGTATAAGAAAATGGAGAACACTAGGCTATTCACAAGTGCAACTTTCGTCTTATGCGTGATGTTGCGGTCCTTCCATATTCTTTCCATCTGTGACATGGCACTCTTTGACATTCCGATACGCCTTTTTAAATTTAAAGACAGATATGGCGATTATTTCTTTACTGAATGTATAAATAAGTAAAACTGAATAGGTAGAATGTCATGTCAAAAAAATATAGACGATATGCACACGTGCTCAATAAAAATAAAAGTTTACACTACTGCTCGTATTTCTAAAATTATATCACTTCCTTCCTGTGTGTAACGGATGTTGGGATAGGCAGCTGTCATTCGTTTTAGTGACATTGAACGTAGCGTCCGGAAAATACCATTTTTCCGGTAATTAATATTGAAATGGCCGTCGCAATCCGTTCACTAAGATTTGTATGAAATTGAAATGCTTTTACTATGGTTATTAAGGAATTATATTTTTTATTAAGGAATTATATTTTATATAATTCCATTTACTTTTAAAATATATTATTTTTATTATATTTAGATAGATAAAGAAACACTGGTCAAGAGGCCGCAAGTATTTACCCAAGACTGACATGGGCAAGCGAGTTTTCTGTAAAAAATTGCTTTATTGTTATTTACAATTAAGTATTTTCAATAGAATTACAAAAATTGATTACAATAAAATTGCAAAAAAATAAAACATGTGTAGATTTAGCTATTCTTCAATCTACACAATGGCGATGACGAAATGTTAAATTTTATTTTGAAAAAGCAACCGCCGGGTTTCTAGCTGGCTCTTCTCTGTAAGAGCAATTTTCCAACCAACAGTAGAGTTCACGATTCAAGTTTACTTACTTTACTTACAAGTTTACTTTAAATAAGATTATTTTGAATGATTATTCACATTTCGCCGTGTGGTATCCGGCTGAGTAGAACAGAACACCCTCATATCTAATCGAGGTGTCGTAAAAGGCGACTAAGGTAAGTTAACGTCAGGCAGGCGACTGGTCGTAAAAACTACTCAAATCAAGTAACGCCGTGTTTAAAACAAATATTTATGTTAAATATTTATGTCTTAATAACATCTTAAGTAATTATGTATTAATAGCATCTTTTCATCTATTTATTTTGCCTAAATTAATTTATAGATTAAATAGTTAAATTGATATAAACTTTTTCTATAGAGATATATTACCCGTATTTTCTTTCTTCTACAGTTTTGTCCTTTTCCTTCTATTACTCAAAGGTTGACTGGAAGAGATCCCTTTGAGGGATAAGTCCGCCTTTATACATGTGCTTTTTTACTTTTTCTTTTTTTCTCAATATATGTATTAAAAGAAATAAATAAATAAAACATGTGCCGTTCCCACTTAGAATGGGATAAGGGCAGGAGAATGAAGCTTATTATATACATGATTACTTTAATAAAGAATATATTGAATTTGAATTGAATTTGCATAATAACTTACCTTTCGATGAAACGATGCCTTCAAACGGATGTGAGAATGTCAGGTGAACATCCATATGGTCCTTCCCGCACATGACTTCTAATGATTGTATCACAGGCATGCCCTCTGGCCGCTCCATAGGCCATAGATCACCCGCTTTCACCCTAGTCTGTAAGAAACAGGATATGGTTATTAAAAATGTAAAAATATTATATAAGTAAGTAAATAAGTAGCGGCCTGTTACTATCCCACTGCTGAGAATAGGCCTCTTCTCTCCGTTTTTGGAGAGAAGGATTGGAGCTAAGACCTACCACGCTGCTCCAACGCGGATTGGTATGTTACACATATCTCCAGAATTCTCTAGAGATATGCATGTTTCCTCACGATGTTTTCCTTCACCGAAAAGCGTGTGATAAATTGCAAATATCAATTAGACACATAAGTTTTAACAGATGAACTCATTGGTGTCTTTCCGGGTTTGAACCCGTGACCCCGTCGAAAGATTCGCACGGTGTTACCGAAGTACCTATTATATAATTTAAATTAATACAAAAGTTATAATAAAATTATTTTGCTATAGTTGGCAATGAAGTAAAATAGAAACTATATATATTGCTAATCCGTAGAGCGGATAACCTTTTTGATACCTTTAATCATTAATCATAATTTTACCATTAATCATACCTGATACATGCAGGATTCGTAAAAATACACGCACAAACCTCCACCACCGCCACCACAATACACAAGCACTACACACATTCACTATCACAAACTTAACAGATTGTCCACTCTACATTTAGCATTATATATATTTCTATTTTACTTCATCGCGGATTATAGCAAAACAATTTTATTAATACTTTTGTATTATGGATCTCTGCAAAGTAACGCCTAATTCTATAAATTATTAAATTAATCGTTTCGGATTTATCGTAACATTAAAACTACGCCCCGTATCTGGCTAGAATCGACTACCCTCATTTCATACTGAGGTGTCGTAAAAGGCGACTAAGTTAAGTTGACCCACTGTGTGGTAACCGGTTGAGTAGAATAGACCACTCTCTCTCTTACCAAGGTTTCGTAAAATACGACTAAGGTAAGATGATGATGTACTTATAGGATAAAACAGTTGTCGTTTTTTTCCTTTAGAAACATGGAAAGACACATAGCGTCATATCGTAATCATGTATTTTAAGGGTATTTTAACATTAAAGTTGACGCTATACGTAGTCGCACGTTCATACTGAAGAAAACGAGTACCATATCTTGCCTTTTGAGATGATATTCAAGGGATCTTTCCAAACCAAACTTTATACCGCTTAAGCTCTTTTTTTGTATAATACATGACTATATAATTCATGAAACCTTCGATTCAAAATTCGATTTCAACTCGCTATTACTTTTTTTTGATATATTTATATACTCATTTATTTATACACATATAATTTAGAAATATAATAATTTATTTATGTATATAGTGTGAACATACTTTCTCTACATATCGTCCCACCTTGCTTTAATATTACGGATTCAGTTAACTAGTGAAATTCCCACATAAACACATTAACTGCCTTTTTTATATTATAACTAACGACAATAATACTGTGAATACCGTTTATATAGCTTGGTTGGGCTCAATTTTTTTGAACTCAAGATTTACTTTTGATTTGAGTGTAATTTTTTTATGCGAGGGATGAAAATCGTGTGATCAAACGAGTGTTTAGTATGAATTTGGATATGTGAATAAAGGAAGCCCTTAAAAGAGATGGTTGTGTGTACTATGACATGCATACAAAAGGAGTAGCGGCAGGGTTGATAGGAGGGAATGGAAGAGAAAAACATGTTGTGCCTACCCCACATGGAGTAGGATAACGGTAGAAGAATAATGAGGTTGAGTGTATACTTTACTATTAACAGATTCGGTCCGGATTTTAATGCATCCGCATTAAAATATTTAATAATAGTTTTTGGGATATAGACAATTAAGTTTGCTCAACTCTTATTTTAATGGTGGTATGTTTTTATTTATAGGACACACACGGTCGTCCGTCCCCAAAGTAAGTAACTTAATACTTGTTTTATGGGTGAAAGACAACTGGTGCATATATACTTATATAATTTGAGATATATACTTATATACATAAATACACCCATTCGACTCGAAGAACCGACAAATTGTCGTGAAAAAATGTTGGCCTTCGGCGGGAATCGAACCCGCGAACCGCGTAGCTGAAGGCAGGGTCGCTGTCAACTGCGCACACGGTCAGTGGTAATCAGACCATCATTTTGGTCTGACGAGAATAGACAAAATATAAGCATGCTAGGTATTATTCGCAAGTCTACAGTTTTCACGATATTTCTCTTAGTACTTGTACACAGACAGGGTTTGAACCTGCGACCACACCCGATACATCGGTCCCACCACTTAGTCATCATAGTTTCATTAGTACTTTTAGTCGTTTTCAATAAATATATAATAACGGAGAATTGTAGTCATTGCAATAAAACTACAGTAAAAGAATCTAACGTAATTAACTGAAAAGGTTCTAACCCACAACCTTTTGATAGCAATCTCGCTATTTAGCCATCACAGTTTCTTTCGTGTTTTTAGTAATTTTTCACTGGCGATATAATAATTAACTGTAAATTGGCGTCATTGCAATAAAACTAAGATAAATGAAGCTAACGACTTTCGCGATTGGATACGGCCGACGTCGAGACCCTTCACTTGTTACATCCAGTCAAAACTATTATTTAGGTAATACAAGACAATGAGGTATCTTAATGCTGAGGCTACATTAGCGAGCGATGGCAAATAGTCGGTCTACGGTAATGTACGTCCCCAAATACACCGGTATTCGGGCGCAGTCGATGTAGCGTCGTGGCATTTAGTGTTTGTGGATTTATCGTTACAATATTCGTTTGAATGGTCACACCTATGTCACTTAATACAATAGAAATAGAAATAATTTTATTTGACCAAAATACAAATAAAAGAAATACAAAAGAAAAGATAACAAATATAGTCAAATATAGGTCAGCCCTCAGCGCAAAGATTGCAGCGAAGCTGCAAAGCTGGTTTTCAGGGTGAACCTAATGTGACTTAATAGATAGGCTTTCGAACTCTTAACATTTAACAAATAAAAAACTATTCAACATATATTCTTATATACTATTATATAACAAAACGAGCATCTTATATTAAAAATATTAACAAAAAATAATACAATAAAAAAACACTTCAGTGTTGTCGGGAATTTGACGTTCAGTCTCAATGAATAGTAGTCACCCACCCTTCTCTTTTTTTTTCATATTATTTCGTACCTGATACTCGTCGAGTGTAATAAATAATAATTTACTGACAAAGATATTGATCGTATCGGACGCACAAAACTGAACGAATATTCGCCGTAGGCCGCTTTTGGAATCTTCGCCCGCCTAATGTAGACAAGACCATCGTGTGTGCGCAATACACGATGTTTTTCGCGCCAACGCGACACGAATCTTCGCTCGCTAATGTAGCTCCAGCATTATAAAGAACTAGCAAACTCGTGCCAACTTGGGACATCTTTTCATTAACGGCCGGTTTATTTATAAAATAATTTATTTATTTCTCTTTATACATATAGTTAGAAAAGAGAAAGAAAAAGTAAAAAGCACATGTATAAAGGCGGACTTATCCCAATCTCTTTCATTCAACCTTTAAGTCAGTTTGTATGGTTAACATTAAAGTGTTTTCTTATTTGCGTTAAAGCCGTGTGGTATCCGGCTGAGTAGAATAGACCGCCCTTATTTCTTACAGAAGTGTCGTAAAAGGTGACTAAAATAGTCGACCCGCTGTATGGTATACGGCTGAGTAGAATAAACAACCCTCATTTATTTCCGAGGTGTAAAATACAACTAAAGTAAGTTGACGTCAGGCAGGTGGCTGGCCGTAAAATATCTAGCCAAATCATATAACAACATGTTATAACATGTTGTGCCGACCCACTTGGACTGGGATAAGGGTAGGAGAATGAAGAATAAAGCATTATACATAGGTAAGATAATATTTACAATATTTGACACACTTTTAGGGCTTGTACACAAAACTGCGGTGCGACGTCGCATCTCAAAAACCTGCGACCTCGCACGACGCATCGCAAGAACATACGAACTAATTCGCAACGCATGTTTCTGCGATGTTACGTCACACATGTTGACCATTTTATGTTTAATTCGCTCTGAGACTGCGCGAAATGGTGATAATAAACTTAAAAGCTGTTCGAATGAAGATATGCTCATCCTAAAATATTCAAAGAATTTTTTTTCGTCAGTTTTCAAAGCTTCATATTTTAGATGGAAATAGTTCCCATCGGGATTCATAACAGTAATAAATGGATGAACCCAAAATCTTCTTTGTTTCGTTTTCCTATATCTTCTAAGCAATAACAAAAGTGCACACTTCTTTTTATGATCCATGTCACGACCTAGTTTTCAATTTAAAATACGTTTAGTACGGCTGACGGTCGTCCAAGGAATGGTCACCCTGAGAGACGCCTTGCCGCACGAAATCGCATCGTAGCAATTCGTGTCGCAACTTTCTGCGTTGCGAATTCGCATCGCGTCGTATCGCAGTTTTGTGTTCAAGCCCTTAACGCGTGATAATTTATCACGTACCCAGAAGCATTAGCTTTTAATACATATTAATCAACATTTACCAAGCAATAACTACATCGATAATCGCATTATCTACGTACTATTTATCATTAAAGAAACAATCATGCCTAATATGTAAATGGTTGTGGTGTTTATTAATTATTCATGCTGTGTTATTGAAAGACTTTCACAATCACCGTATTATGAGAAAATATGTAATGAACTAGAACGTTAGGAGTTGCCGTGAAGGTGTTTCAATCATCATTTTTTTTAAACAGTATCTATATCATTAATTATTTTATCTACTCTGATACTATAATATAAAGATAATAAAACTGATACGTACAGGCCAAAAATTAAAAATTAAAAAGTTTTATGACGATACAGGTCTTGTATGGATATCTGTATCATAATATAACTTTTTAATCATAACGATACACCTATACAACCTCCAGCTGTACCAAGGAGGTTGAACCTCTACCTTAAAAAAAGTTTCAATGAACAAGTCCGCGGCGACGCAACACGCATGCGCAATCGATGTTTGCGCCTTGGTGCTAACATTTGACATTTAAAAAATCTTTTCAATATTTAAACAAAGTTTGGTTTTTATTAATATTGCTTTACGTATTATAGTATGAGAGTAGATAAATTAGTGTATGACACTGTACATAACTTGATCTTATAACACTCGTGTCACACTATACCCTGTTATGCGACACTAACCCTTATTACGCAACAGTATCATAATCTACTATAAACTCTACCATACAATGAAACTTTATAGAACGAAAGGTTAATCAGTCAGAGGAGTGAAATCAATATAAGCCAACAAAAAAGAACAAGCTGGTAGCATAGTTCCTTATACTTTCTTAAAAGCATATGCTTTCAAAAGGAGACAAACAAAAAACTGATTTCAGTTTCTTAAAAAAAAAACTAATGAACTAAAAATTCTTATTCAATATTATATACACAATATATCTTTATTTTTTGTAATTAAACTTGAAAATTTGTTTTTTCATGAAAGTCCCTTTTCATCTATATTAATATATAAAGCTGAGGGGTTTGTTTGATTGATTGATTGACTGATTGTTTGAACGCGCTAATCTCAGGAACTACTGGACTGATTTGAAAAATTCTTTCAGTGTAAGATAGTCGATTTATCGAGGAAGGCTATAGGGTATATAACATCACGCTAATGAATAGGAGAGGAGCAGCAATAATTTATATGGCAAAACGTTTGCCGGTCTAGCTAGTAATATATAAGCTCGTGCGGAATAATTTCAAAATATATGTATAATGATTGTTGGTGGCAGAGAAAGTGAATTGAGAAACCGCAGCCATGAATATATTTAACTACAGTTATATTGACTGGAGATGAAGTGGTTATCATACGGTTACTGTAAGCGAATTATGACGTACAAGTTTTAAAGTTAATACTATTCAGTTAAGAATGACACAGTGATAGTTGAGTGATAGCCGAGTGACGGCGAAAGTTATAGATTGTAAAACACGAAGCAGTAGCCTTGAATATGTAATACTAATCATTGCCCGTGACATTGTAGATGTGATTTGCATAGCATTTTGTTGGATATTAAAATAAGCGGCTTATATTTAAGCAACATAAAATGGGTAAGCTTTCAGTTTGCGGTTCCTAATTTCTGGAATGATTTTCCTCTATGTTCATTTTAACCTATAAATTTAAAAAAAGTTTAACCTATAAATTCCACTTGATTTTCTCCAAAATATAGAAACCTTTAAGTAGACGTGAGTTATTGAAGGGTTATTACAAAAATTTCGATAGAATTATTTTGCCAGAATCCGCCTTTGTAAATGTGGATTATAGCAAATTAGTTCTACAATAGTAATGAGAATATTATTTTGCTATATAATTAAATTAATAGATAAATTTTTATCGCGGATTATAGCAAAATAATATTCTCATTACTTTTGTATTATGGACCTCCGCAAAGTAACGCCTAATTCTATAAATTATTCAAATTAAATCTATCAGAAGTTACAGTAACATCCGCTGTCATTCTAAGGATTTCCTAAAAATTTCATTAAAATCGATCCAGCCGTTTCGGAGTCTATAAAGGACTTCCAGACAAACATTTATTTTTATATATTATATAACAGGACGTTCTTAAGACGTCTATAGAGAAACTCTAAAGAAAGAAAACTGAAGAAAAAGCCTTGGTAACTAAAAACTTTAGGTTTATAATAATCTGACCACTTTAAGACATTTGTTTATCCTAAGGAAAAACGCGTATGTTTTTATTTAAAGCTATTATTTAACTTGCAATGTATGTACGTGAAGGTGGAATCTTGTAAGTTAAATTTGACAACAAATATTTTTTTCAGAAAATGTTTGCTCTCGTGGGAATGTAACCCAGGACGACCGAAGTTGAAAGCAAGGTCACTGCAACTATTCAAATAATTTATAGAATTAGGCGTTACTTTGCGGAGGTCCATACTACAAAAGTAATATAGCTATAATCCGAAATAAAAAAAAATAATATTCTCATTACTTTGCATCAACTACTACGCTATCGGACCAGACCACGTAAATCAACAAAGAGAATGGCAGATATATAAAAATACAAGAAAACAAGTCTGCGACAGCATGTCTCCATTTCTTATGGTTATTTTACAGTAACTACTTTTATTTTCAAAATATCAATTAAATATTTCTTTTTAATTTAAACTATCGTGAGTAGCATCCATAGTTAATGTATAGAGACCGGCTGTACTCACGTCTTATTCTATCAGGTTAGCCCGACTAGTTAAGTTTACACGACGTTATCGCGAAAAGAGCTCATGAATAAGTGCCCCAGATGGGTTCGAAACTAGTCGGGCTAACCCGATAGAATGAGACGTGAGTATAGCCGGTCTCTATACATTAACTATCAATTAAATATACTGATTTCGACGCGGACTAGCACAGCTAGTTAATAATAAAACAAAAGATGTTCTCCGTCTGTTCATTACACACTCTTTAATATCGTAAAGAAAGTGAAACGGCCAAGTGCAAAATAAAGGCAGCGAGCATTTTCAAATACGCAGACATCCAAAAATTTAAATTACACTCGTTCCGTCCTTATCTCTCACATCATATTCCATAAATCCATTTTAGTCCTGCATCGCTCCAACTCGTGGGAACAAAATGCGCCGACGTATTTCCAGGAACGTGCGCGTGCGATTAATCAAATCGTTCTGTTCTCAAAGATCAACGATAAGAGATGGGCCCATTTAAATTAATCCCATGTCTTGTGTTAACATTTCAGCTTAATTGCTTTTAATTATAAATTGTAAATCATAACAGATCTTGATTATGTTTTTGCCACTTGCAGCTTGTTTAGATAGATGTAGTAGGATATGTTTGTATATCAATATGATTCAATTTTATGGGACTTTCTCTGGAAGAAGAGTTTGTAAAGCAACATATAAGCTTCTCTTATCGTACCGGAATATGGACACTTATACTCACGGCCGTCCGTCTCCAAAGTAACTTAATACTTGTATTATGGTAGACAGACAGCTGGTGAATATATATTTATATAATTTTTAAATACATACTAACATAGAAAATGTTAGCCCTCGGCGGGAATCGAACCGCAACGGGCCAGTCAATAATACTATAATAACCAACAATAATAATATATTGGCTATACTTAAAAAAATGTCGTATGGTCAGTACCTCATGTATAGGTTTTCTTGTAATTTATTTCTTCTTTTACATGACAGAGGAAAACATTGTAGGCGATAAATTTAGAATAGCAACTAATCGATATGTTCGCAAAAGAAAATTATAAAATGGGTTGTGAAGAATTATTTCATCTTATCAAATGTAAATTTGGTCATTTGCGAATGCGATTTTTTCCTATATAATAACATTCTTTAATGCTTGTTGAACTGTGTCAAAGTTGTATCCGAGAAATAAACGATATTTTTTTAACATATAGAGAATTTTCAATTTCAACTATTTTTATTTTCTATATAAAATTCTTCGACATTCTTTAGAGCTCGTTAAATTGCAAGAGTTGTATTCGAGTAATAAACGAGAAATTTTTTGTACGTTTAGAAATATTTCATATTTGACATTTTATATTTTTTCTATAAAATTTCATTCTTCGAAGCTTATGAAATTATTTCTAAGAGTTGTTTCCGAGTAATAAACGAGAATTTTTTTGTAAGTATAGACATACATATTTCATGTTTGAAATCTGTCAGCGTCGTTTTGCTATTCAAGACTAGATGGCGCTGTGCCGAGTTGTGCCGCGCTATAGAAATTATTTAACTGATATATAAGTAGCTATATATTTTAATATATGTCGAAATTTAGTCAAATGCTTAGTGTGTAATAATTATCGTGGTATATTACTTTTCGTCTTTGTTGGTGGTACTTTACAATATGTTTATTTTCTATATAATGATAATCATTGAAGCTCATTAAACTGTAAGTGCTGTTGTATCCTAATAAGTGAGAAATTTTTTTGTACACATCGTAGATTTACTTCGTTCCGCGCTTACATGTTCTACACAAACATTAATTACTTTCACAGATAAGAACTCTATATTGTTATGAAAGTAATTATTACTATAATTTGGTACTAAATCTCTTGCGGCGAAAACGTTTAAGTGTAAATTGAACGCAACAATCTCGATGAGCCGGAATTGCGTTGTTATCTTCATATTATATATCACATAAAATAATTACTGCTGTTTTCCTGCTTTCGCCAGCGAAAATTTTGATAATTTTTTGATATACGGAGCACGTTCGAACCAAATTTGTTCAACCACTTTTACCAATAATTACCAATCGACTCTATTTTGGACTAAATGTGTTGAGAAGTTGTAATCAACAAAGACTTATTTTAAAAGTTGTTACCGAGTGATATTTTGTATAACGGACTAGAAAACTATATTCATTTTGTATATAATATAATATTATTTTTTATATTTTTTTATAATAATAAATTTATTTGAATTTTTATTTATAAATTGTTAAGCAGTGATAGCTGAAAGGTGAGATTGTGTTACTCTGGGAGTTATGGGTTCAAATCCCGAGTAGTCACAATTATTTTTACAAAAATGTATAGATAATATTTATCAGACGCTTCTTGGTGAAGGAAAATTCGTGACCAAACCAGACTGTATCTAAAAAATTCAAGCTATTTGCATAACCTGCTATTACGCATCCAAGCAGCATGATGGCCTCAGCTCCAATATTTCTGTCTATAAAAAGAGAGAGAAGGTCTATTCCAAGCAGAGAGACATATTTTTATATCTATAAAGTCTTAATAGATGCGAGAGGTTAATAAAAGAAATTCAGGAGAGACAATTAAATTAATCAATTATTTTAATTAATTAAAATATGTCTCACAATTAAACGAAATAACTTCAGCTTTCTTGCAAGGAATGTTTGTTATTCTAGAAAACACATTTAAAATATGATATTCCAAATATGTTTGCAATCGTGAAAATAAATAGCATTAATAATTTACAACCCGGATATAATTTTCACAGCAATATACTTTATTAATAAGAGTTTATATATCTTTTTATACGGTTATAAAATGTGCAAGTATAAATACAAAAAAGTCTCCTAATAACTTTAAAATCAATTTTACGATCATGAATATTCGTAATCGAAATAATCGGTAAGAAAGTATCGTATAAGATAGAAATCTCTACGCTAGCTAGTTAAGTTGTTAGCACGCAAGCACGCAGTAGCCGGTAGTGTTCTGTGTAGATTCACCATAAGTCTTCTAAGAGCCGGGAATGTCCTTATGTAGCGCAACAAATAGGCACCTGATATTTCATCATTCTCTTGCCCTTATCCCATTCTAATGGGGTCGCCTCAACATGTTTTAAACATTTAACGACAGATATCTCGATACGCCGATACCTCAGTAAATCAAACGAAATTAACCACCACAGCACCACCACACGGCAAGTCAACTTACCTTAGTCACCTTTTACGACACCTCGGTAAGAAGTGAGATTTATCCGGCTGAGTAAATAATTCAGCTGCATAAATACCACACGGTATAAATGCCTTAACTATCTAAAATAATATTGTCGCTTATCGCTCCCTTGACAAGCAAAACGACCCGAATATTATTTCAGATCGAAAGAAAGAAAACATATTTATTTAATTGGATTAATACTTACAATGTTTCTAAAGACAATATATTGTAAATCACTTCTAGTGAATCTTTACCAGTTTATGCGTTATTTAGATCAGCAACTGTTATTTTTTTAATTATAGGATTGTAATAATAAACAAATAATAATTATGCTATAAATATATGTACATGTAATGTATGTTAGTTGTTGTTGTTATATTTTATACTCTTATACTTTTATTATGAAAAAAACCTATTTATCAAACGATAATACCTAACTATGAACAAAACTAAAATCAATGTTTAAAATTTCTAATATATACTGTAGTTTTAATTATTGGATATCTACAAAGTTATATGTCGATGTCAAATTTATGCAGAAAAATCCTGTTGATGTTATACTAGCGCAACTGTACACAATATAATCATTTATCAGAATTTCCCTCCTCCATTATAATTATGGTCAACCTATCCAACTTAGGATGTAGAACTTTACGACCACCAACCGACAAATAGAATTGTATGTTCAAATACGAATAATGTATTCTGAATAACTACGTACTAATTTCCATTGTTATGTGCGTTTGGACTATGTCTATTGTAATTATAGAGAAAATATGTGCATTGAAAATTAATTTTGGGTATTTTCCAATGTATTGAGATTGGCGTAATGAAATTATTACAATTATAATGAAAATTATATAAAAGTAATAATAACATTATTTTGCTGTAATCCGCGATATAGTAAATAGAAAATATATTTAATGTTAAATGTAGAGTCCACTCTATCCGTTTTCATCACGACAAAATCTCAAAGCTTTGCGTGTCGTGAATTCTATCTCCTATGCTTCGGTTGTGGAGCGAAACGGTTGTTGAGTTTGTGATAGTGAACGTGTGTAGCGCTTGTGTATTGTGGTGGCGGGTTTGTGAATGTGTTTTTACGAATTCTCCGTGTATCGGGTATGAACATATTTATTTACTTTATTGCGGATTATAGTCAAATAATTTTATTATTACTTTTGTATTATGGATCTCCGGAAAATAACGTCTAATTCTATAAATTATTTAAAAAATGAATAATTAACACAATTTTTTTCTGCAATACCTACTTACGTACTTAAGTATTTAAGTACTAAACATGTCTATATACAATCTACTATCCTGCCAAGTAATTGAAGTGCACAAATTACATATTTACTCGGGTAATGCGTACTCATTTGTTCGAGTTGACTCCAATCTAATGCGTCTAATATTAGCCTGGATCCAGATATTTAAGTGAGTCAGTCATTTTCTGCGATTAAGACTGCATAGTAGCGTTTAGAAATTTGTTCTGAACTATTTTATAAGATTCTTTGAACATACTATTTAGTTTATTATAATAATAGTACCTGGGTAACCGAGCCTTGCCTGGTAATTTTAAAATTATTTAAAAAAAATAATATTAAAAAAAATTGAAAAGAAAAAGGAAAAAATAATAGGGCAGGTGGGGCTCGATCCTAAGTATTTTCACTTCTCTAGACCGCCCGTTTCCAAAATAAACTACCATGACTTTACATTTGACAGCGAAAAATTGTGATTATATTCAACGTAAATTTCATTCATTTTATTAAACAATGATAAAATGACATTTTTTTTTAAACTTATCTAAAGATCGATTTTTCTCCCCCAAAACCCCCTACATGCTGAATTTCAGTAAAATCGTTAGAGCCGTTTGCGAGATTCCGAAAAAAAATATATATATACATACAAGATTAACTCATTTAAATATTAAAGATTAAACCTACATCTTAACTGTGGTAGCTCAGCGGTAACACCGTGCGTCTCTTTCGAGGAGGTCATGGGTCACCCGGGCAGACAACAATGAGTTTTTCTTTAAAAACTTATGTGTCTAATCGATAATTGCAATTAATCACACGCTTTTCGATGAAGAAAAACATCGTGAGGAAACCTGCATATCTCTAGAGATTTCAGGAGATATGTGTAACCTACCAATCCGCATTGGAGCAGCACCACTACCTCCTTTACTGCGACCTAAGGTATCGTGTGATAAAATAATAAAATAAAATAATAAAGAACGTGTTGAAGTAAAAACAGTAATCCAAACCAGTTACTTAGTTTAGCACTAACGAATGATTTTGCCGGCGCGTGCGCACCATCACCGTAATGACGCAGTGCAGAAAATATACAGCAATCATCGCAACTGTTTCTATTATAAGAGGTTATTACTTCGCATCGGGAGATGTACACTTTATTATGTTTTCTACAAGTTTCACTCGTCAGTTGTCACCCGGTTTAGTAATGAAATTTATTCAGCTTATATCAAAATACATTAATATAAATAATAACCCTAAATATGGACTAAAGTAAGTGCTAGTCCCACTAATAAGGTGATTATTTCGATCAAATTGGTGATGTATGTAATAGACAAAGTGGGAACCGACATAAGCTCGCGGTTCCTGCTTTGCGCTTTATAAAAGTACATAAATCGTTTGTGGGTTTGAGTTTCAAGTTGAAAATTCCGCATTCAATTTTAGCTTTCCCTCGTGTGGTATCCGGCTAAATAGAATAGAACACCCTCGTTTCATACCGAGGTGTCACAAAAACGACTGAGGTTCGTTGACGTCAGACAAGAGGCCGGTCGTAAAATACCTAGCCAAATCATGTGACGTGTTTATATCATGTTGTGCCGACTTTCCACTTGGAGTGGGATAAGGGCAGGAGAATGAATTCAATTTTAGCTTTGCCATTACATCAGTTTAAAAAAACTGTTATAGAAAGGCTTGTAAAGAACTGACCATACCGTTGAGGATTACATAGATGATAAGAATGTTTGAATATACTCTTAGATCCTATAAAAGATAGAGACTAAGAGACAAAAGAAAGACTTGTCAGAGTTAATCATTATTAACTCTGACAAGTCATTAAGTAGAATTATACTTTGAAAAGAGCAACCACCGAGTTAATTGCGGGCTCTTCTCGGTGGGAAAAGCCTTCCAAATCAGCAGTAGAGTTGACGATTCAAAAACACTTGTTTACAAGTTTACTTGAGTAAAGAATATTTTGAATTGGAAATAAAATGTATCGCTATATTACTAGGTACAGTACAATAATGACTATGCGGTGATATAAGCCTGGATCCAAAATCCAATAAACAACCTATATAAAATAATATATTTCTATAGTCTTAAACTTGACATCGTGAGGCGAGCAACATCTGCCACCCATAAAAATACTTAGTGTTAACCACGAATACTCTGTCAAGAGTGTTACGACTGATAAGAAGAAGATAAGATAAGATCTTAAACAAAGATGCATGGTGAATTGTCTAAAAAGAATTCAAACTTTGACTCAAGTCAAACCGTGTCACGTTGACGAATCATCAATTTGTACAATCAGAATTTGAGCATGCCTCTAGGCTCTAATGAAAAACAAACACACTTTCACCATTCCATTCATATTACTACTGCTCGTAATGCATTAGAGGTTGAGCAGACAGCATTCGTCGACGACATCCGTCTTTACTACCGCGATAAGCAACTAAATTCCTTTCGGCACGCGACGAGACTGAAATTATCTTAAAGTGATACAAACTTGACGACCTCTGACATTTGTACTACTCATCATGAACGCACGTTTATTTCTCAGAGGGATTAGTTTATTTCTTTTGTAAACGACAGTTTAATAATACAAATATTAAATTTATTCAGAAGTAATAACAAAAATGTACAAATTGTATCTATCTTAAATTACTTACATGCTAGGACTATACAAATCATGCTCACGTAGAATGGTCCCAAGAATGCTGGCAGCGATTCCGCGCTGAATCGACAAGCTGATTCTTTGTGCGAAAAAGGAGCCAGACCTCTTGTCACCTGAAGAGGCAACCGTGGTGTTAAAACGGATAAAAATTATTATTCACTTTGACCCCATGGCCCTAGGGTCTCAACTGCAAACGGCACAAATATATAACTTTCGATGAGAGATGCATACTTCCGTCGTTTGCCGAATTTGACCATTTCCGCCGCAGCTCCTGCTTGACGCTGTTTCCCTGATATGGAACGTAATTGTGACATCCCAAGACGTAATATAAAACCGAAATTAGGTTTTTGAAAACCATTTTATTTCAAACTAGCTCTGCCAGCAGCTTTGCCCGCATAAAAGAGATATTTTTGAATAAGTAAATCACGCATTGGAGCAGCGTGGTAGGTCTTAGCTCCAATTCTTCTCTTATAAAACGGAGAAAGGATTCCTATGCCCAGCAGTGGCATATTCACAGGCCGTTACTTTTAGATACACTGAAACCTTTAAGCCCATAATGAAAAGGCATTTCTTAAACAAGCGCATATTACATTAGATGGCTCATCATGACTCTTGCATGTTTTTTTCTATATTATAAAACATTTAAAAAGACAACAAATAAAAATATTTGCGTTTATAGAATGCTTTGTACGGATTGCTGGATGTATATATTTTTTAATGTCATCACATAATATTTGTGCAAACACAGTTAAAAGAAAGCGCGATAGATATCAAGAAGTGATGAGTCACGTTTACTTTCATCCAAGAACGTAAGTCTTTGGTATGTAAACTTCCTTCGTTAGTCATCATCGGGTTTTAGATGAAATTTATTACCTTGTAGAGACTAGACTGTAAAGAGCTATTCATCATAAAATACTTTCTTACGAAAGTCTTATATCATTTGCAGGTTCGAATGTATTGATTATTGCTGTCATAGTTGAGATGTTTTTGCTAAGTGTCCAATTAATGCGATACATGTTACTTAGCGCCAAAAGTGTTGAAATATCCAAATTGTATAATGTAGGTACATAAATCCTTTACTTCAATTTAAAAATCTATATTATTGATGAGTGTACTTCACATATCTTACCTAACACTATTAGATGTCACGCTAAACTCCTCATTAAGAGACCGTGGTCTTTTCTACTCAACCGGATCACACGGTGGGACAACATTCCTTAGTTGCCTTTTACGATACCTTGGTAAGAAATACGGGCGGTCTATTCTATCCAGCCGGATAGCCCCCGGTGGGTCAACTTACTTTAGTCGCCTTTTACGACACCTCGGTAAGAAATAAGGGTGGTTTATTCCTCTCAGCCGAATACCATAACAATTTTTTCATATTATCACCATATTGTAATATGGATTTCCGCAAAATAACGCCTATTTCTAACAATAATAAATAACAATATTTTGTTCAATTCCAAATAAATAAATAATAAATAATAATAATAAATAAATTCTAGCAACGGAAATCATAATTTACTGTCATTTCTTTGTTATTTAACTTTTGCTACTTCATACAATTCATACCACACCAAATATATTCATTATTTTTTAAGTGTTTATCTTAACACTTTATATTTGTATACAAAAGTTTATTTGCGCGAAATAATTAATGTACTGATGTAACTTACATACGGTGATGAGTCATAAAACGCGTTTTACACTCGTCAAACGGCTGCCCACCTGAGCGGAGCACCATGTATAAAGTATTTGTAATAGTAATAAAAAGCTACTTTTTGTTCAGATATTGTCTGGTTATTATAATCGATTAAACTTTCTATAACTATAGTTTATCAATTTAAACTATCGCAAGTAGAGGATAATTAATATATAGAAACCGGCTATACTCACGCGAGTAGCAGCTCGCAATTTCCGTTACGATAACGCCGCCTAAAGAGCTCATGAATGCTCCCCGTGAGCTCAACAACTCAATAACATCACGCTAAGATAAATAGGAGAGGAGCAGCAATAAAAAATAGTACAAAACGGAATAATTTATAATAATAACGGAACGAAAAAATTAAAGCTTTCCTTGCGTGCGCTGAGTCATAGTTATTCAAAAAGCATGTATTACAAAATTGTTCCCCTCTAAAAGTCCGTGACAGCATATGTCTAGCTTTTAAGGATAACCCTCTTTAACCATTTTTATGGTTATCAAAAGATATTACGGTTGTAATCTTTCCACGCGGGCGGAGCCACCTAACCGCCACAATTAAAAATTTAAATGAAATTATCTATATGAATTTATTTGCATCAAAAAACTTTGGAACTTATATATATTTCTATAACATGCAATCTATTTATCAAAATGTGTCAGAAATTCAGTAGTGAGAACGTAACTGACTGACCATTGGGTAAGTCAGTTTGTTCACGTTTAAAATAATCTATGCTAATATCGTTTACTTATGCTTCCTAATTCTTCAATTTATTTTATTACTATAAATATAAAATATAAATAAATATATAGAACACTTACACACACGGTCGTCCGTCCCCAAAGTAAGTAACTTAATACTTGTGTTATGGTAGACAGAAAACTGGTGAATATATACTTATATATATTTTTAAATACATACTTAAATACAAATATACACCCAGGCTCAAAGGCCAACAAATTCTTTTTTTATAGAAAATGTTGGCCCTCGGCGGGAATCGAACCCGCGACCCGCGGAGCTGAAGGCAGGATCACTACCCACTGCGCCAACTGGCCAGTCACTATTACTAGCTTTTACCCGCAACTTCGTGATAGATTGATAATAGATAGCGCTTTTCAATATTATCCTATTCCGATTGAATTAACAGGATTTCTATAGTCTATATGTTATTTAGGTGTATAAGTAATAATTGTGCCAAATTTCATCGATATAGGTTAAGCCAGTGTTTCCCGACCTTTTTTGGTCCATGCCCCACGTTAAAAATTATTTTGCACCCCTAAGTAACAAACATAAATTTTAATATTAAAAATTGAATTGTCCACTTAAAGAACATAAATAGGTAATAGGTTTTAGGACGAAAAATTGCAATTTTCTGTTAAATTTGGCACCGAAATATAGCATTGCACTTAAATGACCCAGAGTGAAAGGCTTAAACTCGTGTCGAGTTGCCCCCCCTTAACTATCAAATTGCCCCTCTGTGGGTCGTGGGCCCCACGTTGGGAACCACTGGGTTAAGCGGACACGACATGAAAGAGTAACAAACATCCATACTTACAAACTTTCGCGTTTATAATATTAGTAAATAGAATATTATGCTGTTTTTTTCATTGAGTTATTAAACTTAGTGTAGGGAAACCTAAAATGTGACATATTGCAATAAGCAGAAAGCAAATGAGGGTGCTCTATCTGTCTCTCTTTTTTATGTGTAATTAGACAAAGATGAAGTACCTATACGAGTTTCATCTTCCCTCTCGTTATTTATTGTATCATTACCTCTTACAGTCCTGTCTATGGCTCCCTAATCTAAGTATATTAACTCCTATGGTTTTCTGTAATGTTGTTATATATAATGTCTTGTGGTTTAACATAGTGTATTGATGTATGAATTGCCAATGTCACTAAATAAATAACCATTAATATCTACTCAGTACTCTTTCACGAAATGCATCAATTAACCGATAACAAAAAAATAAACCATTAATTTATGTAAATCCGATGATATCTCTAAATAACCCAGTTACGTCAACTGGATTAACTTGATTATCATCGTCGCTAATTTGAACCCACGGCCTTGCTACATAGGAACAATTCCATAGTTTTTGTTACAGCTAGATTTTTTTACGTAATACAATAACTTTGTTGGGGTCAACAACCTTAGGCCAGGTGGTATTAGTTTCAAACATAGAGAATATTGATGTGGCATTAACATCTATTTAACATTTTCTATGAGTTATGGTTTAACAAATTATACATGGTATATATATGGTTTATTAAATTGTATAATATTTTCTTTTTAACGCTATACCATAAGTTTTGTATCGTTTTTTAAAAATAACAACAGTCTATAACTATTTCACGTAGGCTTTATTCATAATCATTATCATATCTTCTTACACACTTCCATCACACATTGTTATTTAATTTATTTCTCTCTTTTGAGAAACAGCGCAAAATATATAGATGGAACAAATGATTTATGATATTTTTTTACCTAGTTATTACCTAGTATTTTTTCATGTGTGATCCATGTAATCAATTAATTTTGAGCATTATTCATATTTATTAGTATCAGAACACTCATCGCCACTTTAATTAAAACACTTTTACATAAATAAATGACTTATAAATTGCTTAATGATATTTGTAGTATGTGAGAATGAATAAACTTTATTTTCATAATCTAAGTTGCCTTAAACAACATGCAGACAATGAAGTTTTTAGCAAAATTTACTTCATACTATATTTTTCTATTGAATTATTTGAAAATCTAATAGCAATTTTGAACGATAAGCTGCTTTAAAATGACATGTATAAAATAAAATACAGTTGGCTAATTAGTTTTAAAATATACTAAATAATGCTATTTTATTGTTATAACCATTTTTATCAACTCAAATTAACATAATTAAATTAATAGTGGTATCAGCGTAAACGGTTAAAGTTCATGACAGAGCTAAAGTATAGTCCGCCCATGACACTTCTAGTCACAAGCTTATTCCGTGTCGACATTTCGATTATAATAATAGTATAGAACTGCTCGCGGCCCTCAATAGACATGTCATTTTCTCACCGTATTAATTGAATACAAGCCGCATAATGATTTATAGAAAAAACTCATATTCAAAACATACTGACATGTACATGTGCTTCAAAACATGTACTCAATTAATATTTGCAAATGCAACTGTAGAGTGAACAGGGTTTTTTACTCGATAACAAGAAATGTCATGTTTGCTGATAACAATAATGGATAGACGTCAACAGAAGGAAAGGTTGGCGTCTATCAATTATAGTGGTATCCGGCTGAGTAGAATAGATCACCCTCTTTCTTACTAAGGTGTCGTGAAAGGCGACTAAGGTAAGTTGACCCGCCGTGTGGTATCCGACTGACTAGAATAGACCACCCTCTTTGTTACTGAGGTGTCGTAATGACGACTAAGGTAAGTTGACCCGCCGTGTGGCATCCGACTGAGTAAAATTCACTCTCTTTCTTACCGATGTGTCGTAAAGGGCGACTAAAGTAAGTTGACGTCAGGCAGTCGGCCGTTCCTAAAATACCTAGCCTCTCTTTAACTCTACTTAGTGGAAGTACAAAAAAAGTTAAGTTTTCTAGTAAGTGATCGCCAATGTAGACTTCTTTGGACCCCAAACGTACTGCGGCTATTGGCACTTTAACTATCTCTATTCCAAAAATCATACTGATTTAATACTCAGTTTGTAATAGAAAAAAGCAAATAAACACATCTTCGCGTTGAAATAATTACTATAGATAAAATAATCACAAAAATTATTAATTTTGTTTAAGAAATAATTAATTTTTGATAGGTAAAGCTGTGTTATCACACTTAATACCTAATGAGACAACTTCTACATTCAAATATATGAGGTAAACATTCATACATCTTCGGAGATTTGTTCATTAACATATTACAGAAGTTCAATATGAATAATATGGTCAAACGAGAACCACTCATATCCACGGATAACATCTCGTGGAAAAGGAAAGTTTTGACGACACATAAACAATTAAGATATACTTTTTAGATTTCTCGACTCTCACTCAAATCTACCAAATGTAAACGGTTCCTATTTCAAGAACGAAAGTGATAAAGCACAAGTTTCTAGTTTTTAGCATTCATTCCATATTTAAAACAAAGCTTGGCTTATTTTTATTATAAAACAATTTTAAACGTCTTAAAAATCTCCGATATTTAAATCATTATAGAAAGAAATAAATCATAAGAAAGCTCAGAGTCGCTCAGCGGGCGATGGAGCGAGCTATGCTCGGAGTACTCTACGTGATCAAATCAGAAATGAGGAGATCAGTAGAAGAACCAAAGTGACGGACATAGCTCAACGGGTCGCGAAGCTGAAGTGGCAATGGGCGGGGCACATAGTTCGAAGAACCGATGGACGTTGGGGTCTCAAGGTGCTAGAGTGGCGCCCCGCACCGGAAAACGCAGTGTAGGCAGACCCCCCACCAGATGGACAGACGAACTCAAAAAGGTCGCGGGGAGCCGCTGGATCCAGGCGGCACAAGATCGTGTGGCGTGGAAGTCCATGACAGAGACCTATGTCCAACAGTGGACGGCTAGTGGTTGAAGAGAGAGAGAGAGAGAGAGAGAGACTATAATTAAGCGTATAAAACACATATGTATGTGATAAAGAAACTACGACTAAGAAATGAAAGAATAAGAAATAATTGGGGAATCTTCGTCCATGAAGACACTATGTGTCCAGCTGTCCGTAAACACTTTAAAACTAAGTTGCATTATCGTATTGTGTTCTCAAAGACTTGTGTACAATGTGTCTAATAGCTACGCGGAACCAGCTTTCTGTGTTTTCTTATAAAGTATTTTATATTTCCTTTTCCTTCTGTTACTCAAAGGTTGACTGGAAGTGATCTCTTTTAGGAATAAGTCCGCCTTTATACATGTGCTTTTTTTACTTTTTCTTTCTCTTTTCTAACTATATGTATTAAAAGAAAGAAATAAAGAAAATAAATTACGATGTTTAGAACATAAAACATTTAAGTAAATTTTATATCATATTTACAACATTAATTACTAATTTATGGATAAATGTTATATACATATTTCAAATTCCATAAAATTCATTACTCATAAAACCAGACAATGTTGCTTAACAGGCCATCGATAAAAATTAACGCTGTAGTAATTAGACATCATAGCTTCATACAAGGCAATAACATTTTTAGCTAGTTAACGTCGTATCTTATGATAGTATCTTGTATGATGATGTTATGGACGCCATAAGGTCTAAGTCTCGTCATAGGTAGAATGTGCTTGATTCCAGCGGCTTTTTACGATCTTAGTGAACCATTCTGTACATCTAATGGGATGACCAAAGTTCTTGAACTATGTAATATATTATTACTAGCTTTTATCCGCAACTTCGTTTGCGCGGGCTGTTGTCGCGTGATAGGTTGATAATAGCTGGAGCTTTTCAATATCATCCTATTCCTGCTGAATTAACAGGATTTCTATAGGCTATATGTTATTCCTGTTTATAAGGAATAACTGGGCCAAATTTCATCGATATTAGCTCAGCGGATTCGCCGTGAAAGTGTAGCAAACATACATCAATACTTACAAACCGTCGCATTTATAATAATAGTAGGATTAGTAAAATAAGATTGTGGCTGGCCCACTTAGAATCGCAGGCGACTTGCTCAAGACCATCGTGTGCCGCCCAAACGGGGACCTTCCGGGCGTTCCGAACGGGGTTTAATCGGACGCCCATCCTATAAGGTCCCTAAGGCGGTCAATGCATCTGGTGCTCCCGATGCATCGTCCAGCGGAGGGAGGGCCACTTTTAGAGAGGCCCCGACCCAGAGGTGATGCACTCTGGGGTATAGAGTTGCTGCTGGCGGGAATAGGGGCCATATCTTCATAGGTACCTTATCCCCGTCACTAGCAGCGTGGTGGAGCACACATGTTGTTTTAGTCGGTGCGAGTCCGGCATAACCGTCGCCTGTCCCCGTCGGGCGGTGGTACCCATAAGGGGTTCTTTCCTGTCTAAAAAAAGGCCAACTTAGAGTGGCATAAGGGCAGGATGATGATGTTATTAGTTGCTGAACTGTTCCAACCGTTAGAATTCCACATGAAGGTGTCAGCGTTGTATTTACATATTCATCAGAATCTGGAGGTGAATCTCACAGTTATAATTCAGTCATTCGTCTCACGTGAGCTTTGTAGTTTGTCTCGTATGTTTTATTCATGGCGTGCAAGTTGCTACGAGCTTCTAGCTCCACGTCTACAACCTATAAACTACTGACCTTGTAGACTTTGATATTGATTGATTTAACCAATGGTTTCTAAAGTGCGGTAAAACAAATGCCTTCGAGTCATTTATTTTACCGTGCGAGACGTGTGGTGACAATTTACATTGCTCCCATTACAATATGTCATCATTCCCTAATCCCATTCTTAGTGGGGTCGGCGCAACATGCTATAAACATGTTTTCATATGATTTGGCTACGTGTTTTACTACCGGCCGCCTGCCTGACATCAACTTACCTTAGTCGTATTTTACGACACCTCGGTAAGGAAGTGGGTGGTTTATTCTACTTAACCCGATACCACATGGCGGGTCAACTTATCTTAGTCGCCTTTTACGCCACCTCGGTAAGAAATGAGGGTCTGAGTGTATATGGTTGATTTTCTCAAATCTACTTAACGGATTCGTGTACGGTAGGAATGTTAAGATGAATACTATATTCACCGCAACGGCTAAACTGATTCTCATGAGCCTATCACTATCGGAAAACAGGCGACAGCCCCGAGAAGCTGATTGTGACCGGAAAGGTAGATGGCAAAAGACCGCGAGGAAGAAGTCCAATGCGCTGGACCGACCAACTGCGTACAGTGCTCGAAACCAAAGTATCCGATGCCATTCGTGTAGCTGGGGACCGTAGCAGATGGAAAACGATCATCCATCAGTCTGAGATTCCGTGATTGATCACGACCCCCAGCATTGGGGAAATCGACTAGAGGAGGAGGAGGATCACTTGAAGATATTGGTTGTGGAGCAACATACAAGTATATGCTCCTTTTCATGATAGATTTCACGCGGGGTCGAGATTTACGCGGTAAAAACTTTGTAACGTTCTTATTTCATTGTCACTAGGCAGCTTTAAAATATTTATGAATAAAATATTTAAACCGTTAAAGACTAATATCTGGGTAACCAAGCCTTGCTCGATAATTTTTTCAAAATAAAAAAAAATAAATTAAAATGAAAGGAAAAAATAGAGTAGGTGGGGCTCGATCCTAGGTATTTTCATTTCTCGCGACCACCCGTTCCCAAATATGCTACGCTGACTTGACAGTTCATCGCAAAAATTCAATTCAATATAAATTTTATAATTTTTTAATGCCCAAAAACAGGGATAATACGATTTTTTTATTTAAAACCTAGCTAAATCGATTTTTCTCCCCCAAAACCCCCTACATGCTGAATTTCAGGAAAATCGTTGTAGCCGTTTCCTAGATTCCGAAAATATATATGTATATACATACAAGATTAACTCATTTAAATATTAAAGATACAGCCTAACCGTAGTCTAATTCGTTTCAAAAAGTTTCCAGTATATTGCGATAAATTTTCGGACATTAAGTTGCAAAGATTTTCGATAGTCCATTCAGAGTCACAAAACGCAAAACTTTCCTCCAAAATATTTATATTACACTGTTACATCAAAATAATCCGTGGACATGCGTTGGTTATTGTGCACCATTTTTTACATGAAGCGGTCGCCAATCGCGATAGCCTAAATTCATTAATTAACTACCTGTTTAATTTGTTATTAGCATATCTTAACACATATAAGGTTGTATAAAAGATATCGCTACCTAGCGGCAAAACCGCTTTATAGTACCTTGTAATTATTTGTACCCTGTTTATGATGCGATGTTAGAATACTTGTTTTTATTATTCAAATTGTCTAGCCTGTATTGTATATGTTAGCGCACACTTTATACAATAACACGATGTTATAGGAATACAACAATTCCCGCTCCGAGATACACTTCTCTTGAATAACGAACACAAAATGAATGTAACTGAAACGTTTTATCAATAGGAAGACTCCACCGGAAACAACAACGGCACAATGTTGCGGCACAACGGCACAACCATTTTAAACAAGAAGGGCGCGATATTCTTGTTTCATGACTGTGTCGCTACAAAATACAAAGCGGAAGTCATTGACGACAACATCTATATATTTTATGTTGTATATATAAGTTAAGTACCTGGGTAAGCCTTGCTCGTTATTTTTTTTTGAGATAAAAAAAAATGCAATTTAAAAAAATAGAAAAGAATGGAGATTTCTGGGACTTGATACGGGGTATTTTTACATCTTATGTCCGCCCTATCCCAACTAAGCGATTACAACTTTATATGACAGCAAAATTAACCTTTGTATTCTATTTATAGTTTAGCAGTTCAATGTCTGTAAAGCACGGATAACAGGATTTTTTTTAATAACATATGTATAGGTTTAATAGGATCGAGTGATTATGTATGACATTCAAACCCTTGAAGAAATGTGCAGTGTTGTAGTAGGGGATTACAAATCTTTAATATTAAAATGATGTATTAATTAATCATGTATGTATAAATAAATATATTTTCTGATACTCGAAAACGGCTGCAACGATTTTCTTGAAATTCAGCATGGTTAGGCTAGATAAGCTAGGTTTAATTTTTTTTTAAATTTCGTTTTATCTCTGTCTTTGGGCATTAAAAATATGGTATATTGTAGACTTGAATGCAAAGGTATTTTTTAGCTTTCAAACGTAAGCGATAACTAATACGTAACGGGCGGACCGAAAATGTTCAAAATCAGGGTTCGAAATCCCACATATCATCGGCACCTTTTTTGTTTTTTTTCTTTTTTTTAAATATTTTTTTTATAACTTAAAAAAAATTACCGAGCAAGGCTCGTTCACCCAGTTACTTACATTTAAAAGACGTAATAGTTAGAGAATATAAAACTTGAATTTTAAGAAAATTTATACAATTAAAGGTTCACTCCTTAGTGGGAGGAAAGCACGACTCCTATTTGCGTGTTTGAAAAGCGGTTCACGACATTTGCCGGACGTCTTCGGTATACAAATGATGTCCACAACTGCATAAACAAAGCGTTTCCACGAACAAAAGACCTTATTAAGAGCATTTTAGATGTAGTAGGATACAGCATGTTGTGGTTTCTCCGAGACAAGAAACAAAATTCATGTCAAGTTACAATAACAATGATTGCGTCCTCTTTCTCTGGCACTCAACAGGCTCTTTGTATTGAAAGAAAGGTCGTGATGTTTTGTTGATTTGTAATTATTAACAAATTACGATACCATTTTGTGAACTCGATCAAGAGATATTGATAAAGAATATATTTTTTTTAATATTTGGTTTGCTTTTAATCCGGCGTGTGATATCCAGCTTAGTAGGTTTTGCGCCTTGCAAAGGTACGAAAGTCGTTTGTGGGTTTGGGTAAGATTCTATAATAAAATTCCGCAATCAATTTTAGCTTTGCCATTACAGCAGTTAAAAAACAATTTTAAATGGAGGCTGATACACAAAGCTTACTATATTGTTGAGGATTATTTAGACGATTAGAATGCGTGGATATAATTACAACGATATATTTACGACACCTCGGTAAGAAATAAGTTCTATTGTACTCAGCCGGATACCAGACATCTATTAATTTTTACTTTATTTATTGATGTTTAATTAAACATTATTTAACTTTATTTATTTAATCATTATCATCATTCTCTTACCCTTATCCGACTCTAAGTAGGGTCGACACAATATGTCTTCTTCTTTCATTCTCCTCTATCATTCGTCAACGCTAGTGCCACTGCTTTAACATGCATATCATTTTTCACATAATCCATCCATCTTTTTTTCGGCCTCCCCCTAGCCATACATCCATCACCATTCATATTTAAACTCCTTTAGTCACATGATTTTCATCCCTCCTCATTGTCAATTCAAAAAATTTTAAATTAAATTTTTAATTAATTTATAATATTTAATTAATTTATTAATTTTTAGTTATTAATCAATTAATTTATTATTTATCTTTAGTAAGACGCGAACGAACCCGAGGATAAAGCTTGTCTAGTAAACGATTAAAACTGGTTGACTGCATGCTGGAATTCTTTTAGTGATAATTAGTCATAGATAATTGGTAGTGCGCGAGCGACAATGGGTCCCAACCCTCGTGGGACCCATTGTCACACGGCTTTCACAACACATTACACTGGACGTGTCGAACCCGCCTGACAATACGGCCGTCTTTAAACGTGTTTGGTTCCGTTGATTTTTACGTCCCATTGATTGTGTTAATACTAGCTAGTCCATACTAGACCCAGTGTACAGAAAGGTTAAAATTAAGTGTAAGAAATCTTACTTCCTGCTAATATTATAAATGCGAAAGTTTGTGACTATGGATGTACGTTTGTTACTCTTTCATAACATTACACTGGACGTGTCGAACACGCTTGACAATATGGCCGTCTTTAAACGTGTTTGGTTCCGATGATTTTTACGTTCCATTGATTGTATTAATATTATCTAGTGCCTACTAGACCAGTGTACAGAAAGGTTAATATTAAGCGTTAGAATCCTACTTCCTACTAATATTATAAATGCGTAAGTTTGTGCCTATGGATGTTCGTTTGTTACTCTTTCACAACATTACACTGGACGTGTCGAACCCGCCTGACAATACGGCCGTCTTTAAACGTGTTTGGTTCCGTTGATTTTTACGTTCCATTGATTGTGTTAATACTACCTAGTTCAAACTAGACTATTCTACAGGAAGTTTAAAATTAAATGTAAGTAATCCAAAAGTAATGAGAATATTATTTTGCTATAATCCGCTATAAAAGGAAATATATGTAATGCTAAATGTAGAGTACTATTCGTTCTCATACCTGATACATGCAGAATTTGTAAGAACTAATGCACTACCCGACGGCACATCAAAATCGCAAAGCATTGCTTTGCGATTTCGGGTTCGGTTTCGGTTACGGGGCGAAACAATTGTTTGGATTGTGGTGGTGAATGTGTGCAGTGCTTGTGTATTGTTGTACCATCGGTTTCGGGTAGTGCATGAGTTCTTACAAATTCTGCATGTATCAGGCATGAGAACAGATAGTACATTCTACATTTAACATTACATATATTTTCTTTTATCGCGGATTATAACAAAATAATATTTTCATTACGTGTCTATAGTAAAATGCTTAATATGACATACTTAACCTAAACGTTTTGTCTGGGTATTGAACAAAGTTGCAGGCAGTATCTAGTAAACTATAAGATAAACTGTTATGACACTCATAAATTCTAATTCACGTGTAATTTTAATAATCCCATAATACTTAAGTATAATGTAATCCTCTATGGTATTTTTATGATCTTTGGAAAGTTTCAAATCATAAGCCGCTTCTTGCGCTTATGGAATTTTTTCTATGTCAGAGTATTTTATCTCAACATTGTCCAATATTATAACATTTTTTTTTATTTTAGTAGTTTTCTTCTTACTTTACTACTCATTGATGGAAGCGCTTTGCATACTGAGTTGAAGAAGTATAATAAAAAAATCTTTTAAAACCTTTTTCTTCTGTCAACCGTTGAGGAGTTCCCTCGTCTGGAGCCAATCCGGGCAACAGCATCAATTCATGCTTATCATAAACATGCATTGTCATTGGGACTGGACCAGTATGTAAAATTTCAGTTAAATCGGACTCCGGGAAGTGAGTCAAATTTAACTTGCAAAATTCCACCTTCACAAAAAAACATACATACAATTTTAATAAAAGCTATTAAAAAAGTGCCGGCGTTAGGTTTATGTTATGACGTAAATTATTTATATAGAGCTTTTTTAGGTTGCACATGCAGAGGAGAGTAATTTGTTTCGGAAGCGTTTTAACATATGATATTTTAAAATACTAATTGATCAAAATATCTGTTCCATTCTGTTTATAATTGAGCAATATTTTGAAAATAATCACACTTGGTAATATTGAGTCATTGAGTGAGTACAAAGTTATAAATGATTAAGATATAATGTGTTTTATATAGTCTGCCTTGCAGGCGTGCAAGCGAATTATTATAAAATTTATTAATATTTTAAATTTATAAACACTAATAAATTTATAAAGATATTAATATTTTAAATTTTGTCACACCACACATCAACTTTAACATTCTCATCTCATTCGCATGCACATTTCTTTCATCCTTTTCTTTTATTGCCAAACATTCTAATCCATACATTACGACAGGTCTAATAACCGTTTTATAATTTTTCACTCAAGTTTAAGGGGCATTCGGGGTCACATATTGTTCCTGAGACCTATCTCCACTTCATCCGTCCCGCATTCATTTTATTTCTCACATCGCGATCTACTTCACCGTTCTTCTGGAAAAGCGAACCAATGTACCGGAAGTCGGAGCAGACTGGCAAATTTCCACGGTATAATAAAGAAGAAAATTGGACTGTTACCCTAAACAAGTGTTAAATCAAATTCAAAATATTCTTCATTCCAATAAACTTGTAAACAAGTGCTTTTGAATCGTCAACTCTACTGCTGGTTCGGAAAGCTGTTCCTACCGAGAAGAGCCAGCAAGAAACTCGGCGGTTGCTCTTTTAAAAATATAATTCTTAATTCTATTTAAATTAAGTCGTTATTGTCTTCTACAGGTTCAAAGAGAGCTATATCCACACATTATTATCTTCGAAATAATCTTCAAGAGTATAGTAGGCTTTCTGTATCAGCCTCTTTTTAACAGTGTTTTTAAACTGCTGTAATGGCAATGCTGAAATTGATTGCGGAATTTTAATATATAATTTTATACCATCATCTTCCTGCCCTTATCCCACTCTAAGTGGGGTCGGCACAACATGTTATAAACATGTTGTTACATGATTTGGCTGCGTTT
The DNA here is from genome assembly GCA_029227775.1 of Morpho helenor. NCBI lineage: Eukaryota > Metazoa > Arthropoda > Insecta > Lepidoptera > Nymphalidae > Morpho > Morpho helenor. Next base: position 12,496,110 of record JARGCU010000020.1, on the reverse strand, counting down.
TTACGACCGGCCGCCTGCCTGACATCAACTAACCTTAGTCGTATTTTACGACACCTCTGTAAGAGAGAGGGTGGTCTATTCTACTAAACCGGATACCACACGGTGAGTCAACTTACTTTAGTCGCCTTTTACGACACCTCGGTAAGAAATGAGGGTGGTCTATTCTACTCAGCCGGATACCACACGGCGGGTCGTCTTACCTTAGTCGCCTTTTACGACACCTCGGTAAGAAATAAGGGTGGTACTATTCTATTCAGTCGGATACCACACGGAAAATTATTATAGAATCTTATACCAAAACCCACAAACGAGTTACGCACTTTTGCAAGGCGCAAAGCAGGAGCCGCCAATCGACGGCCAAGTCCCGCAAGCTAGTGCAATTCTCCGAGACGCGTCCATCCGTCTGGGCGTTGTTTTTGCCGCGCGGTCCATTTGCCGTGCAATATGCGCGCTATGTGGCACACCGGACGCGCGCGGCTCAAATGGAGCGGACACTGGGCTAGGCTACACTCCCGTTCGTACATACTACAACTGCAACATTGTTTTAGTATGCTCTTCAACACTGTTCTGTGTTAAGGTTTATTTAGATACGCGCGGCTTCGCCTATTTGGAAATCAGTGTCACAAAGTTTTTCCTACGTAAATCCCTTCATTATATTCAGAGTTATAAATATAAATAGAACCAAAATGGAACAATTAAAATACCCACCTAAGAATTCATTAATTTTTTATAAGGTAAAGCCAACAGCATGTACATAATTCTTAGCAAAATAAAACTAGTGTTATTTCTAATACGGTATATCACACTGCGAACAGGCCTACACAACATTTCAAGATTAATGAACAAAATTAAACAATTGCAAACGCAAATAGTGGTTATCTATTTAAGAGAAAACTAACAAAAAATAATAACATTACTTGAACTCAAGAATAAAAAATATGCCTAGAGAATGCCTAGACAAAAACAATGCATAGAATATTGAGCGATCAGCAAGTCGATGTGCGTAATATGTCAATTCTCTTCCAAAGTTGGATTACGGTGGCATGTCATGGAAAGAGCCATGGCTCGCTATACTTATAATAGTTATTGGTGAGGTATAATTTTAATCGATACCATTTTAATTTTATAGAAGTAGGCGTTTATTTGCGGAATTCCATATACAACGTGGTATCACTAATAAACTAAATGCGCGTAAAGCAGCGCGTGATTTGGTATTATAAAACTTCGCATATTATCCAAGCACGAGAAAAAAAAATATTATCAAAAATATATACTTTAAATAAAATAAAACTTTCATCGTTAACATTTGATCTGCTTGAAATAAATTGTAATGAAACGAAAGCATATACAAGATGAGCTCGCCGGTTGAATAGACCGCCCTCTTTCTTAATGAGGTGTCAACAGGTGTTAACATACGTCTAAGGTAAGTTGACGTCAGGTAGGTGGCGAATCCTAAAATACGTAGCCAATTCATTTCACAACATGTTTATAACATATTGCGCCAGCCCCGCTTACAGTGGGATAAGGGCAGGAAGATGATGAAATATACAGAAATAAGAACACCGGCGATGCTATCATAATCCATAAAATCGTCTAGACTATATTATATAAATATAATTTACGCTGACAGCATCGTCATTCATTTAATTATACCGTTAACTGTGGCCTAAGTGAGAATGTGTTACTTAGTAGCTCTAGCCAGAGGCTGTCATTAGATGGCATTCGGTCGCTCAAGGACGGCTCGTTTCTTAGTACCGCTTCTAGGTCGAGTTTTTGTGACACGCGGAGACAAATGCTATCTCATTTATATATACGAGTAAATACGAATGTCTTGACATTTAATAGTGCCTGTCTCTCCCGCTGAAGCACGATTAATTCTGCCTAAGATCGACTGCGGTACCGAGCCCCCAGTTATTTAAATAAATTATGTAAAATAATATATCTATACTTGTTATAAAACAAAGTCCCCAAAAGCTTTCTGTCTGTATGTGATCGATTTTTACTAAGATATAGTGTAATTCTTCCGGAAGGTTTTGCTTAATTATATCATCATCATTCTCTTACCCTTATCCCACTCTAAGTGGGGTCGGCACAATACGTCTTCTTCTTCCATTCTCCTCTATCATTCGTCAACTCTGGTGCCACTCCTTTAACATGCATAACATTTTTCACACAATCCATCCATCTTTTTTTCGGCCTCCCCCTGGCCATACATCCATCCACATTCATATTTAAAACTCTTTTGATCACATGATTTTCATCCCTCCTCATTACATGACCATACCAACTTAGTCTCGCATTTCTCTAGTTTTGATTAATTATATTACAGTTTTATGTAAATTGTGTTTAAGAGCTCACGCAGTTATAAAAAAACTCGCCTGCTTTAGTCACGCGCGCGATGTAAACTTACATAGATACACAAAAATAATATTCTAGAGAATTGCAGATCTTCAAAAATCCAACAATAAAATCCGCGACAGCATGCCTCTATCTCTTATAGTTAACTCATAATAAATACCTTCATGTTCAACATTTCAATTAAAATATTACGTTATTTACGCGGGAAAAACTTTGTAAGACACTGATTTCCAAGCGAGCGAAGGTGCACGTACAGCTAGTTTAAAATAAACCGAACATTAACAGAACGTGCCTCTCTCGAGGTTGTCATGGGTTCAAACCCCAGGCAGGCACCAATGAGTTTTGCTATTTAAAACTTATGTGCCCAAAATTTTAAATATATCACACGCTTTTCAATAAAAAAATTCTTCCCCAGTGACATACAGGCTTACTTTATTTATATTCCTGTCTACGTATTAAAAATAAAAAATTGTTCTTCTTTTGTTTCAACCAATAAACGTCTACTGACATTCATGAGAATCTTTAGGATCTACCCGCGGCATATATGTCGATTGGATCCATAAGCTCCCCGCGATCTTTATGACATCTTTGTGCCCAGAAAATAGCAACTTCAGCCTTTAACGATATTAAATAATATTTAAAAAAAGATTCATGCGAACTTTACAAAAAAATTAAAACTTTATTGTTTAATAGTCAGAACATAGAATTCTCCTCGAAGCAAAACTAAACTGTTAAAAAATGCTCCGATCGCCAACAAACTTTACATCCGCTGGGTCATTCTAACGATTGACTGAAAACACAATTAAAATCGATCCAGCCGTTTCGGAGTCTATAAAGGTCTTACAGACAGACGTTTATTTTGTAATATAAAGATGTAGTTTTATTTACTGGCATGTAGTTATAATAAATAATTTTATAAGTTAATAAATCTCATAATAAATCTTACAGTATCAATTTCTAATGCGAAAAATATGAAAATCTGGCTTTTAGAGAAATTACTAAGCCGCGCCATAAAAAAGGGCGCTAAACCAATATACAGTGTCAAAAGCGGTTATTTTGAATAAATAACATTAACTCGTTTTTCTTATTTTATTTGTACAGACAAATAAAAAAGTGTGAAATTATAATTCCTACACACGGTTTAGTAGAAATCTTTTACATTAATTAATTAAATCACAGACATATTATTTTATTACTTAATGTGGTATTTACATAATAATTTAAAATTACGCATGTTTCTCTTTCATCGTTATATAACAATAAAAAGAAATCTCAATTACTTTCTTACTTTCTCAAGCGAACTGTCAAAGGATTGAGTTTTAAGCATTGAAGTTTGTAGATCATGCTCTGAGAGATAAAACCAAGATATGTGTTTTTTTAAATTGTTATGCTAATTGAATGGTGACAATCTTTAAAAACATACAATTCCTATCTAGCTTTAGATGTAACCGTGTCTTCACGTGTTTCATAAAGTGATTTACTCAATTGTTATCATAGAGTAATCATAGTTATACTTAGAGAAGTGAAACCAAAGACAGGCCTGTGAGTGATAATAACACACTAAGGGCCTGTTTCACATGTTACCAATAAACTGTCAGTTAGCTTATTCGGAACATATATAAATATAAATATATAAATATAAATATAAATATATGGGACACTTACACACACGGTCGTCCGTCCCCAAAGTAAGTAACTTAATACTTGTGTTATGGGTGACAGACAACTGGTGAATATATACTTATATATTTTTTAAATACATACTTAAATACAAACATACACCCAGGCTCAAAGACCAACAAATTCATTTTTAGAAAATGTTGGCCCTCGGCGGGAATCGAACCCGCTACCCGCGGAGCTTAAGGCAGAGTCACTGCTCGAACGGGTCAGTCGATATCTGACACATATTTCGCGAATTTTGCGTTTCTCAGGTTTTTAAACCCTAATATAGTATTTTAATAACCATAAAAACGTTTGAAGTGGGTTAACCTTAAAAGCTAGACATATAATGTCACGGACTTTTATTTATACATAGGGACAATTTTTTAATACATGATTTTTTAATAACTATTACCGTTTACACAGCGCACGCAAGGTAAGCTTTGAATTTTCCCTTTTTCGTAATAGTTTTTTTTGCCGCTCCTCTCCTATTCATCTTAGCGTGATATATAGCCCATAGCTTTCCCCAATAAATGGACTCTATCTTATCTTATATCTTACACTCAAAGAATTTTCAAATCGGTCCAGTAATTCCAGAGATTAGCGTGTTCAAACAATCAAAAAAACTCTTCAGCTTTATATATATAGTATAGATAATCAAATCACTTTTGCCTATGAGCGTACATGTACATCAGCTTTTGTTTTCAACGAAGCTCACGTTTCTAGCAATCGTTCGAGATTACTATCGTTTCGAGTTGAACTCGATTTATTGATAGTCTTTGTCCCGTTTTACTAGTTTTCTCTATATCTATGCAACGATGCACATAGTAGATTATTTAATTTCACTTTTGACGTTTTACGCATTATACATATCAGCCTACGTAAAAATTATTTTATATGATTAGCATACACCCTCGCAAGTAAACGTTGACAGGAAGCTATTGCAGGTATTTTTGACAACACTTAATATGTATAGATAAGTTTAGGAAATTTCACCTAAACCTCTACTCATAACATTATATAAATTAGGTGATAGGTTGATAATAGACGACGCTTTTCAATGTTATCCTATTCCTGAAGAATTAACAGGATTTCTAAAGCCTATATATTACCCCGGTGTATAAGGAATAATTGTGCTACATTTATATATATTGGTTAAGCGGATTCACTGTGAAAGAGTAAAAAATATACTTACACAATTACAAGCTTTCGCAGTTATAATATTAAGATATATTAAGATGCTAATTACAATGTCAAAGTAAACTTCCGCAAAGCTACGGAGTTAATTCTAACCTCTAGTTTCTTAATCTATAGATTTAAGTACAAATATTAATGAAAAAATTATTACTCACATTACTTAAAGCCAATAATATACAGACGATTGACGTCCGTGATATATGCGGCGCGACATACGTCGCCATTTTGGACCTGCAAAAAAGAAAAAAAATCAAATAACGCTTTAAACACATTCGTATATACAAAAGGCATGTAAACTTTGTACTACCCACCGATGGGCAAAAGATTTTTGAAGAGACATATATGTATGTAGATTTTTCCCACTTCGTTGCTTTAATGATGATTTGCAAGTTACGCCTATCGCAGAAATTATATTAGTGTATTTATCGCATAACGGTATTTTATTTTATTTATTTATTGTTTATTTATTTTGTTCATACCAATATAAAAATAATACAGTTACGTAAATAGATGTAAACATAAATTAATTCAAGTTCTAACGCACACCAGAGTCAGTCGACAGATAGTGTAGCAAAACAAAAACACAATATATCTTTCTTATACAGTATACATAGTATTAAAGATTATTTTGCTATTAAAGACTATAAAGTTAATAAAAGACAAATAAATATTGTTGACAAAAGTGCCGAATTTTTCTTAGTCTACCTTGTTACAAATAAAATTATTACCACAAATGAGCAAAGATGTACACTCAAGGGACAAAAGATGTTTCGTTTAACAAGTTTTACATATTCCAATAGTTCAGAAGTCATAATTCTCCTGCTTTTATCCCACTCTAAGTGACAACATGTCATACACATGTTGTCACATGATTTAGCTAGTAATTAGAAACCGGCCGCCTGCCCGACGTCAACTTTCCTTAGTCGCCTATTACGACACCTCGGTGAGGGTGGGCTACTCTACTCAACCGGATACCACACGTCGGGTCAACATACCTTAGTCGCCTTTAACGACACCTCGGTAAGAAATAAGAGTGGTACTATTCTACTTAGCCGGATACCACAGCCGACGGTACAGCTAGTATTGTATAAAAAATTAAGTGCCTTCTCAACGCTATAAACATTCCTGACCAACAATTTCTTTTTTGTTAAGTAATAACAGATAAGGGAAAATGTCCTCGGTAAGAAATAAGGGTGTCCTGTTCTAATAAGTCGGATACATCACGGCTAGTAACATATCCCGCAATACTAACAGCATTTCCTCAAATGTCAAACGACAACATTCTTTCAACGACATCTGACGTTTTGTCAGATGATACTAGACAAGGGTGTTCTGTTCTACTAATTCAGATACCATACGGCATGTATATAAGAGTAAGCATATGTAGGATAGTAAGTAGTAAGTAAGTAAGTAAGTAGCGGCCTGTTACTATCCCACTGCTGGGCATAGGCCTCTTCTCTCCGTTATTGGAGAGAAGGATTGGAGCTAAGACCTACCACGCTGCTCCAATGCGGATTGGTAGGTTACACATATCTCCAGAATTCTCTAGAGATATGCAGGTTTCCTCACGATGTTTTCCTTCACCGAAAAGCGTGTGATAAATTGCTATTATCAATTAGACACATAAGTTTTAATAGAAAAACTCATTGGTGTCTGCCCGGGTTTGAACCCATGATCGTCTCTAGAGATTCACACGGTCGCACCGCTAGGCCATCACAGCTTCATGTAGGATAGACCTTTAGTTAATGCTGCTATATGTACTTGGTTAGTATATCGTGTTTGAACCACTACACCGTTATGCCAGGTAGCCGGATCTCGTGGAATAAGGGGGTAACAATTATATTAACATAAGTGAAAATTTCTGAATGAGCGATAAACTAGTTTGTCGGATGCTTTCTCAGCGAAAACGACGGTGACTGTCCACGGTGTCGTGTTATCCGCGTTTGGAATACTTATTGCCCACCTAGGTTGTATACTCAGCGACAAAAATGGACATAACTTTATTTTGGAGATTACTCGAATTTTATCTGCTAACAAACAATAAAATTTTATCTGCTATGATTTATATGCCGTGTGGTATCCGGCTGAGTAGAATAAACCACCCTTATTTCCTACCGATGTGTCGTAAAAGGCGATTAAGGTAAGTTGACCTGACGTGTGGTATCCTGCTGAGTAGAATAGACCACTTCATTTTACTGCCTCCACACGAGTCAACTTATCTTAGTCGCCTTTTACTACACATTGGTAAGAAATGAGGGTGGTCTATTCTACTAAGTCGAATACCTTACGCCTACATTTCTTATCTTTGTATGCGTAATATTTATCTTATAATAATTAGAATATAATGTATTATTAATGTACGTGTTATAATATAATAATTACCGGTAATTTTATAAAAGATACAAAAAAATGCAATAATAAAATAAAAAAATAAATAAATAAAGCGCCGGGCATGGGAATCGTTACCTAGGTTTCGAAACATTTTTGATCCGCGGACTACCATTAGACTGTCACAGCTTTGCATTTGACAGCTCAAATTATGAGTTGGTATCTATAATTTCTGTTTACGTAGTGTTTTTAGTGTCCAAAAACAGAGATAAAACGATTTTTTTTTACATAAAACCTAGCAAGATCGATTTTTATCCCACAAAACCCCTACATGTTGAATTTCAGGAAAATCGTTGGAGCCGTTTCTGAGATTCCGAAAAAATATATATATATATATATATATATATATATATATATATATATATATATATATATATATATATATATATATATATATATATATATATATATATATATATATATATATACATACATATAAATATTAAAGATTAAAGACAATATGATTGTTAATATCTGTGTAATATTAGTATTTATTAGTATGTATTATAATATACACGGTCTCATAATATGCTCCTCTCACCAAAGGACGACCTCTTATACATGACAGCATATAGCCTTTTCGGAAAAAAAAAATAGCCGTGAGTAATCGCTATAGCGATAAGACGGACCTTGCACGCTAGTCTCATTTTATTTCTAAGGTACAAATGTAGTACAATAACAAGAAATAAAATATCAGAAAATGTAAAATACCGTATCCGTAAAACGCTTTACAATTAAACGATACTGAATCCACATTTAGCTTCATTCAATAATCACATACAGAAGTTTGAGGTAAACATATCCGGTATTTCCAGTTTAAACTAATATCGAACGGTATCTTACTAATATCAACATCTTTATTCAAGAAATCGTATCTTGTTTGTATTATCTATACATATTTTTTTAATTATATATGACTAGCTTTTACCCGCAACTTTGTTCGCGAGGACTGTAGTCTTGGATATACAGGATTACGGTTTAATAATGTAAAATTTCAAATGTTTAAAAGATTTAACGCCGAGTTTCTTTCTGGTTCTTCTCGATAAGAGCAACATTCCGAACCAGTTGTAGCTTCATTAATCATATTGTTCCTTGACGATTAAAAAAGTGCTTGAAAGAGCTTATTTGAATAAAGATTATTTTAATTTGATTTGGAATAAACCAGTAGCTTCTGTCATTCTCTAACCCTGCAAATATCTCTATTGCTTGATAATATAAGGCGCTTTTCAATTTCATTGTATACCTGTAGAATTAACAGGATTTCTGTTGTGAAATCCTGTTACCCCGGTGTATAAAGAATAATTGTGCCAAATTTCATCGATATTGGTTCAGCGGATTGCCGTGAAAGAGTAACAAACATACATCCATACTCAAAAACTTTTGTATTTTTAATATTAGTAGGAAATATGAAGTATTACTCTAGAGGATTTTAAACAATTTAATTGAATATTCCAAACATTAAACATGCTCTACGATATTTGGTAAAAAATATTTTTTTACAACCTCTATATACCCCCTGAAAATATACCTATATCTAATTTAAGTATCATGACTATAGTCATATTGGGTTTTACATAATAAAAGTCGCAGTGCGTAATTGAGTGCTATTTTCGAATCCGCATTTTTTAAATAATTTATAGAATTAGGCGTTACTTTGCGCAGATCCATAATACAAAAGTAATAATAAAATTATTTTGCTATAATCCGCGATGAAGTAAAATTTAGAATATCTTCTTCTTCTTCTTTCTCAACCGGTGGACGTCCACTGCTGAACATAGGTCTCCTTAAGGGATCGCCACAATCCACGATTTTGTGCCGCTTGGATCCAGCGGCTCCCCGCGAAATTTAGAATATGTATAATGCTAAATGTAGAGTGGACAATCCTTTTTTATATCCCGCAATCGAAGCATCATTAGGAGATAGGCTCCTCGATAAAATCGCAAAGCGAAGCGGGGCAAACGATTGTTGAGTTTGTGATAGAGAACGTATGTAGTGCTTGTGTATTGTGGTGGCGATGGTTCAGGTTTATGCATGTGTTTTTATGAATCCTGCATGTATCAGGTGTGAAAACATGATTGTCAACTCTGCATTTAGCATTATATATATTTTCTATTTTATAGCTGTGATGGCCTAGCGGTGCGACCGTGTGAATCTCTAAAGACGATCATGGGTTCAAACCCGGGCAGACACCAATGAGTTTTTCTATTAAAACTTATGTGTCTAATTGATAATTGCAATTTATCACACGCTTTTCGGTGAAGGAAAACATCGTGAGGAAACCTGCATATCTCTAGAGAATTCCGGGGATATGTGTAACCTACCAATCCGCATTGGAGCAGCGTGGTAGGTCTTGGCTCCAACCCTTCTCTCCAAAAATGGAGAGAGGAGGCCTATGCCCAGCAGTGGGATAGTAACAAGCCGTTACTTATTTTTTCTATTTTACTTCATCGCGGATTATAGCAAAATAATTTTATTATTACTTTTTATCAACTATAATAGTACTGCGTAATATGCTTTACATATTATAATGCTAATGATTAAATTAAATTTTGTATATTTGCAAGTCGGATACAACAATGTTATCTCTTCTATGGGTAGGTTAAGATATATAATGAGCATTAGTTCCGCTTTCGTTCACATTCATTAACATCTTGTCATATTATATAAAGATTAATGTCCACAATGCAATTAGAAACAATATAATCTTGCGTAAATTCCTAAGAGCATCATGCAAATTTGATTGATGAAAACCGCATTCTTGTGTTGCTTATAATTAAGCTTACCATACGCCCCGGTTTGACCGGGATTGTCCCGGTTTGAGATCCCTGTCCCGGCATCCCGGCCGGTCTGCATCAGCGTCCCGGTCAAACTTGTACAGCACCGATAAAACTTGAATGTGATCTGACGATCGGGGGAAGATGGAAGAATGCGTTGTGGAAGCCTTGCTTACGTGCAAACTTTACTTGAACATGTCATGCAGTGAATTTTATGACAAAATTAAGCACGATAAAAAGATTCTGAAGAAAGTGCACTCTAGTGAAAAATATAAAGCAAGCGTGGGTGAATAATAAAACCGGGCAAATTTTTAGTGTTGTTTGTATTGATTGTACTTTGTCTCTTTTTCTTTTTAATAAAAAATATATTCACATTTATTAATATGTTTTCAATTCATAATAATTTTGATTGCATTTCAAATATGAAAAACACAAATTAAGCGAAAAGCAAAATAAAAATGAGCCTCTTTCTATTCTGCGTCCCGGTTTGGCTCTTCGTAATTATGGTAAGCCTACTTATAATTAACATGTGCGAGAGGTTCCTGATGTAAAGCTGTGTAATTTTAGTAACATTTTGCTGTTACCTTTTCGCAATTGATTATGAAAGCCCTTAATATTTTAAAAAGAGCGCCTAGGTGATCGAGCCTTTCTCGGTAATTTTTGTAACAGATATAAAAAATGCATTAACATAAAAAAATCGCCAGGTGACATGAGGGAATCGAGCCCAGGTTTTGAACTTTTTTAGTCTGCCCGTTACCATTAGGCTATTACATCTTTGCATTCGACGGCTCAAATATAATTTGCATTCAATTCTACATTTAAGCATTTTTTAAATGCCCGTAAGCAGGTATAAAGCGAAATTTTTTTCATCATTCATTTCGTTGATTTAAATCGTAAGAATACCTTACATTACCTTATTTTTAATTGAACTTATATAATAAGACGTTACTTTGCAGAGATCCATTATACAAAAGCAATAGTAAAATTATTTCGCTATAATCCGCGATCAAGAAAATATATATAATGCTAAATGTAGAATTGACTATCCGTTAATACTGGATGAATGCAGGATTCGTAAAAACATGCACAAACCTCCCCCAGCCCCCAAAAATTCTCACAAACCCCAGAATTCTCTAGAGATATGCAGGTGTTCAAGCAATCCTGCGTAAAACGTTAAAACGAAACGTCAACCCGCCGTTTTTAAAATTTCAAATTCGAATTTTGATAGATGCGCTAACTTTTCGCAATACATTGTATATACGTCTCGCGCTACAATATTTTGAAATCGTAAATTAAAGTTTAAACCACTCAAGTACGCCTTTTAAAGAGCAGGTTTCCTCGTGATGTTTTCCACAGCCGAAAAGCGTACAATTAATTGAAGATGTCAATTACACACATTAGTTTTAATAGAAAAACTCATTGGTGTCTGCCCGGGCTTTGAACCCGTGACCCACTGGAAAGAGTCGCACGGTCTCACCGCTGGTCTATCACAGCTTCTTATCTATGGTATTCCTCACAATTAGTCGAGTAACTTTCGCACTTGAATATCGTAAATGACATATTGCTTTTCAATCCGACAACGTAAAGAATGTTACGTATTTTAATAAAAGTAATTATTTTTAATCACATACAAAGTTTCTCATTCGAAATTCTTTGTTTTCTACATTTCAACACGTTTAAAGTTTTTTAAATTAGCAAATCTTACATATTATGTATATTTATGCTAAGATATTCGGTATACACTGTTTCTATAATACCAATGCGGGAGTAATTAATGGTATGACATGAAATAATTAAATTTCATTTCACGGAAGACATCTCACGAGTGGGTAACTTCTATTGGCGGAAGGTTTAGGTTCTATAAATCATTCATTTTCCTGTCCTTATTCCACTCTAAGTTGCGTCGGCACAACATGTTATAAAAATGTTGTCACATGATTTGGCTGCGTTTTTACGACCGGCCGCCTGCCTGACGTCAACTTAACTCAGTCGTATTTTACTACACCTCGGTAAGAAAGAGGGTGATCTATTCTACTAAACCGGATACCACACGGTGGGTCAACTTAACTTAGATGCCTTTTACGTCACCTCGGTAAGAAATGAGGTTGGTCTATTCTACTCAGCCGAATACCACACGGCGGGTCGGCCTACCTTAGTCGCCTTTTACGACACCTCCTTAAGAAATGTGGGTGATACTATCCTATTCAGCCAGATACCACACGGTAATCCATGTTTAAACATGGATTACACCTGTAATCCATAATTAAAGCAAATAAATGCTATTAATTTTTTATTTTATTTATTTAATTCTTACATTTCATTCGCAAAAGTCACCCGTGCTTCCCCTACCTCATTTCTATCTCTACGATTTAATCTCGCTCTATCTCTACGTCTCCAGAGGGAGATAGAGTTCTATTTAAAATTGTCAGTGATTAAAAACTTCCAAGTGATATGGCGGTGGCGAACTAATCAAGCGATATACGTTCTCGCCACGCATTCCGCTGCATAATAATGCACTTTCGTTTCGTGCAAAAAATTATATGATTTTTCATCGCACGATCGCTTGCGGCTTTCGGTTGGTGTATTAAGAGCGATCATTACTGTAAAGTCGTGATTGTTTAGTGGTTAGAAAACTTGCATGCTTATTATGGGGTCGTAAATTCAAATGCTTATAAGCTGTGATAGCACAGTAGTAACACCGTGCGCCTCTTTCGAGGAGGTGTAGGTTTCAAACCCCGGGCTTATTAACTTATGTGTCTAATTGTTAATTGCAATTTATCACACGCTTTTCGGTGAAGGACAACGTCGTGAGGAAATCTGCCTATCTTTAGAGAATTCTGAGGATATGTGTAACCTACCAATACGCATTGGAGCAGCGTGGTAGGTCTTAGCTCCAATCATTCTCTCCAAAAAAAACGGAGACAGGAGGCCTGTGCCCAGCCGTGGGATAGTAACACGCCGTTACTTTACTACTTTAAATCCAAATAGGCTAACTATAAGCCTTATAAAACTAAGATTAATTTATCACGTTGAGCCATGTGGTATTCGGGTAAGTAGAATAGACTATACTCATTTCTTACCGAGGTGTTGTAAAAGGCGATAAGATAAGTTGACCCGCCGTGTGGTATCCGGCTGAGTAGAATAGACCACCATCTTTCTAACTGAGGTGTAAAAGGCGACTAAGATAAGTTGACGTCAGGCAGGCGGCGGGCCGTAAAATACCTAGTCGGATCATGTGATGAAATGTTTATAACATACATCGTCCTAGTAAGGCGTTTAATTTCATGACATTTATATATTTAACTATAACATATTTTCTTTAAAAAAAGAACTGTAATAAAACAATAATACTGTGACACTTTATTGATGTATGCTATATTTATGTTTAAATATTTATATAGTAATAGAACCATTGTTTACCAAAAATAAAATAAATAAATGGTGCGCCGAACCCACTTAGAGTGGGATAAGGGCAGGACGATGATGATGATTAATCAGGATAATTCATTACAGAAAGTATGATTGGTCTATACTGCGCGCGATAAAGGAAATGGAATTAGTGTAGGGCTTTAACGTGATCTACTAGGATAGTGGAAAAAAATATTAGATTAATAAACATCATACAAAAGGGTTGAAGCTGTGATAGCCCAGCGGTAACACCGTGCGCCTCTTTCGAGGAGGTCTAGGGTTCAAACCCGGGGCAGGCACCAATGAGTTTTCTAGTAAAACTTATGTGTCTAATTGATAATTGCAATGTATCACACGCTTTTCGGTGAAGGAAAACATCGTGAGGACACCTGCATATCTCTAGAGAATTCTGGGGATGTGTGTAACCTACCAATCCGCATTGGAGCAGCGTGGTAGGTCTTAGCTCCAATCCTTCTTTCCAAAAAAAAAAAAAAACGGAGAGAAGAGGCCTATGCCCAGCAGTGGGATAGTAACAGGCCGTTACTTATACAAAAGGGTACGGTTCAAACGTTGGGGTAACTAACACCTAAAATATGCATTTTATTATGTGCTTTATAATAAAGAAAAACTTCAATCCAAGAAAGTTATGTGTGATTTACCAATCCAATTTGGAGCATTTTCTCTTTTATTCCAAAAATTAAATACTATAAACCTTCCTGAACAACTGCACTGTCTTTAAGTAAAAACCATACAAAAATCCGTTGATCAGATTTAGAGAAAATCGATGACATACATACCGACAGCTTGGGGACTATATTTTATGTATATAGATTCTGTATACTTTTAAGTTTTTTTTTTTTTATTCTGTGATTAAAGGGCTTTTACACTATACTTTCAAGTTACAAGATACGATAAACACGACTTCTAGATCTAGTATTAAGCAATCGCGTGTCCACTTGACTGGCTTTCAAAATTTTAATGGCTATACTTATATGAAGTAAAACTAGTATTATGGTACGAGAACTAGATAGTAATACCATAGGCATCATACCGTAACGTGACGCTAAGATAACGTGCAATTTCTACTATAATATGTTCCTTATATACTGTGTTTAAGTGATTTACTTTTCACGCATATACTAGGTTTACTTTTGAAATGAAATTGATATTTATCATGCCTACGTTTGCTATTATTGGTTTACTTATTCAATACTTTATAGAATTGGGAATTGGGAATTAGAATAGATTCAGAGCCTTAGACGTATACTCGGGTTACACTTAAGCAAAGCGATTTTGTCGTGGAGTCTATCTCCTGAAGATGCTTCGGTTACGGGGCGAAACAATTGTTGAGATTGTGGTGGTGAATGTGTGCAGTGCTTGTATATTGTTGTGCCATCGGTGTCGGGTAGTGCATGAGTTCTTACAAATTCTGCATGTCTCAGGTATGAGATCGAATAGTACACTCTACATTTAGCATTACATATATTTTCTTTTATCGCGGATTATAGCAAATTAATATTGTCATTACTTTTGTATTATGGACCTCCGCAAAGTAACGCCTAATTTTATAAATTACTTATTATATACTATATATTATAACTATAATTTAAAATTAAAACTGTGTTGTGAATGCAGCCACAACAAAACTTTATATCTGTCCATCAATCATAAATTCAAATTTGACAATTAACTACTCCTGTAACGGACTGACTTGCTGCCTTACTACTACACGGACATGCTACCTTTTACCAAAACTGACGAATAAAACTGAGAAAAGAAGACTTCATTGTATTATTACCAGTGCCTAAATATCTTCACAACATCTAAGAAGAAACAAACTGTGAATACGTTTTGGTTTTAAACAAAGCCCACCCGCAAAAAATCGAATAACACCGCATCGCAAAACATGTGAACATACCATCTGTGCTAAATTTACTTAAGCTTTTGCAAATTATCACACGCTTTTCAGTGAAAAATTCTGTACAGAATTCTTGGAATATGTGTTACCTACCAATCCGCATTGGAGCAGCGTGGTAGGTCTTAACTTCAATGCTACACTCCAAAAACGGGATTGTGACAATAAAAATAGCTCATTAACAATGCCAAATTAAATAATAGTCAGGTTTTTTCAATAATAAAAAAAAACTTTCACTTAAATTAATATATAATTAACTCAATATTATTTGCAAGATGGAATTATTAAGTCCACATTTAAACTTTAAAATATAACAAGTTTTAAACGAATAAATATAAAGTTCATTCCAGAAGAAAGCTTTTAGACTCTTATTGCAATGTTAGAAGTATTTATATTCTGTTTATGATTCTAAATCAATTATACTCTTAGAAGTTATGGTACAAAGCTATCAGTACTAACTCGTGTTGATAAAGTTTTATTAGATAGCGGCAATAATAAAAGGTGTCCAGAATAACTTATAGTGAATTTAAATTGGTCATTCGAGATTATTCCAATGAATTTATAATGGATTATTATGGTGATAAAAGCTATACCGCCTTCGTTCGCGTCAAGTGCTTAAACATTTAATTATGTAATACTAGCTTTTACCCGCAACTTCGTTCGCGTAGGCTGGTGTCGCGTGATAGGTTGATAATAGATGGAGCTTTTCAATGTAATTCTACCCCTGTAGAATAAACAGAATTTCTATAGCCTATATGTTAACCCGGTGTATAAGGAATAATTGTGTCAAATTTCATCGATATTGGTTCAGCAGCCATGAAAGAGTAACACATACATCCATACTTACAAACTTTTGCATATATAATATTAGTAAGGATGCGATTATTTTCTAGTCCCAAAATAAAAGCGAGAAATTTTAAGTACTTGATGTATTATATATATATATATATTACGGAAGAGGCTCGCCGCGATGATTTTTAAAAAGTGTGACGTCAGTATTGCCGACGTCACGAGCAGGGTTATGCCCCATAATTGGTGATCAATATAAACAGCGAAGATAATTTTGACAAACTTTTATTTCCAATAGTTCCGTACGCTACGGCGGTCCGAGACAGAATACTCTCACGAGCTGGCGCGCGCTCGGCTTTTATAGAAAAACTGGGTGTGTCATTCGATTGAACAAACTACCCACCTTTTCAACTAAAACTATTCTTTACATACGAAGAAATGTTCTTAATTTTAAAATGAAATGTTTAAATTTATTACAATGTAACTTGTAAATATTAATTCTGAAGTCTGAACACGTGGTAAAAATATTAACCACGTGTTTTTATTTTAGTAATGAAGGTATTTATCGACAAATTAAACATCATAGTAACAATCTAAATCAAATGGCGTGATGTTGATATTCAAAGTACGGCTACCCGCCGACACGGCCATTCTGACAGGCGGCGCGTGCTCTGCGCCTGCCTGCATTGTGATGTGTGATGTCTGAAACAGGTAACAATTTCTCCTAAGATTGGTATCTGTAAGCAACTCATGTTGCTTATTTTAAAAGGATTATTGTTGTATGGACAGTACACAAAGACATCTCCAATGTACTGACTTATTTATTTAAGAATCTGTGGTGTATACGTGTCCAAATCATGGGCTCCACAAGGCGTCCCAACGGTATCTCATGGTTCACTTGTGGATGCATCAAGGATCCGAGGTTAGCTCAAGGGTAACACATGATTTGGCTCAGAGGTAACACTCTCCAGATATTTTATTCTCACAGGTAATTATCAAAGAGATGTATTTGTGAACTTTGGGAAAATAATAAAGAAATAAATAAAGAGGTTATTATTGTATGGACAGTACACAAAGACATCTCCAATGTACTGACTTATTTATTTAAGAATCTGTGGTGTATACGTGTCCAAATCATGGGCTCCACAAGGCGTCCCAACGGTATCTCATGGTTCACTTGTGGATGCATCAAGGATCCGAGGTTAGCTCAAGGGTAACACATGATTTGGCTCAGAGGTAACACTCTCCAGATATTTTATTCTCACAGGTAATTATCAAAGAGATGTATTTGTGAACTTTGGGAAATTAATAAAGAAATAAATTAATGTTAACTTGCCGGATTTTGTTGGTACGTCCGGCAGCACGGGTGATGATGAAGCGTCCACCATCATAGCGCTGCTCTGGGCTATACCAGGTGTCGTAGGTGGCAACAAAGCTGTAGAGGTCTTGGTCAGGATCGGAGCTTGTCCCGATCCCATTTCTGATTACGGAAGAGGCTCGTAGCGATTCTTTTTAAAAAGTGTGACGTCAGTATTGCCGACGTCACGAGCAGGGTTATGCCCCATAATTGGTGATCAATATAAACAGCGAAGATAATTTTGACAAACTTTTATTTCCAATAGTTCCGTACGCTACGGCGGTCCGAGACAGAATACTCTCACGAGCTGGCGCGCGCTCGGCTTTTATAGAAAAACTGGGTGTGTCATTCGATTGAACAAACTACCCACCTTTTCAACTAAAACTATTCTTTACATACGAAGAAATGTTCTTAATTTTAAAATGAAATGTTTAAATTTATTACAATGTAACTTGTAAATATTAATTCTGAAGTCTGAACACGTGGTAAAAATATTAACCACGTGTTTTTATTTTAGTAATGAAGGTATTTATCGACAAATTAAACATCATAGTA
This sequence comes from Morpho helenor, assembly GCA_029227775.1. NCBI lineage: Eukaryota > Metazoa > Arthropoda > Insecta > Lepidoptera > Nymphalidae > Morpho > Morpho helenor. The sequence continues at coordinate 12,477,710 of JARGCU010000020.1, read as the reverse complement.
ACAATCTAAATCAAATGGCGTGATGTTGATATTCAAAGTACGGCTACCCGCCGACATATATATATATATATATATATATATATATATATATGTATATATATATATATATATATATATATTTAAATCGCAGAAGACTTCTTGCGTCATTTTAAACTCGAACCCTGTTGCGTCTACCATTCCTCAAGGGATTTTTAACTAAATTAAAGCGTATACTATACCTTTAAATCTGTATTATTTCATTACACATCTTTAAATTCCATTAAAAAGTATTATACCGATATTCAATTTTAAAAATTTCTCAATCACTAATGTGCTTCCGTTCATTGTCGAAATAATGTGGCACATTGTATATTTTTGTATATACTTCGTGCACTGTTTAGGCTTTCACGCTTCCTACTTAATTTATATCTAACTTGATTCTGTATATTATTCAATATATGTTATTGATATTACATTGACATTATTACATCCATTCTTTGTTTCAACTAAAATGCTTCCGAATATTGCTGCTGTATGAATCTATGCGTAACATTGACTTAACGGCTTCCATTGACTTCATCAGATTTCTAATACTTAAATATGACACGTGAGTAATATTATTTAATATTTTTTTTATAGTCGTTTACTTATTACTAAGTGAGCTTTTATGAACAGGTAAGTAACTTAGTATCCTCGTCATTCATTTAATTAATAAAGTAAGCTTTTATAGGCAGGTAAGTGATGTTATTAACTCAGAAAAAACTTGAACTGCAGGAAAGTAGTTGAGATTATTAGGTGAATGTGCGTATTATATGTGTGTGTGTGTGAGTGTGTATATTATGTATGTAAGTGTGTGTGTGTGTGCATTTTTGTTGTGTTGCTTGCTGCGTGTGTGCGCGTGTATGTGTTTCAGCTATAAATACCCTGCCTTTGTAACAACGTTTTAGAAACTACCAGTGTGTCTCCGTGGGTTGCGTATCTCGTGCTGAAAATATCTGCATGGTATACCCTTAAGGTGGTATTAGCACGCGCTCACGGAGTCATAATCGGATTCGGAAGTGGAAACTCTATATGAGGATATAACAAATGCCTTACGCCATACCTCTAGAGCCCACTTCAACGTTGTTATGTGGGACTTTAAGTCTAAAGTGGGAGTAAAATTGTGTTGAATTAGTTGTAGGACCTTATGGTTTGGGTCGAAGGAACGAGTGCGGACAAATGCTTGTCGACTTTCTCGAGATGGAGGGGTTGTTTTTGATGAATTCTTTTTTCAAGAAACAGCCCCAAAGTAGGTGGACTTGGGGAAGCCCCGGTGGGTGGACGAAAAATGAGATTGAGATTTTATTATTACGGACAAGAAGCATATATTTAGGGATGTCTCGGTGCTTTCCACCGACTATTAGCAACCATAGGTTGGTACGAGGCACTCTGAACATTTATCTAAAGCTGGAACGTGTCCGTTTGATGAAATCAACAGTCCGTCTGAATGTTCTCCAAACCGTAATTCGATCGACATTCTAGAAACAACTTAAAACCAATTCACTCCTCTGGAAACCACGGGTGATGTAGACCAAAAACTCGATCGAATAGTAGAAGTCCTTGGAAATGAGGGCACAAAAATTTGCGAAAGCCAACGTAAGGGCATGAAGACAAAGCTTTCGGGAGATACTCTCCTATTAATGGCAGAGCGACGAACCCTATGCTAACTTCGTGAGAAGTAGAGGCTTTAAACAAAATAATTACCAAGATGGTTAACGATGCGACCTCCGATTAGCTAATACGCTCAGAAATCAATTGAGCAGAATCGGCGCCCAAAAGTGTTTATTAAGCCTCTTGGAAAAAGTCACCTGACGAAGTTAACCACATTAAAGGGAAAGTCGTTACTTCCAAACCGGAAATCCTCTCGGAAGTGGAAAGCCACTACGCCGAATTTTACGCATCAGATGCTACCACTGCACACAGAGGACAAATTAAGCCGCCACTATACGGAAGAACTGCCTGATATCCATCTGGATGAAATTGTTTTAGCCCTTGGACAGCTTAAAAATAGAAAAGTCGCGGGTGAGGATGATATTACAACAGAGCTGCTAAAAGCTGGTGGAATTCTATTGGTAACGGAGCTTCAAGAGCTGTTTAATACCGTTCTCATTGCCGGGAGAACTGCATGGCATGGCACAGAAGTATAGTGTTATACAAAAAAGGAGATATAACACTCTTAAAGAACTATAGGCCAATATCTCTTCTGAGCCATGTCTATAAGCTGTTTTCAAGGGTTATCACAAATATATCATATATATCATATCCACACCGTGCGGCAAATTGTACAAAAAACTAAAGAGTACAATCAACCACTATGCCTAGCGTTTGTGGATTATGAAAAAACTTTTCACTCGGTCGAAACCTGGGCTGTTCTGGAGTCTCTACAGAGATGCCAAGTCGATTGGTGATATATTGAGATGCTAAGATGTCTGTATGAAAACGCAAGAAAGGCAGTCCGAGTCCAAAACCAGCAGACAAGGCATATCCATCTGCAGCGAGGCGTAAGACAAGGGGACGTCATTTCCTCGAAATTGTTTCAAACGCACTAGAGGATATGTTTAGGACGCTGAATTGGACTGGACATGGCATAAACATCAATGGCGCTCATCTCAGATTCGCGTTAAATGATATGGTCTTAACGACTGAATCCATAATGGATTTGCAATGGATGCTGCATGGACCGGCTGTTTCTTCTCAAAGGATCGCTCTCCGAATGAACTTGAGTAAAACCAAAATCATGTGCACCGAGCACGTTGCTCCGGGACCGATTTCCTTAGATGGGGTCATTCTCGAAATTGTTGACAAGTACATTTACCTAGGACAGTCGCTCGAACTAGAAAAAAACAATTTCGAGTGTGAGATTATGAGAAGGATACAGCTAGGCTGGGCAGCATTCCGCAATCTACGTTGAGTCTTCTCGTCACCCATCCCGCAGAGTCTAAAGACTGTCCCCTAACGGGGACCTCTGGGCGTTCCGAACGGGGTTCATCGGATGCCCATCTGAAAAGGTCCCCGAGGCGGTCGATGCATCTGGTGCTCCCGATGCATCGATTAGCGAATGGAGGGGCCACTGAGAGGCCCCAACCCAGAGGTGGCGCACTTTGGGGTCAGAGTTGCTGCTGGCGGGGATGGGGGTAATGTGTACAACGGTACCCTGTCCCCACCACCAGCAACGTGGTGGAGCACTGTCAGGTTTTTAGTCGGTGCGAGTCCGACATACCCGCCGCCCGTCCCCGTCGGGCGGTGATGACCCATAATGGGTTTTCCTGACATAAAAGAGACATAAAGAGAGTCTAAAGACTAAAGTATTTAACCAGTGTGTCCTACCTGTCTTGACTTACAGTGCCGAAACGTGGACACTAACAGCTAAGGCGATCCACAAGCTTAAAGTTGCTCAGCAGGCTATAGCAAGAGCTATGCTCGGAGTTTCTCTGAGGAATCGTATTCGCAACTAAGTAATCCGTCAGAGAACTAGGGTCACCGACATAGCTAAGCGCATAAGCAAGCTGAAGTGACAATGGGCCGGCCATACCTGTCGCAGAACCGATGACCGTCGGGGTAGACGTGTTCTGGACTGGAGACCACGAGTCGGGAAACGTAGTGTAGGACACCCTGAGACTCGATAGAGTGACGATATACGTAGGACAGCGGGCAGTGGATGGAAGCAGAAAGCCAAGGATCAGACTAAGTGGCGAATAATTGGTGAGGCCTATGTCCAGCAGTTGACGAAAATGGGCTGATAATGATGATGCCACGTAATCCGGAAATCTATATGCCTTTTTATGCACGTCACCGGTATGGCCCATAAACGTAGCTTAAGGTTTCATATCATTTTCAGTTATGCTAAATATTTGTAAAAAGGTTGCTAAATGTTTTCTGAGTCGCGTAGACGAAATTGATTTTGGGTTTTTGGGTCCAGATAATCTTGGGTATCCCTCGAGAACTTTGTAATAATAATAAAACTTTGCAATAAAAGGTTTCTAATAACTGAATATACGTTGCAACAGTAGTACCCTGATTTGATTTCGGCTGCAGCTTCATTGGCTAACGGGACTATAGTGACTTTATTCCACTTCTTTTTGTTTAAATCTGTTGCAGTTTGACTGGAGATGACATGTCGCCAAATTGCATCTATAAGATGCATTAATTTCTTAAGATCTGCTTCTGTTTCTGCGGTATTGATTTCATTGTAAGGACCTTGTTTTTTCAATGCAAACATAATGGCTATATTGCAGTTTAAAAGTAGTTGAAACATTCATAGCAAAAGAAAGTTTCGAATCTATCGTTTTTGCCATCACAGTTAACTACAACTTTAGTTGCCTCCGCCATAAGATCTTAATTGAATGGTTTTAAGGCACTCAATAAATTTATTATAGAATTGTTAATTTTTTAAATTTCGATTAATAATTTTGCTAACTCTCTTACTTTTCTTAAAACCACATTAATAAAATGTTTTTCCGAATGACTTTTTTAATATTGGGATCCTTAAGCACAAATAAGAAGATCTGATTTAGCAACTAGCGATGTCTTATCCGCTCTTTTCATATTTACAGTTTTACAATATTAATAATATACGCAATTATGAGTACAATCACTTTGCAAATTAAAACGCGTCCTAACGGCTCAATGTTTGTTTATTAACAAAACGCAGGACTCGCGCGCGCACCCCTTGGGCCCCCGCATCACTTATAAAATCAATTAAATTGGGAAAAAATTTGGACGCAAGATAATCCTAAATAAAAATTGAAAAAAACTTTTCTAAATATACGTCGGAGGCAATAGAATGCTAGCATAAGAAATATAATATACGTGCCCAAATATACGCGATCACGTAGCGACCTCCAAATTGTGCGCGGCAACTCGCTGAACTAATAAATACATCGGAATTCATTCCCGCGATAAAATAACGTCCCATCCAATTTTTTGCCCACGCATTATACATATAAAAACACGGCTCCTGACAAATTTTTAGGGTTGGTTTATCCTGCGTCCGTATACTGGATGCAACAAGTCGGTTGGACGCAACAAAATCGGTAAAAAGTGCCATGTAGGACGCAACATGATGTGCAAGATGTATATATATATATATATATATATATATATATATATATATATATATATATATATATATATAGTATTATATACTATATATAAGCTTATATTGTACCAAATTTCATCGTTATTGTTCTGATGGATTAACCGTGAAAGCGCAGCAGACAAACAGACTTTCATATTTCTAATATTAATATGGATACTAAAAGACTAACATCATCGTATTTACTATATTCGAGCAACCAAAGAAACTCCGTACTATATTTTGAAGAGCACGATATGCACGGCACAAGAGAGACTCCGGTGCAGTTCATCAGAGATCCCGTGGTTTTTCTGCCAGTGCAGAGGCTGTCCATCGAGGGGGTTTTAGTGGATAGGAATTCCACATATGAATAGTTCCCCCCCTCCTGTAAAAAAGAAAGCAATATGTCCATGACATACGCCCAATGTACGTCAATTATCACACTCAAGTTTATAGCATACTAATTGGAAGTTAGTACACCACAAAGCTATTCAGTCTGTTTTATGTTAACTCGATCCTGTGATTAGATTTTGAAATGGAGCCGCAGTAATAACAGGTGTGCAATACATAAAATCTAGCTTGTTGCACTTTGTCGTTTGAAATTATTCTAAGCCCGACTGAAATTACAGTGTGAGGGCAGTTAAATTGCATTGTGTACGAGACACTGCTATAACTCTCGTGACCTAGGTATAATATTCCATTTCGTTGTAAGGCGTATCATCAATTTTGAACATAGCATGGCGTTTTGGCGGCAACAGTGACAAAAGAAATACCAACCACGGTAATAAAATAAGTACCTAGGTATTTTTTAGAAGAAATAAAAAAGACGCAATATGAAAAAAAGAAAGAAAAATTATGGACATATCTAGGACTTGTTGTAGAGTTTACTTTTTAAGTCCGTTCGTTCCAAACTGAGCTATTAAAACTTTCCAAGTGACAACGTAATTAGTCTTTGTTTTCTAATAATATTGTAGCAGTTTTTCTAGATCGAATTCTCAATAAAAATAACACAAAAGATAAATTACGTTTATTCTTGTAAATATAATATGAGATTCTGTGAAAAATTGAATAAAAGCTTAAAATTAATGTCATAAAATATATTCATATAGAAGAGGTACGAGCAAAACAACTGAACAAACAAGTTACAAATTATTTATCATGTAACAGTCACATTACGGCTAGAAACCCTATAATATAACCATAAATACAGTGATCAAGTCTAAAAACACGACGAAAATCTGTTACTATGTAAACAGACGAATAAGACTAAACTCGTTTATTCTTTACAAGTTAAAACATCCTACAAAAAACTTGCAGCCTATCGAAATTACGTCTTAGCTCGAGGTTTAATTTTTTTTTACCTTTTGTGAATAATTTTCTACTAACGGATTTCAATTTATAGTATTTTTTGCGCATTTACATATAATTGAATCCTACTATCCTAATAATATTATTAATGCGAAAGTTTGTGAAAAAAATCGAAAAATCGATGAAATTTGGCACAATTATTCCTTACACACCGGGGTAACTTGTATGACAAGAAATCCTGTTATTTCTATAGGAATACGATGACATTGAAAAGCGCCATCTATTATCAAACTATCACGTAACAACAGTCCACGCGAACGAAATTACTTGAAATTGCTAGTTTAAAATTGTATATACATTTCTATGCTTGTTATTTAAAGAATACATGTTCAATTAAATTTTAGTTAAACATAGTCTTAAATAATGTCTAATAAGCATTAAAACCTATGATATGACACAAAACACGCTTTAAGTATACATACGTTTTAATTGGAACGGAACGCACAAATACATTAGTGTATTATGCGTTCCGTTCTACTTAAGCCGTATTTTAATGTATTTATATCTTTTAGCGTATTTGTGCCACGTACGTTTAAAACAATTTATCTATAGGAATTTATTTACGCCGTGTGGTATCCGGCTGAATAGAATACACCACCCTCAATTCTTACTGAGGTGTCGTAAAAGGCGACTAAGGTAAGTCGACCCGCCGTGTGGTATCCGGCTGAGTAGAATTGACCAACCTCATTTCTTACCGAGGTGTCGTAAAATACGACAAGTTGATGTCAGGCAGGCGGACGGTCGTAAAAACGCAACCAAATCATGTGGCAGCATATTTCTAACATGTTGTGCCGACCCCACTTAGAGTGGGATAAGGGCAGGAGAATGATGATCTATAGGAATTTATTTAGTAAAGATCTTATTTTGTGATCTTAAGTTGATCTTAAACCTCCTACTAAATGGAAAGATAATTGAAAAATTCGGAGGGAAACGGTCGATACAAATAGCTTTAGCAGCCTGAGGCGTAGCTATATGAATCCAGCAAAGGACTTCAATCTATATACTAATTATAAAACAAAGTTTCCAGAAGCTGTTTGTCTGTATGTAATTGTTTTTCTCAAAATTAAACTCAAAACTTACTTTGGGGACGGAAGACCGTGAGTGTAAGTGTCCCATATATTTATTTATATTTATTTACTTTATTTATTATAATTCTACTAAACGGACTTTTTTGCGGTTTTTACTAAAAGGTAGTGCAATTGTTCCGGATGATTTTGGTAAATAATACATTACGGTTTTATGTCAATTATGCTGAAGAGGTCGTGCTGTTTTAAATTAATTCACGTGTTTGTGAGCTTTAGTCCCATACGCACAAACCAACAGATATACACTAAAATAATATAAGAGAGAATTGTAGATCTACAAAAATACTACAAAAATGTCGGCGACACCATGTCTCTATCTCTCATGGTTAACTTACAATAACTGCTTTTATGTTCAAAATTTCAATTCGCGAATAATTTTGTAACACACTGATTTTCAGTTAGTTGATTTATAAAGAAAAAACTCTTCGTATCATTTGACCCACAAAACACTGATGGAAACTGTTCGCCCGTTGCCCACTAAACTATTTATTATAACTTTGCAAACGACAGCATAAATAATCTTGCTATTCCATTTATATCCGATCGATTTATCACCTCCAAAACCCCCTACATGCTGAATTTCAACAAAATCGTTGGAGCCATTTCCAAAATTTAGTTCCCATACATACATACAAGATTAGCTCATTAAAATATTAAAGATAACTGTAATTTGGATTAAAATAATAAAGAAACTTAATATATTTAGAATAAGGAATTAACACGTATAAAATGCCAGAAAGTCTGTATGTTGGTATTCATGTCACTAGAGTAAGAAATTTGTATATCCGCTTATAAAAGATTATTTTATAAACATGTTTTGAAAAATGTAGTTTTTTTTACGTATATGCGAAATAAAGTTAGGAAGATAGAAAGTGTAGAATATCTAATCCTCTTGTTGAGCTAAGATATGCAGATGTGTATGCACCGACCGATAAAATTCTTATTTCTTATAAAATATTTAGTTAAGCTCACGATATTTTATTTCAACTTAGGGTACAAGAAGAAATGTAAAAACGACCTAATTTGTTATGTAAAAACAACGTAATTCGAAAAATCAAATTGGTTGCGATTCAATTTAACTTTTGGAGGTCGAATTAAATATATATTGGCCCTAAAGGCTTAACAGCATCACCAAACGGGCGAGCGAGCGCAGATGAATCAATGAGGCTGCAAAATATACTTAGTACAAATGCTCTACTGGCGTCACGGACCGTCCTAATTGTACCTCCTGAGAGGTTGGACCACGGCTTAGGTGTATTGAAAGGCTGGTATTATGACTATTTTTATCATCACGCAGTTGGGAAGCAAGGAGCCAGCAAGATAGCAAGAAGTTATAACCAACCGACGTCAGAATACTGGGACCTCGTCCTCACCGATCAAGATGCTATTCGTCTGTATATCATATGAGTCTATGTTGCGATCGCTATTCGATCGTCAGGGTATTATATAACCATTTTTTGGACGCCCATATTTTCAGTAATTCGAGTTGAGGGGAAAGAAATAAGTTCTCTCCGTTGAATAGTAGTAATGTCTCTCTCTATTCAACTGATGGACAACCAATGCTAAACATAAGTCTGTTCATAGGATATCCACACCACACAATCTTTCGTCGCTTGAATCCGGCAGCTACCCACGGCCTTTTTAGGATAGTTAGTCCACCTTGTCTATTGATCAGAGTGATGATGTCTAATGATGCTACATTATGCTCCCAAACAGGCGGGTGGAGGACGTATAGTAACCACCCAACCCTGTTATGAGTTCTAACGAGCTCATGGCTCTGATTGTTCTCAAGGATTAATTTACTTAAAAGGGAATTAATGTAAAGAGGAGAAAAACAATATGCTATGATTTCTATGCAATTCCAGAAAGTCCATCGGTTGTACGAACTATGTCCAATATACTATGAAGGTATTTACCAGTCCTTTGTTTTCCGCCGGCTCGTGTTCCAACCCCAAGCGATCATCATCCACCACTCACTGACATGAAACCACTATTGTCACCGGCCGCCTGTATGACACATATCCTCCGAATCACTGCACTACACCACTCGGTACAGTGTACTAGATCTGGAAATAAAGAGACAACCATTATATATCTGATAAACTGATATAAAAATTATTGTGTGAGATTTGATATAAAAAAGAAGATTATTGCGGCCTATAATCATCTGTGACCATACGGATTATATGGACCAATCATGGACGTGTGGGGAAATTCTGCTACACCTATACGTCACATACGACATTATAAGTTTTAAACTAAGTACCTGGTTGACCGAGCCTTGATCGGTATTTTTTTCCAAAATAAAAAAAAACTAAAAAAAAGAAAAAATAATTAGGTAGTCCTAGGTATTTGTATTTCTCGAGACCGCCCGTTCCCCGAATAAGCTACGCTGACTTGACAGTTAATGGTAAAAATTCAAATCGATAAAATTTTAGTATTTTTTATGCCCAAAAACAAGGAAAAAACGATATTTTTTTTATAAAAAAAAACCTAGCTAGATCGATTTTTCTCCCCAAAAACCCCCTACATGCTGAATTTCAGCAAAATTTTTGGAGCCGTTTACGAGATTCCCATAATATATATACATACAAGATTAACTCATTTAAATATTAAAGATTGTCACTTAGCATTCAAATTTTTGTAACGCAACTATCTCTACTCCTTGTAACTTGCAATCAACATAATAGTTCACATTATATTATTCTCATTACATTATGTATTCTCAAGGCTTTTAATTATCAAAACGAAACCTCCTATAAAGGCTTAACGCAAGCGCAGACAATAATATTTTAAAAACAGAAAGATATTCCCTTTTTAAATATTCTTCATTCAATTTAACTAGTAGTTTTGATCCTCAAACCTAGTGCTGGTTTAAAAAATGCTCCTATGAAAAGCCAACAAGAAACTCTAACCTATAACCTAAGCTATAACCACTGTCTTGTACAAGGTCGAAGAATGCATGGCTATACCTATCCACAAATTACTATCATTAATGTAATAGTACTTCAATAGTACAACAAGCTTTTTGTATTAGCCTTCTTTTAATAGTTATAGACGTAATCGTGATAAACGGGGTAGTTAGAATTAGAGAGGAAGTAATAGAATTTTTGGGGAAAGATAATGAGGTGGGTGAATAGAGTAGGATCAGCATCTAATTCGAACCCTAAATGTAAAGAACTATAGTGATAGAATTATTCATAGAATAACGTAAACTGTGAATTTTATTATGTTATCGGATTCGAATGCTAGAGTTATTTACAATCGCGCATTAATATAACAATTTACATTTATTATTACACCGACATCGAACTCTTCGAGACAGTAATAATAAAAATGTAAATTCTTAAACGTTCATGAATTTATATATTAGCGGCAGTTTCGCATCGCTCATCAGTTATGGAGTTATGAATCAATATTTTTAATTTGGATAAGACTTAATTTCTTAATGAGACGGTTTAAGAACCTGATGGAAGTGTAGGAGCATATAATGCTCGAGAGAAGGTTTGTAAGGATTGAAAATCCATAGTTATATAAATGCAAAAGTCTGCCTGTCTACACGTTATGCTTTTAGAGGTAATCCGATGAATTGGAAAAATTGTTATATTTAAAGCTTATATACCAGTTATAGCTTATATAACATTCAGTATAATACAATATCTGTTTTGTAGTCGAAAATAAAACGCACAACACATAAATTAAGGTACACACACCATGTGTGTGTGATGATTATTTTTATTCAAATTCAAAATAATCGTTATTCAAATAAACTTATAAACAACTGCTTTAGAATACAATATACTGCTGTTTTGGAAAACTGTTCCTACGGAGAAGAGCCAGCAAGAAACTCGGCGGTTGTTCTTTTCAAGTTGCTATTTTTTTCTATTGATATAATAGATTTTTTATTCATAGGTAGTTAAAAAAAATATTACGATCTCTTGTCTGTATATACTATGACTAAGCCGAAAGCCGAGCGTAATAAACAACTTAACTTGTAACTAATATTGCAAGTAAAAAAAATAAAAAATAAAAAAAAACGTATCATTCTTGATACACGACGGAATGCTTATCAAATTTAAATCACGCATTATTTGTACCTAGCCTTTTCTTATATATGAATATATGGCACCAATACTATAATTTGTTTTATTTAATTTCACTGCTTCTGATTTAAGTAATATATAAATTACAAATTTTCTCTAGCTTTCCATAACGGCTCTAAGCTTTTAGAAACTTTCAATTACTTTCCATAAAGCGGTTACGTTCTGTAATAAAGCACGCGTTATCATTTATAATATCCTTAAGCACCTAATTAATATAAATATATCAGTTAAGTATATTTTCACATTTTAATGACTTTATACATCACAATTTAGTCGTTTTATGAAACATTTTGTAGTTTGACACTGATAGCTACTCAATAACGATAATAATAAATAAAAAACGAAAATAATAATTTTTGATAGATGTGTTTGTTCATCTATTTTTCACGTTCGAAATAAAGAATAGATTGATGTGATTTTTGTGAATTCTTATTTGTAAGACAGAATATTTTTTTTTCATGACTTTTTTTTTAGAATTATCTTAGAAGCTCTTATTTGGATCTGTTAAACATATTCAAGCATTTCTTCAGAGATTTTCCTCACGATGTTTCCTTCGCCGAAAATCGTGTGATAAATTGTAAATATCTGGCACATAAAATTTAACTGAAAAACTAATTGGTCCTTGCGGTTTGAACCCATGACCCCATGGAGACAGGCACACGGTCACATCATTCGGCTTTCACAATTTTTTACAAGTTAAAGTAAATTTAATAATTTTTTATACTCAGTCTACTACTTGAAACCCAAAATTACTACAGTACAAAGTCCCCTAAAAGCTGTTTATCTGTATGTAGTCAATTTTCTCATAGTCTACTGAACAGATTTTGTACGGTTTTTATTAAAAGATTGTAAAAAATACAATTCTAGCGGGAGGTTAAGATTAATAGTACGTTATGATTTCATATAAATTTTGTTGAAGAGAACGTGCGTTGTTAAAAAAACTCGCTTGCTGGGAGCTTAAGTCGCGTGCGCCTCGTAAACTAAAAGAAACACACTAAAGTAATGTATTAAAGAATTGTAGATCTATCAAAATACTACAAAAAAGTCCGCAACAGCATGTCTCTATTTCTTATGGTTAACTAACACTAACTGATTTTATGTTTAAAATTTCAATCCGGGTTAATTTTTGCGGCCCACTAATTTCCACTCTGTCAAAGCCACTGGCACATGTACGAGTAGTATAAATTCAAATTCAAATCCAAAAAATTCTTTATTCAAATTGCTTTTACAAGCACTTTCGAATCGTCAAATTACAATAAAAGAAGTTCGGAAAGGTGCTCTTACCAAGAAGAACCAGCAACAAACTTGGCGGTCACTCTTTTCAAAATTATAGGATAGAATAAATATGACCCGGTACTGAAGTTCACTTAAAAGCTGTGGTCAGAAGTAAGTAAAGTGTAAAATTATTAATGAAAGTGAAAATCATTAAAGCTTATCGTAAGCCAGTAGCTACATAGTCACTTTCTACCTATTGCTACACGATGCATAGGCGTTTAGCAAACGTGTTGGTGATAAATTTGTAACTTCGCTTTTATAGGAATTTCCCTTTCGAAACTTTCTAGATTATTCATAAAGCTGTTAACCTTTAATACTCTTCATTCATTTAAAGCTATCTTATACCCTCAAGGACGGGAATGCAATAGAATAAGATAAAGTTGCAACAAATTCCATTTGTTCAGCAAGTGATTAGGTAACCCATTACATATTTTGTTTATGTTGGTTATTGTGATTTAATCGTCAGGTCCGGAGTAGTAAAGGAAGCATTTGCCAGAAACTTTCAGAAGGAGAACCTCCAAATACAGTCTAACTAATCAACGCATATCTGAGCCCTTAGATGTTAAAATGAACCATGATTGTGAGGCTTTGAAATTTACTGAAGTCGCCTATGCACAGAAATCAGAATGGATATTAATAATTTACCAATGTGAAACCAACGTTATAAGGTTGAAATTCGTTGTACGATAAATATATCGGTTTTATCGAAGTAACTTTATGCGCTTAAAGAGATCAGTTAAGCTTAGGGGCAGTTCCCCTTAAGAGCAGTTTCAAAATCTTTAAAGCATGTGCTATCGAGATCATATTTCCTTTGATTAATGTGAATGAAGACTATTTTTTCAAATAAAGTCCACTCTTACAAGGTGTATATTATAATATTATTATGTACCATCGAGTGTATTTTGTTAAGGCACCATGCAGTCAAAATGTTGGAATGGCCCATTGTTCACGACTTTAATGTTTTACCTCTGACTTTCTTGAAGGGCCTTTCTCGAAAACGCTCAAACAATTTTACGCTTTATAACTGTTCAAATAAAGATTTTCTTGCCATGGTACTGGAAGGAATTAGCTTTTATTTCTTTTTTTGTAATATAAAAATCTTGGCCTTTTCGGGACCTTTGTTTATTGAATGAGCCCCCAACTGATGTATAATTTGCTTTACTAATACGTTCCAGGGACTGACAAGGGCACAAATGTAAATGGAAATTATTACATCAGAAAAAATTCTTACATCTTATAACAAAGAGATCTTGGGACATGCTTTACATAAAATATACGTAACGCAAGAAAACTTATTACCCCTTATATAGATATACAAAACGAGATAAATATATTGACCAAATCATATAAATATCAGTATCAGCAAAAGTACGTAAGTCGTTTGTGGGTTGATATAGGATTCTATAATAAAATTCCGCAAACAATTTTAGCTTTGCCATTACAGCAGTTTAATAACATTATTAATAAAGGCTAATACAGAAAACCTATTATACTATTGGGATACTTAGATGATAAAAATGCCTGGACGTAACTACTCTTCGACCCTGTACAAGACAGTAATAACTAATGTAACTAGTAATACGAATTATATTTTTAAAAGAGCGACAGCCAAATTTCTTGCTGGCTCTTCTTGGTAGGAACAGCTTTACGAACCAGCAGTAGAGTTGACGATTCACAAGCACTTGTTCACAAATTTATTTGAATAAAGAATAATTTGAATTTGAAGAAAGCATGTCAGAAATATAGGTCTTTTTTTTGTGGATGACAGTTACTCAAATTTTCCATATTTTTTTTTTAAAGAAATTATCTTTAATCTTTAATATTTAAATGAGTTAATCTTGTACACATAGTACACATTGTACACATATACTATATATATTTCCTGAATTTTGGAACGGCTCCAACGATTTAAAGAAACTCAGTATGTTGGGGATTTCAGGGGCGATAAATTGATATAGAACTAAACTGACTGAGTGATTCGGTTTTTAGCGACATGAGAGCGGTAACTGAAATTATGCAACAGTTTTGAGCAAAAAAATTAGTACACTTTAAAAACGTCAAAAGCAAAAACACTGACAGTACGGAATCCGTTGTCACTGGAAGTGACATACGTGTATAGTTTTCCTCTGGACGACTTTAATAGTGATCCCAAATGAATTCTTGTTTCACAGTCATAATTAGTAATCTCGCTTTCTAATATATTCTGCCCATATCCGCTCATATTTTAGCCGTTTAGTAAATGTGACAGTTTTCCGTTAATTAATATATGTATTATGTTAATATGAGACATTAGACTGTATTTCAATTATAACTTTCGCTAGTGAAATTATCGTTATATTAATAAATGTTCATAGATCACGTTGCAAATACTTAAAATAAAGGAAACATTAATATTAATAATAAGTTATAATAGTCGTTCTTAGTAATAAATTCTATCAGGTTTTTATCGTGTAAAAATTATATCTGTCGTTATAGTTTTTTAGTTATGCCTTGCTATCTATGAAAAAATGTTCTTTGGTTTTAGTATTTTTAAATTTTTATGTTTTTACGAGTATATTTCTAACAGAGTAATATGGTATATTGTAATAGAGTTTTTATTTTTTTATTAAATCAATAATCCAATGAAAAAGGCAAAGTTTTGGATTATATACGCTTTATTATAAAGATTATTAATGGTCATAAAATCTGTCGTATTGTATGGATCCGAATGTTTAGCAATAAAAAAGACGGATGAAAGAAGAGTCCATGGAAATGAGATGAGAATGTTAAGGTGGATATATGGTGTGATAAGACTGAATAAAATACGAAATGAGTATATAAGGGCTAGTCTGAAAGTTTACGGAAGCGGCGGTGGTCGTGCCTTTTCAACGTGTTTCTATACATCAACTATGAATAGGGCTCAAGATAGTTTAAATTAAAAAAAAATCCTGACTGCTTGTTAGGTTCACCTTAAGTGGAACGTGAGATTGGTTGACGTTATGGCTTTACTGCTTGATGACCAGGCTAGAGACGCTGGTTTGAAATATATATACGAGTACAGGGCATCTTTTTTTTTGAGAAAAAAATACAAGTTATATCTATCTTAAATTACTTACACGCTAGGACTATACAAATCTTGCCCACGTGGAGTGCTCCCAAGATGCTGGCAGCATTTCCGCGTTGAGTCGCTAAGCTGATTCTTTGTGTGAAAAAGGAGCAAGTCCTCTTATCACCTCAAGAGGTTATTAACCGAGGTGTTAAAACGGATTTTTTTTCACTTTAACTCCATAGCCCTAGGCTCTCAACTGTAAACGGCACAAATATATAACTCTCAGAGAGAGATGCATACTTCCGCCGTTTCCTGGATTCGGCCATTTCCGCCGCAGCTCCAGGTCAAAGCATCTTACTTATATCAGAAAATGTATCTGTGTATTTCAGTTATAAAGAAGCAAACAAACCACTTCAGTGCAGTTTATAGTATTTTATTTAAAACATTAACGATCCCTCTTTACTTTTATTATACCTATAGATTAGGGTATTGATAAACCGACGGATAACGTCGACACAAGTATGCAATCACCGATTTTATCGCGTAATGTAAAAGTTCTTACGTTTGCGAGAGGCGTCGACGGTATATGACCGTAGGATGGTCCGCACCGCCTTAACGGTAAGCGTATGACGTTGAACGTTATGCGACACAAAAAGAGCTGACGTTATTTTTTATATATTTCATCATCGTCATCCTGCCCTTATCCCACTCTAATTGAGGTTGGCACAACATTTTTTTAACATGCTGTCACATGATATGGCTGCGTTTTTACGACCGACCGTCTGCCTGACGTCAACATACCTCAGTCGTATTTTACGACACCTCGATAAGAAAGAGGGTAGAATATTTTATTAAACCGAATACCACACGGTGAGTCAATTTACCTTAGTCGCATTTTACGACACCTCGGTAAGAAATAAGGTTGGTCTATTCTACTCAGCCGGATACCCCACGGCAGGTCGACTTAGTCGTCTTTTATGACACCTCGGTAAGAAATGAGGGTGGTACTATTCTACTTAGCCGGATCACACAGGGCTAAATTTCTATACTAATATTATAAAGAGGAAAAATTTGTATGTATGTTTGTAATATTTTCGCACGAAAACTAACGGACCGATTTCAAAAATTCTTTCACCGCTAGAAAGCTGCATCTATACTGACCAACATAGGCGTATTAAATTTTCAAAAAAATGGGGTCCCTAATAAAAATGAAATAAGGTGTAAAAATTTAAAAAATACGCGGGTGTAACCGCGAGATATTACTATTATTTTATAATTTTCGGTAATTTTCCGCCGTTTGATATCCGGCTGAGTAGACCACTCTCATTTTTTAACAAAATGTCGTGAAAGGTGACTAAGGTAAGTTACTAAGTACCCACCGTGTGGTCAAGAAAAAATCATTGGTGTCTGCCCGGGTTTGAACCCGTGACCTCCTCGAAAGAGTCGCACGGTGTTACCGCTGGGCTTTCACAGCTTACATTGCTTGATTTCCAAAGTATGCCTATAAGGAAATCTGTATATCCGTTTGTTCAACTTGTCTAAGGAGACACGGCTTAAGGAAGTTACATTCTAACGAATGTGAGAAAAAAATTGTTATATGTCAAAATTTGACTGGCCCGTTGTCGCAGGTGCCAGTGACATTCTCTTCAGCTCCGTAGGTCGCGGGTTTGATTATTGCCGCCGAAAGCATATAATATGCCGCTTACATACAGCGGAATACAAAATCGAGGACTATATCATCATAATTCTCCTGCCCTTATCCCACTCTAAGTGGAGTCATGTACATGTTATAAACTTGCTGCCACAGGTTTTGGCTAAGTAATTTACGACCGGCCGCCTGCCTGACGTCAACTTACCTCAGTCGTATTTTACGACACCTCGTATTTTACAACCTTTACTCCGCGGGATATCACATGGCGGATCATTTTACCTTAGTCGCCTTTTACGACAATTCCGTAAGAAATGGGAGTGGTCTTTTCTACTCAGCCGGATACCACACGGCGGGTCAACTTACCTTAGTCGCCTTTTAGGAACCTCGGCAAGAAATGAGGGTGGTCTATTCTATTCAGCCGGATACCACACACCTATTCATACATTTGACTTAATTGCATTAGATATATTTTAAAAAGGAATACACAAGCATTATTCTCTTATATAAGAAGATTAATTAAAAACATGTTATTAAAACACATGAAACTGTTTATGATAATTGTCTCATTAGATGTTATATACACTGTTTAATTACCTGCTCAGTTAACAAAAATAAAACTTTCTAAATCACTCATGTGAATGTGGACTTTATGGGTAAAGGTATGCTATGAATTGTATTTTACGATATTTTAATTTCGTTTCATTATTTTTATTTATTTATTTCTTATTTTTAAGGTCTTGACTTTCAACCCCAATATTAATATTCCTGGTTAATATATATACAATGTATATATTAACGCGTTTTTAGTAGGAAAACATACAACACAAAGTGAATCTTGGGGGTACGTCAAACCCACCAATTGATTGGTGCTATTTCGAACCCTTCTCTTCAAATAGGAGACTGGAGCTACTGGAGTTTGCTAAAATTTCTCAAATGCGGGTGAATATTATTACAGCAGTTTAAAGACACTATTAAGGAGAGGCTGATACAGAAAGCCTACTATACTGTTGAGGATGATTTAATAAAAATGCGTGGATATAAATATTGTTCGACCCTGTACAAGATAGAAACAATTAAATGTAACTAGCATTAAGAATTGTATTTTTTAAAAAGAGCAACCGCCGAGTTTCTTGCTGGCTCGTCTCGGTAGGAACAGCTTTCCGAACCAGCAGTAAAGTTGACGATTCAAAAGCACTTGTTTACAAGTTTATTTGAATAAAGAATATTTTGAATTTGTATTTGAATAAAATTACTACTAGGTAATGGTTCGTTATTTTTAATATTTAAAAGAGTTAATCTTGAATGAATGTGTACATATATGTATCTATGTATATTAGGAATATCGGAAACAGCTTTAACGATTTTCCTGAAATTCAGAATGCAAGAGGTTTTGGGGGAGAAAATAGTTTTATCCCTATTTAAGGGCAAAAAAACTAAAATTTACATTGAATAAGTAAATGTCAAGTCAGCGTAGCTTGTTCGGGGAACGGGGGAGAAACGAAACCTAGGATCGAGCCCCACCTACCCTTTTATTTATTTTTTAAGTTTTTTATTTATTTTGTAAAAAATTACCGAGCAAGGCTCGGTCAACCAGTTACTGAAAAATGATCTCTTAAAGAGATATTTGTCCAACAGTTGATGGAAACATGAAAATTATAATTAATATTACTAAATTTGACTATTAAATTATAAATAAGGTATAAAATAGTAAATTTGATGTATTTAACTTATTTATATTTTCAGTTATATTATTAATTTTATGAAACTCATCACAAGTTATACTAACAAATAAAATAGATATAAAAGTAATGAGAATATTATTTTGCTATAATCCGCGATAAAAGAAAATATATGTAATGCTAAATGTAGAGTGTACTATTCGTTCTCATACCTGATACATGCAGAATTTGTAAGAACTCATGCACTACCCGACACCGATGGCACAACAATACACAAGCACTGCACACATTCACAACCACAATCTCAACAATTGTTTCGCAAAGCCTGGCTTTTGCGATTTTGTCGTGGAGTCTATCTTCTGACGATGCTTCGGTTCCGGGGCGAAACAATTGTTGAGATTGTGGTGGTGAATGTGTGCAGTGCTTGTGTATTGTTGTGCCATCAGTGTCGTGTAGTGCATGAGTTCTTACAAATTCTGCATGTATCAGGCATGAGAACGAATAGTACACTCTACATTTGGCATTACATATATTTTCTTTTATCGCGGATTATAGCAAAATAATATTCTCATTACTTTTGTATTATGGACCTCCGCAAAGTAACGCCTAATCTATAAATTATTTAAAATAGATATATAAAAGCTTTTAAATTTCATGTCAATACTGTTAGCCGTTGAGGAGTTATCTCGTCTGAAGCCAATGCTAGCAGCAACATCAGGTCATGCTTATTATAAAGCAGAACTGAACCAGTAAGTAAAATTTCAGCTTAATGGGACACCGGGAAGTGGGTCAAATTTAACTTTCAAGATACAAGTCATGTTAAATAAAAGCTTTCAACAAATGGCTACACTTACTAAACGTCGTATTGCAAAGCTAAGATGGACGTCTAACATCGAATTTATAATAAATTTCGCCTATTTCCAACTTATAATTGGACACGGTTTCCGCCGAGTTAAATCCGCATACCTTACGATACCATCTTCCCACAGCGTGCAGATTTCTACCTAGTGAATGTTTAACTTCAAATATAATTTTCAGCCGAAGTCAAAATGTCAAGCATTCTCAAACACGTTTATATTTCAGGATGGTCCGTTTTAATAGCGACGGCGATTAAATAATTTAAATTTTAAATATATACAGGATGTCCCGCAATAAATGGATAATCTTGGAACTTTGATAGTGACATAGTGTATTCACACCTCAGAATCAATTAAAAAAACATATATTTTCGAAGTGGTACCCAATTTATGAATTGTTTTTAAAATCGTTAAATTTTTTCACACTACTTTACGTTTCTGTTTACCGACGCTACAAATAAGTTAAATATGTAGGTTCTTTGGTATCATAATAATTTTCATAAACTGCACAAATGTAGTGAATCATATGACTTTTTGTTAAATATTTATATATAAAAATATGGTAAATATTTTCTTTATCTAACTTTTAGCGCACGTGGTGTTAAAAATGTACTAAAGCATAAAGTGCTAATTATTTTTAAAATATGCTTATATCTGATGTAAATAGTAGCGTATTATATAATATTTAGAACGGGTAATTATTAACAGGCAACTGTGCTGTGATAAAATATAAAAGTGTGACAAAATTAAACAATTTAAAAACAAATCATCACTTGGGTACCACTTCGAAAATATATGTACAGAAAAAGGATTTATGTACATTTTTTACAAGCCCCCCCCCCCCCCCTTAAAAACCTCTTCTTTACACCTTACTACCTATATTTAATTATGCAATCAAGTCTTATTCCAAAATATTAAACTAAATTTTATGACGTAACTTATACTTTACAGTTTACATACTCGTAATTGTTTTTTTTATGAACAAATTCTTCTGACTTTATGAACCAGCATTTTTCCTCTGGATGGAATCGAATGCCTATAAATATTTTTGAATGGATTCTTAGCTTTGAATAGATCTACTATCAGGTGTTACAAGTTTATCCAATCATGACAGGACACCCTGTATATTCGACAATTTCACAAACAGTCGTCTCAATGTTAAGTAGCTTAATACTTGTGTTATGGAAAAGGAAAAGCTGTAGCCCAGCGGTAACACCGTGCGACTCTTTCGAGGAGGTCACGGGTTCAAACCCGGGCAGACACCAATGACTTTCTCTGTTAAAACTTGTGTCTAATTGATAATTGCAATTTATCACATGCTTTTCGGTGAAGGAAAACATCGTGAGGAAACCTGCATATCTCTAGAGAATTCTGGAGATATGTGTAACTTACCAATCC
Organism: Morpho helenor; assembly: GCA_029227775.1. Lineage (NCBI taxonomy): Eukaryota > Metazoa > Arthropoda > Insecta > Lepidoptera > Nymphalidae > Morpho > Morpho helenor. Next base: position 12,456,174 of record JARGCU010000020.1, on the reverse strand, counting down.
GCATTGGAGCAGCGTGGTAAGTCTTAGCTCCAAACGGAGCTCAAAAACGGAGAGAAGAGGCCTATTCTCAGCAGTGGGATAGTAACAGGCCGCTACTTTATACAGACCTAAAGGACCACCAAATTATTTAGAAATTATTGGCTATCGTTGGGAATTTAACCCGCGACTCGAGGAACTGAGTTCGTGGTCACTACCAACTGGTCTGGTAAAGCGATAGCGAAGCTAGATTGCAAATATCAATTAGACACTTAGGTTTTAATTGGAAAACTCATTGGTGCCTGTCCGGAGTTCAAATCCGTGACCCCTTCAAAATATTCGAATAAGAGTAAATGTGTAGTTTTATATTATACTAGCCGTATCCCGCGGTTCCACCCGCGTACATACCGATCTCATTGCAGTGGAAAGTCTACTAAATCGGACTATTGATTTATTTTTGTTAAATATATCATCAATAGTTTCCACAGCGCATGCGATGAAAGATTTTAATGACTAATTTTTTACACCTTAATTCATTTTTATTACGGATCCCTATTTTTTAATGTAATATAGTCTATATTAATCAGTAATGCAGCCTTCTAATGGTGAAAGAATTTTTGAAATCGGTCCAGTAGTTTTTGTGTGAAATCATTACAAACATGCATATTTTTCTCTTTATAATATTAGTATAGATTTTAAGAATCCCAGAAAATAACAAACTCCTGCATTTTTTTTTGTATGTACACTCCTTGGTTGCATGTACGCTTCTAGAATGTGAACTAAGGTAGTTCACATTCAAGCCGTATGCCGTTGTTCGGCGTATTCACCGCAGTAACTACACGTATATTCCCAGCCAGCGATGTTGTTCCCGTAGTTTTTGTCATATCTAGTTAAGGCTGCCATCCGTCCAGATTTCCCACGATATATAAAGTCGTTTAAAAACCGTCCGGATACATACTGCTTTTTTTCTGAAATACTTTCGTTCATCAATACGTAGTGAGTATTGTACAAAACTAAAAGTATATTTTATACCTTGGCCAACGAATAAGTTTGGTCATACAAAGGGGTAACGCTGCCAGTATTTTAGCAACTTTACCCCATTGCAATGGAATCGATGATTTCGATTAAGTGTAAATATATATAAATTTATTAATAAGTAAGTTTATCGATTTTATTGTTTATTTCACCGATCTCAACCTGTCTCTTATTTTTATTACTTTAACGTAGGGGTTTTCTGTAAGAGATCACTTTTAGTGATAACACCGCTCTTGCACTCTTATATGTTCTTATTTCTCTTGTTTATGTTTATTATTTGCACACAAATGCAATAAAGAGTTGTTCATTCATTCATTCATTCAATCATTCATTCATTTATTTATTTATTTATTAATTTTTATATTTTATTCTTTAGTTAGTTTTAATTTGTTTAAATTTTTTTAAATTCTCTAGACATATGCAGGTTTCGTCACGATGTTTTCTTTCACCGAAAAGTGTATGATAAATTGCATTTATCAATTAGACACATAAGTCCCCTACAGAAATCCCCTAGGTACGTTTCTGTCATTGTGTCTGCCCGGGTTTGAACCCGTGACCTTCTCGAAAGAGCTAACACCGTGCTACTCTTGTGACGCTGGGCTACCACAGCTTGTATGGTAATTAAAGTTATCTATTAACTTTAACTTTCGTAAACCTTTAAACGAGAAAACTCTAAGAAATTATCTCATTTATATTATGATTAATTTCATGTCTAAGTACGTTATTTAATTATTTTAAGCTGAATTTATCACCGCCTTCTATTTTAACAAATCATCATAATTCAACCGCTTTGTCGGGAGTTGAATTATAGCACGTTTGAACTCTATGAGTCAGAATAAATGACTTGGATTCTACACATACGGCTTGGGTAATAAATTAACTATTACTAAAATTAATACAGCTAATCTACCATTCAAATGTAGGTGTATAATTTGGACTATGAGTATGCTATTTATGACCGAATGACAATAACTTATATTGCGCAGAAGAAATTAAGTTAATTTATTGTTTTACATTGAAATTAACCAGTGGTAAATTTTAGTTATAATAAGTCGCTTTCTTATTCGCATTTTGATATAAGTATCAAACTCGACCAATAAGATCGCGTTCTTCCATAAAGAATTTGAAAATAGAAAGATTCATTGGAAAATTTGAAATTTAACCAAACCATAGTTATAGTTTTGTTTAAGATTTAAATAACGTCGTTCGCATTTTATATCTTTACAACGTCAGTTTTTATATACTTTTAGCGCGTTTGAACCTAATCTTAACTTAAGCAAAGATACGATAGCCAATTAATGATATCGTCTGGACCTTCAGGGTTCACAGGTTCAAACCCTGGGTGGTAATGTTGTCAATAAAAACATGTGTTTTATTGATATTTATGACACACTTTACCACGCGCTTTTTTATTAACGAAACGTCGTTAGGAAACCTGCATATCTCTGGAGAATTCCAGTGATATGTTTAACCTACGAAACCGTATTGAAGCAACTTGGTGGTATAAGCTCTAATCCTTGCCTTCGAAAAAAGTGAGAAGAAGCATTTGCATGTTAAGTATTATAGTGTTTATATAAAACTCAAAAGCACGAGATTTTTTCTTTGGTTTCTTGTACACGCTCTATTTCTATCTCACGTCATAGTGAGTGAAAATACTGAAAATTGTAGGAAAGGTGGTGAAAAGGACCTCAACGTCGTATTCGAGTATTAAATCGTTTGTCTTTGCGGCTTTCGCGATGGGATGGTAACTAGCCACGCTCAAACTCGGCACCAAGAAGCAAAATGCAAGAGTCAATTTAGGGTCATGTCGCCAATTACACAATGAAAAATTAGGGTGGCATTACAAAATCACATTATTACCTGTTATAATGCGAATAAAAGCTAATCAAAAATCCAATGAAGAAATACACTCAATTGACATCCCTTGTTTGAGACGAAATAAATTCAATTGCCTATTAAATGGCCTAACGTATCCCTTATAAGCAACGTGGAAAACATTTGAAGTCTGAACGACCGTTCTGCAGTAGACACTGTCAACTTGAAGAATGACGGTGACATTCAATAAATAGGATACAGATTGTATATGAAGACACTAGGCGCCATATCGATTGTATTATTTACTTGAAATATAATCAGCCTTTTTAGGTGCGTATTAATAAACTAAGCCTATATTCGAGTCAATAGTAGTATTTTAAACAAGTGTGTATTGTTTATTTTTTTTATTTCCCAACGAAGTAAAGGATCGATTAAGTTTTACTATAAACGTAGTTGAAGGGCTGGAAAGTGATATATTTTATTTTTTCATTTCAATACCCATGTCAATGGAGACAATGTCTGCGGGCAGATGCAAGTCCAAATACATATATTCCCCTGAATGAAGTTTATAAAAGTAAGCGTTAGGTTTCTAAATTTCATAGTACGATAAATTCAGATATTATAAAAAAAATATTTTATATGAAATCTTTCTTACACTATTTTTCTAGTTACAAGTTTAAATATACACAATTAAATAAAGCGTAAATATTGTTTCATAATGATAAAATGAAGAGAATTTTGTGTACAATGGAAATTTAATATTATTTTAACTCAACAAATTAATAGATTTTCATTGGTAAAACACAAAATAATGGATGGGATTTCGAAAGCTAATACACATTACGATACGATATTATTTATCGGTGTCGTGCCGTTGTCTCTAAGTGTAAAAACACGGATGAACAGTAACGTTGTTTATTTTCCGCAGCAACGCGAACGAAAATGGGAAACAATTTGCTGTGACAAGCTTATTTTGTCGCGTGTCTTGAGTGCCTTTAACTTTTGATTGTCAAATATTTTCATTTGTTCCACTTATTGCGAACATCAAATTAGACAATTAGTTCCTCGTGGTTGAACTTAGGAACATTTATAAGTAATTCTTTTCGAATCAAAAATAAACTCTGTTGTAAGCGTATTTACATCGTTATAGAACTAGAGCAAAGCTATGGTAGCCCAGCGGTAACACCGTGCGACTCTTTCGAGAAGGTCACGTGTTCAAACCCGGGCACACACCAATGAGTTTTTCTGTTAAAACTTATCTCTCTAATTGAGAATTGCAATTTATCACACGCTTTTCGATGAAGGAAAACATCGTGAGGAAACCTGCATATCTCTAGAGAATTCTGGAGATATGTGTAACCTACCAATCCGTATTGAAGCAGCGTGGTAGGTCTTAGCTCCGATCCTTCTCTCCAAAAACGGAAAGAAGAGGCCTATACTCAGCAGTGGGAGAGTAACAGGCCGCTACCTACTTTAACTCTTTTTTTACTATAGAATTAGAGCTATCGTTAGAGAAATATGCTATACGAAATGTAGTTTTCTGAAACTTTACTTACTTTATTACTTCTTCTAAACGGTAAACATAAGCACAAAATTCGTCTTATAGCTGCGTAAAGTTACAGATTCGATATGTCTGTTTAATCATCACGATGTCTTAGTTACTGGCATAGATAATACACTATATAGGATAGTTACTGGAAACAAAGCTGACATAAGTCAGACAATCTTTATCTGAAAGTGAAAATGTAAAAGTTCTTTATAATATATAGCTAACCTCACAGGGACGATTATAAAGAAACATTTGATAATAAATAAATAACTAAAATCATTTTATTTTGATATTATGAGTTATAACATAATATAATACTATGTTAATATTAATACAGAACTTAAGCCTAATTGTTAGTAATACTAATTTAATCTAACCTAACTAACTCTTAATCCTAATTAAAAATACTTATAAAGTAAAAAATTGAAACTCCGCATTTACTAAAACGTCCAGTTTTTAGATGTTTATAAAAGCACGCATCACTACTGCTAGCTGTTAGTTTCTCTATGAATGTCTGTTAATTGTGAACTTATATATAACTCACCCGCATATTTCATCATTGCAGTAGGGCCCATGTATTGCCCATACACGTAAATGTCATCGCAGCACGCCTATTTGGTCATCGCAGCAGGGCGATAGGTCCTTACCCATTACCCATACGCCATCACGCTTATTTGGTGATCGCAAAAGGTTACTTCTATATTTCCATGAAATATCTCATCCATGAAAGTGAAATATCCCAATACTACCTATATAATTACTATAATAACTCTAATAGATACTATGGACTACTACGGTTTCTGACAACAATAATAATCCTTTACCAATAATATCTAACACATATCCCTAGAATTATCTAGAGATATGCAGGTTTCCTTACGATATTTTCTTCACCGAAAAGTATGTGATAAATTGCAATTAATTAAACACGTAAGTTTTAATTTAAAAAAACTCTCTTGCTTAAATTTAAAAAAAGCTTGTAGCTTGTTGCAGTTTGTTGTTTTATAACAAATATAGATATTTACCAGTTGCCGAAGTATTAAGTTTCTCGTACTTACTTTGGAGACTGACGACCGTGTACGTAATTGTCCCATATATTTACTGTATAAATCTAGACCGAATTATTGTTATATTTATAAAGATTTCTTTATAACTACAGTAATTGTACTACTATGTTAAGATCGTTAAAAATCAAATAACACAGCGTATCATTACCAACAATAATGAACACGTTAGTTTGTTCAGTCATTTTTATACTTGTTTTGGAAATGTATCTTAATGTTTCCAGCAAATCATGAAGTGAGCATTCGACACAGTTATAACGACGTGACGTTGTAACTCAGTGACCGCTTTAGGTCTCCTACAAACGTAGTTAAATTTGAAGTAACGTTACTCTTTGTTTGAATTATATTATTACAGTTTATCACTTTTACTACGTACTAGTAGGTGACCGACTCATGATAGGTAATATTTGAGCTTTCCCTGAAAATATATGTAGATAATATTTACAATGTTATTAGATGACAAAATATTAGAATTGTTTCCAAATAAATATATATCTATATTCATAATTAATTTTAAATAAACTTTACTGTATCCAAGCTAAATAGGAAAGGTCGTGCAATTTTTCAATTTTGTCTTCCCGTTTTCAAGGTTTCGTAAAAAGTCGAAATGACAATATAATTTAAGTCGTAACGCGTATTTGTCAAAGGATTTGCCCAATATAAAATCCACAGTTTATTAAAGGGGTTGCTTACTTACTAACATTTGTTTAACCACCATAGAGTCGAAGTATACATAACCCGAATGTTCATTTACTTCTTTGATATATTAAAATACATAGTTGCAGTTTTATCGCTGGCTAAAGGCCTCTCTTCTTCCAACTTATATCCAACATACTTTTTTAAACATATCGGCACATATCCCAGAAATGCTTTAATTCACAATGTTTTTCTTTAACGTATGATAAATTGTAATTATTATTTAAGCCTATCGCAGCCTTCAAACCAAAGGGAAGTATAAACAATGACTATTGATAGAATCGGGTAACGCATATAAAAGGTGAACGGTTTACGGCCCGTAATCCGTTTACGATTACGATGAGCAGTAGTAGTATTGAATAATTGTTACAACACATATATTGTTGAATTAAATTCAATTCATTTATTGAATCAAATTTAATTCACTTGTTGTTTTTGTTTGCTAGCTATTGTTTGTGTGAAACACTTAATTTAAGTATCGTTTACAACTATATTATGTTGCATCAATTATATTGATTAATCTTTTTACATGACCTTTTTTAATGCTGTATATACCTGTAATATGTGATTGTAACGGTCCCTGTCCAAATGTTTAACTAAATGAGTACTGTATTGTTTCGATTGCTGTCGGTACATCTTAAAATCAAAAATCGAATTTTTACTGTTAGGTCTCTATGATTACAAACCATATTAATTTTATTAAAAAAACCCACGAAAGTTCAGTCTTCAGTCTATTGTTGTGCTTTGTTAGCGTGAGTGTTTTGAGTTTACATTTATTCTCAGTGATATATTACTCTGTGAGCAGGCGTACTTAGTCTAGGATACGCCACGCGTATGCAGCCAGGCGTTAGCTCCACTAAGCGGAGAGAGCGCTGCTCTGTATACATTAATAAATTAATAATGATTATATGAAATTCCGCTAGTCGAGCCGACGGGCCGCCTAACCGTGCTCATCCGAGTCTCTCACTCGGATGCGGATTAAAACCAGATGTTTAGAGGCTCTTAAATTTATGAGGTGATATGGCACTTACGGTTCTAGTCGTTAAACGATTCATTACAGATTTCGATACTTTATTATTTATTGCTTACGGTATAAGAAATTGTAAGAACAAACCATTTTAATTTTGTTAACGAAACAGTATACTTATTTTGTACAAAAGTAATAATTGAATTATTTTATTACAATCCACGATTAGGTAAATAGAAAATATATAATATAATGCTGAATGTAGAGAGGACTAGCCGTGTTCATCACGACTAAACGATTTTGTCGTGAAAAGTTTATTTAAAATCCTTTGCAGAAAACCTTCAAACAAAATTTCATGATCCACTGTTAACCGTTAAGGAGTTCATAATTATAATTATTATGCATTGTCATCGAAACTACTCGTAAAGCAGCATGTAAAATTTGAGAAAATAATAGAACACCGGGAAATGGGTCAAATTTAAATTGCAATATTCCACCATCATATTCATATAAAGCAAGATAAATAAAAGCTTTTAAATAGTCCATTGTTTTCCTTTAAACACGCCATGGTAACAGACTGAATAGATTAGACCACCCTCTTTCTTACCGAGGTGTCGTAAAGGCGACTAAGGTAACTTAACCCGCCGTGTGGTATCCGGCAGAGTAGAATAGACCACCCTCTTTCTTACTGAGGTGTCGTAAAAATCAAGTAAGGTAAGTTAACATTAGGTAGGCGGCCGGTTGTAATATATCTAGCCGAATCATGTGACAACATGTGCCGACCCTATTAATAGTGGGATAAGGGTAGGATGATTGTGTTGCTTTAAACAAAAACTACTCAATCAATTACGTGTTATGTTCATACATGCGCTAATTTTATCGATAGGTTCACTAAACTAGTAGCGAGATAAAATCTAACTCCACTTCTTACATGCACGTACCGACATCTGAATTTTGTGAACGATTAAAGAGATACCGATCTAATCATATGTTAGTAACAATATCCGATGTTAAGTTAATGTGTAACGTTCGCGGTTCGAACAAAAAAATGCGCTTACGTCTTAGATTGTTGTATATGTTCTGGTTGGACTTTAATTGATAGTTATCTTTAATATATAAATGAGTTAATCTTGTATGTATATATATATGTATATATATACAGTGCAAACTCTATATAACGACCCTCAAAGGACTGTGCATATTTTGATGTTATAGTGTTGTCGTTAAATGGAGAGAAGAAAAATGTATTAGAAAAAAAGTTTATTTCAGACTAGTGTTAGTAATTACATAAAAAAACAATTCTTATTCGATCGCTAATGCGTATAGTCTATTATTTTTGTGTGACGTCTTTTGCTGCACTAATAATTTAGTGACGTTATATGGAGTTTACACTGTATATTTTTTCGGAATATCGGAAACGGCTCCAACGATTTTTCTGAAATTCAGTATGCAGAAGGTTTTGGAGGAGCAAAATAAATGTAGCTACGTTTTATTGAAAAAAAAATTATCCATGTTTTTGGGCATTAAAAAAATACAATAATTCAAATTGAATATATAAAAAAAATAATAAACACAATTTTTTCCGAAACTTTCAATTCAGTATAGCTCATAATGGGTGGTCTCTAGAAATAAAAATATCTAGGATCGAGCCCCACCTTCCCTATTATTTTTGTTTTTTTTTTATATTTTGTAAAAAAATACCTATCAAGGCTCGGTCAATCGGATTACTTGAGATCATATTTTTGCAAAAGTTATAATAGAATTATTTTTATATAATCCACGTTTGTTAACAAAATCTATCTAGAGCTAAGTGTAGGAAGGAAGAAACAAAACGCTTTGCAATTTTTTCGTGGAGACTATCTCCTGATGATTCTTCGATTAATAATCGTTGAAATTGTTATAGTGAATGTGTGTAGTAGTGCTTATGTGTTGTTGATAGTAGTGTATTACGTGCGGAAACTAATCCTGCGTGTATATATATGAGAGCGGTTTTTGCTTCCTACATTTAGCTTAAAGATTTTCTTAGCAAAATCCGATTATATTAAACTAATTATATCATAACTTTTGTTCGATAGAATTCCACAAAAAACGGTAACACGAGAAAAAACTAAAAACAAACGCACTTTCGCATAAATAATATTAGTATGTATATATGTGTTAGTTAAACAAATTCAACGATTTAAAACAAGTTTACATTCAGTTCACATAAAGACCGTTTAAATAATTTTCTATTTAGTCAGAGTTTTAAAAGCGCTGTTCTGCTTAATTGTAATTCAAGGTTATTCAAACAATTTTAGTCATCCAATCATACGTTTTTTTAAAGCGATGTTGTGCTTAATTGTAGTTAAATAATTTCGATACTTTGGAATCTTCACGATCACGCCGTGTGGTATCCGGCGGAATGGAATAGTACTACCCTCATTTCTTACCGAGGTGTCGTAAAGGGCGACTGAGATAAGCCGACCCGCCGTGTGGTGTCCGGCTGAGTAGAATAGACCACCCTCATTTCTTACCGAGGTGTCGTAAAAGGCGACTAAGGTAAGTTGACCCACCGTGTGGTATCCGGTCAAGTAGAATAGATCACCCTCTTTCTTACCGAGGTGTCGTAAAATACGACTATGGTAAGTTGATGTCAGGCAGGCGGCCGGTCTTAAAATACGTAGCCAAATCATGTGACAACATGTTTATGACATGTTGTGCCGACCCCAGTTAGAGTGGGATAAGGGCAGGAAGATGATGGAATCTTCACAATCATTATTTTATGAAAGCGCTTAATTGTATAAAATAAATTAATTAATTACTAAGTTAATATAGGTGTGTTGCTTTTTATAGTAGGTAATAAAAGTTTCATAGAAAAGCGTATAAAAAAATCAACATTTTAACAAAAAGTTTTAAATTCCTTTAAACGACGAAATAAGCACGGTAAATGTATATTATATAAAGGTGTCTATTTTCTACCTATCCAAGGCCTTGTCACTATTTCATATTCACAAAATAATGTTTTTCTCAATGTATTAATCATATAATATCTCATATAATGGTAAATGATGATGCAGTTTTCAAATAGAAACGCGCTGACTTAGACGATTCAATTACCCATAATACCTCTTATTGGTTTACACGGCATGCTACTGCGTTTCGAAATCTACCATACCGATTTGTAATTTAATTTTTATTAAATGAGGTTTTATATCCAAGCAATCATCCTTCCTTATCCTACTCTAAGTGGGGACAATATCGGCACAATACGTTATAAACATGCTGTCACATGATTTAGCTGCGTTTTTACGACCGGCCGCCTGCCTGACGTCAACTTACCTCAGTCGTATTTTACGACACCTCGATAAGAAAGAAATGTGGTCTATTCTACTAAATAGGATACCACACGGTGGGTCATCTTACCTTAGTCACCTTTTACGAAACCTCGGTAAAAAATGAGGTTGGTCTATTCTACTCAGCCGGACACCACACGGCGGGTCGACTTACCTTAGTCTTCTTATACAACACCTCGGTAAGAAATGGGGGTGGTACTATTCTATTCAGCCGGCGTAAGTTGCTATCCAAGCATTAACTACATAAATAATTAACTACACAATGAAGTAAAATAGAAAATATATGTAATGTTAAATGTAGAGTGGACAATCCGTTTTCATACCTGATAAAATTATATATATATATATATATATATATATATATATATATATATATATATATATATATATATATATATATATATATATATATATATATTGTTTTCGAATCTCTGAAACGGCTCCAACGAAAGGAAAGAAAAAAGATCTAGCTAGGTTTTATTTAAAATAAAATACGTTTTATTCCTGTTTTTGTGCATTAAAAAATATTAAAATTTATATTGAATTGAATTTTTGCCATAAGCTGTCACGTCAGCGTAGCTTATTCGGGCAGTCTCGAGAAAAATGTAAATATCTAGGAGCGATCCCCAACTACCTAATTATTATATTTTTTTTTTTTTAAGTTTCTTTTTTTATTTTGTAAAAAAATTACCGAGCGAGGCTCGATCAAGCAGGTACTATTGATTAATGATTAATTTAGAGTGGGATGAGGACAGGATGATGATGATAGATATAGATAATATTGATATACCGAATAGAGCTTTTAGGAAACATATAATCGTTTTACATATGACAAACAACATTATTACATATTGGAATTTCTAGAAAACACTCTCCAATCGGAATCTATACGTATCGGAGGTCTAATCGATCGGAGCGTGCCTCACGATTGCTCTCGGCCGCTAAACCGATCTCGATTCATGATGACATCGAGATAAACCGATATTAAGTTGCATTGGATATGCCGTTCAATTAATATTAATTATTTTGACAACTATGACCTTAATTGTTCGATGTGACGTTCTAATAGAAACTTTTAATGTTTCAATCCTTATTACGTGTAAATATTTTAATAAAATTATAATAAAAAAAATATTTGTTTGGTTACTTCAATACACTTGATAATTCAAATCGGATGAAGAAATTTTTTTTTAAAATATTCATTCATCATCATCCTCCTGCCATTATCCCACTCTAAGTGGGGTCGGCACAACTTGTTATAAACATGCTGTCAACTTACCTTAGTCATATTTTACGACACCTCGGTAAGAAAGAGGGTGGTCTATTCTACTAAACCGGATACCACACAGTGAGTCAACTAACCTTAGTCGCCTTTTACGACACCTCGGTAAAAAATGAGGTTGATCTATTCTACTCAGTCGGATACCACACGGCGGGTCGACTTACCTTAGTCGCCTTTTACGACACCTCGGTAAGAAATGAGGGTGATGCTATTTTATTAAGCCGGATACCACACGGCGGTTTAAATGAAATGAAAATTAATTCATATGAAAATAAACTTAGAAATAGAATAGAGCACCCTCTTTCTTACCAAGGTGTCGTACAAGGCGACTAAGGTAAGTAAAACCGCCGTGTGGTATCCGGCTGAGTAGAATAGACCACTCTTTCTTACTTAGGTGTCGTAGAAGGCGACTAAGGTAAGCTGACATCAGGCAGGCCGGTCGTTAAATATCTAGCCGAATTATGTGACAACATGTATATAACATGTTGTGCCGACCCCACTTAGAGTGGAATAAGGGCAGGAGGATGATGATGATGATGATGGTTCATTCATATAAAAATAAATTTAGAAAAAGAATAGACTACCTTCTTTCTTACCGAGGTGTCGTAAAAGGCGACTAAGTAAGTAAACCCTCCGTGTGATATCCGGCTGAGTAGAATAGACCACTCTTTCTTACTTAGGTATCGTAGAATGCGACTAAGGTAAGCTGACATCAGGCAGGCCGATCGTTAAATATCTAGCCGAATTATGAGACATGTATATAACATGTTGTGCCGACCCCGATTAGAGTTGGATAAGGGCATAAGGATGATGATAAACTTATAGATATAAAAACAAGAGATGAAAACTATATGAAAGCGAACACTATTTTAAACTACCTCTATACATCATTAGATATAATAAAATATGTAATCGAAACTGATCTAAGATTTACACGCGGTTGGCTCTGAAATAACATCATATTTGTATCTGGCACTAATTAGAGATAACTGCATATTCGTGTCATATTATAACTAAAAGGTAATTAATAAATTATTATAGTATTCCTAAAACGTCAGATGGTATACTAGACAAAGTGTAGATCTAAGATTACAATATAACACGTATAAATATCTAGGTAAAACAAATTGTAAGTAGAGTGGTCACCGTTTAAACCGGTAGCTTTGAAGAATCAAGTTGTTGAAAGTCTTTATGGATAGAAAATATTTGACATTAGGGATTGTGTGTGGAATTTGAACGCTGTCGTTTGACGAGGAAATGCTGTTAGTATTGCGGGAAATGTTACGTTCACAAACATTACATACAACATTTTTCTGCTAGTTCTTTAAACTTAATAGTGTTTTAAATCATCATTTCATCATCATTTTCCTGCCCTTATCCCACTTTAAGTGGGGTCGGCACAACATGTTATAAACATGCTGTCACATGATTTGGCTGCGTTTTTACGACCGGCCGCCTGCCTGACGTCAACTTACCTCTGTCGTATTATACAACACCTCAGTACCTCACCTTAATAGTGTTTTAAATATAAAATAAATATCCTCCTGCCCTTATCCCACTCTAAGTGGGGTCGGCACAACATATTATAAACATGTTTTCACATGAGGCATTTTACGACCGACCGCCTGCCTAACGTCAACTTACCTTAGTCGCCTTTTACGACATCTCTATAAGAAATGAAGGTGGTCTTTTCTAATCGGCCGGATACCAAACAGCTAAATTGTATATAATATATATTGTATGGATTAAGTTAAAGCATATAGAAATTTTTATATGCTCTCACATAATTTGGCTGCGTTTTTACGACCGGCCGCCTGCCTGACGTCAACTTACCTCTGTCGTATTATACAACACCTCAGTAAGAAAGGGGGTGGTCTATTCTACTAAACCGGATACCACACGGTGGGTCAACTTACCTTAGTCGTCTTTTACGACACCTCAGTAAGAAATGAGGTTAGTTTATTCTACTCAGCCGGATACAACACGGTGGGTCAACTTACCTTAGTCGCCTTCTACGACACCTCGGTAAGAAATGAGGTTTGTCTATTCTACTCAGCCGGATACCACACGGCGTATTAAATAAAATTCAATATGAAATGAAATTCAATAAAATTTATTACAATTTAGAGTCTCCGTGTGATAAAACTAAAAATGAGGAAATCCGAATATTCTCAAATTTTATCAGCGCTTGCAGTAAATTTTAGTAATAAATTATCAGCCAGAATTCAATGTATGAAGTTAAAAATGAAATAAATGATACTAAAATAAGTTCTGAATATATTAGAAAAGGCATTTTCGGTATACATTTGTTTTTGTTTTTGCTTAAATAGTTTGTAATAAATAGCAATAAATAAAGTGAATTATTGTGAATTATATTAAATTTATAGAAAATCGACGCAATGTCAAAAATTTGAGTGTACCATCCGTTTTCAAACTTTAAGCAAGCAGAGTTCTTAAAAAGCATGCACTACTTATCCCCACAACACTAGCACTGCACATATTCACTACAACAATCTAAAAAATCGTTTGTTACTGACAAAATCTGAAAAAGTAGCTTTTCGAGTATGTTGTAGACTCTATTTCCTGATAATGTTTAGATTATAGTGTTACGCTAATTTATTGTACTGTAAAACTCCATAATGTAAGGCGATGAATTAATATACCTTAACACTTTAATGAAACACTTTTATTTATTAGTAATATCACAAGTTATTTGTTTTCCGCAGTGTCTCTAATTCAAATAAAAATGGATCAGTGTCTTGTTTCGAAACAATCGAGTTTGATTGACAAAAGATCTCAAATGACAATCACTGGATTAAATGGTGGGTTCGTTCTTAAGATAAAGGTCTTATCAAATCAAATACACCGTGAATAAGGCTACTTACTGTATTGAACATGTTGACACATGTAGGTAAGTAAAAGTAACGTAAGGGCTTAATAGCGCACAGCTGGCTAAAAGCCTCACTCCCCTTTTAGAGAATAGCAAAAAAGCTTGAACCCACTACTCATGGCAGGTAATGTACGTCCTAGGAAGTATTTTTAAGTATATAAATTTATTTATGTCGTTTATCTCAATCTTAATACGTTTTTAGTGAATTAAGCACAAAGTTTTGACAGAAAACACATAACTCTTAGAGATAAGTCCGCCTTTGTACATGTGCTATTTTACTTTTTCTTTATCTTTTCTAACAATATTTATGCATAATAAAGAAATAAATATATGTTTGAACTGCACGGCTACTCGGTATTTCGCACATTTGACAATGCTTCTACACTAGTTTATCTCATTTAATGTCACTGTGAAATCCGTTAGGGATAAGAGCATATAGCAAATTCGGAAAAAAAGGTTGAATATCTTTATCTGGGTAATAATGTTCGCTATAGCGATACGAGTATTTTAAACTTGAGTAGCTCCCCAATGTGAGATAAAGTGAACTAGCTCTTGATTACAATGTAACTCACATTCGCTGATTTGCTAATTAAATAGCTCTCATCGGAAATTTAATCGCTGAAAGGCTAAACATTTTACAAATGAGATCTCGCTCAATGTATGACTCTACGACTCTGTAAGGCATCAACTTTATCATAAATTGATCTCTATATTAGTGAGAACTGTTGAGAAAATGATATTTAATAATAACCAGTATTTTAAATAACTCTTGATTCATTTAAAGAACAGCACCATAGACCATATTCAATTTTTATACATTATTGACAATGCCGAAAAACAAAGAGACACAGATTATACAATTTCAGTTTTTGGATTGCGTGAGGATTTTCTCAATGCGCGATATGTGGCGTTTCATTTAAATTAGCTAATTTAAGATTATAAAATTTATCTAATTAAAACTAGAACTTAAAGTTCGTTATATTAATAGAGTGCGAGTAGGAGAAATAATAATAAACTAGAAGAGAGATACTGATCTTTTGATTGGGAGAACTATCTCTTTTATTAGCGGTGAGCTTTATTTTGTATAAAGGTACAATGTATTAATATGATAGTAAAGGAAACAGATTTTGACTGACAATTTCATACAATTTTGGGTCCAAAATGTAAAAAGATGAAAATTGAGGCATTTAAAAGCTTTGGCATAAGTTAACTATTATTCAAAATTTGGCTGATTTTGTTAATCTAAAAGCAGTTATAAAAGATTTAGTAAAAGTATGGTTATGAACTTCTTATATGTTAAACAGCTGATTTTTGAAGTAGGTATGACACATTTTTAAGCATAGATTAATTTAAACACAATAGTGATAAAACAAACAATGAACTGATTTCTGAACAAGAATCGAATGTAGCTTCAATTTCTTTATTATTTAAAATACCAATAGAACATTTAAACTGTGCAATATTTATTATTATTTAATAAATAATTATTTTTACTTAAATAGTCATGTAATCAACGCCATCTTTGTTATGTACTGCAATATTCGTTTACGATAATCGATGTTTGTCATCGATAATTTCTGCCAACACACATTTTTTTTAAAGATTTTTCTGTATGTTGAAACACAAAAATATGGCGCTTATTTCAAGCATCTTTTTACCAAAAGTCTCCGTTTCTTTTCACTGACAATAAACGTCTAAGAGTGTTGACTCAGAAACATATCGCACCAAACATTCAGAATCACATCAATATGTAAAATATTCACCGCTAATCAAGGACGAAGCATCTCGCCCGCTTTCTCTCATTATAATATTTTATGGGCATCAGATTTCCAAACTCCGTAGGTCATTCGTTATTCTGAATTCATTATTTAATAGCAATATTTCGTCACGAATGTGTTCAAGTGTAATAAATGTCTACGTATAATAAAAAGGCGAACGACCTTTGTCAAAATCGTATGATGAATTACGAACAATATTTTTTAACATTTGTTTGATTAAAACAGTGTTCTAAAATTTTAGATTTTTTTTTCTAAAATTTCTTATTACATATCTTAATTTTAGTGTTGTGTCTAGTTTTATAGTTTTAGTTTTATTTTATAAGAAACGTTTTTAAGTATAAATTTATATATTTAAATTTTCTTATAGACAAAGTTTTAGAAAAGGTAGAAAGTACTCTTAATTAGTACTTATAATCTCATTTTATTTATGATGAATTGACGTCTGCCCGGGACCTGAACCCATGAGCCTCTGAAAAGAACCATACAGTCTTGCTGGGCTATCACAGCTTTTGTGGGATATATTAATGTACTTACTAGTAACTACTCGTGTTTTACTAGATGATAAAAAGTAATGAAACAAGTTAATATATAGCTTTTTTCAAATAACTTTTACATTATTCCTAAATGTAAGCTCAGAGAGAGAATTAGCGAAAATGCGAAATGGTAGATAGAGCGTAAGTCAGGATCCAGGAAAATCTATTGGACATGTATTCAATAACTGGAAAGAATATGATTGGATATTACGTCGTCGTATTAACCTCTACGGGGTACCATTTGGGACTAGTATACAGTAAATAAATAGTAGTTTTATAAAAAAAAATACTATAAGCTACAAATCTTTAGTTAAATTTTCTTTCTATCGATCTTTATTTTTTAATTGGGACAGATTTAACGTCGATGATCCGGTCGGGTAACCGGATGGGCTATATAAAGAGAATATAGAGCTAATAATGTACAGTACGTACATTATTAGCTCTATATTCGTGTCTCAAAATGCATTAATTCCTGATTTTCCACATTAACGAAAGTTGATACTACGTTAATCACGTAAGAAATTAATTCTATTGCAGCGCCAATTATTTACAAAACGAATTGTGAAAGAAATAAAAAACTTATAGCTTTTCGCAATTTACTAAAAATATATTTTTTAAAAGCCTCATTCAATTTTGCAAAGTTATAGAGTTTCAAAATTAAATACGATAATATATATTATAGGAATCAATATATTTGTTACAAAAATTATATATAAAATTTCTATAATGCAATGGCTTACCAAACAAGAATTATTTACATACTATGTTGTGTATAAAATTGAATCTCTACACACAAGTCCTCTACAATTAATCTTTAAATAATAAAATATTTATAAAACATAGAAAGTGATACATAATTATAAAACAGCAAGTCACAATACTAATTCCCGAGTGGAAGTTGTAAAGAAAACATAAAAAAGCTTAGAGTTCCATTATTGACACGGACGTGCCGTTGATGTCTTTTGTACCGACATCAAGTGTACCGCCTATTGTCAATGTTATCTTGTTTTACAAGCGATATCTACGTTCCCACAGCTGTACATAAACAATTTTATAAACAGTCGTACGAGCCGAAAGTAAAAAAAAAAATTAATAAGACATGCCACACTGACACAGTTAAAAATTCTCCGTTACGAATATTAAGTACGAAATTGTATCGCATACAAACGTTATGTATAACTTACCGAATTGTGTGTACAAAAAATCCCGTGCCACTTTGACAACACTTTGAAATTGGAACGTTCAAAATAGGGTTGTGCGACGCACGTGTCAGGGTGTCGATAGTTGTAGTGTCGCGACGTGTGTACGGTGCGAGGGCCGCGGGAGACTGGCGCGCCGCCGCGTCTGCTTGCACCTGCCGCCCGGCCCCCTCGGTTAGTGACAGGTGAGGTATCGATATCGATAGTGTATGAGCGGCGATATCGTATGTCGATTATGTTACTTTACATTGACTGATTGGAATATAAGATGTACAAGTTTATTGTTGTTGATAACATCATTTTGAAAAAAAAACTGAAAATTATTAAAATTAAATATGAAAACAATTATATTTTATTTCATAATTAAGTTTTGAATTACATAAAAATATATTGTTTTGATAAATAACATAAATCTTTATACTTTAATCTAAAACAATTCTGATGTAATTGTTCGATTAGTTAATATTGAATTGAATCTAAAAATTTGCTTTCAAATATAATATTGCTATATTTATTTTTTAATTTGTACCACACAAATTCAATTTGTTATGTTAGAAATATGTTTTAAATTTCATTTTTTTCTTACTGAAAATAGAAATCTGTCTGTCATTTACAATCATGAAAAGTATTATATGCAATAATCAAGCTTAATATTGCCATAAATAAGCTAGTATTATATTTTAACGTCCCCAACGTAAGTAAGTTAATACTTGTGTTATGATAGACAGACAAATGGTGAATATATACATGTTTAGTTTTAAATACCTAAATACAAATACACCCAGGCTTGAAGAACCAACAAATTGTTTATAGAAAATGTTGGCCCTCAGCGGAAAGCGAACCCGCGACCCGTAGAACTGAAGGCAAGGTCACTATCTACTGCACAAACGGGCCAGTCAAAATATTGTAGAATATTTTTATTTAATCCAAACGTCGATACCGCAAGCCATCGACCAATACCCCCACTAACCACAAGGTACTGAGAGTTACAACTGATCAAATTAATTACAGTCCCATCTCGCACTACAATCTAATAGAAAAAATATTTACCTGTCTATACGTCTACAAAATATCAAGAAGATACATCTCTACGTACAAAATGCATTAAATCTTTCACAGTAGCGCGTGCCAGGAAATTTACACCTGACTTCTGAATGAATGACGGTGCCTTTGATCTTGGGACGTATAACTAATACGCGCCTGATGCAGTTGTAAATGTCCTTTTACATTTTACAACTGTTATATAACATTGAAGTTGTTATATTTTTTAAATAAAACTAACATCGTTCAACACACAACATGTTTTAAATATGTTGTTATTTAAATAATTTATAGAATTAGGCGTTACTTTGCGGAGATCCATAATACAAAGTTTGGGTATTGCTTCGCTTTGCGATTATGTCGTGGAGTCTATCTAATGATGATGCTTCGGTTGCGGGGCGAAACGATTGTTGAGTTTGTGATAGTGAACGTATGTAGTGCTTGTGTATTGTTTTGGCGGTGGTGGAGGTTTGTGCATGTGTTTTTACGACTCCTGCATGTATCAGGTATGATAACCGATCGTCCACTCTACATTTAGCATTTTATATATTTTCTATTTTACTTCGCGGATTATAGCAAAATAATTTTATTATTACTTTTGTATGTTGTTATTTGTTTTGGCTAGTTATTTTACGGCTGCCTGCCTTGATAATCGTAGAAGTGGCCCCCATACAAAGTTATGAGATCAAGTCCCATATACTCCTCCACAGCGCGTCGCCTTAAGACGAGGTCCGGCCTAACAGGAAGCAACTTTAAGGCGACGCTACAGATGCTGCGAGCTTTGCTCTCCACTTTTATTCACGCTCAACGATGTTTCTGCCATCGCCCATCTTCCCAGTGACGCTGTAAAACCATTAAGGCTAACAGCATTAGTTAGAGACTGAAAAATATATCAGGTATCAATCTATTGATCGATTGCGCCATCAGTTTGGCAATATGACTTTAATGCATACTGGACGCTTAGCGAAACTATAAACAGAGCATCTTCCAGTACATTCACATCACATCATATACTGTGAAAGCACGTCTGCGATACTATATACCTATAAGTGACAATAAAGATACTATCCTGTCGCTAGCGCGTATTCTTTTCCTCGTCCAGTCGACGTGTTACACAAGTAATTAACTAAGTATTATTAAGTTACTTTTATTAACTTAGGTAAGTTCATCATCCATTTTGCGAGGATCATCATTTTGCATTTTTATTATTTAAACTAAGTTAGTTTATTAAAAATAAAATTGAAGCGACTAAATAGAGAAACACGATGTCATACAAGACAATAGGCAAATTAAAATATTATACACGAATGTGTATATAATTACATATAATATATTTTAATTAGTGGGAAAGTTGTTTTACGCAATATAAGACTTTAAATTTATAATAAATCCTATTTTAATTATAACTGTATTAACAAGTTTAAATATGTTAATTTAACTGATTTATAATAATTATCAAAGATTTTACTTCATCACTACATATTATAAAACAAAGTCCATATTTCCGTATGTACGCATAAAACTTTAAAACTACGCAACCGATTTTGATGCGGTTTTTTTTAATAGATAGAGTGATTCCAGAGGAAGGTTTGTACGTATAATAACATTCAATACGAAGTAGAGAAATACTGTAATTTTTGAGGTTTCTGTAAATAATTACATTTTTTTCCGCTTACATTGCAAACGCAGGCTAAACCCTACGAGATTTATCAAAATTATGTACTAAGTATTTGTACACCTTAAAAAGGTCTACAGAAAAGTCCGCGATGGTATATATCTATCTCTTATGGATAACCCACAATAGCAGTTTTTTTCATTTACTTTTTACGAAAAATGATGCCTTATGTTCAAAGCAATTTTTATACAATACAGCATTAATCCTTATCCAATTGAGTACCTTAAATAAATTGTTGATTTAATATAGATCAATATGGCCGTTTACAGCATGCAATTTAAGTGAACATTTTCGGAGATATTACAGATTTAAAATTCCTTTTTTTTTTGGTTTTTTTTTTTTTTTTTTTTTTTTTTTTTTTTTTTTTTTTTTTTTTTTTTTTTTTTTTTTTTTTTTTTTTTCGAATTGACAATATGCTGTTAGCCCTAACGGCTTTTACAGCGTCACCGGGCGGGACGGGTGAGCGCAGAAGCATCGCCGAGGTTGCGAAATGCGTAGAGTAGAGCGCAGAAGCTCTACTAGCGTCGGGGAACGTCGTCCTAAGGGTGCCTCCTGTGAGGCCGGACCACGGCTTAGGACGACGTGTAGTGTTTTAAAATGCCATGATGACGCCGCGCTTCACCCTATAGCACTTCGAATCTTTTAGAGTTTGTTTAAAGACATTCTGTAATTAATTGTAAAAATAAAATACATAGGTAAAATGTAAAAGTAAATAAGTAAAAATGTACTATATGAGTTTAGATATTCCAAAGATAGCAGGAAATCGTCTTGGTATAGGGAGAGGAAATTGTTTTTCTCCAAATTTAACGCTTGCGGGCCACGGTCAGTAATGAATAAATCAAAACTACTGGATCGATTTTAATCATTTTTTTTACACTGACTGACATGGGATATATATTTTATACCCGTGCGAAGCAAGGGCAGGCCGCTAGTTTTTAAATAAACCAAAGTAACAAGTTTAGGCTTTTTTACCCTCAAAGTATTAAAAAGAATTGAATAATTTTGCATACACATAGGATAAAAAAATATTCATTCAAATTACTTATTATAATCTCTCTAAATACTTTCACTTGGAATCTGTTAAAATTTCTCTGAATTAACCTTTATCAGCTTTTATGAATATTGTATGGTTTTGTTAAAAGGCATTCTTAAACCTTTTTATAAAAATAATTATATATAAAATACTAGTTGTTAAACGCGACTTTGTTCGCGCGATTTGTTGTTGCGTTGATCAAGATGGCGCTTTTTAATGTCGTCCTATTCCTGTACAATTAATAGGATTTCTATAATCTATATGTTATTCCGGTGTATAAGGAATAATTGTGCTAAATTTTGTCGATATTGGTTCACCAGATTCACCGTGAAAGAGTAACAAACATACATCCATACTCACAAAGTTTTGCATTTATAATATTAGTAAGGATTGACATTTATTGAACAATTATGGGGTAATGGCGGATGTAACTTCCTAAGTTTAGGTATAGACAATTAAATTACATCAATGGATTTTGGCTTTCCGCTAATTAATTTCATTAATAAATTCAATTCCTATTAATTCGGATGTCTCGATAATTTCCTTATACCGTACAATCACACTCCACTACACGTCGTATTAAGCAGTTGTCAAGCTTTGTAAGAGATATCCTCAAAGCGCCTTCGCCGGCGAAGACGACATCGAAGTTTTCTGACGTCGGTTGGACGTGGCTTCTCGACATACTCCCGACGCTATATTGACTAATCAGCCCTCCACTACACGTCGCCCTAAGCCGTGGTCCGGCCTCACAGGAGGTCTAAAGAGACCTCAACCTCCCCACCATCTCATCTCTTTAAGCGCTTTTCGACGTCTTACTTTGAGAAAGCCGAGGTTCACCAGAACCCACTTATAACAGTGGCTTCCACTTACGTCCCTGTTGGGTCGACTTACCGAAAATATAGGCGTCCAAAAAGCGTCCTGTATGACCCTCACGATCGCAAACACAGACACATATAATACACGCAACCCAGCATCTTCGCCGGCGAAGACGAGGTCATAGTTTTCTGACATCGGTTGGCCGCGGCTTCTCGCCATACTCCCGACGCCATGATGACAGGAGGCATCCTTTGGACGACGTTCCCCGACGCTAGTAGAGCTTCTTCGCTCTACTATCCGCATTTCGTAACTTTGACAATGCTTCTGCACTCGCCCGTCCCACCCAGTGACGCTGTAAAAGCCGTTAGAGCTAACAGCATATAGTCAATTAGAAAAAAATCACAGGAGGCAATCTTTATGACGGCGTTCCCCGACGCTAGCAGAGCTTCTGCGCTCTACATCCGCTGAATTTTTTTTTTTAAAAGTTATTCAATTATTTAACACTTATAAGTTTACATTAAGTTAAAGCGAACGGAGTCGCAGTTACATCTTGGTATATCTTCAAGACATCACAAAGTATATTGCTGCATTAAAACAAGAATAATGATCAGTTTTAATATTATTATTATAACCTTAATGAGTTTAAACTGATAACAAAACAGTTAAAAAGCCGCTGTTAATTTGTTATGTTTGATTTCCCAAAGAATGTTCACACCATAATTCGCCTATTCGGAACTAGGGTAGTCGATGTGGGAATTTTGGTTTTATGATGTCATTGTTATTTGATACGATTTTAGGGTCCCTGTCTACTGACTGAATCACATTTTATAGTTGTTATAAACTGACTACTGTGACTAATGTACAGTACATTTACGGTAAATTTTATAGCTAATATAACTCTACAGCCGTCATAGTTTAACAAAAAAAAGTAAACATCAAATGTAATATATGATGGAGAGTCAAATGGTGAACCAAATACTCTGGTTAACTTAATAATATCTTCTGGATAATATTTGAAAATATAAAGCAAAATCGATGAAGATGATATAATCATCAAACTCTATTACCTACGCAAATTTCAAATTGTTTGCTTAAATATTTGATATTATGATGTTTTTATATAAAATGTGTTTACTATACTATCATAACAAAACAAACAGGAGCTTTTAAAAAAACTCGACCTTTACAATAGATTTAACGATTCCGAAAAGCTGTGAAATACGTATAAATACTTACTTAATGTAGTTGTTTTATAAAACTAATAATCACCTTATTCTCTCTCTTTTCTTGTAATATACCATCATATAGACAAAGCACTTCGTAACGGGGATTTTCA